>CM057834.1:32065535-34526418 GCA_030068075.1 Paguma larvata | reverse complement strand
TTTGAGTACTGTGATTTCCTGATGTTCTTCCAAGTTAAATTATTTGAGTAATGTTCATCAAGTTTGAATGAAGTGACCTTCTGTATGGAATTAATCAGGAACCAACTGAAGTTTGGAAAATATCTTGGTTTTTATAAACTTTGAGTCTATATGTACTCAGGATATTATTTATTTCTCCAGTGTTCATGTTCAACAATTTTCTAGCTTGTATTTTCTCTATTTATGACTTCTGGTATATTGGTTTTAAATTTTTATGTAATGGGATTTAGCAATTCTGGTTTTTCCTTTGGCTTTACCCTTAATGGGTCTTTTCTCATCTTGAGATATTCACTTACATTTTCTACTTCTTATTTTATATGTGTTTAAACTTACTCATCTTAAATGTCTTTTGGTATAGAGAGTAAGAATGGGAGTCTACTATCCCCATCCCCATAGTTAAGCAATTCTTGAGACTATCTAAAGAATAGTTGTACCTTTCTTTAGTAATGTAAAAATTAAACTATAACATTATTCTAGTATGTTCTGAATTAAAATCTGTTTCTGTGCTTGCTATTCTATCATTAATCTACATATTCTTGCATCTACTATTCCACACTGATATAACCTTAACTTAATACTATGTCTAAATATCCAGTTGTCTGAGCCCTACCCTTTTCATTAGTCTGTTTTAATTTTTTTTCTGGAATATTCTTGCCCATGTATTGCTTCTTTACAGTTTCCATTTTAAATTTTGTAGTCTCTGAGAAAGGGCTCCAGCTCCATGTCCCTTTGTGTATGTTTTAAAAATGGTGGACCCCTCAGACTTCAACTCAATGTTTTTCCCTCACTTTTTCTCTCCCAGTGATAATGTCCTGAGGTGAGGATGAGATGGAAGGAGGTAGGGAAAACAAAAGATGGGTGCTTAGTTCTAGTTTGCTTTTTCTATACCAAGGATAGCTGTCACTGTTTTTCTCCCAGATTACCTTGGAAAAACACATCTTGCCTCTCCAAATATTAATTATCTTCTGAAACCAATCTCATGTAGTCTTAGAGAGGAGAATCTATTCCTTTTACTGGCAGAACTTTGACCTCATGACTTGTCACATAAAACAAACTAAAACAAACAACTGGTTTAGTTATGAAAGGCCAGAGTCAAAAATCAAGTACTTACTGAGACTTGAAACTATGAAGAGGGAGAAGAATTAAAAAAAAAGCAAAAATATTTGCCAGATATAGAATTAAGCTTTAGTTTTACTGTATAATAAGCCTTTAAATATAGAAAACATTTAAAATATTGGAGATATTTTAGGGACGCCTAGGTAGCTCAGTTGGTTCAGCGTCCGACTCTGACTCAGGACATGATCTCACGCTTCATGGACTTGAGCGCCACGTCGGGCTCTGTGCTGACAGCTCAGAGCCTGGATTCTACTTCGGATTCTGTGCCTCCCTCTCTCTCTCTCTGCCCCTCCCCAGTTCATGTTCTGTCTCTGTCTCTCAAAAAGTAAATTAATGTTAAAAATAAAATAAAAATTAAAAAAATATTGAAGATATTTTAAATTTGAAAATAAAAAAATAAGGAGAAATAGGTTTTTAACAGTTTTTTAAAGATTTTTTTAAATGTTTATTTTTGAGAGAGAGGAAGAGAGCGCAAGAGTGGGGTTGGGGCAGAGAGAGAGGGGGAAAGAGGATCCGAAGCTGGATCCGTGGGGCTGGAACCCACAAACCATGAGATCACGATCTGAGCCGAAGTCAGACGCTTAACCAACTGAGCCATCCAGGTACCCCAAGAGAAAATAAATTCAATCAGGACATTTTCTTTCTTGGGATAAGAATCTTGATATTATCTTTTTACTAAGCTGTAAAATGTCAGATTTTTCACGGTGCTATTCAGTGCAATTTTACCTTTGAATCCTTCAAAGACAAGGGGTATGTGATTTCACTCAGTCTTATAGTCTCCCAAATTCTTCATAATTGTTACTTTTGAATGTGATAAAATGTCTGCATAATGGTTTTTTATATCTAAGACAATTATTCCTAATGCAAATGTAGAATTCAGGTTTTCAATTTTGTCATATGCAGGTTCTGGTACCAGATGGCGGTCATATAACTTCTACTTGTATCTCCTCATTTTTCACTCTCACTATTAATATTGAAAAGATAAAATAAATAGTATTAAATTTTTGTAAGACTTAAAACCAGAAAAGAATTTCTAGAATTAAGTCTTCAACCTCATAATTTTGAGAATTGTAGTTGTCACTCCTTCTTTTTCTGGAAACCCAGAATACACCTTGCCAAATAAGTTTCCCCAAATCGCAATTATCTTAAGAATGAACAGATTAAGTTGTGTATTTACACAGTCAGTTTTAAAAGTCTTTGAAGAGAAGATAAGATGATAAGATGGGTTGAATTGCCAATCAAGATCGGCCATCGTTAGTCTAGTCTTTGTAGTTAAGTTAACAAGGTCATTTTCCCTTGAATGATGTGAAGAATTAAATTTCTTTCAATAGTTCCAAAACTTTCTAGGTACAATGCTACCCAGTCTCCTTTAATACAGCAGACTCCCATGTGGTACACTCAGTTTATTAAGCAAAACACTAACATGTCTAAGCCATGGAACACCCAGTTTGTGATATGACTGAGTCCCAAATGCATTCTATTTTAAGATTTTACCATAAAGTCATTCCCAGGGCATGAAATGAGTGGACCTAAGTTCTATGTCCTTTCGAAATAATAACACCAATTTCACTTTCATTTTGTAAGTTCACGGATCATCACAATAGCACTTCATTATCATACTTACTAATTATAACTTTATTAATGTTAATATTAGCCTATGTTGAACTTTAAGATTTTTTTCTCAATCCAACTAATGAATAATGAACCTGACATAGGTATGTTTCTGAGTCACTTGGTAACCTTATAATTTTCTCTGAAAGCACAAATAAATATAATTAAGTAGTAAGTATTGTTGATACCTGAGCTCTCAACTGGAATAGAAAAAGTCACAAATTAACTTTTCATAAATTTTTCTATAAGTTCTCAACCATATCTCAATATACTGAGGGAGATCAGAGTTTTCCTAGTTAGCCTTCTATTTTCAAAAGCTTACTTCTTTTTGGCATGTAACTTCTGCTTATTTCTTTTGGCATGTAATTTCTGCTACATTCAGTGGATATGCTTTTAAAACTTACCATCTGTTAAATGTTTTGATGCAATTTATTCACTTAATATATATCTGAATTTCACAGCATTATTATTTTTACATTTTTCATTTACATTCAAGTCCTGTTGAAATTTCAGGCTCATTTAATTCATTAATCTGATTTTATTTATACTGGCACATATACATTTCTATGTACTGGCAATGGTTTTTAGTATAGTTAATTTCATAATGGTTTTTTAAGTTGTATTCTTTGACATAGTTACATTTTGCCCATTAAACACAAAGGAATATTTTTGACTTCCACAAAAAGCACAGTCCTCTTTCTTTTGAAAATACATGGCTTTCTTGGTTTATCTTTTCATTTTCCTACTTCTAATAGAGATAGGAGTCCAAAGAAATAATTCTCTACTACGAGACAGATAATAGTATAAGTGAAGTGGCAAATGGCAATTGACACTTGGCCCCAGCATAAAGCAAGAAAATGAATGGGAGGACCCACAGTGAGTAGAAGACTTATGGTCTACATGGTATGGCTGGTACTCAGCTGTGCAGATAGGGTCACTATTGCCTTGCTGCAGGGTCACTATTTGCCTGGCTGCATGAGTGAATTACATTTTTAAAACATTATGCAAATCTACATTCTAGTAGCCAAACAGAGTATATCTTAGCCTTTTGTCCAAATTGCTAAGGAAAAGGAAAAGTTTTTTTCCCAGCTGCTTTATCATTGCATGGCTGCCTACCTGCCTCGAATGGGGTTAGTACTTGACATCATTTTTTGCCAGCATTTACTAATTAGTCCATCCAGCAAATAATTGAGAGAGGCATTGTTCTAACAGTTGGGAATACCGTAGTAAAGAAAACAGAACCACCGTCCTCAGAAAAGTCATGTTCTAATGGGGAGAGATGGAAAATTAAAAAATAGTTAAGTAAAAGGTGTAAGTATGTCATGACTATGGGGAAAAGTGATGTCATTACAGTATTCCAGGAAGGTGCTGATGGGTTTTGAAACAGAGTGATCACATTGGAGGTGATGAAAGTGGATGAATTACTGAATTATGGATATATTTTGACAAGATTTAGTAATATATAAGCCATTAAGGTATAACAAAAAGGAGGCAAAATGTTTTATTTGAGCAATTTGAAGCATGTAGTAACCATTTACTGAGAAGAGAAAGATGGTGGTGTTTTTGTTTGTGGCCAGTGGTGGAGAAGCTTAGCTTTGTTTTAGACTTGTTAAGTTTGATATGTGCTTTAGATATTCAAATGGAGATGTTAAATAGGCAGTTGGATATCTTAGTCGAATGTTAGAGAAGAGGTTTAGACTAGAATTATGAATTTGATAGTCATCATAATATAGATAATATTTAAAGTCACGTGACTAGGTGATATCACTTAAGGAGTGAGTATGGAGGTCCGAGGTCTGAACTTTGGGGAACTGCAGTTTAGAGGCTGAGGGTGTGAAGAGAGGATGCAGGGAACATGCTTGGAGGAATGGCTCGGGAGGAGAGGAGAAAACAGGAAACGATGTGTCTTGGAAGCATAGTGAAGATGGTCACAAAGGGAGATAGTAAATCACCTGTGTCAAATACTGCCCATAGGTCAAGTAGGGTGAAGATTGAAAATCAATCATTGGATTTAGCAATATGGAGGTTCTTGTTGATTTTGACAAGAGCAGTTTGGGTCTGTAGGAGAAATAAAAGAGGCAGCACCTTTGGGAACACAAGAGATAAAGAGGAGTTTTGTTTTTGAGATGGGAGAAATAAAGCCAGAATTCCTCAGCTGATGGTCAAAACTCTTTACATCTACTTTGTGTACGGGGCACCGTACTGTGCCATCTTGACCCTGGAGTTTGCAGCCTTACTGAAGAAATGACAAAATAATGGGACTAGGTAATTAGTGCTAGGATGGTTTAAAAAAATTAGATAATGAAAGTATTGTTTTCACAGAGAAGGCAGAATTTAAATTCTTAAAATTCTTCAATTCTTAATTCTTAGAATTCTTAAAATAAGTTGGATTTAGGTAGATGAAAAGAGTGAGAACAAAAGAACAGTAGGGTATTTGGGGAAGAGTAAGAAGACTTGCCTGGCTGGAATTCATGTGAAGAAGAGAGGCGATGACAAACATGGAGAGCTTTTACCATCAAGCTACATTCCAGCTTTGTTATTTTGGCAATGGAGCTGATAAGAAATAATACATCTGCGGTAGCTGTAGAATTAGAAAATAAAATCTTGTTAATAGGTTTCTTTTTAGTGACTTTCATTATCAGAAAATTATCTCAGGCGCTTTCTAAATAAAGAGTAAAAGCTAATAAAACTAGCTGAATTTAAAAATATTGTAATAATTACATTTAAGCATGAAGATTTTGCCCTATGCAAGACAGAAATCCCTCTAGGTAACCACAAATTTCCTTTTAAAATATTGATCTGTCCCATTTTTATGCTCTGGAATGGTATTTTAAAAGTATTTTATAAATAAGCAATAAATAAATCATTTCTAATTAAACCATTAGCTTATATCAACTCTACTTTTGGAAAATAGTCTCTTGTTTATATTACCTTATAGATCTTTTATTTAATTTTTTTTTACTGTTTATTTTTGAGAGAGAGAGAGTGCAAAAGCAGTAGAGGGGCAGAGACAGAAGGGGACAGAGGATCTGAAGCAGGCTCTGGGCTGACAGCAGCAAGCCCCATGAGGGGCTCAAACTCATGAACCATGAGATCATGACCTGAGCCAAAGTTAGATGGTTAACTGACTGAGCACCTAGGTGCCCCTATAGATTCAACTTAAAAAAAAAAATAGAAAATGCTTCTAATTAAACAAGAAACTAGAAGGGATTTCATTAAAAGACAAATGCAGATTTAATGGAGATTTTCAAATTGATCTTGTTTTCACCAATTCTCAAAATCACCCTAAATAAAACCAAACTTAGTATTTGGAATTTTTGAAGTAGGTATCAGGATCGGTTCTGCAGATAACTACCCAAGTTACTTTATTTTTACAAAAGGGAAGCTGTTAGGTTGAACCATATGAAACCACCATTTTTTTAGGTTAAAAGTGTTAGCAGGTTAGTATTTTAATACAGTGCAACATAAAAATTCCAACTTGGCTCTCCCAAGGTTTGTTAGAAGTCCACGTATAAAGGGGAAGGGACAATCTAAGGGAATGGGTCATTGCCCTAAAAATTGCATTCTCTGAAGAATTGGCTTTTATTGAATAACTATCACATGAAGGTTATGCCCTTAGTCTTACAGTCTGTTTACTTATTTATTTAGCCTTACTGTTTTTAATCTAGTAAAAAATTTAAATATCAACAAACACAGATATGGTTATTATTAAAATGAACTTTACTAAGCTCACAAGCTTCCTGTGCTAACATGTGAAATAATACAGCATTTGTGGGGGAAAATTCACTCACCTTTAAAATTTTAACTGATTAGTTTATCTTAGAATGGAATGGTAGGGTACAAATGTTATTTTATATCAGCATGTAATGCAAATAGTAGGATCTATCTACCTGATAGGTACAGTGAATGGTTTTTGGTCAAGGCTCTGAATTTCTAATGCTTTGTTAGCTATCCATAAAAACGGAAAGGTTTGGCAAAGGAAATGGGGAAGTACTGCAGTAGACTTGGTAGATTTCTCAGTGTGACTTATATTACAGAAAATCTGAGTTTAGAGAACCTCTGTGGTTTTATCTCAGTTTAAGTGTGTTGAAATATTCCATTGAACATCTTTTTCTGAAGAACAGGATGATAGAGCAATGCCATTCTGAATCTGAATCAAGGCAGAAACAGTATTAAAACATATACCATACATAGATGCTGTCTATGGTAACTTCTACCACAGTAACCTCTTATCCATAAAGACTCATTAAGAAAATCTAATATAAATAGAATATGCTTTAATTACAAATGCACTGTATTTTAAATATGATATAGAACTATAAATAAAATAAAAACAGTGGGCATATGAAATGAGAGCATGTAATGAAGAAATGGCTTGCTAGTTAAGCTTTAGGCTTGAGTTCAAATAGGAAGGAAAATGTATTCCTTGGGTATCATGATTGGAAGACATAAGTGCTTCCAAAAAACAGAAATACTGGTCATCTTTCTTTTTCAATTGTTTCATCGGGAAGAATCTTTTTCAGGTGATAAAACTTACAAGCTAAATTAAAATGCACTCTACTCATTGGCAAGCCACTCCAGCAAGAATAATGTGATCACGGTGCTTGGAAGTTTTTGATTTATAACTATACTATTCTCTACTTATAAGGCTGCGGTCTAGGAGGCAGAGCAATGAATCATTACAATTGTCTATCTGGGAAATGTCAAAAGATTAAGTAAGGGCAGAAGAAGAGAGAAAAAGAAAGAACACACATTTCTGTCTGAGAATTATTCCACAATTAATGGGAGGATATCAGTAGCACATAAATCCAGTGCTAAAGAAATAATAATTAAATTTTTAAAATCTTCAAGTAAGACTACTAATAAACCATAATGCTTAAACTTCGTGGGTAGGAAGGCAGATTATCCTCTGTGGCTCTGAAAACTAAATCATTCCTTTTTCAACTATCATAGTGACCTCTCTCTATACACTAAGAGTTTGGGAAAGTACACTTAGGCTGAATAAAATAAATGAATTAGACATTTGAACCAATCATTAATGGATCCAGATTTTTTTTTAAAAAAGGACACATACAGTTTAATTGATACTTTGCTGATACAAAAATAAGCATCCACAAACGTTTATTTAATTAACTCCATATTTTCATATACCATGAACAGAAAATACATTTTATCCCACACACAGTAAGAACAAACAAGTGCAATCTTTCAAACATTAAAAGTTATAATCAAATCTGTACAACAGATAAATAAATTCATACCTCTAACAGTTAGCTTGTAACAAAACAAAATGAAAAACATATTGCCCAAAGTCACTGGTTTACTTAAACTTCTACTCATGGTTATACATCTCACTGATAATGACTTGAATTTTTACTACACGGCACAGTTAGATTGATAAATATTTAAAAATAGGGGGGAGTAATAGGAAATCCCAAAATGATTATAAATAGCTTTCCAAACATTGGAAATAATAAACAGAATTAATTAGTTGGAGGAAAACATATTAAATGGATCCACAGGGTACTGGTTTTATACTGGTACAGCTTACTTAAGGAGAGAAAACACATGAATGTCTGGACTGGAAAGAAAATTTGGCCTTTTTATAAAAAGAAGCAACAACTTCAATAGTGACAAAACCCTGTCATGGAGCCTAGAACAACTCTGTGAGACAAAGTGTACGAAGATTTAGGTATACCTGAAAAAGCACAGTTAGAAAGAAAAATCATGTCAAGAAACAGATAATATCAGAACACGAACACATATAAATTAAAGACATACTGTTTTTCGTTCCACATCATTGCACATATGATAAGAAAACAATACTGCAGTCATTCTAAGTAGAAAGTTGCGGTGAAGTGGGAAGTTCCATGATGAATAGGGGTGTAGACTATCTTATTACCACAAATTTAGTAAATATCAAAACACTCAGTGGTGTCACTAAGCTAATTAATTATCTATATGTATTTACTGGAAAGGTAATATTTCCCTGCCTTCATGTTAACTTAAAATCATTTATTAATTGGCAATATAGACCCAGTAGAAAAGACTTTTCACATGCAATCCTATACAATGCACTCTGCTTCGATATTTTTTTTCAGTATTTCACGTTGGAGATGTACATTTCCAATATATACAACCACGCATGTTCAACAGACGCCACTGTCTGTCCTCTTGCCACACAAGTCAATTTACATATACATTTACATCTCCAGATAGATGCTTTCTCCTCTAGGCGGACACAAAATCAGTCTTTAGGATCTTAGGAACCTAATGTCTGGATTATCTTGAATCGACGATAAGACGAGGAGTCCACAAAAAACGCTGCTATACATGCCAGCCCTTTTCAACAGAGCTGAGTTATCTTTAGGAATAATAATCTGTGCGAGATCATTAGTGATCTGAGAAATCTTCGTGTTGCCACACAAACGAATATGAAAGTGCTGACTATGATGTTGAGCATAGGACTTCCGGGTATGAGAACCAAGATGCCTCTTGTGTCCGCTGCCAGCCATATGTGATACTGGCAAATAAAGAGCTGGAAGGAAAGTATCTAAAGTTAGAGATGTACAGAAGGTCCAGGACTGTATCACAGTTTTGCCTAATTTAAACATTTGGTAGCATAATTACGTAGAAGGCTTTTTCCAAACCATTTAATTCTGTTTCACTACTGGTCCTGAAAAGTCTACTGTGGTCTACTCTGCAGAACTCCTACTTGCTCAAGCACTACTTCAAAGCCCCCAGGACATGAAAACAGGAATCTTACAACTTTAAAAAAACATCTTTTGCATGACATAGAAGACAGCTGACAGAATGATATCTGAACTCTGGCATTTAGACACCAAATAAAGAATCACTACCTGTGTGTATATGCAATAAGTGTATACATATGTGCATACTGCATATTTAATTATATTTGTGAACTGTATTTCTGTATGTGGATACATGAGCAGGAAATGGCATGGATTTTAAGATATCCTCAAGTGTGCTCTGCATGGCCAAATGTTTTCAACTGCATTTACATGCTTCAAAAGTATATTTCAACTCTGATGTGAGTATACATATTAGATGACACCACTACGACTTTGATAGTGATTACAAATGTTCTTTCATCACATTGGTTCAAAATATCAACGAGTAGAAAGATGCGTAAACTACCTCTCAAATACGAGACCATACAATTTCTCTCTATATATTTTTAATGTTTATTTAGTTTTGAGAGAGTGTGTGTGTGTACACACATGCGCAAGCAGCGGAAGGGTAGAGAGAGAGGGGGACAGAGGATGTGAAGCAGGCTCTGTGCTGACAGTACAGAGCCCCGACGTAGGGTTTGAACTCATGAACCATGACATCATGACCTAAGCCAAAGTCAGACACTTAACCGACTGAGCCACCCAGGCGCCCTAAAATTTTTATATGTTTACTAGAAATACCAAATTGTAACTTCATTCATTTAAAGTTAATAAAACTCTAATACTCCAAGTATTAAGGGGCTGGCAAAATAAACATTCTTTTATCTACTGAATGACTTACTAAGTCATTCTAGATTAATAATTCTAAATTGTAATCAGTCTTACTTATGAGATAAAAAAATAATACAGTATTTATTCAAGAAGTCAAAGAAAATTTATTTTACCTATTTTAAAGACAACTTACTAAATATTATACTCTAAAATGTATCTCTTACGATTACAATATGAATTCCACTGTTTTAAAATACTCTATCTTGGGGGCACCTGGGTGACTCAATTGGTTAAACATTTGATTTTTGGTTTCCGCTCTAGTCACGATCTCATGTTGGGCTCTGTGCTGACAGCATGGAGGCTGCTTGGGATTCTCTGTCTCCTTCTATCTCTGCCTCTCCCCTGCGCTATCTCTCTCTCAAAAATAAATAAATAAACATTTAAAAAAGTAAAGTGCTCTGTTTTGAATAATAGAGATCAGAATACTCAGAATGTTTTTTAAAAGGTAATTTAAGGTTTAAAATAATTCATATCAGGTACTGCACACAAAATATAGAGTTTAAAAAATTTCCAATCACAAGGGTGAATTTTATTCAGATAAGTCTTGATAAACTAAATTCCAGTAATATTTAATTGTGGAGATAAAGAATAAATCAAAGTCCCCTCAGCTTGACTTCATTCATATCTATTATAAATTTCATTTATATCTTTTTAATTTTTTCTCTTCTGATCTCACCATCTCAGTTGTGCTTAAAAGCTTAAGACAAAATAAAGAACATTTGAAATTCATCTATGTCCAGTCATTTAAATAAGGCTATAAAAACATATTATTTTACTGCTGTTGAAAGTTCTGAACTTTTTCTCTATGATGCCATAAATAACATAGCTTTGATTCTTAAAAAATGTCTGTTGGATTTACACACACACACACACACACACACACACACATATGCATGTAACACTTGGCTGTATAAGAGAACAAGTATTAATGTACCTACCTCTAATGAAATTTTTCCAAACCAAGCAAAAAATGAACTATAAACTGAACGGGCATATCCAGGGATATTCCTTATTAGGATGAAGGCCAAAATCTAAGGAAAAACCACAAAGGCAAAATTAATAATCTGTTTACTAAAAGCATTTGCTTTTCTTCAAGTGATAACTTTATTATCTACGTCCTTGGGCTTGACACTTACACAATAGTTTTTTTCAATAAAATTTTAGCAAGTCATTTTTGTTCTAGAGTCTGTCCAAGTTAGATTTCTCAGGATGTGCTCTGTGCATCTACTGCATATCAGTGCAGATCGTAGGTAGTATGCGGCTGAACAATTATCTGTGTATTTGAAAAAATATAAACCCACCTGAGGCCCTTTGTGTAGAAAGAAATGTTACCATATGTTGTGTAGCAAAATTCATAAAATCTCATGACACAATTTGGCTTCTTCCATAAAGTATCTGCCTGACTAGCAGCCACACGCCTGCCTTTTGCTCTCTTCCAAAGCCTCCTTCCACTCACAGCCATGTAATGAAGAGAAATGGCATGACTTTAAGATGTCCTCACGTTTGTTCTGAATGGCCAGGCAAATGACGGCTTGAACTGCATTCACATGTAATGCATTTTCCTCCTTTTGATCTCCTCTCCAAAAAGAATCTCCAGCTTTTGGGCGCCTGGCCTTCACCTCTCTCCCCGACCCTTCTGTACTAGGTGGAACAATCTTGAATTTTCTAAACTTTGAATTCAGTGTCACATTCTGTAACTAGTTTATCAAGCAAAGAACTCTCTTTAGAATCAACTCTCCTTATAAACAAGCAAGAAATTGAAAGTAAAAAATAGTTTTCACTGTCACAGATACTTGCTCTCACAAAACTTCTCTCATAAAAAGATTGAAAGATCTATTTGCACTTCAGAGAAAAATCCCATATTGAGTGTTGATCACTCTGGGCATCTGGTCAAAGGCTTTAGGGAGAAGCCTCTGGGATGCATACAAGATGAGCAAATAGGAGATTTGTGGGTCACTCTATCATTGGGAAAAAGGAACCAAAGTGAACTACTCAGGTACTATTAAGTTGAGTGATCTTCATGGGCAATAGCATCAAAGCAACTCAAGTTTGAATCCAGCCTTTGCCTTGTATTAGTTCTGGGATTTAAGGCGAGGTCCTTCACTCCCTTCGGTCTATTTCCTCATCCATATAAACAGGGATACGATTGACTTGGAAGGTTGATGTGAACATTAGACGAGAAAACACATGTGAGGTACTTAGCATGCACTGTGAGCCACTTAAAGAAACATATTAGGTAATTAATAGCACAGTCAGTATATGGAAATGGTAAAAATCATAAAGGTGAGACCTACACAAAGCCCTTGAACATGAAACCATTTAATGACTTAGTACAAAGTGTTGCATAAACTGTAAAATGCTAGAAAGAATGATACAGATACCTACAAATCACTAGTCTGAGCATCAGAGAATCCAGGAAGAGTTCTAAGCAAATCACTTTCCTTCTTTCTAACTTTAATCTACCCTTTCTCAATATGTACTTATTTCTTTAGCATATTCCAGCCTGAGTTTCATCTATACTTACTAAACAATGTGTTTAGGGAAATAGAAAATTAAAGAAATAATAGCCATGAAGAAGATAACTGGGGTCTAGAGAGTCATCCTTATTAGCTTGGTAAAGAAAAAATAATAATGGCTAAAATTTATTCAGCATTTATATCTTGTTGGGTACTGTGCTAAGCACTTAATATACGTTATTTATGGCTAATCACCTGTATGGTGTTCTATAACAAACCCTTCTGGAAATTTCTATCCAGATTGATGGGCAAAACTAAAGGTCAGGATTCTAGGACCACTCTACAAGAGTGAAATTGATAAAAGGATTAAGAGTATAGAATTGCCAAACCATTATATTATACACTTGAAACTAATATAACATGGTTAATTATACTTAAATTAAAAAAAAAGAATTGATAATATGAGAATAAGAGTGAAAAGGATGTAAAGTTTGGGGCTCCCTGGATGGTCTGGTTTTTACTGCGGGGACTAGTGCCCTTGAAAGAAGTAGCTGCGAATAAAATTAGTACTTGCTTCAATTTATGCTCCCCGTCCATTCTTTCACTCTTATTCTCAGATGCCAACAGGTAATGTAGGTGTGGGGGTCTGGGTGTGGATGTGTGTATATAGGACATTGTGATTATTAAAAATGATATTTTTGATTATGTAGGATGTAAAGTTTGGGGCTCCCTGGATGGTCTGGTTTTTACTGTGGGGAACTAGTGCCCTTGAAAAGAAGTAGCTGCCAATAAAATTAGTACTTGCTTCAATTTATGCTCCCTGTCCATTTTTTTTAGTCTGCAACAGAGGAACTGAGGCCATCACTGAAAAAGTATTAAGTAAATAGGAGTGTGTGGAGGGTAGTGACTGGAAAGGAAGGGATAAGGCTCAGCAGCGCTTGCCTGTTATTCTATGCGTAGCCGCTCTTTCCCTTAGCTCTTTCTATATTCTTCTGTATTGGTGCATCATGAATAGTAACGCCTCCCTTCCATTATGAGTAACAGAAAGGATGCCAGATATGATACACAAATCGTTATTGGCAAGCACTACTACTGTCTACAGAAGTCATGAAAATGCCACGTGGCTATAGCATGTTTAAAATTTCGGTATCGATTACATTTGAAGAGTCTGTCACATGCTCAATTCTATTGACTATATAGAGGCTTAAAAGGAATAAAATAGTTCCCTGCACTGAAGAGAAGAGAACTTAAGACCTAAGAGAAGATCCTCTAGAAATTATCCCTGCTCCTCTTTGCTGGACTAGTCATTTATTAAGGTCACGGCTTAGGCACTACTTTTTCTGAGAACCTTGCTTGGATACCTAGATAGGTTGAGAAGACACACCACATGTTTCCAAAGCTTCCTGTACTTAACGATCGCCACGCTATCCCAGTGTCCTATAATCACCGGCAGCGGGAGGTATTCCTGTAAAATGTCGATCTGATTTGAGTTGCTCCTCACTTCTGCCCACCTCTGTCAGTTGCTACCAAACACTTCTCTAGACCCTGGCTCTCTGAGTTCTAGGCTGAACAAGTTTCTTTAAGTTTCCTGAATGTAAATATGCTTCCTTCCATCACACAGCCTGAGTTCTTACTGTCCACCTTCATCCCTCCATTCTCAACATAATTTTCTCGGGGAAATAATTTCTGACTTCACACCATGTCTGCTTCAACTCCAACTAGGTCACATCCCCTTATTATATTCTCTTGTAGCATCATACACTACTCTATAATAACGTGGTGATTATATGATTACTATCTGTAACAGAAGAATGAAGGAACTATGTCTTACTTGGTTACTACTGTATACCCCCCAGCATCATATCTAGCGCATAGTAGGTATCAAATATTTCTTAAATGAGTAAAAAGTGTTGAATGAATATTTACTGGTCCATATCTCTACTAGACTGTAAATTCTATGAGGGCAGGAGCTGTATGTATCTTAACACTGAACTTCTTAACATGTAGCATGGTACTTAACACACTAATAGTTACGATTAATTAAAGAAATTGGAGTAAACAAAGACAAAGCAAACATGAGGAGAGTTGACACTTTCTAAGTGCCTACTAAGTGACGAATACTGATCATTTCTATACATTTAACAACCCCTTAAAAGAGATTTTGATTAAATAACATCTACATTTTATAGTTTGATCTCAAATCTCTCTGCTTCTAAAGATTGTGTTCTTATCAAGTATTAAGAAAAAAACATTTTTTTTTCCTAAATCAAGATTATTACCTGTACCACAGATACAGATGGGTGGAGTTCATTGCACTCTGCTTTGTTTTTACAACTGCTAGCCCAGATGGAATAGGTCTAAAACACAAAGAATATATATGGATGAGTTCAGGAAAATACTTCTGATTCAATGAGGCAACTTTCTCAAAATATGTACACAGTTTTTTATTTTTTTTGTTTATAACATTATACTTCATTATGTTATTTAAAAAGCCTCAGTACAGGCTGCCCACAGGTTTGGTCGTCACTTTTTTTGGTATGCTCAACTGTTCAAGTAAAAGAAAGCAGACAGAGAGGAGCACAGGTCTGTGCTTTTCTTGAAATAGTGATCCTGAGGCAATGATGGCTATTCCTGTCAAACAGGAAATAAATTTCCCCCAATTTATTACAGTTTTACAAATTTCCATTTCACCAAATCCTCAGTTATTCTTAATATTTAACATATACATATATATACATACATATATATACTCTCTTAGCATTTATGTTCAATTAGAAAAAAATAGAGAAAAGGAATTTTAAAAGTAAAGATTTATTTATTAAAAATAATTGAATTCCTATCTCTTAAAGTTAATTTTCTGTACCATTTAGGATTTTGGAAAATTAGATTACATTTTGAAACTTACCAAGAAAGAAACTACTGAAATAAATAATAGAAAATTTGAAATTTTGTTTGAGAAAAGAGGTTCACCCTTTCCTTCAGAAAGTACTTGACGCTTCTGTAAAGCCAGATAAATGAAAGCAAACAACATTCCATGAAAGACTACCTGAAAAATAAGAAGAGAGAATTTGTTTTAAACAGCTGCTTTTCAATAAGTAGCAGAAATAGTTGGAAAATAAGGACAATATATACAAAAGTAAGCAGGGAAAAAGCTTAAAGATTGAATGAAAGACTTAAACTTCAAGAAATGACATAAAAGCAAGGATTGTTAGAAACTATCCACAGCTCTTGCAACAATATGAGATAAGCTGGTTCATTTTGAGCAGTCTCATCAGCAAGTGAAGAAATAACAGGAAGTTCAAAAGAATGATAAAAACACAAGAAACAAGTTTTGGTGAGAAGTGGAGAAAAAGGAACCCTTGTGTACTTCGGTGGGAATGCGAACTGGTACGGACACTGTGGAAAACAGTATGAAGTTTCCTCAAAAAATTAAAAGTAGAACTACCCTATGATCCAATAATTTCACTACTGGGTATTTATCCAGAGAATACAAAAGCACTAATTTGAAAAGACATATGCACCCCTATGTTTATTGCAGCATTATTTACAATAGCCAAGATATGGAAGCAACCCAAGTGTTCATCAATAGATGAATGGATAAAGAAGATGTGTGTGTATGTATACATATATACACACACACACACACAATGGAATACTATTCAGCCATAAAAAGAATGAAATCTTGCTATTTGCAACACATGGATCTAGAGAGTATAGTGCTAAGTGAAATAAGTCATTCAAAGTAAGATAAATATCATATGATTTCACTCATACGTGGAATTTTAGACACAAAACAAATGAACAAAGGAAAAAGGAGACAAACCAAGAAACAGACTTAACTACAGAGAATAAACTGATGGTCACCAGAGGGAGGTGGTTGGGGTGATGGGTGAAATAAGTGAAGGGGATTAAATAGCACACTTATCATGAGATGAGCACTGTGTAACGTATAAAATTGCTGAATCACTGTATTGTCCACCTGAAACCAATATAACACTATATGTCAACTATATAAACAACACCACCCCCACCAAGATCATGCTTTTAAGAAGGAGCATATGCACAGAAGAATGGGGGAAAACTATGGTGGACCAGAAAGCACATAAAGCTTCCTTTTTTTTTCTTTTAAACAAAGATTTAAAGTGAACTATCATAGTAGACTGCTCTAATGACAAGGTTGAGAATTTAAAAGTAGTGGCAGCAAGAGTTTAGCAAAGCTTTTTTATTCACATGTGGTTTTGAAGTACAATGTAGTATACTGGAAAGTGCATGGGTTTTGGAAACCAGAAATGGCGCAGAGTAGGCATTAAGAAAACATTTGTTGGGGCGCCTGGATGGTTCAGTCAGTTAAGCATCTGACTTCGGCTCAGGTCATGATCTCGCGGTTCATGAGTTTGAGTACCGTGTCAGGCTCTGTGCTGACAGCTCGGAGCCTGGAGGCCGGTTCAGATTCTCTGTCTCCCTCTCTTTGCCTCCCCCCACCCCCAACGCCATTGCACTCTGTCTCTCTTTCTCTCTCAAATAAACATTAAAAACTTTTTTTTAAAAATTAAAAAAAAATTTGTTGAATGAAAAATAAGATGAGCGATATATGGAAGAAAGGAGGAAGAGAAGAGAGGTAATTAATACTTATTCATTGTCCATTATTTTCCAAATGCTGTGCTTGATATTTTACATTTTCTTGGCCAATCGAATCTTAACTTTCCTTTAAGATTAAAGTTACAGAATCACCCATGACACTGTTCTCTCTTCTTTACACACTTCTACCACAAAATCTATACTGCCTAAGTTAGCACCTAAATATAAGTACTAACCTTGGGTTTTAAACAGGCTTAAAGCCTGGTGGTATGTCTTCTTTTTCTAATATATTCCTCACAAAACCAACACCTAGAGCCTATACTGGGGTTCAATAAATATTGTGTTGAATGGCTAAAGCATATATATGAGGGACCATTTTTATTTTTTTAAGTTTATAGGGATCATTTATTTTTAAGTTTATTTAAGTAATCTCTATACCCAACGTGGGGCTCAGACACATGACCCAAGATCAAGAGCCACATACTCCACTGACTGAGCCAGCCAGGCACCCATGTGAGGGATCGTTTATAAGTCAAAATTATGACTCTAACGAAGGCACTTTATAGACAACATTTTTACACTATTTTCCTGCTCATTTACATATACACGCACACCCTCTCTCTGCTATAAAAAAACGGGAGCAGGGCTGCTTTACTTTACCAAGTTAACATATTTCCTTATACTAAACTTAAATAAAAATAATTATAATTTTCCACCAAATAATTTTTTAAAGTGTTAATTTGAAATGGCAAAAGATCACAAGGTAAATACATACGTAACGGTCTAACCTCCATCTGAACCACCATTCATATACATTCCCTTTCAGTTCAAAACACTTGGACAATGGCCACAGGGAAAAGATCTTCTCAAATGCACCCTTAGAAAAGGAATCCAAAACACGAGTTAAGATGGTAAGAGTCAATACTTGTTTTCTAACTCTATTCTAAATTATAGTTCTCTGAAGTTAGGATTATATAAGAGTCATTCACAACTCTAAAATTCTATTTCATTTGACATTCATTGCAAAATAAATTTATTTTACTACAGGCTAATAATGATGACTTAAAACTTTTTTGTTACCTTACTTTCACTGCACATGAAAGTCTCTGAGATTGCAAAATTAAAACAAAAAATAAGCTAATACTTGGAAAATTCTTCCATTTAAGGTGTTTAATCTATTACACAGAACAGCTAATATTTACTGATCAAAATATCAAAATACAAAAGACCTCAGCCATTATGATATCAATATCCTAAAGAATGATGGTGAAGATTAAAATACAGTTTTCCTTTCTCTAAATGTCCTTAATAATCTATAATCAACCATCTGAATTAAAAGAATCCTCTGAATTAGTCACCTTACTTAATCAACCATACCCGAATGCCATTAATAGCCTTTGAAACAAAGTTTACAATTTTACTCTGGTCAAGTTAGTGAATGTACTCTCTTATTAATCTGACAAGCCTGGAAAACCTGGGAATGAAGGGGCAGAAGTCTGGGTGCATTCCTGCACATTAATGAAGTCTTTCAAAGAAGAGAACAAAAACCTCGATTCCCAGACTAACGAAGGATGCAAACTCCATGAAGGAAAGTTCCATTATTAGACCTAAAGCCTCAGCATAGAAAATGTAACAATTTTTTAAAAAGTTATTAAAAACCAAAAGAGTGAAAATCATGGCATTTTATTTTAGGTAATGCTGAATATTTAGAAGAAGTTTATTATTTTAATAAAATGCAATATTATCCATTTAACCATTTAAGAATTTAAAATACTTATGACTTATGAAACAGAGGTCCTATCAAAATCTACGCCACAGAAAATAAAGGTGGATTCTTACCAAGAGTTGCAACATAGAGTACTTCTAGATCACAAATATTGATATGAAATACAGAAATATAAATATAATATCAATATGAAATATAGAAATATTTAGTATCTACTAGAAATACATGGTCCTATAGATCATATATATGTGATGTATTTAGCATTTAACATTTCTGATTAAAAATTTATTTCTTAGGTGATCAACAGACAAGTATTTAGTGAGCACCCATTCTGTGAAAGACACTGGGCTATACTGGGCTATGTACTTTTTTCTTTTGTACACTAATCCAAAGCTGGGGAAACCTTCTTCACTGAACTTCCGGGGCACCTTCCCTTGTCTCAGATGCACCACAGAGTGTTTGGAATTTTAATGAGTAAGTGTCAGGTAGCTGCTGCAGTTACCTGGCTATTTCTTCATACATTTGCTATTGTTTCCTTATTATTTTATAAATCTCCTACAAAAAACCTTGGAGGTCAGGCAGAAATAAAAATGCTTTATTCCTAAGGTTGAAAATAAGAATGAAAGTCTACAAAACAAACAAACAAAAACCAGCTTTATAGGATCACACATTCTCTCTCTCTCTCTTTCTCTCTCCCCTTCTCTCTCTCTCTCTCTCTCTCTCTCTCTCTCTCACACACACACACACACACACACACACACACACATACATGATGCTTATATGGCATTTGCACCTGACACAGCTAAGTACAAGACAGGGAATGTTGGAGATGGGAGCAAACTGCAGAATAAGTCAGTATATATTGAACTATAGGCATTCAAATTAAAATATTTTGTTATAAAGATCATGCTGCCCAAATAATATGTCTGCCTGATGGATGACCAGCAGGTAGCAGTTTGCTACCTTGCTAAAGTTGCTGAGATGATCTCAACCATCATAATAGGGGGATAAAAGGGTAGAGGTAAGAAAATGACCAAAAATTTTATTAAACATATTCCATATATACAAACCCATTTTCTCCCAAGTTGGTTTTACTAACTGCCAAAATTTTAGTCTGTGCAGTTATGGAAAAATCAAGTAACACTTTGAAGCAATGAATAATGCACCAACCAAGCTGCAAATTCTGTCAAGAGAATTTTGATCTCCACTTAGAGTAGTGTCTTATAAGAGGCATTCAATAAACGTCTGATTGATCAAAGTCAAGTAAAATGGATTTTGAACAATTGCCAGAGGAAGAGCTTTAAATTGCTCTTACAACAAAAACAGTGGTAACAAAAGTAGAGAGGTCTCAAAAGAACTACACTGAGTAGTCAACTACGGAGTGACACTTTTATTACAGTCATTAAAAAATGAAGCTAAAAAAAAGCTCTGACTCTTCTCACATACTTTGACTTGAACTTTAAAATAAAATAGAACAAAATATAAACTGAAAAGACTGTACAAACCTGAGAATATGCCAAAAAACATATACATAACAGCAAGAAGGCTAGTTTCAACAGTAAGCCAAAATGCCAGAAACAATTTCCTAAGAGAGAAAACATTTAATTTACTAACAGGTGTAAATTTACACAAAAAAACATATCAAATAGTCTCTGTTTAGCGTATTAACACTCTGCACAGTCCTCACAATAATTGAAGGCTGCCTATAGGATACACAAAATATACGTACGTGGTATAAACTGTGAGAAGGGCAAAAAGGAAGACAGAGCATCTTCACTAGTAGGACTTAGGCCACAACCCACACCTGATGCCCTGCATATCTCCTGTTCATCCACTATAAATATATCTGAAAATACTTCCTGGATTCAATTATACCGATTTATTACTCAAAGTTACAACAAAATTTGGAACAATCTGTTCCATAGAATTCTAACAGACATTCATGTTGAATACAGCTTAGGTAAGTAACACTGCTTACACATTAAAGTTCCAAGAACAGAGCTTAAGAACTCCCTAATGCACTAAGGTTTAACCTTAAGATGTATTTTAACATAGGCATATTTTAATTTATGTGTTCATAGTTTATATATTGATTTCATTTGACTAATATGCTAGGTTTGTGTCGAGGGATTACGCTACAAAGGCCATTCAAAAACATTAATGGACTTGATTAAAGGCTGGAACTCAACTCTTTCCTGAAAAAGTTATTTGACATTATAACGGAAGTTAGTGGAAAATATTTTCGATATATAATATTTGGTTGAAAGAGTTTTTTCCGAAAAAGGGAAGCTTTTATTTCAATGATATGGTCTTAAGGAGAAAAAAGGACGAAGAGAGACGAGTGCAGCCTCACTCTGAACATGATTGGTAACTGGTTGCGTGGAGTTTGAAGGTGATGACCTCTGGACACTTAGGTTTCCTTACATGCACAACAGGTTGACAGAAACTGTGTAAAGAGCTGTCTAGAGGATAAATTATATTAGTGCCCTTTCGACCTGGCTGACATAAAAAGCATTTTTGTAAATAAATATTTATCCAAAAATCTCAATACATGTAAAAAAAATCAAATGAAGGAGAGCTGCCAAGGACGAGAGAAGGCTGCAAGGACCTGGAGCCCTATTGGATTGCTCTCCCTCCTCCGGTGCTTGTCACTCGGGCTCTGTGCGGGACAGTCTGAAAACTGCTGTATCAGTCCATGTGTAAAATGACTTTGAAAAATTTAGATGAAAAAAAAAATACATACAATATACATGCAAACTATTAATCTGCACTGTTCTATTACCTGAATTAGTTAGCTGTACCATTTTAGGAACACAGTTTAAGAACAAAGTTTCAAATGTCAAAACTACACATAAATTTAAACGATGTCTCAATAAAAAATAGCCTTTAACAACCAAAAATAAATTTAGTACATTAAAAGTATATACTTATTAACAGTAAGAGAATATATTTACCGTTTGCTTTTTTTTGGATTATTTGTGGCCATAGTGCTAAAGTAACATATATGACCATGAACCATACAGTGACCAAGGGGACAAAGTAATAGAATTGATAAGGCCGATCCATTACTATACATAACACCACTACCAGGAAATTGAGACGAAATAAGACCTATTAAAAAGAAGAAGAAAATGGTTTTCATTCCAGGTATGCAGGAAGAGCAAAGACAGATTCTCTCTGACAGAGTACAAACATTTATTTAAAACTAAAGTAATAACTGTGCAAGTATATTTTACTTATCTCTAAAATTACATTTGTTCTACAATCACTGTAAAGAGTTGAATATAAAATATTTATGCATCATTATATTAACAGAATCCAAGCACAGCACCAGCCTGAGCTGTCCTCTGGCTACAACTGCCATCTTGTTAAATGTAGGGAGAGAATCCTAAGTCTCCTTCCTAGGGCTACAGTTTATAAGCAGAGATTAGATTACCTCAACAAAAGGGTGTCCATTTCGTCTCTGTTTGATATTGATTTACCCCACTTAGGATTAAATTGAGAGTTGTCATAGATGCAAAATAATATTACTCAAATTAAAAAGTATCTTTGAGACCTCTGTAACAATCATTTCAGAGTGGTGTCACTCAAAGAACACAGAATTTGAGCAGATTGATATTAGAGTCGTACCACTTACTATCTGACCACAGGCAAATTATTTAACCTCTCTGAGCCTCAGTATCCTTTCTGTAAACATGAAGGTCACAACTCAGGGTTGTAATGAGGGGTAAATAATATTCAGGAAGTGCCCAGCACAAGCTGGAAACTTAATATTAATGCTCTTCTTAAAGAAAACATAGCATATTATAATAATTCCAGGTAACTGTACATTTCTATAAAACTGAAGTGAATTAGCAGTGTTGTCCCTTGTGTACCAGTCCTTTTATTAGACATTCCCTTAAATTACATTTTCTCTTCCCTCAGTAATAAATTATTTATCTTGAATTATTAACCACAGAACACAGAAATAACACAACTTTAAAGTGCAATGTCATAAATTCAAATTATTTGTGGCCTTATAATGACCATGTTCATATCTTCATGTCAAATGGAAAGAGAAAGAACTGAATCCATTCCTACCTGACAGACTCTATGGATTCCAAAGTCTCCTTTGATCCAAAAGTATGAGAAATGCCCATACCCTGTCTGAAATAGGTATGCAGCAACCAGAACCCGGATGTGCATGTACACAGGCAAAAACTGTTGACAAAAATAAATAGGTTAAACATGTTGGCGCTAACTACACTTTGAAATGTCATAACCAGTACATTTAATCAAGGCAATGGATCATCATCACCAGTTGGTATAAGCTCAATAGAAATATTTATTTTCAAAAGTTAGGCAACACAGAGCAAGCGTTAAAAAATGTAGACTTCAGAATCAGACCCGATTCAAATTCTGGTTCTGCCACTTACCAGTTATGTGACTTTAAGTCTGAGTTTTCTAAACTGCAAAATGAGAAGGTTCTTATGAGGAATGGAGTTAATAAATGTGAAACTCTTTGTACATTTTCCTCCACTTAGAATTAAATATAAAATATCCATAATTATTAATCATCAGATATGTTGAAGACAAGGTAACTCTGGATTTCACATTTTCCCAGTGAGAAGATAAACAAAATGAAACAAAATCTCACATTTTTGGCTCCCTTAAATACCTGGACTTTAGATTTGTAAATTGTCATGTAACTACTTACAATATTTAATTATTTAGCAAAAAATATACATTAAAATATATACAAACATAATTTAGAGATATTATTTCCCTCCCATTCTTAATTTTTAAAGTTTATTTATTTGAGAGAGAGAGAGAGCGAGCTGGTAGGGGAGGGGCAGAGAGAGGGAGAGAGAGAATCCCAGACAGGCTCCACACTCTCAGTGCAGAGAGCTTGATGTGAGGGCTTAATCTCATGAACTGTGAGATAATGACCTGAGCCGAGATAATTTCAACTGAGATGAAACTATCAGACACTTAACCAACTGAGCCACGTAGATGCTCCCGACTCTTAATTTATAAAACAATTTTATTTTACATTCCTACATCAATGTTTCATCATGACCAAGACCCTTAGAATCATTTACCATTGTTTTTCAGAGCATCGTATCTTCACTTCTAAGTTAAATGAAATGTAACACCTTTCTGATCTATAGTCTGTGGGAGTCAATGGAAATATCTCATTTACACCTCCTAAGTATCATAACCCTAGAACACTGTCATTCACCCTGTCCATCAGCCACTGCTCCTTTACATATATATTCACGATCTCCACAAGACAACTAGTGCACTGGTTTTTGAAATAATCTTTTTTATTTTCTTAATTCATTTTTGAGAGAGACAGAGACAGCCTGAGTGGGGGAGAGGCAGAGAGAGGGAGAGAGAGAATCCCAAGCAAGCTCCATATTGTCATTGCGGGGCTCGAACTCATGAAACCATGAGATCATGGCCTGAGCTTAAACCGAAAGTCATACGCTTAACTGACTGAGCCACCCAGGTGCCGCTTTAAGCCTTTAAAAGGCTTATTCAGTGATTTCCAGCCCTTGCAATTATAAGATTATTCTCTTAGGGATAATTACTGAATTTATGTAAAAATTTTTTGGCTTCTATTTTATAGACACATCTGATCACTCTGTAATTATCCAGCATTGATAAGCTTATGGTCACTTCCGGTTAATGTATCTTTCCCAAGTGATACTATGTAGGAAAAAATAAAATAAGTAGACATCTTAAATAGATTTTATGAGTCCTTCAATGTATGCATCTTTTGTATATATCCTTGAATGCACCCTTGAGCTCGTCTTTTTCTTTTCTGAGAAGGCAAAAAGCCCTGAATTTATAATAGGTCATAAATTCTTCAGTGCCCCCTCCACTCTAGCCACACTGTTAGGATTCTCTGTCTCCTAAAGTGATCCTTTTTGTGCCTCCCTGTTACCTTTCCTTTGCTTACCTGCTTATTCTACCCTAGAATGGTTTTGTGACCATATTTTGCTTATTCAAATATTATTCTTCTTTAGAGCACTATTCAAAATTTCCTATCTTTACTCTCAGATGAAAGTCATTTTTCCTTCCTCGGAGTTCTGAAAGCACTGACATCTATATATCAAACAGAGTTTTTATTTATTGCCCTTCATCATTAGTTCTGTTTAAATGTCCTATTGTTAAATCAGAAATTTTAGATGAAGCTGTAACCTACTGGAATCACAGTGAGGAAGGTAGGAAATGTCATATTAAAATAACCTTAGGATTTATCTAATTAAGCCTGTTACCTCATTCTTGAAAGCACTCTAAAATAGTCCCTTCAAGTATCTGAATACTTTTGAATAGCAGAATACATACAAATTCCCAAGGGAATCCATTCATTTTTCAGATGGTCATTTAGTGCCATAAAGTTCCTTTTCAAGAAAAGTTGAAATCTAACTCTATGTAAAAGCTACCAACTTCAGCCCTCTAGGGCAATGCTATGCAATAGAAATAAAATGCGAGCCACATAGTACACTCTTAGTATGGTTATAAGAATATTTAAAAAGCTAAAAGAATCAAGTGAAACTAATTTTAATAAATATAATGTATTCAATTGAATATATATAAAATATTATCATTCCTACATGTAATAAGCATGTATTAAGATATTTTATATTTTTTATACTAAATTTTTGAACTCAGTGTGCATTTATCACAGTTAATCATACTGAACTGGTCTGTTTTGCACATTCGCAGCATATCTCACTTCCAGCCAGCTATAGTTCGAGAGCTCAGCAGCCACATGTGGCTAGTGGCTTCCATAATGGAGAGTCCAGCTCTCGAGCTTTTTGCATACACTTAATCACTCTTACATCTGATTGTTGTACAAGTAGCTGAAAATAGCTGTCGAACCTAGGCTAACTATTCCCAATTACTTTACTCACTGTCCATAAAATATGCTTTGAGGAACCTCCACACCGTTTTCCAGAGTGGCTGCAATCAGTCAGAGAAAGACAGATACCATATGTTTCCACGAATAGGCGGACTTTGTGAGACTAAGCAAAAACCAGGGGGAGGGGAAGAGGGGAAAGGAAAAAAAGACACAGAGAGGGAGGGAGATAAAACATAAGAGACTCTCAAAGACTAAGAACAATCTGAGGGTGAGGGAGGGGGGGAGAGGGGGTGACGGGCATTAAAGAGGGCACGTGTTGGGATGAACACTGGGTGTTATATGTAAACCAATTTGAAAATAAACTATTATAAAAAAACAAAAAACAAACAAACAAAAAAAACATGCTTTGAAATCCCTTCAAGACTGGGGCCGGGCTTACAAACTTGGGACTTGGTTATTACATTAAAAAACTAAATACTATTCATTTAAATCAAACACTATCACAGCAATCTGCCAAGTACCTGCCGATGTTGGATTATTGAAAATTTCATGTAATACTTCTTCCAAATTTTTATTTTAACATATTTTAAACCAACAGAAAAGTTGTAAGAATAGTGCAATGGACATCCATATACTATCTTCCCCATTTTAAAGAATGTTGCAGACTATAAGAACATGATTCCTAAATATTTTAGCAAGTATCTTCTGAGAAAAAAAATAGTTTCTTACACAATCATATCATTTTCATAATCCAAGATTTAACATGACTATAACAGTATCTATTGGACAATTTATGTTAAAATATCCCTGATTGTGCCAGTGACATCCTTTATGGTTTAAAAACAAATTTTTTTAGCAATCTTGAATCAAGGATCATACACTGCTCTTAGTTGTCGTTTCTCTTTCATCTACTTTAATCCAAATTACTATTTTTTTTATCTTTCATGAGTCAAGTACTACAACAAAATTTTAATATTAAAATATGTTTGGAATTCTAACTGCATTACAATTAATAGCTAGGCTGGCTTCTGATTCTGTTCTTTTTCTAGTCCCACAAATTTTCCCTCAAGATCTTTTATTCAGATTCTTTCATGAAAGTAACTTAGAAATTCCCAAAGGAAAAAAACTCCACAGTGGAACACAAAATCATCTACCGTATAAACCTAACTCGCTGCATTCTCCATATTAAATTCACAGTGTTTTATCCATATTTCCTATAAATTATGTTTTGAAAGAATGTTTATAGCAACAATTGCAATCTGCTAGACCATCTGGATTATTTTAATAATTCTCTGTATTTTTTTTATGGTTTTCATTTTAGTATGAAAACATGGCACAACTAAAGTTTGACATATTTTAACATATTTTACTCAAAATAAAAAATATTAGGATTAGGTAATTAAAATAACTGTGGCAGTTAAAAAGAGTTTTTAATGAGGGTAATCCCTCAAATATCCAAGAATCGGGTCCCCAAACATGTTACAACCCATGCTAATAATGCTTTGCCAATGTAGACACAGGTAATTTTTAACCACAAAATCCTATTATATAAAAGAACAGGAATATGTTAATTAATCATAACAAATGGTCTATTAATGAAAAGTATGTCCTTCCAGAACAGGGATTTTTAAAAACTGTAATTTAGGATATATTGGGATGTAGTCTAAGATATATTAGAATTAGAATGCTAGCTGGGCCAGTGATTATAACAGAATGCCAAATTACCTTCATCCCTTTATGATCCAAATTCTTTCTGGAATCACTGAATTGAGGAACTTAATCTGCCATTAATTCTTTCTATCTGATTTTTTTTTAAATAGGAGTATCACCCTTTAATATGTCAGCAATTAATTATGTCTCTAAGTGGCATTTTCTTAAAACAAAAACCTTTTTTCCTTCTCAAATTAATCTAATCTTTATTCATATGTCAGAGATATTTCTAGGATTCAATATTCATCTCTACTGACGTTTTAGAGAATCTGACAAATCCATCCTCCAAATTCTGAGCTGGGCTGACAAACGGTCTTACTGTCCTCGTCTCCCCTTGCCTCGACTCTCTTTTACCATCTTGGATCTCCTGTAACCACTTGAACTCACTAGGTCCCCTTCAGCTGCAGCACGACAGGAGTTTCACTGCTGCCACAAATATACATTTCATAGCCATACGATTTCAGTAAAAACTATACTTTGTTTCTTTTTCTCCTGCCCTTCAAACAAACCATCCATAAAATCACTGATAATTTTTGAAAATAATGATAAGATTCAATGAGGAATAATATTATTTTCAAATTGTTGGAGATGTCTGAAGAAAACCTCAGTATTGCTTTCTTAACTGTTGCTATGGAAATTTCAAAACATTTCTCTCTGGACAACATTCTCCTCTTATCTCAATTTATCACTGATTCAAATACTATTTACAGATGTGTGCTTTATGTAAGCAAAACAATAAATAAACAGTTCAGTAGTTCCATAATTATGAATGAGTTTCCTAAATTTTTAAAACATATTTTATAGAAATTAGTTTGTATTTTCACTATAAAACTTGCGTAAAAAGTAGTTATCAGATAAAGGTTCACCCTCAAAAGCCTGCTTTAATTGCAATGTAGCTGGAATGTTACAACTTGGAATACATTTTTTTTTACCCCTACCAAATCCAGGGTGTCCTGAGACCATGAGAATCTTATCTTTTAAGACAACTAGGGGGAAGGAAAAAATGATTTTGCCCAGGTACTGCACGTCAGTGGTACAGTGGTAGTCCATTAGTACCTGAGTTCTTTGACTACTGGAGCAAGAGAGCTCTAAGGTTTTTAATCTCTAAAAGTGTAACAATAGTTGGTCAAACTTCCTAAAATAAAAGTAAGGGTAGAATATAAACATAGTCATCTAATTTGATTTCTTTTGATAGTAACTTGACTGTTTGAAATCTTTTGCAATAAAGTGTCATCTGCATTGTTTCTTCCTAAGTTTAAATTAGCTGTCCAACAGGGTGGCATGAATTAATACCCTTAGGTTATCAGCTGTTTCTACTCAATTAAAATTAAGGTCAAGTATTACAAATAAATTATTGCCTTAAAACTATATATTCTCAAAGAGTCAGGTGGTAGGAGAAGGATGGGAAGGCATAAAGGTTGGGTGGAAAATAAAATGTGTCTCTCGATGGTACAGAATATAAAACAGAAAAGAGGTGGTGCCCTTAAAGAAAGATTAAAGTGCCACTGTTTCCTATATTTTCTGAATTTAAATTCAAAATACTTACTGTACTTGCTCCAGAGATATGATAAATCAGAATCACAAGCTGCATCCAGCCTTTCCATTCATCTGTTTGTTCTCTATTTAACACTTTAGTCTGTGGAAAAGAACCAGTCTGTTTTAAAATTCATTATGAAGGTATTATTAAGTAAATTTTTCTTATAGGACATACAGCTAATGCTTCTGTCAAAAGAACCTTGGGGAAAAAACAATTTAAGATTGCCATTTTATTTGATAAGAGATATATGAAACTATTTAAATATAATATGAATTGGAGAATTAATATAAACTAAAGGAGATTTTAAATATTTAAGTTGCTACTCATGATTTTATATTAAGATTACATTTAAACTATGACAGATGTGTTTGTAAGTCTAAAAAACGGCATTTTATAATTTTCTTTAAAAAAATCTTAGGAGTTTCAGCTAAAAAAGATCTTACAGTTCTCTTATACTTTACTGTGGAAAAAAAGGGGACCATTATTTTAGTTTATTTTCCCAAGGAGATGAAAAGCTGATTAGTCATCCTCATATGAGAGTTATTTCTTATAAGAGAGTTTATTAATTCAAATAAACCATGCCTTATAAAGAAGTTACACTAATATTCTGAGCAATTACAATAATTCTAAAACAGGAAATTCAGAATATTTTAATCAGTGCCCACATTATTATGTAAATTCTAATTTGTGTGTATATATGTCTGGCTGTATAAATATATAAAATGTTTGTGCATATATGCATTTATTAGTTATATTTTTTAGTTACTTTTATAAGATTTTATATAAAATAATAATATATCATGTTTGGAGACTATTATAAAATTGGGAGCACCTCCACATCCTCAAAGAGGCAAAATAACACTAAGTCATGACTTCTTTTTCACAGATTTTTATTCACCAAGTTTTCAATAATCTTTATGTGACTCTGAATTTTTCCAGACTGTTTCAAGGGAAAAAACAACTGTTAAGAGTCCACCAAGCAAAGTACAGCCACAATATCCTTAATGTCCTTTTCTATATATGGGTTTGAATATTCTGGTATGACAAATGATATTATTGCTTTAATCTAGAGTTTATAATGAAAGGGTTAACATGAGCTAAAAAGAAAATGACTCTTACCTCCTTAGTATTTTCATTGTAAAATACTCCCAAAACCAAGATGTAGATAATTGGAATAAAGAAAGTTGAATGTGTATAAAATTTGTTTTCCTTCATAAATAGATTTGCACGGTCACACATATAGAAATAAGCCATTATCAGGCCAAGCTTGCAGAAAGACTGTAGAAGTATTTCTAATGGAGACACAGGGGTATTGATAATATTTTTCTTTTCCTCTCCACTTTCCAAATCAGTACATGGCTTATTCTTCCGATGAGTGTTACGATGAATTATATAAAAAATTAAATATCCGATAATAGATAAAGTGAAAAAACAAACAGCTAGCTTCTGTATGAGGGTAAGAGGAGGCCGAGGCTGACAACAGGAACCATCTACAGGCTTCAGAATTTTATTGCAATACACGTTCATCAGAATCATTGCACTCTGTGAACAAATCAAGTTATTTGGTTATTATCTTGTCAGTAATATATCTCGCATTAGATTTTCTCTTGTGAAAACTACTGACTTTTCCGCACTGAAACCAAAATGCCTTTGTATTTTTTGCTACCATTTCCCAAATACTCATGCAAATAATGGTATTCCTTAATCTGTAATAGCCAGTTCAAGGTTTTTCAAACGTCTTGGACTATGATCCATAATGAAACATTGATTTTATAATGTAACCCAGAACACATCAACAGGAAACAGTATCTATCCTTACTATCTAGAATGCACTCTGACATTTTCCTATTCTATTCTTAAAAAAATAAAATACTGGTCTCATGGCTATTGAGCCATGACCTTGGGTGAAAAAAATACTGACAGATGTCAAAGCCCAAAGAATTTTAATTAGCAGACTTTCAGGATACTTAAGATAGAGTGCCAGTCTTTAGATGTAAAAAAAGATGTAAAATTACTGCCAAAATCATTAATTCTTAGCTAACGATATTTGTACTATGCTTTTCATTTGGTTTATCATTTAGGGACCACTTAGAATTCCAAAGTTTTAAGATTTCTAATGTTAAATAAAACGTAGAATCTTCAACATGGTTTCATTATAGTACAAATCTGCTAGATAAGCTGCCACCAAGATTCTGCCTAGTTGAAAGTTCAATCAAATCTAGTTTTATAAAAATTTTATAGGTAATTTTGGAACTCTAAGATGATTATGTTTTTTAAGCCTAAGCATTCAAAATACTCAACTGTTTAGAAAACCTCATCCTTTCAGCCCTGCAACTTCAGGAAGTTCTATACCTGGCAATCTTGAAGATACTAGCCTACAAACTCCAACCCAGGGTTCTTAACCAGTCCCAGGGGGTCCACAAAGCCCCTAAAAGTGTGTGGAGAACCACGTGTGTGTATATGCAGACATGCATTTCTGCAAGGCAGGAACAGAATCATTCCTTGTTACGGAATACTCAAAGGGCTTATGTGATTCTCAAGAAGATTAAGAATCACTCCTTTTTAAGAAAACAGTAACTAAATAATATCTGCTGTACTCTATGTGAAAATTTATAATTATATGCAGTTCTCTTATTTAACCTAAAATCCTTTTCCATCTGTCAATCTGGATTTGTTCAGTAACTATTATGTACCTTGAATAAAACATAGGGTATAATAACTATAAGAAAATAATAAAAATTATGCTACATGTTTTAAAAATGTGCTCTTCACAGAGGCTTGATCTTACAAATGTAAGGTTTTTAAGGCAAAGAGAACATAGAGTAGTATTTTTTAAACAGGAGTGTGCTGGAAACTTATAAGTTAGGAGACAAGGTATATTAAGAGTGAGTAGCACTCAATAAATGAAGTTTCATTTCCTCCCTCCTATAATTTCTTTCCTTCTTATACCAAAACTCTCACTTGTATAAAAGCAAAGTTAGTTCTACATGCATGTTTAGATAGAATAACTATAAGCACTTAGGATTGTAATAAGTTATTTGTTACCATATTATAGTGACTTACAGCTAAAACCAATAAGATATTATAGTTTCTATCTCCTGATAGATACAAGAATTCTTACAGTTTCTCTGCTTGATTCAGGAAGATGTAAGCCATCCAAAGACTCCATGATGGTTTCTTGAGCAATTAATTTGGAAACACTGAACATCTTAACATTTGATTTAGAATTTTTGGTGCTACTATTCAAAATACTGACTGCAGCTTCATTGTAGGCATCTATCTTCTCATTAGTGATCATTTTCCTATTTTCACTTAATAGATCTTCATAAACAGGATCTGTACACAAAACAGATTATTTTTAAAAACACATTTTAAAAATCCCTACTGGTAGAATTAGTTATCATGCAAGTTCATTGATTGTACTTTATATTTTGTTGTGAAAGTTCAGATACTTTGCATCAATCAATATTTCCCTTAAATCTAAAGAACTTTTACCCCTCTCTTCTCTTAGGTACACGGCTTTCAGGAAATATTTTTATGTTCTAGCATATCTTAGGAGTTTAAAATTTGGCAATACTGAGGGCCACTGGGCAATGGGGATTTAAAACCGGATTGGGAAATGGGGTGCCTGGGTGGCTCAGCTGGCTGAGTGTTTGACTCTTGATTTCAGCTCAGGTCACAATTTCGCGGGTCCCTGGGATCAAGCCCTGCGTCAGGCTCCACATTAGACTCTGCACTCATGACATGGAGCCTGCTTAGGATTCTCTCTCTCTCTCTCTCTCTCTCTCTCTCTTTCTGCCCCTCCCCTGCTCCTATGCTCTCTCTCTCTCTCTCTCTCAGAATAAATCAATAAACATTTAAAAAAATAAATAAAACTGGATTGGGGAAGACTGCCTAATTAAGAGTAACAGTCAATTTTTTTTTCTCCTGTCACTGCTTCGCTCACACAATTAGGAGGTAATATTATTGAGGATCAAAGTCCCTTATCACTTGCCATAAATATTTTTTTTCTCATTTTAGTAAGAGAAAGGTTAACAATGAGTTTGTAAATAATACAGATTGCAGAATTGATGATCACTACTCTTTTTGTTCCATTTAACTTGACATTCAATTTGGAAATAATCATAAGAGTTTCTGACAAGCAAGTTGAATTGCTAAACTATCCAAGGCAATTTCATATTGTGCTAGACGTTAAATAACGGACATTCAATAAACTCCTGAAATGACTTGATCTAGTGTCAACTTTCTCTTAAAGAATTTCATTACCAAGTATAAATTAGATGGTATGAATTTAGATACATTATGTGAATTCCAGAATATATTTGCTTCCGATGACTCTAATATTATGAAACAGACTTAATAACAATTGCTGTATATATACTTTTTCAGAAATAAAAATTAGAGGTAAACGTCTCGTTTGTCTTTGAGAACTTACTCTTTTTTTATATGCTGAAGCCATTTTGTATGCTGAGGCTCCTTGAAAGGATATTTCTGTTTATTATTTATTTTTACTTATTATATTTATTTGTCTGTTCCTTAAGTTCAAAAAAGGAAAGCAAATAATTCAGTTTTTTTCTAATTTCACAAACCTTATTTTAAGATTTATTCTCATAAAGAAGTAATTTTGCTTCTTGAAACTGGAGGCAACAAAAACCCATGCTTCAAAATATATACACAATGACATTTGTTCATTACTCATTCCTTACCTTGTAAGACCCAATAAACATCACTAGTTTTTGCCAGTTTTTCTAAAAGTGGTGCTATGGAGGTAATGTTCATTTTATATTGGGAAAGCGCTTCATTGCTACCATTGTGAATCTTGATAGACCACTAAGAATAAAAAATAAGCATTAATTCAGCATTTATCACAGAAAAATGATAAATTGCTCTATTGTAACAAAAGTTATTATTTTAAGATAATCTCCAGTTTTATTCAACATTAGAATGAAATTTGGTCAAATTATTTCATGAAATCTATGAAGACAATTTAAAAAAGCTGATATAACATTAGACACTCAATGTATAACATTCAAGAAGAATGAAATTTTAGATATAAAACAATATTGACATTTAACACCAAGTTTACGAAGTTTACTCAGATTGTTTCATTTAAATTCATCAGCCTCATTAATTATAATAGAAATAGGAATTGAAATATAGGTACAATCAAGAATTCCATTTAACATAAGTTAACTTTTCCTTAGCATGTCCTTCAGTATGAAACAAAAATCCTTATGTAAGAATACACGTAATAACTTACTGTGGCAGCTCCTGCTACAATGACATGGGGCTTTGCAACAGAATCCTAAAGAAAGAAAAATCTTTACAATAGTGTTCTATCCAGTTATAGGAATTAATATAAGTAACATCACTTACTTTTGGCCTTAAATTTAAGTTCTTCCTTCTAAATGCATTTTACTTTTCTAGAGTTCCTTACTGGATTCTCATTATAACAAGATGACGCATCCAGTGCCTAAAACCCTACATGGTTAGGTGGTTATACAGAAAGGCATGAAGCTTGTATGTTTAGTTTTTTGGTGCTCTTAAGAAGAAACCAAAACATATCACTGATATTTTATCTGGCCCAATATTATTCTGAATTCTGAGTCAACCATTTAGAGTAAAGCTCTAGTATATTATGTCATCCAATTAAAAAATATTCATGAAGACTAAAGGGTACATAGCAAAAATGTTAAATAAAATTTAAGAAATGTAATCTTTGGAAAAGTTAAATCCAATATGTATTTAACAAAATAAACTGCTAATTATCATAGACCACAATGCACAAAGAAACAAGGAGAAATTTGGTAGAAATCCTCATCAAATGCAAATTATACTATTACTAATACTACCAATTATACAGTACTTAGTAATTTACTAAGTTCTCTTAAATTAGCTCATTTGAATATAGATTCTTGCCACCTGTGAGACAGGCAGGAAGATATTATACACATCTTGTCAAATTAAGGACACAGACTCAGAAAAGTTTATAGGGTATTGCTGAGGCCTGGAAGGGACAAAGCCAGAACTTAAGTCTTGTGACTCCTAAATTTAGTGCAATTTCCACATCAAAAGACCTGCTATTATAATCATGTGCACAAGGAACAATTAAAAATAAGCAAGAAACTTAATTAGAAAAAATCTGACTCATCTATAAAAATAAAAATGACAGGTATTGTCTCATTATGAAGGTAGAAGACTGTGAAAGCGGGGGAAAAAGAATAACAATAATTTCCTTCATAGATACTCTAATTTCCAGGCTGCTGTGTTTCGTTTTACACTGCTATTTTAGTGAGACTTCTTCCTCATCTCTAGGTGACTCCCGTTCTCATTTGTCACAGTGGTACCCCAAATCTTATTTTTCTTCCTCAGATCTCTCTTGCCTCCCTTCTTGCTTTCGGTATAAAATTTAATTCTCAAATTTCATGGAGAAAATGAATTCATCTGGCTTGTGTGCTCTAGACTTCCTTCCTCCATTCTTACCCCCTTTCCCAGCCTATCTTCTTTGAACAACGGAGTCAATGGCTAATCCTCTTAATGGCTGATCCTTATTCTGTGTCTCCTATCGCCTCCCTCTTTCTGTCCAGGGCTATACCCATGAACAATCGATCTCCAATTCTCATCAATTTCATCTTCCTTCTCCAGTCCCCTTTCTTCCCCCATCTACAAAATGTTAAATCATCTTTATACTAAAAAAGTGTTCCTTCAACCCTGCCTCACTCTCAAAACTTTCCTTCTCATACCATTAACCAACAGGTTACTTGGAAGAGTATTTTGCCCTATGTCAATTTCTTTATCTCTCATTTATGCCTCAGTTGATTACGTTTTGATTTGGGGCTTCGTCATCCGCTAAAACTGAGCCCATTCATGAACTCAGGATTGCCACTGTCTGTTCTGTTATCTTCATTTTACCCCGTCTAGTTCCTAAAGTGACACTTCCGACTGTCCACTTTTTAAAAGTCTTTCCTCCCCTGTGTGTCATGTTAGTTATTCTTCCCTGCTTTTCCTCTTGCCTTTTACTGCCCCTTCTCAAAATGTTTTTTTTTTTTTAACGTTTATTTTATTTTTGATACATAGAGACAGAGCGTGAGCAGGAGAAGGGCAGAGAGAGAGGGAGACACAGAATCCAAAGCAGGCTCTAGGCTCTGAGCTGTCAGCACAGAGCCCGATGCGGGGCTCGAACTCACAGACTGTGAGATCATGACCTGAGCCGAAGTCGGCCGCTTAACCGACGGAGCCACTCAGGCGCCCCTCAAAATGTTTTTGATAGTTGCATTACCAAGCCCTCTTCTTTAATCTCTAAACTCCCTGCCTATTCAATATCTTCCATTCAAATAACCTCAACTATCACCTCACACAATACCCAGATTCTCCAAATCCATCTGCGTAGCTAAGACTTCTTAATGAGTACCCTCACCTACAGAATTAAATCTAAATTGTTGGTTTCTTCACAGTTTAGCCTAATTTCCCACCACTCCTGTAATACATGTCACCATTCTCTTGTTTAAATGTTTCAGTGGTTCTCTACTACCTCAAGGTAAATCAAACTCAATATTCTTATTTTAAGGAAATACAGCCTGAAGTATTTAGAAGTAATCAAAACATGGATAGATAGATAAATGAATTTATACCACACAAAATACAGCTTAGGATGTAATTCATAATGTAATATCTGCTCACCTCATCTCTTATTAGCCCTCTCCTCAAATGAGGCACATGAAAATAACAGCCAAAACCAAACGTAAATAAAGAAGCACTTTGAATTTAAGCTCCAGCCATACAAAAATTGCTAGTGATTCCCCAAATCGGCTATACTCTGTCTTCAGTGTCTTTGCATATGCGATTTCCTGTACCTGAAACAAGCCTCCTTTCTCACACCAGGCCCTCACCCTTAAGATCACTTTATCTGAAAACTAGGTTTGAAAACTTATAGTTAGTGCCTATTCTCTGTAATCTTGCTGTACCCTATTCCTCCCCTATTTTGGCACTTGTCACACTACTTTCTTAATTAACTATATCTGCCACTCATCTGGAAGCTCTTTGAGGAGAGGAACCTATTATGTTAACTGGGTATCAGCACTTTTTAGCCTAGTACGTAGAAAATGTCAGGTGATTAATAAATATCTGTTGAATCACAACAGAGCTGTCTAAATTCAACTTTGCTTTTATGCCTGTAGGCTACAAAAATGCTCTTTCAGTTAATAAGTGTTATCTTTCTAACCCTACAGTTCTTCTGAAAATATTACCTCCTCTGTAAAGCTTTCTTAAACCATCACCTGTATCTAACCAACCCGCATCCTAAGTCCTTGGTCCTAAGATCCATTGTCCTTTCGTAGTCCTCTGTGCTCAATTCTGTACTTACTCTTCATCTGACCATATTATTATTCATCAGAAAGTCACTATACACTAGATACTGCAAATTCTGAGGGCTGAGACTGAGGCTAATGACTAGCCACGCTCCTAATACCCAGCGTAAAGCCAGCAATACTACATAAATAATAAAAATATGGATCATTGTATTCTCAGGGTCTAGCTGTTTACTATGAAAATAGTCAAAAAAATACATAAAAACCTGCATACATATATACTCTTTAAATAAATGAAATCAATTAATCAATCTTAGGTAATGGCACAGTCACCTACCTAAATAAGTGGAGCCTTTCCCGTCCCCCAGTAGTCATAAGGAATCTTACAACAGAATCTAAAGCTCTAACAACTAGTTTTAGCAAATTGTAAGAACTGAAAATCTGGATATGTAATGTAACTCCAGGTGAGTAAATAATAAAAGTTATCTATGATTTTTGTAGGACTTATAAATTATACTGCACTGATATTTCTTTAATTGTGAATTTCTACTACTTTAATGGATATACTTCCGGGTCCAGCACAAATATAAAACATGTTTAAATCATTTGAAATATACATGTAACATTATTCTACACTTTTGGAATAAACATATCAACAAAGCCAAAATACAATTATGTGAGACTGCAATTTACCGGAAGGTGGAATTCTAGAAGTGTCTGCATGTTTTGGTTTTTGAGAACTTAAACACATTTTGTCAAAAAAACAAAGTTAGAAATGTTAACTAGGTTCCCACTGGATCCTACAGAAGCTTATTTGGTGTATGAAGTGGTTGCAATGCTAAACATACACTGTGAAAAGAAACAAAGAAAAATACCATTGCAACACAAGTAATTAAGCAAAACAAGGTCAACAAAATTGAATAACGTTTTATTCATCCCAAATGCAAACACCTCTGGGAAAGAAGACAGGTTTAACTAAAGGACAAAGAGCTATGTGGAGACTACTGTGGAGATACTAGAGAGGACTCTAGGGTTTTCGAGGTGAAGAGCATGCTTGCCCTTGTATCTATTTCGGAACATCGTGAGCCAAAATATGAGACATTATGAGTCTGTGGACCAGACTTGACTTCTGGGCCACAATGTAACGATAAAAGGGAAGAAAACAGGCTATTTAACAATAACAACAAAAAACTTTACTGAAGGATCGGGGCATGAGTTTGAAGGACAAAGTGGGAAAATGCTCAAGAGAATGTGTGATGTGCAAGGAACATGACCTGGGTTTGAGTTAACTGGGTAATAGCAGTAACAGAAAATTCTCTGTCTGGAAAACATGGTATCAGCATAACCACAGGAGGGTTAGAGTGGTGGCAGCAGAGGTACTGGATCAAAACTCCCTCTTCTCAATAAAGTGACAGGATCAATCCAGCACAATTAGTCACTATGAAGAAAGTTGGCACAGAGTACAGAAGAGTAGGGCTGGTGAGCAAGGGGGAAAAAAAACAACACATGCTCGTGAGCTTTTAAAATTTGGTTGCTTAAAACCAGAAAGGCCTATATTTTCAAATACAGACCTCAGTCCACACCTTGATACACTGTTTCATAGAACCATTAACTTCTGGATGCCACAGAAAATCCTATAAAAAGAAACATAAGGAAATAAAAAGTCAAAGAAACTTCTATGTGCCACCTAAAAGAAACATGAACCCATCTCTTCAAGAGTACCGAAAGTAAAACACCACCTTGTCTACGACGTCTTCATCCCCCATCTCAGTTTTCCGAGGACCTCACGGGAGTTCTTGTGTCCACTTCTGCTTTTCTCTAAACTACTCTCCATCATCATCTTTGAAACATTTAAATCTGATCTTGCACACATTCTTGTTTAAATATTCAAGGATTTTCAATTGTCCTCAGAATAAATTCCAAAAGTCCTTCAAACTACTAAGGAGGTATAGGATCTGGCCTCTACGGAGACCTTCTGCCTTTTCTCCTGCCACTTTCCCCTCACTCTAAGTACCCTGTTGGTTCTCGTTCAGCTCCTGGAATGCTCTGTGATCCTTTTTCTACAGGACTTTGCACATACCATTCTGCCTACAATGCTTATAAAACTTTTCCACTAACTAGCTCCTACTTCTCCTTGAAGCTTCAGTTAAAACATCTCTTTCTCAAGGAGGAAAATATTTTTAATTCATTGTTTTGTACATTGCTAATGCCCCCTTTTTCCTTTCTTTTTTAATTTTTAAATTTTTTTAGAGGAAGAGAGAGAGTGCGAGTGGGAGTGAGGGGCAAAGGAGAGAGAATCTTAAGCAGACTTCACCTTCAGCATGGAGTCTGACTTGGGGCTCAATCCCACAACCCCGGGATCATGACCTGAGCTAAAACAGTTAAAATCAAGAGTCAGAAACTCAACCAACTGAGCCACCCAGGTGCTTCCCACTTTTTCCTTTTCATCATTCTTATTCCACATTTAAAGCATGTACAGAACTGTAATGACTTGCAAAATCCATTAAGTCTAGGACATTTTTGTCTTAATCCCTACTGTATTCTCAGTATTTAGAAGTCACTGTGACTAGGAATTCAGAAAATTCACATATATTATTTTATGGGTATTAATCCTGAATACATACTGGTTTCAAATTAACATACAAGGTTATTATTTTTTGGATTAAAAAATCTGAGAGATCAAATTTTCCATTTTATTACACAAAACTGTGCATACATTTATTCAATCATTTACCATTCTTATCTACTCTAAATACATTGAAATATATTTAATACATACAAAGCATTAGCTGACCTACAAATAAAATAACCAACGAATACAGTTTCAACATAACATTTAGTTTACTGTTACATTAACTTACCACTTTAACTGATGCAATCTTGTCTTCAAAAGGAATGTTTCCATGCTGTCATTAAAAAGAGAAAACAAGAAATATTAATGTATAGATTAATTTTATGTCAGTAATTCTCCCTTCAGCTCCTTTTGCTGATTTATTTATGCACTACATCTCAATTATCTATTTTCAACCTGAAGGGAAAAAGACTTGCAGAGAATACCCAAAAATAAGTGACACTGAATTGTTTTTATGTGATTTTTAACATCTAAGAGTTCAAAGACTCCACAAACAAGCAGTTATGTGAACCTGCCCATGTAAATTATCTTCTTGCCAAGGTTGTCACATTTAGAGATGGATTGCCCCTCTGCATTGCTTGAGTCCCTACCAGTTAGAACCACATGACTAGTTCTGGCCAGTGTAACGTGGCTAGATGTGATGTGGGTCACTGCCAGCTGAATTTCTCAGGGTAAATCTCTAGTCTCTGGCTCACCCTGATGCTGAGACTACAGAGCCTGACTTTTCCAAATGGTACAACCAGAAGATGGTACAAATTCCAACAAGCAGGAATCCCTGAATGACTGTATAGAGTAAAACCTCCTGTCAACCCACCTACAACATGCAGCTCTAAGTGAGAAATAAACTTCCGTTTTGTTAAGATTGTAGCTTCTTGTCCTCTGCATAGACATACACTTTTTTTTTTTACTGAACAATAAAAAAGTAAAGTGCAGATATAACATTTCACCCTTAAATACATTAGCATGTATTTCCTGAGAACATGGATATTCTCTTACATAACCTCAATACTATAATCCCACCTAAGAAATTTGACATTGATAAGATTGTAGAGTGGTTTGTTGCTGCCGCAACATCTAGTCTGTTCTCAATAATACACTAGTATCAGTCCTGTTTGAACAGGAGTGCACATATATGGCTCTACGTTATTTTGGTTTCATTTTGAAAACTGTATAAATGGTCCAGTTGAATAAAAAAAAAAAAGTTTGGAGACAACTTCTTATAACCAAGCATTCCATATAAAGAATATAAACTCTTTCAGAGTTAAAACTCTAGGGTGGGGTGGGGGATAGAAGTGGTCAAATAAAGGTAATTCTTCCTAAAACCAAGGTTGAAATGTCTTTATAAATTTAACCAAATATCATTTATGCTTATATCCCTGTGAAATAAAGCTTACTTTTATCAGCATGCTAATTTTTTTTAATGTTTATTCATTTTTGAGAGAAAGACAGAGCAGAGCATCTTCCCCTTAGCAGGGGAAGGGCAGAGAGAGAGAGAAGGGCGTCTTCCCCTTAGCAGGGGAAGGGCAGAGGGAGAGGGAGACACAGAATCCGAAGCAGGCTCCAGGCTCTGAGCTGTCAGCACAGAGCCCGATGCGGGGCTCGAACCCACGAACCGTGAGATCCTGACCTGAGCCGAAGTCGGACGCTTAACCGACTGAGCCACCCAGGCACCCCAGCATGCTAACTTTTAAAATTCAAGCATCATTTCCCAAAAGGACCCTTAGGAACAATTGTACTTTAAGGTGTGTTCTATGAAGAGTTTCCTTGGTCAAATAAATCTCAGAAATACTGGGTCAGACCAAATCACACAAGGATTTTCCTTCTACTATCTTTTTATTTTTCCTTTTTTCCTACTTTTTCTCCTTTTGCATAGCTCAGGTAACTCAACACAATCTCTCTCTTCTTTTCCTGTATCATTTTAATGTAACATTTGGTATATACAAAAGAATATGTCGCATATGTAAGTCACAAAGCACAGTAAAAATAAGTAAGCGCTTATGAGTCCATGGCACAAATCAAAGTACTACCATACACTGAATGACCTATGTGGACCTTTCCCTCTTAATTCCTTGCTTCACTCAAAGGAACCACTACTTTAAATTTTGTTTATATTTTGCTTTCTTTGTTATTATACAGTTTTGTCACATGTATATGTATCCTAAAAGATATATTGTTTAGTGTTACTGGCTTTCTCGCCAACTTTTAATTTTGAAAAATGTCAAACTTAAAAAAAAGAAAAGAACAATGTCAAACTTAGAACAAAACTGACAAAATTATAATAAGGACCCCAAATACCCTTTATTCATTGTTAACATTTCCTCCACTAGCTTCTTGTCCTCTCTGCATAGATATATACATTTTCTTTTACTGAACAATTAAAGAAGTAAAGTGCAGACATAACATTTCACCCTTAAATACATTAGCATGTATTTCCTAAGAACATGGACATTCTCTTACATAACCTCGATACTATAATCCCACCTAAAAAACTTGACATTGATAAAATATTATTCTAATACACAGTCCATGTTCAAATTTCCCTAATTTCCCACTCTCTTCTTTTTTCCTCTCTGTAGCTCTTTTTTTTAAAATTTTTTTAAATATTTATTTATTTTTGAGAGAGAGAGAGACAGAGCATGAGCAGGGGAGGGCAGAGAGAGAGGGAGACACAGATTCCAAAGTAGGCTCCAGGCTCTGAGCTGTCAGCACAGAGCCTAATGTGGTTCGAACTCACGAACAGTGAGATCATGACCTGAGCCCAAGTCGGGACCGTCTGAGCCACTCAGGCGCCCCTCTTTATAGCTCTTCTAATCTAGAATTCAATTAAAATCAAGGATTTAGTTATCATGTCTCTTTAGTCTTTTAATCTAGAACATTTCCTGGCCTTTTAAAACTTTCATACATCAATGAATTTATTATATTTCTATGTATCAAATATTTTATTATATAATAAATATGCAAAGCTGTTATACATAAGAGTTTCCCTACGGGTTCATAGGCCGTACAAACATTCACCCTCACGTGATAATGTAAGTTATTTTCTGAAGTGTTTTAATGATTTATATTCTCATCAACATTTTCAGATACATAGTCTTTAATAAATCTTGTCAGATTTATTATTTTTTTGTCATTGTCAAATTTAATTTTTGTCAAGTAGCTATAAAGTGGTATTTCACTATGGTCTTAACTTCAATTTCCCTGATTACAAGTGAAGTAAAACATCTTTTAGATTTACACTAGGATTTATGTTTCCTCTTCTGTAAAATGGCTGGCCATGCCTTTGCTCTTTTCTTTTCTACTGGGTTGTCTTTTTTCTTTTTTTTTTTTAATTAATTCGTGATTCCTTACGTCTCTTGGATGTATATTGTAAATATCTTCTAGTTTGTAGCTGGACTTTTTTCTGTCAGGTATCTTTTGGTGAACAGATACTCTTAATCTTAAGGTATTTGAGATTATCCACCTTTTATCGTTAGCATGTTTTGTTTCTTATGTAAGAAACTTTTCCTACTTGAAGTAATGAAGATATTCCCCTGAGTTTTTTTTTTTTCCCCCTAAAGGTTTAAAAGTTTGGGCTTCCACATTTAAGTTTAAATTCATCTAAAAATGATTTTACTTGATGATGTGAGGTAGGGCTTCCAATTTCATTTTTTCTCTATATACAACCAACCACATCAGATCATTAATTGGATAGACCTTCTTTTCTCCAGGGATCTTTAGTGGCATCTCTATTTATTTATTAAGTCTTGTACATGCATGCATTTGTTTTAAAGTTCTATCCCGTTTCACTGGTTTCTTTATTTAGCTCTACCAATACCACACTGTCTTAATTTTGACACAGTTAAAATCAGTCTTGATACTGGAAAGACTTTTCCATCTTGCTCTTCAGATCTGTTGTGGTTATTCTTGGTCCACTGCCCTTCCACATGAAATTTAGAATCAACTGGTAAAGTTCCACAACAAATCCTGTTAGGATTTTATTTGAAATACATTGAATATATAGATCAATTTAGGAATAACTGACATCTTTATAATACTGATTCTTCCAATTCCAAAATATAGTATTTGTCTTCCATTTATTTATATCATTTAAAATTTTGTTTAAAATTTAAAATTTTTTTTCTGCATATAGATCATCCACATTTGCTAGGCTTGTTCCTATGTCCTATATGGTGTTTGTTACTTTTGTACACAGTGTATTTTAAATATTTTGAACTCTATATTCCTGGAGTATTGTATGCAATTCGCTTTTAAATAGCTTTATTGAGTTACTACAATTAATTTTTGTATGTTTATCTTAATATCAGCTATTTTGTTGAAATTTTTGTTACATCTAGTAATTTCCTATAGATTCTTTAGAGTTTTCTTTGTATATGATTGTATCATAAGAAATTCTGAGCCTATCTCTTTCTAATCTTTACATCTTTATCTTTCGTTGGCTAAGGGCCTCTACTACAATATTGAATAGAAGCAGCAATAATGGACAGCCTTGTCTTCTTATTGAGTTTAACATAAATGTGTCTAACATTTCACTATTAGGAATATTTACCGTAGGCTTTTAGAATTTTTATCAGGTTAACTTACAATATAATGGAACTAATCTAATAGAGACAGAACGATACCAATTCTCTGATATTGTTGAGGCTTGCTTAATGGCATAACATGTTGTCAAAAAAGGTTCCACATATACTTTGAAAAAACATATATTTGATTTTTTTAGTGTCTTTAACTATTGAGCTGTAAGTTCATAAAATCAGATACGCCTAGTAATTTTCCTTGTCCTATCATTAAATGCATGAGCAGTGAGCAGTTCTCTCATTTTGATGGAGGATTTGTCAACTCCTCACTGTAATCACATTAATTTTGCTTTATACATTTTAAGGTTAATTTATTTCATGTGCATGAGTTTAAAATCTTAGTGATTTGAAACTTTTGTCATTAAAAAGTATGTGTATTCCTAATACTTTTTTACTTACAATCTATTCTGTCTCACATTAATATGACTTATCTTTCTTTAATAAGTATTTGTCTAGTAAAATTTTTCTCAGTTTTAATTAAAACTTTCCATATTCTTTTGTTTTAGATATGTCTTTGTAAGCAGCAGAAAGTTCTTTTAAAAACCAATCTGAAAATCTGTGTTTAGCTGGCGAGTTTAGACTACTGCACTTATTTTGATTATAAATGTTCCTACCATCTTACTTTTTGATTTGTAGCTCCCTCACACATATATAGGTATTTTATATATGTGGAATATATATGCACTGATTTTTACATGTACATACGCATTTTTGTATACATCTATATGAATGTATGTGTACAAGCATATACGTGTGTGTGCATGTGTATGTATAAGACACATTTGGCATTAGATGAGTTTGGTTTTAATTTTTTTGTTCTTCTGGTTTGGAATTCACACATCCTAATTCATTTTAGTCTTTGCTCTTGAAATTTTACTATCATCTTTAACTTAAGTTCTAAAGTATGATAGTATTTTAAAGAGTAAAGAGGACATTAGAAAACTGTGATCGTCTCCCTCTGACTTACAAGCTATTATTGGCTACTTCTGTAACACAGTCTTTTTGTAAAATGTAAAGAAGAATTACTATTTTATATATAGACAGCGTTTGTTTAGATTTACGTATGTTTAGGATTTTCTTTAACCATTGCTTCTTACATTTCAGATAAATTTTTTCTGAATTATTTCTCTTCCTTGAAGTTTCTCTTCTTTGAAGTTGACCCTTCAAAAACTCCTTTACTATAAGTCTATCTAGCAGTAAACCGTCATCACTTTTGTTTATCTGAAAATGTTCTAAATTTCAAGAATAGACATTTGTATATTAGGTACACAATACAATTTTAGGTTGAAATTTACTTTCTCTCAGAAGTTTAAAGCTATTATTTTAGTGTCTTCTGGCTTCCAATACTACTATTGAGAAACATGCTGGCCCAAAGCATAGTTTTCTACACAGAGCACTGCAACTATTGGTGTCTATCTTCAGGTCAGCCTGAACCCCTACTGAGCATCTACTATTATTGTTCCCATCCCATAGTTTGTTCCTTTTGAGGGGAGTGTGTCCCATTTCCTCAAAGTCTAGAAATACATCAACAAGTTGTTGTTGTTGTTGTTTTAAATCTAGGATCTAGTTGGTTTGAGGTAGAAGGGGGCCCCAGAGTATCTAGTTTGCCCTCTGGCTGAAAGCAACATAGTTTGTTATTGTTTTGTTGTTGTTGTTGTTTTACAGCAAGACCTCCAAGGTTTTAACATCCTAGCCTAAATTAAAATAATTGAAAAGGGGATAAGACCTCCAGCCCTGCCCAAACTTATTTGACCACAGCTCCTACAGAACTAGTCTTCTACAAAATAGAATTTGAGAAAAGTCCTACTCTATAGCTTCTTTAAAATTCTTTTTGCCTTGGGCTGCCTGGATGGCTTAGTTGGTTAAGCATCTGACTTTAGCTCAGGTCATGATCTCACAAGTTCATGGGTTTGAGCCCCGTGTCAGGCTCTGTGCTGACAGCTCAGAGCCTGGAGCCTGCTTTGGATTCTGTGTCTCCCTCTCACTCTGCCTCTTCCCTCTTCACTCTCTGTCTTTCAAAAATGAATAAATGTTAAAAAATAAATAAATAAATAAAATTCATTTTGCCTCAACACAGAAAAGAAAAAATTCAAAGAACTATCTTTAATACTTTTATTCGACCCAAACTAACCCGCACCAAGGCTAAAATAATAATAACAATAATCAGCTTATACAATATTCCAGGCTGGGCGAGGCATAAGACGTGTATTTAAAAAATAATAATGATAATACATAATCTTTGTCTTCAAGGTGTTCAGAGACAAGAGAACTAAGTAAAATACATTTTGGCAAATCCTCCATTAGCAGTTTGAACTAGTTTCTCAGTAAATGTCTATGACAAACTGTCTTTGTTTCTTTTGAAAGGTATCTGGTTTAATAATTGTGGGCTAAGTGGGCACCTCTAGAAAATAAAAATTGGAAACCTAGGTGTTATAACTAGGGCTCAGAAACAATGTACCATATTGTACCCACTTTCGGCTGTAAACTAAACCATTATAGTTTTTTTCAACTAACTGTTGCCAAATCCATTATTCCAATTTTCAGAAATTCACACTACTCTATCATAGAAATACTAAAACAGTTTCTTTGAAGTCAGAAATCTCTCAACTTTTTAAAAGTTCACTCGAGTTTTTTTTACTCTAAATTGTGATAATCTCATATAATTAAATAGTTCCAACTCTTCTGTATAATTTTATGTATATAATTACCAATGAAAAATATATTTACAGATAGCAAATTAAATGAAAAGTTGACTTTACCATTTCCATTATTCAGATTTATAATCCATACTCACCTTTCCTAGTGGACAAAATTTCTAATAGCTGATGAACTCTTCTCACAAGGAACAGTTCCCAACGATTTAGCACCCACTAACATCATTACTATGTGACTAGATATTTATCTGTGAAGTCCCTAATTTTTCAACTCCTTACCATAGGGCAAGTGCAGGTGAACAGGCAGATTTTCATCATAAAATCATGAGCTATTCCCCCTACAATTTTGAACTGTCTTGTGTTTCACTTTTCTCTCCTTGCTAATGCCCACTCCCAATCATATACAGTTGAAGACAGGGATTAGAACTTTGGATCACTTAAAAATGTATAAAAAGAAAGATACAATGATTCATAAAATATTAACTAATCAACAAATTAATTAACAAATATATACAGAGAGAGATCCATTCTTGTTAATTTTCAAAGAAAGATATATTTTTAAAATCAGAAATTTTCTATAAACATAGCAGATATTTGTTGCATTGTTATTTTAATTATATAGCATAATTGCCCGGTGCCAGTAAAGTTGCAGAAAATTAGGTCCTGATGGGCATTGCCAATAACAGTAGAAATGAAAATAGTTTAGCAATATAATCAATAATTTTTAAACTGTTTGGATTCTTTAACCTAGTATTTCCATTGTAGGGATTCCATCTACAGAAATAATTTAAAAAGCAAAGTTTTCACACAAAGATGTAATTGAGAATGTCCTTTCTTAAACTGCAAAACTACAAGAAGAAAAAAAATTATAAATTACATCATATCCATTCAAAAAAGCGTTGCCATTATGAAGATACTTACATCGATTATATAATAATATCATGAACTATAAGTGGAAGCAATACATAAAATTATACGTGCTAAAAGATTACAGGATTATTATTGTTATCTTAAAGAAACTGAAAAGAAATATGGCAAAGTATGAAAAGAAGAATAAGGGATATTTACTCTTAGTTTTCTAAGGAATCCTAAAAAATTTTTTCCATCTAAAGAACTTATCATTTCTGAAAATTAGAAGTTGAAGGGAATAAAAGATTTACTCATCCGTTACCCGCCACTTCTTTTTCTTATGCTCCCCATCATGTTATCCAGGATAGTCCCCATCAGCCCTTTTTCCTTCTACCTTTCCCAAAACCAGAGTAATAAAACTTTTATCGCTCTTTCTGTTAACATGAAAAGCAGCATTCCTCCTATAACTATTCAGGTGGTTAACTTCTAAAACAATACTCTAATGAAGAGAATAGGTAAGTTTTACCTTATTTCCTTCTTCTTTGAATTGGGGATTAATTATTTTTACAAAAGAATAAAACAACTGACGAATTCTGGAATCTCCAATAAATGCAATATGTTTATCGACAAGACAGTTCTTTGCTTCACTGAAATCAACAAAGAAACATTAATTACAATAAGTAAAATCACCATGTTGGCATTTCGAAGCACACTTTGTGAAGAAAGTAGTACAGGATTATTATACATACAGTTATGTTGCTTTAGAAACAGGTGGCCGGGTTAGTTTAACTAACCAGCTCATGGATGACCAACTAATTCTCAATAATTATAGCCCCCATTTATTAAGTGTTAAATATGTACTCTAAGTATATTAAGTGCTTTATATCCATTATCTCAGAATAACTGCACGAGGTAGCTATCCAAGTCCTAAAGCTAGAATCCTTCTCTCAAGGGCTATTTATTACCTTGGGTCTGATTGTCTCTCACCTGAGATAAAGAAGCTTGGACAAAATTCTTCTTCTAATGCTTTTGGCACAAATCTTCATTTGGACTCACTCCCACCCTTACACTCTCAGCAATTCTCTACCATCTTATAGAGAAGTACCATATAGTATTTCCTTTGCTTCATCAACCCCTCCCCACTAGTTATTAAAACCTATCCTAGAGAGGTGCCGGGTGGCTCAGTCAGGTCAGTGTCTGACTCTTGATTTCAGCTCAGGTCATGATCTCATGGTTCATGAGTTTGAGCTCCGTGTCTAGCTCTGCGCTGACAGCCTGCAACCTGGAGCCTGCTTCAGATTCTGTATCTCCCTCACTCTCTCCACTCTCACGTCCTCCACTCATGCACATGCTTTTCCTCTCTCTCAAAAATAAATAAACATTTAAAAAAAAGACCTATCCAAGAAAAGAAAAAAAACAACAAAATGAAGAAAACTTACCTGATTTTGTATTTATGCATCATGCAACTGTGAGGTTGCCAAACTTTCTCTCCAAGAAATCTGCCACTTGAGAGAAGGTATTCACATGAATCATTGCCTGTAACAGTTAAACAAACAGTATTGTAAACAATAGTTATATTTTTACACATTGATTATCTGACCCCATGTAAGCTCTCTGAGATGAGAAAGTACAGTTTTCTATGCTTCACTGTACCTTCTTGGTACATTATTTACTCATCCATGAGAAGCATAGTAAATATGAATACATTAACATTCAGGAGGAGAAGAGCCACTAATGACAGATACTTCACTACAGAAGATAGAAAAGACTCTTAACTCTTAAGTGCTATATTCACTGCTTTGGCAGTGCCTTCCGCTTCAGGTTTTCTTTCTAGGGACATCGTCTCAACCTCAAACTAGCCCTTACCTGTTTAACACTCCTAGTTGGGAAAGAAAAGTTTAAGGAATAAAAGAGAAGACTTTGGAAATGACTTCCTATTCAACTACTACAATGTATAGTGCATTTGTACATCTGGAAATGCAGAATTAAAATAGTTTTTAAACCTACTTCCTGATTTTCACAATTTCTCCGTGAGGAAGTATGCAACCCCTATTCTGTAAATGTACATACAGAGAAAAGGATTTATTCAAGAACTTCTTATTGAGGTCACTAAAACTTCATCCTTTTATAATTTACAAAGTAAAATAAAACCATGTTAGCTACATGGTGGCTGAAGGTACACAGGAGCAGTATCAATAACAAGGGCAGATTTCTGTTATTAACATTCAGCCTGTCTACCTCTCTTAGTGTCCTTGCCTTCCTTTCCGGTGATCAACCAGCTCCTCCCAGTTTGGTTGGGACTGTCACAGTGTCACACAGAAAGTTCCACATCTGGGAAACCCTCAGTCCTATGTAAGTGGGGAGGTGGTCACCCTATTTCTCATGGCCATTTTATCATACATTAGCTGACATGACTGCAGGAGTTTAAAAGGGAGTTGGAAACATTAAAAATGTCCAAATATGTCAAATGGATAAGGGAAAAATGAGATATTTAGAATAACCATAGGGTTATAATCAAATACACATATTATTTAAATTAATCTCTAGTTCTTTACTATCAGTCATCAGCAAGCTCTATTTGTTTCACAGACAATTAAACTCAGGATAGAGAAACTCTACGGAACAAAAATGGTTTTGAATCACTCAGGCTGGGGATAGGGAAGACCCAAAGATATTTAAAGTAGAAGAACACATCTCTTTCTCAGTCTGATTATCCATTTATCTGGCCAATATACAGATAAAAGGCGATACAAATATAAGACAGGTATGCATAAATAATGAAAATGTTATTTCAGTGTCATAAATTCTAAAATAGAACAGGAAGGGAAAGTGAAAATACTGCATTGTTGTGTTGGTAGACAACTGGATAAGGAAAGCAGAATATCAATTATTAAAATTTTGCAATTATATATGTAGGCTGTGTAGGGTTTTTTTTTTTGTGTTTCAAAGATTTTTAATAATCTTTCTAAGGAAACTATAAAAATCAGTTCTTAATTTTTTCCAATTATTAAAAACTAATTCTAGCTCTAAAACACAAAATTAAGCTACATAAATAATCAAGAAGGAGTAAAGAAAAGACTATAGGAACACACAGTGAAGTTAATTTTCTAAAAACATCCTTCTGGGCGCCTGGGTGGCTCAGTTGGTTGAGAATCTAACTCTTGATTTTGGCACAGGTCACGGTCCAGGGTTGTGGGACAGAGCCCTGTGTGGGGTTCCATTCTGAGAGTGGAGCCTGATTGGGATTCTCTCTCCCCCTGCCCCTCTCTCACGGCTGTACTCTCTATCCCTAAGTTAATAAAACAAACAAACAAACAAACAAACAAATCCTTCCACTGTATTCTTTTGTTATGGTACTACAGTAAAATACAATTAAAATCTAGTAAAGGGGTGCCTGGGTGGCTCAGTCAGTTGGGTATCCAACTCTTGATTTTGGCTCAAGTCATGATCTTATAGTTTGTGAGATTGAGCCCTGTGATGGTGGGCTCTGAGTTGACAGCGTGGAGACTGCTTGGGATTCTCTCCATCTCTCTGCCCTTCTTCCCGCTCTCTCAAAAAAAATAAATAAATAAAATAAATAAAAAAATAAACTTAAAAAAATCTAGTAAGTGTTTAAAATTAGAGTGGAAATTTCATATTTATAGCATTTCTACCTCTTTAAATACATCTATAAACTAAGTAAAAAGTTAGTATCATCTATTTTCTAAAAAAGTTATAAGAAGTTGCAAATAACTTGGTATTAATTCTGCGCACTTTTTCTTCCCTTTCTTTCTCCCTTCCTTTTGTTGTTATTTGATTTTTGTGTTTTAGTAGAACTTTATACAGAAACACACCTTGACCATTCTACAGTATGTGGGATTATGTTATTGTTAACCGTCTATATTAGTTATCAGTATGGTTTGGTGGAGGTGGAAGTACCATACCAACATCCTAAAATAATCAGTCTTTCTCCACCAGAAAATGTGTTTAAAAATGCAAAGTTCTTTTTTTTTTCTCTCAATACTAGTACTCACACATTGTTTACCAGTAGTTCAGCCAGTGGGAAATAACAGCTCTAAACTGATGAACCCAAATTAGAAAAACAAACAAACCAGCAAAACAGATTTGAAGATGTCACTAACCAAAAGGCACTATAAACATAGTATTTTAGGGACTACTAGTCTTTCCAGGAAAGAAAGTTCTAATTTACTAATGAATGCTAGTTGGTGATGACTCTTCTTAATATATTTATGATGCAAAGTTGTTTTTTTTTTTAGTAATCCTTGTATCTGAAATTAATACTCTCTGTATCATATCAGTTAAGGCTCAGTCAGAAGACAGCAATTGGAAAAAAAAAAGACAGCAATTGCACTGCTATTTTAATAGAGAGAATCTAATATAAAGAATTATTAGAAAAGCAAAAGAACTCCTAACTAGGCAACTAAAAAGGCAAGAGACATTTTTATACTTGCCAGAAAAATAATAAAAATAGTGATGATAATAGCCATTATAATCTGATTGAAAATAAATTAATTTAGAAAACTCCCATAAAATTCCACACCCAAAAACAAGTTCTCTTTTCCTGAGAAGGAAATACTTCTGGATCAAATCACTAAATGAAATCTAGATGTTAAAGTAAGTTAACATGCCACATCTTCGTTATGCATACTAAGTACATGTAAATATCTGCTGGCACATACTTCCCTTTCAAAATTTATCCAGAAAAAAACCCCAAACAAAAGAAAACAAAAAATCCCGGTCATTATTTTCAGTTGTCTCCTATAATTTTGATAGCTGCTTTAAAACGACCAGGGTGAGATGCAAGTTGCCAAGTGCTCTGATAAATCAAGCTAGGAACACAATTAAAACAAACAACAAACAAAAAAACAACTAAAGGGAAATAATTATCTACTTCAGCTATCTCCACTACTAAATTATCTAGATGAATGGTTGTGTCTTCCTCTTCATTCTGTTACCTTATTCTGGTTTGTCAATCTAAAGGCTTGAATTTTTATACATGATTTTTCTATATTAGAAGATACCAAAAGCAACCAAAGTAAGTAAAAAGACCAACTAATTTTTAAAAAGCTGAAAAACTACTAAAGAAAACACCTAACGTGCTAAATAAACCATAGCTTATATTTTCCTTTGAATAGAATATCTCTGGCATACTATACCTTTAGACTGGCTGAATCATCCTACCAAGGCTGTTTCTTACTACCAACCATGAAAGTATTAGATCATAAAGTTTTTAACATGATTTGTAAAATAGTTTGTTTGCCTAAAATCTGCAAGGTTACACTTTGGTCTATGCTGAAAAATCACTGTTTACATTTTTCTTTTGACAAACTAGGAGTGCCTACATACAAGTGGCATCGTATAGATCAGGATCTTTCTGGCAAAGAAAGAAAAGGCTAAGAGACCTAGAGATGCTTCTTTTTTACTTTAATTTCTGAAGCTTTGAACTCACTTTTCTCCAAAACATGCAATAATATTTAATACTTGAATTTAATAGGCCTGTGACAGAAAGGAATTACATTTCAACAAACTTCAAGCATTTGAGACAAGTTTACTTTATCAATTAAAAAATTAAAAATTATCCAGATTGATACTGGCCTCTTGTCACAGATACGATGTTTTTATTTTTTTTTAATTTAAAATTTTTATTTTTAAGAGAGAGAGTGAGTGGGGGAGGAGCAGAGAGGAAGACATGGAATCTGAAGCAGGCTCCAGGCTCTGAGCTGTCAGCACAGAGCCAGACCTGGGGCTCAAACTCACAAACCATGAGATCATGACCTGAACTGAAGTCAGATGCTTAACTGACTGAGCCATCCAGGTGCCCCAGAAATGATGTTTTTAATCTGTAATCACAGTAGTAATGGACATTTTGTGATTTAGTAATGCTAGAAATTGAGAAAATTTAGAAAAAATATAGTTAATAGGGTTATTATTTTAAACGTTTCTACTATTTTATGTAAAATCAGTATTAATAATGAAAAAACCCTTTTCTAAAGTTGAGATCAGAACATGCTATTAGAACATGAAATTCAGTTAAAACCAAAAGAACCAAATGAAAAGAGAAAAATAGGACTTTGAAAATAAGAAAAATAAAGACTTTGAAAATCTATTTATCCAATTATTGTTTATGGAGTTTCTAATATGTGTTAAGCTCTGATGATTTAAAGATGTATAAAATATCCTTGGAAGCTTACAGTTTGTGTGGGGGAGGTGGATACAAATTATTACAATATAACATAAGTAGGTACTAATTGCTATAGAAACACTAAATTCTTAATTCTTACTTCTGTGGCCGTGACATTTGAACCAGACCCTGAGAAAAATCTGTACTTTCTTTTAAGGAGGGAGGTCACTGCAGGCAGAGAAAATCAGGTATCTGACATATGGAAAAGGGCAAAGCATAGATAGACTGTGAGCCTGAGGTTTAGAAAGAAGGAAAAAGATAAACATAGGTAATAAAAACCTGGTCAGATTTTGAAGTTGTAGACCTGCAACTTTCAGAAGATCATTTCACTGGAAAAAGAAGGGGAAAACTCTTGGCTAGTACTGTGAGGCCGAATTAGTGTTTCTAAATGACTTAACCCATGTCCCTCTGGAAAATGCTTTCTCACTCCATCTTCTATACATCACCACTGTCTAAGAAGCTCTGAGAAAGGCAGTCTATAACCTAATGGCATGAGGCAGACTAACTGGGTTGTAAATCCTAGCTCAGTCACTGACTAATTGTGTGTCCTTAGGCAACTTAACCTCTCATGCCTCATCTTTAAAATGTAAATAATACCGTAATTCGCTGGATCTAAGACCATTGATTATAGGACATATCATTATTTTATGTAACACTAGAAAAAATGTTATCAATTAAACTTTGATGTGCAATAAAGTTTTAAAAATTCATCCTGATTACAGGGATGTCAGAAATGGGGGGTGGGGTAGAGGATGAAATACGATAATTTTATCTAGTTCATAGAATGGCTGGAAAGACGAAAGGGGATCAAACACATAACACCCTTAGTAGAACAGCACCTGACATATAATAAGTGCTCAATGTTATCATGTAGTGTTTGCCAAGCTTTACTTTCTGTCGTATGTAATGCTTTCTTTACTTTCTATAGTTTGTAAAGCAAGAGATACTGAATATGTGTATGCAAACTGCATTCACTCTACCCTGCCTGAGCCATACTCATACCCATGCATTGCACACTTTAATATAAAGCCTAAACCTCTGTATCTAATATAAGGTCCTTTCTTATTTTAAAGATTTATCATATTGTGATTCAAGTATGGGGTTATCTTTGTGCAAAGGGCACTACATTTCACTCAGTTTGACACTGCCAAAGTGTGAGGATGTCTAAAAACTTCCTGATACGATCATTATTTTTCCCAAACGGTCTCTGGCTCAAGTTCTTGACATTCAGTCTGGGCAAGGACACACACCAGGTGTACTGCTTCACACTCAAGGCACTGGAGCACCTACAGAAGCTGATGACTAGCTTCTGGAGGAGGCTTTATAAACAACCCCAGATTGCTACAGTGACTCATAAGGTTCCATCTGACATTCTATTTTCCCTTCTGATGACAGATTTTGAAAGGATGAAATATATAATCTAAAAATAATAATTATCATCCAAGCTTATCAAAAGATAAAAGCATGATATAAAAAAAGGGATGGGGGACTAGACATTTACCTTTCACACTACAGCACCACAGTTATCTTCACCGCCATCACGGAGACAAATTTGAGTTAGAGTACTGTCATCGTGTCGACAAGATTGAGTTAGATTACTACTGTTGTCTTATACCAAACTAACATAAAATGATTAATAGTAGTTAGAAAATTTTCTTCAAAATGACCACACATTAATGGATCGACATTACTAGTTTTATTTTGTATATCAGTGTCTGACTTCTGTTACAGCTACTGCAGATGAACTAAAACCCTGCCAGATCACATGGCTGTGTTCTATAGGAGGCTGAAGGAGAAAGGCCAAAGGGTATGAAGAATTTTTCTTTTAAAATCGATTTAGTGCATTCATATAAAGAGCTATTCATCCAGTATGGTACTTAAGTATAAGATTTTTAATCCTCAAGAACTGGAGAAAACAAAGCAGCAAAACTGACCAAAATGTCCTACGCTTTGAAAGACCTCCTGGGATGAGAACAGAGCTCAGCTTCCAGTACCCTGTTTACTGGATATTTTGCCAAAGTGGGTGTGAAGTTAAATGCGAACAGCTTAAATGTGCACCTGTCCATTACACATTACATCTTGACCAATTAATCTCACAGTTATCAAGAACTGTCCAGATAATGGTTTCGATAATACTAAGAGCCAAAAATAAAAGATCCTGTCATTATTAATTTCCCTCAGCTTGTCAGCCTCCCTCTTAATGGCATTTTAACACAGAAATTTAAAAAAGAATCAGTCAACAAGGACAAGTAAATATCTCTTGATTACTGAAAGATAATTCGTCCTGAAATAAGGAGGTCATATTTCCTTTCCCCCTTTTCACCGATTTCAAAACCCGCATTCAAGGCCTCCTTCCAAACTGCTTCCAACAAATTTTCTTGCCCACCTCGACTCCTGTCAACCCAGAACTTCAAATATCTGCCCCACTGCCTTTACTTTGTAAAAAGTGTGCAATCAGAACCCTTCAAACGTTTCTGAATCACAGAGGCTGGGTGACACCTCCTCCATTTGGCCAAGGGCATCTTTTGCCAGCTGTCGCCCCCGCGGCTTTGGAAAATGGGGCGGCCCTTGCCGCTGTCCAACAACAGCTCGGCTTAGCAGTACAGGGCAGAGGCTGATTAAACAAAGGCGAAAGAGCCAGACCCCTAGGGCGCAGAAATCGACGACCCCAACTCCGGGCAGAGGTGCCCCCTTGCAGGGCCGCCTCTGCCTTCGGCGGCCCCGGGCTGGCCCCCCGAGGGCCGCGGGTCCGAGCTCTTGTACTCGAGCCCGGGGCCTGGCGCTGCTACCCCCGCCCAGCTCGCGCTGGAGCAAGGACCCCGGCAGCAGCTCGCGCCAGGCCCGGGTCGGCTGCCGGAACGCAGCGCAGGCGGCTCGGGGGCGCCAGGACCACGGGCCCAAGTCCAGGGGCGGCCTGCACTAGGCTCCGCTCACTCGGCCTGGGGCGCCCGGCCCGCTGCCGGGGCCACCTGGGGGCATGTGGGGCCACCGCCTCCCCCGCCGGCCCGGCGCGCGGGCGGGCAGGCGAACGCGTGAGCGTGGGCGTGTGTTGGGCGAGGGGGGCGGCCTCCAGCCGCCGCGTCGCCTCCTCCCCCGGCCGGCCGGGGCAGGGGGAGGGCCCGCTCACCTCGGTAGCGGCGGGAGGCGAGGTGGCACGCTGCGAGGAGCAGCACGGCCACCAGCGCCAGCACCTTGGCGCTCCTCACGCTGAAGTAGTGGTTGATCTCCCGCTTGCCCAGGTTGTAGGCCAGAGCCGCCATCTTGGTTCCTCCATGACAACAGTGCGCGGCGGAGCGGGGAAGGGGCGCCGCACAGGGGCAGCACTGGGGCGGCCGCCGCCGCAGCCAAGCGAGGAGCCGCCGCCAGCCCCCGCGGCCGCCACCCGCGCCACCCGCCGGGGAGCCTGACCCCGCCGCCGCGGCGCCCCGGGCCTCCACCTGGCCCTCCTCGGCCGCGGCCGCCTCAGCGGCTTTCCCCCAGCCTCGCCACCCCGGCTTGGCGGTGGCGGTTCCCCAGGCGCCCTGGACGCCTGTCTCCTCCCCTTCCTCCTCCTCCCCTTTAGCCTCCTGCCTTAATAGCGGCTGCGCCTGCGAGGGGGGTCCGGATGCCCTGTGCTTCGGGGTCACGGGCCTCTGATGGCCCTCCGGGGTCACCGGGTCATGGGCGGCGGCGGCAGGCGGCGGCAGCGTCAGGGACATGGGGATGTGGGGAGAGGGAACAAAGGGTCCAACCTAGCCCGACAGAGAGCTCTGGGGCTTTCTCTTGTCTTACTGGCCACTACCTGAGTCAAAGTTGGGGCAACAGAACTACAGTTACAGAAGAAAAGTACACATTACTCCACTCATTCCTTCCCCAACACACCCTTTCCTGAGCTTTCTACCCCACTGAACCTGCCCAGCTGGATGTGATGTCCTAGGGGCTTATGGTCAAGCTAACTGGTTAGTCTGGCTGATCCAAGGTGCTTGCCAGGTGTTGAAACTGCTGATTGCCCTAGCACTCAACCCACAGGTAAGATAAGTTTCAACTCTTAAACTCACTCTTCTTTGTCCATTTCTTTTGAAACTTAAAAAAAAAATTCCTCAGTTTGCCCAAGTCCAGTAGGCGAAAGCACACCGAAGTACAGAGTACAAGGTACGGAACTAACCTAGGTTAGTGGGGGGTGGGGACATCCTGTCTTCATTTGTATTTACAAAAGGTTGGCTAGGTGGATACGCCAAACGTTAAAAAGTGTGTTCATGACAATCATTCCTGCTCCTAAAGATGGTTAATGTTTTTGTGGTTATCGATAAAGCAAGCATCGCTTTGCTTTTGTTAAACTCTTCTTACCCTTGAGCCAATTTTTTTTAGGTCTCCCCTGTGCTGCCCTCCAGATGGGAATGGCTCTTTACATTGCTTTCCTATCTACTTGCCTTGTATAAATGAGTCATTGGTTAGCTGGGGTGTTTTCAAGTATTCTTTACAGCTTTCTCATTTAGCCATTCCTGAACTCGTGTTTATGAGCCCCTCTTAAAATTATAGAATGTTAGGTTTGAAGGGACTATTGAGATCTTGTCATCCCAATTCTTTTCATCCAAGGACTCTTTTTATTATGTTTTCATCCGTGGACCCCATATCTTGAAAGATTTTGTCACTTAAATGAAATCACATACATCACTGTCATGGATGTAATGCTAATAAGCAATAAAGTTAAATAAGTGTACAAACACTAGGCACTGTTCCCTGGAAATGGTCGCTTAATTTTGGCTGTCAGTCTTCTGATCCAAGGTTGATCACATGCTGGAAGAATTAAATCTGATATTGTAAAAACCAGATAAATAACTCTGCTAACAGCATATCGTCCGCCAATAACATCCCAGAAATTTCTATGATGTCATCAACAGCAAATTAGAATTTCTGATCAGCGTGTGATAACCAGTGTTAGCCCGCGGGGTTGATTTAATGCCTGCCAAAAGTAAAGAAACTTGACATTTTATTTAATTGCAGTTTCCAGAAGGCTTTCTGAAATATTGTAAATAGCTTGTGGACTTCTTTCTTCCTTCCCTCTAGTTTAAAGCTAATCCCTCTCTCCTCTGAATCTCTTCCTGTCCCCCTTTCTTGGGGGGTTGATGACTCCGGCAGTCATCCCTGTGCCAATCACCCTCTCCCTGTGTCGTCTTTAGGCTCTCCCTCTCTCCCATTTCCCTTCTACCAATAAGTTTCTCTTTTTAGGGAAATACATCCACGGATTCTGTATTCCTGCATGTTTACTTCTCCATCTCTCCTTCCTTCTCTGACAATATCTAGAAAGAGTAGTTGACTTTGAGATCTCCGTTGGCTCCACTCCCATTCTCCTTTCTAAATAGCTCTCAAATATACTGCCTCCTCTCCATTCTCTTATTGTTGCCTTGGTTAAGGCATGATTTCTTGCCTGAATTTCCCATTTTTTCAAACTCATCTTCCTCAATTCTAGCTCAAAAATCCAATCTTAACTACCTCTCCGCCATTCCTCTAACCAAACTGAACTTTTTATTTTTTATTTGTAAATTTTTTTTTTTAACATTTATTTATTTTTTAAGAGACATAGAGACAGTATGAGCAGGGCAAGGGTACAGAGAGAGGGAGATACAGAATCTGAAGCAGGCTCCAGGCTCTGAGCCATCAGCACAGAGCCCGACGCAGGGCTTAAACTCACAGACCGTGAGATCATGACCTGAGCCGAAGTCGGCCGCTTAACCAACTGAGCCACCCAGGCGCCCCTAGACTGAACTTTTTAAAGCACAGATCTAATGATGTTAAAAACTAGACCATGGCTCCATGTTTATTTGCCTACCCCTAAAGCATCCATAATGTTTACTAATGCTCTGCAGGTTACGTGAACCCCTAATAATCTGATAAAAAGAGAAACCATTTGATAGGAACGCTTTCAACCATGTATTACTTAATAGCAAAGCAAAAATGACCACATCTTATCCCTCCCCTCCTCCCACTCCTCTTCCTTCTTCTTACCAAATGTCTATTTGTCATTGTACCACAGGAGGTCACAGGGACGAAGAGGATAGGAAAAGGAGACCGAAATGGAGCAGCCAATGCAGTAGCAGGAGCACAGTTCTGAGGTGAGAATCTTCTGGTATAAACTGTTTCTGCTTCACTGTATCTATTCATACTGTTTATACTGATTTAATTTTTTATTATGGTATAATTGATATATAACATTAATCTCAGATGTACAACATTATGACAGCATTTATATACACAGTGTTACAGAATGATCACCACAATAAGTCTAGTTAACATCAGTCCTCATGCATAGTTACCAAGATTTTTTCTCGTGATGAGAACTTTTAAGATCTACTCTCTTAGCAACATGGAAATATGCAATACAGTATTATTAACTATAGTTATTTTCTGATCTGAAAAATTCCTTCTTCCTCTTCCCAAAGCTGTCTCTTTCATCCATGTCTTGGTATACGATTTCATTTGAGAACTTGGTCTCATAAGTTTCCCTTCTTTATTTCTACCTTCCATTTTTCCTTCTTCACTGTTTGCCCTACATATAAGCTCAAATGTTTCTTATTTAAAGTGCTTTCCTTAACTCACTACACAGTCTCTCTTCTCCCTATCAAACTTCTTGAAGGAACAATCTGTAGTTACTCTTCCCATTTTTTTTTTTACTAGTTATTGATTTTTAAGCACTTGAAAACTGACTTCTGCTCCTATTATTTTACTTAAACCACTTTTTAAAATGTCAACTGCATCCTAAATTACCAAATCCAAAGTCTTTATCTTGGCTTTATCCTTCTTGACTGCACAGCATTGTTGGATTATTTGCTTTCTTAAAATCGTCTCTTTTTGCCTTCTATGCCACCTACATCTGTCTGTCTCTCTTCTTTCCTTTCCCATGCGTCTCCAAGAAGAATCCTCTTGCTTTTTCAAAGCCCTTATATGGAAGTACTTTTCAGAGTTTTCTTGTTTTCTTACTTTTCTTCTTGGGAAACCTACATTGCGAGTTGGCCTCAACTGTCACACCGGATCCATGTGTGCAACTCGGATTCCTCTCATGTGCCCCAGACCTCTTTTATGTATCTCAGGGATTGCTTCACTGAGTATCTCATGGTACAAGCCCATTCATCCTATTATGTTTACCACTTAGTGTATTAGTTTATCGACACCACTATCCTCAAGTCATGCCTGCTAGTCTTTGACTCATCTTTCTCCTCTGCCTAATCTGGAGTATGGGTTTTCAGTTGGGAATGTGATCACAGATGAGTCATTTGATGGTCAGAATAAAGTGCTAAAACTTCTATATATAGTTAATTTCCATTAAGAATGATTTTAAAAAACAATTTAGGTGATAAAAACAACCTTTGTTTAATACCTCATGAAGTGGATTTCTCCTTTCACAGAACTGCAAAATGGAGTAGAAGTCAAGGTATTTTTATTTTATTAAAAAAAATTTTTTTTAATGCTTATTCTTTTTTGAGAGACAGAGTATGAAGGGAGGAGTGGCGGGGGAGGGGGTGGTGCACAGAACCAGAAGCAGGCTCCAGGCACTGAGCTGTCAGCATAGAACCTGATGCAGGGTTTGAACCCACAAATGGTGAGATCATGACCTGAACTGAAGTCGGATGCTTAACCGATTGAGCCACCCAGATGACTCTAGGAATTTTTATAGAGTAAAAAATAAAGAACAAAGAAGAGAAAAAAAGACACTATATGATTGGCTGGAGTCACATAGTTTACCTTTTTGGCATGACAAGAAACAGAGTAATAAGTATACAGCCCAGAGCTAGCTTGGCTTTTGGGAATTGGCTTCACTGCATTTCTGGTTAAGTTGGGAGTTTAAAGAAACACAAAACTTATATAACTTTTGGTTTACTGTTATGGCACCCCTGGGCAGGAATGGCTCATCTTAGGCCTAGAAAAATATTTCAACATTCCTAACTACAATACAACAGGGTTTTATTACAATTTCATATAAGTACTTCCCCAGTACTCTAACTTGGTCTATATGTAGAGTCATGGCAAGTGCACTTGGAGAGGAATCCTGAGGGGACTGTGGGAATTCACATTTGTAAAGAGGTTAGCAATGACTCACTTAATTTTTGACTTTAAGCATATTGTGCCTATAAACCTAGCAAATGGATTCACAGATTGTATTATCTACTTTCACTTAAACCACAAAATAGAAAGTGACTTTAAAAATCTCTGTGGTGAATGGAAATTGAAGATTTTAATCATAAAAGTGCTAGCGGTGTGCCTGGGTGGCTCAGTCAGTTAAGCGACTGACTTCGGCTCAGGTCATGATCTCTCAGTCTGTGAGTTTGAGCCCCGCATTGGGCTCTGTGCTGATAGATCAGAATTTGGAGCCTGTTTCAGATTGTGTGTCTCCCTGTCTTTCTCTCTGCCCCTCCCCAGCTTACACTCTCTCTCTCTCAAAAGAAATAAAATAAATAAAAGCACTTGCAAACAAGAATATATAGAATGGAATCTTCTATAACTAATATAAACTCTTCATCAGCTATGTTACATGGTTTTAACTTATCATATACACACATACAGGTATATCAGATATATATCTAGATTATATATCATCCATGACATACATAGATATGACAACTTAAATCTGTAAGAAATCAGAAAAAATCATGAAGTTATCAAGATTGTTTGAAATGAGAATTTTCATTTGCTTGTTGTAAACCATAGATCTTGCTGTAACTACATGTTGCTTTGAGGTGAAAGTTACTACTAATATGAAGCCATCAAAATTAACAAGCCATTTAGAAATTAAGCATCCAAACATGAATTAAACCACTCTCTTTAAGAGCAAACAAAAAAGTTTATGAGCACATATGAATGTTTCAAATTACGTGTATAATATTAGTTCATTAGTAGAGCAGTACATAATTTGTAACTAAATAAATATGCATTAGTTGGAGGAGTGCATGCTGAAATTGTAACCAATATCGGGTGAACGGTCAAAACCCCTAAATCACTTACTTAGTGAATCACTGTATCCTGTTTATTCTGGCTTCCTCAAAGCTCTTTCCTTCTTCCTAAAATGCTCTAGTTCAGGCTCTAATCTGATCATTGCAAAAGATTCCCAGTGAACTCCTTCCTCTAATGTCTCACCTTTTTAATTTCTTTTTTTGCTAATTGCTGCTAGAGTTGCTTGTTGGTGGTTTATATTTGGTCTTGTGATTTTCCTGCTTAAAAACTTTGATGGTTCCCTGTTGGGACACAATGAATTCCCAGCCTCTTAACATGTTTAGAGTTGTTTGTGGTTTGGTCTTAACTGCCATTTCTTCTGTTTTAGTTCTCATTTTATTCAACCATGCTAACCCATAAGCCAGGAGCATTATATATCTGTCATTTTTCTCTTACTATTCCCTTAATAGTATTAGTATTCCCAAAATACTTTTTCGCTGCATCTCACATTCTACTTGTTTAAAACCTGTCTTCTCCCCCCTCCCATTAGCTTTATTGAGGTAAAATTGACAGATACAATTGTTTATATTTCTAGTGTACAATGTGATGATTTGAGATGAGAGAGAGATATTTATAGTCTGTGAAATAATTACCACAATCAGAAGAATTTTCTCCTTTAAAGCCTGCTCCATTTTGCCTCTTCCATAAAGTAAGCACATGGCTCCTTATGGGAATATAACTCCTTTCTGTGATTTCTCATAGTACTTTGTTTCTGTCTGTGCTTAAGTATGCATTCAGCACCGGCCCTGTCCAATCAGAACAGATACCTTCTTTACTCGTGCATATGTATGTTTTGGGAAATTATCAGCTCAGTCTTTTGGGATATATCCCACTGTGCTTTATAATCTACTCAGCTATTATGTTTATCTTTGTCTTCTTCATTCCTCTCCTAGATTTTATGCAGTGGGGCACAGGGAGTTAGTACTTTTTGCATTATTTGTGGAGAAAACTTGTGAAAGACTTAGAAATGGACCAAGATATTGTAGTTGTCTTCAGTGGAAAACTAGGCATTGTCCAGATTATCTGAGTCTATCAGGTCTCTGAATCTTTTATTGTCTTTGAGTTATTTTACATTGCTCTAAGTTATATAATACTTATAGTAATGCAAATGATTTTTGTCCATAGAAATGCAAATTGTATCTCATTGGGATTCAGTTGATTATTGCTCTGTGGATATTGAGCAGTTTCGAAGTTTAACATTTGTTAAGCAAATTTATTTCGCCATTCCTAATGCCATATACGTGTGGTTCTTTTAATTCTCCTTTGAACCAATTGTAATATCTTCTGGTTCCTTCATTAATTAATGAATTAAAGAAAAGCTTTGACACATGTTCATTTTATATCTGTATGAAAGTCATGCTATATCCTTTTCTAAAAATTATCTTTTAATACATGACTGTGCCTTGAACTTAATAAATATTAATGTTTCTTAAATCCAAATTAAAGGTCATTTAATGAAGAACATTGGAAAAATTTGAGGCACTTTTCTTCTAGGAGCTTTTGAGAGTATGGGGTAGATCCATATTTTCCAAACTGAATTTTGGCTTGTCTGAACAATTGAACAATCTCCTGTAGTAGATTTAAAGCTTATTTCTGTCACATTGAATTTGAATATTGGTTTTTGAAGTGTTTGATCAAGTTGAGTATATCCAAAACAAAACAAAACCCCACTGTGCAATTTGTATTTACTGAAGTATTCAAAAACTGATACAAAAAAGACTAAGAAATTCTAAAGTATTACTCAATTATTTTATTACATGTTTTTCTTTTTTTTTTTTTAATCTAGAAGATTTCGCCTTGACAAAAATTATACAGAAATCTTCTCAATAATCCTTTGGAAGTTGTGAAAGGTAAAAGTTCCGTCCATGTTTTAATAGTCTAAATGTAAGAAACACATCCCAAATGCGCCTTATTTTCACATCTGTCCTTCTTGTCTTCGGATTGGGAAATGCTTGAGAGTCAGTCTTAGGTCTTTGTTTTCTGTCTAAATTCTCTGCATATCCCAATTGTATTCTCTTTCTCCCACTTTTTCAACTTCTCTTCTATCTCCTTTCTTTCCACTCCAATTATAGTGTTTACCAAACATCTGTAGAGAAAAAGTTCTTCACTCCCTACCTTCGGATTCCCATTCATTTTACTGTTTTGGATAAAGGTGAAATCAGAAGATGAGAAAAGAGTGGAAAGATTGGAGACAGACTTTAGAAGTAAAATAAACAACACTTGTGATGGGTTGTATGTAGGAGATGAGGAGGAGGGAGAACCAAGGGTGAGTTATGTTTCTGGCTTGAGCAACTGGTGGCTTTAGGGACCATTTACTGACACGGGGAAACTGGAGTGGGAATGAGTTGGGAGAGATTCTCAGAACATTGCTTTCAGTTGCTTGTTTACATCGACACATGTTTAGAAATTAAAACCCAGAAAATACGGTATATACTAAATATTCTTGTGTGAAATTCTGCTGCACCCATCCTCTCAATACCCTCTCTCTAGGACAAAAAAATGCATCTCCCCCTCCATTCTAAGCTGCACACTTTTCTTTTTTTTTTTTTTTAAAGATAAAGGGGAGAGGGATGGTAGTGTAACAATTATTTTGCCCTAGGTCTTCCTCAAAGGCTGAGACAAATTCTTTCTGTAGAAGAGTTGTTTAAATTAGCTGGAAATTCACAGTTCACTGCTTTTTAAAAGGCACCCTGTCCCTTAGGGAAGGCGAATGTGAATATCTCCTACTGTTTCTAAGGTGAAAGATGTTAACCATTGATCAGATCAGAATGGGGCAGCTAGAACGGGAGAAAAAAATTCTAAACGACCCACCTGGTTTCACAGCCTTCTGGCCCAAATGGTACTGACATTTTCATTAAGCAGGTTAAGGAAAGCAACAGAGGTTAATTAACTTAGTGGTGTTTCAACTGATATGGCCGAAACTGCCCTAGGCCTCAGGTAAGTCTAATGTTGTTAGTAGCATCTTGGCCTTCCACTTTACACTATATCACCTTTGAAGGTCTGTAAACAAATTAGAATCGCTTTTTGTGTATGGCTGTGTGGCTCACAGGGATGTGGAAATATATTAGGTAACGTCTGTAAAGCACTTTAAATGATTTATTCTTAAGCCAGTTTTTCCTAAGGGATACTTTGTCTCACACGCTTCTAATTGCCATCTAGCGAGATGATAAAGAGCAATCTTCAACTAAACACTTAGTGGGTTGCAGGAGATGACTCATAGATCTTTTTACTCTATGCACACAGAACATATACTTACATTTCCCATCATGAAATTCTGCCTTTTTAACTAGCATGTTTTTCTTTTTGGTGACATTTAGATATCATTTTTGGTTTGCAGAAGTGGCAGGTAAAACTTTGTGGTTGTTAGAAAAAAGTTTTTACTACGGGGGTAGAATAATGTAAAAAGAGCGTAGGTTTTGAAAGAATGTTCGGGGTTTGACACTCGGCTTCACCATTTACTCGCTAAACAATGTGGCAAATCATTTCGCCTGTTGAACTTCAACTTTCTTACTTGTAAAATGAAGATAATAATACCTATCACTCGAGATTGTTTTTCTGACTAAACGAGTAATGTATAGTTTTTGACACTTAGGTGATGCTCAATCAAAGATTCTTCCTTCAAAGTTCATTGTCACTGGTAAATTCATAAGCTGTCGTTCTTAAATTTGCTCTCTACCAGTCAGTATCTACAAATTAACATGTATGTCCTAGAGACCGGATGTTTAATAGAAAATAGTCAAGTACAGATACATCCCTTTAGATAGTTAAATAATCCTTGGTTTAGAGTGTTAAACAGTACCCCAATACAATCTTGAAAGGTCCTGTCCTTTTTGCTTTATTTCCAAGTTTTAAATAATTTTGCTTAACAAGCTGCTCTTTTGATCATAAGTAACCTACAGAGATTATTTTTGATCACACACACACACACACACACACACACACACACACACATGTCTGGTTTCATTATGTTTGTTTACATAGTTCAGCAAAAGGTTTTAACTAACCATATGTACCCCTTTGAGCATTCAGTACTGAGCAACTATATAGGCCAAAGAATTAAATTCTGCTGATTAATTTCGTTAAGGAATATAGAATTCAGTCTTTTAAAAACATCTATTTTTTTTTTCCTATCCCAAGATTAGGAAATCAAGCTCAAGAAAATCTATCCACCAAGATTTCACCTTCCTTGCTTATAGATTCCAGAGAACTTCTTTCTACTTGAAGTCCCAAATATGTTGTGATTCCTGGCCAGCCAGTCAGTGATGTAGCCTATGACCTGTGAGGCTTTAATCATAAAACAGGTACCAGACCAGTTTTCTTGGGTGGTAGCTGTTTTATGGTTTCTTGCTTTTACACATAAAATACACATGCTGTTTAATGATAGAATTTCCATAACTGATTAAATGTCACTTATTTTCAATTATGACTCTCAGGTATGACCTTGTATAACAATGTCACAGTTGAAGACAGTAAGATTCTCTGTTGGGGTGTAACACATAGTTTTTTTATAAGAATTTGGTACCTGGTGAAAACAGCTTCTTAATGACCCTATGCAGGTAACTTCAGTAAAGGTGTTTTCGTTTTAAATGCTGAAGAAGGCACTATGAGTTGGAAGCCATGTTTTAAAATGTTTTACTCGATGTTGAGAATTAAAAAGTTAGAGGCAAATTACCAAGTAAAAGAAAGACTTCTTCATACAAGTATCGGAAAATAGACACTTAACAAATAAATGCCGTCAGTATTCCAAACCAAATAACTATAATTAAATTTAGTTTATGCATTTATTTAGTCTTAGGTATTTAGTTGTATGTACTTAGTTCTTGTTCTGCTGCATCTTGCTTTGGTCATCAGGCTGCTTTCGTGAAGTCATCTGCTTCTAAAGTAGAAAGGGTCTTGGAAATCCCAACTCGTTCCCACATAGATCTGACAGTTGTGCAGTCGGTGTTATCTTTATGCTCTAGAGTTGCAACTCATGAGCCTATTTGTTGAAATATCAACAATTAAAAGAACACAGTACGGTACTTTCTGTGAAATTCTGAGATTGTCCTTCGTTGAAGATACAAATTTTAACCTCTGTGCCTTTTGGCAAGCATCAGAAGAGAAATCACAAGACTATGTGATTATGGTTATTTTACTGTGGTAATCAACAATGCCAAAATGAAGACAATACAGTCTCTACTGAGTGCAGTACATAGTTTTGTTTTTTGTGTTGTTTTGTTTTTTTGTAATAATATGATTAGTATTTTTCCCGGGAGTAAGAACATGTTATGGACAGTGGGAGCGCCGACAGGTCTCCAGGGCCTTTCGGTTCGTTCGGTTGTGTGTCCAGTCTCGGAAACATGTATATGAGTAATATTTTATCTATAAAACTTGGGCTTTAATTTGACCACTCTTCTGATTAGCTCTTACAATAGTGTTGAACCAATCAAGAGATATAGAATATGTCAAGAAAACAACTATTTGGGGCATCACTTCTTTTATAAAACAAGAAACCAAATCTTCATGAATTTCCAGGGCTCTTATGGGAAATTTTTAAAGAGGTTTTATGTGTAAAGAAAAATGCTGAAATTTTACTTTTTTTGAATCTAGGATACGATTGTGGGAGAGCAAAATCAACAGTTATCAGAGTACTTTAGATCACCTATTATGACGAGATCAGGTGTGCCTGAGGAAAAATAAATTGGCTACCTGTTAACCAGAGTGACAGTACAATATTCTAAGTAAAAAGAAGGTAACACAATTGCAAGGAATTTTAGATCTTTCAGAAATAAGGATCTTCATGTTTTTGTTGCTTAATAATCAAGGGCTTGACAAAGTCAGCACAAAACACAGGAGACTGTTTTGATGGGACATGGAATTTCGACCACACAGACAGATCACAGAGAATGTGAAAGAATAACTATTTACAATCCCTTGTTAAGAAAAGGCCAAATAGTTTAAGATAAGCTGTGGTTTTAATATATAGAAAACCAAATTCTAGTTTTGTATTAATATTATATTTAGCAGTAAATGATTCATGAGCCCCTTGCTCTACTTTTTAAATTATCTCAGAAATAAATCCATCAAAATTGAGTGAACTTCATCAAAACTTGAAAACATTTTATTTCTTCTTTCCAGACTGATTGCTTGCAGTTTGGGCCAAATACAGTTTGTTTGTTTTTCTGCCAAACTGTAACTTCCTATATCTATTAAATATTTGTCTCACATTATCCTTTTTTACATTCTGGAAGAAACAAACAGACTTTTTCAGACAAAACTATTCTCTTTTCCTTGAAAACAAAAACACATTCCATTCTCTTGCATTGACAATAGCATTTTTCTGCTACTGTTGCTTTAGGATGGTTTTTGATTACCTATATAGAGTATAACTTTCAGTCAAATAAACTAATTTATATTTCATAGAGAAAACTAGAAGAGAAATGTAGAAGTATCTATTGTACACTGTTTAGCAAATTAGCAACACTCCTGAGTACAGCCAGAAAACCCTCTAGAGTCCCACACACTTATATTTACATTTTAAATTAGCAAAATGAACACAATCATTAACATGAGCAACATATTAAAAATATGTCAAGTGACTGCATTTCAGGTTTATATTTTACTTAGAAATTGTCTGTGTCCAAGATTAGGCATTAAATAAGTTCATTTAAGAGTAGTCCAAGGTTTTAAGGTTAAATAAGTATCTTGGTTGAGTTAAGTAGACATGCTGCAACTTAGAAAATCATTTATCAGAATTAAAATTTAAGAATTTAGATGATTTATATTCACATAGCTTGGGAGTGAGAACTGAGATTCCCTGTATCAGTTTGACTTCATACTTATTCCAGGAAATTCTTACTCAGGAGCATAAAGATATAAACCAGTAAACAATTTTACAATTTGCTTTAGGAAATTCCTGAAAAGCAATTTATCCATATGATTTGTTCACCTGGCCAAACAGCTCTGTCTCCTATCAGGATAATAAATTGCACACTTGGCCAAATAGGTAGCTTATAAAAAAAACATTTACTTATTAAGACTCATGTCAAGAATCTGGCCTTGCTATATTTCTCAATCCTAAACTATTATGTCAAGGACTGTCCCCCATGTCAATTAGTCTTCTGTCTTGACAAACTTGCCTTCAACCACTTAAGCCCAGATCCCCGAGCCCTATAATTATCCTTCCCTAATTTCCCCATTTTGACACATTACTAGGATCTCTCAAGGTGGTGTTCTCCTTTACTGCAGTAGGTCTAATGAACTTAGCTTTGATTGATCAACGGAAACCGTGAGTTAATAAATGTGTGTTGCTTTAAGCCTAGAAATTGGTGGTGATATTGTTTTGCAGCAGTAGCAAACGAATACAACCACATTGATAAAACCAGGGAAGAATCAGATAGCTCCTTTCAAGCCAAAAGTTTTTCAAACCCACCTAGATTATAAAAGATACAACTTGATTACATGATCTTGTATTTTTATGCAAACCTGCTTCTGATCTTGTGGTTTCTGTAAGGAATTTTTAAAGCTTGTTTTACATGTCCATTTTTTAAAATTTCCTAAGAAACTTGAGAATATTAGAGTTCTATAAGTGCTTATTTTTCTTTATGAACCAATTAGAATGGAGTTATTTAGATTTGAGAGACTTTGTAATTTATTTATGTGCTCAAGAGGTAGGAAAACGTCAGACACGCAGTGAGAAGTAAAGGTTTCCCTCAGTTACAGATGCACAGACATGCTGAGAGCTTGCAGTTTTAGCTCTACAACCTCAATCATAGATTAACAATAAACACAGAACCATGACAGCTCACAAGAGCAGATCTCAAAGGGATGTTCTACTTGCAGTGAGAATAAAATGTTTTCTTGATCGAGTTGAGTTCACACATAATCAAGCAGACAAACAAACAAAAAAAACCCAGGTTAACAAAGTAGATTCTTTATCATCTGTCACCTAAAACATCCCTATTATGTCCTGACAGAATCACCTAATGGTTAAATCATAAAACTGTGTGCCCAAATCCTGCCATTATCAGTGAGGGATAACTTGTTAGCTGTACAACAACCAGACTTCCATATATACACAGTGTGCTTTCTTGACCATGAAATTAAGACTGGCTCAGTGGTCCAATGTACCAGTGGGTCCATGGGTCCAGCTGTGGAGTTAGACAAGACATGAACTGATGACTAGTCTTGGCCAAGAACCAGCAATAGGAGACAAAAGCTCCCACAGTGTACTCACAATGATTTAGGCCATTTTAGTATTGAAGAGTTTACATGGGGAGTAGGATGGCCAAAGGGACCATATTATGACCTTGAGTGTTAAGATGTGACAATGTATTATTGTTGGGTGTTAAAATATACTTCTTTTCCAAAAGATAAAGTCATAATGTTCATACAGATAGAAAACTGAATAAATGTTAAAGATTTTATTTAACTCATTAACAAGGACACTGGTGAGGTGTCATAAGTTCAAGGGGGAATTATAAAAAAAGAACACATTTGTAAATCCAGAATATTGAAATAAATGTGCAAATGGAGGTAAAGCTGGCCTCATGGGAGTAGGTGGGAAGGGAGGAAAGTTAATCGACTCTCCACCAGACAGAATTTACACAATTACAGACTATAATTATTCTACGTTGTCATCAGTCATGTCCATCTTACAAAATTGTAAAGTAACTCAAGGACTAGAATCAGATACTTGAAACAGTATGACTAAATAGTATACTTTGTTTTGTTTTGTTTTTTTCACTGATAAATATTTAATCATAATATTTTTCCTATAATGAGATCGACTGGCTTGATGGTAGGAAGTAGTGGGCCAGTTATGAGAAGGGCTTTAGGAGTAGAAACTATACAATTTGGTAGTTGCTTAGATGTAGTAAGTGGGAAGGAAGTTCAAAGATCATTCATTACAAGTGTGGCAATTGCCAACGTGGTTATTGGTTGCTTCATGTGGCCTAGGATAATGACCATCATGGTGTTGGAGACGATGAAGGGAAAATCAAGGAAATATTTTAATAAGAAATCATTTTAGAAGTTAAAGTCCTGTGACAAAAAAAGAGGCCTTTTGGTTGGGAGGGGGAAAGTTGCCATCTATTCCCTTATCATTAGACACTCTTTTTTAATGGTTCCCTCAAATAGTCATTCAGTCTAAGTAAAAATAGTGTGCTTGCTCAGCCTGATGGCTCCTAGGTAAGTCCTTTGGCTTTCCCTTTTGGAATTGACTTCATACACATCACCTTTTCTGATGCACTTGATTAGGGATAATTTGTGAACCTGTAGATAAAGATCAGGAGGAAATTTAGGAAGGTCCTGAAATGAACCAAGGAAGACGTTGCTTAGATAGTTTTCTTCTTCCCCAGTATGAATTTGATTAGAGAATATTCTGAGTAAAAAAAAAAAAAAGAGAGAGAGAAAGAGAGAAAAACAAAAAGGGAAAAAAAAGTAGGAGGAGGAATCGGAAAGATAGCCTCTCTTCAAAAAATTTGGGTGAAAAGGCATTAATATGGCCAGGGATCTTTTTCAAATTAAAGATATGAAGAATATTGGTTTATAGATATATTACTGTATGCTTAGCTTAAGGTCATTTGAAATTCAGTTTTATATCAACTCTATCTGCTCTAAATTAGTCAACTTACTGTTCTAGTTTCTCAGCATTTCAAAAATTTCACCTTAATACAATCTCCTCTGTTTATCTATATATAGAAATGAGGTAATATATTGCTTTGTTCCTTGTTTAAGAAAGAAAAAGAAGGAAGGAGGAGGGAAGAGAGGAGAGAGTGACATGGGACAACAGGAATTGGTGAATAAGAGAGAGAGAGAGAGAGAGGGAGAGTGAAGGGACCCCTGATTCTCATTACAGTGTGGTCACTAGCTTGTGATAGGAGTTAGTGTGGTCACTTCTGTAGACTTGGGATACCTTTTCTTTTTCTGCATACAGGGTAGTAATAAAATCCTCACACTACAACTTTCCTTAAACTCTCTCATACTTTCATTTGTAGTAACAGTTCATGAATATTTAGCACCTCAGATGTGCCCAGCCCTGTACTAGAGACAGGGGATACGGTAGAGATAAAGGGCGTTCTTGCCCTCTTTAAACTTTTGCTCTGGTGGGAGGTGCTAAAAAATAAACACACATAAGTAAAATATAATTTAATACAGGGAACTTGGTAAGAAGCCTTGTTTGTTACTCCTAGATTGATGGCTAAAGCCAAATCTGAGGTTAAAAAATGTGTTGAATGTTCCAGATTCTGAAGACAACTGCAAAGGATTGAGGACAGATATCCCTTCAAGGCTGTGGTTGCTTAAGTAATTCTCCCAAGTGTTGGGGCAAATCCCCTTTCCATTTTCATTCTACCTCTCCTAGAGGGGATTATAAAGGAGAGAGAGAGAGAGAGAGAGAGAGAGAGAGAGAGAGAGAGAGAGAGAATCGGCTGCCTGAAGTGAAGGTGCTTGGCTTCTCCTCTACTACATTTGTTACTCCTGTACTTAGCAGAGTCATGGGCGGGGGGCGGGGGAGAGTGTCCCCTAAAAGTCAAGTGAATATTTGTTTAGCCTCAGAAGCCAAAGGAGGGGAACTTCAAGACAGCCACTCACAGAGATTGGGGGTATCTGCAAGAAAGCAAGACTTTCAAATGCTTATGCATGTACTTGCCAATCTGCCTCTCTGCCATTTCCACATTGTGGAAAACAAATCACAAACAAATGGCAGAACAGAGAGAAGTGGCATGTCCTCTAACCTCGGCATGACAAATATATTCCTCAGTTCAAACAGACACTATAGCTGTAGATGGACTCAAGCTGACCTCCCGGTAACCTTACCTGCTGAGTAGATCTTGACAACCAAGAGTTCTGTGGCACACCATTAGGGCATCTGCTTTGGAAAGGTCGGAAGAGGTGGGACAGAATGGGATTGCATGTGCCAGGGATCCCTCAGAGTTTTCTGAGGAACCAGCTTGGAGGCCTGTTGCAGGGAGAACGTCAAAGCCTGGGGGGTGTTACCCAGAGAAGCCTCTATGACCAAGAGAGAACCAACAGCAAGCAGACATTTACATAAGAACTTGGCTATCTTTTCTTTCTTTTCATCCCCAATTCCAGAAGCCCTAATACTGGAAGGATGAGAGAGGAGGAGTGAAGGAACATGCTGGGAAGAGACATCCTGAGAAAGAGAATGAGACTGAGGTTTATAAATGAGTCTGGATTTTTAATAACTGAAAGTGACCCAACAACTTTGGGAGCGAGCTGCCTAAGTTATTGTTCTAAGGCAGGAAAGGAAAATCGAACAGTGAAAGGTTAAAGGCAGTGGTTGGAAGAAAATAATGTGTATTTGTTTGTTTTCTGCTCATGTTCAAACTATAAACTGGTTACGAATAGGTGGGATAATTGTGTTTGGTGTTGATGCTATGAAGCAAATAGAGGAATGAGTAGAAAGTAACTATGAAGATGGTGGTGAGTAGGAGGTTCCCTTAGCTATGGTGATCTGGGAAGCTCTTTGGGTTTAAAACTTACATGAGAAAGAGGCACTCATTCCAAGCTTTGGGGCAAAAGTGTAAAATGCTCTAAGGTAAGATCAAGAAATAAGGCCAGTGTGGATGGATTTTAGTTAGTGAAGCAGGGGCTGATAGAAGATACTCTGACAAAGTGGGCAGAGGCGTGTAGGCCTTGGTAGAATACTTTGATGGCAAGTTTCTTTTCTCAAAAAATTTTCAAGCATTTTCTGACCCTAGCCTCCTTGTAGAAAATCCTAGATTGGTTAATCTAACTTTATTTTAATGGATCATATAGTTTGAAGGAATTCTGGTCTCAGAGGTAAGAAACTACGAAGACATCTTAACATCTGTTCTCTTATGACCCCAGTACTACTATTATAACAAGATAGTTATAAAAAATTCATTTATACTACTCTAGGTTTCATCTCAGTCAGCTCTTCATACCTGAGGACTAAATCCTTGCGCATCGGGGGGATGTACATACTTAAGTAGTTGTAATTGACATCTAGATTCTAGATGATATATCTGCTTGTCATAAGATTGAAGTTATGGGCTTAAGTGTTGTTGTAAATGGTTCATATTAATCATGCCGAAAGAAAGAACAAACTATTAAGTTTAGTTTGTTAAGAACAAACTATTGCTAGCATAGAAAATGTATGGAGAACACTGGAAACATGGAAGCTAAAGATTCTGCTCTTTGATCTTTATGATTTAAACCCCAGAACAGGAAACCTCTTGGACTCAGCTGTAACCCCAGAGATGGAAATCTCTGGCAGGAGCAGTACACATTGTCTCCCATTTGAGTGCAGTTTTTCCGTAACCACGTTAAAGAATGCACAGGCAGCGAGGGACGTGTGCTGGGCCCTCTTGTAGCAATGTTCCTGGCTTCTTCTCTAATGTGAATTACAGACCTCTCAGCACAATCCTTAAACTTCTCCCTGCCACACTTATGCAAATAGTCATTCTGAATCCAACATGATACCTTTTGGTTAATCCTGGAACATTAAGTATTGCAGCTGTCTTATGGAAGAAACGGAGAGAAAAATTTCTGTTCAGTATGGAAATAACTCTATAAAGCTCATGATAAATGAAGGCTTATGAATAGTATATCAGTTATTGCAGTCATCATTATGGGAGTATATTTCCTTGGGTTCTTATGGGAAATTACTTTCTTAGGCACATTCTTGGGAATTATTTCCTGTGTTCCATTAGCTGCGCGGGATGACATCGTAAAATGACGGATGCAGTTCTATTGTTTTGTTAGAGTGCTCTGTAACTGCTCTTAGGGCTCCTGGTTTGAATGCATGTTATATTCTCTTTGAATATTATCTGAGAATATGATTCATAGTTTAGTCTTAATGTTTCCAAAAAAAAATGACTTAATGAACAAGAAGGAAACTCGTTCCGGTGGAAAGAGTAATAAACAACAGAGCAGGTAATCCTTGTTCTAGTCCTGATCCCATTGCTAAGTATGTGAACTACGGCAAGTTGTTTTACCCGTAGAGTCTGTTTCTTTATCTAGAACTTATTTTTTTAAATCCCCTTCAGTTTATGTTTTCTGGTCTCCTAACATTTTCAGCATTTAGTAAATAATAACCCTTTAACTGAAAATTCCTGCTGGGGAGGCAGAGCCAAAGCACAGAAATTATGAAAAGATGTACAATTGAGTACTGACTTACATAGTATGTTAGTAAGGAATATCGCTTGCGAGCAACAGAAGTCCACAGACTAAGCAAAATTGAAGTTATTTCAAAAAGTATCAAGGGGGCTCTCAAAATTAGTTGGAGGCTAGATAAGGGGCCAGGCTCGGGAAGGGGGATATTCTGGAGAGTTCTGAAGAGTGGAGAAGCAGGAAGCACAGCCGCCATAGCATGGCTGGAACAGTCTGGTCAGGATTCTGCTGTTCTCCTGACACTACCGCACGACGGTCAACCGCTCGTTTTGCCTCACTTGCTCAGGTTCAGTGTAGGACGAAAACCTTCAGTGAGCTGACGTTAGGTGTACTTAGAGGTGGGACCCTGTCAGGGCAGGTGCCTACAGTTAGAGGGTAATTCTAATTCCTGGAAAGGAAGTTAGAGTACCTTAAAGTAGAATTCATTCAATCACAGAGACTAGAGAAGCTAGGTTAATTTACACTGGAATTACTGAGAGACTTAAAAGGCTGGATAAGTAGAAGTGGAGGTAAGGTCAATGGAGGTAGATTAAAAAAGAGAAAGAAACAACAACCACCACACACACACACACACACACACAAATACCGCCACGAAAAAAACAAAAACAAAGAAAAATAGATCTAAGCCACCAAAATTCAGTCTGTGGAACTTTCAGTATTACTTCTAATCAGCAACATTGTACCTTTTGGTTCTCAGAGAATCTCGATGTTCACTCATGGGAAAGAACAGCGTAATTCTTGGCATAGTCTATTCTTCAAAACCCAGCAAAATCACATCTTCTCTTGAGAGAGGGCACTCCTTTTTTCAAAAGCATCCTGAAAAATGCATTCCCTGGACATTGTTCCAGGCCACTGAGGAATTTGGTTCCTCAGTTTCTCCACCCATTCAGAAAATACCTCCTCTTCTACATTATGAAAACAATAAGCACAAAAATATATTTAAAAAGAACTAATACAAGAGGTAAGAAATCATACACTTTTGTCATGACTATAACTTATTATTTGTGGGACATTTTTTTTCTCCCTTTTCACCAACATTTTATTGATGAATTGGAATAGTGTGGTTCATATGGTGACATTGCTTAGAATTTCTAGCCACAGAAGCATGCTCTGTTTCCACAGGCCTGTATGGCTGTGTATGGCAACAGCCAGCCATCCCTTCGTTAACCAGTTTCAAAGGCTATTAACACTCAATGGAATATACCTAGATTTCTGTGGCTGAGATGTTCAGGTTAAAGTTTAATTCCTCGTCACCCAAAACAGAGTTAAAACCGAAGCTTATAGAGCTTAATTCATTTTCCACAGAAAAAGAAAAACACACTTTTTATGGCAGCCGCGTGAGAGAACCAATGAAGACCCTACCTGTCTCTGTCTCAACATAATTTCAAATAAACCCATAAAACCTATTTCAAACATAACATTTTCATGAATATGAGCTTGGGGATTTCTCTGTGCTGAGCATGCATATTAGGGACTCAATAAATATTGGTTGATTTAATTCAAAATACATCTAGAAACTGATAGAGAAGTGCTTCTTCATGTTGGCTGTCATGAAATTACATTATTATTGTTTGTGGTAGTCCTATGAAGTGGACCTCTCACTTCCCCCAGAAACTGTAGGAAAGCAAACAACTCTCTAGATAACATGGGTAAACATGAATAAAATATATTTACAGTATCCTACCTTGATGATGGATTTGCAAATCTGTCTGCTTTCAGATGTTCAAGACAGAGAAAAATTGCATGGGAAAAAAATCTTGCATTTCCTTATCAAAACCGGTGAAAGTAAACATGTATAGTAAATTGGAAAAAGCCTCTAAGTCTGGAATATTTTTAAGTGTTATCTTCTGTGCATTAGCTTGGTGTTCTTGGCGGTGAGAGAAGGGCAATGATTATTGACTTTCCTTTCTTTAATTTCGTTTTTCTTCCTCAAAGTGACAATCGACAATTGACACCAGTGGGATGAGACAACCACCAAAGTGTATTTTTCCCCCAATTAGTTGTGAAGAATGTGTTCTGTTTGTGGCAAATTCCTGCACATAAGGCTGACTAGGATGCCAGCAATTAATGGGCTGCTATGGTTAACGTTAGGGCACACAAGTAAAAGAAATGTGAAGACAGACCCAGTCTGCGAGAGGTGTGTTGTCGGGGCCGAGCCAGCAGCTGGCTTTCTAGACACCTTACAGAACCCTGCGAGAAGGCTTTATTTTGGTGAATTTATCACAGTAAATGATCTGGTCCTGAGCTTGTCTAGGCTTGAAGTCCTGGAGTTGTAGTCAACTCGATGAAAACGGATGCATTTCTCAGTGACACTTTGATGTAAACCAAGCTCACAGGTTGTATCTAAAATTGAGTGCCAGTTTATTAATTTTTAATGGAAATGTAGTTATCACACTAACCAGAGAACTATAGTCTATGACCAGTCCATTCTATTTCTGTTGATACTTGAACGTGAGATGTCAAATTATAGCCTGAAATTCACTTGATGACTATGCAGTCAGAACAAAGGGAATGGTTAAATAAACATTCTTTAACTGTTAATACATTCAGGACACAGTCAACTTTTCTTTTCTCTTTCATATCTTTTGTTATTAGTTATTACAGGCTAAGCTTAACCATTTCAAGGCCCTCTTCCTTCATTTCCCAGCCTTAGGGAAAACTTTAATCCTTCATGTACTAAGTTCAGGAGAATCCTGTTTTTAACTTTTACTCTAACAGGGTTTCATTTATAAATTAAGATTATAGGCACAGTTTCGGTTGAGCGGCCGACTTTGGCTCAGGTCATGATCTTACCATGATCTGTGGGTTTGAGCCCCCACATCGGGCTCTGTGCTGATGGCTCAGAGCTTGGAGCCTGCCTCGGATTCTGTGTCTGCCTCTCTCTGCCCTTTCCCTGCTCACGCTCTGTCTCTCTGTCTCTCAGTCTCTCAAAAATAAATAAATGTTAAAAAAAATTATATAAAAAAAAAGATTATAGGCACAGTTTTTAAAATGTACATATTGGTAATATAGAAATCACAAGTATTCTCAGAAGGCTGAGAATTTAATAAAGTTAAGTAATACCGGGGCACCTGGGTGGCTCAGTCTGTTGAACATCCAACTTTGGCACTAGTCGTGATCTCACGGTTCATGGGTTTGAGCCCCATGTTGGGCTTTGTGCCAACAGCTCAGAGCCTGGAGCCTGCTTTGGAACATGTCTCCCACTCTCTCTGGCTCTCTCTCATTTGCTTTCTCTCTCAAAAATAAATAAAAGCATTAAAAGAATAAAAAAAATAAAGTTCAGTAATACTGAATCTCTGAAGCAGTAAGTTGGCTGTTACCCACTGCCAAAGTGAGCCAGGAAGGATTGTCCGATTGTGGACCAGGAGAGAGACACCAAATTCTGACAAATTCCTGTCTCTTAAAGAAGTGTTATGTGGTGAGAATACTTTGTCATACCTCTTTACAACCTGGACGAAATATCCACAAATACTGTGCATGCAATTTTTCTTGGAGTCCAGGCCCTCACATACCTTGGTAGCAGAAAGGAAGTATCCTGAGTTGTGCAAACTATGGTAGGCGAAATTAAACTCTGCTGAGGGTTGTGTCTAATGGGCCTCTGATTGTTAGAAAAGTCATATTTAACATGCGTACCCCACCCTCACTTTAATTTCCCTTACCTTTTCAGCAGAGTCTGGTGTGAAGGCAAGCAAAGAAAGTAAAGAACTTGAGGGTGTTCGGTGTGTGTTTCCACATTTCCACCCCACCTCCCCCCAGATGCAGACATCCTTCTGTCCCTGCATGCACTGAGGAGGCCTATAATCTAGGCATTCTAGGTCACTGCCCATACTTGGCCACACCCATACCATTCTGAGGCAGGGTGGGGATCTAGGTCCTAGACCTAAACCCAAACTCCCAGGATTCATTTGTATGACTAACAAAAACTGTTTTTTCCCTCCATTTCAAAAGGATTTTGTCCTTTTGTCTTGGCTTTGCTGGTTCCCAGCCCAAAGTGTTTTTTCTGTAGATGGGATTCTTTGAAGATGTTCTAGGCAAAACAATTGATTAAAGGAGAGTCTGTTTGAGAGGAAGCAAGGATGTTCTGGTTTGAGGAATTCCTCCCTCAGGTAAGGGAGAAGGGAATGAGTTAACATATTTCTTAGAAGAGCAAGAACAAGAGCAAAAAGGAGGGAACCTGTTGGTCGGGAGGCAGAGTTTTCCAGATGTGGTGGAAAGAGCTCAAGCTTCTAAGTCACACAGACCTGTGTTTGAATTCCAAATTATCACTTGCTGATAGAGGGATGGTGAACCAGTTGCCCAGCTTCTCTGCTGTAGCCTCATGAGTGTGATGAGGGAAGAAGACTTCTAAGTCACAAGTGAGACCACATGAACAAAGTGCCCATCAAGGTGCCTAGACCACCGTGCTGTTCAAATGCCAATTTCTTGCTTCTTAATCCATGATGTTTAATTGTGACCAGGTTAAAAAAAAAAAAAAAAAAGGAGGACTTCCGGGATAATAACCTTTTTCTTCCTAGTTGATGGAAAGTTTCTCTTCCCATAATGTGATTTCCCTGGTAAAACCCAGAGAAGAGCTTTCACGCCTTGTCTGCAGACATCCCCGCCAGCAATCTCTTTTCCTGATTCACTTAGTGTACTTACCCTTGCTGTGATCACCCATAAGAGAGGAGATTGGTTCAATTCAGCAATGAGGAGAATATGTCACTGTCCCACAGCGGCAATAATGGCCCTTCTGCCCTTGGGGAGAGAGATAATAGGCACTACTAAGTTATCTGAAACTTCCATCTATACACTTTTGTCCTTTTCCACTTTTGCCCACTTGATCTTATGCCTTTTTTTTTTTTTTTTTTAAATATTTGTTGGCATCCAAGGCTGGGGTTTGGAAGTGGTTAAATAAACGAATACAACAATGCATGTTATATGCTCATTTGTTTTTTTGGATTTTTCAAGATGGGTCCAGCTAACTTAGCTTTTTCATTTTTCCAGAATTAAGTAACTTTTTGAATCCTTTGATTCACGTACTACTTTACTTTCTGTATGTGCCCCGAATACCATAAATACAATATTACAGTGAACCAACATTTTCACCAAGGAGAATCAAATCTAATCTCACTAAACTTGTTTTTCAAATGTGAGAGCCAACACTGTGATTACCTGGGGGCCCACAGCACGAAATGGGAATAGGAAAACAAGAGTATAAAATAAGACAGATTGTTTTCCAACAGGAATATAGACATATAATTAAAATGATTTTCAACCTACAGACACAGCCTAGATTTGACTATATCCGGGATGGCAAGGGACACAATGAATACCTTGTTTCTTCGACTAACAATGAAAACATCTAATTAAAAAAATATGTTTTCAACAGTTATGCCCTAGACTCCAGAGCCAGGCACCTAAACAGAAGATATTTGGATAGAGTATGGTTTACTATATATCTATAAAGAAATCTAATTTGGAAAATGTTGGTCATTTGATCTTGAAAGAAAAGCTAATACTGTACTATAGCTACTATAGAGACCTCGAAGAAACCATTGTATTTTTGCAGTTAAATTTAAGTTACAGAAAATTCTGGTAAAGCTTTTCAAGCTGTATCTACTACATTGAGTGAATCAGAGGTGAGAAATGTTCTAAATCAATAACCAGCATTCTAATGTGAGTTTTATATAATTCTTCAAGAGGAGATCTAGGAGAGCCAATGCAATGTGACTTCTAGTCAAGCCCAGACAACTTGCTCTTGCTACCCTGTTTTCAAGAGAAGGATGAACACATGGGAATGACGAAGGGCTACCCACTTGGGATCCTATTGATTTTCACATGTTATTTTCCCTTCTGCTTGCCTCCCCCACCAATTTCTCACCCCCTGCTATTTCTTTCACTGCCAGCGTGGCAGAGAGAAAAAAAATGTGGTTATTGGTACATGTTGGTGGATATTGTACATATTGGTACTTTGAATAAGGTTTTCTATTTCTGTTCACGCTGCAAGAGTACACACAGAGCAGGGGAGTTTTTCTACAGTCCTAATGGTTCCTTTGGTCGGAAACTGACTGATATCCAGCTGAATTTAGAAATTGTTATTTCGAATGGCCTTTAAATGTGTTGCTTTATAGGTAATTAGGACTTAAATTAGATTTTAGAGAGACAGCATCACAAGGTGATTAAGGAATAAGTTCTGGAACAGAATCCTGATTCTGCATCTTAGATTTGTAACTTTGGGTAAATTACTTAACCTCTTTGTGCCTCAGTTTCCTCATTTGTGAAATGAATGTTTGTTGGGATAAAATACTTTGATACGTAAGGCATTTAGAATATGTCTGGCTCAAGATAAATATAATTTGAATGTTTGCTCTCACAGGTCTACAATCCCTTATTTGTGATTCTAAAATTGAAAAGCTGGAAAATGGCACATGTTATAGAAAACTTGCTAAGTGGTTAAGATCTGACATGAACTGATCTGTGGCCATTTAATGATTTTATTTATCCTACTTTGTGTGACTATTCATATGTAAGATTAAAGAATTATTAATGTGTTTGATTATAAACTAGACACCCCCACCGAGGGTTGTTGCATAAGATACTATCTGCAACTTTTTAAAATCCAAAATGTTCTGAATTCCAAAACATCTCACCCAAAGGGTTTTTCGAAGCTTAGTAAGCGAAGTACAATAAAACAAGGAATGCGTGTATTGTGGTGTGCTTTTGAATTGACTGTTTAAAAATTTTATTTCTATGTCTCTATTTCTAGTTATTACTTTTTGCCTTAAAGTTTAGTTTATTGGATCTTAGTATAGTTACAACATTTCTCTTTTGGTTAGTGTTTGTATATTACCTCTTTTTCCATATATTTCTTCCAGCTTTTGTTTTCTTACATTGAAGGTGGTTGTCTTGTAAGCAGTATACAGATTTTTAAAATTTATCATGAATAATTTTGTCCTTTAAATGTAGTATATAGTCAGTTTATATTTAATATATTGACCATTATATTTGTGTTTAAATTTACTATATTAGGCTTGATTTTAATTCTTCCTGTCTTTGGGTCCTCCTTTTCCTTCTCCCTAACTTTATTTGAATTAATGAGTATATTTTATTCTTCTTATTTTACTTCTATTAGGTAGGTAGTAATGCATTTAAAAATATTCTTTTGTGGTTAATGTAGAGACTATAACATTCGTCCTTGAGTTATTACCGTCTACATTAAGTATCATCTTCCTTATACTAGTACTTTTCCTGCTTTCTGGACAATGAAAGGATCTTACAAACGTTCTGATTCCATTAACTCTCAGCTTTTGTGCTGTTGTGAATGTATTAGTTTCCACATATTTTAAACCATACAAGATGCTTTAAAAAATCAACTAATATTAATTTTGGTTTACTTACATTTTGAACTTTTGGTCCTTTTCCTTAATTCCTATATCACAAAACATTGAACTAGATCATTTTCCTTCTAACTGAAGAACTCTTGCTAGATTCTTTTTAGCGTGTATCTACATTGAATTCTCTCAGTTTTGGTTTTGTTTTTGAATTTTGATTTAATTTAAAATATAACAGCTTCATTGAGATACAGTTCACATACCATAAAATTCAGTCTTTTAAAGTATTAGAGTTCAGTGGTTTTTATTACATTTATAGCAATATAAATACACTGTCTAATTTTATTATATTTACTGAGTTGTAAATACTGTGTAATTTTAGACTATTTTTGTCATCCCTGAAAGAAATCCTCTCCCCATTATCTGTTAGTCCATATTCCATTTTCTCCCCAAGCCATGGTAACTGATAATCTACTTTCTGTCACTATACATTTGCCTATTTTGGACATTTCATATAAATGGAATCACACAAAATATGACCTTTGCGTGGCTTCTTTCACTTAGCATGATATTTTCCAGGTGTATTCATGTATAGCATGTATAAATATTTCATTTCTTTTAAAGGCCAAATACTATTCTATGGTATGGATATACAACATTTTATATCGATTCATGAGTTGATGGGCATTTGGATTGTTTCTCCCTTTTCGGCTATTATAAATATCACTGCCGTGAATAGTCATGCACATGTTTGGGTGTGGATATATGTTTTCAGCTCTCTTGGATAATTAGGGGGTCAGATATCAATACTATATTTAATTTTTTGAGGAACTGCCAAACTTTTCTGGCAAAGTGGTTACAGAATTTTATAATCCCACCAGAAAGGTATGAAGTTTCTAATTTCTCCACATACTCACCAACTCATGTTATTATCTGTCTTTTTATTTTCACCATCTTAATGTCTGGCAGATGGTTTCTCATTATAGTTTTGATTTACATTTGACCAATGATTTTGAGCATCACGTGCTTACTGGTCATTTGTATGACCTTTAGAGAAATATGTATTGGAAATCTTGGCCCGTTTTAAAACTGGATAATTTATATTTTTTAATTGTTGAGTTGTAAGAGTTGTTTATAAATTTTGGATGCATCCCTTATCAGATAAATGATTTGCTAATATTTTCTCTCATTCTGGGAGTTTTTTGTTTTATCTTGTTTTTTATTTTCTTGATGATATCCTTTAAAGTACAAACATTTTAATTTGGTGAAATCTAATTTATCTATTTATTTTCTTTTGTCACTTGTCCTTTGGTAGCATATCTAATAACCCATTGCCAAATCTAAGGTCTTCAAGATTTATACCCATGTTTTCTTTGAAAGTTTTATGATTTTAGCTTCACATTTAGGGCTGCAGTCCATTTTGAGTTAATTTTGATTTACAACAAGGCTGAACTTTATTGTTTTGCAGGTAGATATGAGGTTGTCCCAGTGCTACGTTTAAAAAGATCATTCTTACCCCATTGAATTGTTCCCATTGAATTTCCTTTCTGATTTTTTCACGTGGGGTGTTTTCTAGTTACTCTATTAATCTTTTCTTTGCCCTTATCTGCTATTTTTTTTTTTTGCATTAAAAAAATTTTTTTTATAGAGAGAGGGAGAGAAGATGTGAGCAGGGAAGAGAGGCAGAGAGAGAGAGAGAATCCTAAGCAGGCTCCATGCTCAGCCCAGTGCCCAACACGGGGCTTGATCCCACAACCCTGGGACTATGACCTGAGCCGAAATCAAGATTCAGATGTTCAACCAACTGAGCCCCTCATGTGCCTTGCCTTATCTACTATTAAATTCATGTATTAAATTCTTAATTTCAGTTGTAACCTTTTTCAGTTATACAATTTCTACTTTATTCTTTTTGGTAGATTTCTGTCTTCTTGAAAATTCTTTGTCGTTTAGTCTATTTTCATCAGTATATTAAACATCGTTATTTTATTTTATTTTTAAATTTTTAATTGAAGTATAATTAACATACATTGTATTAGTTTCAGGTAAACAATACAGTGATTCTTCAATTCTATATATTATTCAGTGCCTGTCACAATCACTATCCTCTGAATTCCATTTGTTTCACCCAACCGCATTCTCCTCCCTCTGGCAAACAAACCACCAGTTTGTTTTCTGTATTTAAGAGTCTGGTTTTTGTTTGTTTGTTTGTCTCTTTTTTGTTTGTTTTGTTTCCTAAATTCCACATGTGAGTGAAATAATATGGTCTTTGTCTTTTTCTAACTGACTTATTTTATTTAGCATAATACTCTAGGTCAATCTGTATTTGTTACAAATGGCAAGATCTCATTCCTTTTTTTTTTTTACAGCCGTGTAATATTCCAATGTATCTATATCACATCTTCTTTATCCATTCATCTGCAGATGGACACTGGTTGCTTCCATATCTTGGCTATTGTAAATAATGCAGCAATAAATATAGTAGTACGTATGTCTTTTTGAATTAGTGTTTTCATTTTTTGCGGGGCAGTAAATACCTGGTAGTGGAGTTACTGGATCATATGTTATATTTATTTTTAATTTTTCAAGGAGGCTTCATACTGTTTTCCACAGTAGCTGAACCAATTTTCATTCCTATCAACAATGCATGAGACTGTTCCCTTTTCTCCGCATCCTCTCCAACACTTGTTAGTTCTTCTGTTTTTTGTTTTAGTCATTCTCACAAGTATAAGGTGATAGCTCATTGTGGTTTTGATTTGCATTTCCTTGATGATTAGTTATGTTGAGCATATTTTCATTTGTCTGTTTGCCATTCGTACGTCTTTGGAAGAATGTCTGTTCAGGTCTTTTGCCCATTTTAATTGGATTATTTGCTGCTTTGGTGTTGAGTTGTATAACTTTTTTATATATTTTGGATATTAACCCCTTATCACAAATGTAATTTACAAATATCTTTTTCTGTGTAGTAGATTGCCTTGTTTTGCTGATCGTTTCCTTCACCATGCAAAACCTTTTTATTTTGGTGTAGTCCCAATAGTTTAATTTTGCTTTTGTTTGCATCCCTGAGGAGACATGTCTAGAAAAATGTTTCTACAACCAATGTCAGAGAAATTATTGTCTATGTTTTCTTCTAGGAGTTTTATGGTTTCAGGTCTCACATTTAGATCTTTAATTCATTTTGAGTTTATTTTTGTGTATGGTATAAGAACGTGGTCCGGTTTCATTCCTAAGTACGTAGCTGTTAAGTACTGTTATTTTGAAGTCTCTAATGACAATGTCAGTATCTGGATCATCTTTAGTTCTATTCTTTTTTTAAAAAATGTTTAAGTATTTATTTTTGATAGAGAGAGAGAGCAGGAGAGAGCCAGAAAGAGAGAGAGAGAGAGACAGAATATGAAGTAGGCTCCAGGCTCTGAGCTGTCAGCACAGAGCCCGACATGGGGCTCAAACTCACAAACTGTGAGATCATGACCTGAGCCGAAGTTGAACGCTTAACTGACTGAGCCAACCAGGCACCCCTCTTTAGTTCTATTTCTATTCTCAAATGTTTCCCATTTTTTTGTTTTTATGTTCCATTTTTTTTTCTCTATTAATATGTGATCAGTATTGGACGTCTTGAACAAAGAAACAAAAAAAATCTGTACCCTTGATGGGACTGGTCTAGTTCTAATTTGCCTTCATTCCTAGGACATTGCCTTATTTCTGGACTGTGGTCTTTCTGTGCTCTCAAGTGCAGTCATGGGGTTGTTTCCTACACCCCCTTCACTTTTGTGATCCCTGAGTTGTAAACTGTATGTCCCAGTACTACCATACTATTAAAATTTTTGCCTACCTCTTTAGCAAACCGTTGCGTTGGCTAGGTTTCTGAGAGTCTTGCTCTGTGTAGGTGCAGTTTTGGAGATGATGAACTCTTCTCAGGGAAACTGCATGCAGAATTTCAAGCTCACTCTTATGTAGTTCCTCTTCTTTCTCAAGGCTTAACCACATTGGCTGCCCTGAACTACAGATTCTGTCTTTTTAGCTCAGTAAGAGCGCTGCAAGCCAGGTTTGGCTGTTTAGCTTTGGTTTCTGTTACAACTCTGTAGATGCCTTGAGGGGAAATCAGCACAGAGGCCCACCTCAGTCCACCTTCTCTGCAGGACTGCTGCTCTTCAGGGTCCTCCCTGCCCTCAGGACGCTCTGAGGTTGTCAAACTCTTGTTTCATGAATTTGATAGTTGGTTTTGGCAGGAGGACTATTCTGATCTATGCTTTTCTGTATTAGCTGGAAGCAGAGTTTCCCCAACTTTCTTTGGAAAAATTTATGAGGAAATTCCTCTATTTCCCTGCAATATAATTCTGTTATATCTGTAAGTAATGTTTTTAGGAAAGTCAGGTATTTTCCTGGTGTTTATATTTAGGGTTTTATATGTGACCAAAAGACTTGGCACCAAATAAATCCTAAAGAGAGTCCTCCTGAAGTTGAATGCTAGAACATTTCATTCATAACATAAAGATATGATAATTTAAAATTGTATAAGCAGGCTGGTTCTCTTTCTGCTATACATAAGGGACTCAGCATATGTGATGTGTAATATATTCAAGGAAAACATTACATCAGTGTGTTGATCCACAGTTAATATGTCAATAACCATCAGCATTTAATTCTCTGTATTTTTGTTTGTCTTAGAATGTAAAACATATTTCGGGAATTACAGTTTGGATGAACCAGGTCTCTTTATAATGTTTCCAATAAAGTTTGAACTACTTGCTAACCTTTCTTGAGAATTAACAAAATCTTTCTATTGATCTCCATTTTCCCCAGAAATGTTACAGCACATATAAAAACATCTATTGACATTGCTGTTGATGACTATCAAGATGTTTCTTCTACTGAACATTTTTTTTAAAGTAATGATTGACAAAATATTTTTCTCTCCCTTTATCCTTGCCTAAGTTTTTGCAAACTGTAAGTGTATCTAGTAACTATCAGAACAGGAACTAATCATTTCTGCCTACTCACTGTCATCGATACTTTGACAATTATCAAGAGCCTTGACATTTTATTATAATCTACATGAATGATGAACATTTCCTTTAAAACAGCTTCTTCAGCTTGACTTATAGAATTGCAGAAATAGCTGTGATAGTTTAAAAATTATATTCCAGTAATATTTATAAGGGGAAATTTAAGACTTTGAAATAAGCAGAGAAGACTACTGTCTATATATTCAGAGCCTTTGGGGATTATCTGAACGTATAAGAATATGCAACCTTGTCTCTAACTAAGCTATTTTACAGCTCTGTACAGAGTAAAGTTAAGTTGTAGAAAATGAGTAACAGTGCAAATAATTCTTGTCTGTAGACATACACAGAAATTTTATTTAATAGAGGGGATACGTTTTTCTTCCTGTGGAAAAGGCAGTTTTGCAAATTCATGTCAATATTACAGATTCATGAATGTGTCTTCCTTGAGGTCTCCTTTTGAACCCATTGTAATGGATCTCTCATTTAATTAATGGGTTTAGTAATACCTTTGACCTATGTTAATTTTTTATTTGTGTGAGAGTCATGGTTTTATATAATTCTTTTGAAAATTATCATCTAACATAATGTTTCTTTGGGCTTGTTCATTTATGGAAACTTTATTATTTTTTATTTTTTTATTTTTATTTTTTATTTTTTTATTTTTATTTTTTAATTTTTTATTTAAATTCCAGTATAGTATATAGTATACAGCGTTATATGAGTTTCGGGTGTACAATATAGCGATTCAGTCAGCTTGTGCTCATGATGAAGTACTCCCTGATCGCCATCACCAATTTTACCCATCCTCCCTCCCAACTCCCCTGTGGTAACCATCAGTTTGTTCTCTATAGTTAAGGGTCTGTTTCTCTCTCTCTCTCTCTTTTTCCTTTTCTTGTTAGTTTTGTTTCTTAAATTTCACATGAGTGAAATTATGTGGTTATTTGTCTTTCTCTGACTGACTTATTTCACTTAGCATCATACTCTGTAACTCTGTCCATGTCATTGCAAATGGCAAGATCTCATTCCTTTTTATGTCTGAATAATATTCCATCTCTTCTTTTCTGTTCATCTGTCAATAGACACTTGGGCTGCTTCCATAATTTGGCTATTGCAAATAATACTGCTATAAATATAGGGGTGTATGTATCCCTTTGAATTAGTATTCTTGCATTTTTGGGGAAAATACCCAGTAGTGCAATTACTGGATCATTGGATAGTTCTATTTTTAGCTGCTTGAGGAAACTCCATGCTGTTTTGCACAGTGGTTGCACCAGTTTGTATTCCCACCAACAGTGCAAGAGGGTTGACAAAATATTTTTTTTTCCCCACACGCTTACCAGCACTTGTTTCTTGTGGTTTTGATTTTAGCTCTTCAGACAGGTGTGAGGTGATAGCTCATTATAGTTTTTTTAAGTTTGTTTGTTTGTTTATTTATTTGAGAGAGAGAACAAGTGGGACAGGGGCAGAGAGAGAGGGAGAGAGAGAATCCTAAGCAGGCTCCATGCTGTCAGTGCAGAGCCCAGTGTGGGGCTGGATCCAATGAACCATTAGATTATGACCTGAGCTGAAATCAAGAGTTGGATACTTAACCGACTGAGCTATCCAGGTGCCCCTGCAATTCATTTTAGTATCATTTGCTATACTTTTTATTTCCAAGTCTCTAGCTTGGTTCAGTAACTAAACATATCCACATTTCTGAAGACAACTATCAATAAAGAGATGTTGAAATATCTAGAAGCATGAGCTATTATATGTTTGCAAATCCTTCAGATGTAGGGCAGTCTCATAGGCTACTTATAAAGTCTTGTTTATTTCTACACTCCTTCCCCTTTAGCAGAAATGCATGGAGTGATTTCCCCATCAATACTACTATATTAGTTGTCCAGTACTTTAATCTCTATCTTGGGTTTAGAGAAGCCCTGAAGTATCATAATCAGGAGGGAGATTTCTTCAATAGGTTATTCAATAAGGGATTGGTAAAAAAAAAAAAAAAAAAAAAAAAACAAAGGCCTATATAACCCAGAAGGCAACATCCCTGTTTAAAAGCAGTAAGTGAAGCACAGGTTCTAATTAAGTCCTTTATTGTTGCTAAAGAGAGGATCAACTAGAGTAGTGACATTCTCACTCAAGTCAGAGTTCCTGCTTGCTCACCTTCGATTCTTTTCTGGGCACTGGAATAGTGCTCTTGGCATTCATTACTACCTGCTTGTTTCTTCCCAGGCAGCAAGCTCTTTCTTGGGCTGTGAGGCACCTGGGCCTCCTTCTGGTACTCCCTTTCATTTACTCACCTCTTTCCAACTTCCTTTTAGCCAGAGATGGGGGGAGGTGGTGGAAAACCAATTCCTCTCTATTCAGATTTCCCTTCCAGGCATTTTCCCTTTCCTCAAATTTAGTTCTCCTGGTTTTTTTTTCCCCCTACAATAAACTTTGATGGCTCATTACTCTTAGAGATTGAATCATTAACAACCAAAATATTAGTTCTTTTTCTTAATATTGAAACCCTGCCTCTAAGCGAGGGAAATGTTTGCATTCCATCATTCTCTGCATGAAAGAAAAGAAAGAAAAATTAAACAGTTTAAGTTTGCATATTATAATAGCCATAAAACTGTGGTCTTGCCACAGAAAGATACTTGGTTGGGAAGCTATAGGAGGTGGAAAAATAAATATTGGAGCTGAACAACTCCCCCCATGACCCTTTTTTCTTAGGTTCAGACTGCAGAAGCAATACTGTACTTGTCTACAATTCCTATAGAAACCACTCGAGGTCTGATGTGTGTTTCAGAGTTCAAAAATTTTTAGATTTTAGAATTGTGCCATAAAGTCATAAACCATATATGAATTTATTATGTAATTTCTCCCAGAGGGGCCTGGGTTAGCACTGCTTACTCAAAAATATTGTGGTTTTTTTTTGCCACCAACATATGAATATCCATACTCTGTAGAATAAAATCTTTAAATGACCTCTCGTCAATTCAGATCAGCTTTTGCTACTAAATGATTTCAGATCAGATTATATTTTGCTACCAAATGAACACAAAATTGCTTCAGATTTTCAGAGCTTTCTGGATTTTGCAATTTTTAATAAGAGATTTGGACTTACAATTCCTCAATTTTAAGATACCACCAATTATGAGATGCTCTCTTCATTTAATGATAGTTTTGAGCACCAGAAAAATAAATGTTTCACTTACTATTATTTTATGTGTTTTTATTTTGTTTTATGCTATCTTAATTTATATATCTGATTTCATTGCATGTGGGCAGTGAACATGGTGTGCATAATATCAGGGTTTTCTTTTTGTATTTTGTTGAACCTTCATTTGTTGAACAGGGTTATTTATTATAAATTTCTTACATTAGATATATATGCATTTATATATATGTACTTATGCTTATACACCCCCATACCTATGTGCACATACTCTGATGTGTATGTATTTATGTGTATATATGCAAGTATATACACAGATACACATATATATATTTGTATATATTAGAAAATGTTATGTTATCCAGACATTGTTGATACTTACTAGCATCGGCTTGATCTGGGAACTCACTTAATGTCCATTGTTAGTTACTAGAGTGTCATTGCTTCTAGACCCTTTCAGTAGAAGGTAGAAAATATATGCGCGTGGCATATAAACATGCACACACATATGATATGTGCATATCTATGTTTATGTATCTACCCATGTAAATATTAAATACGTTCATACTGATATCTCCAATTCCAATTTAACAGCTCAGGCCTCTTTGTAGCCTTCCTTCTTTTCATATTTGTGACTCATCTCTCTAACACTGAGAAATCTGGCTCCCATTATCCTTAACGCAGTTACATTTTCCCCTCAACCCTCCTGTATGTAACTAATCTCCTGACTACAGGAGCCATATCTTTGGCCTTTAACTTCACCATCATCTCCTCATCGCTCCCCTTTCCCTGTCCTCATGGGTACTTGGCCACTGTCTCCACTCCACTCTGTGCGTACGTCGCTCATCCCATGGCCAATCACCTCTTTAAGCCGTAGGCCCTCTGCTGCCTCCTGTGCCTTTGACCATGCCACCACTGCCAAAGAAAGAGGAAACCAATTAGGCAGAGGAAAAAGAGGAGAAATAGAAGGGTTTACATCTTATATTTCATGGTCTGAAATTTTACTCCCAATTTTGTAGACTTGGATTTTTTTTCTTACTGGATTATTTTTCTGGTAGTGCCTGGTGAACTCTTGACAAAGGAATCTCATCACTTAGTTCTTAGAAATTCTTTGCCTCTATTTCTCCCTTCATTGGTATTCCTGTTTGTCTTTACTCTCCTTTTATGGAAATTCTTTAAGTCAGACATTAGAACTTCTGAATCTATCTGCTAGGTGTCTTAAAATTTCCTTCACAGTTTATATCCCATTGCCTCTATTTTATGTTCTAGAAGAAATCCTCAGCGATATATTACAGTTTACCAATTTACTCTGCTACAGTGCTATTCAATCTATTTATTAAGTTATATATTTTAACGAGTATATTTTTCATTTTAAAAATCTTTACCTGATTATTTATTGCTATTTATTCCTGTTTTGTAACTACTTATTCTTGCTTTTGAGGTATTTGATTAAATTCTCTGCTTTTATTTCTCCTACAGTATGAAATGTTCTTTAGAGACCTTTATATTAACTCATTTCTTCAGGTGTAAGATCTTTCTTGTGAGCTGAGGGGCCGAGTTTGTTAGCAGTCTTTCATGGTGTTGCTGTGGGATTAATATATCTTATTTAGACCTTTGTCTTCCATGATAGAATTCTCCTGCATATATGTTGGGCCGTGGAAGTCTCTCAGTGTTATCCAAATTGACTCCCCATGGGGATGATGTAGTTCTCCTGATACCACATAATGTGTCTATAGCAAGGGCAGTATTTTCTTTCAGGATCACTGTCTTAACTTCTTAGCACAGTAACTATGACACGCTCCAGATATAAAGGGCCCAAAGAATTTTTGCCTATAATGACTTCCAGTCATGATGACTTCCCACACAGTGGATGCCTGAATGCCTCTTAAACTTAGGGCTATAATTTTGACTCATTGCTATGGCTGCCAGTCTTTCTTTCAATGACATCGCACAGGTTTACACCACCAAGAGTTTCCTTTCTCATTAAGATTTCTCTCCTTCCTTCCTTCCTCCCTCCCTCCCTCCCTCCTTTCCTTTCTTCCTTTCCTCCTTTTTCCTTTGTTCCTTCCTTCCTTCTTTTTGCTATTCTCTGGTTTTATGCATGAAGTAGAGATATCAGCATGTGTTAGTCTGTATATTAGAACCAGAATCTATTAATAAAATAGTATGTGTATATTAATAAATTTATGTAAACAATGACATTTTTATGTCTTTGGCTTCATAAAGATTGAATCTATATATTTGAAATCTAAGGGATCTTCTGAATCATTCTTATCTATGGGCAGTCATATATAGCACCCCGTGGAAAACACACTTTCTAGAAGACTAACTTCTTTAACATGTTTAGGATTGATATATTGGTACTATAACATGGGAGAGGACTGGGATTTTGTAAGCATTGCCTATTTAATTAAACTTATACTTTCTTTTTATCTTTAATTGAATTAAGTATTTCTCAAAGTTAAAAGACCTCTCTTGAAAGTCAGCCAAAGACTTTTGAAAGATAGCTATTGGGGATCTCACTCTGGTTCTCTGTAAGCATGTATCGTGTGCCCCAATCTCTCCTAGCTTTGAAAATTTGATGATTTATTACAAAGATTTGGCAATTTCTGTCGCCTTTAATTGCATTGCCCGACTTATGCCAGGTAATCTTTATCTTCTGCTATCACAATGTTTCATTTCAGTGCTGTTTCACAATGCAGTCATTTTGAAAGCATTTTAAATGAAATTTCGGAATCTGAATTTAAGTCAATGTGCAACTGTTAATGTGTGACACCAGAGCAAAAACAGATCACAACTCTATGCAAGGCTTTTCTTTTACTTAGGTAAGTCTTGTCAATGTGTAGTCAATGCCGGCCACATCACAACTTACTCTTCTTTGGATATAAAGTATGAAAAAATATGCTTTAGTCCAGGAAACATGGTATTTTTGTTAAATTTCTAATATACTGAATTAGAGAATAGAAACAAAAAGGACATAATAGACATAGGGTAAGAAGAAGCAACCAAAATGTTCTATCAGAGGTGTCGTCTGATTGTGTGAGAAAGGAAAGTTAACTCCAAATAGCTCAAGAAATACAACATATTGGCTCGTGTAACAGAGAATCTGCGGGTTTGATGCAGGAATCAAATGACATGAGGGCCTAGTTTTGGCATTTCTCTGCATTCTGCTATCTCCTGGGCCGGCTTTATTCTCTGGGTAGCTCTTGACCTAACTTATGTAACATTCACGTCCATAGGAAAAGGGAGACAGTGTCTTCTCTGGCAGTTTCCACACAAATCCTGGGAGCCATCATAATGGGACCAACTTGGGTACTGTGAACCCCTCCCCCAATCTCCTGGAGGATCTTTTGTTCTGATTGGCCAGGGACCAGGATGGTGGTATGCCACCCAAGATACACCGATTGATTGTTGAGAGGTGTATAAATAATTTGCCAAGGAAAAGTGTGCAATTTACTCAAAGAAGTAGGAGATGAATATGAGGTGGTAAAGACCAATAACGAAATATCTTAGAGACATGGGTGGACATGGGAGCCAGAGAGAACAGGATAACAGCTCCCAATTGTAGAGGCTGAAGGTGGCTGTCAGTTCCTATTTGATAAGAGAGTTTTATGAAATTATGAACATTTTTCAAGGTCTCTGATTGGTTCTCTGTCATCAATCTTACATAACATTCCTCTTCTAGGTAGACTAAAGACAATTTATTTAGGATCAAACTAAATCAAACTAAATATTTTTTATTTAAAAATAAAAAAAGAAAATAAATATATAGGAATAAAACAGAAGAAGGAAATGTTTCCTTAATCCATCCAAGTGCACTAAGACTCTTACTATTTAACATGACGACCAGAAAACGTATTACATTGCTCCCATTGTCTCTGGTGAGGCGGTTAATAGTAGCAAAAATTCTCTTTGCTGGCAAACTAGGGGTAAACTACACTTTATTGTTTGTTGTTCTTATAAATCCTGAATACAGTATGCTGCATCTGGTCAGAACTCAATTATTGTTGTTTACTGACCCATTCAGTAGCATAAATGTATGTAAAATATGATGGCGGTGTGGTATTCTAGCCTCAAGGCTGATCTACTGCACCTTCCTCTGAGATCTTAACACAGATCAGCAGAACAGCAAGAAAATAAGCAGCTATTCCCTTTTGTAGCCAACAGTACCCTTGGCCTTTCCCTGTCACTCTGCGCCTCGTGCCGCACCAGTGGGACCAGATAAACATATGGAACTGAAATGTCCTCAAGCAGATCATCACTCTGCTTGAGTGTTTTCAGTCTTTCAGCTTCACTAAGGCTCTGCACTAATGTAAAATGTAGTCTGTCTTAAGGGTATTTGCACAATAAAAGGAAATTCTTGAGGACTCTGAAGAAGCTCTAGGAGCTTTAACTGGAATGGTGGGAAGAGAGGTTCTTGGGGGGGGGTCGGGCGCTGAGTGCCCTATTCCCACATTTTCAGTGGAGCAGCAGACGCAGATCAGGTGTTTTTCTTAGCGTTTCTGCTTACAGATTTAACCTACCTGCCTCAAAGTGCATCCACTTCTGGGCATGTGTGTGTGTGTGAGTGACCTAAAGATACCAGGATTCTTCCCTCTTCCAGTTCATGAGAGAGTGAATCAATAAAGACTTGGCAGCCACCTCACAGAGGCTGCTGACACCTGCTCAGGACAAATCCCAGGGCAATGTGCTTTCCATCTTCATTGCATGTTCTGCACGAAGAACTAAACTTTGTTTATCCTCCATCCAACTAGAGATTATATTTCATGGCCAGCTGGTTCCCTTTGAGGCAGAATTTGGCTTCTTAAATATAGTTCTTGCCTAGGTAAATGTTTAAGTTGTTTAACAAAGAACATAAAATCACTTTTCACTTTTCATTAGTCTAATAGGGACTATTCATATGTTTCTTGACAATTTTTTTTGATCCCTCCCCTCAGAGCAGTATAAAGAGACCAAGTATTTTATTATCGTGGAAGGAATTCTTTCTACTTCATCATTATTCACATCACTGTCCTCCTGAGGCTGTGAATATGATCATAATAGGTCTAGAGTTATTGGCTTTCAATTAATATAAATATTCTCGATTAATTTTGGGGTGAGGCTTTTTTCTTTTTTAGTATATTTCCCTTTGGTGTTGTTATGTAGTACTTTCCATACTCACCTCTGTCATGATAGCCTTGTGTGCTTAGAATTAAAAACTTAAGTCTCAGTGAAAAAATCTTAAGAAGTATGTCTACTTCTAAAGATCCATAAACAGCTCCCCAAGCCCTGCATTGAATACCCATAATATCTGTTGCAACACCGTGCACACATTATGCATTCTGTCATGCTTGTTATTTGAGTGAAAAAGATGTACATAGTTTTGAGTTATCTCTGTTACTGTCTCCAAATCAAAAATAGATCGTAGTATTAGCTCTTTTCATAAATCTTCCATTATGGGTGATTTTGATGTTTCTGCTGCTCATTTTCACAGAGCCCTAACCTGCCAACGTGGGCTGGATCCTCATGAATGCAGTGGACTCGGATGTGACAAAGCTTCAGACTGTTTCATTAGGTCCAGTTTGCCTGGTTTCACATGAAAAAAAGGAGCCTAGAAGTGTCAGTCCCCAAAGATCAGAAAGCAACCACCATGAACTAAGCTAAATGAGACACCTCTGATTTTTTCGGGCATGACTGAGAAACTGATGGTGCCACAGCTGTGTAGGGAGAGTGCAGAGAGCAGAATGGAGTCAGGCTGTCTAGGTTCAAGAACCAGATCTTCCCAATTATGAATGTGTACTTTTTGGATCAATTATTTAACATCTCTAAGGCTCAGTTTCCTTGCTTGTGAAATGGAGATAAGAATAGTATCTAACTCACAGGGTTGATGTGAGGATTAAATGAAATCATGCTACTGAGAGAACACGGGGCAGAGCCTGGCACCAAATAAACACTCAATGAATGTTAGCTGTTAAGTCCTGTCTGCCGTAACTACTCCTCGACTCTGAACTACTAAAGCTCTTGGAATCTGCAGTGCTCATTTTGGCACTTGATCATGCATTAATTCATCTATCACCATCTATTGAGGTGACTTTAATCTCCATTGGACTGCTGAATATGGCTCACACAGCGTTTAAGATAGCAGATTGCCTACTTTAGTGCTCTGCACATTAAACTGACCTCTGATAGATATTTATTCAGAGCTCTAAGTCAATACTAAAAAAGCTAAAGGAATATTGTTTTCTATTAATGCAGAAAAAGTGTCCAGATTATAGAAGCCCTGCATTATTCCTCATTGCTAGGAGATTAGGTTTAATTATGGGAATCAATACTCTGAGCATGACGATGGCAACAAGAAGCAAGTAGAGGAGGGTCTAGCAACCTTACATTACATGAGAAATGGTCGAAAGGACTGGATAAAGCAGGGGATAAGAATGTCTCTTTCTTTGGTGTTAGATGCTATTGGAGAGGTTTGCAGTTTTTAGATTTTTGTTTATAGTAAATTTTTAATTCAAATCCCTTAGGCTGGGTTGGGGGTAGTTACCATCAAGTTACCGCTCTTTAGAATCCCTTACTCTTGGGGCGCCTGAGTGGCTCTGTTGGTTAAGCATCCGACTCTTGATTTTGGTTCAGGTCATGATCTTGTGATACGTGAGTTCGAGCCCCGCGTCAGGCTGTGCTGACAGTGCAAAGCCTGCTTGGGATTCTCTCTCTCTCTCTCTCTGAAAAAAATAAACTAAAAAAAAAAAAAGAAGCCCTTACTCTTGTAGCTACTATGGCTTTAAGTCAGCTTTATTATCCTTGCCTTTCCCTGCCCGCCCCCCCCCCCAATAGTGCTCCCTGGAGGCTCTTGGTCTTTGCTGAGGGAGCATCTAACCAGTTTGCCAGAGGGCCTCAGCATTGGTGAATCTGGAGTCAAGCTCTCACTGTGCTCTGCTCCCGTAGGCTTAGTAGGTTCTGAAGCAATGGAGTAGAAACACGTGGGAGATTGGCACTAACAACCTGTAGATAGTCAAGGGGACTGGATTTATGGTCTGTAAGAGAGAACTGGGTTGGACAGAGTGGATTCAAAGCTTTATCTTTTTGAGAACATGTACTCGGTTTGAAGACAAACTCTACAGCTCAATTTTAAACTTCCTGGCACTTTGAAGATTCTCTCTAGTGCAAAAGAGAGTATGGTTTTTCTACAGCATAAAAAAAATTGCCATATTTATACTATATTTGGTTTGCAGACTAAGTATTTAAGTATGTTGGTCAAACTATCAGTGAAAGCGCCAAGAGCTGCTTTCTTTCATGATCTGATGTTTGGGATCATTGAATTTTGCACTTAAAAAACCAATTACTTTGATTTTATGTTCATTTTTGTTTCTAAAATGGGAGTTAAGTGCAATTTCAGGCAGTTACTTGCAAGTCCAACCCATGTGGATTCTCCTGCCTTCTAAGCTTTCTACCATCCTGACTGCCTTTAACTCTGATGGTGGCTCAGCTGTGTGTTTGAATGTTTTGCTGGTAACTCACATTTGCTGTTTTCCCATCACAATGGTATTCTCCATTACTTTTTGTTTTGTTTTTCAGCAATAGTTGTAATTCATGTAATTGTAGGATGTTTGTTTGATGTAAACTCTTAGTCCTGTATGGAAATATTTAAAACACTGTGTTCTTTGGGAGCTCATGAGGAATAATATTTTAACACATAGATTTTATTTTCACTGAGCCCACGTTAAGCCAAGGTAATTTTGTTCTACGTTGTGTAATGTTCTCACTTGTGATTACTTCTGCAGGTTTCTTGTTTTCTTTTTTAAATCACAACAACTAAAGGGCAGCAACAGCGACTGGAGTTAAAGTTTGTCAGACATTTTAGGTTAGTTTTCCCCTTTGCGTGACCAGGTTCCATTGACAGCACCAAGCTGGGTATATGTTGAGATTGCCACCCGCTGGTGAAATAGAGAATTTTCATTTTCATGTGTAAGAAAACACATTTGTTTTCAGAGTATGAATTTATATATTTAGGTCCTTTAAAAAATATATTTCAAGCTCCATTAAAAGAATAAAGAATTTCATTATTATGAAAAAATTTCAAGCTTAATAGGAAGAATAAAAAAGTCATCATTATAAAACCATTTGGAAACCTTTATTTACATTTCTTGTATCTCCTACAAAGGGGTGAAGTGGAAAAAAAAAATCTTGGAATTAATTATGCCAAGAGTGTTATTAGTGGTTGCTGTTGAATACTAAGATTAAGAGGGATTAAACTAATTTTTGTTGCTTCTTTACACTTTTATTTACTTACATTCTTTTTCTGCATAAAGCTTGTATTGCTTTAAGAGAAAATATAAATCTAAAGAGAAAATATTTTCCTAAAGAAGAAAAATAATTATATGTGTGTATATAAATCGAAATATAAGTCTCCAATAACAGCACTTTATGGAGTGTTAAAAAAAAAAAAGCACCACCCTAAATCAATGCCACATTTAACTAAACAGATACAAAAGGAACAAAAGCTCTGAGATTGAACTGCGGCTTTCATCACTCGGCTAGCACAAATTTTAAATTCAAATGCATACATAAGAATTTATTATGTGATAAAGATGCCATTTCAACTTCATGTGCAAGGATGCTTGGTTACCTCACATCATTTACCAAATAAATTCCACATGTGAAAATTAAAAACATAAAAGAAAATAAATTTGAAAATACATAAATGAATATTTAGGCTAAGCAAAAATGCAATGGAAAAAATTATAAAGGAAAATATTGAGAACTGTGTAAGAATGTTACCATAAAAGCAAATGAGAAGCTGGGAAAAAAATATTTACAGCATATAAAACTGACAAAATAAATATTATTAAAAAGGCCTGTGAGCACTTGAAAAAAAAGTTAAACCTCATTACTAATCAAAAGATTGCACATTTTTTGAAAAGAAAAATTTAGCTATAAATTGGCCAAGATTAAAAAAAAAAATCAGTGTTGTCAAAAGTACTCCATACTATAGAGTTACTTTGCTTTTTAAAACTATTCCTTAAAAAGATACTTTAAAAACATGGAAAATACCCATATCAAATTTAGATTATAAATAGAGTTTAAGTAATAATGCTGTTTATTTGTATCTCTCCAGGAAAATATTATTTCAAAATTTTAAATGAGAATATTTATGTTACTAGAGTTATTGGTGATAATTTACTTTTTCATGCATTTCTTTATTTTTCAACTTTTGACAACAAAAAATTTCAAATATATAAAATGCTCATTAATTCACTTAATTGGAGTACAAATTAATACACGTAGTTTGATTACTATTTTAATAAGATAAGCTTATGTATATATATACACATTTCTATGTTTGTAATTCATATATATAGATTAAAATTGTCTTAGAATTAAATAGTGATTATTTGTATGGTTATTACTTTTATATTTCTATGGTTATAGGTAATTACTCATTTTATAATTATTTTACTACTGATAAACAAAAATGTCCATTGTACATACTGAAAGTCGTCTTTAGGATGATAGTTAAAGATATGTAAAATATTCATGAACACTTAGTGGTTGAAAGAGTTTGGAAAAGAATAGGCAGATATGCAGTTTGTTGACAGTGTGATAGAAGTAGAAACATATATCCATTTTATTCATACATATGTATGAATAGACTTTTAAACACTGGGGAGGGCAACGTTCTAAAAATTTAACTGTGATTATAGTACTGTGAATATAGTCGATAGTTTTCTTCTTTATTTTTCTGACTTTTTAACTAGAAACCATAGAGTCTATACATGTATGTCAAATATATACATTGAATTGCATACTTTAAATATATGCAGTTTATTGTGTTGACCATACTTCAGCAGAGTTGTTAAAAATATATAGTATAAAACTGTTGCTCAATAACAAGATAGAAATAACTCTCACCTTTTCTTTCTAAAAAGAAAATTTAATGTTTAAAAAATGTGCTGTCAGTTTTTACTAGCCCAACTTTCATTTCATCCCATTTGTAGGTATGTAAAATACTTGAGACATTTCAAAATATTTCTTCACTGGCATTTGGCACAGTAATGAATCAGCATTTTCAACCAGTTCCACAAATTTGGATCTGCACACTCTTTTCTAGGGTATGGAGAGTGGGGTAGAATATTTCTACCTATCAAGATAATGTTAATCCCCATCATGTGCAAGGAGCCAAGTACCTTGTAGAAACATTTAGCCATTTTCCATCAGAAGAAGATGATTTTTTTCTGGTTAACAAACCTAAACAAGCAAACAAACTTGATTTGACTTTTCAGAAGGAAACCACTTACTCAGATATTAGAGTCTTTCATTAACACATCCTGTGCTTCAGCAGTAATTTTATTGATTATGTGAACTGTTAAATAGTCCATCTGCAATGCAAATGTGACTTTAAAATTAAAAACCTGACATCAATTTATTTTCCTCCAGCAACTTCAGAGCTAAATTAAATAAAACCCTTGATTTGAGGCAGCCAGCCTTTTCTGATAAAGCTTTCAAATATCCGGCATGTTAAAAGTGTGTTGCTAGGTACGTGAAAGATGATACTAGACAAAGAACGACACTGTTTCAATCATTTTTTAATAAAGGAAAATATACAGCTCTCCTGCGTAGCTCCACACTGCTTGACTGGTGGGCAATACTAATATGTGTCCAGAGATAGGATGATGTATCTGCGAGTCCTGCCGAGCTGTGCTGAGACCTCTTGTACAGATGCTCCTGTGTGACAGCTGGCTGTGTAGTCTGCTCTGCCTGACTTGCAAGGCTTGCACTCTAAAAACCAAGCAGCTAATTTTAAAATAGTAATACATGGCACAGGCCTAATGAATGAATGAAAATACTCATCCCCGAGGCATATCATGAGTTGATTATAATAAAAATTGCTTAATTATTTATTAGTAGTTGCTTTATAAATTACTCTGGTTTTGCTGAAGGGTATAAACACTGCGATGGGAGAGAAGAGATAGAGAGGTGAAATTGTCAGGGGACACTGCAGTTGAGGGTTTCATATACCACACAGATGCCTTTTGACTTTATCCTGTAAGTGATGTGGAAACAGAAATCTTTTAACAGGAGATTGAAAGGTCAGATTTGTGTTTTCTCTGTGTGATGGGAGATGGATGTGAGAGAGACAGGAAAAGAGGCAGGTAGCAGTTAAGATGAAAGACCACGAAAGCCTAAAGTGAAAAGTACAGGGGAAAAAGATGGGAGGAAGCACCAAAATATTTGAAAGGGAAAGCATGTAGGAAAAACATTCAGAATGATCTGGTAAGTGAATATGGGGGCCAGAGATAAAGTAGAGGGAAGAATTGAGTTTTCTCCTTTGTATAACCGGGTGGATAGTTAACATCCTTAAACTGATACTGGAATCGCAGGTGCTGATGTCTATTAGAAGGGGAAAACCTAAGTGGCTGGTTGACCTACTTTGCTAATGGATACATGCAGTCACTCAGAATTTTTACAAGAGCAAATTGTATGGATAGACATACAATAAACAATGACAGTAAAATTACAGACAAAGCCCTCCGACTAAATCGCAAAAGGCCAGGAAAGCATAAGAACCTTTTTATGAAGCTGATGTCAGAGACATGGACAAAAATGGAACAATTAGATTGTGTTAATTGTATTTGTTATGTTGCAATGGCAATGATTTTCTCGCAGTAATAATGAGCTCTGTTATAATGGGCATTCACCTTGTATCCCACCTATTCATTCATTAGAATGAGGGGGGTTTTCCCCCTTTTACAAAGTAAATACACAATAAGATCAAATAAATTTCGATGATTGCCAACAGATGGTGAGGGGCTCAACCTCGGACCATCTGATCTTTCGCTTTTCAGTTCTTTCCGGCTGTTCTTTCTACTTAATTACCTTCCCCTCACTTCCTAATCCCTTCCATGTAATTCTACACCAAGATTGGGTCTAGCACTCTCTATTAATTTTCCACAGCCTACACTCCTTTTTGATAAGATATTCTTTCTTTGTAGCTGTGTTGCTAATGGATCTAAACAGTCTGGCTTTAGCAGAACCTTTCAATCCTACTTGAACCATGTCTTTGCTCAATTTATTAATTCAGTTTAATGCTGAGAATTTAAAACTGACTCTTACAGTTTAATCTCATTTCACATCTGACACAATGGATCAACCACCAGTAATTTTACACAATCAAAGAACTATTTTCACTGACCTGTCTCTGAAATCTTTCTCATATGAGACATTTATTTTTTTCCAATCACTAAAGCAGACTTACTAGAGTGATATATGTGTTTCAGTGAGAAATTTCCTTTATTACATGAATGCGTCTATGCATTTTTTATGAATGAATCAGGGAAAGTATTGCTGTAATAGGTATTTTAATGAAATTTTAGGCAAGTGCATAAAGGGTAGGAATTCATGGAAGCTCAACTCAGAAGGCATCTCCTAACACAATTTACTGTAGACTCTGTATGTGTATTTACATAATCTGTATCTAGATAGAACCTTCTTTTTTCTTTTGACAAGTACATTTTAATGTCCAGTTCAATATAAGAAGGCTTTTTCTATGTCCCGTTCGATAGTCCCTAATAACACTGTGGCTTTACAGAGGTAGACTAATAGAATTCTGTTGATTGAGACTTCCGGCATTATACATGTGTTCTCATGTTTCTGTCGTGTTTAGCTGCAGTTTGTTTAACTAAGTGCTTGTTCTTTTGGGATAGAGATTGCACACCAAAAACCATACATTGTAAGCATCTGTAGTAAAATAAGGCTTAGTTTTAAAGGTATCATCTGTGTTTTGTGAGTGCCATTTAAAAACAATCACTTGCTTTGTTTCTGATAATGAAAACAATAAATGTTCATTTAAAAATTTTTTACAAACAGAAAAATAAGAGGGAAGAATTCCAACAATACCCGTAATCTCATTAGAGATGATGGCTGTTAAATTGTTGGATATACCCTTTCTAGATCTTGTATGCATAACTCTTTAAAATGAAAATTTTACAACAGACTTGAACTTGTATATAATGATTTATACAGATAATTGCAACACGCGTTTAACTTATATGAATTTTACTCTGTGTGTGTGTGTATAGCAATGTAAATAGATTTAAAAACTTTTCCCCTTTATTGTGTTCATGAGTATATGCCTCAGAACAAGCATGAGATGGGTGATAGGAATTGGCCGTTTCTCAATCTCTGTGTCTCAATTCCTGTGTGTCTCTTATAGTATGCGTATCTTGCTACAGTGACTACGACTCCAGTGGTAAAAATACATATCTTTCCTACGACATAGTCTAGCTTCAAGCCAACCGCTTTGATGCTCACAGACACAGTTATCTATTCTAATACAAAAAAGGAAAACTGTGATGAAAGTATGGTATTTGGTTATCCAACCTGGAGATTTTCGAGGAAAATGGTAACTATATGAGATTTTTTTCATCATGATTTAAAAGCCTATCTGCTGCATGAGATGCAACATCCCTGTAATCTACTTGTTTATTTTAGTATATAGTTATTAATTTTCCCCCATATCACTAAGTACTCTTTGACAACATTCTTAATAACCACATCGCAGTCTATCATATGGATGTGCCATATCTACTTTAACCAATCCACTATTATTAGACATTTGGTTAATTTCCAATCTTTTGCTATAAATAAGGCTATGACAACTGTTGCGCCCGAGATATGACACCACCGTCAGCCATTATGTTTGCACATGACTTACTGCTGCTGTAGTGTCTTTCCTTCAGGCAGTTCTACCACGTTCACTCTGATAAGATACAGGAGGCAGGAGAATGTGATTTCTCACAATAACCAAGTGGGGACTGACTCCAGTGGAAGAGGAGGCAATGAAACATGCATTTTTAATACAACCTTTTGGTGTGTCTTGGTGACTCCTTACGATGACACCTCCTGTTCAGAGGGTTAGATTGGCACTCAGTCGTGTGAGCCAGTTCAAAGGGTGGATTTGCTGTGGCTTTTTTGGGAGCTCCAGGGTTCTGCTTCCTTCTGTCAACTTCATGCTGCAAATAGCCATGGCATTTCTCAAAGTTAGAAGACTTCTGCGATTCGTGTGCTTGTCTTTCATACTGGCATAGCTTTCCCTCCAAACCTAGGTTGCTCTGGGCAGCTGCACTAAAGGACATCTATGTGCTCGGGCTTGGGTGGTAGAAGAAAAATTAGTCTCACAGCTTTATGAGAAACTCTTCATACAAACTGTGCTTGTTCAAAAGTCTTTAGAAAAGTTAAGGATTCATTTCCTAGGATACATTCTAAGGTACAGAATAATAACTGGTCAAAAGTATAAACATTTTTAAGACTTTTGATACGTACTGATAAATTGCTCTCTAGATGTTCTGTACCAATTTATACTCATGCCAGCTGTAAATTAGACTGATCTTTTGGCTGAAACACTATTTTTTTTTTTTAAAGAAGCATAGCCATACACCAGTTAAGATTTTACTTTTTGTTTCTTTACCAGATGAGTTGAATTTTTTTTTTGTATATTTAATGACATTTTGTTTTGGTTTGTTTTTCCTAAAATTCATGTGTTTTGTCCAGTCTCCCCACCCAACACCCAAGGTGTTTTTTGTTGTTGTTGTTGTGTTGTTGTTGTTGTTTTTAATTAATGTCTAAGAACTTTTTGTATTTTATGTTCTTATCTAAAGACAAGTTCTGAAACCATGTGAAATAAGATACGCATTTTTCAGGAGGAAGGAGTGACAGGAAGATTCCGGGAGCAGAGAGAGGCTGGAGACCTCCAAATAGAGATGTTGCTTATGGCCTTTGGTGCCCTTGCTCCCTTGAAAAATTGCTCCACCCGTGGCTTCTGATGCCTAGGTGGCCGGGTGTCATACCACATGACTTTAATGATCACAGCTGATGGGATGTCTGCTTGGAGGTCATCGGTTAATAGACTCCCAGGGGATTTATGAACTGCATGGGAATCTCTTCTAAAGGAATTAGGATAGCAAGTAAAAAAAAAAAAAAAAAAAAAAAGGCTGCCAATTAATAGTAGATCTAAAAAGACAAACGTGCAGAATATGAATGAACCAGATTAGTGGTAGCGCTGCAGAGAATAGAGTCACCAGTTCCTGGCCTGAGATCTCTAAAGCCACCTTAAATAGAGAGCCACATTCCAGCTCCAGTTCCAGCAAAGCTGCTTATGTTTCCCACTCTAAGCATGTCCCTGCCACATGAGCTTTCTGGATGCATCTCTATTATTTACAATTAAGTGAACTTGAAGAAACAGAATGATTCTGAGTGGAAGTACTTATGGTACAGATTTAAGAACTGCCTTAGTTAGAATTCCATACATATCCTAGCAGAGCCGTCCTTAGAGTTAATTCTTTGATTTAACAATTTGTTCAACATAAAATCATCGAGCATGCAGTCTGTGTTAGGTATTGGGCTAAGTAATGAAGGAGACACGGAGACGAATCAGACAATCCCTGTGATCTAGAAGCATATAGTTCAATCACACTTTTCTACATAGCGTGGTCTTTCATTACTGCGGATTGTCAGATCAATGGTGACCAACTAGTTGCTAGGCAACTCGAAAGACAGGAATACAGAACCGATGCAGCTCTATTCTGATACGTATTCTTCTTCGAAATGTTCATCAAGAACTGTGAAGGGTCTGAAATTTTCTCTGCTTTAAAGCGAAGATGTTAGCCTGCCATAGTTTAATAGATGCTGGCAGAAGACATGTGACATCTAGGTCAGAGACAAAGGAGTTTGTTACTCACAGCAAGGCAAGCAACCGGAGCTTTGTGTTTACTTCTGGTTCCCTTGCCCCCAGGTCCTACGGGGCAATGCGGAGCAACCCAGGTGGATGTGTCACAACTGGGGAACACCAAGCATAGAGAACCCAAATATTTTACGATGGGCTGCACGCAAACCTTCCAGACATTTGCCCTGTAGGGAAACATTCTCTTTATTACACTGGACAGTAACCCGTCTTCCACTCTGGAAGGAGACACTATCTCCCTCTTTCAAGGCTGTTCACTATCACTGTACAAACATCCTTGAAATGGTTATCCAGAACAAACGTTATCAGAATCTTTGCCTGTAGGACGTTTTGCAGAAACATCAAAGCCTCATGGGAGAATTGTTTCCTTACCATATTCTTTCTCTGGCTACTTTTTTAAGCCATTCAAATTTTTGGTGCTTATTTCTACTAACTCTGAGTATCTGCTCACTGTAAGATTGGCCTATACTCCTCTGTTTCTGCTATTCACTGTATATCCTGTTTACTAGATATATTTGTTGAAACATGTTGATTTGTGTAATAGAAACCAACTTTCTCTAACTTAGGCCAAAAAGGTAGTGGAAGGATACCAGATTATTTCCTAATTCAAAGCAAAACACCTGTTACCATTCTAGGACCTCATCAGCAGAAGTTCATGGCCACCCCCAGAGTGCTGTATTAGCATGCCTCAACTTCAGTGGCTTCCAGTCTCTGTCATTCTTCACTCCAAGTTTTAAATTGTCAGAAAAGAGGAGTCAAATGTCCCAGTTTGGCTAAGGCTCTGCCTTTATTTTTTTTTCAGTTATGGAAGGGGAAAGGGGCATAAAAAAGCATAGACCTAGTATATCTTGGCTATTCCTAAATTAGGAGAGATTATTTCTTGGGAGCTTTGGAAGCCTTCGCAAGTGCTTTCTACTCTGTCTAGATCTGTTTTGATTGATACTCCATTACTCACAAGAGAAATACAGTTATTGTATGTAACTTCTTTTTTAAAATCAGTTAAATACAGTTTTGCTTTGCATGTTATTTTCTTGCCCGACTTCTGCCATTTTTCAAAACTTTTTTTTTTCTGGAGTTATTTTGTGATCTGATAAGCCAGTTAGTGATTCAAGAGTTTTGGGTAAATATAGGTAGCCTCTAGTGGATGGAGATCGATTGGACTATATGTCTTTTCTCGGCAGCCTTGCTATTAAGTGGTGTGCTACAAGTAGAGCAAGGTTTAGCTCGAATTTTATTAATATTAACTATTTGTTAGCTAGTCATTTATCTTCAAGACAGTTATTTCAACAATAAAAATTTATTTTTCACATCTTTTATGCTAATTAATATAGCCCCTGATGTAGATTTCAATAATGCTATTTGAAATACCACCATAGCTCCCTCTAGAGCTTGTATTCTCCTCATTAGGGTATTTCCAAGGTTACCTAATCAGCCCTGGAGTGTGGACTAATGTTACTTTACTGCCCACATGCACATAGATACATGAGACTTCCTGTGGAAGTATTTTCAAAGTAAATTACCAGACAGACAGTATAATAGGTCAGAATTTAGGCATTTAGTCATGCACTCATGCTAATTTCCATACTCCTTTGTAATTAACATTCCTCCTGGCTGGATTAATTGGGTTTGCAATAAGTAATCACATTTATAATACTGCAACTGTTCCCAAATTAATTGCTCACAAGTTCAATGAGCCATTACATGTTCTCATTTAAAGCAGCTTAAAGAGCCCATGGTTTTAGAGCTGTGGTCCTAAACATTTTGGGGAGAGGGGCTCAGAATCATCCACGAATATGTCAGTAATACGGTAACAGCAATAAACCAGTGGTTCCCAGACTTTGAGATTACATGGGAGTCATCTTAATGTACTCACTGAAAATGAAGGTCTCTTGACTCCACCTCAGCAATTCTGGTAGGTAGATACTATGGGATCTGGAAAAACTTTTTAAGTATTGCACACCGTCCTCCTAGAAAAACACCCATATACACACACTTCCAACTTTACTAGTGATTTTTAAGGGAGGGTTTCAGAACCCTGCGGCGTTAGTGGAGTACAATTTTTCTCAAGACTGGCTGCATATTACATTCACCAAGGGAGTTTTAAAACAATATTTCAGACCAATTAAATCATAATATGGGTGATATAGGGTGACTAAATTGTCTGCATGTTTTTTTCCCCAACCCAGAATGTAGACTAGAGATTTTTCCCAATGTATCAATCTATTTTACTGAATTAGACTCACTTGACAGATACCTAGCAAAAGTGATAATAAAAACAAGCCCACTTACCCTATAAATCTGACAAAATACACAGTTTAATTTGTGTATTGGTGAGAAGGCACATCATTTTTGGCATTGATTTGTCTTTCTCTCTTCAGAGGTTCAAAGGATTTAGGACTTTCTTTTCTTGTTTGATAGATAGCCCTCCCAAGCTTGAAAGAAGAAAAGCAAGGCTCTTTTTATAATTTATGGTGACAGGGTGAGTGTTTATTGTGATATTTTAGTTGAAGAAAATCTAAGAAAACGTGTAGAGCTTCAAATTGACCCTAAGTTTACTATATTTTAACATTTAACAAAAAGTAAATATTCATTGTGGATCAACCCAGAGAAATGGTTAAATGGGCAATTTTCTGGATGTTATCTGAGGAAAGTCTTTTTTTTTTTTTTCTTTTGATTAGGAACATATCATGGTGAGCAAAGTAGCAGATGGAAACTTTAGTTACATTGATAAAGTTAAAAAAAATTTTTAGACACTTGTATTATAAGGAAAAGGAGACCTATAATCAGTGATAGAAAAACCATGTTGGAAATTACTATAATCCAGCATCTTTGAAGTAGATCCACTTATAATAATACTCATAGAGACATGCAAAGCACTGGCAATAATAGGTGATTTAATGATGCTTAAAACCCTTGAGTAAATTCATATAGGCCAAGAAATTTCCCAGAGGACATGAATTTAATAATTACAATCATTTCTTGTGCTGATAACTTTTGAGTTAGAATTTCTGCTCCCAGAGACAAAGTTTTAGAAACTCAAATTGTGAAAATTAAGTGTCAGGAGTTTGGCTGGTTCAGCATGTATGTGTATGACTTATTTGTGTACATTTGTGTACAAGAACTGGTTTCCAAGTAAGCAAAAGGGCAGTTTTTTCAGCTCAGAAAGCTTTTTCTCCAAAATTAAATGCAACTAATGACATTGCAGAAATTTTGCCTTTTTGTTTTTACTGTTAAGGTGGGATTGTTAGTTTCCTTTGTAAAAAAATTGAGAAGATTTTCAAGCTTCTGATAAAAGGTTGATACTTTTTTATCTGATTGTGGAGAAGGACTCACCAGAATTGTGAGGGTTTGGAAGTTTGCTGGAATCCATTTGTAGGAGAAAGTGCAGTGTAACTGCATTGTAGATGTGCCATCATTTTAGGCCACTCTTGTTAGAGAAGCTAGTGCTCCTGGTGCAGTGAGGATGGAGTTACGGACTTTAGGGAAGATCCAGCTTTGTGGGGATGATGCTAGCAGTGCTGCTGCGTGCTTACTGTCCATCGGCCGTACAAACTGCTATGCATGCCTGTTTCTGGTCCTGACAGTCTGGTGAGCAGTTCATCACTCTCCCCATCTTACAGATGAGGCAATGGTGGAGACAGGGTTCATATCCAGATAGCTCCGCTTTCCAACCCCCTGTTCTTTCGATCACATCCTCATATTTCTGTTCTGTATAATCCCCCAAGCCCTTTGCTTAAATCCTGAAGGGTATTCAGTACATTTGGGGGCAACATTTGTAGCATTGGACAGATCTACTTGCCCAAAAAGGCCATTCTCCTTTTGAGCTTATGTTTGCCTCCTCGTGAATTCCATTTACCAGCTCCATGGGAGAGATATTAAGGATAGATTAAAATGGGTAAGAAAAAAAAAAGAGAGCATTGAGGACATGAAGGTAGGCTGGCATGGAAGCTGGAGAGAAGGCTGTGTGTCTGGGGCAGACAGGAAATAAGCACAGGAGGCTGGTCTATTTTCTCCTCCGAAATTTGAGTTTTCCTTCTCTGATGGTGTGCGTATGGCTGTTAAAAGACCGGGGTGTTCTATTATCCAGTCAGCAGGGGGAGCAGTGAACTCGAAGCGACATCCCGTGGGGAGAGAAAGGCCATCTACTCAGCACAGTGGTTTATGAGTAGGTGTTTTTATTCTGGCTGGCATTAATAGGTTCCATTAAAAAAAATTGTTTCTGCCTTTTCCCCCCATGCTGCTGATGGTTGATTAAGTCATTGGGCACCGAGAGCAATGTCATACTAGAAAAAATTCACTTTATTGGCATTTTGTGTTTGTGAATTTCTTTAAATACGTAGTGAATTGCAATTTTAAGGATACCTTTCTAGAATCCATAGGATTGTTCTGGCCAAATCAATTCTTACAGGTTGGGCTCAGAATAATAGCTAGCTCTATTTGAGAAGAGCCAGATGAAGAGGAGACATTTGGTTCTGGGATGACTTGAGGGTCTCTGAAGAACATGTTCCAATTATTGTACTTACAATCTTTTATAGTACCAGGAATTGCAATCTCTTTTAGGTTAAAGCTTCTTTTTTTAAAAAAAAATGTAACATATGCATATTTTACCTAAAAATAACTCATTAATCAATCTCCATTATTGAATATGTTTGTTCTTAATTGAAGAGGTTTTGTGGACAGGTACACTTTGATGGTATAAAGTTCAACTCTGGATCATAGCTCATCTGCCACGTCCTGTTCACGTGTAGGAGAGAGGGCCCACAGCAGGGACGTGGAAGAGCGAAATGTTTCTGTTTTAACGTGGGTTGGTGTGTTGGTTCTCTCAGGTCTTAGGATAGGAGAAGCAGCATGCTCTGAGATATGAAAGTCATAGTTCAGAAAAGCCCAGGGTTTAAGGAATAAGTAAGAGCTGCTTTTGTGCAGTACTTCATAACGTGTTTCTTGGTCATAGACCCTTTGAGGTATCTGAAGAAAGTTGTGGATTCTATTCCAAGAAAAATGTGTATACACACAAAATTTGGCACCCTATTTCAGGAGTCCGTTGATGTTCTGCCCTCCCCTGAAGCGCATCACATGAATCCGTGCTTAGGGCAGTAGTCTTCACAGGGGTTGGAATGTGCACGCACTCTAGGGTGTGCGTGAAATGATCCACTGGAGTATGGAATTTTCTATTTGTTTTTATTTTTTCTCTTTTATGTGCTTTTCCCCATGTAGGTTTTCCATTGCACATCCTGTATTAGTCCCATAGTTCATAGTACGTGTATAACATTTATATATATACATAGATTAACAACATTAGTTGTTAAGGGCTCGCATTTTTACTGATAGAGAGGCATGGCTCAAAATTGATAGGTTACCAATTTAAAGAGTGGTGCTAATTAAATTTAAATTCTAGGCTCTCCTCTCCTTACATAGGAGAGTAACTCAAGAGATGACTACCGGTGCCTGGAAACTTCAGACCTAATGATGATCAGTAACATTTGACCACACTTCACAGAGTGCGTGCATGTATGCCATGTCCTATTTGGTCCTCCCGGTGGTTCTGTGAGATGGGCAGAGCAGGCACGCTAATGGAAATCCCTGAGAGCAGGTATGTTAACCAAATTCTCAGAGAACTTAGGAGACTTTCCCAGGTGCCCTCAACTAGTCACTGGTGGAGCTGGTGCACATAACCTTGGCTGCTGGCCACAAATTATGTGCTCATTTCACCGAACTGCAGGGATAAGTCAATCATTATGGGCTGTCGATGGCCCCGTTGCAGCAGTTATTGGTGCTCCCTGTGGACACTGAGTAGTTGAATCCCTGGCTGATCCAGGCACAGGGATAGAAAGCATATTTTAGCTACTTGATCAGAGGGCCAGGAAGCCGAGCTAACAATTCAGCATTAGCTCTCTCCTGTTGGTACAGTAATACCAACATATTTCAAAACAGATAGAGGGCTCTGGAAGGGTTTAGATTCATCTATGTACAAAAAAGATTTACAGTGGGTTATTAAATGGGAGTTTTGAGGCTGGTTTCTCAGGAAGTGCCAACCACTCTTTCTCCCAAATTTCCCTTGGTGCCACTGTCAAAGGCAAAGTACTCATCTAGATAGATTGTTGTTCTGACCCAAAACGACATTTCCAACTTTTCTTATATATAATCCAATTTTTGAACTTCTTTTTCAGTGATATTAAGTGGAATAGCAGAAAAAAGTATTTTGGCATTAAAGATAATAAATGTGTTCTGCATTGGTCAGGTGTCCTTGCTCTTTGCCAGTGCATTAGCTATATTGATTTTAGAATTTTAAATGACCGTTTTTACCAGACTTGATTAATGTCTCTTCCCCCAGTCTTGGCTACCTGCTCCTTCCTTCTCTCATATGCACATATCCTTCCCTCTCAGACTGGCACAGTTAGAGTCGGTTGACCTTCATAGGACCAAGTGTCAGGAAATGTTGTGAAGGGGGTCCCTTGGGCCTGGTGACTAGTCTCTAAAGAGGGGGCTGGTGTGCCAGGGTCAAGCCTTCAGTACTTTGCCCAGGCTCCGGAACACTCACAGTGGACCTCCTGCTTGGTAAGTACCAGACCGTTCTAGTACGTGGCTTCAGATGAGAAGCCTCTGGCCAGACAGAGGGTTCGAAAGTGAACTTAGATCTCTGGCCAAAGCTGGCCAGCTAAACCCAAATGTCACTATTACTGCACAAAGCTAAGGTTAATTTTCTGAGGTTCCATCTCATTAATTAATAGTGTCCTCCGCTATCCTCACGGGACGCTTTGTTTAAAATTTTGCTCACACATCTTTTTATTCTCTCTCTGCAGCTGACCTGCGAAATCCCCAAGGGTGCTGCTGCCTGGTATGTATGGCCTCGTACGCCCCTCTCATGCCCCCCAGTGCGGCTGGGTCACAGTGAGCGATGACTCTTAGGTTAGGGTTTTCTTCTCATTCAGAAGATAAATGGGTGGGAGGTTGACCACTCTTTCCCCGGAGATGGCCACTTCTCAGCTAGGATTGTTTTCACTTGTTGGCTGCTTATTTCTTTTCATGATATTTTAAGGCTAAATTTGTCATAAATGATAAAGGTGACTACATTTATACTAATATAATATACTACATCATAGTAAATTTGGAAAATTTAGGCATACAAGTCATTCCTATCATTACTCCATGAATGCGCCTACTGCTAGCATTTGTACATGCATGTTTATTTCTAATGACAGTGTACTTGAAAATGATATTTTAAAGACTGTAATATTCCATTTTTTTGTTTAATTATCCTCATAAATGTTATAGGGATAGCAAAACTTATTTCACTATTTTCCCATTGCTGTCTATTAGACATACCATTATTCATTCCTCATTAGTATTTATTGGATATACCATCATTTATTTCCTCATTGTTATTTATCAGATATACCATTATTTATCGAACTATTTGCCTGTAGTCCTACACTGATGGCTAAATGATTATTAATGACTCTTGGCTTAAGAAATTTGCCTATTTAGATTCCGTTTGACAAAGAGCATTATTATTATTATCATCATCTAATGCAGTGTTTGGCTTATAGCTGGTACTCAGGAAATGGTTTCTTCCTTCTTCACTTTCCCCCTTTATGCTAACTTCCTTGGATTGTGAACCTGAGGGTATAACATATTGAAGAAATCAGAGATTTCTAACTGGTTATCATGTAAGCTTGCTCTGGATGTTTTAATTACTAATTTGTAGGGAGTACTCATATTCTGATTTATAGGGGTTTGGTTTTCTTTGCATCATTTGGTCAGGTATATTGGTTCATTCTTGCCAGATACAAAATATTAGAGCTACAAAGCATTGTGGAAATCACCATGTACAGTGGCTTCCCAGTGGATATACATCAGAACTTTGCAGGGTGCTTAAGCAGGGAATACTGATTCCCTACTAAATCTTAATTTGGTGGCTGAGGACTGCATTTTAATAAGCATCCTGTGTTCAGATTCAGGTGGTGGGAAGGACCATAATTTGAAGTTACCGTTTGGTTAATAGACTTTGCTAACTTTTTAGACTTGATGTTAGATTTTTCATCATGTTCAGTCTTTTGCTTTTAAAACTAATTGAATCTTGAGATGACTTATTTCAGGAGGCAAATATTACAATCGCAATTATGTTCTGCAACAGGAAATAAGCTCTAAATGAATCTTAACATTTTACTTGACACATTACTATGTTTAAGTGTATTAAAGATGTCATTGAAAGGTGCAGGGGAGGAAAATGAACTTGATTTGGCAGGTAGGTGTTCACGGTACTATTATCCACAACTGTCTGTGCTGATTGACAGCACACACATTACCTCCTCACAGGCATTGTACTCGGTTGCATCAGATTTAAGTGTATGGCATTTTTACTGAATATTTGAAACTGTTTTAGTTAATAGTATTAATTGTGCATAGACCAACTTTCAGCCACTGTTTCCAAGTGCTTAATAGATAATAAACCAGAAGGTTCTGTGGATCTCTGCTTAGAGTAAACTTAGGTCTACAATACCATTTGCTTAAGTATTACGTATTTTGAACAGGGCAAATGTTTATAGTTCAGAGAAGGAATCTTCCCCGTATTAGAGATATGGAAGTCGAGAGGCAGAAAGGTGAAACGCTCAAGGTCCCTTGACCACAAGAAGTAGAGTCAGAATTGGGTCCTTGTTCTCTGCTCTTTCTCTTATACCAAACTGCCTTTTTGGCAGAGTTTCTGTCTAATGAGAAACAGGCTGATAGAGATGCTATGATCCATCTTTGTATTGCAAACAGCATCAAAGCAAGGAATTCTACTCAGCATTTTCTTTTGGAAAACCAAACATGCTTTATTTCATTTTTTTCACAATTTATTTAAACATCTCACATATACAAAATAGGTACAAATTAATTTTTCTGCTTGTCTGAGAAACAAGGCTTCTTTTTGGTACCATGGGAGGGGATGAAAATGAGACTGGCAAAGAACAAATGCTGAATTTAAAGAATAGGACAAGGGTTGGGCAAGTGATACTGCATACTTTTATTTGGGGAGAAGATGTAAAATACTGATGCCAAATCAAATGAAGAAAGAATACACAACGCAACTCATTACAGAGGAGTCTTTCTTCTCAGATTCCTCTAGCACCATCAACATTCTTCAAGTATCTGAAATACCGTTAGCACCTTTGTATTTGGAACAAAACAAAACAAGTACCTCAGCTCGTCTCCGTCTGGGTCAGCACCTACTGGTGTGGATCACACTCACAGGAAAGTGTTTTGAGGTAGTTTTAAACCTTTGGAAGTCTGGGTTTTAAACTTCCCTCTGTGGAAGATATTCAAAAGCCACAAGTGGTGCAAATTGTTCAGGTTTTTTTATTTTTCAATTTTTATTTTGGTTTTCTTACAAAGGTTGACATTTTCCACAACAGGTGTTAAGAGTGTTGAAAAAAATTCCAAATCTTTGGGGGATGGGGAGGGATTGAATGAAATCATATTGCACTATGCTCTGATCAATCCTTCTCCTTCTCTTTTGCCCACAATTTAAGCAAATAGATGTGCAGGGGAGATGAAATGGAAGGACTCAGCTCTCAGTTAAAAAAGAAGAAAAAGAAATGGCAAAGAGAGAAAGTTTTTTCAGACTTCTTTTGTTTTCTTTTTAATTTAGGTTAAGTTCATTTATTTGAAACAGACTGGGCCAACATCCACCCTGATTTCTTGGTCGGCACCACCGATGTCCAAAGGTGCAATATCAAGGATAGGCAGGCGGGATGGCTTATTCGTTTTGTATTCAATGATTGTCTTTCTCCATTCATTTGTCTTTTTCTGTTTGAAAAAGGAAAGAAATACATATATGAAGAGCAGCACTATTTCTAAATCTAGTATCGTCAGAACCTTAGATATTTAAGCACCACTTTGGGGCTCGTTCATTCTGAAATTTTCCCAAGATCATCATGTTCGTCTTTGTTCGTCTTTAGGGAGAGCAGTTTCCTACCAGTCTAATTTTTTTAAAAAGAAAATTTCAATACATGTTCCACGTGACTTACTGCTACATTATCATTTTTGGGGTGGGCATGTGTGGGTAGGGAGAGCTGGGTGGGTATGCAGGCTGCTGCAAGTAAGTTTTAATTTTTCTGCCACCTATAACATATTGTAGAGCAAAATTGCTTGCAGGCCATACTAATAAGTAAAATAAAGTACATATAACCATAAGTGATAGCTTGGGACCTTTTAAACTCAAGTAATTTTAAGTTGTGGGCAGACATCATCATTTAACATACTCGTGTTTAAAGAAAAACAGCTAATGCACGAACTGTATACATTTTAGCATTTCAGAGTTTCAGAAATGGCAAGATCTGATAAGAACACTCTGAATTTAATCTAAATAAATACAGTTATGAAAACAGATTTAGTAAGTTAGGTCTATTCATCTGTTTTTGGTCTTATTCATTCATTTATGGTTTAAGCTAGAACTCCATCCCCCCGCCCCCACCAAATACACTCCCCAAATAAGTGCTATTCCCATATTTCATTGTTACTTACAGAGCAGCCGTCTACAAGAACAGTGTAAGTGAACCTGCTGTTGCCCTCGGCAACAAGTTCAACATCGTTGGAGCCTTGCAGAATGACAGCCTTTTTCAGGTTGCCAGTCTCTTCATCCATGTATGCAATGCTGTTCTTGCAGTGGTAGGTGATGTTTTGAGAGGCATGGTTGGCCAGCAGGCGCATGAAGGCAAGTTGAGTAGCCATTTCCTTGGTGGTTACTCCTTCAACATTATATTCAAACTACAGAGAATAAGATAGAAATTCTAGTTAAGTGGAGATGGACTCAGGTACTAAGAGTCAAAAAAAAAAAGTCTGGTATAGGGAGGAATAATGAACTCAGATCTGACCTTGGGAAAAAGGTACTTTTAAAGGAAACTCAATTCACTGGTCTTTGAAATATTAGTTACCTAGAAGGGACATAGGAACTACCGGGCTGAGGCAAGATCATCACATCATAAGGTTATTTTTAACGGGTATGTATCTTCTTCAGAATAAGAGAGCAAGGAGACAGAGAATAAGACCTCGTTCTTTTCCTTTAATCCCTACCAGCAGGCATGCAATAAAGTTGGTGAAAAGATTTGAAAAACACATGTTCTGAAAATACATATGTATGGGCACAGTAGTGTATGCTGGCCAGTACTTCCTCACACTAAATGTCATTAGTTTCTCCAGTAATTATCAGTTGAGTCAAATTCGAATAATAACTTTGAATCGTATGGGTATGTTCAATCAATCTATCTTTAATGTGCAATCCCAAGATAGCACTGGAACCCAAGAAAAGAGCAGGTTCTTGTAATAACCCCATTTGGGTAAAGGACTAAAATGCAGATCATTAAAAAGCAAACAATCTTAATAATATTATTTAGTAGGAGCAGGAATGTCTGTAGGATTCCTTACCTGGGTACCACCATTGATAGTTTCTCCTAACCAGACATGCTTCTTGACCTTGGAATTTCTGTACCAGTTCTTGGCTAAGATGTTTTCAGGTTGAGCCCGGATACAGGTTTCGCCAGTGGAGAAATCACAGTATACTTTGATAGCATCCATAGTGCATCCTTGGTTAGGGTCAATCCAGTAGTAACCTTTAAAGAACACAAGATCCAGCTCGTAAAACCTCTTACCGAGCGTGGCATAGATTCTAATAATTACTAGACCAAGATTTTGATTCTCATAAGTAACACTGTCTACCCTATGTTTAACAGGAAGAGGATGGCTGTTTTCCAGATTAGAAAGTTCCTTCTCTCTTCTCCTCCATGAAATATCAAATCAGAGTATATGAAAAATGCAAAAACATGTATTAAGAGAAGCCTGAGACTGGTGTGGAAGAAGAAAATGCTTCTATAATTAGGTATGATTCCACCTAATCCAATTTTTACCCCAAACCTTTTCATTCCAAATGTCAGTGGGACCTGACCTAGCAAAGCCCAGCTTGTGAGAAGGGCCATTCTGGCTTGGATAGCTTGACCTACCACTGCTCCACTCAGGGTGGCTGAGTCTCAAGTCACGGCATGTGCGAGCTGGGTTCTTCCTAGAGCCTTCAGGAGTAAGAAGGGTCTCAATCTGATTGTTGAGAGATTTCAGAGTAGCATCAACTTCATAATCCTTGGGTCTGAGGGAAGGTGGTGAGCGAGGCTGGTCAGCCCTGTAGAAGTCCCCTTCGTAACCAAAGTCATAACCACCACCACTTGGGCCGGGAGGTCCGGGAGGGCCAGGGGGACCAGGAGGGCCCTGCAAAGGTGAAAGGAAGATGTTGAAGAGGAGGTTTTGTGTTTGGTCACAGTGAGAGACAGCAATGGCAGATTTTCAGTTGAGCATCATACATGAGCATGTTCTAATAAGTAAAAAAGAACCAAGTCCATGAAAAAAAAACAACTCGATCTCAGGCATACTTGCAGGGATGGGCCTAAACAACTCATCACATCCAGATAATTTTTACAGGTTTTGGAACTAATATAGGGCATTGGGGGACAACTTTAATGTGTTGTCATAACCATCTTGGTTTAGTCTGAGGAAGATATTCCTTAGGTCTGTGATGCTCTTTATTATTTCCCAAAATGATACTTACAGCAGGACCTTGGCTACCCTGAGAGCCACGAACGCCAGCAGGTCCAACTGAACCAGGATGTCCAGTGCGACCGTCTTTGCCGATAGGGCCAGAAGGACCAGCAGGGCCCTAGGGAAGAAGGACACCGGGTCTGAGTGAGTCCGTGAAAACCCCACAAGGAAGCAGAGGCCTGGGGCTCCCTGCCTGCCATTAACTCTATTTCAGAGATAAATGTCTCTTTGATTGACTTACCCTAGGCCCAGCAGGACCCACAGAGCCAGGAGCACCTTGATCGCCATGTTGGCCCTTTAAAGAGAGAACAGGAAAATCACACTTTCAGAACACGTGTCGACAGATGGGTTTTTTTTTTTTTTTTTAAATTGAATGGAAAACTTTAGTTTCAATGGACTCTGGATTGAGAAAATTGAAAATGTAAAATGGGGCTCTTTTCTCCCATTATGTCTATTATATTCAATTATATTTTTTTCTACAAGCTATTTCAGCAGTGCAATATTAGTCATTCCTTTAATTATATTTATTTTAAGTGGGGTTGAAGGACATTGTTGCCAGGAGATTTTAATATATGTATATTTCAATCTCCCTTAACCCTCACCTTTTTGTGTTGGGATGAAATGGCATTATCTCTGCGAGATGGAGTCAGCCAGAGAATGGGAAATGAATATGATGTGGGATATTCGAGAACAATAGCAGTGAGAATTTGAGCAAGATCTTTTCAGATCCGTGTACGTGCGTGACGTCGCCATTTTACTTACAGCAAGACCAGGAAGGCCTTGCAGTCCATTGTGTCCCTTTAAGCCAGGGAGACCTCTGGGCCCCTTGTCACCAGGCTCTCCCTTATCACCTCGAATACCTTGTGGGCCCTGTAAAGAAAAAGAAGGACAGACAGGGCATTTAGCTTCTTTAGAAAATGACACGCATGTCCCCACAAATACTGCTTAATCTCTTTACAAAGCAACTCAGGACATGCAAAGGTTTAAAAGCTGTGTGGGTGTTACTCCTATCTGTTCTCTTAATCTGCTTTAGTTGAGGGTCCTGTAAAGTGGCTAGATTTTTGTGATTATTTAAAACAAACAAGAAGAAGGGATTTGAAATAGAAGAGGCTTAGAAGCTATTTGTAGCAATTCTCAACATGGACTAAATTTTCTTAAAAATATGAAGTCTAGCCCGTATAGTATTTATTTTCTTCATGGACAGTCTGGACTGAGTCTCCTTAAAATGTTAATTTGCAAAGAAATCACCACATGTACGTACAGTAGGACCTCTTGGACCAATAGCACCAGTGGGACCAACAACACCAGCAGGACCCTGTGAATTGGACAAGAAAAGTATAACTCATCAGCCAAGCCCAAGACTGTTCTCCCCAAGCCCCCACAGTTCCCAAGTGTGGGGAGGTCAGAAGGGAAGCCTACAAAGATGACAGCACAAAAGGAGTGGTATTTACAAACTTACAGGTTCACCACGGTTTCCATGTTTGCCAGTGGGACCCACGGGGCCATGAGGACCGGGTGCACCCACAGTGCCAACTGGACCAATGTTGCCAGGGTAACCGCGTTCTCCCTACCAAAGGCAAAGTGAAGTTTAGCACCAAACTGGCCTGTGTTTTAGTCACTTTTCAACTAGAGAAAGACAGGTGTACTGACCTTGTGTCCAGGTTGGCCATCACGGCCTGGGGGACCATCATTCCCAGGGTTGCCCTGTGAAGACACCACACCAATGAAAGCACTTAGCGAGGCTCTTTGTCCACCAGCCCCTATAGTTCAGCCCCTCTGTCTTCATCATTCCCAGTGCTCACTAGAGAACCCGCTTTCAGACTGTTAAAAGACAGGAGCAAGAACTTGCCAACCCAACTGCCAACCTTAAATATCTTTAAGAGGTATTTTGGATATTTTGGCCAACTTGGAAGCATGCTATTTAAAGACCCATCCATCCCCCAGTCGAAGTAATTTTTTGTATTTTCAATACCAGGAGTAGTCAGTACATGTTGATACGTTGGAGAAACGGTCCATCTTGTTCCAAAACTTGGAACAAGAGGAACTCTGCTCAGGATATGATGTTGCACATAATGAAATACAGCTAGGTTTTCTAGCTATATTTGTGTAGTTAGTATGTAGTCTGGTATAACAAACCAAGTGTCACACTCACATCCCGACCGGCTTCACCAGGAGCACCATTGACTCCAGGTGCACCCACAGCACCAGAGGGACCACGAGCCCCAGGTGGACCAGAGATGCCGAGAGGTCCGGGTTCACCCTAGAGGCAGAGAACACAAAACAACATTCCTTTTATTGCACTGAGTGCAAATCTCACCCTTCCACAACAAACCTGGCTGGGAGATTCCAGTTTGCAAGAAGGTACAGTGAAAGTGAATGGGTCACAAAATAGTAAGAAGTGTCATTAGTGTTATCCTTGCCCTCATCCTACACACTCAGATGGTCAGCTTTATTATTTAATTTTGGAATGCTGCTCTGCACAGGTAAGCCTAGTTACATCCGACATCCCAAATGAAATGAATTCATAAAGATGAGAGAGCTTATGGAGATGAGCTTAGCCCTAGTTGCTGTCATGTATAAGATTTAATGGAATGATTCAGAACTTCCAGAGCTTCATTCTTCCAACAGGATAAATGATGCCAGCATTTCACACTGCAGAGGAGTAAATGCAATTAGAGCTTATATAGTTCTTAAGCATGTAAAAAGAACAAAAATCATTCTGCATAATATTAAGCTGTATCTTTACAGCGTGTGTCTAAGTAAGGTGGTATTAAAGCTTCTTAGATAAGTGACATGTGATCTGTATAAAGAAAATGCCATGAATAAAAAATCTTAAGTGGAGTTATTCAGTGATCAATCTGTCACATCTGAAGTGGCAGCTTTTAAAATCTTTTATGATGTTAATGAGAGTAAGAATGGTGTCAACCACTTACCACAGATCCAGAAACACCTGGTAGACCACGTTCACCTCTAGAGCCTGGGAGACCCAGAATACCAGGAGCACCAAGAAGACCTTGAGGACCGGCGGTGCCAGGAGGTCCCTGAGCAGGAGGAAAAATACTCTTACTAATAAGCCCTTAGGTGCCAACACGGGTTTGTTTAAGGATTGTGAGAACGGGCTATCCTCAAGTTTAGAAAAAAGCTAGTGATCTCCCATTAGTAGGATGTATCCTTGGATATCTTTTCTCTAGTGATGACCATGAGTTTCACCGGTGGCCAGTATATTTCTTTGTACCTGGTTCCTCCCTGACACCAATGGAACAACATTAAAGAATATGTGGTTGAGATTAATGAAGCCATCTGGGGTAGTGAAATAGTTTTTATGGAATCTATCCAAGATGCAGATTTTGACCTTGGCCTCTAACTGAACCACGTCTAATAAAGACACATTTCAGAGTAACAATAATACTGAACAATGGATATTTAAGGAGTTGGTAGCTTGCTGGCATTTGATTACTTTACAATTGGATGACCATGCAATGGGATTCTGTTCTAATCCCAGTACCAGTAAGGTGCTGTTTTGATGCAAGAGTGAGTTCCCTCATTTATTGTCATCCCTGTCTCTCGTGCCTTCTGAACAACTGCTGAAGCTATGACACCTCAGTATCTGTTGGACAGATTTCCTGGCTCAACTGAGCTCTACTTGAAAGCCTGCAACACTCATCAACAAATATATGCCACTTTAAGATCTGTGTAAGGCTTTATTTTAATTCAACACAAGGTATTAAGAAAGAGGAGCTTGAAATCACTTACAGCAGTACCAGGCTCTCCAGAGGGACCCTTCTCACCAGCAAAGCCAGGGGGACCTGATGCACCGGTTTCTCCGGTTCGGCCAACTGGACCTTGGTCACCCCGAGGCCCACGAAGTCCTTCTTTACCAGCAGCACCAGGGGGACCAGGAGGGCCAGTGATACCCTGTGAGCAAACGGCAAGGTCATTTATTCTCAGTTAATCATCACGGACCTGGGAGAGAGCAGCTGAAGTTTCAGATATTAAGATGCAAACAGTGTGAAGCCACAGAGTGATACCCTGGCTATCTGGAGGACACGTTTAGGATTTGTAATAGTCTTTCTGAAGGAGAGAAGCACGTCCCATCCTCTTTCTGCTGAGGTTATGGCAAAATGAGTAACTGAGGCAGAGTCTACGGCAAATGTCTGCGAGGAAAAGCAATGCTGTGCTACCAAGAACCTGGCATGTTGGAATCAGAACGATGTAGCGTTAGAAGAGTTAGTCGTCAGTGAATGGGACTTTGGGTTTTGGAGGACTCTGCTCATTTCTTCTTGAAGAAAGCCAATACTGGCATTTTGTTCATAATTGAGGAATCACATATGCTCTCAACTAAGTTTAATTAAATGCCTACAGGGAATGAAGATTTTTCTGTTATGAACCTGTAAAAGGATTCCAAGAAATCAACATCTTTGCGATTTTTTTTCCCTGAAACCTTAACCGGAAGACTTAATCCTTGGTAATTAATTAAATTCTCTTGAGTCCTGACAGGAGAGTCTGAATCAGAATTAAATTAGCGGCCAAACCACCTTTAAATTCAGGAACAATTATACCTTAACAACGGAGGCAGAATGTTGGCCATAAAGGCTAATTAGATATAGAAATATCTGATATGTGACTAAAACTGTTCTGTTTTTTTCTTTATTTTTAACGAAGAGACCATGCCCCTAAAAAGGGACTTGTGTTCACATGAATAAAAGCCTCTTAAGCCGGTATTATAAAATATAATTTGTGATGATTTTGCCCTAATGGTTCAGGAAAACTGATTTCAGACCAGGAAAGTAATAGCAAAATATTAATAGTGTGTTTGTAGAGAGTTTCTTACCAGTTTCCTACTAGAGGCAAGGTTGTTTGGCTAGAGTAAATGACATATTTTGAAGTGATTTACTTACAGAGGGTCCAGGAGGACCAGTCCGTCCAGCAGCACCAGGGAAACCAGTAGCACCCTAAGAACCAAGCACATTAAAATTGCACAATCAACACCAGCTCTAGGGATTTGGGTGAGATGGAAATTTCTCCTCTGGCAACTCCTCAATACACGTGACCAAGGATGGACCAAGGAGCCGGTGGTGGCAGCCTCACAGAGGGTATTACTTAACAAGGACCCCAGAGACCTTCCATCTCTACACAGCTTTCAGACCAGTGTGCCCCTGTTGCAATACCCATATTTTGCATTAAGGCTCTGATGGTCTTTTCTGAAATGCCAGTATATAACCTAATGGTTGTAAGAACAAGAAGACCACATGCCGTTACTACACACTGATGTGTATACATTAATAATTATCTTAACCACCTGGCTGGGTACTAAAGAAGTGGACACTGGATAAGGAATTTTGTTTACACAGGCAGGTACAACAAAAGGCCACAAGTATTAATTGCTGTCCAAGCGAGAGCGGGAAGGAAGGAATCAGTGCAGTTCATTCCTTGGGAGGTCTGGGTGTTTAAGGAGTCCATGTAACAGCACGGGGCACCAAGAGAGAGGGCATGGTCAGGCAGAAAAAGGGAGGCATTGGCAAAAGGATAAAGGGAAATATTTTTACCCATCTCACAATTCAACAACCTGGCATTAACTTTGGTTCTTGCCTCAGGTGAGTGGTAGCAACATACACTGCGCTGAGCTCCAGGTGGGATTAAGTGAATTTCCCATGGCCTGACTATCACTTCAATACCAGAATTTCTCTGGATAAAGTTAACTTGAATCTCAAGAGTCTCCTTATTATAGTCCAAAATTAACCAAAAAATCTCCAAACTTTCAATTTTTAATAGATTCTAAAGAAAGAAATGTTATCCATTATAAATACTCACAGGGGGACCGCCATCACCACGACTTCCAGCAGGACCAGGGGGACCATTTGGACCCTAAATGGAAATTTAGAAAAAGGTGGGATCAAATCACAAAAGAGTTCTTATACATGTTGCATTTTTCTTCAAGGGGTCATTCCCATATCTATTAGAAGCAAATCCCAAAAGTAAAAATGATACCTGTGTCATAAGATAAATGTCCTTATTTCAGTGTTACCACCCTCCTTATGGGGTTACCAAAGAAGTAAGGTGAGACAATATTTGTGAAACTTCTATACATTATAAAGCAATATGCAAGTGTTAATTCTTATTTTTAAAATCATCTTCTATCTAGTACATTCCTGGTATACAGTAGGCACTTCATTGATGTATGTTGAACGATAGAAGATTTCAAGGGTAACTACACAGGCTGTGTTGACCAGCAATGAATTCAACTTACAGACGGGCCAGCAGATCCAACAGGGCCTGTGGGACCAACGGGGCCATTTTCACCCTTGGGCCCTTTGGTTCCTCTCTCTCCTTTAGCACCAGGTTGGCCAGCAGCACCCTGTTAGAAAGGAACAGTTGGAGTTCAGGCATTCCAGCGCACTCTACTTGCCTGCTTGGGATGTTTCCGGATTAACCTTTGTTACGTGATACTCACAGCGGGACCGGCAAATCCGTTGGGGCCAGCAGGACCAACCTCACCACGTTCACCCTAGGTGGGAGAAAGGATTGAAGAATGTCATAGCAGTCTTAGACTCATTAATGTCTAAAAGCTAGGAGTGTCCAAAATGACCCAGGCTTCTACTTACAGGGCTACCACGAGGACCAGCAGGACCGGCGGGACCGGCGGGACCGGCTTCACCCTTTCATGGGACCAAAGAGGAGTTTGTTAACTTGCCTCACATAGATGTCAAAGAGGGAGGGGCGAGGGAACAGCAGTATGCAGTGGGCTCTTGTCAGGGTTTGCAGTTACAACAGAAGAGAAAACTAATGCTCATCTCAGACAGTAAAATAAAATGGATTCCTACTGTGCTTAATGTTGTATTCATTTTGGGGGTTGAAGTGGTATTGGTCATACACTTGCAAAAACACTATAAATCAGTGCCTACAATACGAGGAGGAGGACGTTTTAATTTTTAGATGGACACAGAGCTGATCTATTTGCTGCAATCTGTGCAGTACAATAAATAAGGTCTATTTTAAGTGGACTGTTCGATGTGAAATGGGCACACTATGTATTTTATTGATTTTTTACAATTGAAGGCTTTGAGAAGGCTCAGTGCATTAGGATATTGTTAATGGGCCACAGGGAAAGTCTTTAAAACAAATGATAGGGATTAAAGTATAGATCAGATAGCTAGCACATCTATACGAAGGGAAAGAGAACTTTAAACACACAGCATTTGTTTCCTGCGGCCCCATCACAACAGATAGGTTTTTAAATAAGTAGGCTTTATACCAAGTCATAAAAATGAATTGCTGGGGCTCCCTGGGGCTGGGGCAGGCAGGAAATTTTAGATACTGCTATTGGCTCAGAGAGTTGCAACTCTGTGAAAATGCATGCTTACCCGGTCACCAGTGGCTCCAGCAGGACCCGGGGCACCTACAGCACCAGGAGCACCCTAGTACCAAAAGGAAATGAGTCTTATTAATAACACCCCCAGTCTCGAAAGTGCCCCTTGCCATACCCCCCTGCTGTGCTTACACAATGACTGAACACTTTCACCGCACACTCTGGGTGGACATCGAGAAGATTTTTGATGCATTTCAGTTCTAATTATCAAAACTATTAGAAGTGGGTCTCAGGAGGAAATACCCCAGTGATAAAGGTTATAGAAATCTGTAAGTCAAGGGCAGGTTAGGAATTGGGGAGATCTGAACTCTCTGCTCTTGTCAAATTCCCTGGAGAGCAGCAAATGAGTAGCCTTGTTTGAGAACACTAGGACTGTGTGACTCAGAGAAAGGACTATTATCAATGTGCCAGAGCGAGTTATCAGCTCTGAGGGAGGTGAGAAGAAGAACCAAGATAGCTGATGGCCTGGAAGAACCATGTTGCCAGTGGTCTGGTAGGGTTATTATACCTTTACGGGATTATCTTTGGCATCGCCATGGCATTAACAGGTAACCATTGGGGCTGCTCTTCAGGTGATAAATTCTTAGGACATACATTTGAATAAATGGGACCTTGTTAGAGGCTTTTGGCTTTTTAAAATGTAAGAGTTACGCTTTTTTCTAAAGATTTATAATAATTTGAACAATCGCTTGAAGTTCTATTAAACCTAGGGCTTTTGGTGTATAGTTTGTATAGTTAACACTAAGGAAGGTAAGAAATTCAGGTTTTGATTTTCAAAGGGATAAGTTCCGTTGAATCTTTCTTTGGGAACATGTAAAATGGTATTCAGAGATCCAGGAAGGAAAGAAATACTCCTTCACTAAGCCCGGATCCTTCTTTTGTCAGTTCTATTTTGGAAAACTGCTGACCTCAAATCGAGTGAAATGTAAAAATAAAATAAAACAACAATCTAAGTACAAACAAACAAAATTCTACTCACACGAGCACCATCTCGGCCTGGGTTACCAATTTCACCTCTGAGACCAGTTTCACCCTGAAAGTATAAAGCAAGAGTAGCTTTTCGTTTTCCAGCCAAATTTTTGAATCAACATTCATCTGAAGCGTTTATACCTTCAGTCACTTACATATTTAGCAACGTCTTAATTCCCTACTTATCCTATAGGATGTCGAATGAGGAAAAAAAAATAAGGAAAAAATAATTCAAGGCCCTCTCCAGATTATTGTTAAATATTCTTTCCTAATTTCCATACACCCTCCTGAAGCATAATCAAGCAAGGTACAAATTCATGTGGACAGAATTCTAAGGCAACATCACAATAGGCTTCAGCGCCTGATCACTCTTATGGCATAACTAATGCAGCAGCACGGTTGACAGCTGTTCAATATAGCTTCTTCCCATTAATTAGGGCAGGATGAGGCATTATTGTTAGTGGCATTAAAATGAGCCTCATGTATTACTCAACACCATCTGTTTGCGTGAAATTCCATGGTAGCAAGGAATTTTGCCAGATTAGTGAGTTTAGAAATGCGTAGGTGCTAGGTGGCAGAGGGAAATGTGTACCGATAGTTATCAAAATGCTACCAGACCACCCACCAAGAATTGTAAAAAAAAAAACTGGGCAACCCGGTGCAGACTTCTTGGCTAGAGTTCATCAACAACATGTCTTCAGGTCCAACACTGAGAGGGTACCTTTTCTCCCTTGCCTCCAGGTATGCCGGCAGCACCCCTCTCTCCTGGGAGTCCACTGGGACCGGATGGACCAGCAGTGCCTGGAGCACCAAGCACACCGGGTTCACCCTTGAATCAAACACACAGTGAAATCAATTATTTCAGTGGCAAAAGAAGAAAATGAAGACTCGAACTCTTGAAGGATTCCAATTTAAACATTTAATAGATAGCATTCTTGCCTGTTTAGAGACACAAAGGAGGGCTATTGAAAGGAGGGAGAATATAACAGAGGGAGATGCTATTAATGACACTATGGCTAAAGAGAAGAGAAGTGAGAGTGGGTGGCTGTGATGTTTCTATAACCCGCTTCTAGTCCTCTCCAGGCAGGCAGGCGTGGGGAAGAGGACAGGACAATAGGATGCAGAGAGTGAAAAATGTTTGCCCACAAGCATTTTTCAAGGATAAGTCTCAGCCCACACTGGAAATAGGGAAAGAAACCTCATCAACTGGGGAGATGTTTACATTTTAATCTCCTTAAGAGCGGGGACTATAGCTTCCACTTTATATAAAAACCCTACAATTCCACATACTTAAAACCTATTGACTAACTTCTAAGATAAAAGTCTTTGGAAGTACTACCTCACTGAACCATATTTTCTTTTTTATTTCCTCTCTCCCTCCCACCTTTTGATTTTTTCTAATATCCTTCCACATACCAACATAGCTTTTTGCAGCTAATCTTTACATTTTTTTTCCCCTTAAAGGTAGGAATCAGAAGTAATATGAGTTGCCTTCTCTTTATTGTGGTTGAAGTAATCTGTTTTTCAGAAATGTGTAATTCTATCTATTTTAAAATCGAAACTTGTATTGTTTTGAAATACAAGTTGCCAGGCTTATGTTTTCGGGATGAATATAATATGGTCCACTTAATTTTTACTTCTCCTGTTGTTAAAATTTAGACTACCTTTTGAAATTTTACTCTCTGAAGCAGCATGAAACTTTGTTCTCTAAAAATAGTGTCCAAAATTATATGATGTTTCTAGATTAAAATCAAAGTATAGGGGTGCCTGGGTGGCTCAGTCGGTTAAGCGTCTGACTCTTGATTTCGACTCAGGTCATGACTCAGGTCATGATCTCACGGTTCTGCGCCGACAGCAGGAAGCCTGCTTAGGATTCTCTCTCTCCAGTTTGCATGCGCACTCTCTGTCTCTCAAAATAAAAATAAACTTGGAAAAACCCCAAACCCAAAGTATAAACAGTTTGATGAGACAAGAGGAACAACCCATACTAATTCATTTATGTGTGGAGAATGCTGGCATTTTCCTTCTTCTGGAATAATTCAGGCCCACCAGAATCAGATTGTCATTTACTGTGATGGCAATCAACACAGAATTAGAAATAAAAACCCTGGAAAACAATTCGTTTACTATTGTAAATGATCTAGTTACTCTAGAGTACAGTAGGCCCAAGCGGCAATGTGGAACATAAAATTTTACCTTGTTTCCATCAGGCCCAGGGGGTCCAGAAGGACCTCGGCTTCCAATAGGACCAGAAGGACCAGCAGCACCACTTTCACCAGGGGGCCCACGCTCCCCCTGTTAAAAAAAAGAAAGAAAGGAAGGAAGAAAGGAAGGAAGGAAGGGAGAGAGAGAAAGAGAGAAAGAAAAAAAAGAAAAAGAGAAGCGTTGCACTGTTTATTACTTTCAGAGATACCATTTTACACATCAGAGTTCATACTTTTTTAGCTTTTGAATCCTCGTTCTGCCATTAGCAAATTATAATTATTTTTCTGGTAGTAAAATTAACAAATGGGATGAGATAATCTCTAAAGTCTCATTCAGCTTTAATGTTCTGTGGCTACAACTCCAGAATGTTTTTCTTCTAGAGTACAATATTCAACCTTTGGAAGTCATTCTTTTATTTATTTATTTTTTTGGCTTTATTTTCTAATAGATCCATAGGTAAAAATAGACATCAGTTATGCATGGTATTCGTTGGGAAAGACTGTGCCATTTTAAGTGAGGAGCAATGCTAGCTGTAGATAAGACGAGATATTCCGAGTATCTCCCAGTTGCATGTAAATGTCACCAGGACATGATATTCCATGGCCCAGAATATTTAACATGTACACAGTCCACACTGCACCTGTTTCAAAGACCCTTGTGGTGACTATGGTCCTAGGATCCTAAATTTGGTAACTGACCATGTAACAGGATACTTGCGGGGCAAACTAATCATTCCAGTTATTCTAGTAACTACAGACAAAGTAAATGTATTTATTTTTTCATAAGAGCAGTTTCATGATTTCAGCTTTAGAGTGTGAACATCAACACACATTGCAAAAATTGATTTTAAATCTTAGTAAGATACTACTTTTCCTTGGCTCAGGTTGAGCCACTATCATAAATATATCATACTTCTGTATACAAATTACTGAATACAATATATATATTAGCTCATTTATGTTTCTTATAACTGTGGGTTTTGGCTAAGGAATATGAATAATTTAAATTTTTGATTTAATTTACAAATCAAATATCCTCTACAGATTATGTTTAATTACAGAAGAGTGTCAGGAACTTGTTGCAAGGTCATCAATAGCTTTTGAAAGAAAGCACTACTTGTTTTACAAACACATCGGCAGAAGTTTATGAAAGGTAATCAGAGAACACTTACTCTTGGGCCAGCAGGACCAGGGAGACCAAATTCACCAGGGAGACCCTAGGCAAAACATGATAAATAAATCATGAAATGTATGTATGTTCTCAAAATCCACTTATGATTATGATATTTAGGTAAGTTTCAAAATAGCTACATAAAGCCACGCAGGCTCTGCCTTCCTGAGTGTAGAAGTATGGGGCTATTAGGAATAAGAGAGATTTGTTATATACGGACAGGTACAAAAAGTGAGAATTCCACTGATACCGAAGATATTTCTATGCTAGAACCTGGTATCGGTAAATTTAAGCTTTCCATTACTAGTTTATTGCTTTAAAAAAAATGACAAAACAGACTATCTTATTTGCTAATATGATAAATAATGATGAACAGTATCAGACACTGCCTATTTTTAGTTATATAACAGACTGCTTTCTTAATAGAAATGATCATATCCTGCACATTACCTAGTTAATTGTATACCCAAGTGTATCTCCTTTATTATTGACCAGCTGTCTCCTTAATGTGCCCCACTGTTGACAAAGGAGACCAGGCCACAGAATGTAACTGAATTGAGGCACATTCATCACAATTACCAGAGAAAATGACTCAGAATTCATGCCCTGATTGTGGCTAGCAGTGTCATGTCTGAATGCCAAGAAAAACATTAAATGCAATTTCTCAAGGTCTAGTTTGATGGAAAATCAGTGCATTTACTTTTTCGCTATGGGAAAGGAAATAATTTGCATGTTAACGTTACCACGAACAATACAAAAAGTAAGGCTATTAAATGGAATGTTCATTGGTACATTTTACTCCCATAATGCAGTGTTTCATTCAGTCTTTAAAATGAAGGATTGTTATTCCAACAAAAATGAGTAACTTGGTTTATTCTCTCCAAAGTACCGTGTAGGTAGGTAGAACACTATCATTAACATATGAAATAAGAAGTTTCTTTTTGCCTATTATAATTGCACTGCAGGAGGGCAAAAGTTACAAGGGGAAAAAGTCCCAACTTTAGGTAAGTCTACTAACACTTGTTTTACTCACCCTTTCTCCTGGTTTGCCAACTTCGCCAGCTGTACCTGCGGGGCCAGGCAGACCCTGGATTAAAAAAAAAATACAAATCTCAATCTTATGGCTATATTCACAGGATGATGCTAATTGGGTTTTTCTGGATACCGGTAGTGACATGGCCACTAACTGTTGTGTGCAATGAAAGCATTACACATAAGTTTGCCTTGAAAAAGTGAACCTTCATTACTTCACAGGTCTGAAATCACGTTCTGTGTGGTGGGGGAGAGTGCTATGGTGATTTGTAGCTGGATAGTCTGACCAAAGGCGGTATTCTCTGTGTTTTAATGGACTTACCTGGAAGCCTGGAGGACCAGCGGGACCCTGTTCACCTTTTCCACCTTGGACACCCTGAAAGTTAGAGTAAAGATAGCATGAATAGAGATGTATGCCGCCACTGCTGTCTACCTATAGAACTTCTGGACTGGAAAAACGAGACCGTCATTTTGCAGGACTAGATTCATTGTAGGGCAGCAAAGAACAAGAATGGAAGAAATACTCACTTGTGGTCCAGGAGGTCCCTGAGCACCATTGTTTCCATCAGGACCTGGAGCACCCTACAGGATTTCACAGAGAGGCTCAGAATTACCAGTGAGATAGTTTAAGAAGCCTCAAAGCCGCCTGCGTTACTTCCTCAAAGCTTATCATCTTAGAATGACTCATTGTGGGTCCCCTGCCCAAATACTAACTTTTGATATGTCTTGTGGGAAGTCCACGGATGGAGGGCAATTTATGAGGGCCAGAGAATTGCTACTAGCAGATGTATAACTGTTTAATCATAAAATAAATAAAAATCAAATGCACCCATAAATATTTTTGACCTAATATACATTCTGACTTGTTACAGCTCACTGCCTTGTAAGTGTGGTTTAAAAAAAAAAAAAAGACATTTTGTGATGGTAAGAGGATCCTTGGGGATGCCATTTTGAAAAGAAAATGACAGAACTGTATCAGGTGGCCTCAAAGGATGTGTGTCTCCTAAGCGAATACTATGTGGGCAGATACACGCAGAAGTCAGCACCTACCCGAGCACCAGCGAGACCGGCATGACCCTTTTCACCACCTTTGCCAGGATCACCCTATAACAAACATTAAGAAAAAAGTACACATTTAATGTCAAATTAACCATGACAATTTTGAAATGTTATTTCCTGCTTGATTTTTTTTTAAGATTCCTGGTCTTTGAATTCTGTTAGCCACGGCATGATCCATCATCTTGCAAGACCAAGTACAATAGGGTCCACCTGTGTCTGCAGAGGCATAGACTCAGGAGATGGATTTCCATCAGGTGTGCAGTGACACACTGGAGAGCAATTATTAATGAGTGGCTTGCTATTTCATTGTGTTGAAAAGGACCTTCCCCTGCCCCCTTGAGGTAGAGTGGACTGAGGGCACGAGAGAAAGTAGAGTTTTGGTGAAATGTGGCAAAGAAGTGCCAAGGGAGAAGAGAGGGTGGTGTTCTTACAGTGGGGCCTTTGGGGCCAGGGAATCCGATGTTGCCAGGCTCTCCTCTTGCTCCAGCTGGGCCAATTGGTCCAGGCCGGCCATCGATACCAGGGAGGCCCTGAAAGCAGAGTTTATTTAAAGTTCACCCGGCGTCAACAGGGTCTCACAACCTTAAGCTCGTGATGCTGCCAGGGGATGAAACAGAATCATTTTCTGAATGCAAATAGCTTCCTGGTATAAAGTGTCAATAAATTATGAATCCATTTTCCTTTTCTAAATAGGATGTCAGTACACACACGGCCCAGTCAATCTCATAGGTACACAATTCCTGCTTTCCCCTCCCTGCCCATACCCCTGTCACCGTCTTCAATTTTCCCTGCCATGTTTTTCTCTTTCCTTCTCTCCTTTCAGTCCTGTGTTCATTTGGACTCCATAATTACAATCTATTACTCTGCATTCCCAGATGATGAATGTGGCTGATATTTATTTTCAGTGTGTTCATGTATAAATAAGCCACAGAATAGACTTGATAAGGGTGCAATAAGTGTCCTTGAAAATATAATAGAAAATGAGCAATTCTTACCATGGGACCTTCTTTGCCAGCTGGGCCAACATTTCCAGGGGCACCAGGAAAACCCTATAAAATAAATAAGGATGCTTTCGTGTTGGCACTTTAACGCATATACTCAAGGCTCCAGTTCATTAAAATCTCACAAAAGCACTTTCCCTCTGACTTTTTGTTCGTTGCCTGGGATAAATCATTAGGGGTGTTAGCCACTAGCTGAGAGGTAGGAAAAGGGCTCTGAAATCTTTCTTCTATCTTTCATGCCTTTCCTTTCATTGGATTTTAGTGCAACTGATTCATTTATAGATCTCTCAAGAAACTGTTAAGCACCATACCAAAGGGGCAAAATGTATCAGTTATTTACCTCATAACAGAAAAACAAATACTTTTAGTCAGCAATTTTCAAAGTGGATTTTTATTGCTATATTTTGTGTCTTTATTACTTGTTTATGGCACAATTACAGATGATACTCACCCATAAGAGATAATGGAGGCAAAAAAATCACTCTATTGCTATGGATTAGAGCGTCTACGAATCTAAAGGTCATTTCTCCGTGGCTAGTGTGATGCTGAATACATTACGGCACTTTGTGATTGCTGGAAAAATGATTTCACTTATGAATCTAATACACTGATAATGTATAGTCCTAATACGTTTCATGAACACCTTATATAAAACTCACAAATCGAGATACAAGATTCATGCTGATAGGAGAACCAACCTAATTTGGATATATAAAAATCAATCTATTCTTCCAAAAAGCTCATGGCATTGTGTCAAGCAATAAATAAGAAATTTATGAACTAACCAAATTCGTAAAAATATCTCTGGGCGTTGATAAAGTTAAAAAGGCAACCATCAGCAAATCTACTAGCAGATTTACTTTTGATGATTGTTTTATTGTCATCTTCTGATAGTAATCAACCCTTTAAAAAAGGAAACGGTGCCAGGTGTGACTCAATCAAAATCTTTATGAAACTTACTCGGGGTCCCATGAGGCCAGGCTCTCCAGGGCGACCAGCATCTCCATTGGGGCCTCGGACACCGGCAGGGCCACTAGCACCACGGGGGCCAGGAGGGCCCTATTCAACAGAAGGGGAAGAGGAGGGTGCTTAAGCGGGGGACACACCCACCAAATTCTCTCTCTGGGAGTGAGTAATGGACAGCTTACCATGACACCAGCTCTGCCATCAGCTCCAGGGAGACCACGAGAACCAGGACTTCCCTGTGAGAAAGTACATGAAACAGCAAGAGTCAGCGAAAAGTCCTAGAATCCGATAGGGCAGCATTTACAGAAACATGGCATGCATGCAAGAAACCATGATCCCCTTAAGGGAGATAGACAAACACAGACCGAGCCAAAAAATTTCACCCGAACCCCAAAGGAATGTGCACAGGAGACATTCTACAGAAGTAGGTCAATACTGTTTCCAGACCAGATTGAGGCAGTGATCTAATAAAGCAGATGGAAAGCAGACGCTCCCTTCATCTAGAAAATGCACTCAGTCATTCTGACCAATTCCAGTGAAGGGGTGTCCTATCCCTCTGGTGTGCCTGGGTGTCAAGAGCATCTGGGACCTACTCTCAGCCCAGGAGGCCCAGAGGGGCCAGCGGATCCAGCTTCACCATTGGGGCCTCTCTTTCCTTCTTCACCACTGGGACCGGGAGGACCTTGGGGCCCAGCAGAGCCCTGTTTAATGGAAAAAGCAAAAGAGGAGGGAACAGAAAAAAATCACTTTGATGTCCTATCCAGCCAGTGAAAAAATAATAACTTTTTTTAAAAAAGCAGAAGTGTTATTTTTTGGATTGAAAAAGTTAATAAACCATAAACTTGTGATTATAGAACTACTTACGGGCTCGCCCTTGTTGCCACTCTCTCCTTTGGAACCAGCGGGGCCAGGTTCACCCTAGGGTTCAATACAAAACAATGGTCAAATGACAAACACTTGTCACAACTCTCTTACAGACAAATAAGAATATTGGAATATTCACGGATCGAGGTAAAGAGAAGCTCAAGTTCTGTAAGAAATGTGCCCAGTTCATATTTAAATAGCTTACAGGGGAATGGCTTAGGTGAAAGGACAAGGCTGATACTAGAAATGCGCCTCGTAGACCTTTGGGTAATGTTCTAGGATAGCAGGAGGCTGTGTGTGTGAGAGAGAGCGAGCGAGCGACAGACAGAAATACAGGTACATGCACTCATAGAAGAAACACAAACTAAAAATGTTTAGGAAAGAAAAAATAAAAATGATAAATCCACAAGAGAAAGTCTGGATGGTGACAAAATGATGGCAGAGCTAGTATTTCGGGATGACGAAAGCTGTGGCCGTGATCACTTACAACGAGTCCTCTGGCTCCAGTAGCACCAGCAGCACCAACGGGGCCAGGAATACCACGGGGTCCAGGGAGGCCAGGAGCCCCAGCAACACCGGGCAAGCCCTGTGAAGACAATGCAGGGTGGTCCATCATGAGGTGATCGGCGGATGAGGCAGTGCTCATTAAAGTGACTTTAAAAGCAGGGCAGCACGTAATAGCCATATACTCACGGCAGCACCCTTAGCACCAGTCAGGCCGTTGGCTCCAGGGTTTCCCTATGAAGAAAAAGAAGGGAGAAGGAGATCAGTTAGTAGGAGGATTTCTGTTCTTTGACCCCGCCTTCCCTCTTTTTGCTTTCTTCCACTCCCTGAGGTTAATGACAATGGCCACTCACAGGAGGTCCAACGGGGCCAGAAACACCTGGAAGACCCACTTCACCACGGGGACCCGCGGGACCAGCAGGACCAGGATTACCGACAGGTCCAAGTTCACCCTAGAAGAAGGAATGACACTGAGGCATTAGTCTACAAACAATGAAACAGCATCTCTCCATTTTTAGGACCCCAAGTTTCATGAACTTTCTTCAGAACTGCAATCATTTCCCTTATCTGGTTTGGTACCACAGGTTACCCTTGGTACCCTTGGTACCCTTATTGGGGTTCCTATTTTCCCGGTCTAGTTCTGCCATCTTGGCTACCATCTTCACCTACCTCTGCCTCTCTGTGTGGAGACTGTTTCTCAGCTAGTCAGTCCTGACTAGTTTGGGAGTATATTTCGGAGGGGTCCCATAAAATAAATCTCCATGTTGGCTTTTATATCTATGCTCTTGGGCTCAAGTACAGAGACATGATCGATTTCATGCTTGGAGTGAGAAAAGTAGTCATTCTATATCCATCGGGAAAGGGGGACTCATTACGTCACCTGTTCTGTAATTATCTATCTGCAAACACAGTCTCTATCTTTCAAATCACAATGAGAAGTTGGTCCAAGGTAATGACAATGGTCACCAGTGTTTTTACCTTGGGGCCAGGAGCACCTGGGAAGCCTGGAGGGCCTGCAGACCCAATGGGACCCTGAAATCAAAGTAGAATGTGGTAAGAAACTTCCTCCCAATAAATTAACAACACAACAAGACTAGAAGATTGAAGTGGCTTAGAGTGGCTGGTTCGTATTTAATATCAGCAAAGAGAAACTTGGCACAGCTAGTCTGTCATTAATATCAAAGGGAAGACATTCAAGGTATCCAAGGTGAGGGAGATTTTACTTTACGCATCGATGAAAAGCCCTAGGGATACTAGTATTTACAAATAGAACTTTCAAAAGATCTCATAGAACATTTGGTAAGGTGTCTAAAATGGTGTCATTTTATAAATTAATGAAGAAGATAGTTCCCATCCCACACTCTTAACCTCTTCCAATTTCTTCAGCATCAGAACTTACAGCAGGACCCACAGGACCCACACTTCCATCACTTCCACGGGCGCCCTATGAAGAAAATAAGGAGAAGAAGTCAAGAGGAAAAGTCAAACGGCAGTTGTTAGAAGACTGTTTAAAAGGATAAAGAGAGACAAAATTGGAAATACTCACAGCTGGGCCAGGGGCACCGACACGTCCTCTTTCACCAGGAAGCCCACGAGCTCCCTAGAAGCAGAAATATTTTCGATGAAATCCAGAATGCTAATTTTAAAAATGTCACAGGCATCATTTGCTTTGTCCAATTTCCGACGTGCGCAAGAATCCACTAGAAATAAGTAAGTCTTGTTCTAATTCCAACTAAAAGGTAATGGATTTCAATTAGGTATGCAGAAGGTGATTAGAAAAATATCAAAGAATACAATGCCGAGGGAAATGGTAATTAGCAAAAACATTAAAGAAGTTCCAGCTTGCAAAGAGTGTACACATTTAGATTTACAATCAAGTAATCAATACTTACTGTTTGACCTGGAGTTCCATTTTCACCAGGGGCACCAGGTTCGCCCTACATGGAAAAGAAGGATTGGGATTTTGTTCATTACAGATATCGATTATTTTTTTTTCCAATTGGGTAATTTTTACCCTATTATTTTAATTTGAACCATGTATATATTTTGTAACATTTTGTGTACATATGGACTTTCTCAATTATGCCAATCATGTACATTTTGTAAATTTCTGAAATTTAGGTTTTTATTTAGATAATACCAAATAGCACAGTACTAGGCACATGTGGTTATTTGAGTGTTATTTACCCTAGCTCTAATATTTCCCCTTAGACTTTGGATATCCTTTTGACTAGGCTCATATATTAGGAATAATGTCATAAAAAGAGATGGCAGAAGATAAACTGCTTTCAGTAAAATCATACTTACCCTCTTTAAAGTTATTTTTTTAAGTTTATTTTATATATTTATTTTGAGGGGGGAGGGGAGGGCAGAGAGAGAGACAGAGAGAGAGACAGAGAGAGAGTCAGAGAGACAGAATCCCAAGCAGGCTCCATGGTGTCAGTGCAGAGCCTGACATGGGGCTCAAACCACAAGATCCTGACCTGAGCCGAAATCAAGAGTCAGTCACTTAACCGACTGAACCACCCAGGCGTCCTTAAAGTTATTTTGAACACTCGATATTTTCATTTTTGTAAAATATGCATGGAAATTTAAAGCTTCATAATATTGTTTAGAGCTATCTTATTTATTTCCAACCTATATTCTTGAGTAAAAAGCATGGTGGTGGGGCAGGGGTAGCAGTAATTTAGTAAAATGGAACATGTAAAGAAACTTTCCTTCTAAATAATCTGACGAAGATATAGACGAAACAGGTTTGAGAGACCCTTTAAGGGGTCCCTTTAAGGACCCTTCGTTTCTAGGATCCCATGTGAAGCGTATTCTTTGTGGATAAGCGCAAATGAGAGGCAGGCATTCTGGCCTATGGCGTCCTAATCACTGGATGTGTGACTTGGGGCAAGCCACTCATTCTAAGCCTCAGTTTCCCTCATCTGCAAAGTGAGGGGGGTCTCCAAAGCTCGAAGCGGCTCTAACATTTGACGATGCTGGGACTAGTAGTCTGGGCTCTTACATTAGGCTCTAGGGAGAATGAGTTTGACCTTATCCGTTTGTGTGGCAGCTGGAAAGTTAGAGCAGACTCTCCATATCCACGTTCACTTCTGGTCCCGCTAGTATTCGTCACTCATTAATTTGTAATTACGTTGGTATTCACTTTAATATCACATTATCTCCTTAATAGGAGAGAGAACATTTTATAGTTGAAAGCGCTGTCAGAGAAGAGCCTAGCCAAGAGATAACACACTTCTGAGACTTTAATTACCTAATTAAAAATTTTTTGAGTGTGCACAGATAAATCACAGGAAAGAGGTTGAAAAGTGGATTGTGACATGAATGTACCTATCTAATTTGAGCATGGCAAAGGAGAATTTACAGTTTAAAATAACATAGTATTCTAATATCTGATTATATGTTTATTTACTTTTATTTTGGCAGCAGAGATCGGCTGAAATTCCAGGAGGATAGGAAATGGAGGAAGAAACTATTGACATTTTTATCTTAACTGTTTAATAGATACTGAATTAAATAAATATTATTAATAATTGCCCTTTTGTCACAGAATCCTGTATCCTTACCATTAAGGGCTCTGAAGTATTGAAGAGGAAATAAGATACTCTTTGGAATATGAGTAGTCTTCAGTAAAAATATACTTTCTGACGGTGATGGGGAATTACGGTCAATTGTTTTAAAAACAATGCTTCTGATTTGGTATTTACCTTCACACCTGGAGCACCAGGCTGTCCCTTCAATCCATCCAGACCATTGTGTCCCTGAAATGCAAATTCCTATGATTAAAATTCTGTTGCATTTTAGTGCTTGGTCAAAACCAAACCTCCTGGGAGAATCTGGTGACCACTTCAGTACAGTGGAGCGTCCAGCGCGCAGCGCACTTGCTCCGTCTCCCCAGGTAAGTCGCTAAACCTCCCTGCACTTGAAAGGGAAGGCGATAGAACTAGGTGCTGTCTCACGTCTTTCCATCTTTAATCATTTTAGGATCTTCAGATGGTTATAAATACCTCTTAAGTCCTATGCCTTTTATACCATTTTCTCTGTAGGGCTCCTCATTCTTGGAAGCTACGAACAGACTGAAAAACTATACCCCGCTGTCCTCTCCAGCCATCCGAACTCTTATCCCACTCTCTTCACTCTGGGGAATTCCAGGAATTTGGAAGCAAGTATGTGTCACCCAGGAGTTGAAATACAGTTGAGGTTTTCCCTAAAAATAATCAACATTTTCTTTCCTCTGGGTGCAGAACGCACTCACCCTAATGCCCTTGAAGCCGGGAAGTCCAGGCGTCCCAGGGAAACCACGAGCACCCTTGAAAAGAAACACAGAAGAAGATAAATAACGTTTTCATTCTCAATTAAACAAGGATATCTTCCCTCCAAAGTCTTTCTTCTCATGGAAGTTCAAGCCTGGAATAATGGCTGGGATATTTTTTAAGCACAGAGCAGCAAATTAACTTGCTCTAATTTGAGTAACTAATACTATGGTATTTGTACAAGACATGATTTAGTTTATAGTATGCTTGCTGTCATTAAGACGACATTATTTGCATTAATAAAAACCATATGCATTCTTAACTAGGCTCCTTCATTTGTCAGATGCCTTCAGTGAGCGGTGCAGGTGTTCAAACATCTATGTGGCCATTCAGACAGATTCCAGTTTTACCAACTGTCTTGTATGGGATATGCCTCTGATGTGTGGCCTGAACACACTGGGTAACAGATCTTACCTGTGGCCCAACAACTCCTCTCTCGCCAGGTCGCCCAGGTTTTCCAGGGTGACCCTAAAACATGAAAACAGCATAGGGTAAGCCATTTTTCTTGCTAAGCCATCAGATGGAAGTCGGAACATCTTGGTTTTTAAAACAAGGGGAAAAGGCATCATATAAAAATGTGGGTCCAAATATATATTTAATTAACTAATTCCCTTAAATACAAACAAATTAAGATTTCATTAAAATAATGTTTTCCATGTGGGGAGAGTAATAGCAAGCATCTTCAGCTTTTGGCAGAATACTTCATTTGAATCCAGAAATTCCTGTTGAGGCAGAAGTATTTAAATAGCGTTTTGGAAATGCTTAGGAGTAAATACTTACATCCTCACCAGCCTTGCCAGGAGGCCCAGGTGGACCACGAGCACCCGCAGGACCCTAAGAAAAGAAGAGACCAATCATTTCGTCAAGGTTGTATCAATAAACTTCTTGAAAAAAAAAAATCTTTACCACAGAGGGGGAGAATGTACTCACTGTTTGACCAGGCTCACCGGGCTCACCAGCAGGTCCTTGGAAACCTTGAGGGCCCTATAAGACAACAGAAATGTCATGCTCCACACCTTTGCTTAATTCTTGTCTTTTTGCCTAAGAGGGATTCCTAGCTTCCGGTACTTACAGGAGCTCCAGATGCGCCAGGAGGCCCTCTAGGTCCCATCAAACCCTGTAAAGAGGAAGAGGATAGTTAGCACTGATAAGTTCTCATGGCTTTAGTTCGGGTTAGAAAGGACAGTGCAGTGGCGCCAGAGATGATTCAGGATGGACAGATGAAGAGAATTATCCCAGTGTTATTTCATGGTTTTTGTTTTCCCAAAGAAACTCTTAAGGACACACGTTTCCTCCACTATTTCTCTGCCTTTGCTCTCACTTCTTCTCCTAACCCAGCAGAACCCAGTGGGATGGGTGGCCATGGGTTCCTGACAGTCACACACAACTGGCCATACTGAGAAGGTTCCAATGCCACAGCGTGGGTCCATCTTGGCACAGCACAGAATACACGACTGCCTCCTATGCAGCTGCTGAAGCCTTTCTATTTGGACTCCCTCGATCATATATCATCTCCCCAATGTCATAGTCAGCTAAGAAGCTGATACATTTATTGGCACAAGAGGCATAAATTGAAAAGGATCAAAAGTCCTTAATGATCAGCGGGAGGTTTGTTATACAACCTTAGAGCTCCTTTAAGGGCTGTTGGTGACCGATGAAAATGTCACACGAAAGGGCATGTAGTGAGGGGTGAAGGAGAAAGAAAATATTATTGAAACATCCTCCTGGAAGGATCTAATATTATTCCTGAAACTGTGGCCACGGTAATGGCAGATTATTCTTCTTTTTGTTCTTCATTCTGTAGCACACGAGTAGAGTCAAGCAGCGTTACTAGTTTGGGAGCTAGCTCCACATTCTCGACTCCCCAGGGGCAGTAATGAATGCCTGGGCAAGCTCTCCTGTAGGGGCCCGCTCCTTCACGCTGAAAGTATTGCAGAGACAAGTCTAGGGTAATTTGTTCGTGACACATCAACCATGGGGGCTCTGCAGGCAAGTCTGCCCCACTGCATGAATGCCTAGCATGAAATAATATGGATTTTATTAAAAAGCACATCATCTTAATTATAAGAATTGTTTGCTTTTAGAAATTGCTTCCACATTAAAAGAAACTGTCACTTTTCAATCAAAATGACTGTTTAGGTATACGTTAAAAATAATTTTCTTTGACGCCATGAATTTTTTATTGTATTTATTCATTTTTCCGCATATTTGCAACAATTTCATTTACATAAAAGGTAGTTTATTTTGTGGGGGCTGTGAGACGGACCATGATTACTCATTAATTCAGGGAAGAACCCTGTGGGGCTTTACAGTTATTGATTTTCCAACATGGAAAATTATTTTAATACCTTATTGCTGCGTCTCTTTCTTATTTGTGAGCCCCGTATCTGTTGATTACATATGTCTGTGACTGCGTGTGGATGTGAAAGCTTAAATTATATTTCGCTGATATTTAAAAGTAAAACACTCTGTTCTATGCCCCCCAGAGCATGTTCTAAAGTCAGGGGAATCTGAAATCCATATTAATTTTCTGTGCTTATGCAGGCGTTTTTTTTTTTTTTTATTTATTAGTGTTTTACTTTTTTCCCCCTTTAGCTTCTTCTTGAGATATAGGTACTGCTTTAAAACTGACTAATGTCCAGCATTAGCTAAAATGGCTAATTTCAAATATCCAATATAAACAAAGCCAAAGAAAATCTCTACTCTTTCATTTCACATATGGAGGTTTTAAATTACCAGGAAAAAGCAGGAAATTGGAAATCATCAATTAAAGGCACATTACTTCTCAAGTGAGAGTTTTAATTTACAGAAAATATTATCTTGCCCTTATAGTGTATTAGCTTGCTGCGGACCATTAGGCCCAGCCAAACATCTTCTTTTGAAGATAGAGCGTCGAATGCATTGTCCAGGTAAAATTTACATTTTAAAGATCCTGTTAACTTTAAACCGCAGTGTTTAATTGACTTAATATTTTTAGTTCCAGCAATTTTCCCCTTCATTTTATACATGCTAGTATATATTTTGCATGCTCATATCATTTTTTTCCTAACACGTCTCACTAACGCTTGTTGGAAGGTTCACTTGTTAAAGATAGACCATCATCATCATAATCATATAGATGCTTTCCTAGATGGTACTCAAATTATAGGATATGTTGCTAACTATGTGTGCAGAGTGAAGTGCATGCTAAATTACACTCATATTCTCTTCTATATTGATTTATAGCTAATAGACTAAAAAGGGAATTTTTATTGAAAGGTATAAAAAGAAACATTTCCTGTATTGTTAACTCCTTGAGGGAGGGTGAGATTCTGTCATATTCACTGCACATATTCACTGCATCCCTAGTGCACAATGCAGTTTGGGGCTCATTGAAGGCACCTGATAAATATTTGTTGAATAAATTGATGTTTTATTCAAGTACTAGATATATGAGACATGATGTCATTGGTTATCAGACATCCTGCTTGGAGGTATCCTAATTCTGCCATTAACCACCTCCACGGCCTTGGGAAAGGGCTTAAACTCTCTCGCTTCAGAACGAACGGGATGGAGTAGAACTTGTTGCTCCTTTCCAGCAAGTTTATAGAACTTAATAGCTCCGCGTCTCTAAGGGTTGCTTACAATTCTAAGCAATGTCAAGGGATGTAAAAAAATTAATCAGATTGATCAATCTTTTGAATTAAATCGATTTGTCTCAGTTATGGTTACTATGTCCAGAGATTATTTACCCATTGGAAATATGGTTGTAGAGAAAAGTGCTAATTTCAAATATCCAATATAAAAATCTAGGCTTAGATTATTACAGATTTGAATACAAAAGGAGATGCTGCTTTTATCTGATCTAAGTACTGAATGTTAACCTTGGGAGCTAAGGAAATGGCAATGTGAAATTTCTAACATTAAAAACAAATTCTTCTTGTTTTGATTAGATAAAAAGAGATAAGCATACCATTGGTCCAGGGCCAAGGCCAACTCCTTTTCCAGGGTCATACTGAGCTGCGAAGTTCTAGAGGGGAAAAAACATATTACATACATTATAATTATCAGCCCTATAGTTCAGTTTCTCATTCTACTTGTAAAGGTGTTTACGTTATTGTTTAAAAGGGAGCAATATTTTTATATAATTATTCGTTTATAATTACATATTGAGCTAAGTTCACTTTTTAAGTGAGGAAAAAAATACAAGCTCGAAACATTTTAGTCCACACCTGGTTTGAAGTGGGAAGCTCCCCTACCTTATTTTTCAGACGCCTTCCTGCCCTGTCAATCACCTCTCCTCTGTCCCCACCTCCCTGAACCTCTACACTGAGAAAGGGGAGCTTTCTACACTTTAAGTTACTGGGGATCCTTGATAAATTAAGCAGAGAACAAGAGGTCACTTTGTTATTTTCACCTGCTGCCCAGCTCCTCCAGAACTACCCAAAGTGACTAAGAGACCTTTTTCATGCTTGAGTTTCAAAAAGGATATAAAGAGTTTTCGAGTTTAGAGGAAAATTAAATTAAAATGCCCCTTGGAAGATTAAACTTTTAAAAAATAGTTCACAGTAATAACTTTACTGTTAAAGATCTCTCTTATAGTAGTAGATCTATTAAAGAAGGTGCTTTTTAATGCACTCAGTAGATAAGCAATCATAATAAGATCTTTTGGGGGAGAAAGGTCTTATTTTACTGGCATACAGTTGGGTATTAGAATCAGGGTTCTGATTCATAGTGCTAACCAATTAAGCAAATATGTTTTCCTTCCTGCAGTGAGGCCATTTGGCACTTATACCATTGTTAAAGACATAAAGCTAAAAGAAGATATTAATGAAAAAGGGAAATGTACTTTTCTCAAATTAGTTTCAAGCAAATTAAACCTAAAACTACTTTGAATGTTGGTTCAGCAGACTTCGAGCCAAGGAGGATAAAAAGAGTAGGATGTTTGTGAAATTGCTGAAGATCAGGGATTTCACTTATAATTCAATCTAATCAAACTCTTTAATAATGCAACACCTCTTATTTGTGCCCAACTGATGAAAGATTAAATCCCCAAATTAAATAATAGTTGTGAGGGCTGCAGCTACCTTCGGTGAACACAAAGGCCAGTCCTGTAATTGACAAGGGCTCACAAAGAGAACAGGCAAAGCAAAATCTTGAATGAAGAAGCCAAAGAAATGAAATAAAATGTACTAATATTCAAAGGGAAGACTCTCCCTTAACTGCTAAAAATAAGTTCCACAATGAGCCTTCTTCCAACAGAGGTATAACAAAACTGAAGTTAGCTAAAAGTTAGCAGTGCTTAAGACACCTTACCCCGCCAAGACCAGGGGGGCCAGGAGGACCGGGTGGACCAGGAGGGCCTGGGATACCATCTTCACCATCTCTGCCTGGTGGGCCTGGTGGACCCTGTTTTGTAAAAAGTGAATTAGGTCAATGTGAGACAGACCCCTTAGAAATCTATACATATAAAAGGAGAGCTAAGAATACATGTGGTAAGATCACTTGTTTTAGGTCTTTCAACATGCAAGTGGTAAGGAAATTTAATAAGCCATATTTGTCACTAATTGAAATTCACTTATGACATGGGTCTTTCTTAGAGGGAGGTTTACTGACTGACACACAAAGAAAACACAAGAATGAAAAAAGAAAAAAGTCACAAGAACAGAGAAGTTCCTCTGGAAGAGGGATATCTCGGCCTTTGAATATTAATTCGTAATGGAACTCCAGGTTTCAAATAAAGATGGAAATTACAGCTACAATTTAGAATTCTATAAACTTCATACGGAAAACAGTGCACAGTGGTATATGATGTATACTGATTGTCGGTTTCAGACTGATGAACTTATTCAATTGTTTTGGTATGTTATGTGTGAACAGGAGATTAATTGATGTGAAAATTAATAAAGTCACTTTGTCACAAGGTAGAAAATCCTGCGGATTTCTTACCGTTAATAGTATTTACATTGTTAAGATAATTTACTGACATAATGCTACCTCTAACAGAATGTTTGAGTGGAATACATTTTAGTTTGTACTTCCCAACGCATAAAAGATGTAGGTATTTATATACTGGCAAAAGTGCTATATAATGCAACAGCATGTAGTTACACATGCCAAATAAGCATAGCAGGGAGATCTAAGAATACGACGAATAAATCGTAGGCCTAACTTGCACATTTATGAATTGAGACAGAAACATGCTGTTGGCTGCTGTTTCACTACTATTCCCAGGCTACGTAAGAGATCTTACTTGAAAAGTAAACAAAACATGTGAAAAGAGAGGATGTATGGTGGTAGGTAGATACATTTTCATTACGCACGAGTTGGACAGGTCAACTGAAAACAAAGAAAGATAGACCATGCAAAGAATATGATTGCTTATAATAATTTTGCTTTCTAAATGGATAGTCTTGATCTAAAAACAAATTATTGATTATATATAATTATGCTCATTCACCTTTTCTGTACGACATTATCTGCTTAAAATGTGGTACAAATATCTGGATGCATAATATTCTTATAAACTGTAAAAGTTTCCTGTAGTTTCTAACATGTAGTTATTCAAATATGGTCCAAAGCTTTTTAATAGTTCAAAAATTACACACCCTTTCTCCACGTGGTCCTCTATCTCCAGTTGGGCCCTACAAGGAAGATACAAACAGCACGATAATAAATGTCTAAGCAGTTAACAGTGGACGAGCAAGCATTCTTGACAACAATTAGTAAGACTGATCTAAACACAGTATTATTAGATAGTAGCTATAAAAATGGCATAATACAATAGAAAAATGTATATTGTTTTTATTATAATGACATGGAATGTTTTTAAACTGGGAGACTAGAGGCTATGGTCTCTAGTCATTAGGCCAATATTATAACTTTTTAGAAATATGATTTCTGTGGATAAAATTACCATTTTCTTAAATTGTTAACAGTGTATTTATATAGTCAAAGCCCTTTAAAATAAACTTGCATTTACTACGTATAATTAACATAATATGCATTCCATCTCCAGAATTAAAACAAGTCTTTTTTTCTTTAGTATGTAAATCACCAGTTTGTACAATATCAGTGTAATTAGAGATAATTCTGGAAGATAATAAAGCTTGGTTATCTTTAACATCAAAGATACTTTATTTTATGGTTTAGCTAATGCATATTCATGTGGGCAAAGTCTTGACAAAGTATTTTCCTTATAAATTTAGTTAAATTAGAAGTTCTTTCTGATCATTTCAGTTATTGTGGAAAATAGGAGACTCTTACCTTTCTGGCGGTTGCCTAGAAAAGAATAAGTAAGAAATTATTAGGAGGAAAATTGTATGTGTTTTTTAAAATGGCTCCCAGTTCTGTGTAGTATACAAATATATCTATAGAGTATAGTCACTGTGTGTACCATTATTTCAAAGTTCGATCTAAAATTTTACCAATAAATTAAATAAAATATGTTCAGAACCAAAATGTATACTTATCTGTAATTATGCCTCAAATTCAATTCATGAGCTAAGAATTTGTTCATAATACTCTTGCAAATGATTCCAAGGGAGTAACAAAGAGTCTCTAGCTCTGTAAAGTCTCCGGCTTTGTAGGAGCGGATGCTTAAAACCCAAACTTCCACTAGATTATTTATTCTGTTTCTTATGAGTGTTCTTATAAGGGTGGTCTTATTCAGTAGCGCCGCCCATTTTGGAAATCGGGGTGGGTACTTTCTAGGCAGCCAGAAAAGTCTGACTACCACAACTCTTGATGATTTTCTTGGGAATCCAGGTTATTGAACACCAGTGTAGCCTCCTCTTCCTTCCCCAGAGAAGACATTAATGTGGCCACAGAAATCCCAGTATAAAAAAAACAAATTCTAAAAATAAATTTACTCACCTCTTCTAAAGCTGTAGAGAAAAGGGAAAGAGGGGGAAATAATTTTAAGTATCATTTCAACGATTGATAGCAATGATTAACAAATAGATATATTAGTCTATAAAATTGACTTACCCAAGTAAAGGACCAAGTTATTTTTTTTTATTAAGAATATTCTAATGATTTGGAAATTATGCAGGTCAAAAGTATGGCAGGGATCAGCAGTGTGATTGGTTTGCAATATTAATATGTAAATACATTTTGAATTAAATTGTTAATTATTTACTATTTTATAGATGCTGTTAAATATTAATGTGTCTGAAGGATATTTCTAATGCGTAATAATTAAGTTGGTAAACTGCATGGGTGAATCACTGAATGTGAGCAAGACTGATACATTGATGAGGAAATAATTTATGGTTTAGATAGTTTTTGATATATAAAATTCTAAAAAAGGGAAAATTTAGGAAACTATGTTACCTAAATAAACTTTGTTTTTTATTAAATTTTCTTAGTACTTCACTGAATTCATACCATTCCTAATGTCCTTTTTCAAAAGGTCTAATTTGTCATTATGAAAATAGAGTCATTTGGACATCTGAAATTTTGCTTTAAATTGGTTCACTTAAATTAGGTAAGGTCATTTTGCCAAGATGTATCACTTTTGTCCCAGGGAAGGAATTGCTTTGTATAAATGGAAAAACTGTGGATTAAAGATCTCGAGAAATAATGGGAAAAACACACTAAGGTACTATTCCCCGCTTTGCCATAATTGCTGTAAGTCCTTATAGACTGAATTCCTCTCCTATGGTATAAAAATTATAGGTTAACACAGGATATAAGGGTGGCCAAGCTGGCAACAAGATGAATCACCCCTAAAAATTGCTTTAATTAGGTGGCCAAGAAGTGTGTCATTTGGAGTGAGAACATCTGTTACAACAGTCACGATTCAGGAGGGTGGACCACATCCAGCACTGACATTTAAGGGCAATTTATAAGAATTACTTTTAAATTAGGAAAATGATATGTTTACTTCATTGTGTCCATCAGTAGGAAGAATAATTAGGCCTAGACTTGATGAACAGAAGTCCTTATGATTTTGGAAATTTGCCTTTTAATTACTCAGACTGAGCCATTTTGAAGAAATGTGTGTTTTGTAACTTTTATTCCAGACTGTAGTTGGCTGTTGGTTAGAGGTGAGTTGCCTTTTGTACCTTCGAACTTCCCTAGGTCTGTTTTCATTGTTTCTTTAGGAGCCAACTCTTTCCCCCATCCTCAGATCTCATAAAAAAAAAATTGGTAATGTGAATTTCTTCAATATAATTATTCCTTAGTACCCACAGTGTGTACACTAAAAGTGGACAAAAGGAGAAAACACATAAAAAAGCGAATCAACAATGATGCAATGGTAGACACCGTGGCATGTGGGTGGAGCAAACTTCTTGGAGCTTTGGGTGTGGCCAGACACCCCTCAGACCCCATCAAGGCAGAATCTTTGTCTGGTATCTAGACCGCCATTTTCAAGACAAAAACGAACTGCTTTTCTCCATTCTGTCTTGACATAGAAGTCTGGTCCTAAAACCTATGGCTGGAAAGTGGTCTTGGAGTCCATCTAACCTCCATTCTGCATTTTAGAAACGGCTCCGTTTAACTTGCCCGCGGACATGTGGTGCATTAGTGGCAAAGTCATTGGAAAATCCCGGTTCCTTGAGTGTCGGATCAGTGTTGGTATTTCTCAACTTGCTATGGTCATAGTGTCTGACTGCCACGGAGGACATTTTAAAGAGGTAACTCTCAGGCTCAACAAAAGGTGGGACAGATTTTAATTAAAGTAAGTTACCATTTCCGTGACCAGATAATAAAAGGAGAAGCTAATTTTACTCCTCAGAATGTAGAGTAATATTCCAAGGAACATCCATTTTCCTTCCCAGGATACACTGACTAGCTATTGGGAATGGCTTCAATCGGAAATGCAGGTCACCTCTGTATATAAACCTGTAGAGTCTCTCATGGGCATTCCATTAGCGGAAGGCCTGGTCCTCTGTGCTTTCCTTGTCCTCCCTCCAGAGGGCATCCTCATCCAAGCAAGCCTTAAACCGCCCAGAAGAGAAAAGCCCATAGTCTAGATTTACATAGTGAGGGTAGTTTTATATTACCAAATTAAAGGGCTTTCTAAAGCAGGCCTCAGGTTTTACAAGGCGGGCATCCGTGCAGTTATGCGGCCTGTTAGTTAATGTCTCATCCTAAGGAAAAAGGCTTTCTTCTTTTTGAGCTTCACTAATCAGAGGACCCAGACCAAATTAAGCCTCATTTCGAGTTGAGAGAAAAGTTCCCTAACTTTTGGCGAGCGTTGAGCCTTTTATGTTTTCATTTTCTAAAATAATTTCCATGTTTTTCATCCATGTCGGTGGTTCTCCACGTGCCAGGGAGCCTTCCCTCCAAGCTGTACCCTAGAATTTCCTTTAGGTTTTCTTTCTTCCGACCAGGGTGCCCACCCATCTAACTTTTCTCCCCCGTCTGCCCCAAACAAGCCGAAGGCACTTACATTGGCATGTTGCTAGGCACGAAGTTACTGCAAGCAGCAACAAAGTCCGCGTATCCACAAAGCTGAGCATGTCTACCACTTAGACATGCAGACTCCTTGTGTCGCAGAGCCCCTGGGTCACCGGCGGAGGTATCACCTGGCGGGCGCAGGCATGCAGTCGTGGCCAGTACCTCCAACTTAGCTGAAACCTCCTGCCGCCTTGGTGCTAAAATAATAAAGCCCGGATCTGCCCTATTTATACGGCCAAAGTTTCCCTGGCCCGAGGGTGCCTCCAAAAGCGCCTCCACCAATCGGAAGGCTGGGGCTGGGGGCCCGGGCAGCCACGGCTGGGAGGAGACTGCGGGGGCGCAGAGGAGGGAGCGAAGGGGGGAGGGACGTGGCCACGGGGCTGGCTTCTTAAATTGGTTCCATTCTTTTTGAGGACGTGGACACTTTTGAGGCTTTCAAGGGGAAACTCTGACTCGCTGTCTGCATACCTCCGCCCTCCCCATCCCCCCCTCCCTTCCCCGCCCTTTCCAAGTTTGGAAACACTTTTGGACACGTCGGAACGCTCTGCAGACACCGACGTGGGCACAGTTTGCAGATCTCTGGGCACCGGGGCGGCTGTAGAGGGGACGGGAGCCCGGAGATGAAAGCAGGAGCTGTCCAGCCCTGCTTCACCTTGTGCCCTGCGGGCCACCCGCAGGGTGGAGGGGGCCCGGTGGGCGCGGAGGAAGCTAGGGAGGAGGGAGCGGGGATTCGACAGCGTGGCGCAGCCAGAGGCCGCCCGCCCCCCGCCCCCCGCCCCCTCCTCCCACTCCCGCCCTCCCCCTTTTTTGGGGCGTGTGTGCGCCCACTTTTTCATCAGTAACGGTCTCTCTCTCTTCTGGCTCCGGGATAGGGTGAGAAGGGGTTTCTGTCTGTGCATGGTTGGGTTGGAGTCCGAGGACGCCTACTGTTGGGAAGGAGGGGGAAGCACTCAAGGGGCAGCGTGGCACCGAGGACTGGGGGAGGATGTGCTTTGCACTAGACTAGACTAGACGGCCATCGGGGAAATCCATCGGGGAAATCCTTCGACCTCCTCGCTTCCCTCTCCTGAGGCCGATTCTCAGCTGAGGCTTTGGAGATGATCTGGCCCTGCGAAATGGCTGCAATGGACGATCTGGACGACTCTCTTATGGGGTCTCTCATTTCAAGAGATTGCAGTGGAGAATATGCCCCCTCCCTTTCAGGTTTCGACTCTCCACCTCCTCTTCTCCACAGACGTCTTGTCCAGATTTACCAGCTCCAGGTTGAGCCTGGACTCAGATAACCTCCACTGAGTCCACCAATGCCTCTGGACTCCCGTGCGCGTTCACCGACCCCCACTTACAGGCAACGCCCAAGCACCTTAGTGCCTTCCTCCCCATCTCCTCCCCTCCACACCTTGGGGGAAAATGCCTAGCTCTTCTAGAGAGGCTTCCAATCTGACTTTGGGATAGGGCAGTCTTCTCTACTAACACCCAAGTTGCACCCTCATCAATGTGGATATTCTTTCCATGACACCCAACCTCCTTCTCCCCTTTGGCCCCATCCCACTCTCTGCTCCCCAGCAGTGGGAGGAGGAGTTGGGACCTTGACCCTGAGGCAAGGAGGGTGAAAGGCCTCATTCAGAGCTGGGAGAATCAGGGAATACTGACTGGCTGCAGTCAGCTTCAGTGGATGGCCCTTTTCTCAACCCTCCTGAGATGTCATTGGGGGCCCAGAGGAAAGGCAGTAGGTCTGGGGTTGTACTTGTGTTTGCCCCACACCCCCAGTGAGGCAGTCAGGTGCCACTCAAGAGTGCCTTGGGCTCTCAGAAGTCAACTGGAAAGGGCCATCTTTAGGTCAATTTCCTCCCTGCCAAAGAGAAGTGAGTGGGCTGCAGTTCCTTGCTCCCCCCCTCCTTCCCATAACTCTTCCCTTTTTGTTTTTTGTGGTTTTTTTTTTTTTCTGGCTGTGCTTTAAGGAAGAATTCTGCCTAAGTTAACTCCATCGGCAGCCTCTATAAACAAAAGGGATTGAATATTCTTAAACTGGTTGCAGCCTGGAAACTTAAAAACCAACAGGTTAATGGAAATAAAAGGGAACCATCAAAGCTGTAATAGACCTTTTCTTTAATTCTAATTAAAGGCCTTGACTGGGGAGATAACTTTGACTTTTTTAAAGTAACTTGGAGAGAAGGAATTTGAAAGGGTGTCTGGTCAGTTTTAGGAGGGTGTTTACATGGAGGACTCCACAGTCAAATCCCATAGTTCAAATTGGAGAACGTTTTTTGAAAGTGCGACCATAATTTCTCTTTCAGCATAAAAAATGCTCGGCTCATTTTGGAGAACTAGAAAAATATAATTTCAAGCACACATTTATAAACTTAAAGGAAAAACATCTCTGCAGAGTAAACTGATAACTTGAAACACATTCCTAGAAACTGATGCAAATACCAAATGCTGCCCGGCTCCGGCTCCTTCCCTGCTGACGTGGCAGGGGTTGAGGCCGGCAGTCGTCAGCATTTAGTGGGAGGCCCTGGAACTGGATGGAACAATGAAAATGGTGAAAACCGAAGGGGAATTTTTCTTTTATAAGTGAGAGACTGATTCCAGTTCCAGCCGCCTTTATACATTTTTTTTTTACTCTTTCTTACTCATTGCTCAATGGGGAAGACAATGTTTATATTTAGATCTCTGTTAAATATTTTATGTCTCAAACAGAGAGAAACTTTTGGTGTGGATAGGGTTGGGGCTGGGAAGAGAGCTGACCCAGAGCCTCCACGAGTGTCCCAGTGATGGCTGCCATGGCGTGTGAGTGTAGGGGGACCTGGCGCCTGGAGGTGGTGGATTGGGGATGGAGCCTGAGGAGAGAGGAAGGAGGGAGTAGACGAGTGAGACATTGAGAGCCAGGGAATGGAGGGGTGGAAGAAGGGAGGCAGAGATCGGTCTTCTGCTTGACAGTTAACACCTGGGTTCCTATTCCTAAAGTATTCTCTGTTGCAAACAGATGGTCTCTTCAGCTCCGTATACCCCGCAGATTTCAAACCGGGTCACACCTTAAAGTATGATGTGAGAGTCAGCCTGATACAGGGATGTGAACAGCCTGATGAAGCCACATTGTCTTAGATTTGTATTCTTTTCTTTACTTTGATCAAATAAGCATCTGACTGATGTCTCCTTTCAAACATTTGTTGAGGATCCGCTCTGTGGAAAGCCCCAATACTCCCCTATCACATTCTAGTTTGAGTTTGAGTTGAGTTGGTTGTCAAACAATTGTAAGAAGGTATTAGCTGATAATTAAGGTGGTAGCTGACAAGGTTTGAGGCTGACTTCTTCTGGGATATATGTTTAGAAGGCATGGAGATTCCTGCCCTACAGCATATCAGTTGGGTTATTCAGCTCCTGCTGATTATTTAAATGAGACCAGATGCATATTCATTCAAGTAATATTTAGTGTTGTGCCAGGCACTGTACTAGTTGGTGGGTTGAAACAGAATGACATGATCATTGCCCTCAGGAGGCTGACGGTCTGCTGGAGGACTATGAAGAGTGTGAGGAGTACTTCCCTGCAGAAGGACAGGATTTTTGGGGGGGGCAGGTTTTAAGATGGACACCTAATCTAGACTTAGGTAGGTGAAATCAAGGAGGGCTTCTTGGAGTGCAGTAAGATTTAGAACAGATGGGGGAAAGATTGGGCACAGACACATTAGAAAATGTGGCAGTTCTGAGGTGCCTGGGTGGCTCATTCGGTGAACTTTCCAACTCTCAATCTCAGCTCAGGTCATTTTCTCATAGTTCATGAGTTCAAACTTCATGATTCTCTCTCTCTCTCTCAACCTCTCCTGCTTGTGTTTTCTCTCTCTCTCTCTCTCAAAATACATATATAAACTTAAAGAAAAAAAAGAAAATGTGGCAGTTTTGAGCAATGGAAACATTTCAACATGGTGGGATTGTGGAGTGAGGGTGGGCAGAGGGGAGGTCAGAGACAGAGGATGGACCTAGAGATGAGATTGGTGGATTTGGCAGGAACCAGATCAAAAAGCACCTTTAAGCTGTATTCTGGTGTTTGTATTTTCTAAACTGCGGTATGGGGAGTGTTTGGATGATTTTTGAGCAGAGAAATTATGTAATGAGAGACTGCTTCTAAAAAGATGGTTCCAGCTGCAGTACAGAGAAAATGATTAGAGGGGGAACCAGTGGAGACAGAGGAGACAGTAAGGAGGCTGCAACAGTAATTCTGCCAGAAGACAATGGTGGTCAGTATGAAGGTAGTGCTCTTGGAGCTGAAGTAGTCTGATGCTTGGTAGGGGGGAGCATTGCCAGGTGTCTGGCCTTAGCAACCGGCTGCCTGGAGGCGTAGTCCATCGAGCTGGGAAACTTTTGAGGGGAAGACTTGAGGTGAAGGAAGGGAGGCTACAGAGGCCAAATCTGGGCATGTCAGTGTTGAGTGATTGTGGACTACCCAAATGGATGAGTTCTGTAGATGATTAGGTGGATACGGCTGGAGTACAAAACTCATGCTTGGCCTGGGTTTATGGACAAAGGAGCCAAAGACATTAGATTCCTAATGTCATGGGACTGGGTAAAATCCCCCAGGCTGTATGTGTGTGTGGAAGTGGACAATAGTAGAAACCAAAAACAAAACCCTGAAGAGGGCCAGGATGTAAGCAATGGACAGAAGAAGGGGAAAGTGCATAAAGGCGACTAAGAAAACAGTCACATAAATGATGGTGGAAAACCACAGGGTCTCCATCCATCAGAGAAGGCAAGGAAACAGGTTGTTTGGGGTAGAAGAGTATAGGTGTTTTGGGGGTGCTGAGGTTTCATATGTTTCTGAGAGGTCAAGTAAAAGCTAAAAAGATTACATAGATTAGCAATTTGGAGGTCATCGGTAATCTTGGTGAGGTGGTTTCAATGGAATGGAATCCAGCTATGAGAAAGCGGAAGAATGAGGTGATAAACACATCTAGGGTAGAACTTAAGTTATATCGGGAGCATAACAGGAGTTGGGAGAGAGTTGGGGTTGAGTTTAAGGATGACGCTAGGATTCATATGGGAGAGAATTATGTATGTTAGAATAAGACCATCCTAAGCAGATGTTTAATCTTAATGCAAACCCCACTTTAAAGACTAAAGCATTTCCACTGAAATGCTCTTCCCCTCCTTTAGGTTTCCTACATTGTATCCCTCATTTGCATTTTGCATTAAGTACTTACAGATTTTTTTTTTAACTTCATAGTGAATGAGCATTCTTTTTTTGGGAGTTCTCTTTAAAATGTGTAGACAGAGTCAATTTATCTCATAGTTTATGAATCCCACTTTAATCTGGGGAATTAATCTGGGACTCAGTACCCCATTTTTCAAGTTTAGAAATATGAAATAGAGACTCATTTCTTTACTTCTGCATGACTCTGAGTGTCCTTGTGTACAGATTGTATGGACAGCTTTGTTTTGTGGTATCTTGCTATTATCTGCTTTAAGCCTGATAATTCCAGAGGAATCTATTAGGGCATACAAAGCTCAGCTTTCAATTAAGTCCACCTCTTTTTTGATAAGATGCTGATTACATTTCTTCAGCTAGTTCCAAATCCATCCTTAAATTGAAGAACACCAGAATGCTGATGCATTCCAAAAGTCCACTCTGGCTTATTAGAACTTTGGTTGGCTTGGTTTCCAGACTCATACTTTTCAATTCTTTTCAAGTAGCTGGATGAAATGAGGAGAATTTTACTTCAGTTGCAAGAAAGATTCTGGGTGTTGGTAATTTGATTGATTCACCTATTAAGTTGAATAGAGATATATTCTCTTTGGTTCCTACATTACATATAGAAAAAGAGTTATAAAGACTTAATTATACATGATACCATATTTAGAATTTATGTAATTTGTATATCATCTTTTAAAAATAACTAGTGAATTAAGTTAATGGCATTACGAATTTTTTAGAGTTTAAAATTCGATCTTGACCTTTGAAATTCTCTATTTGCATGAATAATCTTTCAGTTAGTTAATGAGCCATCATAACTACCCATTATATTGTGTGCCAAGTACTATGCTAGGAATTTGACATAAATTATCTCAAACCTGCAATAATCATTATCTAAATCTCAGTAAGGTATGTTTTATTATTCCCGATTTTACAAGTAAAACACCTGAGGATTAGAGAAGTGAAGTGACTTGTCTAAGGCTTCCCGCATATCCTAGAATGAGTCAAGTCTTCATTGTACATTTTCTTTTCTTTTTTTAAAAAAAATTCCAGGGGATCCTGGGTGGCTCAGTTGGTTAAGCGGCCGACTTCGGCTCAGGTCATGATCTTGCAGTCTGTGAGTTCGAGCCCCATGTCGGGCCTTGTGCTGACAGCTCAGAGCCTGGAGCCTGCTTCAGATTCTATGTCTCCCTCTCTCTCTGCCCATCTCCTGCTCACGCTCTGTGTCTATGTCTCAAAAAATAAATAAATGTTAAAAAAATTTTTATTAAAAAAATTCCAGTGTTGTTAATGTACAGTGTTATATTAGTTTCAGGTGTACAATATATTGATTCAACACTTCTATACATTACTCCGTGCTCATCAAAATAAACATCTCTTAATTCCCTTCACCTATTTTACCCATCTCCCCTCCCCTCTCCCATTCACTTCCCCTCTGGTAATCATCAGTTTATTCTCTATAGTTAAGAGTCTGGTTTTTGTCTTTTTTTCCCTTTGTTCTTGTGTTTTGCTTCTTACAGTCCACTTATGAGTGAAATCATATGGTATTTGTCTTTCTCTGCTGACATTTCACTTTGTATTGTACTCTCTAGATCCATCCATGTTGTTGCAAATGGCCAAATTTCATTTTTTTTTAAATTTTTTAACGTTTATTTATTTTTGAGAGACATAGAGACAGAGTATGAGCAGGGGAAGGGCAGAGAGAGAGGGAGACACAGAATCTGAAGCAGGCTCCAGGCTCTGAACTATCAACACAGGGCCCGACACGGGGCTCAAACTCACGGACCGCAAGATCATGACCTGAGCCTAAGTCGGCAGCTTAACCGACTGAGCCACCCAGGTGCCCCATTTCATTCTTTTTTTTTAATGGCTGAGTAATATTCCATTGTGTGTGTGTGTGTGTGTGTGTGTGTGTGTGTGTGTACACACATAACACATCTTCTTTACCCATCCATCTATTGATGGACTCTTGGGCTGCTTCATAATTTAGCTACTATAAGTAGTGCTTCAGTAAACAGAAAGTGCATATATCTTTATGAGTTATGTTCTTATATTCTTTGGGTAAATACCCATAGTGGATTATATGGTAAATCTATTTTTAATTTTTTGAGGAGCCTCATACTGTTTCTCACCAGTTTGCATTTCCACCAATAGTGCAGAAGGGTTTCTTTTTCTCTATATCCTCATCAGCACCTGTTGCTTCTTGTGCTTTTGATTTTAGCCATTCTGACGGGTGTGAGGTGACATCTCATTGTAGTTTCAATTTGCACTTCTCTGATGATTAGTGATGTTGAGCATCTTCCCCTTGTACATTTTCTAATGCTTTGTGTGTCTAGTATCTAGTAGCTCTCACAGAGACAATTGATTAATTAATGAAAGTAGTTAATTTTTCATTGACTGACCTCACTTAAATGTGAGGTCATTAATAGTGGAGACAATGCCTATTTTATTCACACTTCCAACACTTTATCATAGCATAGTGCTTGCTAAATAATAGATGCTCAATGAATATTCACTCGATAAACAAAGATAGAGTTGGCATGACATCATTGGCGAACGTGGATCTTAAATGTCAGTTCTGGTTATTGTCTCCATTGTTGGTTTACCACTTAATCCACACACTTAAACTTTTCTTTTTATTGATAGGTAGGAGTGACAGTCAATACATGAACTTTACTTGAATAACATGTGAATGTGTTAAGTTAGCCTACTCACCCAATAGTAGCACCTAACTTTTCCTTGATATCTATGTCATACACATTTCAAGTCCGATTATTGAAGAACAAAGTGATTGAAGAATAAGAAAAAGCTAACTTTACTAGTATAAAGTTATAAAATTTTAGAACTGGAAGACAATTGAGGGATCATCCAAAACAATCATAATTCTAAATGTGTAGAATCAGGATTTGTTTTCTACCATACTTTTAATATCTGGCAAATGTCAGGTATACATCAGGCATTCAATATGTTTTATTTGCATGAATTAATACGTTGTATAAACAAGAAAACGTGCCTAGAGAGGTTATATGACTAGCTGCCTTCCGGGAGATCTGTGACCAGGGGCTTTCCTGATTCCCAGTCTCTTTCTTTTTCCTTTAAATTAAGTAACAACTAGCACTTGCCTAGAATATTTTGCTATTGACAACAATCTGAAAATTAGTTATTATTTTACAGAGGATAAAACTGAAGCTGAACAAAGTTAAAGTTTTTCTCCAGGTCAGTGTTTCTCAAAGTATGGTCCCTGGGTCAGTCATATTAGCATCACCTTAGAATTTGTTAGAGATACAAATCACATGCCCCATCCCAGACCTAGCGAATCAGGAACTCTGTGCATGGGTCAGCAGTGGTCTGTGTTTTAACAGCTCTCCAGGTGATTTAGTATTGAGGAATGAGACTGTCATGGTTAAACTTGAATTTGATCTAATTCGTCTAATTCACATCATAGAGAATAGATGTGAACATGTTAAGATGGAAAACTGGGAGAGTCCAGTTAAGAAAATGTTAACTCCTTTTCTCTATTCTCCTTCACTCCAGAAAGTCCCCTTTCACATCTATTTTTGCTCTCTTTCTAGTATATCTGTTGACTTACTGCTTCTCTTAATTCTTCTTGGTTCAAGGGGATGGGTAGCTAAATATTCTGAAAGGCTAAAAATTACTTTTTATTTACAGTATATGCAACATCAAAGGAAGACCATTTCAATCCTGGTTTGCTGATCCAAACTCTATTTAAGGTTATTCGGATAAATAGCATTTATAGTAGAAAAGTGTGTGCTGAAGGATATATATATGAACTCTTTAAGAAAGTGGAGTATGGTTGGCCTGATGGTTAGAACTTGGTGTTAATGAAGTCTAGAGAGTCCCTCTGTGGACCAATTAACTTCTCCCTGCTACAGTACCTTGGAATTCATCACTCTGTGGTCCTGGGTCTAATTCCCTGGGTAATTAGTTCAGGTGAGGCAGAAAAGATTCATGGTTTACTGCAAATCCATGGCTCATTCTGGACAATGCCCCCCAAAAGCCCAGATGATGTTTTGAAATATTTTATTTATATATTGACATCACAGACACATGCTTCTATTCCCTGTGGTTCCCATGTCACGTTTTGATATTTGAATTAGAGTGGCACTCGAGAGCCTTAAAAATGGACTTTTCCTTCGGAAGCACCCAAGAGAGTAAGTGAGTGAATAAATCTTCCTACTCAGAACTTCAGAATGTGCAAGATGCTAGACTAAAACGATCGCAGAAGTCATTGTTTCTACCTGTGAGTCCCTGCTGGGTTTCCTGACAGGTCCTGATTTTACAACTGTGGCCACTTATCTACACCTTCAGACCCAGTTCTGCCCAGACTCTGGAAATCCACTCTGTCCTTGTATAAGATGAAATTAAGAAGCCCCAGTTCTCGCATTTTCTGTCATTCATTGGATTTGACTCTATGGCATTGTTCTTTTATCTGGGCTTCATGTATCTAAAGCCGAGTGTAGGCTGTATGCCATTATAACATATTTTCCACCTCTTCTTGCACTCAAGTTCCTCTTTTATTCACTCCATTTATTCATTCACTCAACAAATCTACTACTGTCTATGCCAGTAAAAGGTTGGAAACTGGGTGTGCCACATGCTCTTGGCACCCTCCCTTTGCCCCCTTTTCCTGAGATCCTGAAGACTGGAGTCCTGCCCCGAACTTGCGCACAGTGTCTCTATGTTCATGTCTGCTACTGTTGCAGATCCGCTTGCTGGGTCTGCAATAGTGTTCCCCCAGGGCTCTATCTTCCAGCACCTGTTGCAACACCTGCATTTCTTCTTGCAGGACCTCACTGATGGCAGTCGTGGCTTGGCCCAGTACATGCTAGTCATCTCTGTGCTTTCCCTGCTTCTGACTGCCAGCTATTGCCTGCAGCTGAGTCCATTTCTGCTGTGCCTGCTCCCAATCTCCACTTTTCTCTCAGAATCTCCATCTGAGAGAAAAGAATGGGTTTTGCCAGTTCCTCTAGCAACATCTTACTTTGGATTGTGTGCTCGACAAAACTACGCTGGAGTTCCGGTTATGCGCCAGGTGCAGACGTGGGGATAGACAGAGGGAATGAGGTATAGATTCCGATCTCTGGAGATGTCGCAAATACAGTAGATTCTCCCCAAAAGTCAGGATAAGGAGATATTTCAGTTTGAAGTACTTAAGACATAAGGGGAAAAATAAAGTTATGGACGGTCTAGATGCAAACCCTTATAAGCCTTTGTATCGTCTCTAAAGTAGAACCATCGAGACAGCATGCTAAATAAAGAGAGTATCAGTAACATTTTTCACGTCTTAAATTACTAATAATGGTTATGGTACAACTGCTTTCCATTTACCATCTTTTGCTCAAAAGATATTTCTCAGGGTCTTTCTCCCCTGCCATTTCAATGAAATGCCCATAAATTTGCTTTGCTTTGCTGAAGATAATATGCATATGAAAGGATTTTCCCCCCTGTATCTGGTTCTCCATCCAAATGCGCAATGCCTTTCTGATTTCATGATTTGGAATTGTTGACTCCTGCATCCTCAGTCCCAGAGATAACTCCCCAAAGCGCATGCCATCAGGTCCCTCTTTCACAAATATCACTTTCCTGCTTCCTTGCAGCTGCGGGAGTGCCATTTTAAGGTCCTGGTTTATGTCTCCTCAGATTCCCTTATTTCCTAAAGCCTCAAGGCAAAAACCTCTGTTACTGCCATGCCATCTGCTTTACTTTACTTTTTTATTCTCGACACCCAATTTCCTTTTTTCCCCTAATTATCCTCAACAGGAGTGACTTATAATTCTTATATACTGGAACTAAAATTTTGTGGTTGGGAAAAAGTATACAAAACGAAATCTGCATATACTCAAATCCCTTGTTTGCTAAAATCTGAAGTAGGGGCAATTTACTCATGGGGAGAGATTACCTTACGTAACTGGAGAAAATAACACACTAGCTTATTAAAACAGAGATATTTTGCATTTGTTCAGTGAACAATGTATTAACAAGATCTAAGGGAGTCCACAGGAGGATCAAAGAAGAAGTAACTGATTCTTCTGAGGAAGGTGACTAGGGGAAGGAAAAACACTGAAACTGATTCTTGGAGAAATTCACCAGGCAAAAGGGAAAGGAAAACCTTTTGTAGGGAGGCAGTACATGCATAGAGGCAGATGACATTTATCGTAATTTGTACTTAAAAAATAATTAATGTTCTAACAATTTCCCTCTAGAATAGTGGTTCTCAACCCAGGGCAATTTTGGCTTCCGGAGACATTTGGCAATATCTGGAGACATTTTTTACTGTCATGGGCGGCGGGGGTGGGGTGCTCCTGGCGTCTAGTGGATAAAAGCCAGGGATGCTGCTAGGTATGATCCAATATGCAGGACAGACTCCATAACACATAATCATCCACCTCAGATGTCAATATTGCCTAACCTATCTTATTCACTCCTGTGTCAACAGGCAGAGTTGATACCGATTTAACATTTGTTGGGTGAATGGAGGCATGAAAGAGAAGGGGAAATATTTGGGGAGGGGAAATACATATGCAGAGTTAGAAGTTAGGGTATAATTAAAGAGGAGTGGAAAAACAAGGCCATTGGTAATTTAGAGAAAAACTATATACGGCATCTTGTGCCATATCAAGTCCCTTAAAATACAGTTTCTGGAGAACCATGGAAAGTTTTTAGCAAGAAAATGATACCATCTGATTTGTGCCCTACCAAGCAGCAGGAGAAAGAACCAGGAGTCTGGGGAGTCATTGAGAAAGGCGTTGTCGTAATGCAGGGATGATGAGGCCTAATCGAATTAGTAAAGATAGAAGAGGGCAGATTTGAGAGACATTTGAGACTTAAAATTGATAAGACTTGATAATCAATTAAATATGGAAAATGGAGAAGGTTCTGCCTTGGGCTATTCGAGTGGACATTGGGATCATTATCAGAGATAAGGAAGATAGGAGAAGCAGGATTTGTGTGTGTGCATGTGTCTGTGTGTGTGTTTATGAGCTTGTCTTTGTATATTCATTAAAAATATTAACTTATATCATTACACTCAACAGACTTCTGATTAACCAATTATCTAGATGCTAGGATATCAAAATAAATAATTACAGTCCTTCAGAAGCTGACATGTTCATAGGTGCTGTAGTCACATTAGCCAAGAGGTGGAAACAACACAAATGTCCATTAACGGGTGAACGGATAAACAAAATGTGGTATATCCATAAAATGGAATTTTAGTCATCTGTAGGAAGGTAAATAATGCACTGATATATGATTCAACATGGATGAACCTCAAAAGTATTATACCAAGTGAAGGAAGCCAGACACAAAAAGGTCACAAAATATATGATTCCATTTATTTGAAATATCTAAACAGAGAAATCCACGGAGGCATATTAGTGGTGGCCAAAGGGCTAGAGGGAAAGGGCAACAGAGAATGACTACGTAAAGGGTATGAGTCTCCTTTGATGATGATGAGAATGTTCTGGAACTATATAGTCATATGCTTTCGCAACACTGTGGATCTACTAAATGCCATTGGATTTTACCCTTTAAGGTGGTTAATTTTATTTTATGCAAATTTGCCTCCTGTAAAGTTTGTTTATTTATTTAGAGAGACAGAGAGCCAACAGAAGAGGGGCAGAGAGTGAGGGAAAGAGAGAGAATTCCAAATTGGCTCTGCACTGTCCAATCCACAGCAGAGCTCAAACTCATGGACCCTAAGATCATGCCCTAACACACTTAACTGACTGAGTCATCCCGGTGCCCTTCAAGCAGTTGTTTTTTTTTAATGTTTATTTATTTTTGAGAGAGACAGACAGACAGACAGACAGAGCATGATCAGGGGAGGGGAACAGACGGAGAGGGAGACACAGAATCTGAAACAGGCTCCAGGCTCTGAGCCATCAGCACAGAGCCTGAAGTGGGGCTTGAACTCGGGAACGATGAGATCATGACCTGAGCCGAAGTTGGACGCTCAACCGACTCAGCCACCCAGGTGCCCCACAAGCAGTTTTTTTTTTTAAAGGAAGCTCACAGTATCGTAAGAAAAAAAGACTAGTAAAAAAATAGCACCTATTATTGTTTCAAACAATACAAAATGTTCTTAAGGCCAAGGAAATTTTCCAGATAGAGCTTCAACAGATATGAAAGCCCATGTCAGGAGAGGGGAGCAAAAGGGATTGAAGAGACCATTTGCTCTATTTTTACAATCCTGATTGCCACACTTCATGTGAAGCATAATGGAGTTATTCCAGAGACATAAAGTGGTTCCATCAATGTCTTATGACCGGACAATGGAAAAGGTCAGAAATAGTACAGTTCACCGTTACTTGGAACTCAAGTCTCCTATAGACTTCATCTCCAAAATATTTGTAGAAAGTGAAGTCAGAGAATGACAATGATAATTAAAACAATTATAAATAGAAAAATAACTGTTTAAGAAAGAATAGTGGAAACTTATAACACAGCTTAAAATCGTATGGCCTTTAATGCTTTAGATGGATTTCCCAAAGAACACTTTGGAACACTAAGGGATTTCCACTGCTTCAGTTGTTTTTAAAAATAAGGAATGGGCTAAAAGATGTACTGTAGTGAAAAATAAGGAATTGGTGGAATAGTCTCAAAATTAACTGAAGGTATTTTCTTAATGTAAAATGAGATAAGGAAGATAGGATTATTATTTTCTATACCTTAAAAAATAGACTACTGTTCCTTTTATGTTTATAATGCCTTTCAAATAAAGTAATGAAGAACTGGAGTCACTGAATAGTTAGGGTAGCTCCATCCCTCCATACTGGAAGAAATATTACTTAACCTACCTCTCTCTCAAGCGAATCATTTATCCATTTATTCAGCAAATATGTACTGAATCATAGACTCTGAGGAGAAATGGATGCTTAAGATGATAATTGCCTTCAAGCTGCTCATAATTTAGTGGGGATGTGTGAGAGAGAAACAATACCATATGACAGAGGTCTTTCTGTAGGAAAACAAATGAGGTATCTAACTTTGCCTGGGAATATTAAGGTGGATCCCCAAGAGGAGAAGACAATTATTGATGGGTAAGGGTTTGTGAGGTTGGCACTGCAGGGTATGAACAAGAATATGTAAAAGCATGGCAGCGTGGTGCAATCAAGTTATTTATTCATTTATTTATCAAATACTTATTTTATGCCAACTATGTCTCAGGCACTGTGACAGGCACTGATAATCTAAGGCTGGAAGGTTCCTGCTCTCATGATCTTATAGTCTAGCAGAAAAGACAGGCATTAAATAAGTGTGCACAGTAAACTGTGATGAATCGTCTGAAAGGAAATATGTGGGGTGCTGCAGGAGTACATGGCAGGGCCCCTGATCTAGCCATGGGACATAGAGAAGGACCTGGGGAAATGTCAAACTCAGAATGAGTGTGGTGTCTAGCTTGGGCTGCCATAACAAAATATAACAGGCTGAGTGGCTAAAACAACAGACGTTTATTTCTCACTCTTCTGGGAAATCCAAGGTAAAGTACCTACAGATTTGGTTCCTGGTAAGAACCCTCTTTTTGTCTTATAAATGGCTACCCTCTTGTTTTATCTTTACATAGAAGAGAGGGAGCAAGGGCTCTGGTCTCTTTTCCTCTACATGATAGGATACTAACTCCTTCATGAGGGTCTCACCCTCATGGCCTCATCTAAATCTAATAACCTCTCAAAAGCCTGCATCTCTAAATACCATCATACTGGGGGTTTAGGGTTTCAACATTTGAATGTGGTGGGGACACAAACATTCAGTCCATAATCAATGAGTGCCATCTAGCTAAAAGAAGGAAGATGGGGGAGTAGGGGTGGGTCCATAGCGGTATGTTCCAAGTTAGTCAGAGGACAATCAGGGAGGGCCTTGAAAGGCATCTTAAGGAATTTATCCTAGCAGCAACGAGAAGCCACTGAAGCGTATTAAACCCGAACCCAAATGTTAACTTTAACTTTCTAACTCTAACCCCATCAGATTTTGTTTAGAAAGACAACTGTCTGTGATCTTGAGAATGGATTAGAAAGGGGTGAGTGGAACAAGAGTCTTTAAGAGAATTTAAGAGATTCTTCCAGATGAGAGATGATTGGTAGCAGGGTCTGGAGTGATAATACTGGGGATGAAGAGAATTACGGGGATTTAGAATATGAGAATCAGGAAAAGAGAAAAATCAAATGTGACTATCAGTTTTCTGCCTTGTTGTGATAACATTTCTGAGACAGGGAATCCTGGCAGAAGAGTAGATTTCAGCTTGAGAAAATGAGAAACTCCTTTTCAGTCATGTTGTTTTTCAACACCTGTCTATAATTTCCCATGCATGGAACATGGGAGCTGTTTGTGGTACAGGATCAGAAGAGAAGTAGAGAAGTAGGCAGCATCCATGTCATAGAGGGCAAAGGTAGATCTTGTAGGGAATGGAAAATTATGGAGGGGTTCTCAATAGGGCAAATCTGTGGTTTGATTTGTGTTTTAGAACAATAATTCTGGCAGTGGGAAGGATGGATTTTGGGGAGTTGAGATTGGAGGCAAGCAGTTAAAAGGCAGTTATGTCACATAACATGATGGTGGTGGCTTGGAGAGAAGGAGGAAGAGAATTGTGTTTCAAGGGCAGGTTCATAGAATATCCTGGAAGAATATCAGGATTATTAGGGGAAGAATTGTGAATGATTCCGAAATGTCCTTTGGAAGACTGAGTGGATGATGGTGTCATTAATAAATATAGGGAAAGTAGAGGGAAAGGAAGACTTGTGAATTTAACTTAAGTTTGCACGTGGTATATTTGAGATGACTGCAGGACATTGTTTGCTGCTGACTGGCAGGCAACTGCTACTGGCTTCTGTGACATCACCATTGCTAGTTTTATTAATATGGACCCATTTCAGTTTCCATCTAAAACTTCTTTCCTTCTCCTGTTCCCTAAAGGTGGGTCTCCTCCTCTCTCTGTACACTATTCCTCTGAGAAGATCTTTTAACAGGGAGGTCACCAAATATCATCACTCTAACGTAAGTACCACCACTAAAGGTTGACTTTTGTTCTATGAACTCAATGTTAGCTTTACACATACAACTAATTCTAGATATGTCTATGTGGATATTTTGCCATTTTCTCAATTTAACATTCACATCTAAGCCTTCCAAAATTCTTCCACTATGTCCAAAATCCTTATCATTTTCCTGAGTTTCTTTGTACAATAATGTTCTCCTAGTTGTATATCTGAAACCTCAGGATCACTTCTGATTCTTCCAGAGTCTTTGTTCTTCAAATTCAGTCAGTCATAATGCCTTATATTTTTCCTTTAAGATGCTACTTGTTTCAACCTTCTTATAACTATCCCTAATGTTCCAGTTAATAAAAAGAAAAAGAAAAAAGAAAAACATTTAGTAAACCCCATACTGTGTGTCAGATAGTCAAAGGTGCTCAGGGGGTAGCACCACTGGAAATACAAATAAATAAACCAACAAATGCCTCTTAATATGACATATAATTATTGTCCAGTACAATGCATAGTGGAGGTCACAATGAGAGAGCTATTAATTCAAGCTATGAAAATCAAGGAAACATTTATAAGACAAACAAAACCCTTGATGAGTCTTGAAAGATGAATAGGATGGCATGATAGATAAGAGAAAGACAAGACACAGAGATAGGGGGTCTAGTATGAACCAGAGTGTCGAAGCCATCTTCCATGGTTGATGTGTCTAGGGTACAATTATGTAACAAAAAGTATTGGGAAATAAGGCTAGAGAAGGGCCAAATCGCTTATCCCTAAATAAGCAACGCATCACACTACCTGCAGATTGCTGTTCCGACTTTGTAGTCGCTTTGATGCCTCCAGTCCCTCCTTCATCTGACTAACAAGAATGTATTTTATATGGTATTTAGAATGAGCTTTCAAAGTACTGTCATGAATATGACCTGTTTAGCCAGCACGACATTCCTTGAGGTAGTAGCAAGCTCAAGTTAATAACTTTTTCGACATCGACAAAACCAAGTTTAGACCCTAGATCTTTTATATCAGATTGTCAAACGCTTGCCATTCATGTGTGCATTTTGTGTCTTTCTGCCAAACTATCTCTCGCATGAGGCTATGATTATCATTCTACTGCTCAGAACTTTCATTTACTCCCTATTATCCTGTATCAGCAAAAAGAGCCTCTCTGCTTGATGTTTCAAGGCTCTTCATAATTTGGAACCATCATACATATTTAATCTTATATTTTTACCACTCAACAAAATTTGCCTTTGTGCTCTGGTTATCTATTGCTGCCTAACAAGCTAGCCTGAAGTTTATCGGCTTTGAACAACAAAGTTTTGATTTATGGATTAGGAACTCAAGTGGGGCTTAGTTGGGTGATTATTCTGTTTTACCTTATATTGACTAAGGTCATTTGGGGTTCAGCCAGCTGCGCTGGTCCAAAGTGTCCAAGGTGGCTTTGTTTGTATATGTGTGGCCTCCAGAGAGAGGACTGAGAGTCTGGGCTCAACTGGGACTATTGAAAGAAGTGCCTACATGTGGCATCTCCAGCAGAGCAGTTGGTTTTCTTATTTGGCTCCCACAGAGAGTGTTCTAGATGACTAAAACAGAGCTGCAAGATTTCTTCGGTCTTAGCCATGGAATGGAAGTTATGCAGTGCCACTTGCACTACATTCTGTAATCATGAAGAGAGCTCAGCGCCAACTGAGATTCAAGAGGACAGGATTACACAAGGTATGATTACCTAGAAGCATGGTTTATTAGGGAGCAACTTTTGGAGACTAATTAATAAGCACACTTGGCTTCAGTCAAACAAATCATTAGTATACATGCACACGCCAGCCTTATTCCTACATCTGGACCTTTACCCCTGTTGATCTTTCCACCAGATTCCATTCCATTACTCCTTTGACTTCTCAAATCCTACCTGTTTTTCAAGGAGTGTTCGAGTCTCGAGCATTTTGAGTCTTTCTCTGAATACTCTTGTTCTCAAAAAATTTTCCTCATATTTAATATTTAATGCAACCGCATTTATAGTCTGGCAGCAGGACTAGAAAGAAGGAGACTGAGTTGGAGACGTCTGGGTGGAAGAATCAACAGGGCTAGACCCCGGATTGAATGCTGTGGGCTAGTGGCAGGAATCAGTCAGAGATGATGTTGCAGCTTAGACCAACAGATGAGAGGACTGAGCTACTATTTACAGAAGCAGAAAATACCATATGAGCAGTGGGGCTGGAAGAAGAGATTAATTCCCCCTTGACTATATTGCTTTGGAGGTGTAGAAGAGCCAGCTGAGGGAGTCTTGCAAACAATTGAGTGAGAGGAATGGAGATGGGAGAGAGGTTAGCATTAGAGAGATGGATCCCGGGAGCCCCTGCTGAGGGTACTATTGAAGCTTGGGGTTGAGGGGTGCCTGGTTGGCTCAGTCGGTAGAGCGTCCAACTTTGGCTCAGGTCATGATCTCAAAGTTTGTTGGTTCAAGCCCCACATTGGGCTCTGTGCTGACAGCTCAGAGGCATGGAACCTGCTTCAGATTCTGTGTGTGTCTCTCTCTCTGCCCCTCCCCAGGCTTGCACTCTGTCTCTCTCTCCCTCAAAAATAAATAAAAATTAAAAAAAAAAAGTATTGAAGCTGTGGGGTTGAATAAGCCTGCCAGAGGAGAATTAGTGGAGATGGAAAATAAAACAGACAATGGCAGATTTGGGGGGGATTTTTGCAGCAGAGAGAATATGATGATCCAGAGAAAGAGTAAAGGAAGAGATAAGAAGACATCTGAACGAGTGCATAGCTCCTCAGGCAAAGGAGTAGTGGGCTTCAAGAAGGTGAAGACGGTCAAGTATTAAGACTGAAAATACACTTAAGAAGCCAGGGACTAAAGAAGACCATTGAACTGTGTGATTAGGAGGTCACTGATCATGATCTAGGAATCATTAGGAGGAAAGCTAGATTGTACCCTGTGTAAGTGGGCAGTGGGATTAGGAAGTAGTGGGTCAGACTGGCCACTTTTTCAAGAAGCTTAGCAGAAAGAAAAAATAGGATATCCTCTGCAGATTTCCAAATAGAACTCTTAAAAATGACTGTTCTTCTCTGATGGTAGTCATCAAGTGGGAGGTGTGTGTGTGTGTGTGTGTGTGTGTGTGTGTGTGTGTGGTGTAGGGACATACTATATAGCAGTGTTTTCTAAGCCATGCTCTGCATTAAAATCACTGGAAGACTAATTATGCTTTTTAAGGCTACAAATCAGACTTACTGAATGAGAAGTTCTAGGTGAGCCCCTGGCATCTGCAAGTTAAAAAAGCTTACAGACACTGATTTAAGGGTTTTGGTATATCCAGGGACCTTGGGCTTCATAAAATAGTTGTCTTCATGGGAGTAGGGCTAAAATGGAAATAAGTTGTTGAAACGGAAAATTGCAAAATGAAAACTACAGTAAGAATTTAAGATATGAAAAAGAAGACATATCTCTAAATTGAAGACAAATATTTTGGCAACTACAGAAATCCTGTACTTTAGATTTATTACTATTATTATTATTATTATTATTATTATTATTATTATTTGTATTATTATTTGCCTCAGCAAGCAATATGGACAATTCTATGAAACTCTATCATCAGAATTCCAAGCCATTTTCTGTTTCCTCTTTTTTCCCCTTTAAAACTGGGCTGGGGGGAGGAGGGCAAAAAGAATGTGGTTTGTGAGGCAAGCTCAACCTCAGGAATTATTTCAAACCAAACACTTTTTCTAACTACTTGAAGCCTGGAAGTCTAGATATTGGGGGCCGGGGAGTGAGCAAAACTTGGGCTGTGGAAACATTTGTCATTTCCTGGGAGGGGCCCTGGACTTAACCCTTGAATGCACTTCTGACATGTGACCAAGTTCGGGTCCAACCCTAGCCTTTTTCTTTGTACTTTTCAGACTGGTGTCTTCTTTATCTACATCTCAGTGGGAAAGAGTGGCTTTCCTTGAGAAACAAGCAAAGAGCGGTGCTATTTGGGGATGTCAGTGATACCAACACTGTAGTGCCTCTGTATTCTCACACTTTTTTGCAGGAATCCAAAACACAGACACACACAGTGTCATGTTTTATTAATCGTATTTAAAATGAATTAATTCATGGTGTCGTGTTGTGTATGTGTTTTCATGGGAGAATCTTCATCAACACTGAGCGTCTGGCTTTTGTTTGCACTAGCATGCCAGGAAAGGGTTACAGAAGCCTGTCTTCTTGATGTATAACAGCTGGTAAGAAAGCTCTGGGTTGTGCTAACTCACCACCCCCCACTGCCTCTCTCTACTTAGTAAAATTCCTTGCAAAGTTGAAATCCAGTGGTAAAGGGAAAGGAAGCAGCTTTGGTTCATTAGTTTCAAGAGGGTCTAAGGATGAGATTGTTGTAGTTAAAAAGGAAGTTTTAAATGCAACAACTGGGATACAACCTCCAGAATTCATGGTTAGAGTGTTGTTCCTGAAAAGGAATAATTCAGGATAAAGAGTAGTCTTGGACTTATTGAGAGCCTGAGCTAGAATTGGAAGCCCCAAACCAAAATCACAATCAAGTCTGAAAGCTCGGCATCTTCAATTATGTGAACGCTGCTTGGCAGCTTTTTGCTGTATGCAACTTACAGTAGATAACAACTTCCACTGCCTCTCTAATCAGTGTCTTACAGAACGGGGCTTGCTCACTACAAATAAACAGGGACACAAAGATGAAGTGTCCACAAAATGGCACACCCTTGGGTCAGCATAATAGCCACTTAGGTTGTGGAGAAATCCACATGATTCATGAGGTCCTTAACTAAACACATTAAGGAACTATATATTACATTTTCTCCAAGTCAGAATAAGTGCTTTAAATAGCAATCAGGAAGGAGAGGTCAAAACGTCGATCTCAGAATGGCCCCTCTCTCTCTTTCTCTGTGTCTCTGTCTCTGTCTCTGTCTCTCTCTCTTGCCTTCTCTCATGAAGGTAAAGTGTCAGTGTGTAACCCTCATCTTTTGAGTAAAATTAAGTCCCCAAGGAAGTAAAAACAACTCATTTCTCATTTAAATCCAAGGACAGCTAGGATGGACCCAACACACTACAATGCTCACGTGAGAACCACAAAACTGGCTGAAAGGAGAGGAGATGGGAAAGGAAAGAGAGAGACGGTCAAGTTTTCTAAATGCACAAATACTGCTCCAGAAAGGGACGGCTGCTTCTTGGATGGAAGCTAAGGGCAAACGCCCCCTGTCTGAGCACCTCCGCTGAGCCACGCTGGCTTCTCTCTGGAAGGGCGGGCTGCGGGGCCGCGCTGGGCTGGGCTCCAGCCAGTCAGCGATGTGGCGCGGATGCCATTGTTGAACGAAATTCTTTCCTCATTACGTATCTCTCTTCTAGGTTTAATAGATGGTACAGTTCTCGGGATTTTTCTCTTTGTGAACTTGAAGAAAATCAGAAACAAGAAGCTGATTTTCCTCTCATTTAACAAGGGATGATTCGCTGGATCTGTAGTTTGAAGCCACTTTATATAAAACTAACTCTAAGAACACAGAAGAAAGAAACAGAAATTTGATCAACGTGGTCAGATGAATATTCAAGCAGAATACATAATTTACGAATGAAGAAGTCCGTGAGGGCTGATTGGCTGTGTATAACGGACTTTAATTGTGTGGCAATTTGCTTTAAATTGCTTGTGTGAATTTAATGATCAGCCCAATATTGTTTCCGTACTATATGTTAAGAGAAACTTCTGGAGCTGGAACATTAATCTCTTTTGGAGAATTACTAAAATCTGGCAAGAATAAAAATGAAAGAGGGGCAAGACCCTTTTCGAGCCTCATTTTTTAATCTGTAAATTGGGGGTAAAACTTTCCCAGCCTACATATATAGAAGGACGAACAGAACCATTATTTGTGAATTCGCCAGTGCTTTTGATTATCAAATGGAAAGGCTCTGCAGATTATAAATCAGTGATTCTCAACTGGGGTAGGAAAGCTGGAAGAATAGGATTCATAGCCACCTAGGTTTTTAACTTCAAGAAGGCCGTGGGCAGATTGCAGGACACCAGTTCATGATCGTTCCCCCTCGGTTTCAGGTTCTGAGGCTTCTAATTGCTGGTTAACGTGACCCCATCTCAGACAGAATTTTGTACGATCAATTATCATTCAGCTGGCACTCTTATGTACTTAATAGCTTGGACAATTCAGGCCAAAAACAAAATCGAAAGCATAAATAAACCCTGTTTTTGCTAAAAGCCAAACTTGAAAACAACTTTTTTAAGCTAGAACTTGGAGCCCAAATTCTCTAGAGTGTCATGGCTGTGACAGTCTAGCCCAGTGATTCCCGATGTGTGGTCCCTTAAACAGTAGAATCAGCATCGCTTGGGAAACCTGTTAGAAATAGAAATTCTGGTCCTTTTCCCCAGACCTACTGACACAGAATCTCCAAGGGTGGGGCCCAGCAATCTATGTTTTAAGAAGTCTTCCAGGCAATTCTGGCCCATACTCAAGTTTGAGAATCACTCATTGATCTAATCTAATCCTGCTGACCATTCGGTCACATCACCTATTTGAACAATTATGATGGTTGTTGTTGCTCGACCTCTACTTCTCTCTCCTTCTAATCCCTCCTTTGGGTTGTCGGTACTAATCTTCCTAAAGCACCTTTTAATCACATCATTCCTCTTCTCGAATTGCTTCAGTGGCTCTATTCTTGCCACGTATGCAGTTATTGTAGCTAGATGGAGTCCTCACTATCAAATCCTACGAACTAGTTTTACAAAGGAGACCGTTCTGGGGCAGGGAATGAGGGTAGAGAAGGCTGGGCAACTCAGATGATAAATCCTTGACGTCAATCATCACATCGGCATATTTAGATGTGGTTTAAAATGTGCCTGTTGGCAGCTTTGGGGAGTGGGAGATACTGGAGAAGTTGGTGCCATGAGGGGGAAACATGCAAACTGGGGTGTGTGTTTAGATGGGCCAAGAGGTCTAGGATCCAAGCCTACTGCCTTTTTTTTTTTTTTTTCCCTGTGGGATAGTCAGAACCCTTTTTGTTTTCTTGGAACTGGCTCAGGGGGTGTATTAGTTTGCTAGGGCTGTCATAACAAAGTGTCACAAAAGACACGGCTTAAACAGCAGAACTTCATTGTCTCCCGGTTCTGGGAGTCTGCGGATCTGAGTTCCAAGCGTTTGCTGGACTGGTTCCTCCTGAGGGCTGAGAGGGAAGGCTCTGTTCCTCACTTGGCTTGCAGATGGCTGTCGTCTTCTTCCTGTGTCTTCACATCCCTCTTCCTCTGTGTGTATCTCTGTGTACAAATCTCCTTTGATAAAGACGTCAGTCTTATTGAAGTACAGTCCATCCTAATGACCTCATTTTAACTCTTTAAACTCCATCTTTTAACTCTTTAAAACCCCTATCTTCAAAAAAGGTCACAACCTGAGACACTGGGGTTTAGGATTCAATATACGAATTGGGGTTGGGAAACACAATTCGAGACATAACATGGGATCATTACCACCTTCTCCTCCGTTCTTGGATGTTCCAGTGCAATGATCCCAAAAGGAGCAGAGTGAAGAGCGGTGAGTGGGGCAGGTGCCATTCAGAACCATTTTTTCCCCAACCTGGCAAACAACTCTGATGTTCATTCTGATTCTAGAAATGAAGAATGCGAACTTGTGGCCTGACCTCATCATTCTGAAATCAGAGCCCCCTGCCGGACAGAGCTTTGCCCACCTTCACAAATCAGGGCAGGCTCCTGATTTCGAGTGCTGCGCTTTTGAGTACGCTGCATTCCTGAGTGAAGAAGGGGCCGTCCCGAGGTCACAGCAGAGATGGGGCTGCCAGACTCGGTTCTCCTTACTGGACTCCGTGTCCTCTATGGTTAGTGCTGACGGCAGATGTACTTCTGAACACTAAACATTATGTAACACTTGTGTGCATAACCACAACTTTCCAAAGTCACTTTCCACCTGAGACAACGGTATTATTGTGATCTGCTGGAGGTTTCAGCTTCTTTCCACCACAATGGATTTCCCCCCCCCCCCGTTTTTACTGCACCATATTTGCCGGACTTCATAATATTTCTCCTAACTTGGTTGTTAGAACTTTAGTAATAATTGGTATAGCAGGAATGAAGAAAAGGCTAACCTGATGGGCCTCTTTGGAACAAAAGCCATTTATTTCCTGCAAGTTGTCAGAGACAAAGAAAATAGATTCAGACAGTTTTTTTTTTTATCTTTTAAGACACACGGCTGCAGAAAAAGAGAGAGTTGCTGATCAGTCGCTGCCCTTGGGGGATGAAAACTAGGATGAAGCCTCATTAATTTTGACTTATTGTGACGTGGTGATTATTTGAATATATAGAATAGTGTAAATAAGATCATAAGGGAAAGAATAATTGGATGAAAAGTTCTTCCAGGTATACAAGAGGCAATCAGGTGAAGAAACAATCCTCTCTCGCTAACCATTCTATCTCTAGCATCTAGCATAGGGCCAGGCAAATAGTACGTGCTCAATAAGTCTGTGTTGGAAGAATGAATAAATGAATAAAACAGTATACTTACAATATAAACAGACATTGGCGATACATGGGCTGGCACCGGATATGATAATCTAATTGCAAATCTTGCTTCGTTATTTATTAAATTTGAATCTCAACGAAGCAGTTCTCGGTCTAGTTTTAATTACCATAGACTCTTTAAAGCAATAAACCTGAATTTCATTAAAAGAATTGTATTACCCAAACTTCATTAATTCATACTCCTCTTTTCCTTTATTTAGTATGGCACGGTGACGTCTAATTTCATTGAAATGACCCAGAGGGGAGTAAGTGATAACAAATAGGAGACAAAAAAACCGAATGAAGAAAAGCCCCAGTGTTTACCAGAATCCCTGTCTTTATGAAAGTCAGTCTCACCTGAGACAGAGAGAGAGGAAACAAAATATATTTTTAGAGAATATAGGTGGTGGAGTGTGGCTGTCTTGGGGTGCCTGAGAAATTGTTGGTAAGTGTGGAAAGTAATTGCTGCTCTAAAGATAAAAAAAACATAAATTTCTCCCCCACTATAGAAAACAGCATCATGCACATGGAAGAAGCAAACTTTAAATCCAGCCAGTTATGGAAATCCTATCAAAGTAATATGGTATATTTCATTCAATTTTGCTCGACTCCAGGAGTGAAATAAACACCTAAAATTTGTTGTCTTTTAAGATCTTGTTCAAATTCTTTATTTTATTTTATTAAAATTATTTTTAATGTTCATTTATTTTTGAGAGAGAGACAGAGAGACAGAGAGACAGAGAGTGAGCAGCGGAGAGGCAACAAGAGAGGGAGATAAAGAATCCAAAGCAGGCCCCAGGCTCTGAGCCGTCAGCACAGAGCCCGACGCGGGGCTCTAACTCACAGACCGTGAGATGATAACCTGAGCCGAAGTTGGCTGCTTAACCAATTGAGCCACCCAGGCGCCCCTCAAATTCTTTATTTTAAACTTCATTTTCTTTTATGTCTATGACTGTACTAGGTGTGTGTAGAGAAGTCTCCATGCTTCATTTTACTACTTACAGGGAGTAAATTCTACAGCAACATTCACAATCTGAGGCAACTCCACTTGGTCATCTCAAACAGGTTAGCTAGGAGTGGCATTGGTCTTACGTAGCTGGAGCCTTTCTTTTCCTGTCACTTGAGAGCCAAAGCTGATTACAGCCAAGACAATAGAGGAGAAAGATGGACAGACAATGGTTTCCCTCAGCTGATCCTGTTGTGTTTTATAAGGTCAACTCGCTGGGTTTTCAGTAAATAATCACGGTTTTACCTTATTCCTGGTACCAGGACTTAGATTCATGTTTATTAGTGTTGTATTTTTCTTTGACACGTTCAGCATGCTCTTGCTTCTATAGTAATTTGTTTCTCTTTCCCAAACCATGAATGTATTGTCCTTGGGCCTATTTTCTCACATTAAGCAAATAAAACTTCTATGGCTCAGTAAGCCTCCACAGCCTTTATTATTAGCAGTGACATTCTTTTGGGCCTAATGGAAAACCGCTATGGAATAATTAGATCTCACAGATGTGAAAACCAGCAAGTTTTCCTTTTAATTGCTGAGTGTGATCAGAATGGTGTGTTTTACTGCCACAAAATATTAAAAGCGATTCTTTATTAATAATACATCCCTTTTACCAGGCACTGATCACACGTTTAGAGTTAATCTTTGCAACAACCTAAACATGCCGACTTCCTTTTATCACGTAAATACAGATGAGAAAAATCCAGGATTCGAGTCACCAACGAGTGGCACAACTGGACTTGGAACTAACTCGGCCAAACTCTGAAGCCCTGGTCTTTCCATAAAGAGCTGCCTCTCAATATAGTGTGGAGTCAGTAGCAAAAGTCAAGTTTCTAAGCATTCGGACCACTCTAAAATACCTCTTTAAAGGTCATTTTCCAGAATATTAATAAAAGCTTCTACTCAATTATAATTCTTCTTAATTAAGTAAAAAAAAAATTAAGGGAAGAAATCAAAACAGTAATAGGAGCTTGGTAAAAGGGAAAATATTCCCTTCAACCATATGCCTTCGTGGCACCTATAAACTTGCAGCTCTTTTTGAGTGCTGGCCAGAAACGAACAGGGTAATAGAAATGAAAGCAGAACCAGATGTGGGCAAGTCTAAGTGACCTGCCAAGTGGAAGATAATGTTCTATACAGATGCAGACACGAACACAGTGAATAAAACTCTTAAAGGTATAGCCATCTCCATGGACTGGGCACCAAACGATGAGAAAAAAACCCACATCTTCCAAGTGGGGGATGCTTAAAAACTTAGCTCTAAGGTTTGGCATATAGAATTCTGTTTCCATTCCGAATTGTCTTCAACTTCCTTTGCTAAGCATTATGGGACCAACGTCTTAACTGATTGCAAATGTTTCTGTGGTAAACTTTTCCATGGGAGTCACCAGCTGGATTCAGCAGGGTTTCTTCTTTTGCAGGAAAGCTTGGGAAGGAGCGGGTGACAACAAAATCTTCCTGTAGGACGTCATCGTAAAAAAGTTGTCAATAAATGTGTTTTCTGTGTTTGTTAAAGTGCAGGGTGCTCAGAAGGAGCAGGTAAAATAAAGTCATAAAAGAAAGTGCTTGGAGTCTAATTCCTCCTCAGCCAGACGACTAACTTCTAGTGGTTTGGGAGTGCAACCCAGAAGTATGAGTGGTTTCCAGAAAAAACAGTGTTAGCGTCCAAACCAAGCAATCTACTTAAAGTGGGCAAAGCAGAGCTGGATGCCATTATGAGTTTGAAGCAAGAGACATTCTTTTCTTTCATTCTCTCTCTAGTGGACCTAAGAACTGAGCTTTAATAGAGAATCAAACCCTGAAAAGATCGCTGGGGACGAATCGGGCTCTTAGCAGCTACTCAGTTATGTCATCTATTGTATATCTGCATTCGGAATTGAAATTCTTCAAAATAAGCTTTCTCATCAGGATTAAAAGGCAGAAAATCTATTATCACTCCTTCTGGATGTTCCTTCTTCTATTTCCCAGGGGTCAAAAGTCTTCATTAAAACATACGGACATCCTCGAATTGGACTTTCTTGAAAAGGGCTTTCTTATTTAAGACGTCTTCGCTAGAAAGACAGCTGGGTTTTCCTTTACAGGGTGCAACCGTGAACACAGCCGGTAGTCAATGAGCACAGTGACCTAAAATATGTATGTTTGCTTCTTTATTTATTTATTACTTTTAATCAAAGGTGAAGAGTGAAGTTCTTCCTAAGAGAAATCACTTTTCTTTGTTCTCCAGATATTGACAGAGTTCACTTCCTGTATAGCTCAACTCCAGGACTTCAGAGGCACAGAGGCTATTTTTTTTTACCTTATCATTAGGGAGGAAACCAAAATGTCTGAGGGCAGCAAGTCGTTTGGACTGGCATGGAGGGAGCTCTCCCACATTTTTGGCAGGGCAGGGTTAAGACAAGCCCATTTGTCCTTAGTCCTCCCTGAATCATGTAACTTATCCTCTGTGGTATGTGGAATCCCCCTCTTATCTTGGGATTTCTCTCCAGAGGCCCAAGATCTTCTCTTGGAGTTCTGTCTCTGGCCAGGACTTGTGAGATACATTTCTCTTATCTTATCCCTCGGGTATGACTGGCAAAGCTTTACATTTGAGGTCTGGGGCTGACCCCAAAGGAATAAATCTCTAACTCTGTTCACACAGTACCTACATGATGCTAGTTCTGAGACGGGGCTTAGAATGTCGAGGAGAAAGCATATCCCCATTGCTTCTAAATGGACACCAAGGAAGGTGTACCAAGTAAAAGGGTAGTGGGCGAGTGGTGTCTGTTTGCTCAGCTCTATATTGAGACCCTGGTGTGATTTGTAAATTCCTGTGAAAACAAATTCCCCAGGGGGTGGAGGGGATTGGGATGGGTGATTCCTTGTAGACACTGGGATTCGCAGCACCAGCTCGACCCATAGCTGGGGACATTCTAGATCTGTGATTCATTAACTTTATGTTTTTGTGGCACATGTTTGAGTTCTAGATTGGGCGGCAATGTGCTTGAAAAGATGAAAAGGTAAATCAGATTAAAAAGGAGGGAAAAGTTTTGGAAAACTGAAAAAACTTACCAAAGTAACTACTCTCTTCAACTAGTCACACTTCAGGACTTCAGGTCCAGTCCCTATTTAAATCAAATTTCTGAATGCTCTAACAATACTTTTCCATTCATAAAGCAAGATCCTCATGTGTTCCAGTGAATGGTCAGTTCCCTTTCCTGCTAGATTGAGTTTAACCTCTCATCTCTTATCCTCAGCAAGGAATACTCTGTTCTATTTTACACTGCATGGCCAGCTCAGCTCAGCATCCTATGGCCTTCAGCATAAGGGCTTATGCCCTCAGTTGCAGCAAAAATACATTTTACATACTGAGCCCAAACTGCACACAGATGAAGGGTTTGCAGTGCACTAGTGTGCTACGATTCATGGAGAGCCTGTGCCCCTGAAAGCCCTCACTTTCTGCCTTCTCCAGACTCAGCTTGAAAGAAAACATCAGAAGCAGGCATCTGAGTGGTAAAAGCCTACATCTCTGTGCCCCTTTTCCTAACTGATTCTTGTTAAGAACTGTGAAGGCTTTGAGATTTTACCATACTTGAAAACTAGCAAGACTGCCACCATTTCGATGTTGGTAGAAGACAAAAAATTCCTGAGTAAGAGACAAAAGACTGTCTATTACTTACAGTGATGGCAATGGAATATGAGCATTTTTTTTTCTTTTGCCAGTTCCCTGATTCCCACAGGGTGATGGAAACAAATAAAGAAACAACAATGGGAGCCAAGTGACAGCTGCACATGCAGAGGAACTCTAAATTTAGGGAACCCAAATATTTTATAATAGGCGGTAAGCATTTCTGTGTTTTCTCTCAGGGAGGCATTATCTTTACTGTACTGTATGACAAACATGCAGAGTATCTCTGTTTCAGAGGGATATACTATCTTCTTCTTCCAAGGCTATTCACTGTACCTCCTTGAAAATATAGTTCATGATAAAAGAGCAATCAGCACTTGTCTTGCAAAATGTCCAGAAACATGCAACCCACAGAGAACTGTCTCCCAACAATTTTGTACTTGTACTCAGAGCTAGTAAAGCATTATTTAAAAAAAATTAATTTTCAAAAAATTTTTTACGCTTGTTTAGTTTTGAGAGACAAAGAAAGACAGCATGAGCAGGGGAAGGGCAGAGAGAGAGAGAGAGACAGAATCTGAAGCAAGTTCCAGGCTCTGAGCTGTCAGCACAGAGCCAGATGCGGGGCTCAAACTCACAAACCAGAGATCATGACCTGAGCCAAAGTCGGGTGCTTAACTGACTGAGCCACCCATGCGCCCCACACTATTTCTTTTTTAGGATGAAGGAGAGTTAAATTATTTCGAGCCAGGACTCTAATTCCATCCTAGGCCATGTTATCTTTCTGTAGAGTTGCTATACTAGCTGGGGGTTAACAAGAAGAAAAAGGTAAGAAGAGTTGTTCTTGAGAGCTGAATGTATTTAAGGACTCATAACTTGTCAGTTCTTAGTAAATGCTAAGTAGTAGAAGTAAATTATTCTTCACTAAATGGTGACCTGTCTTTTCATATTATTGCTCCTGAGCTCATGCCTCAATAAACTTCTAGGGGGTAGTGTACTTGAGTGTCATTCTCCCAATGTTCAAACATTACCCAACCACTATAAGATCATTAAAATTTTTATGTCATCCTTCCCCACAAACCAGGATGTTAACCTTACCACTAATAGGTAGATGCTAACTTCAAAAACTAGTCTTGTAATTGTCGTAAAAAAAAAAAGCAAACATTTATAGACTGGAAAGCAATTATCGTTTTGTCAGTTTAGAAGTCTATAATATTAACCTTTAACTAATTAAAAATGATATAATAAGTCCTAACTTCAGGAGACTAAAAATACAAAGGAGGGGAACTTTGCACAAACTGAATCAGAGGCTTGTCTGAGGAGTGAAGAGAAGAGAATAATTAAAACAGTGTCTCCAATTCAAAGGGGCTCCAGGTCAGTCACCTCTCTGAATAAGGCAACATTTTCTCAGTGGGAGTCTGGTCTGGTGAGCAATTAATTTTAAATGATAGTTTTATATGGTCTGTGAAATGTAAATATCAATACAAGAATGATCTCCCCTCCTCTTTCATTAGATTTTCCTCTTTCTGAGATGGATCATATAGCAGGGTTAGAATTCAAACAGTCTCTCTGCTAACCAAGAACTGCCTGATGAATGCTCTAGGAGAACACAGCTTGGGCAGATAAAAAGAATGGTGGAGGGAAATGACTGCATTGCCTCAGACTCAAGATTATTTTTCCCTGGGGAAAAGGACAGCTTCAGCCTTCTGTTTTGTGAGCTTTCACCCTGCCATTACTCTTCTTCTGGGTCTCCACTGTGAAGTAAATAATTTCCAGGTTGCTTTCATTTTGGAAAACAGAAAACACCCTGAGAGGATTTAGAGAAAATAGCCATGCTCATCAGAGATACCCAACTTCACGACTCTTTGCTCTATGGAATTCTGAGGGAGAGTTTGTCTTTTGCTGTCTTTATAGCTATGGAGTTTGTTCTGCTGTTTCTGTGGGAAATATATTCGTGTTAGGAATTGAGTTCCATGTGAAATGCAGAGAGAAATGTGTGCTGCAAGCTGGGCTAGAATCTTTCTTAAAAGATGCCATTTCCTTGTCTCTGTATATATTGCTGAGGCACACACTATATATTTTTCTTTTAAAATTAGATTCCAGTTGGTTATGAAAGTGTTTCTCTAAGGACCATCTTTTTCATATAAGTTTCTGTCCAAAGGGTATAATTTCTTGGGCTTCTAGAAGGCCCTTTTGCTCAATTCGTATACTACTTCTCTGCTCATTATTGTACATCTTTTGTATTCAAATATATCTCCTTCTGTTGGTGGTAATTATAGAGTCTTGCTACTATGCTAGTCCACAGGGGAAATGACAGAGGTGAACATTGTTTACGACTTGAGGAGTTTATGCTCTAGGGCTGTGGTGTTCAATGCTGTAGCTACAATATGTCTAATATATGGGCATCTATAGCCGCTGAACACTTGAAGTGTGGCTAGAGTGAATAAGAAGCTGAAACATTAATTTATTTACTTTTAATTCACTCACATTTAAAATATCTCAAGTTTTTAAACATCAATTTCATGTTGAAGTGATAAGAAGAGAAACAGAATCTTAAGATTTATTTTACCTGTTTAGATGGACAGTCTTAGAAAATAAAAGAACAAAATGCCCAGTTAAATTTGAACTTCAGATAAATAAGGAATGGTTTTTTAATGTAAGTATATTCCTTTAAAAAATATCTGGCAAAAATCATGGAAAGAGACCAAGTGCCCATCAACTGACGAGTGGATAAAGAAGATGTGGTACATATATACAATGGACTACTACGTGGCAATGAGAAAAAATGAAATCTGGCCATGTGTAGCAACATGGATGGAACTGGAGGGTATTATGTTAAGTGAAATAAGTCAGTCAGAAAAAGACAGATACCATATGTATCCACAAATAGGTGGACTTTGTGAGACTAAACAAAAACCAGGGGAGGGGGAAGGGGGGAAAGAAAAAAAAGACACAGAGAGGGAGGGAGATAAAACATAAGAGACTCTCAAAGACTAAGAACAAACTGAGGGTGAGGGGGGTGAAGGAGGGGGGAGAGGGGGTGACGGGCATTAAAAAGGGCGCATGTTGGGATGAACACTGGGTGTTATATGTAAACCAATTTGAAAATAAACTATTATAAAATAAAAATAAATAAATTAATTAAAAAATATCTGGCAAGTCTCCCTGTTTTCATTACTCATCTTAATGTAACTACAAGAAAATTTAAAATTATATATATGGCCCACATGGTATTTCTATTCAGGAGTATTGTTCTAGAAGAAATATTGTTAGTCTGGCTTCACTAGAATATGAACTTCATGAAGGCAAGGGAATTTTTTGGTTGTGTTTGCTAACATAAATGCCAGTATTTTTTCAAGTGTAAGATTTGCTACATGATGTTTTTCCTGGGAGCAAAAGTGACGGTTTTAGAAGAGTTGCTTAAAAGCCAGAGGACAGAAATGTTCAGGTTCTGGGGTTCTCTCCAAGACTCTTAATCCATCCTTCCCTTCCTTTCTTAATCTCCCCCTTCAACCATGAATCCATGCAGTATTATTTCAACAACACTATGGCTGTTACCACTAAATGCACCTTTGGCTTTTCATTGCACCCAACGTGCAGAAAGTCCTCTTAAGTTAACCAAAGATGGGATGCAACTCACAACCCAACCTGGCCATTGGATCTGCTATAAATGTATAAAAATGACAGTAAATGGGCCTTTTAACTTACCGCAAGTTTTTGCTCAGTTTCCATCCCCAGTTTCTGAAAAGACTTTCAAACTCTCTCTTCCTCAGAATCCTTCAACTTCTCTATCCTTTCTATTGGTCTCAGCAGATGATATTTTCACTGAGAAAATGGAAACTACTAGATAAGATTGTGATCTCTCATCTTCCCATTTCCAAACATATCTCTGCCTACATCTGTATCTAATCTATTCTTCTTTCCTCCTGTTTAATAGAAGAGCTGTTTGCATCCCCTCCAAAGCCAATCTGCTCACTTGCCCTTTAGATTTGTACTCTATCTCCACTGCTGTCTCCCTGCCTACCCACCTCCCACCACTATATAGCGGGATTGGCCTGTCCCCGTCACTGAATTGTGATCATTCTTATTAAGATCAACAATGGCTTCCATGTCTCTAAATCCAATGGACGTTTTCCGGGTGCTTCTTACTTGACTGCCCTGTTGTGTTGGTCACTATTGATCATTTCTTTCTTCCCTTGACTGGACACAATCCTGTTCTGCTTGCTTCGTTTTTGTGGACTTGTTATCATTACAGGCTCATCCTTCTCTTTCCTGACTTTAAATATCAGAAGTCATCAACACTCGAGGCCCTTTTCTCTTTTCACGTGGTACTCTGTCCCTGAGCTCTCTCATTATGCCTCCGGCTTCTATTACCACCTATATGCAGATGACTCTCAAATGTGCAACTGAAGCACACTCCAGACCCATATTGCCCTTTGACATTTCAGAATTGATGTCTAAAAAAACACCTCGAGCTCAAAACGTTAAAGCTGAATTCATTATTTCTCCCTCTCCCCAAACTCGGTTCTTTCAAAGCATTATCCATGACCCCTGCCCTCTCACCTTCACAAAGTTCAGATTTACACTGCAGTCTGACATCTCTCTCAGCCCCCTCCAATGTCTTCCCCTAGAAATCTATTGCACCTTTAATATCATCTGAGTGGCTGTTTTCTGGACTAACACACTGGGAGACGTGGCAACACTGTAACACGGTGAATACTGGAGCAGACCTCACTGAGCTCAGTCCCTTTGTTTTCACAGGCAAGGCTGCTGAAGCTTAGAAATCCTTAATTGGGATGGAACTGAACAAGACCTGTCGTCTTCAAAGTTCAGAGGCATGGCCTCTGTTACGTTGCCTCACCTGGCTCACAGCCGGTAACCGTGAAGTTTCTTCGGAGGCAGACAGTGGCTCTATTCTCAGTATGTCCTTAGACATTTTCAAAGGTTAATTTTATGAGCTTTAATGATGTATAACTTACATGCAGAAAACTGCAGAAACATGTGTCTGGCTCGATGCATTTTCACGAAGTAAACACACCTGCATAACCTCCGACAACAAAATACAGAACATCTCTCGCACTGCACAAGACCCTTTGGGCTTCCTTCTGCGTCATGAGCACTCCTTCCTCTTCAAAGGAAACACAATCTGAACTTCTAATAAAAAGACTAATTTTTTAAAATTTTATTTTGAGAGAGACAGAGAGAGCGAGCGAGAGATAGTGGGAGACAGAGAGAAGGAGAGAGAGAGAGAGAGAGTCCTGGGCAGACTTTGTGCTGTCAGCCCCTAATGCAGGGCTTGAACCCATGAACTCTCAGATCATGATCCGAGCTGAAAACAAGAGTTGGTAGCTTAACTGACTGAGCTACCCGGGCACCCCAAGACTAATTTTTAATTTACCTTTATACGATAGCTCAAATCCATTTTCCTTATAGATTCACAGTTCTCAAACATACGTATGTATGTATTCATAGTAATTCACCATAAAAACCTCATTTCGGTGTGAGAGTTGAGGCCCTTTCCCACCCCCGACCCAGTGATATTTTGTAAGAAAGATATGCCATTCTTGCCAGCAACTGGGTATGTTCTTTCTGGTGTTACCTTGGAAAAATTATTTAATGCCTCTAAGATTCACCTTCCTCTCTGTAAAATGAAGATAATAATATTACATTCTAAGATTACCATCATCTGGAAGGAATAAGTTAATGCATACAAAAGTTCATATCGTGGTGCCTAGAACCTAGCATAACTTCAATGAATGTTACTTTTGTGGGAGTTAGTATCAGTATTACTAACATACAAAAAGTCCAGGCCAGAATTTTGTAAAGGCAATTGCTAAATTAGTGCCTTCTTATCCAACCTTGGACAAATGATTTAGTTTTTGAGTGTTTGTGTTTCTCCTCTTTCCTAAAGAGATACCAGGTGAAGAAACAAGTAATGAGTTGTTTTTGTAAGCACTGGGCTCTACAGATGAGAAGATGAAAGGTGCCTTTTTAATATACAAATTACCTTTTTGTTTCAAAGCACTGTGATGCAAAGGCAAGTCACTATCCTCTTGAGAGATGATTTTTTTTTTGAAAGAGTAAAAGTCATATTGACTTTTGAAATCCCTCAAGAACAATTATTTGGATTACACTCTAATACAAAAACCCCTCTCTCCATTCCAGATAAAAAGATGGCAAGAACTAATATATTGAAAAAGGACTCCAAAAGTAATTTCTCCTGAAGTAATGAGATTAATAACCACAAAGGCACAAATGTGTATATGTTGTTGATTTTAAATGGTAGGGTTTGGGAGGTACATGCTAGAGAAGAATCAGGAATCCTGGGATCTGGTATCTTCTTTTCTGCTATCCAGTCATACAGCCTTGGACAAGTCATCTTACTTTTTTGGACTCAATTTCTTTCACTGTAAAATGAAGCTCTTCATTCAAAAACTTTATAATTCTATTGGACACACCACTTTTTAAAACATCTCCCAATGAAAAGTTTTAAATCTATATTAATTGTTGATGGAACTGAGATTTTTCAAGGATATAGAATAATAGAATAATTGTCAAAACAAAGACTGAATTCAACTGTGTGTGTGTATGTGTGTGTGTGTGTGTGTGTGTGTGTGTCCATATGTCTGTGTGTCTGTGTGTGTTGGAGTGGTTCAGACACTGGAGGGAAATGGTTTACAAAAAGGGAAAGAGGATGTCATGGGTGACAAGAGAATGAGTGTTTATAATACTAAATCCTAGATTTCTCGTTAGTAAATATAGCTTGAACCTGAGAGTTCGCAGATTGGAAGTAAGATGGGGAGTGTGACACAGAGGAAACAGTACTGAAGTAACAGTTAGGAATCTGGATTCTAGTAGCTGCTGTGTGTGATTAGTAGTATGATATTGGACATGTCATTTCACCTCCTGGGTATTTTCAGATGTAAAAAGAGGTGGTTGGACATGACTATTTAGATTTCTTCAAGTGGCTTAATGGCATTCTGGGATCAATCTGAGGCTTATAATTAGAGAAGAGTGCAGGCAAAACTCTGTGCCTTATTTTCTAAGGACATTTTGGAGATTCGGAATTCATATTTTGTCTCAGTCAGCTATATTCACAAGAATGCCATTTACCAACCACTGCAAGGCTCAGTGGCTTCTAGCAAAAAAAAAAAAAAAAAGGTATTTATTTCTCACCCATGCCTCTGCAGGTCAGCTGAAGTTTGGCTACTGTTGGCTGCACTGGGCTCCAGGTTGCAGGTTAGATTTGGGAGTCTATACGGGAACTGTGGACTATTCTGAATATATGGACTATCTCGGGGCTGTCTAGATGTACAAGAGAGCAAGTCCAGTGGCTCAAGCAAATTTAAATTTTTATGCATAGGCTGTCTCTGGTAATGTCCCATTGACCAAATCAAATCATATGACCAAGTCCAAAGTTAAGGGGCTCAGAAGTACTCTTTACTTACCATAGGACCATGGCAAAAATACAGACGTATAGCACTACTATAAAAGACTTTGTTTGACCAGTAGTCCAATGAATGTGTGAGTATGTGGATGTGTAATGAAACAAGAGAGACTTTGAGTGGGTTAGGAAGGAGAACAGCATAAGTTTGAGAAGAAGGATCTAGGTTCTATAACTCTATGCCAATTATTGATTAACTTCTATTTACGCAAATTCGGTACCCACTAAGCCAAATAGTTTCGTATACTCTACATTACTGATTCAATGATGCTACTAATGAATTTCTATAGAGAAACTGCTCTTATCATGTTCAATTATGACCTCCCTATCGCTAAAATCCCCTAATTGCTACATGTCACCATCAGTTCTCATTTCTCATAGTATTTGACCTATCAGTGGCATTTGACACAGTTGCACGCTCTGTCGCCCAGTACACTCTTTCAGTTGGCTTTACTTCCACTCACAGACTGTTGACCAGAACTAGCCACGTGGCTCCTTCCAACTGCAGGGAAAGCTGGACAAGTAGGAGTCCCATGGATACGCAGGGAACACTGACTGCATCTGCTACCTGTTCTGATGGACTTTCTGAGCCCACTTTGTTTCCCTTACATCTATGACTTTGGGGTTGTGCCTCATTGTATCTCCCCGGTATACTGATGACATTCTCTAAAGGTAAGCATTCTCTAAAAGAATACATGGCAAAAATGGCCCTAAGGAAAACACAGAAGGAAGGGAAAAAGAAGTCGCAAACACATATACAATGGCCTGTATAAGTAAGAGGCGCTGTGGTATGGACTCCACTTCTAGGTGTTGACAAGAGCAAGTTACTTTAACCTCTGTGTCCTTTGGTTATCTTATCTGTAAAGGTTGGAGTGATAAGGATAGCACCTACTGCCTAGGATCCTTTTGAAGACAAAATTAATATACATGAAGCACTTAGAACAGTGCCTGGCACAAGGAAAGCACAATTAGTGATAGCTATAATTATTTCATGAATTGAACGATTAAATTCTAAATAATAGAGAACTGAAAATAAAAGTGATAGTAAATTTATAAAATTTTAAATCATCTCCCATATGAACCCTAGCCTAATGAGAAAGATTCTCATTTTCATATGTTTTATTACTAGGATTATGGAAACACATAAAAAAATAAAAACAGAATGTGTTCTTTCTCTGCACATGTGGCACTTTGGCTAGAGGTAATTTTTTTTTTTTTGGAAGGGCTGAACAAGAGCTTTTTGGCAATGGAAAGGAGGCAATGAGTAGGGGGCACTTAAAGATGTGTTTGTAATTGCACACCATATTGTTTTATCGAAACTCTTCTGATTCCGTGTCAAGGGACCATGATGAGTGTCTTGAGGTCTAAGGGGCTTGTTAGAAGCCTGCAGAGAACTCGGGCCCGCCCCTGCTGATGTGGCTCTGTGATGATGGCTTTTCTTCTAAATTGACAGCAGGAAGGTATTCTTCTTGCTGCCTTCTTTCCCTCTGCATTTCCAACAAGGAAGAACAGCTGAGGCAAATGAGACAGAATCTTTTCCCAATTACATAGTATGCATATTTCATTTCAGCCGCTGCCTATGAGGAACATGATACTGAGTGATTTAGTGGTGCTGAGGCAAATCCAGCCTACAAAAGATTTGGGGGTACATTGTTAAATTTCCAGAAGATTATTTGGGTGAAGTGGCATGGTAGGTTAATTATGAGACTGAAAAGAATAAGGCTTTTAGTTCCTTTAGAGGAGAAATTGCAGCCCTAAATACAGCCCCAAATTACTCTTAAAGCACAAAATGGTAAAAAAAAAATGTGACAAATCAAATCGGCTTTTTAGACTGTAATTGTCTTGAAGGGGAGAGGGCAGAGCTTTTAGAGGAGGGGTGATTTACTAGGTGGCACTTAGCTGCGAACTTTTACTTTGAAGAAGAGTATATGTGAATTGACTTTCTTTACCTCACATCATCATATAACTCTTAACTCTTCATAAATGTTCCTGAGGGAAAAGGCCAAGTTGGAATTTTCCCTGTGCTGAAGTAAGTAAAACATCAGCCAAAATTCAAGCCAACATTTTTTTTTGCAAAGGCATAACTTCTGAACAAGAATCTAAACAAAGTGAGTTATGTTTCTTGTTCTTATCTCTTTCTTCCTCAAGTCTTATCACCTTGCATCCTCCTCCTTTTTTTTCTCCCTTGGATGAATTTTTCCTTATTTCTCTTTCCCCTTTTTTTTTTTTAACACATACTATGTAGTGTGCTGGGGAAGGGGTGGGTGATGTGTGGTGAAAAGTGATGAAATTAAGATCTTTTCTCTGTTCTCAAGAAATACAGAGACTTCTGTGGGGAGGAGCGGAATCCACATATAGGCATTCTCTTCAAATTCAGGATGACTGTATTGGGACTTTTGGTCATGCTGAGGTCTAGGTGTCTCCCAGGTCTCCAGATTTTGGGGTATGGAGTAGTATAAATTTCAGTTCTGCTACTCACTAGTTGAGTGATCTGAGGTTGTAAGTTTCTGAAACCCATGGAGCCTTCATTTTCTGATCTATAAAATGGGTACAATAGATGGTTAGTTCAAGATCATTAACAAGAATGGGATTCAAATACACAGGAAGATGAATGAGCAAATACAATAGTAATACTGTGAAACTGCAGGTAAAATGAAGACTCAAAGTAACAAAGGATGAACAGTACCGAGGAGATGCAGAGCAGGATGAAGAAATATTATGTTGATAAAATCAGGTCTTGATACTAGATGAATGTGAGGGGGAAGGGAGGACTGACAGGTAAGGAGATTTGGAGGTTTCTGGTTTTGCTTGTGATGCCATTATCTGGGAAAAGAAATTCAGTACAGATATAATCTACTCTGGGTCTTTGGTTTTGAGGGACCTGCTGAACATTCAAGTAGAGATACCCAGAGGGTAGTTGGAAACCTAAGTCTGGAGAAGTCATCAAATTTCAACACATATTTGTGAAGCACATAATACGTGCTAGATAATCTGTGAGACTCTGAATATAGAATGACTATAGAAAGATTTAATTATCTCTTTGCTTTCTGGTGGAGGAGAAAGATGTAAAATAAATACTAACACAGTGAAATACAGAACTAAAAATATATAAGTTATATGAAGGAAAAATCACAGAGTGCTATGAAAATATCTAGTAGGAGGTGCTATTTTAGATCGGGATGTTTCAGGAGGTCTGTCTGAGGAGATTTAAGCTGTGACTGAGGATGAATTAGAGTTAACTTGGCGTAGTTTTCTACTAGACTGGAACTACCACAAAGCCACTCTCTTGACTTTGCCCCATGGTTGCAAGTTGGCGACTACAGGTCTCGTCAACACACCTACATTTTAGCTGAAGGAATGAGGAAGAGAAGGAGTGCTGCCTATCTGTTGCAGGAACATTAGCGTAAACTTCATCTCTAACGGGGCAGAACTACAGCACATCCCGACCCCTAGCTGGAAGGTGATGAAGGAGAAGGGATTGGAAATTCAGGTTGAGGAACTTGGCCAATAGTATCTGCTATATTAAGCAAGAATTATGCCTTCAAAATTGAGAGAGAAGGAAGTTTCAAGAAGGTAAATTGGCAACAAAATCAAATGTCACAGAGGTTGAGAAAGATGAGCTCTGAAACGAAACTATGGATTTGACATTTAGAAGGGCAGAGACCCTACCCATCGTGCTCTCTGTTGTATTCCAGGCACCTTCTCCAGCGCCTGGGACAGAGTAGGCAATTAATCACTGACTAGGGAAATTAATCTGGCTGCAGTGTATTAGATGTATTGCATGCATAAAGGTCTGTATTGATCATCCAGTATAAATTAAATTCTAATTTTCTCTAAGTAAATACTTTCTGGAAAGAGTGAGCATCTAGAGAGTTATCCTTCATATGTACATCAGAAACCAGTTAGAAGGAATAGACTAAAAGTTAAAAAATATTTCCCCAAAGCTCAATGAAAGCAAGAGAAAGCAACTACCTGGAAGAATTTGCTTACTTCTATAATTTTGGTAGCTGTTTTTAGTAGGTTCGGGTGGTTTGCAGACATGGAAAAGCTGTTGATGTAACATAGCCATTTCTCTGTATGCTTTTTTGTGAGAGAAGAGATTCAAAGCTGTTTTCTGTCACAGAGGTTGGTAGAAAAATTTCCACAAAAGACATTTTTGTGTCATCAAACGTGTTCACTCAGTATCTTATATTTGCGTAGCACTTGAGAGGTCACAAGGCACATTTTAATGTAATATCTCATTTAATTATCTCAACCATATGGGAGGTTATGAGGGCAAGTGTCATTAATCTCCCATTTTGTCACTGAAAAAAATATTAAAGAGATCTTAACTAATTTACTGAAAATCACACATGTACTAAGAGATTGGTCCAGGATTCAAACATAAATTTTAACTCTCAATTCAGCGTTCTTCACCAAATAAAGTTGGCTCCCTGATACATAGAATTAGTTGGGTGGTTAGTTTCTTATTGTCAGATAAAACTCCCAAACTGGTAGCTGCTTCTGCTTTCTGCCTTCTGTGGGTAGGGTGGGGGGGTTATTCGTATCAGTAGGTAAATAAGTTTTTGAAATGCTCCCTTCTCTTTGTGGAGACAACTAAAAAATGATGAAAGGGGACAGCCTTTCCATATGGATGAAGTATATTGCAAGGCATGCTTTATCCAGGGATCCTGTGTCAAGTGGTGATATTAATGCAGGATAACTACAAGGATGACTTCCTTTTTCCATTTTGGGAATCACATAGCTGGGTCTGCTCTTCATTGATGAAATCCTCTGCACAGGGTCAACTCTTTATCGTCCATGCATTATTTTAGTTGGAAATAAGAACAAACTTCACAGAAGAAGTAAGTTAAAGGTACATGAGGTAGCTCAATCTTATTTAAGGCCTGATTAGAATTTAGCATTTCAGGGGGTGCCTGGGTGGCTCAGTCGATTAGGTGTCCAACTCTTGGTTTCAGCCCAGGTCAGGGTCTCACGATTCGCAGATTCGAGCCCGGTGTTGGGCTCTGTCCTGACAGTACGGAGCCTGCTTGGGATCCTCTTTCTCTCTCTCTCTCTCCCCCTCCCCTGTTTGTGATCTCTTTCTCTCAAAATAATAGGCTTTAAAAAAAAAAAAAAGAAAGGAATTTAGCATCTCAGGATTTAGCATTGTTAACTCCTTAAGGAGCCTGGCTTCCCTTGTGGACATTCTGCCTTTCCTTCCCAGCCGACATTTCTACCTCAGTTTCAACACTGAGTTTTACCACATGCCATCTCTCCTTTCTTCTGGAATCTTCTGCAGCTTACCAAATGCACTTTGAGCCCTTTTAGAGGAAGTGTTGATATATTTACTTGAATCCTTTCAATTCCCCATCTCATCCTCCTTGTGACCAATGACAGGATAATGAATGCACCTATCTTTTTAAAAAGAACAGTACTCACTATAAATATATTTGTGGTCTATAGTTCCAGGGTTTTATTTTGTGAGGAGAAAGAAGATGAAGAAGAAGAGAAATAACTCACTATTGTATAAAAGATACTTATATTGTAAATTATTCCCCATTTGATTTGACAGAGTCTAAGTTTGCGGGCCTTGAGGCTGGGAGCGGCTCCGAGCTGCCTGAGAGATGAACGAGAGCTGCAGACCCAGGTGAGCGATGGAGCTCAGGGACGCACTTGTCACTAGGTGACTTTGGAGATTATGACTCTGTGTGCTCTGAGAAGCCTTGCAGGTGGACGTGTGCAATAAATCAAAACTAATCATATCCTGAAGAGAACAACAGCTGTGTTTACACCCTTATGGGGTTATGTTGACCCTCCCTGGTGGGCCTTCCAGAAGTGTTAGATGTGACGACTTGCTAATAGTTTATCTGAAACAGCTTTTGGATCCATTTATTAAAGTTTTAAAGATTTATTTTATATCTTTCTTCCAGGGTTCAGGGTTCAGTACATTCATTTATTCACTCAACAAACCATTCTTAATGCTCTCTGTATGCTGGATGTGGGCCAGTGAGATGCAAAGATGAACTAGGTGATGTCTTTATAATTAAGAAGCTTACATTCTAGTAAAGAAGGTAAAACACACAGACCATGAAAGAAAGAAAATAATGTGTTATGTGAATATTTATTAATAGCATTTTATATATTAATATATTTAATAGAAAAATAAGAGAAAAAATAGGAGTAGGAATGCATTGAAAGAGTGGCAAAAAGAAGGATCAGTACAGATGTAACATACATTCTTTATTACTGCTTGCTTTCATTTGCAGAATGCTTTTTTTGAAAATGACTGCAGTGATATTGAACTAAAATGATCTAGTCCTAAACTAGAACTAAAATTTAGTGTATTCGTTCAAAAAGCAAGCACAATTACTGAGGTTTACAAATAGGCAAAACCCAGCAATTCTAAAGTGATGAATTTGTTTCTCTTTGTCTCTGTGCTTGCCCACACCAGAGTCCTCCATACAGTTTTTGGCACTAGAGTTTGAGAATAATATAGAGAGCTCGGGAAGATTAATCAGAATTAAAGTCCAGAAATTGATTAAAACATGGTCCTTCACAAGGACAGTACCAAGTGGCTTATGGGAATTTCACCTTCTAAGCTCCCCACCCACCTCCATTCCCAGTAAAGATGCAACGCAAGCAAAACGGTGTGCTTAATGTTCACATGTGGCTTTGGGTCAAAAGTTGGCATCCTCGCCAGCCAACCAGAATATTCCCCCAGGGCCCTTTTAGGTGGAAATTCTGGGCCTCCACATGCCCCTAAATGATGGAAATAGGATTTATGAGGAACATCTATAGGACTTTCAGCATTTGCTTTACCTTAAGTACTCAAACATATTTGTCAGAATGAATGAAGATGAGGATGAGAAGTGACTCCAAGACTGACTTAGTTACTACTTCCTGTACCTCTTCTGGAGTTTACACATTTTTATGAATTTTTTAATATTGCTAAAAAATTCTTCCCCATACTATCAAAGGATTCAATGTGCAAAATGAAGGATTTAGGGTAGATAATTTCCTTACTGATGAGGTGGACAAGAAAAAATATTAGCAGGTTAATTTATAGGCCTCTTTTTCGAAAGGAGAGTCGATTTTCAGTAGCCTGGGATAGTTGCAGAGAATCATTTGAAGACCTATCAAAGTTCCTTTCTTCTCTCCACATAACAATCTAGGACTATATCCACATGGAAAATCTAATGCTTTGTGAAAGAATGATAGATTCATGGAATCATGAGGATGAAATAATCTATTATTTCACCTCTTCTCAAGCTGTCTATATTTTCTCCTTCCATGCATCCTATTGCTTAACTAACATCCACCTCTGAAAGTTTTCCTTTACTCATTGTAACACGTCTTCATTGAAGACCTACACTAGGAGATGCTAGTGCCAGGCACTATGGGGAAGACAAAGATTGCTGTGAAATGGTTGTTCTTTGTTTTTAAAAAGCATACAACCTTGTTTGAAAGAAAATGATGACCCTAAAGGGGTTTGAAACCTCAAGTTTATGATTTGTGACAAAATGCCTTATTCAATTGTTAATATCTGATCTTTTATTATATTGTATATCCTTGTTTCCATTGTTCTCTGCAAAGAATGGATGCAAAGAAATGGATGAGAGAGGATTAGTTACAAACTATTTGACCAGCACATTTTTTACTATAAATGCTTTCACTAATGCACTACACACTTCTCTCTTTCTCTCTCTCACACACACACACAATTTTAACTGATAGGGAATTTGGAGGCAATTATTTCATGGTAGCTTAATTCTGAGTAGTTTTTCTTCACATCAGAATGCAGTGGTATGCTGAAGTGAAAGCCTGTTTTGACTTTCCCAAGGGTGTGGGCTTCTCCTGCATTTTCACATTTTCCTTTGTGCCTCTTGCGGAATGGTTTGTGGAGACTGCAAAAAAGCAGAGGCCAAGCCTGACTCCTGGCCCCTCCCCCGCCCCTTCCAGCTCATCATATTCTTATATAATCCAAGAGAAATCTGCTTTTGGTTAGAATGCAGTTGAGAGCAAAGTAAGAATTTTTTTTCTTTTGTACATGAAAATGTTCCAAGTTTGTATGAAAGTTCTGTCAAAGCAACAACTTTTAAATGGAGGCAGCTGGAAATCATTAAGGAAACTTGCAGTGGACAGTGATTAAAGCAGGATGGAATTTCCACTCTCTGTCTCTCTCTCTTTTTATGGTACTTTAAGCAAGTTAGTGTTGCTTTCGAAACTTGAATTAGCCCTCTGACTATGAGAGTTGGAAAATTATTTTACTCTTTTACTTCCTAGAGACCACTCCACTGATTTTCGAGGCTGTTACTGCAAATGAATAAATGAACACATTTGGAACTAACTGGTGCTCGGCAGCAGTGTGCCTCATATTTCATGATTATCCTTGCATCTTCCTGGTCTGGGTCTGATTTGAAATGATAACCACCGAGGAACATTACGAACACTTTGTGGCTACTTTCCTAGTCTTACATGATAACAGAAGGCTACTTTTTAAGGCCCCAATTTTTAGCTCCCACCTTTCTTCTTTAATGGTTGTGCCACTTTTAATGACAAGAAATAGTTGCAAATGAGTCACTCCAAGTTCTCTTTCTGTTCCAACTTTCCATGGGTTCAGCCGCAAAGCATACAGGGACCTCAGTAGCAAAGGCTGATGGGTAGAGACTGAGGTCAGAGCTGGAAAAGCGTGGCTGTGGGTGTGGCAGGGTGGGCCCGGGTGTTGCTATAAAGAGGTTGAATCTGGTCAGTGGGGCAGGGCAGAGGAAGCCCAGATGGTGGATAGAACTTGGCCGGCAGAGAAAGTCTAGGAGATTACTCTAGTGAGAGAATGACCCTGGCTCATGGCAGGGCACGTGGGACAGAGGGGTCAAGTCTCTTCAGGAAAGCAGATTACCATCACACAGTCGGAAAACACACTGGTCAGTTAGTAGGGGTATGAGGAGAGATCACGATGGGCTGAGGGAGAGCAAACAGACTCAGCTGGTATTGAACTCCCGGCAGCAAGATGATTTCACTATTGTTTGCCTGCCTCACTCAGCACTGGTGAGGCACCGGGCTTTCTTAGTAGGAGTGGGCCAAAGAGACTGGGGAAACTTTCATGACCTGTCGCCAGCTCTTCCTCCCACTTAATCACATTAATATCAAACAGTTATGTCTGCCTTCTTCCTCATTTTTCCTTGGAATACTTATTATGAAGACCAGAGAAGAGAACTTACTGGGAATCGTGAGGTGCCAAACTAACCTTGCTATATAGTGAAGGCGCAGGGCTTGTACGGTGGAATCACAAGACAATCTTGAGTTTTCTCTTTCTTCCCATTCCACAGTCTTTTCTGTCTTTGGAAGAATTCCGGGAAGGACACAGTGGCTCTTTTGGTCTATCAGACAACGAAAAACTGTGCTCTCTAGTCACCCGAGAGAGCTTATTTCAATTATTAAAATGATGATTTCCATATAATCACATTAATATTATTTGAAGTTGAGGCTTACGGTCTGTTAGCTTAGGTCTGCAAGAGGTGATGTTGGAAGTGGGGGAAGTCAGACCTGGTGAACTCTGTCTCAGATTCACCACTTCCTGCTTCTATGCCTCCTCCTCCCCCTCCCGGCTTGCTACTTCAGTTTCCAACGCCTCTGGCATAGGAGGCGGCTCAAGGAAAGGGAGGAGGTCGGAGGAAAGTAAAGGTATTATTTGATCAGTGCTGAAATTAGCTGATGTCTGTGTTCTCTGCACTTGGCAGTTTTGTGTATGTGTGTTTTTTTTTAAGCTGACACTTTCTCTTGGCAAACTTTAATGCATTATTTGAAAATTGCCCACCCTCCACCCCCAAATCACTGGGGTATCTGACCTACAGTTCTCTGGATGTACTGAGAAATTCATCATTGCAGATGCTTGCTTATTTTAATTTCTCCCTCGGTCCCTGGGAATCTAGTGGTACACTCCTTTGTAAGAGTTACTGTGTACCTCGAGGCCGTCATTTGGGGCAGTATTTAGAGGATCCTAAGGCTGTCTCTTTTCTTTTGCATTCCCAGTAAACTGTTACACATCTTTTGCACCAAAAAAACTGTCGCAATCCTCCTTTGTAGCTGTCTTTCTTGTCTAGAACAGAGGTGCTAGTCTGCCGGAGTTATTCTGTCCCGTGGTCCTCTGTCAGAACTGGGGCACACCTTGAGCTCTCTAAGTGGTTCCACTGAAGCTACTTTCTCTGGGTTCAAGATGAGGGAAAGCGCACCTGACTTTTCTTGTCATGGGTAGCAAGGAGGACTCAACACTCATCCACAGCTTTCTTAGAAAATCTTATTTTAAATTCCAATTCCCCTTTAGCCTCCATCTTCCTTTATATAGTGGAGATGGGTGATTCGGTCAGGCTTTTTTTTTTTCCTACCACATCTCAGCAAGTGTTATATAGATGGTATTGAATTACTCAATGGTTGAAGAAATGTTTAGCACCCATTGTTTTGGGGCTTCAATAAAACTAAAGAGAAAGAATCCATTTAAAAAAATCTTGTTAAAACCTGATTTGGATACTAAAGGTGTATTGTTTTCTTGGTGGTAGAATCACCAAGAAAGAATGAGAGTTTTCTTTTCCCTCCTAGATTTATTAACTTTGAAGAGTTGCATCTTTTTTTTTTTTTTTCAAATTTAACATATGCTATTTTCACAGACGTCCAAAGTGCTAAACTCAACTTCTCTATATGAAACTATTATTAAGAGGCAACTCTTGTTAAGACTAACAAAACAAAACATTAATTTGGCAGAGGTCTTAAAGTCTATAGTTGAGTAGACAAACTATTAGATTGATAAAAGAGATTTTCATACAAAGGCAGTCTACTAATTTGCTGAGCATTGTATCTCAAGGTTAAAAAATCCTGGCTACATTTTAAAGCAGGGAAGATCAATTAGAACATTCATTAGATTCCTATTTACACTTTAATTGTCAACTCTGCTCATTTGTTGGAACCCTTTTTTAGTCATTAGTGTCTGTCAGTAAGAAATATGTCTTAATTTCACTTATATTCATTTATTCATCCTTTCATTCAATCAACAAACATTAATAATGTGCCAAGCTCTTTGCCAGCTTTTTAAAATATACTGGTGAAAAAGACAAAGCTTACCCTCAAGGACATATTCACCTCAAATTTTCATGTTACTGCCTTTCACAATGGAAATAACATAAAAAGGAGCCTAATAAATGTACAACCTAATTGTTCTTTTCTGTGATTATTAATTAGCCCAGGTACTTTTCAGATTTAAGATACCTAAGTGTGTTCTGTTTTGGCTGGTACTGGCCTTGCGTCTGTTGAAGAGCTCTTAAGAACAGACAACACATATTTTCATTTGGATTCTGTAGGACCACAGAATCAAGGGTCAGTAAATCCCCGAATTTCTGTTCAGAAGACATTGCCTATCATACCATTATAAGATAGAGAGTAGAGCCAGTTGAATTTCCCAGATCCTGAACAAAGGGATTTCTGAGTACAGCAGGTAGTGGGTGGGGCTTTTGTAAATGTGACTCTTTAAAGGAAGACTGTAACTTCTCCAAGATTACCTATATGTTATGTTGGTATTCTACTTGCCTTTTGATTGGTCAGCTAAATGTCTGATTCTTTAGACAAGAACTGCCTCCTCCCGTTTTTAGAATTGTGGCAGTGTTACTTGGAGCTTACTGTTACCACTAAAATGAATTTTCTTTCTCCTATTGGCCCTGGAGATCCCTCTTTCTTTGAGGCAGGTCATGTATTGAGAAGTGTTTATTTTATTCCATTTTATCATACATTTCTACGCAGTTTAAGAGAGATGGGTTCATGTTTCTTTAATTGCCTGTGTTATCAGACTCGGAAAGACTTCATTTTCTTCGTCTGTGAAATGGGAGTTTGGACTCAATGACTGAGGCCACTTTCTGCACTATTAATCTGATTCTAATTTAAAAAAGAAAGTAAAATGCAAAGTGGGCTAGACAATAATGTTAGTAGAATGATGTAGCCAGAGATAATCTAAGAGAAAAAGTCAGACTACATAGGTCTTGAAAGAAAGATGGGAACAGTGGAACCTGCAGGCCAGCTTCAGTTTGTAAAATAGAGGCGTCATGTAAGTTTCACTTTTTGATGATATCTTTGGGAGAAAGGTTCATAGCATATTTATTCTAGTGGATATGACCCTAAATATAGCACTTGGGTCATAGGAATAAAAAAATTAACATGTATTAGATAGAACTTAATAGAAGAATCAACATCATTGTTCACTATTGATAGGGAGTTGAGTCCTGTAGTTAGAGACTTATATTTTACATTTGTACCATCTGTACAGGTAGGTAGGAAGAACAGAATTTGGGTTATACGTAGTACTTATATATTAGAGAATTAATGCATAAGCAGTGATGGAAAAGAAGACCAGGTGTTTGAAATGAGATGATCTTAACTTCATTTTGAAATATTGAATACAACAGAATTCTTCTGACATTATTAAAATGTAAGTAAATTATTAATTTCTTTAAAAAATAACAATAGAATGCTCAAGCTGTCAATAATGGCAATAATGTGGATCTTTCTATGTGGTTCATCAAGTCATTCTGTGATAGTGGCCAATAGTAGCAGAAAAGAGGCAAATGGTCCGAGACTGACCACATCGTAGACACCTAAATTTGCAAAACTCACCATTCTCACTCAGTCAGATATTACAGAAATACATTTGGACTTTTTCATGATTAGAATTGCCCCTTACTCAACAGGTCTGTTTTTAAAACTGTATTTCCTTTGTGGAGCTGACTCATAAAGGTTTTTCCATCAGTAAATATACTGAACTTTAAAGATCTGATCTTAGCCCAATTTTCTCATTTAGTAATGCTAGCACTAGTGTTAATGTCAGAATAAGTCTGGTGGTTATAACCAAAGCATTAGGTGGCTTCTCTTTCGTTAAGTTCACATGAATTTGAGTCTGCTGATTTAGGGTTCTGGGATTTCCTATTCTTCCCTAGCATTTATGAATTTAACTTGTATTTTCAGATTTCCAAAGGCCACTTGAGGGTTTAAGTAATGCCTTTAATTATAACTTAAAGTATAGGCAATTGTATTTCATGAAGCTAACAATTATCCAGAGTATATTATTAGAGAGTGAGTTATTGAAGTCTGCATAGTTTGTGAAAACCCATCAAAATAACTGGGGGAGAAAAGAGATAAACCAGATTAGAACAATGAAGCTTGAAAACAACTTTGATTATGTCTGGAGTTTACAGGGTAATGAGTCCTAATTCTCAGGCATTAGGGTTCTTTGTAAAAATCCTTACAGTCTCTCTTGTTTACCTCATTCAGAAAGAGATGTTGGCAATGTTTTCATTAACTTTTTAAATATAAACACTGAGAGTTAATGTGGCAGTTGACTATGCTTTTGCAGACTTTATTTTATGTAATTCTTAAAATTTCCCTGTGCCATAGGTGATAATGCTCCCTTGAGAAAGGATGCTAAGAGGAGATAAGCAATTTGCTGGAAATCACATACTTTAGAAGTAGGAACACTGAATTGCAACTCATATCTTCTGCTCTAGAATCTAAACTAAAAAGCCCATTATATGATCAAGCGACTAGAATGTAGAGCAATTTTCCAGTATTGAGGCATTTGCAGGTGATTTAAAAAATTTGAGTAAGTAAATACTCATAAGAATGACATTGAAAAATACATTGATTTAAGAATCAATGCCAACATTTTTTTTTTAATCAAGCCGGCCCATTTTTCCTAGTCATGCTCACATGTCCCCAAACCCTAAGGATGATGATAAGTCTGACATAAAGGAAAGAAGATGTATTTTCAGTCAGACATGGTTTGAATTCTAACTTTTATTTATTAGTTGTATAACCTTGGGCAAACTCTTTCCTTTATTCATTTGTAAAATGGTAAAAATAATAGCAACCCCAACAGAGTATTTTTAGGAATAAATGAATGAGATAGTGTTTGTAAAGTACCTGTCATTCTAGGCACTAAATAAATGATGGCCATTCTGTTTACAGTAGTGCCAAGTGGGACATTATTTCAACTTAGAACATCTTACCCCTTATAAAAGGTAGATAATTTTAAAGTACATCATGGGAGATATGCGATCATTTAAGTGACTCAAATAGGCTATATTTTCCTGGATTTTCAATTCAATGGTTTTCTATCTGTATTTTTATTTAAAAATCTAGGATGTGGGATGGAAAATTGATAGCCTTTTTTATAGTGTTTCTTTTGTTTCCATGGATACTTTAAGTCCACTGCTGGTTTTATTCTTTGATCTTCACATACACATTCCCTTTAAGTAAAAGTTGCAGCACATTTTGCAAACTCAAAGATGTCTTAGGTAAACACAATCTTCCTATTAAGTTTGTGAGAACCTGAGATATTAGTCTTATTTCCTTACCATGGTCTCTCTGAATGGCATAGCATGATACTAGCACTGGAATGTCTTAAATAATGGCATTTTTGTCTCCTTTCAGTAGAAATCTACAGCAAACATCCTTGGAGGTGGGAGTTCTAATGTTCCTTCTTTTGTCAGATAGCTTAGATGTACACTGTGAGGGTGCAGGAAGAAGAGAGAATCTTTAAGAGCCCAGTCCTTCCTCCTATCCTACTTGGTTTTCTCCCTCTCCAACTTCTCCTCCTCCAGGCCCCCCCCTCTCCATTGTTCTCCATCTCTCTATTCCTTTTGTAACTACTTTTGCATTGGATGATATTTATAAAACAAGCCTGAGGACACCTTAGTGTGCTAGGCAGCTGGGCAGTTTTCAGGGGCAGTAGGAAACAGGTGCCTTTCCCATCTGTATCATTCCTTCAAAAATATAAAAGAAAAAGCATAAATAATTTCAGAGATGATGCCTGTAGTGATGATTCCACAGCTAATATTGGCTGACATTTATTCAGCGCTTACTTATGTGCTAGGCACAAAGTGCTTTGCATAATTTCACACATTTCTTATGACAATCTTACTGTGGACCAAACTGTGTCCCACTAAGGTTCATATGTTGAAACACTCACCCCCAATATGACTGTATTTTGGAGGTGGGGCCTTTGTGGAAGTAATTAAAGTTAAATGAGGTTGTAAGAGTAGATCCCTGGTCTGACGGGATTAGTGCCTTTCTAAGAAGAGGCAGCAGAGCTCTCTCTCTCTGTCTCTCCCTACCTCCTTCCCTCCCTCCCTCTCTCTTTCTCTCTCTCTCTGCCATGGTAAGGACACATTGAAAAGTTGCAGTCTGCAAACCAGGAAGGGAATCCTCACTAGAAACCAGCCTGCTGGACCTCGATCATGGGGTTCCAGCTCTGGAACTGTGAAAAAATACATTTCTGCTGTTTAAACCATCCAATCTATGGTATTTTATTATGGCCGCCTGAACTGACTAATACAAACCATAATTGTAATCCCTTTTTATAGATGAGGACACTGAGACTTAGATTACTGAGGTAAGGAATTCTGACCAAATTTTAATCCTGTATATAATCTTTCTGTCCTTTGAAGTTCAGGGTGAAATTTGGGGAGCTGCTTTATAATTGTTTTCTCTAACCACATTTGCTTCCATTTCTCCCTCCTATTTTTCTCATCTTTTTAAAGAGTTATTCTCTCTGTACTCAGCACTCTTGATTTTCCGGTTTCTTCCAAAACTCTATCCCCCAGTCACACAAAGATAATTTGTTGTTGCCTGGTGTCCTCCCTCATCTCTTCACAATGTTTTCTGAGAGCCACTTCCTCTCTTGATGTCGAGGGTTTCTCTCACTTGTCAAGCATATCCTTCCCCTTGCTCTATCACAATGTTGTTTCCTCAGTGTTTCCACTTGGATAAATATCTCCGGAAAGACATTGTCTGCTTGACTTTTTCATCTTTGGTAAAGTTGTTGGTAATGTGGAGACAAAGAGTAATAAGAAAATAGGCAGATAATGTATCATTTTTCTAAGTCAAGATTTAGTGATTCAACCTCTGCTTACAATCCACTTCTTAAAGAATTTAAAGACGATTTATTTTGTGTTATTGTAAAAAACCATCCTACCTATTCCTTTCCTATTTTAATTATGAGGTAGTCTTTTAGAATTCTGAATTCTTCACCCATGGGGGTACAAATTCTCTGTAGCTTGTTGAGCTGCCAATATCAAGACACGCAGTAATGAACAGCAGACATGTTTTTAGTCTTGAATACCCAGGGCCATCTAATTGTTTACATTACTCATCTCTCTCATGTAAGAGAAAAATAAAGATATTCCCCATAGATCTTTCATTTTACCAATTTTGTGAGTCATCCTTATTCTCCCACTTCCTTACCTAAACTTGTAATAAATCATCAGGTCTTAGAGATAGAACTTCTTAAATACAGTATCTCTTACAATCTTGTCTCCAGCATCCCCCCCCCCCATTATTTCAGGCCCTCTTATTACTGCCTTGCCACACTCTTTTCTTGTTTATAACCCTTCATGATTTCTTGGATGGAGGATAACATATATACGTGGCATGGCATATTTGGTCTTTCAGGCTTTAATTCTTATCTATGAATTAAATCTTATCACCTACACTTTTGCCAGCCCTGTCCTTTGCCTGGAAAATCTGAACAATGATTCATTCTGCATGCACTGCCAGCTACATGGGAGACACTCTGCTAGACACTGGGGACACAATGCCGATCAAGATAGATATGGTCTTGTCCTCCTGGAATGTGCAATCTACAGGGAACATAGATAAGTTTTCAGGAGGTTAGGCAAGAGTATGTTAAGTTCTATGGTAGGGAAGTAATAGCATATAGTCAGAGAATATAGAAGTGACACCTAAATCAGACTTGGGGACATCAAAGAAGTCATTATATACAAGTAAGGACCAAAAGGTTGAGAAGGTGGTATTCAGATCCAAGGCTTAGGAGCTGAGGTCAAGGAATAACTGCTTCAGAGAGAACACCACTTGCAAAGGTGAGAAAGTACATGTTATTCTTGTTTAGAGAACAGAAGGTACTTTATTGTGGTGACTGCAGAAGTGGCTAAGGCAGTTGTGTTGGAAAATGAGGCTGGAGAGATAAATATCCCTAACAATGGTGCTCTTTTAGGCTATTGCTCATGCTGTTCCTTTTGTCCGAAATGACCTGGCAGCCTCCCACTCAGCTTGACTATCTTCTCCTCTATAAAGTGTTTCCTTATCTTGCTTGGTGATACAAATTTTTTTCTAGCACATGCTTGGGTTTATCACTCCCATCACTAATCTGTCTCTCCTAGTAGAATGTCAACTCCTGGAGGGCAGAGATGATAATCTATTTATTCTCACATCCCCCCTGTGTTTAGCACAGAACATATCACAAAGTGGATGCCCAATCAGGAACATCTGCTAATGTCACACTTTGGAAAAGATCCTATTTTTGCCATAGGTACTAGAACCTCCTGGTTCATTCAAAGCCTTGGGGTTGTGTAGGTGTATATCACCTTCTTCAACAGGCCCATTGGTACATGGAGTTAGGAGGCTGCACAGCACGGTTATGTTTATTTGATTCTACAGACTGATATAAAAATCAGGAGTGACTTACAGGAGGAGTGTGATCAGGGCTCCAAATTCCTTGCTTTGAGGATTCAGTTTTTTATGTAGTTTGAATAAACAAACTTTGGGGGAGAAGGGTATGTGTTAAGTGTCTTCTAAATCAAGGGCCAGGGCTGAAGTTCTGCTTATGGTTTCTCTTGGTATGTGATACCAGAATCCATCCTGGCCTCATTCCTGGTAGGCCAACAGGATTGGATTAATCAAATGTGTAAGGAAAAGAGAAGAATCAAGACGTGGTGAGAGCAAGAGAGGTTTCTCAGTAGTCCTGGGACCTTTGGGAAATGCATCCTAAATGAACTTATTACTCATCTTTAACTGAGCATCCAAGGAAGAATGGTATCAAAGAAAGGCCCTTTGAGACATGACCTATAGTTCTCTGCATAAGAGCCAGACCTGATGTGCTAATCTTCGGTTGTACCAGCTTCTAGCACATATAGATTGCTTCTAGAGTGGATTTCCAGGAACCAGCACCAAGGGCAACAGAGATTGGTTAATGAAACCTTGGAAAAAGAAGGACTTCCTGTTCATTTAAGAAAGCAGAAAGCTGAGGTGTTGCTGTTTGTTTCTCAAGGTGGTAAAACCTGGACTTAGGTTCCACAGTATTGCACATATGCAGAAGTGAGGGCCCAGATGGGTGAGGTACACGGCAGTGAGCTGAGAAAGCTTTAAAAAACTAAATGAAATAAAACAAAACCCTTTGGCATATGGCAGCAGAACTCGGCAGAAAATGGCCTGTCTTCTGAGTATGTTGGACTTAATGAGAAACCCAGATGCTCTTTTCTCTTTCCCTTTTCCCAGAGTGTATTTAAAGATTTTGAGTCCTCATGGTTGTCTTTCAAACATGTTCTTCTTTTTTCATAGGCTGACTGCTACCAATCCTTATATTTTCTTCTCTTTGGACATCCAGGCTTGCCTCAAAGTAGAGGAATTAGTGTAAAACTTCATATTTCTACATGTTGAGACTGAACTGTTGAATTGGAGTGGGATACTTTGTACATTATCTCCATAGGCTTCCTCTACACAGCACTAAGCAGGGTTCCAGTTGTTGCCTGGCTGTGAGGATAGAGGAAGCAGCCAGTTAGCTTCTTCATTTGGGTTACAGTGGACTGTGCTTATGGGTGAATTACAGTTTTAATTATTTCATTAGTCAATGTTATACATGAACCTCTCCATTCTTTATTTGATTCTCTTAAGGTTAAGGTTGATCTTTCTAAGCCTATTAATATGATTATGGACCAACAAAAAGTTATGACAAATAGAGAAATGACTTTGTGATTCACTTAAATGGAAGGGGAGTGTGAGTGTGTGTGTGTGTATGTATATGCGGCAGTGGTAAGGAATATCGGGGATGGGATTTTTTTCCCCAATATGCCTTCAAAGCAAGTTAATACAAGAAGCTTACATCCCTGAATATTACATTCCTGAATGTTTTCTTCATTCTCATTGCTTTGCTAGTTGTATGAGTTATCTATTCCTATGTAACAACTTGCTTCCAAATTTAGAAGCTTTAAACAACAAAAATTTATAATCTCACAGTGTCTGTGAGTCACAGATCTGGATATAGCTGGGCCCTCCAGCTTACAGTTTCTCACAGTCCTGCAATCATAGTACTGACTAGAGCTTTAGGCACTTTGAGTCTCAACTTGGGGAGAATACACTTCTGAGCTCAATCACATGGCTATTGGCATGGTCATGATGGCTTTTGGCCAAAGACATCAAGCCCCTGCTATGTGGACTTCTCCACAGGGCTATTCACAGCATGGTCACTCGCTTTCCCTAGATGAAAGAGTCTGAGAAAGGGTGAGAGATAGCAAACAAGATGGAAGTCACATTCTTTGGAAGGGGAGTAACCTAAACTTGGGAGTGCTATCCCATCACTTTTCCTGTAATCTATTCATTAGAATCAAATCATTAAGTCCAGCCCACAATGAAGGGGAGAGGATAACACAAGGGCATACATAGTAGGAGGTAGATCACTGGAGGCTGTTACAGAATCTCCTACCACACTAATTTATTAATTAAGAAGCTGATATTTAATACAAGTCACTCTGCTCTGTGGACTAACTCAGAGAAGGAAGCAATGTGCTTTGTTCTTCAAAGTGGGATTTGCAATCTATCTGAAAAAAAAAAAATGTTTATACTTTAAAAAATATCCTGCAGTTCTGTTAGTGGGAATGCAAACTGGTGTAGCCGCTCTGGACAACAGTGTGGAGGTTCCTCAAAAAATTAAAAATAGAACTACCCTATGACCTAGCAATAGCACTACTAGGAATTTACCCAAGGGATACAGGAGTGCTGATGCATAGGGGCACATGTGCCCCAATGTTTATGGCAGCACTTTCAAAAATAGCCAAGTTATGGAAAGAGCCTAAATGTCCATCAACTGATGAATGGATAAAGAAGATGTGGTTTATATATACAATGGAATACTACTTGGCAATGAGAAAGAATGAAATCATGCCTTTTGCAGCAACATGGATGGAACTGGGAGATATTATGAGTGAAATAAGTCAGTCAGAGAAGGACAGATATCATATGCTTTCACTCGTATGTGGATCTGGAGAAACTTAACAGAAGACCATGGGGGATGGAAGGGGGAAAAATAGTTACAAACAGAGAGGGAAGGAGGCAAACCACAAGAGACTCCTAAATACAGAGAACAAACTGAGGGTGGGTGGGGGGACGTGAGGGAGAGGGGAAAATGGATGACAGGCACTGAGGAGGGCACTTGTCGGGATGAGCACTAGGTGTTGTATGGAAGCCAATTTGGGAATAAATTATATTCCTAAAAAAATTTAAAAAATATCCTCAATAATATGTCATTATACCTAATTGCTCAGAGAGTAACAGAGGTGGGAGAACTCACTGTGGAGACAATTTAGGGCTATGTCTGACCTAGGAGAGAGATTGGTCCCCATCGGACTCAGCTGCTGCAGAGCGAGCACGTGAACGATGAATACCGGAGGTCTATTTGGAACTGGACATGAAGCAAATGAACAGCTTCATCCTTTTCTAAGATATTTTAGGACCCTCTCACAGTCTTGCTCTAACAATTCTCTTCCATTCCACCCCTTCTTCTCCCCACTATGATTGGGAGCAGAGGAGAGAAAAGATGAGGAAAGCAGGACTTGCAGTTTTTTACAGAGTGATTTCTTTCTGATTTTGTTTCTGGTAACTTTCTGAGATGACTTATCGTGGAGTTGCTGTGCGTCTTACTGTTTGCAAATGCCAAGTAAATGGTGATTAGAATCACATTTTCTGTTTTGCTTATTTTGGTTTTAAAAAATCTGTCTAGGGCTAGCCTCTTATTTTGTCAATGAGGAAAACAAAGTCTAGAGAAGTTCAATGACTTGCTCACGTTCTCTAGCTTCCAAACCACTGCTCTTTTCATGACATCTCACTGTCTCTTACCCAACGTAGATTTTTTTTATCCATCACATTAAATGTCACTGCAAGTCCAGGGACGGGTTGTCCTTACCTCATATGTGAGTTGCTGAGTCAGTTTTGGAGGTGACACTTTTATTTGCACATACCAAACAGTATTAGCACAGTTTTTTCTGAAAGCATGGTACATACTAAATACCATTTATTTCGAAGAGATGTAGGATTTCTCTTTCAATGGAATACTCAAAAAAGAAAATTGAGTACATTTTAGTAATATCTGCTTGCCAGACACAAGGGAGCACTGGAATTATATAAAATTGAAATGATATTTGAATATGAGATTCAAAGAAAACTGGTGTGCATTTAGTAATGATAGAAGTTCACAGAGACAATCTAATATGTACCACTCTCTTAAGCAATTGTGAGTTCCTATAAGCCTTATTCACCAAAATACCACTCTAGGGGAAAAAACCCAAACTTGTTAATTGGAGATTTCAGAAATAAAGTCTTTATCAAATCTTGATTTTAAGTTTTCATTTACACATGGGTGTAAAACAATAATTTTCTTATCTCAATTTTTGAACTTCACGTGTATTTTCTAGGAGATGTCCTCCAGACATGGAGAGGAAATGAAATAGCATCACCTCTTAACTATTCCTTTATCTCCTCTGCACTTTCTGTTTCTCCTCCTTAATTTTAAGAATTTATAGTGCTATCCTGAACTTTCATAAACTGTAATATTCCTGCAGAAAGTGATAACAGCCATGTTAGATGCTGTGATTCTTTTTTTAATAAAAGTGATATACCATCTCTCCCTAACAGAAATCCCAAACCCAAAATTAAAATACAGTTAAGTATTACAGATGCTGATATCGGTGTCATTATTTTGTGAAGACTAAATATTTTTTGGAAGAGTAATGGTGGGCTCAATTTGCTGTGACAAAGTGATCTCTGGTGAAACTGTCAAGCAAAACTGATAACTTTAAATTAAATAAAGACTATGGCTGTAGTTGTACTGACTTATGAAACAGCAAAACCCTTTATGAGGACTTTAAGTATCAGAAAAGACTCTAAGCATTTCCATGACCATGATAATATGGGATGTTTTCAGAGATATTGTTTTATTGGACCCCCAGACTTTTCTTTCAGATAAAATTGTCTTTTCCTTTTCACAGAAGACCTGACATTGGAAAGACAACATGACTTATTCATGGCCATACAGTCACTAATGTTGGATCCTAGGTTCCCTGAGTCCAAAGCTAGTACTCTGATACTTAAATACTTTGGAGAATGTGATGGCAGTAACAATATGCAAGAAATACACAACAGATACTCCTCCACAAACACACAGCTGAACGAACATAAACACAGACTAAGTGATGTGTTTTTTCCATGCCCCAGCTCTTCCAGACCACTTGCCATCCCTTCTTCTCATACTATTTTCCCTTTCTGTGATTTTGCTTTCTTTTTTCTTTAGATTGGACTGTCTTTTATCTTCTCTGCCTATTGAGATTCTAAGCATTGTTTATGGTACTTCTCAGATATCATTCTTTAGCTGGGTTGTCTTTCTTGCTTTCAGTGGAATGTTTCCCTTTTTCACCTTAGCCCCTCCAAACATGTCATTTATGCATGACTTTGGATGCTTTATCATATGGTGCCTTGTGTTAGAGTTACTCATGTTCATACTTGTCCCTGCTCAGGAGGGTCAGCTTCATAAGAGCAGAGAACATGGTTTATTTTTTCTGGGCCTTCCAGCGGCTTACACATAGAAAAGGATAGGTATGTATGAGATAAACTGAAATATTTATATTGGCAATTACATATAGTTTATGCCAATTACTATCCAGGAGATGAAGAGATTACCTTCATGAACCTGAGCAGTCAGGTTCTGAACTCCTTTAAATGATCAGATGGTAATTACTGGCCAGGAAGGGAATGGTGGATACTAGAAGGAGAGGCACTTAGGAAGGCAATGGTAGTAAGAGAGTGGTAAGAAGGGGAGCCTGAGATCCCTCTTTATAAGTACTCATTCTACTTTGGGTGACTGCTCTACTCTTTATCTTTGAGGGCATAATGAAAGCTCTACGAGCTCATTCCCTGCTGTGTCCTCGGTGCCCAGCATTGTGCGGGGATAGATGAGGGGGCTTATAAACACTTGCTGACAAATGACTAATGCATGGCAGTTGAGACTTTCACATTAAGAGTGGAAAAGGGGAACACATGTCATGTGCAGACTGTTTATTCACTGGTGATGGTCTGTGCATAAAGTGTTTTGATTTCTTTGTGTGTATTTTGGATATTTAGATGGCTTATGCCTTTTGTAAATTTTGTTCCCTCCCTCCTCTTCCATATGCCTCTCTGTTTTTAGTTACCTTTCTACACTGCCAAAACAAAATAAATCCAACAGCTGCCTCCACTTGAGTTTCCTTTAGTATTGTTTTACAGTTTCCCATCTCCTTTAAATATATCCTAAGTATGTTTTTTGTGGGGGAGGTAAGAATGTGCAGAGAAAGCAGACAAGTTAGTCAATCTTGTCTTAGCACAAAATTTTACTCTTAAAAGTCTAGCAGTGGAACTAACTTACCTCTGTTTATTTTTGCCCCAAAGATTCTTTGCACATTAAATATCTTCTTCAATGGCATTCTAATAATTCCTTATTTTCTCAGTTTAAAAGAAAATCAATAGGAAGATTTTCCCTTCCAGGAATTAATAAGATGCATCTCACTTTTTTTTTTTTAAAGAAGAGATTCCTAAGTCTAGGTGGGAAGTTTTATTTAAAATATTCTAGATGTGAGGGATTTAAATATATTTAAAGAGGGCTAATTTAAACAATTTAATATGTACTCTCTCTAGGGAAATGAAACTTCAGCATATGTGACTTTCATTAGTGGGTTTACCATAGAGATATAAGCCAAAACACTTAATAGGGAAAGCTTAATGACTAATTAATTGATCCTTAAATTGTTTGCTAATGGGTATTACATACTCATGAAACATATCTTTTGTCTATTTTCTGAAGTGCTCTCTTAGGGAAAAGGCAAGATATTACTTAGAGTAAATCAAACCTTGTCAGTGGTTGGTAAAACAGCCAGGGTCTCATCTCTGAATTTACCAGAGGATGTCTCTTCATTCTCTCAGACCATGAAAGGTGAAGAAAACCATCATTAGATGTCGAACTAAAAAATTATTTTATGTAGGAACTCAGAATGAGGTCATCTTTGATATAGTAACTATAAAAATAAAAACCAAGCTAATGTATATGGACAAGGAAATGAGTTAATCATAAGAAGGCAGCCCTATGGTATCTTGTTGACTGACTGTATTTTTATCTGGAAAAATCAAAGTTTCCTAACATTTAGAATCACAAAGAAACATAATCACAAAGTAAGCCTAAAATTTAGTAAGGTTTGCCTCATTTTTTCATTACATTCTCGTCAGTTTTTTTTTTTAAAGCAGACATTGAAGTACAGTTAAATGCAATTCATATAGGACACACTGTTTTTGTGTTTGTTCAGCTTAAGAAAAATGTTTTGAATACCACCTGTGCTGAATATATACTGACAGGTCCCAAATTTTCTGGCCTGGGCTTTTTCCTGTACTCCAGACTTGTATGTCCACTAGCACACTTAACACATTCACTTGATGGGTAACAGATATATAAACTTCTCCTGTCGCGAAGGGGACCCTTGATCTTCCCCACCCCTCCCCCTGTGCCCCTCACAGCTCTTCTCGCCTCAGTTAATGACAACTTTGTCTGTCTAGTTGCTCAAGCCAGAAACCTGGGAGTTACACTTGCCCTTGCCCTTGCCCTTACACTCGGTCTGCCAGGTTTCAGAATGCACATGGAATCTGGCCATTTCTTAACACCTCATTCTACCACTCAGGTCTGAGCCTCTGCCATTTCTTGACTGGATTTACTGGAAGACCCTCTAAGTGTTCTCTCCCCTGCAATCTTTGTCTCCTGAGGTCTATTCTGAATAAAGCCACCAGGCTGATCCTTTAAAGGTAGAGATATAGCATACCACTCCTCTGCTCAAAAATCTCAAGTAGCTCTTCATTTCAATCACAGTAAATGCAAAAGTCCTTAAAATGATTGTCAAAGCTCTCCATTATCTGACCTTTTAATACCTCCCTGACCTTATTTCCAACTAAGCTCTACCTGGTCCACACAGCTTCAGCCACGCTGGCTTACTTTCTGTTCCTGGAAAATGCCTCCACCTAAAAAAGTCTTTCTTTGATATCCACATAGCTCTCTCCCTCTTCTTCAAACCCTTCCTCAAGTGGCATCTTCTTAAAGCGGCCTTTCCCGATGCCTTCGAATAGTAACATCTCTGCCTCAACAGGGGAAAGGGCATATCTCGGATCTATTCATATTCCGGGCAATGTGTTTATTGTCTCGGGTCTCAGTTTTCCAGTATAAATTAAGGGTTTTGGCAAAATGTTCCACGAAGCCTTCGGACCTCTAAAATTTTTTAAACTCTATGAGACCAGTTTGGCCCTGATGAACTAGTGAGACTTAGGCTTAAAAGTCTATTAGTGGTGAAGGAGACAGACCCCATTTTCCTAGAAGGCCAGCTCTAGTGGGAAATATTAAAACATAACCCATGCTGCTCGCTAGACAACTATTACACTTCTGAAAGAGGTCTTATTTAAAAGCCTGTTTGTTTTTGCTGGTTTCCAGTTTGCTTTAGCTCCCTAAATAGTTGGGAGGCCTTAGGAAAGGAAACTGAATTCTCTGGGCCTTAGTCTCCTCATCTGTAAAATGAGGCCGATGTTCCAGATGATCTCCAACTTCTCTTCTAGATTTGGAACTCTCTTTTTCCAGGAGGAAATCACCACACTTTCCCTCATAGTCACAACTCTTCATCTAGTTGCATAAAATATTCATCTGCAAGTTAGTGACTGGAGACATAGCTTCCTTGGCTTTGTGTAGCATGGCACCATTCCCACGGAGCATAATTGTAGGCATTTCTTATTATAGTTCTGTTCGAATGCCTAGCTGTCCTACGGAGGCCTTGGCGCTTAGATTAGAGCGAGTGTGACTCCAGGACACATTCTTTACGTATATTTTCAGTGTTAGACAATTATGCAGAAAGACAAAGCAGAAGGCATAAACACAGCAGCTGTTTTGTCCCCAAGTATTCTACTTCTTGGTAGAATTGAGAGTTTTGTTACACTTGACTATAATGGTCAGAAGATCACAGCTATGTGAATATTTTAATGCCAGCACTCAAAAGGTTTCTGGAGGAAAAGTTCTTTTTTAGTCCATGTGCTTAATACTTTCAACTCTGAGAAAGATCAGTTTTATGTTTTCCTGCATAAAGGATATTAGTGAATAATAACCCACTTAAATTACCAAGTTAGTGAGTCATTTTTCTCTTTGTGAACTCTATTTAAACATAATTATTAAACTATAACCTTAATCAGTAAGGATTATTTCTACATGGAATTGAGGCAAATTATTTAAAAAAATTTTTTAAAGTTTATTTATTTTGAGAGAGAGACAGAGCATGAGTGGGGCAGGGGCAGGGGCAGAGAGAGGGAGAGAGAATCCCAAGCACGCTCCATGCTGTAAGCCCAGAGCCTGATGTCGGACTCGAACTCTGAGTGGTGAGATCATGACATGAGCTGAGATCAAGAGTCAGACACTTAACTGACTGAGCCACCCAGGTGCCTCAAGGACTTTCTAGATGAAAGTCTAGATGACTTCTCTAGTTGAGAAGTAGAAAAGAAATCGAGAGCTGATGTAATTTTGGTATGTGGGGCATATTGTTTTGAAATATACTTTTATGTGGTTTTCAAAATGTTTTTGAGGTGATATCCAACAAATTCTCACAAAGTTCCTTTGAGATTAAAAAAACAAATAATATTGAGATGAGCATTCTCCACAGAGAAGAGCCTAGAAAATGGAGGAAAAAGTTTCCAGACTCAATCATGCAACATTTTCTTATTGAGTCATGTGACTAATGTCATTCCTTCCTTCCTTCCTTCCTTCCTTCCTTCCTTCCTTCCTTCCTTCCTTCCTTCCTTCCTTCCTTCCTTCCTTCCTTCTCTCCCTCCCTCCTTCCTTCCTTACCTCCCTCCTTCCTTCCTTCCTTCCTTCCCTCCTTCCTTCCTTCTTTTATTAGTTATATATTGTTCCCAAGTTAGGCTTTGTTAAGGATTTGGGAATGAGACTGTCTTGTTACTGAAAATGTGTCAGGAACAATGCACCAAAATGCCCAAGGATAAACTAAGCAGTCTTTAGTAACATGGGTACCTATTCTAGCTCTTTTTCCATTTTGTAGGAAGGATATTTTGTGGAACTGTGAACTTAATTGAAATCATATGTCACTACTCCTCGTGTTTCCAGGCAGGCGGACTAGCATCAGCTGCAGAACAGAAACTCGACACCCATGATGTTTTTCTCTTTATTACTAGGGAGGTTTTTAAGAAGACTAAAAACTCATGAGTAGTTGGAGGGTCTGAGAAACACTTTCAATTATAAATTTCTGGGATTTTGTATCCCTTGTAGTCAGAATTTCATTTCATTTCTTTTAAAATACCATTCTCCTTCTAAAAAGTTATTTCCCCTCAATACACATAAACACATAGTCTTAAAATTATGGGGAGTTTTACCTCAATTCTGACCAATCATTCTGTGTCATATTCTCATTCCCTCCTCCACTGAGGGTGGGGTCCCACCTAGAAACTGGAGGTATTTCATCTTGGTTGGCCAGAGCAAACTGCTTTGTTCTTGGTGGCCCCCTTTCCCCAGGAACAGCATGCTGTTTCTGTACTGCCTATCTCCTGGTTCTTGCTGCAACGGGGCAAACCTTCTAGAAAAGTGGCAACAGCCCTTCTGAAAGGATTTAGCAACCTTTAATTTAACTGCACCAAAGCAAGTTGATGAGGGAGAAAAAAAAAGTTCCAATCCTTGAACATCTCCAATAAGGTTTGGTTGCCATCATTAAGAAGAGAAAAATGTTTTCTAAGCACAAGCTATGGAAATGAATACGGGAAATAAGAAACTCATTCCTTTGGAAGGAAGAAAGGGATGAAGGAATGAAAGAAGCTAAGAAGGAAGGGAGAAAGGAAGGAAGGGAGGAGGGAGGATAGGAGGAAGGAAGGAAAAAATGAGGGAAGAAAGAAAAATAAAAAGAGGAATGAGAGAAAAAGGAAAGGAGAGATGGTGACGTGGCTGTTAGCGACATTAGTCTCAGAAACCAGCTGGAATATAGTGTGTCTCTTAGCTTCTGCATAATGAATAAAGGTTTTCCAAATGATATAGTTTCGGTTCCAAGAGGGAGGAGGCCACGTTAGCACACTCATTCCTTCGGAACCACAGTATTGCAGACTGCACTGCCTCACCGCCTGTTTTCCCTGTTTACCAAAGGGAAAGGGGGTGGAGTTGCCTTTAATTATTAACCTTGAAAATATCCTCTTTATTATTTGTGGTCATGGCAAAAAGCAAAACTTATGTTCACAGATAATCTCAATCTTTATTTTAGTCCTTATGTTCAGCCTCTCCCTAGTAAGTGTTTTACCTGAAGCAAACCTAAAATTTAAAGGGAGAGGAAGCAAAAGAAGTCAGGTCCTATGTGATACCCATTCCTGGTGAATCCAAAGAGAACTCCCTGAGAATGCCCCGTGCCTACACTGGGGGCACCCCTTATTGGCTATATCAGAGGAGGAGGATGTCCCAGATGATTGCATCTGATTTCAGTCATTCCAAGGAGGCAAGATGAAGTTTATCCCTTTATTACATTCCTTAATCATCTATGAGCAGGTTACATAAAATTAATGTGAACTCTTCAATCAAATTTAAAATATCTTGTTAAGGAGATAGGAATAGTAAATATCAAGAAAGTTGACAAACTGATCTGAACTTTCATTTGGGTCCTCTCATGCTTAATCTTTTAACGAGTTAATTTTGAAATTGTATGTATCACATTTTTCACCTGTGAGACTTATAGGGTGAATCTGAGTCACAACGATGGTAACATGTATTGATTTCCTTAGGTCAGCCATAGTAAAAGTAAGGAATTGTAAGTCTCTCACCAAATGGTGGGAGAAGAAAAAATTTCTATTGGCCTTTCTTTTTTAGCGGTGAAATGGAGTATTGACCTTTAGGGTTCAAGATCTACCGTTGGAATATTATAAGCAGTGTTTACACAGATTTATTAGGCATCCATTTATTAGGCAGATTTATTAGGCAGATTTATTAGGCATCCATTGTTTGTTTAATGGGTGAATGCCAATATACATGATAGCAAATATAAAATCAAATGAATGCATGGGCGTAGTTCGCCTGCTAGATGTCCGTGTTGAAAACAGTAAGAAGAAAAACAAGGTGGCCTATTCTTTCTCTTGGAAATTCAAATTGATGTGACTGAAATTATTATTTTGACATATAATGGATAAGAAGTCCTCCACTCCAGATAATTAGGTAAAGGGCTACTTTTTGGGTTTTCTGTCACTTGTGCGTAGACTAGAAAAATACAGAACTAGATCAACATTCGGGTTTGGGAACTATTTAGTTTTTGTGATTTTTAGAAAGATACACCTAGGTATGGTACATTTAATGATATAACACAAACAGTCAGACCAACATTGAAATATATATTGAAATGAGCATATTCTGGGAATTATATTAAGGATATAATTGAAAGCTAATGCTGTATCCTCATGAGACCAAAAAAGTTAGTGTTTAATAAAATGCTGTGTGGTACATCATTTAGGCTTTTCTTTGCTGGGTAAGGAAGCATTTGATCTGACTACAATTTTTTTATGAGAGCATTTCAGAGTCAAATGTCACAATGTGCCATCCTACTGGGGAAACGAATAAGTGTGATAAAATTATGGTAAACATACTATTCTTTCTGAGTGGTAAATTTCTAATGCTAGATTATATAATAAAAGTTATTATTTAATGCATCTCTATTTACTAGTTCTAGAAGCTCATAATTAAATAGAATTTTCTGGAAAATTATCATTTATCTCAATTGGAATGAATAGCTAGAAAATAGACCATAATGGGAAGGGCCAGGCAAATCTATGGATCAAAACAAAGTCTATGTCCAGGAGCTTTTCATCTGTGAATAGTGAGCATGTAGAGATGATCATGAACAAGAAAATCTCTTTAGGGGAATGGACCTAACTAAATTGAGTACAGTGATGTAAGTTGGTCCAGATTTTGTGATCTACCATTTCAACCTAGCCAGTAATGGAACAGAATGATGAAAGAAAGTCCAGTAAGTGTGAATTTATCCAAAGTCTAAGAATCAAAGGAAGTTTTAGGAAACTAAAGGGGGTGCTACCACTTAGATCCAAATATGAAGAAAAACAAAGGCGGGATGATTAGGGTCAGGATAGGTGTACAGAGCCTCAGGTGAGAGAAAAGGCAGGTATCTTAGCCCCAAGGCATTAAAATCATAAGAATGACTCAATTCTGAGATCGAGGACCATTAAAAAAATACACACACACACACACACACACACACACACACACACCCTGCTTAGAATATAAGTTGGCCCTAGTTAAATACAGACCTGAGCTGGAAGGTGAGGCTTTTGTAGGCACAAATGCTAGTCAGGTTTCGCTCGGTTTAGGAATAGGTTTGGGAGCTTAAAGGATATTATAGACAAGACATTATGTAATCATCAAAATATATTAACCTTCCACTAGATATTCTTGTGATGTGACCTTAACTTTACTGCTTTTGCAAATATTTTACCCAGCATATCCTTGAACACCACAAGTTTGAACTGCACGGGTCCACTTATACAGGGATTCTTTTTTTTTCAATTACACTACAATGGTATAAATGCATTTTCTCTTCCTTATGATTTTCTTAATAACATTTTCCTTTTTCTACCTCACTTGATTGTAAGAATCAAGTGAATTCAGTGAATTTCAGTAGCTTTTTTGCCATCTGCAACAAAAAGAAAAGTTTTTTTTTTTTTAATGTTCATTTATTCTTGAGAGAGAGAGAGACAGACAGAGCATGAGCAGGGGAGGAGCAGAGAAAGAGGGAGACACAGAATCTGAAGCAGGCTCCAGGCTTCAAGCTTTCAGCACAGAGCCCTATGCAGGGCTCGAATTGACCAACTTGGGAGATCATGACCTGAGCCGAAGTTGGATGTCCAACCGACTGAGCCACTCAAGTGCCCCAAGATTCGACTAATATTAAACAAACACAGCCTCTGCCAAACCAGTCTACTGGGGTGGGGGGTGGGGTGACTTAGGTAGGCAATGCCAAGGAGGTGACCTCGGTGCTGGCAGTGAGAACTGCAAGTACTGGGGAGTCACAGAAAAGGAAGCTGACCGTGCCAGGGAAGACATCCTAGAGGAAGTGTCATTTAAGTTGAAACTAAAGCACCTCCAGGTGATGCGTGAGAGGGAGGCAAGAGCTGCAGGCAAAAGAATGCGAAACATATTTGAAAAAAAATGCAAGTAGTTTTGTCTCTCTAGACGGTAGTCAGCAAGGAGGGATGTTAAGAGAAGATTCTGGGGAGGTAAGAGAATGGCAGATCCTGAGGGTCCTTGTAATAAACCCTGTCAAGGGTTTTGAACATTAATCCAAGGAAAATGGGCATATGACCACTATTTATTCATTCACTCATTTGATTACAGAAATATAGTATGACTGATTTCTTGGTGCTTCTGCTTTCTCATTTAACATAAGTGAAATGGGTTGAGGTGCTCCTTCAGGGGATATGAACATGTTGGAGTATTTTATGTTAATGACTGAGGCTCTTTGTTCCCTCATTTTTAGTTTTTGTTGACTATTTCAGTTTACAAATGCAATATTAAGCTTTCAAGTTCTACATTCGGGTCATGTGGAAAAAAGATAACATGAATTTCCATACAAAACAGCCCCTAATCAAACTAGAAACGTATGTTGCATACTTTATGTGAAAAAGTATCCACCAAATTGTTCAGTCCCGTTATTCTGCCTCTGCAAGAACCTAGAGATTAATGAGTAGTATTGTCAGGGGTAATTGGTAAAAAAGGCATATCGTGAATTAGTTATCTTTGTCGGATGAACATAGTAAAATATTTGTGCAGAATTCACATAGGTAACATGGGAGTTCAACTTGTTTTTTTGTTTTTGTTTTTAATCTGTATATGCTGGAGCAAAGGAGGTAAGTTAGTGAATTAATCAGCAGCGAGGGTGAAATTACACAGACTAAGGACTTCTACTTAACAAAACCCTCTTTATTGCCTTTTTTGTCTAATGGCAGTAATGTTGAGAAGTGGAATGGTTGCCATCACACCTCAACACAAGTGCTGCTCAGCGCTTGATTACATGAAGGCCGGTCCTGCCATTCAGCTCCATTGCAGGAACTCATCCACTGAAGGGAAATAATGGCAACAATGCTGTTACTAATCTAAAGACAGTGTTAGCAGTTTTGCTATTAAAAGTCTAGGGGGAGCGGGGGGAGTTGAGGACTAGAAGGGACTTAGAAAGGACTCTTAGCGAATCTTAGATTAAATAACCACCAATGTTGCTTCTTAGGCTTTTCAGAAAAAGGACATTGCTATCTTTTACCTATAAAAAGTATTTCAGAATGTAATTGTCTCTCCTGTGGAGAGATGTGTTGCTTCTTCATTTATTTACTTACTCACTAATTCAGTAATTATCTACGCAGGGCCTAGGATGTATTAGGCAATAAAGCAAATGTGATTCTACAACTTTCAGGGACATTATGATCTAGTAAGAAAGAAGGGAAATAAAAGAATAGATGATGAGTGATGAGAATGATAATGATAAGCAGAATATATGGGGCCACGGGAGTCCATGATGGGGGTTTCTCACCTGGACTAGGGGGTTGGGGAAAGCTCGTTAGACGAAGGAAGGTTTAGGTTGCATGAAGCAAAAATAAGAGTCTCCAAGTGAAGTCAAGTTTGAAGGGCGGCAGAGAAAAAGGAATAAAAGAGAATTTTCTAGGCAGAGGAACAGCATGCGTGAAGGCTGGAAGGCAAAAGGCTTCAGGCTACATTCCAGGCTCTTGATGGCCTTGGGCATCATGCTGATAAGGATGGACTTTCTCCAGGAGGTAACATTCTTTTTTTTTTTTTAAATGAGGATTATCGTTCTTTTCTTTTTTCCTTTTTTAAAAATGTTTATTCATTTTTGAGAGAAAGACAGAGACAGAGCATGAGCAGGGGAGGGGCAAAGAGAGAGGGAGACACAGAACTTGAAGCAGGCTCCAGGCTCTGTGTTCAGCACAGAGCCTCAGGTGGGGCTCGAACTCCTGAACCTTAAGATCATGACACGAGTTGAAGTTGGATGCTTAACCAACTGAGCCACCCAGGCACCTCCAATGGGTAACATTCTTATGTTTGCTGGTTTTCTGGATCAATCATCACCCACATCACAAAAACTGTGCAATCTAGTTATGCTCCTTTTCATGCTTTTTGGTGGTGGGATTCCTCCAGTGGCCTGGGCCCAGGCTCCCACGTGACTTGGAAGGAGGGATGTCACTGGGCCCAGTTCTCCCTGGAACTCGGGGAGGGTTAGGGCTTCACGATGATAAGGCTCCATAGGAGACAGTACAAGCTCTGACATAACAAAAACCCTAGAAACTCAGTTTTTCTCCTTCTCAAATATAAGGCTTCGGGAAAGTTAACACAAATTTGCAATTTCTTTTCCACATACATTTTACATGGAAACTGTAATGAAAATATCTTCCTTATAGGTTTGTTATGATGATTCAAGGAATTAGTGAGAAGAACACCAAGGTACACCAAATAAATGTTAATTGTTTTTGTTGTCTTTGTTATTATTCCTATCTCATTCGACTCCAAGGGGTAGAAGAAGTCAGTTTATTCGCTGTTACTGAAAAAAACCATTGCCTCTTATTCCCTATTCTTTAAATTGATTTCAGAATCGTAGTACCTTATTCCCAGACTTTGACTTTACCATTGCAGCCATGGGTGGTCCATAAGTTGTCAGATGTATAGCTTGGGTTTAAAACCCCCAGGTGTGTCTTTGTGACTAATTCGGGAGAATATTTGAATGATGGAGACTCCAAATCTAATTAACATCTGGTAAAGTGTCTATGTTTCTGACAGCATAAGGCTGGAATATGGCCTTCCCCCCCCCAGTTGTGAGAGAAGAGGGGAGGCATGTCATCAAAGCTCTTTAGTGATAGTCACAATGACATCTGCTCTTTTAGACCTGGACCCTGCTTTCTCAGAACTGGGATTTGATGCATTAGATATTTTTCCTTCTTTAGGGAGAATAGTGAAAGCAGACCTAAGCATACCATAATCATGAAGTACTGATTGTTTAAAAGACAGAAAGGTCATGAAGATACAGGAAGGGAAAAACCACATGCTACAATCACTAATTCTAAGCCCCAGTGGAAGATGAATAGGCTGTTATTTATACATACTGGTCTCAACACTGAGGCCACTTAGGATAAGAGGCAGAAAGGCCCCCATTTCAAATTACCAGGCATCTGTAGCTAATGACTGTATTCAGTTATAGTGCATATGGCAGGTGAATGTTCCCCTCTTAGACTTGTTCCTGCTATTATCCAGATAGCTACTCTTGTTTTCTTTTTGCTTTTTTTCCTGCTAAAATCACAGAGCTGAGCAAAGTAGTAGCAAGCCATCGGGGCCTGCTAATCAAATCTGAGAGACTAGGGCTCCAATCTCAGCTCATCATATGACTTAAGAGGCCCTCATTTAGACAGGATCTGAAAAGTCCCTTCTAAAGCCTTTACAAAGTGAGAATAATCTTCATTAAGTGCTACAGATTTCACGGGAAAAAAATGGATTAGGGGCTTGTCACAGGAAAGATAATTAATGTGCTGGAGAGAAGTATAGGCAATAGAAAGAAAAATTTCTCCATTGAAAGAAAAGAAAAAAATTTACAACAGCTAGGGTGGATGATGATTAAATGTTAAGAAGCAGTTCCTGCTGGCTTGATTTTTATAGTATAATTAAAAGAGGGAGAGAGAGAGAGAGATGGGAAGGGACACATACACATACACACAAAGAAAATTACTCATACAAAACTCAGACAAAATATGATCTCAGGATTAAAAGGAACATTCATGGTTTTGTGTTACTGGATAGATATTTATTTCTCTCTCTTGGATCTAAAAAGATTAAATCTTTTACTAAGTGAAAGTCCTCCAAAACATTTTGCTAAATTGCTTTTCAATATATTCTTGGTCAAAATATTGTTGTGAGTTGGGAAATATCTTCTAAATTATTTTATAGCTAAAGAAGTCTTAGCGATTTTTTTTCCACTATTTAATTCAGCTATCTTGCTGCTCATAGTTCTTGCTGAAATTGGTGTTATTTCAGGCCCTGAAGCAAATGGTCCTTTGCCCCTTTTCTAATTTCCTCCTTTCCAGACAGCAGGATTTGGCTTTTTATCAAGGAATCAAATGCCCACCCAATGGGCCTGCTGGGACTTTTTCCAACTAAAACACATTTCTTTCCTGCGAATGTGTAATCATTTGCAAGTGCGTACACGGCCGAAAACCTGTTGATAGGAAATGCTGGAAGAGCCAGTTCTTTTTCTGTGGTGCTAGATGTATCCTGGACACAAACAATTAATAATCATGACTTGTTATTTATTTATTTAATTATGATTGCCATAAAAATGAGAAAATGTGAGAAAAGAAGACATCGTCCATTTCTTAGGTAGGGTGTCATGGGATGTCTATACTCGAGTGGAATTGTTCTGAGTTCAGGATCGAGTCCTAAACTTTGCATTTCAATTGCATTCTATCCACCTGAAACATATACTGTCTGACTATGGTATAACTGGCTCCATGTTAGGAACACAAAAAAAAATCCAAAAATGAACATATAGTATTGCCTCATGGTTTTCTAGAGGAGACAGACACAAATAACCTCAGTAAAATGAAACGATGATAATACAGGATCAGCAAAACGCAATGGTGTGCTGGGAAGATGCCCTCAACGCTGCTGGGGGGTTGTGTATCCATTCAGATTTCATGGAGAAGGTGACCGTGGAGCTGGTGCTTGAAAAACTAAGTAGGAATCACCCGGCAGAGAAGCAGGAAAGGGTATTTCACTGCCATCTGAATTATCCTGTGAAACACAGATGTGATCATGACATTCTTTTGCTCCAAAAATCCTAATGAATCCACATTATTAAAATTAAAAAAAAAAAACCCAAATACTTAGAATCCATTGTTTTAAGTCTTTTATAAACATATGCCTGTCGACGTGAAGTTTTTCTAGTGTCCTTGAGGGCAGTTTCTATGCACAGAAAGGACTATTTGTGATTCTTTTGGATTTTCAATTAATATTTGACGTATTATAGATCTGACTTAATTTTTCCTCAATCTTTTACATGCAATTTAGGAATCTTATTATTCTGTTAACAATGTAGCACATTTCAGCAAGCACTTTCAAGGGGATCTTGAAACCTAATTAATTAAAATTGTTTAAACATTTTACATTAAATTTATAAATTTAAAATACTTGATTTTTAAAAGATCTTAACCTGTCTAATTAATAAGTAAAATCTAAGTACTTAAGTAAATCTTAAGAAATCTAATTAATTAAACTTTAAAATATGATGAACTTTAAGTTCTTTTAAAGTACGCTGGTACGATTTATAAACGGTAAAATCTCATGCCTTTGAAGTTAAAATAAAAAGTTTAATAAATTATCTAATTATATAATTTAAGTGGGAAACACAGAACTAATGCATTGGACACTCCAATGTGCCAAATTCTCTTATGTATTAAAAATACAAAAATACCAAGTATACACAGATTGTGTTCATATATTACTCTCAAAGTAATACTATGGGCTTAGTTTGCTTCATTATTTTTATATTCCCTAGGGTTATATGACACTTCCTCATCATAGCAGAGATTGCTAGCTGCCAAACAGTTTCTAGTCTCTCATTCTTACTTAGTAATGGGATCTTGTTTTAATTTAGGGCAGCAGTAGGCCAGAGAAATTACATTTCCCAACCTGTTTTGCATCTAAGCGTGGCCATGAGACCAATATTTGGCCAATGAAGTGAGTGTTGTATGTGGCTTCTTGAAGAACTGCTTAAAGGAAAATGGCTTATTTGGGAATAGAGTCCTTTTTATCTTTTTGCATTTCTTTTTTCTTCTTGCTGCCATATTGAACTATAAGGTGACTCTGAAGATCACAACAGAAGGACTCTGGGTGATCGTATTAGTTTGCTAGGGCTGCTATAACAAAATGTCACAGATGGGTGGCTTAAACAACAGGAATTTATTGTCTTACAGTTCTGGAGGGTAGAAGTTCAAGGTCAAGGTGCCTACAGATTTGGTTTCTTCTGAGGCCTCTCTTCTTTGCTTAGAGCTGGCAGGCCTCTCCCTGTGTATTCACATGGTTATCCCTTGGTCTGTGTGTTGTCTGTGCCCTGACCTCCTCTTATTATAAGGATATTATTATCCTTATTAAAGCCCACCAATATCATCTTATTTTACCTTAATTTCCTCCTTAAAGACCCTGTCTCCAAATACCATCACAGTCTGAGTTACTGGGGGTTAGGACTTTAACATATAAATTTTGGACAATTCAGCCTATTTATTACAGTTGCTATGGGCTGAATGTCTGTGGCCTTCAAAATTCATATGTTGGAGCCCAATCCCCAATGTTATGGTATCTGGAGGTGGGTCTTTGGGGAGGCAATTTGTTCATAGGGATGAAATCCTCATGAAGGGGTTAATGTCCTTATAAGAAGAGACCTAAGAAAGCTTGCTTCTTCTCTTGGCAATGTGAGGATAATAGCAAGAAGGTAGCTATCTATAAGCCAGGAAGTGGGATCTCACTAGACATGGAACTCACTAGACATGGGATCTGCCAGTGCCTTGATCTTAGACTTCTCAGCCTCCATAACTGTGAGAAATAATGTTTGTTGTTTAAGGCACTAGTCTATGGTATTTTTGTTATAGCAGCTTGAACTGACAAAGACAACAGTGCCATAAAACTGACAGGATTTAACCAAATCATGGATGTTAAGGATGGCTTCCAAGAAGAAATATTAAATGAACAAAAATGTGAAGAATGGAAATTAATAAGTGAAGAAGATACAGTTGTAGAGAAAGGTCTTATCTTGGAGGAGAAAACGTGAGAACAAAGACCTATGGCTGGGTTTTTAGAGGCACAGAGCACAGCTAGAAGGGAAGCCGAATGAGACCAGGCAGGGTCAGGTAGGTTAGGGATTTCTGTCTTACCCAAGAGCAACGGAAATATTCTGACTATTTGAAACAAAGATGGCATGATCAGACTTGTATTTTGAATTTTGAAAAGGTCATACTGGCTTCAGTTTGGAAAACAAATTGGAAGGATGTGAGAATCAATGGGAGAAACGACGGAGAAAAGAAGAGAAAAATGCATAGGCTTGGGTCTGGAGGGGTGCCAACAAAATAATGGCAGGGGAAAGAAAGATGAGCCTATAAATGACTTTTTCTGAGAAGCTGCTCTTAGAGGAGGTGAGAGAAAGATTAGTAGCTAAAGAAGGGCGTGGGGTTTAGATTTTTCTTTTCCAATTGGAGAGACATGAGCATGTTTAAAATTTGATCAGAAGCCACTGTAGAAAATGATTTGGCAGTTCCTCAAAAAGTTAAACATAGAATTACCATATGACCCAGCAATTCCACTCCTAGGTTTACAACCAGAGGAACTGAACACAGGTGTTTAAACAAAAACTTACACACAGATGTTCAGAGCAGCACTGTTCATAGTAGCCAAAAGGTGGGAAAGACCAAATGTCCAGTAAATGATAAACAGATAAACAAAATGTGGCATAGCCATACAAGGAATATTATTCACTCATAAAAAGGAATGAAGTATTGATACATACTACAGTATGAGTAGACTTGAAAAATATTGTGCTAAGTGAAAGGAGCCAGACTCAAAAGAGATCACATATCATATGATTCTGTTTAAGTGACATATCCAGAATATATAAATCATAGAGATAGAAAGCAGATTAGTGGTTGCCAGGGCCAATGGGGAAGGAGAAATGGGGAATGATTGCTTAATGGAAACATATTTCCTTTTGGGGTGATGAAATATTTGTAGCTAGATGGAGGTGATGGTTGTGAATATACTGTCACTCAGTTGCATCCTTTAAAAAATAGTTTATTTTTGAGAGAGAGAGAGAGAGAGAGAGAGAGAGAGAGAGAGAGGGAGGGAGGGAGAGAGAACAAGTGGGGGAGGGGCAGAGGGAGAGAGAGGGACAGAGGATCTGAAGGAGTCCGACGTGGGGCTCAAATTCTTGAACCACCAGATCAAGACCAGCATTGAAGTCCAACGCTTCACTGACTGAGCCACCCAAGTGTCCTGTCACATACTTTAAAATAGTTAATTTTACGTTATGTGATTTTTACCTCAATGTTTTTAAATAAAGGAAAGATGTTCCTGGGAAGACTCGAGATGAAGAGCAGAGAAGAGCATTAATAAAGATTGGTAGAATTCTGAAAATTTGTGTAGAGATGAAATTAAAGCAAAAGTGGAGAAATTATCTAGAATGAGTATGTGGCACAGCTCCTTTGTGGTAACAGGCAGGAAGTAAGAATGATGGGATGTATGGGTTTGTGCATCAGCTATCAGGAAGTTCAGGAGAGCCCCTATTACTGCATCTATTTTCTCTATGAATTAACATGTGAGATCACCATGTGCTGAAAGCAAATGGGCTGAAGGAAGGGCTAAAGATTTAAAGATAATTTAAAAATTTTGTTTAAGTCATTGGAAAAAGGGAGACAATATAGGTTAGAGATAAATATTTAGGTAGTTAGAGCTGGCTAAGTTCACAGCCTATTTGAGATTGGGTTTCTAAAGTTTTAAAGGAATTAACCAACCTGCCGTTTTATGTGACTTTTTCCCCCTAGCTATGTTTACCTATGTAGGTACAGGCAAGGAGTAAGAGGTGGATGGGGTGCCTGGGTTACTCAGTTGGTTGAGTGTCCAACTCTTGATTTCAGCTCAGGTCATGATCCCAGGGTCATGGGATTGAGCCCTGAGTCAGGCTCCATGTTGAGTGTAGAGCCTGCCAGAGATTATCTCCAGATTCTCTCTGTCTCTCCTGCTCGTGGATGCTCTCTGTATAAAATAAAAAAAAAATTGAGAGTTGGGTAACTCAGGATTGGGGTTTTGTTGGACCTGTCTAATGAAAAGGTAGCATAGCAAGAGAGTTAAGATATTGACAAGAATGCTACTGAAACCATAAGTCATGAAACGAGATTATCTCAGGAGGAAAATAAGGAAAGAGGGGAAAAAAAGCTAATGATTAAATAGGAGAAAATAGTGGGATCAGTATACTGAAAATGCTGATGAAGTTGAATAAAGGCCAAAGGTACCCAATCCAGTATGCTGAAGATAGGAGAGTTTGTGAATAAGGAGGGGAATTAGTGAGTTTGGTTATGAAACTCACTAATAAAATAGAAATGATGACAAGAATGAGGGGCTGAATGGAATGGAGAAAAACCTGGGACAGGCCAAAAAACCAAAAGCTGAGGATGCTGGATGGGTCAGTAGATCATCCATGTAGACACTGAGCTCATTCAGGCTTTCAACAGGGCTTGGATAAAAACCAAATTTGGGGCTATATGCCAACACTTTTCATTAAAGGAAGGGAATAACTTGAGTACAGATGGGATGGTAAAGATTAATAAAATCAAATGGAATTGGTCTAAATGAACAGGATTTGACAAGAGAGCCTGGGGGTGGTCTGAATGCAGCAACAGGGAGAGATGAAGATATCAACACTATCACCTGGCCCTAGAATAGTTGAGACATGAGATAATAAACAGTGACTTTTAAGTGTGTTGCCGAGAAACAGTGTCACTGAAGAAGAGGTCTGTTTTAATTAAGGCAGGAAGATGAAGGAAACCCTTGAAAGGGGGATGAGGGTATTGGTTGTGTATCGGACAGGGACTGGTGGTCAAGAAAACAGAAACCATTTCATGTCTTTCATACTGTGGGAATTTAATTCAAGGAACTGGTTACAAAGCTTTTGGCAGGGACAGAGGAACAAAAGGCAAGAGAGGAGGAGACTAAAGGGGTACAAAGGGAGAAATAGATTATCAAGAGATCAGAAGCTACTAATGCCCATAAGCCAACCCTTGCTGCTGTGCTCCTGAAGAAACTGTCACAGTCAGTTCTGGATCCATCTCACCGAGGGCTAGAACCACGAAGAAGATTCTGCCCTGGCTGGGCTGTCGGGAGTCCAGAATTCCCTGATTCCTACTGCCACAATTGCCAACAACTACTACACCGTCAGAGCCAGAAGCAAGAAACTGCTCCCTCCCTTCCACCTTCTGTTCTCCACTGTCTTCTGTTGGCAGAAGGAAGGCAGCTGGCAGGGAGCCTGCAGAAATATGTTTGCAATCTCCCAGCCCCAGCAATGTAGATCCAAGAGGAGAAGGGTAAGTGTGGGCTGAAAGGAAACACTGAGTAAGTGGAAGGGGTGGGGGATGGCTTGCTGCTTATGGATAAGCTATTCCAAGGAGGTACAGTGAAGGGTTTGGATAGTGGTATAGAGGTGATAATCGGGTCAGGGATAAAATGAGGAGGATAATGAGAAACATCCTTTATTCTAATTCCTCCTCAAAAGCCGGAGGAAAAAGAACCAAAAGGAAAAAAATGTCCCCAACTTCTACCACCACTTCTAATAACCCACCTAGTTCTATCTTGACTCCTGTGTCTATGCATGAACTTGCCAGCTTCTTAACCAAGGCCAGTCCTGTCCCTTCTACCCTACTCAAGGATATCGCTCTAGCATCACTGTTTTTGTTTTTTCTTTCCCTATTGGATGATTCCTATGGGAATAACTGTGGTGTAATTTCTCTCATTAGAAAATAATAAAAGGAAAGAAAGGAAGGAAGGAGGAAAGGAAGGAAGGAGGAAAGGAAGGAAGGAGGAAAGGAAGGAAGGAGGGAAGGAAGAAAGGAGTGAAAGAAAGAAACCCCTCTCTTGACTCCACTGTATCCTACATTGTAGTAAATGGCAACTCTATCTCTCCATTGCTCTGACCAAGAATCTGGGATCCCCTTCCCTCCCTCTCTCCATCCCTCCCCTCTTCCTTCCTTCCTTCCTTCCTTCCTTCCTTCCTTCCTTCCTTCCTTCCTTCCTTCCTTCTTCCTTCCTTCCTCCCTCCCTTCCTTCCTTCCTCTCTTTCTCTCCCTCTCTCTCACTGTCCCCAGCCACTTTCATCCTTTGCACCAATGTATCTATTGAATCTTGGCAGCCCTATCTTCAAGGTCCATCATTACCTATTACCACTTTACCACTGCTATTTTAGTCTATTCTACATTCAGCATCCAGATGATCCTTTTAAAATATTTAAGGTTATGTCTCTTCTTTACTCAGAGCCATCTAAAACCTTCTCATCTCATGCACAGTAAAATCCATAGTTCATTTATTCACGGATAGGCTTCTACAGAATGTGCCCTGCCTCCACTTTGACCTCCTTACCTCATATTTCTCCCCCCTCAATTACTCTGCTCCAGCCTCACTGGTCCCCTTGCTGTTCCTGAAACATACTAGACATGCCTCAGGGCCTTTGCACTTGCGGTTCTCACTGAGAAAGTTTTCTCACAGTTATTCACATGACTCACTCATTCACTCCCATTAGGTCTCTGCTCAAATGTCATCTCTGTGAGAGTTTTTTAAACAAATCCATTTAAAGAAACAACTCTTACCCTCTTAGCACGCATCATCATCTGCCATACCTGTTTATTTCTCCTTTATCTATCTTTATCTGCTAGAAGATAAAGTTCAGGAGGGCAGGGACTTTGTTTTCTTCTTTGCCATGTCTTCAGAATCCACTCAGTGCACAGAACATCATAAGCACTGGTGGATGAATATGTGAAAACATAGGGGGAAGATAAACACACTACATTTTATGAAGAAGATAATGCACTTTTTGCTGGGCTTTGTTTTCTAGCTTTGGATATAACTTTGTGATACCCTTGACACTGGTCCTTGAGGACAAGTAAAATCTATAAACTATCAAGAGAGGCCACTGTCATTTCATTTCTGACTGCCTACTTTTCTACCTTGAACCAATCACTTATGATCCTAGATCAAGCATTTATTCTTATTTTTGAAAGGTTGAGAACTGTGTTTCATATATTTTCTTATTAACTTCTGAGAAAAAACATAAAACACTTAATACGGATGAAGAAGTATACTTTGGGGTGCCTGGGTGGCTCAGTCAGTTAAGTGTCCAACTTTGACTCAGGTCATGATTTCTCTCAGTTTGTGAGTTTGAGCCCTGCATCAGACTCCGTGTTGACAGTTGAGAACCTGGAGACCACTTTGGATTCTATGTCTCCCTCTTTCTGCCCCTACCCTGCTCATACTCTGTCTCTCTCTCCCTCAAAAATAAACAAACATTAAAAGAAGTATATACTAATCAATGAAATGTCCAGATTAAGTAAATGTCTCTTAGACTTGGTGGTTATTAGGGTTAAAAATATAAAAATTGAACTCCAAGTTCTGAATTTTGGGCAGAGACATCTAGACTTCTGAAACACATGGATTTATATCTGGTAGGACTTCCTGAGATATATGTTATTTTCCCCAAGCAGTGTACTTTTTCCTTTTTTAACCTCATAAAGGCCAGGACGATTTTGTTTGGAAAATGTATCTATACGTTTCTTCTGTGTTGAATACTTTGGTTGTGTTTGAATGATTATCAGTGAATTCTTCTCATGCTCATTAAGGACACAGATGTGTACCAAAGTGACTGTGTTCTCCACTTACACCCCTGTCTCCTCCTTCTGGGACACACAAGTGAGGAGTTGGGAGTGAAAGGGTGCAGGCAGAGAGCGAGTGAGGAAGAGCAATAACAGAAGAAAAGTATGCCTGAAGGCGGGGAGAGAGGTTGAAAAAAAGGCACTGGAAAAAGTCTGAGAGGCCAGTTTTAGGGGTAGAGAACAGCTGTACTGCATATTGCTTTCTGACAAATCAGTTGAAATGCTTCATAAAAATCCTCAACCCTTTGAGCAAATATAGGGGTTTTTGTTTAGTTTTGTTTTGTCTTTTTCTTTTGAAAATCATATAATGTGGTCGAGAAGGCGATGTTTAATTAAGGGGAAAACAGTTCAGTTCCTGTGAGTAAATTAATATCTACCTTTAGGCAATGTGGTGGAGTGTTTCATAAGCCAAATGGAAGACTCTGGAAAATAAAGAAGGGTTCAAGTAGCTGATTCTATGAAAACAGATTAAGGTCTAAGATTTTTACAGGAATAGACAAGAACATTTTTGGTCCTTGTAGTAAATCTGTTTTGTATTGATTAGGCAAACCAAATGAGACAAATGGACACGTTTGGTCAATTCAATTTTCAGAGGTGCATCCCCATAGTTGTATGGTACGGTGGCAATCTAGAGACCCAGGGTGAGGGGGACTTCTGGGAACCTGGCTTCATGTGATTATTCAAGTTGCTCATTTCACTTGGCAGTTCTGTGTGCTTGAGACCTACAGTTTTGCTTTGTTTGCATTGCAATGGTATCTGTTTACACTAAAGAAAACTCCATCTCTATGTTGGCAGATCACAGCAGATGACTGAGGAAAAAAGACTGAAATTGTTGCTCTGGTACTTTTTGTCTTGCTCATTGCAAGGTGGGGGTGAGTGGCAGTGTTCAGGGAATTAGTATGTTTTTCAACATGGAGGTTAGGCCACGTATAGTGGGGGGGATAAAACCATGATGAAGAACAGGACAGAGAAAATGTTTTCCACTGAGGAGCATAAGAAATACAAGCAGCCACAGTGGAGGTCATATGTCAACACTTTAGGTAAGGAAAATCCAACTGGAAGAATTGAAATATACGGCGGTATTTGTTAGGCTTTGGAGGATGGGCAATACTGCAATGGGCAGAGAGTAGGGGAGAGAAAGTCATTCCAGAAAAAAGAAATAGCATGAGGAAAGCTATGGGACATGAGGAGACAGATCCAAGTTCATAAGGAAAAGAGAAAGGAGAAAAAAGAGAAAGAAAGAAAAAAGAGAAAAAAAGGAAAAGGAAGAAAGGGAAGGAGGGAGGGAGGGAGGGAGGGAAGGAGGGAGGGAAGAAAGAAAAGAAGGGAAGGAAGAAAGAAACAAAGAAAATAATAAGATTATTAAGGCTTTGGATTCCGAGCTAAAGAATTGGTTGGAAAAAGGAAACCAATGGAAATCTCTTTAGGAGGGAGATTAAATCAACAGTACATTTCAATGGTTACTGAATCTTTTCATATTATTATCTAATATATTTGATCAGTGGATAAATTTGTTGCTAGGTTAACAAGATTAACTAAAGGCCATGCTGTTACAAAAAAAAATCTAAGTTGTTAAAAGTTACATCTTCTTGGATTGCATTTTTAAATTAAGAATAAATTATTAGCAGAGTTTTAATCTCCACCTTACTGTTTCAAACTTAAATCAAAATATCATTACAGAACATGAACCATGCTCGCTTACAAGCTAGCCGTGCACTAGACTGCTAGGAAGCAAAGCTGAAGTAAGCTCTAATTTCTGCTTTTAGAAAAAGTTTTACTTGTATAAATCATCTATCCCATTCCTCAAATTGGGATGTAAAAATAAGGTCCTATTTCACTTAATCTGTGCTAACATCAAATGTTCCTTTGTACTTAAAAAAAAGCTGTTCCTTTTTTTGGTTTCTTTCTGATAGTATTCTGCATATTTGAACAAACAAGACAGTAACATTTACAAACAAAGGTCCGGGATGGTTTACCCAGCCAGGGTAGGGGTGGTGAGCTGGAGTCCACAGGGCCCTCCTGCTGTGGCCTGGGGTGGATGTGGCCCAGGCACCATCCTACTTCTCCCCGGGGCTTAGGAGGGACCAGGGACAGACAGCTCCTGGAGCTCTTTTCAAGCCAGCATTCCCAGTCAAATGCAACTCCTCCTGGGCCCAGGTTTAGAGCTGCCATTGGAGACTCAGACAGTTTCCAGTGTGTCCATGTACTGAGTTCTGTAGGCCTCTTGAGCCGTTCTTTAAAACTTGCTCTTGGGAATGTTAGCAAGGTTGGAAGCTGCCAAAAAAAAAAAAAAAGCCAAAAAAACAAAAAAACAAAAAAATCAAAACAAAACTGCAAGTGTGGGAGGAAGGGAGAAGAAACTTTGTTTTGATTGTTCTTTCATTTATCATCTCAGCTGCCTCTCCCACTCCCTCTCTCCCCCTCCCTCCCTCATCCCTGTCTCTCCTCCCCCTTCCTTTCTCCCTCCCACTTGTCTCCTCTTCCCCCTTCTCCTCTCTCCATGTCCCTTTTCTTCTGAGAATGGTGAAAAGTTAGAGCTTCTAGATATAGTTCTCTCCTTTCCCTGCTTCTCTCTGTCTCTCTCTCTCCCTCACATACATACATACACGTGCGTGTGCACACACGCGCACACACACACACACACACACATCTTGGGGAAAAAGCTAAAGTCTCTCACTGAATTTCTTTTCTTATCCTTGTCTTGAAACTTGAAACTGTGAGTGCATGTGTGTGTGTGTGTGTGTGTGTGTGTGTGTGTGTGTGTGTGTGTGCACGCTGTAGGTACTATGGAAAGACTGAAAAGAAACTGGCTGTGGTTCTCCTCCCTCAGTCCTGAAACTGGCATTAGCCCCTTTCTGTATTTTCCCTAGGTGGTCCTAGACGATGGGGGGCGGGGAGGGAGTAGGAAAAGTTTTGCCTGCGTCATGAATTACACTTTTTAATTTTCGCAGGCTTTCAGGACAGTCTGGTCTGCCCTCTCAGTAAAGCATACTTGGAACTGGGAGGTCGGGGGCGGGGAAATATTCCCCCCAGGCACTCTGATGTCTTTTTCCCTGTAGAAAGCTGTGGCCTCTCACAGGGGGTGATTCCATCTGTCTGAGCCTGTGGAGTCTGACTCACTGGCCCAGGAGGGCAGAGTTCAGCCCAGAGTTGGGAGCAAGGCCCCCCGTCTTAAAGGCACAGCATGTGGACTCTGGCTTAGGAGAGGAGAAGGGTGCTGACAAGTAACTGGGCTGCTCCTCTCTAATTTCCAGCAGCCTTGTTTATGTGGCCATCGGTGATAAACAAATTCCAGCACAAAGGTAGTGGTTTACTTAAAATCTTCTTCACTTGGGAATGGAAAAATACATATTGGATTTCGCATGCCCTTGTGAATTGAGATCACCTGCGTCATCCACATGGAGAACAAGAATATTTATTGTATGATTAAGGTTCTGATCCATAGGGGGAGGAAAAATCATCTGCGTGTCACGATTTATCCGCCTCCTTGAATCTCAGCCTACTCACTTCATAAATTAACAACAGGTAGCATCAATCTCTCTTCAAAATATGGAAGACACATGTAACCTGGGGGGCTCAGCCTTCGTGAGATGACGACAATAGGTGTTGTCATTTAACTCAGACACCCACATCTTAAAGCTCAAGACCCCACGTGCAAGAAGTTCAGAGTTTCAGAGAATCCTCCTCCGAGTGCATTTCCACAGGGTATGCACACGTATTTATCAATCACCCCGTGTCCTTCCTCGCCCAGGTGACCAATAAGCTAGAACTCGACAGGCTCAACCCTCGACACATCCAGACGTGGTTTCTGAGTCTGGCCTTCTAACTGCGCGCTGGGTACTGCCACTTGGATGTGGACACGCTGCAGCCCAGCCATGACTGCTGCTGGAGGGGCCAGAACTCGGTGACTCGCCCACACGGGTGAAACGATGCTGCTGCCGCTCTACCCTGGGGCCACTCCTGGGAGGTGGAAAGATGCCAGTTGCTTCTGTGATCTGTGCAGTTAATGGCTGGGGGTGAGACAGATTATTTTCCCCTGTACTTGACAGGTTTTAGATGTGTATGAAGAAGTAACTTATATTTAACATTTTTATTTGAGAAACTTTGATGTGTACTTCAATTTACTAGCTATCACCTTTAAAACTCTTTGACACACAGAAATTATCTGGGTGATTTATCATTGTCTTTTGAAGGTTGACTCATTTAGCAATGACATGACATTTGCATTTGAAATCAGTACTGTATTTATTTCATTGTTCTGAGCCTTACTAAATAAATCTGTGTGTTTTTTTATAATTGTGAGAAAAATAATAATGTAACAACCATTTTGGAATATATGGGTTATCCATAGTTCATAGCTCTTTCAACTTCGATCTTCACAAACTGCTCAGAATAGCAAAATGACCACGTGCCGCCACAGGGAAAATTGTGTTCCGGGACTGTGACTGGAGCAAGATTAATAATAGTAACAATAATAACTTTAAGAACAAGCAATGTGATTTTGTCAATGTTTCTTCACTTCTAAAGTGAAAAGTTTCTTCATTCTTTATGGAAGAAAGTAATAAAACTCACGTTAAATACAGGGAGATCAAAATCTTCCTCATGAGGATAAAGATAGAGAGGTCAAGAATGGCTGATCTTGCTTGAAGTCCTTCGATTTGTGCCTTAGGATGAACATAAGGACACACACCACACTGTGATTTTTAGAAGCTGCTTTAGTCATATTCTTGATCAATAGGATGGATATTGCATCCAGGGCTTTTTAAAAAACAATTATGCTCCTTGTACTTGGCACCCAGTTAGATTGCTACATCGATAATTTAGACTACCATTGATCAAAAAGATAAAAATTTGAAATAAAAACTGGAATTCCATTCAAAAGTCCCAAATGCCAGTCACTTTTACTTACCTAAATTCAAAATAGGGGAACGAAAGACAGTCATATAGTTATAGTGAAATTTTATTGGGTGCCTACTCTTTTTTTTTGTTTTGTTTTGTTTATTTATTTTTGAGAGACATAGAGGCACAGCGTGAACAGGGGAAGGGCAGAGCGAGAGGGAGACACAGAATCGGAAGCAGGCTCCAGGCTCTGATGAGCCATCAGCACAGAGCCCGACGCGGGGCCCGAACTCACAGACCGCGAGATCATGACCTGAGCTGAAGTCGGCCACCCAACCGACTGAGCCACCCAGGTGCCCCTGGGTGCCTACTCTTAATCACACACTTTTCTGATTCTTTACATGAATATAGTTACCTGCTCATCCTAACAACTCCCTATATAGTACTATTATTATTTTCATTTTACGGATAAAGAAATAGGCTCAGGAAATTTGAAGAGTTTGTCCCCAAACCCAGAGCTAGTTACTGGGAGAGTTGGGATACAAACCCAAGCTGCTGGGCTTGGAGCCTGCATTCTGAATCATCATGGGATGTCTTTTTGATGTGAAGTCTGCCTGAGATGATGAAAGTTCAGCAGAGAAAAGAACTGGAGGTTGCAATAATCTCCTAACTGAGAAAGAGTGTCTTCGAGAACCAAAGTCTCTGTATTGCAAACACTTTGTTCTACAGAGGAAGAAACTGGCCGAAGGGGCGAGGACGACTCGCTGGAGGCTACTTACAGCTTTCTTTGTGGGAGACTTGAGACTGGAGACTAAGTAGTTTTTCCCGCCTCTCATTAAGCCAACCAACGTGTGTTGTACCAAGCACATTTTAAGGCAGTGAAGACACAGAGTAACACAGCACACGAGGTCCCTTCCAGTAGGAAGAGTGCATTATGACCGGAGTGGTGATTTAGCATTTCACTAGATTACATGAGTGTGGAACACTCATGTTAAAATATTAGAAAAGTGAGGATAGACTGTGAGGGAGGGGAGTGGGTTTAATATCAGTTCTACCCCATTTTATAGATGAACTTACTAAGACTCATGCATAATAACGTGTCTGAGTCATAAGTGTCAGAGACAAGCGAGATTCAAACCTGTCTTGATACCCCTTCATAGTGAACACAGTGTGTGTGTGTATGTGTGTGTCTGTGCACGTGCACATGCACATGTGTGTGTAAAAAGGACATTACGACTTCCTGGCTAGAGAGTAGCACTTTATACGAATCAGTAAAGCTGGTTAGATCAAGACACTTAGTCCAACTGCTTGGAACCAAAGAGATCCATTTTTCTTGCAGAACCCATACAGTCTAAAAAGCCTTGCCTTTTTCTTTATGGTTACTTTCATCAGAATTCAAACTCACTGAGTTGATGTGTACTGGTTCAAGTTCTTGGGTTCTAGGTTGGGGAGCTTGTGATGTTAGGGAGCATCGACCAGCCCCATATCTGCCAAGGAGACAGCTCAAACAGCAGAGCAGAGGACAGGCATGCCATCTCCCAAAATTAAAAAAGAAAGAAGGAAGGAAAAAGGAACCCTATCTAGATGGGTACAGCCCAGGGCCAGCGTTGCTCAGGGCGTGGATATGTGGGTCATGGCCTTGCTAAGAGTCTTGTCATCTTAAACTCTGAGAAGCCCAGGTAAGGGTGATTTCTGAACAACTCACTCACTTCAGTTCTGTAGAGAGTAGGGGGAGTAGGAACTAGAGGGTGGGTGCTTTTTGCCTTTCAGAATTACTATCAATCTTGTGGTGGGTTTCTCAGCGTGGGGGACCCCATCACTCTGGCCTTCCTGAACCCACAGCTCACCCACCTCTCTGTCAGAGCTAACGTGGCAGAGGTGGTTGGGCAGTGGCTACTGGCTCAGGGCCCTGAAACACTGAGTAATTCTTAGAATGGCTAGGAATGAAGGCACCATTCCAGACACTTCCACGTTGTCTAAAAGTATAAAAAAAACCCTACCACCATGCAGCCCAAACTGTTGGAGGCAGATCCCTTGGCTCTGAAACAAGACCCATCCCTTTTATGGAAGGACATTGCTGGAAAGTTCCACAATATAGGAAAGCCAGGATTCTTTTTCTATTTTTTTTTTTTTTACAGAGTAGGGCGGGACCAAATCAGGAGTGAGGAATGAAGAGGGATGGCTGAAGGGAATCACAGCGCTTTTCCAGAAAGTTTTGAATTTACAATATCACTCTTGGCTTCTAAAAACAAAGATCGGAACTTCTTTTCAGATCTCCTCCAGTGAAAAGAGTCAACCACTTTTCTGGAGCCCCCCAACCTGTGGACTTACTGAGGAGTCAAAAAGCATGGAGTTGATCATTTCAGAAGAAACAAGACAAGATACATTGCACATCAAATCTTATAAGTGACAACTGGCATGACCAACAAAAATAGGCCGTGTGACTGCACTCTAGCTGAGTGTTTATTTATTGGAGAAGAGAAAGGTACAATCGAGAGAAAGGGGAATCATGTCAGGATGTTATTGGAAACAAGCGGATTGGCTGCCGGGACTGACATTCCCGACTGCGGAGAGCAGCGAGGCCAGCCAGCAGTTGGGTCAGAGGCCGGAGAACATTTGAGACGTGGACTTAGAGCCCCCAAATCGATTTTAAATTGGATTCCAAGTTTTAGTGCAATTAAAAGCCACGGCAAAGTTTTGAGAAGAGAAATGGTAGGGTCAAATTATTAGAGCAATATGGTTTTCATTTTAATTAGGACGAACCACGGGGATGGGGGCGGGGGTGGGGGGGGGATGGTGAGAGGATCAGCGAGTGAGGCAGTTCACTAACCAGAGCCGGACAGGAGCTGACAAGGGCTTTCTGAAATGGATAGATGAAAGCTATAGGGTGATACTGTAGACGCAAAGATTTTTTTTCCCCTTTAATTTTATCTGATTCAGTTTCCGTGTTAGTTCTGACAGACTTGGATCACCAGCTTGATTAGTTCTCTTATGCATCCATAAACACTAAAATTATACTGTTTCATCCATCTACGTCTTTATTCACATCCACAATTTAGGCGAAGTGAAGAGGAAAAATGTCCAGATTAAGGATGACTGAATTATTTTTCTATCCTATTTTGAAATAAAAAAAAAAAAAGGAATTCATGTTTTTCTTACTTTGTCATTATCAACCCTACTCCTTTTGGAGGATTTTCATCTGAAATCTGAATGTGTTTACCAGCTGGGAAAAATCTGACATTTACTTGATTTTGTCCCTTGGAAGTAAAAAAAAAAATTTGGCAGTCCTATTAAACAACAAGTCTGCTTATTTATTCCTTCAATCCCTCCCCAGGTGTCGAGTTCCTTTCAAAGCTCCGACAGACCTCTAACCAGCTTTTTAAAGGTAATTTCTTAAAGTGCTGCCTCTGGCCGCAGAAAATGCCACGTAGCTTTCTGGGCTTACAAAGGCTGAGAAGGCCACTTGGGTTATATTTGCAGCTTTTTGTGTGGTTCTGGGTGGGTAACACTCTATTGCCAACATTATTCTTTCCCTCTTCTGGGAAGAGCCGTAATTGTACTTGGCTTGGTTAACACAAAGGCCTCTGAAAAATATGAAGCTGATCCCTCTAGTGTTCTTTTGTGAAGACTACAGTACGGCGTGCGGTACGAGGAAAACAGCAGGAAAACACCACAGACAATAGCTCCTGAAGTCAATCTGTTTTTCAAACGACATTAATAAAATGACTTGCAGAGACAATTCTCTGTGCTGTGTGAGAGTATTTACAAAAGAAAATGCTGGCATTTTTCTACAATCTATCTACGTTCTGCGAGTGTGCAGTTGGTTAACATTATTGGAGGATGTGTGGCACTGAGAATTATCTGAACAAAGAGTAAACAATTTAAATAACTCTGGTCAGAGTTATCAGAGGTGCAGAGACAATGCAAACTTGCCTCGTTTTCGGAAATGAAGTCACTGCACTGGTTAGGATTATCTGACTATGTTCCCAGGCTTTTCTGGTCACACAACGGGGAGAAGAGATTTCATACGTTTTTACATTCTTTTCCTGATGCTCCCTGACGTTCAATAAAAAGAGAATGCTGCCTTCATGCTTTTCTTTGACATTTTCTTCTCCATTCACACACTTATTAAATAACTATTCTATTTCAGGCATTGAAGATTACAAAATTGATAAGGCAGAGTCACGTTCCTCAATAAACTATGCAATCTCAGTGGCGGAGATTCTTAAACAACCACAGCAAAGATGTATACAAAGCTTGGGAACCAGAAAAAGTGATATTAATTATTAATATTAGTAAGGGGAATGAGATATTTAAATTGGGTTCTGAAGAATGAGCAGGATTTAGCGCCCTCAATATTGCAAACAGCTCATGGTTTGTCGGTCTTTGACTGACCTCCAACTCACTAGCGGTTTCCAGGAAAAGCCACACCGTGATGGGCAGCTGGTCCTCAGAACTGTGCAGCCTGCGTTACTCCTGCAAAATGCCTTAAGGTTAGTCCAGTTTGGTCCAGTTTCTGTTCTGGTGGCTCCCATTCTTCACATTAAAGAAAAAGAGCTATGCCATAGAAATGCTAGCTTTCAGGTTAATGAATGTGAAATCAAATTTGGAAGCATAATAGGGGTAGGTATTCAGACTGCTGCTACAGCTCTGGATTCTGAGCAGGAAGAGGTGCTGCACAAGCAAAACCAAGTGAAATACTGAGAGTAGAACCAGATCCACTGTGTGTCTAGACGTAGGTCCTGATTGAGGGAGTTTGGCTATATTAGATGATCTCTAAGAGCCTTTCTAGTTGTAAGAGCCCATGAATCAATTTTCAGAATTATTATCAAAAGAGCTGATTGCCCCAGAGAGTCTAGGTCACTGCACAGCCACTCGAGACCCTACTACGATGATATTTGCACCAGACATTGCCTAACAAGTTCTTCTGTAAAAGGGCCCCCCCGCCGACAGGATGATATTCACAGTGATGTTGATAAGAAAGTTCACTGGCTGGAAAACACTGAGGTAGTTTTCAAAGGTTTCTGACTTTCTTGGTCTATAGAGATCATTTGATTCATTACACAGAACATATCATCGTGGTTATTATATTTACATTTTATGTATACAGTTAAAATCAAATCATACTCATAAGAGCTAAAAGCATATTGAGGTCTTAAGAAATTGTATAATGCAAAATTGTGTTGCAATTCAATATGAATGTCGCTATAGTAAGCAAACTGTATTTTACAGGCAGCTAAAGTAACATTATTGTCATTTTGTAAAGACCGAATTCTACTATTTCAATAGTTCCCTAATATTAAAACAACAATATGGTTTAATAGCAAAGGCACCAGTGTGTGTGTGTGTGTGTGTGTGTGTGTGTAAAACAAAATTATTCAAGTTTGAAATGCCATGGGAGGCGGTGTTTAACCAGAAACTAAATAGGAGAGCTGGGAACTATAGTTTTAAACCAGACATGCTTATTTCTAGCAGTCCTTCGGACATAGAGAGTTTCTCTTGTAAAACCTTTGTTCAAAACTAAGGGTTGACATTGGTATGTTGAGATTGTCCCTATGTCTTCAGTCTTTTTATTCCAGCGTTAATCACAATACACATTGTCACATTCATCCTGCCAGTGTAAGACAATTTTTATATATATTCTCAGAAGAAATGGAGTCCTAGTTAATTTGGGAATCAAAGTTTAAATATTTAAAAGGAAATCTGCATTTTGCAGTGGGCATACCCATTAATTACATAAGGGGTATAGCAAATGGAGAACACACATTATGAAATGGGGCACAAATTTATTAGGCCCTTCAGTGTCTAAGAATGTCCTAACTAACACCTGAATTTCCCTGGGCTCTATACGACTTTGCAGATGAATGAGGTCATATCAATGCCCATGGCTCAAATTTCATTGGTTCATTTTATTTATATGACTGATATTGGACTCGAGCGGCTCAAAATGTTCATCCTTCTACCAAATCTTTTGAAAAGTACCTCCAGGGGATGTTTCCTACGTCTGCAGCGTTAAGCGACTTCCCCTGAACACTGCTAAAACACACCACAGCCTCTGTTTCGCCCAGCGTTATAGTTCCCCATCTGAAGCCAGTTATGTTCTCCCAGATATATTAGCTACCGTGTCTGGAACTGCTAAGTTTTACTGGGCACTGACACAGGTTCTAGGCATGCCAAATCTGGGTTGGGAAAGGAAGGGAGAGAGGGAAGGAGGGAAGGAGGGAAGGAGGGAAGGAGGGGAGGAGGGGAGGAGGGGAGGAGGGAAGGAGGGGGGGAGGAGGAAGGAGGGGGGGGAGGAAGGAAGGAGGGGGGGAGGAAGGAAGGAGGGGGGAGGAAGGAGGAGGGAAGGAGGAAGGAAGGAGGAGGGGAGGAGGAGGGAAGGAGGAGGGAAGGGGGGAAGATATTTTCCTCCTTGATTTTGTTTCAAGGTTAAAAGTGCTTATGGGGGTGCCTGGGTGGCTCAGTTGGTTAAGCATCTGACTTGGGCTCAGGTCATGATCTCACAGTTCATGAGTTCGAGCCCCTCATCGGGCTCTGTGCTGACAACTCAGAGCCTGGAGCCTGTTTCAGATCCTGTGTCTCCCTCTCTCTCTCTGTCCCTCCCCTGCTTGCACTCTGCCTCTCCCTCTCTCAAAAATAAGTAAAAAATAAAACCAAACCAAAAAAACCCTAAAAGTGCTGCTTACGCCTTGGTAGGTTACAGAGTAAAGCAGCCACTGAAGGTTTTACTTGTGGTTCTTTCTTCTTGAGACTCAGGCATATCTACACACATAGGGAAAAGATACAGAGGTAAGAAATCTGGGATTCTTAATTATTTTTTTCTTCTCAATACCTGATAGTTTTATTTTTTTTTTAAAAAATTGAGTAGGTGTTCATTGTATGTAAGAAAGAAGGAGAAACATCTATAACTCAAGGTTTTGGGTTCTGGCATTATGTCCAAAGGCTGCAATGTAACAGGGAAAACTAAACCATCAGTTTCTGAGTTAACAATTTTATCAATTATTTATTGATTCATATCCCATTTATGTATGAAGAAGATCTAATGGCACCTCAGATAATTAGAGAAAAGCCAAGGTTAAAAATGAAAGATGAAATCCAAAGAAACAGATAGTAGAGAGAGTTCTTGGAGAAGAAATGAAGGAAATTTACTCTGATAAAAAGGAATTAAAGAAGACTAATGGAAAAAGACCTTGCCACTGAGGAGAATGAGAAAGAAGGAGGCACTGTTTATATCAATAGGTAGTTCTCTGTCTTTATTTTCCATGGCACTATATTGTTAAATCCTGCTAGCTCTTTGATAGCTCACCTCGAGGGCTAAACTAAGAAATCCAATTACTTTTCTAGAAGCTGTAGTGATGACCAACTAAACTGTGGCCCTTGGGGACAGTATTTGTATCCTTTGACAGCAATTAATGAAACCAATAAATCAATTAGTTAAATTAAATTAAGGTCCACCCAGCTGTTTCCACAGCCCATCCATGTGTAACTAAATGTGATTATAAGGGTGTCCTTGACGTGAAACGGATACAATTCAAGTGATCTTTGCTGTCTTTATGTCCTTAACATCTCCCATTTACAAAATTATAGTTATTCTACCTTTGTCTTGACTCTATATTGGATGAACTTTGCTTGGGGGAGAGTTCTTGATAGAGGCAACAGAAATACTCTTTGTACTGCTGAGTGAAACGAATAACACCAGGGACTGCAGTCCTTTCTATTTATTCTTTTCTTGGATTTAAGAAATCTCATTCTTCTTCCAAAATAATTGCTGTTATCCAGACCTATTTCCTATTTCAAAGAGGAGGCTTTTGTCTCTCTTGACAATGCTGACATCACCAACTTCTGCCTTCTCCAGGACCATTCTGATTTCTCTCATTGTCTTCCTGGATGAGACTGTCCCTGACCACCCCCCTGCCCCCTGATTAACCTCATTTTCTTTCCCTACTTCCCAAAGAAGTAAACTGTTTCTTTTTCTTCTGCTTCCTTCCTACCTTCCTCACATAATGGCATTTTCACCTCTTCAGCCACTCTCCTCCTCTTTATGAAGGTATCATAGCAGTTGCCTCCTCACATTGAATTCAGTGAGCTTTCCCCACCCTTGATCTTTTCTTTGACTTGTCTCCAGTCTTAGGTACTGTTGACTAATCCCTTCTACTTGAACGTTTTGAGATTGGCAATGCTACATACCGGTTCCTCTCTATATGTCTTCCCCCAATATCTTCTTTATTTCCTTCATTAATTCTTACATCTACCAATTCCTTTGCATATCCATGAAATATTTACCAAGTACCCACTTTTGGAAGGCATTATGTTAGGTCCTAAATATAAAAATAAATAAAAAGACACGCTCTTGAACAGCTTATAGAATAGAAGGGGAGGCAGAGGTGAGTACATAGCTATACTATGTCAAAATGAAACAAAATCCTCTGCCATAAGAATACAAAGAATCTGGAAAGAACAGTTTTGCCTGGATGAAGCAGGGAAGGACAACACAGATGATGCCTATGTTGAATGACCAGGGTAAAAAGAAAATAAGTATCTTTTCAAACATAGGGGGCAGTGTGTGTAGAGACTTGAAGGCCAGGATCTGATGTGAAATGGAGTCTGGTCACTTCAAGAGTATTATCTGCCATTGATAACATTGGAAAGGTAGATCGTGGCCAGACTCTGAAGAGCTTTGAATGCTGGACTGGAGAGTTTTAGGCCTTTTCACTAAAGATGTGTGGGCTAAAACTTTTGAGCTGATGCATATAATCATATACAAGTTGCAGAGGACACCTATTAGCAGTGTGAGCAATGGATTAGAGCCTACAGTTTGCTCATTTCAACGGTCTACAAGAAGAATGATCAATTAAGATCTGAACCAGCCATGGCTGCAGTGGGGATGGATAGTAGACATCTCCTGCAGACAAAATGGATGAAGGAGAGTGCTGATTGGACGTTGAAGACTGGAGGTAGAGAGAAAACTTAAAGACAACTCTGATGTTTCTAAAATAGTTTTTAGATAATGCCATGCCTCTATCCAAACATTTCAATAATTTCTCACTGCCTCATTTCAGTATTTGAAATATAGTTTCTGTATCAATCGAAGTTCTTTTGGCTCCAAGTGAAAGAAATCAACTTGGGCTAGCCGATCAAAAAGAGGCAGAGAGAGAGAATTGAGAGAGAGAGAGAGAGAGAGAGAGAGAGAGAGAGGAGGAGAGTATTGGAAGGATTCTAAGGTTATCGCAAAGAACTCAAGAAAGATTTGAACAATTCAGCACCATGGAAGACAGAAATCAAAGTAGATGACAGATAGCTGAAAATAAGGAATTCATGAATATTATGTCTAGAGTTCTAATTCCCCCTCCCAGTTTCTCAGTTCACATCTGTATACTTTTGGGATCTGATTGTGTCAGCTGGGATCACTTGTTTCCCCAGCTTCATTCAACTGCAATGATTGTGGCAAGGTCAGACTGTACAGCTTTGGCTCTAGAGGTCACATACTTGTATGTCAAGGTCAGTATCCCCAGAAGTAGAGACTTTGGGAGCTGGGCAGATACCCTATGAGAGGTGTCTTCTCTATGTTCTAAATTGTTTCAAGCTATGGATTCACTTGAGAATCTGACTCGAAACAAAAAACAAAAAACAAACAATAAAACTGACAAATAGCTCTCTTCCCGGGAGAGGGGGGAAAAAAAGCACAATCACAATGGTACACAAAGAGTTTTATGGACTTCTTGAAAATTATGCACAACCCCAGATAAGAAACTTTTGCTTGCAGAATAAAGTCTACACTTCTTAGCCTGACTTTCCAAGGCCTTCATGATTTGGTTTGTAAGAGCCTCTTACAGTCTGGCATCCCACTCCTTTTCTCCTCAAGCACTTACAGTAAAAACAAATTACTTTCCCAACTCTGAAACTTTAATCATGTCATTTCTTCTTTCTATAAAGAATGCCCAAATCCTCTTATTGAAATCCTACTCATCCTTTAAGGGTCAGACTGAAAACCTGTCCCTTTTATGAGCTCTTCCTTGACATATCCATCAACAGAGAGACAACTCCCCCTCTTTTTGTCATGTGTAATACTTGATACCCATTTCTTTCATGACATCTATTACTTTTTTCTTTACTTTATAATTTCTATATGATGTATTTGTGCTCTTAGATGCTAAGCTTCCTGGAAATCGGACCTGGTGCCATTCAGCTATGTGCCTGCACTTCTAGTGTTCTCTGTTAAGTGTGAGGCACTCAAGAAATGCTTGTCAAATGGATGAAAGGCTACTTATTGGGAGAGAAAGAGTTCTCGTATAATTTCATCCTGCTTGTATTTTTACAAGCTCTTCTTTTCAGAGGAACAAGTACTTTTCTTATTTTCCTTTTTATTATACTCATTTTCTCAGGCTTTATGTTTTATCTCTGCTTCCCTCCTAGCAAATCCCATCTCCTTTTTTTTTTTTTTCTCTTCATTTTCCCTTGGAGATAAATTTTCCCCTTTCAGTTTTTTCTTTTTAATTAGTATTAATTTGAATGACTGTCTTGTTTTCATTTGTTCTTCAGACCACAGCCTTTACTTTGGCTTCGTTATTCACCAAAGGGAAAATTCTGATCAAGTCAAGAAGCACCCTCCCTTCACTGAAATGCATTGTTTTCAGATTCACTAATGGCTGCAAGAAATTCATAGAAGAGAAAACAGTGGCTGATATTTATATCTTAGGCAGCCGCATTTAGTTCATTCTCACTTGCCTCCATTATTTTCACTTCCTTACAAATGACAGATTTAGAAATCACCACCAAAATATTTAAATTAACTTTAGCTGAGTGAATGATTCTCTTCTCTTTGTTTGAACTGCAAAACCACACTTACAAAATGGCCCAGTAGGAATCCCTTCTCATGTGGACGGTTTTCCGGATGGAGTTGGGATGAAGAGTGGTGGGGGGGCTTGCTATGTATGGAAGAACAGCATCCTCTACTGGTGAGAGGGCCTTTGAGTGAGAAGGCTTCGGAGTGTGGAGAGTCAACAAAGCTCTGGAAAATTCTTGGCTGGCATACTCACTACAGATTGAGAATCAGTTCAAGACTTCTAATGTTCATCACTCATGATAGAACTGAAACTTACTTAATTTCAAACCATTGAAAATCAGTAGTAAATCTTTTTCTTCTTTCCCTTCTCCACTAAGTCTTTTATGTTAAGAGTTACTCTTATTAATTTCCTTGAAAATTCTTGTGCAAAGATTTTATTATGGTTCCAATAGTTTATGTTGATTCAAATGGAGAAACTTGATGTCACCATTATTGTTAAATATTTTCTTAGAAACCAGCTCCGGTGGTGTTCTTGAGGTCTCTCTGTGGCTGATTTATTATTGAGGCCATCTTATACAATGATGTCTTCTTGGTATTTACAAGCCCTTGGCCAGGGTCCACAACCAGCCATCATGAAATTAAATTTCCATCTGTAGCAAATATGTGTGAAAATGAGTATTTCATGTGTTTATTTTTAAAATGTGGTACTTGACATTTTCTTGTATCTAATAAAGATCATGTTGGCTCAGTTTGTCTTTTCTACCTTGGATGCCTAATGGTGGACTAATGCGCCCCATGTTATTGGGTTTCTCATGCTATTCATGGAATGTTTACAAAATGGCATCTTTCTGGGACAGGAGGAAAAGTAAGGTGAGATAGAGTTAAAGGCAAATAATCAGTGGGTAAGTATACTGATTTTTATAAGATTTATTTATGAATTGCAAAATCTCACCCATCCATCTCCATAATTATTAGGCACATATGCTTCATTGTTCTCATAAAACTGACAAGTTCCCTAGAACTTGTATAAAGGGATATGAAAAGAGGAGAGTATTTAAGAGTCTTTTCAATAGAAATGTCCCTCCCCTAACCAGTAAGTTCTATTTTTAGGTACTTTCATATGATCTTGATGGAGGGGCAGTTTCTTTCATTAGTGGGCTTCAAGGATTATGGTTCATGATATTTTCTATCTCTAGCCCACTTGGAATTAAAGAAGATCCCAGCACCTTATCGGGACATTCCATAAGTCTCAAATCAGTTTTCGATGTAAGACATTTAGTTTCAAGAAGGATTTTTTTTTCTCAGGAGACCTGAACCAAGTCTGGATTCACAAAAATTTTCTTTGCTCTAGTTTTATGGAGAAGGCTAATTAATATCTAGTAACTAATTTCCACATATATTCTTTTGCATTACACTCATAAGTATATTCACTTACAGTTCTATATTCTCATTTCTTTATGATGGAGCAATTAGCATTAAACTATCCTTGAGGTTATTATGATTACAATGCCTGTTATAATCACAGTTAGTCATAACTGTAATTATCATCACAAATATAGTGGCTATTAAACTAAATTTTAATAACTCACTCTATTATTAATATAATTTTTATTGTTAACTTCATGCCCTCTTAGAGGCTGCGTAATAATGAATAATTGACAGAGAAGTGGAAATACAAATCACAAAGAACAGAACAAGAAATTCTATTTCCTGTGTTAACGGACTAAGTACTAAAGTTTACTTATAAATCTGTAGTTTGAAACTCAACACATTCTTCTCAATAGTAATAGTTTTATGAATGATGTTGAGCTTTCCAACTAGCTTCTGCCTCCAAATATCTTTAAACCTTAATACAGATTAATACAAAACTAATAGGACGAGCAAGAATTGGAGGTTCAGGGCAGAATCAAGGCATGTGGTGCATGAAAGAAAGGCATGGTAAAGTGAAAGAATTTTCTTTTCTTTCTTGAAAACCGGGCTGATTATAGGGAAAGTAATAATGAAGTTTTCTTTCACTTCCAATCTGACCTTCACCTAAGTCCCTTATGGTGGAATCCCACCTGAAAGTAATGTCAGCATGGTGGGTAACGGCTATGAGACTACAACATGGGGTCGCTGAGCAGAAGAGAGGAATGTAAATGTTGTGGACAGGCTTCTACCTACATGTCTGTAGCCTGTTCTTGCCTATAGGTTGTCTCCTCCTCATCTGTCTTGCAGCATCTGTGACTGCCAAGAACTTGGGATATACTTCTAGTTGTTCTACAAGATTTCAGGGGGTCGGAAAAGAAATCTGGAGGTTAGTAACCTTTTGTGCCTCTATTTATCCTTCTTCGCCCTTAAATTCCCATCAACAATTCTGTTTCTATACCCTCTCCTATAGGTTCCCGCTCGTGGCCATTCTTAGTATCACAGTTTAGCGCATGCTTTTCCTTCTCTACTGAACTATTGCCACAGATTCCCATACTTCCATATTCTCCCCTTGACCTCACCAATATCTCACCCATACACTCTTGCTTTTGTTTCTCTGGACACACTTATTAATCATCTACCAAATCCCCATCACCATGCTTAAAAATCTTTATAGCTTTCTTTTGTCTATAAAATAAATTTCAAGTTTCTCTCTTTCCCTTTTTTTTTTTAAGTTCATTTACTTATTTTGAGAGAGACAGAGAAAGTGTGAGTGGAGGAAGGGCAGAGAAAGAGGGAGAATCTCAAGCAGGTTCCACAATGTCAGCGCAGAATCATGTGGGGCCTGAACTCACGAGAGTGTGAGATCATGACCTGAGCCGAAATCAAGAGTCACATGCTTAACTGACTGAGCTACCCAGGTATCCCGAATTCCAAGGTTCTTAATGAGACTCTCCTTAAATGAGTAGCCTTAAACTACTTTGCCAGAATTATCTCTTATTTACTTAACACCTCAGTGACATGGTTCTGGTTCTGTAAACATAACACACATTTTCACATCTTTTTATATTTGCTCATGCTGTTCCCTCTGCCAAGAATGTTTCTCCCTTATTTTTTCTGTCAAATTCTTGCTAGTCCTTCCCAACAAATTAAAATTTTTTCTCATGAAGTGAAGAATTGCTCTCCCTCCTCTTGCCTTAAATTTAGGATTAGTGACCCTTTCTGATGTCCTATGCATATAACTTTAGAGCAGTACCTCACTTAGTATGTATTTGTCAGGTTCCTTCTATATGCCAGGCACCATTGTAGATGTGGAAAATAAGCTACACAAAGACCCTGTCCCCAAGAAGTTTATATTTTTATGTTTTGGCCTGAGTAACTAGAATAATAGATTTGCCATTTACTGGACAAAGATAGCAAGAGGAGCAAGTTTGAGAATAAAATCAAGAATTTGGTTTTGGTTTTGTTGAGTCTGAAACACTATTGGGTATATATGTGGAGGTGTGATGTAGGTAAATGGTTATAGGAGTCCAAAAAATGAGGGGGAATGTATATATTTGGAAATTGCCAGTGTCTAGAAGGCACCTTAAATTCATTTGATGGAATGAGAACAGAAAAGAGAAGAGGTTGGAGAACTGAACCCAGGGGTCACTTGAATGTCAGAGAGATGAGGAAAAGCTAATGCATGAGGCTGGAGGAGCAACCAGTGAGAGGGAAGAAGGCCCAAAACACAGAACTAAGTGAAGAAGGTGCTTCAGGATGGAAGGCAGTGCCCAATTCTAAAAATGTTGCTGACTAAAATTTGCCTTTGCATCAGCAATAATCTGGTCCTTGGAGACTCCATCATTGGTGGATTCATGGGATCGTAAGCTTGAAAGGAGTGGGTTGAATGAGAGGAGAGGAAATTGGAAGTAGCAAATATAGACAATTGTTTCTAGTGTGTAGTGTATGGGGAGGCAGAGAACTCAGCAAGTGGCTAGAAGAGGTGTGAGTGGGAGATCCTACATTTGTTTTTGTGATGATGGACTGATCCAGTAGAGACAGAAACCTTGATGACCCAGGTAAGAGAGGACAACTGCAGCAGTGCTGTCCGTCAACAGGGAGAAGAGGGGTTGGTCTTAGATAGGACCACTTATCCACTGTAATGGGAGGGAAGTCAGAGTAGATGGGCCCCGATGCTGGATCTTGGTAAATGTGGTGATAAAAATGGTGGCGGTGGCAGTGCATGTGGAAATTTTATACTCACTGCCTCTTATTTTTACCCCTTGAATGAAGTGAGAAGCCAGTTCGGTTGAGAATAAGAGGTAGGGAAGAGGCATAGAGATTTGAGGCAAAAACAGAGAGTCAAATAGTGATCTAGACAAAAAGAAAAAATTCATCTTGCTTCTCTTCTATTAGTTTTTGCCTATCTTTCCCAACTGAACTCCCATCACCGACCTTCCAGCAGGGGGTCTTCCGCAGAGAAAGGGCTTGAGAAATACTGGCCCCATTAATTGATATGAAGCTTTTTTTTTTTTTTTTAGAGCCTGGGCCAAGGGGGTTATCAGACCATTTCAGAGGCTTTAACTAATTAGACTACTCTCCCTGTTCAAATTTACCCACAATGCCTTCCATCTTTCTGTATTTTGAACCAGGAAATCAGCATACTTGCATATGAGCCACATTCTGCAAAAATATGTTTCTGTTGACATCAGATAAAAGTTGAGTCGTGAAATACATCTCTTTAGAGGATTAACCAAGCTTCCAAAAAGGCTCTTTGTTGTGGGATTTGCTACCAGATGGGAAACTCTAGGCTCTGGATGTTAACAGTATTCCGGTGATTGCAGAAAAATAGCTTCATTTTGTGTAAGCAAAATGAACATATATATGTAAAACACGATGACATTGTAAGTAGATATGCAAATAAGAGTGGAAAAACATAGTTAAGTTGCTTATGGTTTAGAGAAATGGAAATGGAAAAAAATTGCTTGTTAATTAACCAGAGCATACCTAGAAAATACTATCTCTACTACTGACTTTCCTCACATGGTTTTAGGCACTGGACTGGTATGTATGACAATATATGATACAGTCCCAATTCCCAAGATGTTAGTCTTCAAGAGAAGTGGTCCCTGTTTTAAAGCATTGGAAAACTTCCAAGTGATATGAGGCCTGGCAGCAATTATGAAAGTAATACAAACTTAGTTTGGACTGGATCAGTTAGGGAAGGCTTGCTGGCAGAGACAAGTCTAACACTTCACAGAACTCATTTCTCTGCTTTGAGGGCTTAGATAAAGAGGGGGCTCTCTGGCTTTCAACTGCTATCATGCTGTGCTGGCTCTCCAGTTGTTTTTCTATGTGTATAAATCATGTCCTCCTTTGTTATTCAACAAACACATAGCAAAGATCTACTAGGTTCCTTGGTGCTGTGGGTGTCTTGGTGAATAATTATTGTGTCTGCCACTGAGACAATCATGGTGTATGGACAAAGACTTCCTTTTGGGCTTTTAATCTACCTACGATAGAGTGTTTTCACTTCTTACTGATCCATATGTTAATATTCTCCACTTTCCAAGAAACGTGGCTTTCATGGTAGACTCACAGATGATACTGACATGAAGTACATCCAGGAAGGCTCCCGAGTTGCTGCTCAGTGGGGCAAGTTGAGGAGGTGCATGGGGCATCTGTTTTGAATTCGGTGTCTAAGCAGAAGCTGATTTTTCTTCCAAAATAGGCTGCACTTCCTCCTGTCACTGGATGGGTTTTCCTGTACCAGATTCCAAATATAAAAGGATAAAGGACAATGGCTGTACTTCCTTTAGCATGTGTTTATCAATCACCTACAAAGTGCCAGACACTAATACAGACATGGTGAATGAACTAACGAATGACAGGGGCAAAGGCCTCATACTAAGCTTATATTCTATTTTCAAGAAATAGACAAAAGACAGATAAATATGTAACATGTCATGTAGTGATTATTGCTATGAAGAAAAATAAAGATATATAAAACAGAGTAAGGGGGATTGAGAGGGATGGACAAAGGGTCTGTTTTGGATTGCACAGTCAGAGAAATCTCATCTGATAATGTGAAATTTGAGCAGAGAGCTGAAGAAAGCAAGGAAGTGTGGAGCATGTGGGTAGATGGAGAAGCTCATTCCAGACAAAGGGAATAGCAGTTGACTTTGTGAGGCTTGGCTCTTCAGGACTATACAATGAGCAAGTGCAAAGGATGAGGCTCATGTGACAGGCTCCAAATGTGGAACTCACAGAAGCAAAAGACAACTGAGCCCAGAACTTTCTTTTTAACCACATGGACTACGAGTTTCCTCCTGCTTCCTAAAGAGAACCTGATCTCCTATGGAGTTCTGGCTCTGTCATTCTCAAAATGCCCTGTTGTCATTTTCATGAAATCTTGTAGTTATTCTACCCTCCCGCTTGTAACCCTAGTACAGCCTACTTCAGGGCACTTGGGAATTCAGCTCACTCCTTTCCTCCTGCCACCTCTCAAGCTCATCTCCAGCTTGGTTACGTCATGGCAATCTCTTCTCTGCCTCAGCTCTTTTCTTTCTGAGGCTCCATTTAGATCCGCATCACCAAGAAAACTCCACTAACTTACTTCCAGTCCTGCTTCAGGTCTCAGTGTCAGCATCATCCTCTCAGAAAGGACTTTTTGGACCACCCCATTGAAGGTAGCCACACCCCCTCTCAAGAGCACCCTGGTCTTTTTTTCCTTCATTGCTCTTAATGTTCACAAAATCTTGATTTATCTTACTTGTTTATTAAATCTCAGGTCTGTGAGAGCAGAGACTTGTCTTGTCTATCGGTATTACCCTGACAACTTGTCAGGATGCCGGCCATAAAGGAATATCTTTACAGTAACTATAAATATTAGTTACATAAGAGAATCAACATAGACACTCTGGATTTGGTTGACCCTAATGATTGCAGTCACGACCATAGTGGGTAAAAGTCAGTAAGCAGTATCCCTGAAGAATTCTACGGTACCAAGTCCTATTTCTGTATGGGTTCTACATTCTATATTCTAGGTTTGATCCATTAACTCATTTCTACTTCAATGGAGAGGAATGATCTGGTTCAGAATATTTTTATTTTTAATGTCTAACTCCAGTGTAGCTGAATGAATTAATACAGACCCACTGTGGAAAGGCTTGCAGAAAAGGTACTGAAATTTGGAAGCTGCGAGGCTCAGATTTTGTTTAAACGAAGCATTGTTCAGACATTCATCAGATGACAATATGAGAAATGATTGCTCCAACCTCTGCTGTCAGGTGGCCTGATTCCTGATTCACTGAGATAAGGAGGGGGGTGGGAAAGGCTACACTTATGGGGAGAGAAGTGAACTATGAATGCACGCATTTCTCTGGGATCAGGTGAAAAAATGAACTCTGATTTTGTGTTTGTTCGGTGACTGAGAAAGAAGACAGCTGTAACGGAATCCATCAGAGACAGACATTTGTCTTGAATACTTTCTCACTTCTGTGAGCTGTGATTTGAAGTGAAGTCTTCTTTCTGGCCTGTTCCTTTGCTCCAGGACGTTCTTCTTTCATGGTGGGGTCAGGTGAGACCAGCAGGTGTCTGGGTTTTTATCAGCAAAGGTGGGAGAGGAACAGAGCCCAGGAGAAAAGGGTGGTTTGCTTTCAAAGCATGTGAGAACAAGCAGATTGTGATTTGTCTTTCAATTATCCTGTAGACAGGAAACATTGCTACATTAGGAAATCACCTGTTTGTGAATACCAAGAGGAATATAAAATAACTTACGAAGACAAACAGAGCTTCCGTTTCAGTGTAAGCAAACTGCTATTTGGAGAACACTGATATCCTCAACTAGAACTCTCTCATGCTTGCATTATTATCACGATGAGAACAGCCATTTAATCAGCTCTAGGAAACAACTACAATGACAAACAGTAATAGAAGCCATACTGTCTGATTATTTCATTTTTTATTTTTGAAGTGAAACCACCTCAGCTTCACATTACTCTTGCCAAATGGTGTTTAACTTTAAAATGAAAGTTTTGTCATTATCATAGCTCAATACTGGTTAACCCTAGGGCCTTCCCTCCTCATCTATTGCTGTAGATTACCGTACCGTCTGATACATTAGCCAGTGGCCACATGTGGCTATTTAAATTTAAATTAATAAAAATTTAATAGAATTAAAAATTCATTTGCTTTTTAACACTATCCACATTGCCACAAATGGCTAGTGGCTATTGTACCAAACAAGGCAGATATAGAATATTTCCATTATCACTGAAAATTTTACTGGAATGCCACTGCTTGAGAAGCTAAATGCATATGTTGGAAGGCAGTATAATATAATAGGAGAGATTTCCAATCTGTTTTTTAGCTAGAAAATAATTTCTTGAACAAAGGTATGTGTATGAAATGTCAATAAATACATATAATCGCTGTATAGAGCTGCTCTTGCTGAATTAGAGTGGAAGATTGTAGATCCCTACTCATCTGCGACTTACTTCCATCACCACCCCAATACCACAGACGACCACAGAATACAGGTTGAAAATCACTATAGTTGGTAGAGTGTCATCCTTGAAGTAAGCTGACCTGAATTTTGAATTTTGGCTCTTTTCTTACCAGCTTTGTGAACTTGGCTGTTCTTGGAACTTCTAAGAGTTAAGTGCCCTGGTCTGTAATATATATCAACTATCAGAGGCTGCGAGGGGAGGTTTAGTTTTCTTATCTCTCAGGTGGGGAACTGAAGTTTGGTGAGGCTACATGCCTGCTAGGCAGCCACCCTGCCAGCAAGGGCCAGACCTGGACCAAACCTGGCCCCCTCTCAGTGCTGTTTCACTCTACTGCTCTACAATTTCCTGTTCAAACTGAAAGTTTTCAAGCCGAATCACTTTTTTAAAATCTTGTCTAGATGTCACTTGTGATTTCTCCTTTCTTTAAATGTTTGTTTATTTATTTTGGAGAGAGAGAACAAGCAGGGGAGGGGCAGAGACAGAGGGATACACAGAATCCAAAGCAGGTTCCAGGCTCTGGGCTGTCAGCACAGAGCCCGATGCAGGACTCAAACTCAAGAACCGTGAGATCATGACCTGAGCCGAAGTCGGATGCTTAGCTGACTGGGCCACCCAGGCATCCCATAATTTTTTTGATTATTGAAATGTATGAATACTTGTAAATGAATTTATGCAGAGGTCCCCCCCCACCCCCCGCCTTGAACTAGCAAACACTGAGTAAAGTCAGTATCTTTCTTGGATACCCTTTATACTTCTTTATATGCCTCATGTTCTTCTCTCCGCAGAGGGGGAAAAGTAAAACTGACAGTCAAACAAAACTCCTTAAGTTTTCACACTCACTAAAAAGAGAAGGGATATTTTTCAAAACTCCTCATTTTTGGTGGTGGATTTAGAAAGTAAACTGAACAGAGGTTTAGAGAACATCCTCAGCTTTCATGCGGCTGAGCACAGACAGACTCAGCTCACCTGTGACCGCAGGCATCTCTAACCATGGTAACCGCGTGGAGAAAGTTTTGACAGATGGTGTCAAATTCAGTGGTTTTCAATACTGAAATGGCTATTAAAGGCTTTTAGTGTAGGATACCCAGGGATTGCAGGAACTTGATGATGATCAGAAAAATCCTTGTAGTAACTGAGACACTGATGGACTGCCTTTTGACATCTTCTAGGTCTTCCTTTCCCTAGTTCCAGGTGAGAATGTCTGTCCTAAAATGACCTGGAAAAACATAATTTGCTGGCAGGAAGCTCTTGGTGGAGGCCTGAAAATGGTACTGGAGGGGAAGCCAGGAGGCTGGGTGCACTCTTATTTTCAGTGTGTGACTTTGGACAAGCCTTTCAATGTCTGTGACTCAGTTACCGCCTCTGTACTTTGAGAAGATTGGATGAAATGACTGCTTCAGTCCATCACTCACTATTTTGTTCTTTGGTTTGTTACAATCCAACTATGCCACTGTGAGTAGAAAACGGTAAACAGTGAAAAAGAAAATACTTCTCTGTTGGAGCTGGTATCTTCATGCTTCCCATGTCTCTCCTGCTTGCCTGCTTGCAAGTACTTTCAAGGTTCTTATACCTGTTTCTGAGGACACACCAGGCAAAAATGTGTGTGGGTAAAGACAGATAGCAGGAGTGGCCAAATATCCTGAGAACAGAGTCAGAGCGATGCGCATGTTGCACTCAGTTCTCCTATACTCCAACATCGTTGGTCTGTTCAGACCTCCATGATCTTTGAGCCGGAGGGAGAGGGTAGAGGCAAAGCTACCTTGTCTTCCTACTTGCATGCTCCTAAGTACAACTGATTTTGTACTCTACTCCTGGACACCTATCCTAGATTGCAGCTCTGACTAAAACTCTTCTCAACTAAACAAACCTTCGGCAACTCCCCTGTGACCACAAAATGCAGCTCCAACTGTGTTGAAGGCATTCAACATGCATTCTACTTTACTTACACTTTATTTATTTGTTTTTGAGAGAGAGAGACAGCATACGAGCAGGGGAAGGGCAGAGAGAGAGACAGAATCTAAAGCAGGCTCTAAGCTCTGAGCTATAACACAGAGCTGAATGCGGGGCTCGAACCCACAAACTGTGAGATCATGACCTGAGCCAAAGTCAAATGCTTAACCGACTGAGCCACCCAGGCACCCCCACTTGCACTTTAGTTGCCCAGAATTCCTTGACTTTCCTCATATGGAAAAAAGTTTGTGTTCCTTGCCATACCTCTCCTCTCCGAGTCTCCAAGAAGAGGAGGCTAGAATTGTAGCTTCCTTTAATTTGATCCAATGCTCTTTCTGCTATATTGTCAGCCTCCAGACAATAACTCCTTTTGTTTTTTGACAATAAGCGTTTTTGAATCAATGAAATAATTATCAATCTTTAACACCTTAAAAATAGTTTATTAAATTATCTAGCCTGGTCCAAAAATGTCACAGGATAGGAGATGGGGGCAGGGGTCTTTGGGCATTGCCAAAAAGGGTACGGCCAGCAAGACACTTGGGTGGGTGGATGATGTGTGCCCCATGTATGTGCAGAGAGTTGGGGGACAGGGCATAACACTCATTGTGAACAGAGTAGTGCAGGAAGGAAAGAGAGGAGGCAAGCTATCTTTCCTTAAGGACTATTTCTCTTATGTGGAGCACTGCATTTTAAATGTTGTTGCTTTACTGAGTACATCTACAATAGGGAATTTCCAAGCAGAGAAGCAGAAGAATTAGGGAAAATACTTCCAGTCATGTATATAAGATAATTTTGATGCAGTATCATCTGCTGGGGTCCTTATAGAAGAGTTTGTTTCCATGATTAAAACCGAATGAGTCTTTATTTAGGGTTTTCAGAAGCATATTTTTGTTCAAAATCTAGAAAGAAGAGAGAACTAGAATTTTCCCAGGAATGAGCAGAGAAATGGGTACATGGAGTTTCAATTCACCCTGGGAAAATATTGGAGAATATTTACTCTTCTAAGAAATCATAAGGACCGTTAACTTCTTTTCCTATTGGCTGTCTCTGTAGACATTACCCATTATAGGGAAGGCTATTTTGACTAGACCTTGCATAGTCCCTTCAAACAGATTAATAGTTAAATCCTTTAAAATGTTTTCTGGACCAAATGATGAAGGAAGAGAGAGAGACCTCCCAGTGCAGGTGGAAGGAGTATAACTTTTCAGGTCTTTGTTATCTCTGCCATCAGGACTACTCAGAAATAAACACAAGGAATTCTTCATAATGTGAATCAGGGGGCTTGGGCTTAACAAGATAAACAAACAAAAATCCAAGTTCTACCACCAACAAATTGTCCTACCAGTGGGTGGCACCATTATCCATATCCTCTGTTACATGATGGGGTTCGGGGCAGTTCACCCCAGAATATGCCACCTTGCCATGTGGATTATTTTGAGTTGAAGACGGTTAAGGTCCAACAGACCCAAGGAGAGATTTTTACCTCCCCATTAACTGCCTAAAATAATTTAGATAGAGAGCCTGTATCAGGAAGAGCGCTACTACCAGAGATAACTTTTTTTATTTACGTAAGAAAGACTTCTCACTTGCACAGCAAACATTTGTTTACCAAACATTTGCTCTTCTCATCTTCCATAGATTGTCTTCCTCCCATTTGAAGTCCCAGACTCCTACTCACTTCTGCTTAGTTCAAGATGCCATTCAGGGAGTCCATTATGTCTTTGTGGGGCTCCTGTAGATATGTATTTAAATATGCTTTTCTCTCATTAAGCTGCTTTATAAAAATTTGATGATTTGGCCAGCCAAAGAATCTAGAATAGAAGAAGGGAAAAGTTTTCTTCCCCTACACCCCCAAGGTAATATTGATAATAATGCTAAATTTAGTGAAATCTGGTAAAAGTGACTGTCTTGAGGCTATTTATAACCTATTCTGACTCTTTAGTTTTTAGGTCACAGTAATTATGCAGAGCTTTAAAGCTAAAGGATTCTTGTCTCCTTACATAGTTATTTCCAGTAGGAGTAGTGGTAGTAGCAGTTATTGCAGTGGTGGCAGTACTGACAGCAACAACTACTCTAGTACTTCTGCTGCCGTGATTCTACTAAACTAGCTACTATTGCTACTTCCCTCCACTGCTAGTTTTGTTGTAGCATTAATTGTACTGGTATTGTATGTCAGGGGCTTTAGATACACACATCTAATGCTTACACTCAATCTGTAAGCTGAGTATTATTACTTTCATTTTATAGAAGAGGAAGCTGAAGCTCAGAAAAGTTTATGTACCTAAGCCAGTGAGTTTCTGACCTGAAATTTGATCTTAGATGCATCGGTCTCCAAAGCCCACACTTTTGCATCATTCTTTGTCCCTCATATGCTACTCACAATATGGCCATAGCTTCATAATCCCTACCTATATGGAATATACGTTAAGATATGCACAGTCCAGGGAAAGTGAACTTTCAAAAAGCTATGCAGGAAGTCCAGATGGTTGCCCAAAAATGGCCTGTTTCCTTTGTGCTCACTGACTCTGGCTTGTCTCAAATGCTTCAAAGTTATCTTAATGTCATTTCAAAGGCAATTGAGGGAGCATCCATGGAGACAAATTGCGTCTGCAGCCTGTTGCTGAATGCATATTAAGTTCTATTCATGGATTTCCTAGCAACCACAGCCCGATGACGCACGGAGTCAGTGAGCTTGCGTTATACTCATCTAGAGAAATTAAATCACTTGGATTTTATTATTAATATTTTTAGAAAGCCTCACTAGATTAGCTGTTTGAAACACGTTGTTATCTGAGTTGCTATCAGCAGCTGGTCCCAGTCACATAGGAAGTCACCGAGGACTCTGTAATTTTCACAAATGCTCCAGTGAGAGATTATCTCCATTTTAATATTTTTGACAATTAAGGATTTAGTTGGGAAAGAAGGAAATTAAAAAGAGAAAGGTTGTTCTAGCAGCTTGTGATCTTGGCAAAGTTCTCAAACTTGAGACAAATATATTAGAAATAAGCAGTAGGCATCCTGGTGAGAAGAGACAAGAGGCTAGGCTCATTTGCATGAAAGGGACATATTGAAACCGAAGAACATAATTTCAACAAACCTGGCTCTCCGCAAGAAATTCTATAAGGTTAAGGGCAGAATATTTTCATATTAAGGCTCACTGAATACACTGTTTTACAGACTCAAAAGAGCATTTGAGTCTGTTTTTCAGATTTCTAAACCGCCTGGAGCGATGCAGGCTTCTCCCAAGTTCCTCCCAAGTTTTAATTTGTGCTTTATTGGACATACAAGTCAAATACATACATGATCTGCTGTAGCGGTGTGAGCATGGCATGCAAAGGCATGGTTAGGTTAGACAACCAAAATAACATGACATATTTTAAAGCAGTCAACTTGAGAGGATAGATACTGAATTCAATGATTCTACTTTGCTTAGAATTTTTTTTTCCACTAAGACTATTTTTTAGGGAAGTTTTAGATTCACAACAAAATTGAAGGGGGAGAGGTTCAGAGATTTCCCTTATATCCCTTTTCCCCACACATGCCTAGCCACTCCCATTATAAACATCTGCCACCAGAGTGGTACATTTGTTATGATAATGAACCTACAGTGACACATAGTGATCACCCAAAGTCCATAGTTTACACTATGCATCATTCTTGGAGCTATACATTCTACAGGTTTGAACAGATGTATAATGACATGTATCCATCATTAGGGTATAATACAGAGTATTTCAACTGCCCTGAAGATCCTCTGTGCTCAGTCTATTCATCCTACTCCACTCTCCAAATCCTGGCAACTATTGATCTTTTTATTGTCTCCATAGTTTTGCTTTTTCCAGAGTGTCATATAGTTAAGCTCATACAGTAAGTATACAGCCTTTTCGACTGGCTTCTTTCACTTAGTAATATACATATAAGGTCCCTCTATGTCTTTTTGCAGGTTGATAGCTCATTTCTCTTTAGTGCTAAATAATATTCCATCGTCTGGAGGTATCACAGTTTATTTATCCATTTATCTACTGAAGTTTATCTTGGTTGCTTCCAAGTTCTGGAAATGATAAATAAAGCTGCTATATAAATCTGTATGTAGGCTTTTGTGCAGACATAAGTTTTCAACTCCTTGCAATAAATACCAAGTAGTGTGATTGTTAGATACTATGTATATGTTTAAGTTTTCTAGGAAACAACCAAACTGTCTTCCAAAGTGGCTGTACCATTTTGCATTCCTGCCAGCAATGAATGAGAGTTCCCGTGGCCCCATATCAGCATTTGGTGTTGTCAGTGTTCCAGATTTTGGCCATTCTAATAGGTGCATAGTAGTATCTCATTTTAATTTGCATTTCCCCAATGACATAGTGGAGGAACATCTTTTCATATACTTATTTGCCATCTGTATATCTCATTTAATGAAGTGCCTATTAAGTTCTTTGGCTCACTTTTTTTTTTAAAAAATTTTTTAACGTTTATTTAGTTTTGAGACATAGGGACAGAGTATGAGCAGGAGAAGGGCAGAGAGAGAGGGAGACACAGAATCTGAAGCAAGCTCCAGGCTCTGAGCTGTCAGCACAGAGCCCGACCCGGGGCTCGAACTCATAGACCACGAGATCGTGACCTGAGCTGAAGTCGGCCGCTTAACTGACTGAGCCACCTAGGTGCTCCTCTTTGGCTCAACTTTTAAATCAGGTTGTTTTCTTACTTTTGAGTTTTAAGAGTTCTGTGTATATTTCAGAGAATAGTTCTTCATGAAAGTAAGGCATAATGCTAAACCAGAATTCAGCAAAGATAGAGATCTAAATTCTTCAGGATAATCCTAGATTTGACTTGTGCCCAACTCATTTTCAGTTCGAATCATGGCTGGTTGAGTGTGTCAGATATATGGACTGATGGTGTGTGAAAGAGCTGAAGCCACTGTTCATTAAAGCTTCTCTCTCATAGTGAGTTGAGGGTGTGAATGAGCTGCCCTCTGCTTACTTTATCTTGCTACCACATTTAGAAGCCTGATGGGCCCAAAAGGTTTGTTCAGAAGAGTGACTATGAAATGTGTGCCAGAGAGCATCCACTAGAGCCACCATGGTTGAGGTGGGCTATCACAGTGCTTACTCTGCTTTTACCCAGAAGGATTCCAATTCTACATATCACTTTTCCAGGAGGTTTAATTTCTACAAATGCAGAAAGTTTGGAAACCACTTCTTTATATTTGATGCCAGAGGCTCATTTTCTCTTTTTGAAGAGTTTGGAATGAAAGTTTGCTTGTTTGAAGAAATGAACAGTTTTCAGACTTTCAGCCACTTTTGCACTCTACAAAATCACTGATTAAGCATGGATTTCATTTTAGTGTTAGTATAACATTTCATGTTAATGGCCACCTGTTGCCAGATGGGAAAGCAATGATGGTGCCCAGCGAAGTATGCCCTTACCAGTGCAGCGCACGGCTCATAGGACTGCTTTGGGAAAACAGACCTCTGAGTGTTTTCAGCAAAAATTAATTATTTTGGAATGAATCTGCCAGTTTTCCTCCAAGTGGCTAAATGTCAATAAACTTGAATTAACTTTTCCTATGGATGTTGATATTAGTGTAAATTCATATGTATGTTTGTGTGTATATATAAAATTAGATTTATATATACAGATTTATATATAAATATAAATATACATATATATACACTAAAAAAAAGCACACATACTTTTTTTTTTTAAACTAAAATTAGGGGCGCCTGGGTGGCTCAGTCGGTTGAGTGTCCGACTTCGGCTCAGGTCATGATCTCATGGTCTGTGAGTTCGAGCCCCGCGTCGGGCTCTGTGCTGACAGCTCAGAGCCTGGAGCCTGCTTCGGATTCTGTGTCTCCCTCTCTCTCTGCTCCTCCCCCACTCATGGTCTGTCTCTCTCTGTCTCAAAAATAAATAAACGTTAAAAAAAATAAAAAATAAATAAACTAAAATTATCAAGACTATCAACCCCTTTTTGGCAACATGCCAATTCAAAGGGACCTTAAAAAATTTTCAGTGAGACTGATCTATACATAAAATGTGTTCTAGAACTGAGCCACCATAGGGGTTTTCTTTATAGCTGTCCTGTGGCTTTATTTAACAGGATATATGGGAAGAACTGAAATCATGATTCATTAATGAAAGAAGGGAGTCTAGGAGATGGAGTCCAGGTGGTCTTGCTGATGGAAAGAGAAAACTGGCCATCATTTGCTAGCCAAAGCTGATGAAAAAGACTGGGGGAAAATGGTGAAATCCAGTGTTTATTTGACTCCTAAAACTTACCTAGACCTTGTTTTTTAAGTTTATTTATTTATTTTGAGAGAGACAGAGACAGTGCAAGTGGGAGAGGGGCAGAGAGAGAGAGAGAGAGAGAGAGAGAGAGGGAATCCCAAGCAGGCTCTGTACTACCAGTGCAGAGCCCAGTGTGGGGCTTGAACCTACAAAGCCGTGAGGTCATGACCTGAGCCGAAACCAAGAGTTGGACGCTTCACCAACTGAGCCACCCAGATGCCCCTTTACCTAGACCTTTTGAAAAATACTTCTAAGTTTCAAAAAATCGTTTAGAATTAACTCAGAACTTCTGATCTTAATCTAGACCATACAAAACTTATTACCGTCTTTTTTCTTTATATGTTTATATGTAATACTACCATTCATTTGAACATATTGGTTGTTTTATAATTTCTATCCTCTAATCTTCATATTGTTGACATTCTGAAATTATTTCATTCCTTGTTTTAATCTGTGAACATATGAAATTATGTGTTCTTAAAGAATTGTAAAGCAGGGGCACCTGGGTGGCTCAGTCAGTTAAGCGTCCAACTTTTGGTTTTGGCTCAGGTCATGATCTCACAGTTCATGGGGTTGAGGCCCACATCAGGCTCTGTGCTAACAGAGTGGAGCCTGCTTGGGATTCTCTCTCTCCCTCTCTCTGCTCCTCTCCTACTCATGCTGTCTCTGTCTCTCTCAAAATAAATAAATTAAAAAAATATATAGGAATAAACAAAAAATTATAAAGTAAACAATTTGATTAAACATCTAATACACACTGCTATTCTTTTATATCACTAATCCCTTTGATAATCTTCGATAATCCCTACATCTCTATTAAAAGTTGTAATTAGGTTATTGTGTTTTACCATTTTCACCTTATTTTAGTTTATATATCTCTATGAATCATTATGACTCAAACATGAAACCAAAATATCTATATAGGGTATGTTCATGTTGGTAAATCAGATTTGCTTAGCCATAATAAGGTTTTCTTAAAATGAGAATTAAATGGTAATATTCATAAAGGGTGTAGCACTTTATCTTTCATAGTAGTACTAAATAAACATTTATTAATAAACTGCTTATTATTAATAATTTTCATTGATAATATTTTATATTATAAATAGTACTTCACTGTCTTTCAAATAACGACTTTAAAGTAAAGATTATGGGATATTTCCTTGGGTTACGATGCCTGCCCTCCCCAAAAGAAATGCCAGGCAACAGGCTCCCGGTTGTTTTAACAGTTTCTGCTGTGTATTGTTCTCTAATTTACAGCAAGTTCATAATGCAATTAGAAATGTCCCTATTCACAGTCCCATCAACTTTGGATTTTATAATTTTCACTTACTTTGCTAATTTATCAGGCACGGTTTTGGACTATCAAGCAATTTTTCTCAAAGCAGGGGGCATGAAGCTCCTGCATCAGAATCACCTGGGATGCTTGTCAAAAAGTTCAGAAATCTAGCTCTCTTGCAGATCTTCTCAAAGTGTCTCTTGAGATGAAATCTGGAAATCCCCAAGTTGAACAAACTTTCAAGGCAATTCTTAAGCACTCTAAAGCTTCAGAACTACTGCTTTATAATGATCTTAATTTGTATTTCTTTAACTGAGAGTAAGGCTTAGCATAATATCCTAGACCTGTGGTAACTGTAGGCAACTGGCAGGTTTTCACAGTAGTAAACAAATCTCCCAAATCCTTGTTTCTCCTCCCCACATTCCTCCGTATTTCCCTGATCTAGAGGAGTCCAAATGCTAATACTTTAGGGAACACATAAATTGCAGTTCCATCTGCTGTAGCTGTTACAGGCAACCTATTATAATATCCGCATAAGCTAATGTTGGAAAATGAAATGGATGGTGTGGTCATGAGTTTGAAAGAGCTGATTGGCTGTACCTTGGCCGAAGGAGTATTAGTTTCCCGGAAAAGAAATAGGAACGTAACATACCAGACGAATAAAGTAACTAAGACAATGGAATTAACAAAAGGCTTCTCATATACAATGGTATAATGTTAACGCATTAAGTCCATTTCAGTTTGCTTACCTTTAAAATTTTCTTGATCCCTGAAACATTTCCTTTGTTTTTTTGTTAATAAGAGATCAGTTAAAAAAAATAAAGAAAGAAAAACAAAGTATGGAACAACTGAGGAATAAGGAATGAGCAGAGGGGAAGTGCCAGAAATAAAGTTTAGCAACAAGAAAAACACTTAATTATTTCAAGAGATACTGATGAAAAATTGAGTTATAAAATCAATATATCATGTAACTCTATTGTAGACACAGTTAAAAGTAGTGCATTGCTTTTGCATCTCATACAATCTTTCTCCCCAAATATATCCAAGCAGTAAATGTACAGAGTTAAGCCAAAACAATTAGATAGGCATGAAGTAATAAACTGCTGTTTCCCAACCTCTAAAATAGAGAGGGAAATGGGTTTATTTGGGAGGCCATTTTGAGAAAAGGGATTAAATTATGGAGGAAAAATGCAGGATTGCATTTTTCCCCCCTCGTTGAGTAAAGCCTCGGAGAGAGAATGGAACTAACTTTTCTTCAACACTTAGTGTGGACAGGCACTGGGCTAGCGGCTTTAGTATACATTTTCTCAAAAAATTGTTGAATAAGCAATAGTTTCCACATATATAGCTTCCAAATAAGGCACAAAATCTGGAGTATTGGGGATCTCTACACCTGTAGAGAGACACTTAAGTCAGTCCTTTAGCCTGATCCTCAGATCTTTTAATGTATTTTCAATTCCTTGCCATGTCTGTCACCTGAATGAGTCTTCATGGCCTTCCATCCTCAGAAAATGCCAATATCACTAATGTCTAGAGTGAGTTTGTGCATGTGAGTGTGTATATGTGCACACAATGAATATATACAAAACATTCATTTTTTAACAATTTTTCATCAAGATCTTTTTATCTTATTAAAACTTATTAAAACCACATCATTTTAATGAGTCTACTGTATTCCTTTACAGGTACCGTAACTTGTTTAACTAGGAGAATTTTAAACATAGAATCAGTTAAAACTCAATGGGAAAGCATCTTCCTGAACTAGGAGTAGGCATCTTTTTTTCTGAATCTGTGTCTTCCACCACTGACCTTTGTTGGACTGGGGACTGATCACATAGCATTTCAGTTTGGCCACCTCTAAAATAATTGTTGACTACTCATTTCCCTCTGGGAGATACAGTGATGTTCCATAGACATATTATCAGGCAAGAGGTGAAACTTCAGATGTATAAATGACAGTGACTTAGGCTTCTATGATTTTAGACATCGAATCAATCTGAAAAATGATCTAGACTAACATCTTATTTTCTAAAAAGATGAGGGAGGCCCAGGAAATTTAAGTGCCTTGTCCAGGGTTAGGTGGGTAGAACCAAGATTAAAACTGCTTCTCCAATCTGAGTTTGAGGCTCATTCTATTTTTTCACTACTGCTTTCCCAAGAGATTCCTTTTCTGTACAGTGGAATAATAACAATTATGATGAGCATTTGTGTTGTATTTTCAATTCACTATCTTCTCTGATTGAATTTTCTTACCCCTCTAAGGTAAACTGCATGACCCCCCTTGTTTTCTACTAGGAACTAGGGTAAAGAGAAATAAGAAATATATCGAGACAACATACATAGTTACAGAGGTGGGACAACTCATGAGAGTAATGTATTTGATGCCAGTACTATGCTAAGTTTTTTATACGCACTGAAGTGAGGTACTGTTACCAGCTCTGTTTTACAGATGAGGAAAAGAAATTTCAATGAGGTTGTGATCACTCACTAGGACATGACATAGCTGGGATTCCAATCCATGTTTCCTGACTCCAAAGCCCACACTCTTGATTATTTTATCATGTTGCATTCATATGTTAGTTCAGTCTTTTCATTTAATTCTTTATGTACTCACCAACCAGTTGTGAAAGTTCATTTGATGTCAGCCTCCATGCTTGGTGCTAAGAAGAAAAACAACAACAAATAAGACATGGTCCAGAGCCCAGGAGAGAGATTTTGACATGTAAAAATATAATACCATGTTGCAGGAACTTTGATAGAAAAATGTCCAAGGTCAAGGAGATAGGGGCAACTTAATTTGTACCACTGAATCCTTAGAATTGAATGCCCTTTCCAGAAATCTATGACTCATAAAGGATGAGTTTGTGCGGGCCTCAAGAAACCAGCTTTGATCCTCAAGTTGAAGTCTGGTGACCTAGTGGAAACCTGACAAACTATCATGATATTTTAATAGCCCTGCCTGCATCAAGTTTCTTTATGAAAAGGAGGTGAGACTCTTGACATGTTACCTGTGATACTGGTAAGGATTAATAATGGAAATGACCAGGAAACATGTGCTAAATGGTAAAAGGCCTAAAACATAGTTCTAAATATCTCATTAATTATGGCTTAAATACAATTTAGATTTTAAATTAAAATTGTAGGCACATGTACTATCTCCTTAGGCTGCTATAACAAAATACCATTGACTAGGAGGCATAAACAGCAGAAATTTGTTTTTTCATGATTCTATTACCAGGCCTATTTTACAGATAAGAAAAAGAAACTTCAATGAGGTTGTGGTCACTCATTAAGACATAACTGGGACTGAAATCCCTGAATTCTTGATTCTGGAGGTTGGAAAGTCCAAATCAAGGTTCAGGCTGGTTTGACCCTGGTGAGGGTTCTATTTGGGCCTTGTAAGTGGCAGCCTTCTTGCTGTGGCCTCACATGGTGGAGAGAGAATAGTATCTTTCTCTCCTCTTCTTACATAGCCCCTAATTCCATCATGAGGGCCCCACCCTCATGACCTTCTCCAACCCTAACTGTCTCTCAAAGGTCCCACCTCCCAATTTCATCACACTGGGGGTCAGGGCTTGGACATATGAATTTTGAAGAGCTACAATTCAATCGACACCAGTGGGATTGGGCAATCAACAACAGTCTGAAACAAATAATATCAGCACACATTTATTATTTGCTGTAAGTCTGAGCCAACCACATTATCTTCCATATATGCATCTTGCCCCTTTATGTATTCTTATTTTTACTATCATAGTTCTGAGAAGTTTGAATGAAAAATTCAGTTATTTGCTTAGGAGCTAAAATGAGTGACATGGAGAAATGAGCAACAATTAAAAAATAAGAAATCGTGCCCTTATGGTTTGAGTTGCAAATGAGAAGTTTCTGCTCAAAGCCTTGGAAACAAATTAAGAATTAGCATAAAAAGTTAAATACTAAAGTCATGCCTTAAAGCTGCTACTAACACTCGACAATATTGGTCTAATTTTGGGATATGTTTGCAGCTAGAGTTAATCTTTCATTACAGTGAGTAGAATAAGAATAAAAATTAGCAGAATAAGAGACTGGCGAACAACTGAAATCAAATGTTATCAGCAAACAACAATTTGGAGATCACAAATAATGATATTGTGATATTCTCGAAAATGAAAATATTTATTTTATTCTTTAAGCAGAGCAAAAGCCATTTTGAGCAATAAAAGATGGTGGATTTAAATTTGAGATTATTCCCTCCAGCACAATATGCCTTTTCAAATCTCTAACTACTCTGAATTTTCTCACATGTAAAATAAACCTTTCTTTCCCTCCCTTCCTTCCTTTTTTCCTTCCTTCGTTCCTTCTCTTCCTTCCTCCTTTCTTCCTTCCCTTCCTTCCTTCCTTTTCTGCCAATGAGTACTTACTAAGGCTCTATTATATGCCCACTGAGGGCACCTGTGCTAAGGGAAAAACTCTCAAAGCTAAAAAAAAATATTTCTCATAGATAGGTTTAAATAAGACTTTGTATGAGAAAGGACTGTAAAAATGTTCAACATTTTAAGTATATTAAGTACTTTTCCCTTTGGAGTCGATTTCTGATTTCAGGATTAATGAGCCAAGGGAGTTTTGTTCATGCCCTTATTAAAGGAAATAAGATTAGTGACTTAGGTAAGTTGGAAACCGAGTTCATTAAACCAAATAATTTTGTATAGTTTCTCAAGTCCTCTACGGTTTCAGAAAATTAAAGCAAGCAAGGTAATACTAATTATACATTCTGGATTTTAAAAAAAAGTTGAAAATGTATCTGCTTCAACCTTATCATGTATTCTGAAAGTTAATCATAAACATCGACTGAGCCTCAGAGGGTTTGATGATTTGGTGGGTCAACAGCACCATGATCGAAATGACACGCATTTTGTTCTCTCACTCACAACTGCATCACAGTAATTGCCTGCCTCCCAGGCACTGCAGCGCCAGCCCTCAGGCTCGTGATTCCTGGGCACTAAGCTTTCAGGGAGGCTGTGATCACCGTGATGCGTAAGCCCAGGTCTTTTCTAACTCTGCCCCTTATTTTTGCTTCTTGTGTTTATCTGATTTAGTGTATTGGATGAGAAAAGAGATCATGATGGAATGACAAAGACATCGCACCTTCCATTCTGCTCTATTCTGTTACCCCTACAGTTTCCTCCAAGAAGCCTCTTGGGAAATGGAGGGGGAGGGGAGAGAGAGAGAGGGAGAGAGAGAGAGACTCTTTGCTTATTAATATGTATTTTCCATAAATGCCTCAGAAGTGAATGCTGCTTCTGAATCGCTGAAGCCAATTACATCAATCTATAACAAAAAGTTCTCAAACACGTCTCTTCTTCAGAAACACAAAGGGACATATCCCAAATGTATACTAGAAAAGCCTCTCTCTCACAGTGGAGTTGCTTAGAATTAAGAGTCACATAAATTGAACTTTGAATTAAACAGGCCTACTAGTAATTGCTCAGAATGGGATTCTAGGCTTGAGGTTGGCAATGCTGTGGCATATTTACAAGGGCTGAGCTTGTCCTTGACACTTGACTACTGTTTTCTTTGAGGAGATCCAAGGGGCAAAAACACGTTATATAAATCTCTGTCTATTTCATTCAGGTTTTGACAGGTCAGAGAGAACCAACACTTCTAACAGGATCAGACTACTTAGATCAATATTCAAAATTGTAAGACTGGCATCATTATTTACTCATAGGGGTTTCGATCATTTGTGGAACTTTGTTGGAAGAAGAGAGGCTTGAATAAAGTAAGTTCGTTTTAAGTGGGAAACTTGCAAAAGTAAAGTTTTTTTTGTTTATTTTCTTTTTACATCAAGTTTTTGATGAAAGAAAATAGTTGTGTATAAGAATTCCATTTTAAGCAAACACCTTCATTATTGATAGCAGTCTCAGGAGAATGAATCAGTGTGTTTCTTTGAGCAATTGGCTTGTTTTTATCTCAATGGACTCTGTATATTTTATAACTGATGTTTCCTTCTGCATTTTATCTGCTAGAAAGATTAGAGCCCAAATTCATAGCTCACATTTTGCAAATGTATCGGCCGTTATAGCAAGTACTTTGAATACAAACATCACTCCTAATTCTATCTTTTTTAAACTTTATCTGGTTCATTCCACATATACCAAACATATTTTATCTTATTGCATGGTATCTTTTTTGAATTTTCCTAAGTATTTTTCTTGAAACAAAATGGAATGCACATAGATAGCAATTTTTCATAATATTTTTTGCAGGGTCAGTGAATGCATAGAAAATGACAAATATTAATATTCAAAACTAAGTGCCATTAGGTAATCCTAAAATAAATTATTCCAAGCTGTAGTTTAGAAACAAAGTCTTGATAGTTTTAACTAATTCTAAAGCACATGTAAATTGCGGCTACAGAAAGCTGGGGAAAAGGATGGGGAGTCTTTCTATTTGTTTCTTTAAACCCTCCACATATAAGAGCGGGGACTGAATTCTCTACAGGTCCTGCCTGATGGCTGCTTTTTTTCCCCTCCTTGCACTTGGTACTTTTGAAGATTTTAGGGCCAGGCCAAGGTTAGGAATTGTTAGTTCGCACTGTTCTTGCCATTCTAGTTGCTAAACTACTGTATACTATTGAAATATGTTCATTTTTGTTGGTAAGAAGACCTTTCTCTGCTAGTTATCTTCCAGTCATTCTGTCCATTCTGGCTGTCCCCTTACATACCCGAGCCTTGCCTGTAATTCATCAACTAAAGGGTTAATGCCTGACACAATAGAGGGCCTCTGGTAACCTGCTCCATTCTGTTACCCCTACATAATGATTTTAAATATTGTGAATATCGTCCTTGGTCTACATGAATAAACTGGAGAGCCAAAAATGTAAAGTAAAAAAATCTGGATCCTCCCCCTTAAAAGAAAAAAGATTGGAGGGAGTATAAAATGATTTTGGATAAAACCTTCAACCAATTGATTATCTAATCAGTAAGTATTTTTGAGTTTTTAGTATGTCTTTATCACTGTGCTAGGCATTTTAGAGGATATAAAGAAACGTAATACCCGGTTGGGGAGGTGACAATATGTCTGTGACAAGATAATTGCCAACCCAGGTAAGTACTATATGTTAGAGACTTCAGAGATGAAGAGAACACTGATTGAGTATAATTAAGAAGATTTATTTGGGGGAGGCAGAACTTGAGCTGAGTCTTAAAGAATGAGAAAGATTCACAAAGGTGAAGATAAAAATTTAATTCTACTCTGCAGAATCAAATCTGAGGATGCTGTATCACTGTCTTTATATGTGATTAACATATCTCTTATCACATTAAGAACTCCAATGATTGCTTTTGGCCTGCATCCTTGTGTGACATCAGCTTTCAGTCGCGGACTGGTAGGTCTCCAGACTGGCCATGGTAGCCTGAGGTGTTGGTAAAAACTTCTGGGAGAGCCACAGCTGCCCTCCAAAAAGACAGTTTTAGGTTGGCTTTCATAGGCTACTTATATAAGATTCCTTTTTTGTTTAAATGAAGAGATGGAACCAGTGACCCATATTCTTAACAAATCTGTATAGGCACTGATTAAATCCTCTCATTTTGCATTTAGCTATGTTCTGTTTCGGGTATGTAGACCTGACTTCTTGACTGCAGGCTCCCAGACCAGAATTTGGTGCTCCCTGAGCAAATTTAAGGGAAACTCAAACTGAAGCCCTCTGTGTTAATAAACAAAACCAAAGTAAATCAAAACAGAACTTCAAAGAGCCGTCACATGTGATTGTATTATAGAGATGTAGAAGAATCTGTTTTCTAAAGGATGCAAACAAGCTGTGAGACTTCTTTGTAACACAGTATGTTAAGAAACAGCTGTTCAGAAATGATGTTATAATGCTGGTTCTTGGGATGGGTCTTGTCATATTTGCATTTGTAAATATTTACTGGGTGAAGACTATGGATAAAACTGCACAGCGTTTTATCCATAGGCTTTGGGGTCTGAGTTCAACTTTAGGACTTTTGCTGTTTCACATTGTGCTCCACCCTCCCTGGGATTATGCCTGAAAACTGAAACTTCCCAAGGTGGTTTCAGGGGGCAGAAATGTTTCCCCAAATCAAATGAAAGTCCCATGATGGGCTGCTTTCTCAACTGCTTTTAGGGAATTACAGCACTTAGAGAGGACTTTAAGGAAGAAGGCAAGATGTGTGACTTTCTTTTCCTTGTATCTGTGTTGATTACTTACATTCAGAAACTTACTGAGAGGCAAATATGTGGCATTTAGCTAGTCCTTATTTTTTAATGTTTATTTTGAGAAAGAGAGAGAGCGAAAGAAGGAGGGGTAGAGAGAGGGAGACAGAATTCCAAACAGGCTCCCCGCTATCAGCTCTGAGTCCGATGTGGGGCATGAACCCACAGACTGTGAGATCATGGCCTGACCCGAAACCAAGAATTGGCCACTTAACTGACCGAGCCACCCAGGCACCCTTCAGCTAGCCTTTAAAAACATCGCACATACATGTTATTGGGGCTTTCATAACTAGTTATTTTTGCCTCAGAGGGCTACTGTTATTTGGGAATTTCTGATGGCTTGAATACTATGAGAATCTTCTTGCTAAGAGGGAAAGGCCAACCAAATGTGTACCATACAACTTAAAGTTTAGATTCAGAACCCTGGAGTAAGTGCATGGATTTAGGGAGAAGACTTGTACTGAAACGAAAGGAAAGAAAACGGCAGCATGCAGGAACACCTGCTGATTAGAAGGTCCCTGTGTTTTCATTTTTACTTTTCTGTTCCATTATAAACTTGATCAGAGAGTTAGTCTCCCTCAGCTATCCTGGACATCCCTGCCTGCAGGTTTACATAAATGCAATATTGAGCAAGGAAGCCTCAGAACAGCATTAGATTAGAATATCAGAAGAATTTGCTTTAAGAGTTGTGCTGCCAGTTTCCAGAGTCCTTGATATGACACACTAGCTTGTTCACCCCCCTGGTGGCACTCAACTGTGGAAACAATTGATGCCTCAACCCTGCATTATTTAATTCTTAAAATTAACATCTTACTTCTCGCATCGCCTGTGGTATATCAGATAGGAGGCCACTACATTAGTCAATTATCACTTGCATCATTTTCTAGGCACTTTAGAGATCAATTTCAGGGTAATCTGATCCCACAGGCAATCCAATTGGTGGTCTCTGTTGTTCCTGGACTGCAAGATTAAGCTTAGTGTGAGGATGCTCCAATACACAGTCCTCCTTTACCTTTCTGTTTATTGCCAACTGTTGCTAGAAACATTGACTCTTGGGGTTTTAAGAATATTAAATTGAATCTCTTCTACAATATTCCTATCCACTCACCATCCTAGCTAAGGATTCCATTGACTGTAAAGAGTTCTTTGTCATGGAAAGTTAAGTTCTGCTTTGCCATGCCTTCGTGTTCTGGACTGCTTAGTCCTACCCTCTTGGTATGTAGTAGGATTATAAATTCTCCACCATGTGACAGCCCTTAGAAGGCTAAAAACAGTTGCATTTAAAAAAACGACAGATTCCTTCCTTCACTTTCTCATTAGATTCAAAATAATAGTCATGAGCTTTCTGCTTTACTGTTCCTCATTCCAATTCCTTTAGGTCACCAACTTCACCTGCTTCTCCACACATTGGCTTATTTATACCTCTATGTCAGGGTAAAGTTAGGAAAACCAAAAACATACCAAGGTATTTCACAGGGAAATTTAATATAGGGAGTTGGTTAAACAGGAGTTAGAGGATTAAAAAAAAAAAAAGCAAAAAGCACCAACATACAGAGGGAATGACTGTAGAACACAGCTATCACTCTAGGGATGGGAACCCTCAGGAGAATCCAGTGTTTGGGAGAGGGGTCTTGAAGAGCTAGGATTAAAGAGATGGTGCTGTCTGGACTGTTTCTAGTTTTTCTGGAAGTTGAAGAGGAACTTCGTGGAGCTGGCCCTCAGACTTCTGAGGAGAAGTGCTAGGCTGCTGTCACACCTCATCGGCTCAAGAAAGAGCCCTGTGATACCAGCAATCAGACAACTGGGAAGATGGTGGTGCCCACTGGTGCTGGCTCCTCAGTAGCTTGGAGGAGGGCCTCTGTCAATCTGGGGCTCAGTAGGTGAGTTTGGGGAGCTGCCTGCCTAGTGGTCTTATCCCTGGGGAGAGGGTTATGACCCTGCTTCTGAGAGTGCCGAAGGAAGTCAGAGACTGAACCCAACAGAAAGAAGAAATAACCTTCTCCAATTCTCTAGTCTTCAGTCTCCCTCCAGGGCCTCCTATTGGCAGAATCTAGCAGGAAGCCAACTGGCAAAGAAGAAATACACTTTGCAGACCTCTGACCCGTTTCCCAAAACAGAGTAAGGAATAAAGAAGGATGCATTTGGAATGGAGACAAAATGGACCAGAAAATTACTTTTAAAATCCCATTTTTCTTAACTTTAGTTAGAAACTCAAATAAAGATGGATCAATTTCGATTATATTTTCAAAGCAGGATTAAATTTTTAATAGGAATGTTAGCCTATTTATTCATATGTAGTCACACAGGAAGATTTGCTCCATCATCCCTATTTATCTTACTTGGGTTTTTTTTGTTGTTGTTGTTGTTTAACTTTCCTGTGAATCAAATTTTGTCTAGTTTGAAGATTATGAATTTCTTCTTTGGAGACTTCTTCATGTCTCAAATGTATTCCCTTTAGTGTCTAATTTCATGGAATAAAGAATATCAGAGTACAAGTTAACTGCTAAAACTCAAATTACCAAAATAGAAACTCTACAGACTAACTCACTTGGGAGGTTAAAATTGAAGTAAAATTAACACCACTGACCTCATTCAAAACTTTCCTTGTCAGAGTGCTAAGGATGAGAAGGAAAATATACTGATGTCAACACACAGCCTCCTCTGAAAAGTGACACAACATTTTCTCATGTAATAGCCTTGATTTTCTCCTTCCTGGTGGGGAAGAGCACTGACTATAAATTCATGCAGTGGGCATGCAAAAAAAGAAAGGTTTCTAAGGTTTTCTGGACTGAGGACCATGGAAGCAGATGAAAGATGAGGAAAGCAACTTCCTGAACTTGAAAATGCTTTCATTTTTTTTGGTATAAAATTAAAAGCACTAGTCTAGGAATTTGTATTGTCTATTTCTAGCCCTAGCTCTGCCATTCGTAAGCAGCTCTTTGAGCCTCAGTTTCCTCTATTTGAAAGAAGAATATGGGCAAGGATCTTCAAGGTTTTTCAGTTTTAGCAGTCTGAGAAGAAGCCATTCTAGAATGTTCTTGATTTTGTTTTCTCTTTAAAAGTAGAGGATTGGGAGAAGAGAGGAGGGGAAGAACTGTAATGACTATTATTATTTCTATTATTATTATCACTATTTCAAAGTTAGTGTTTTTTCTTCTTTCTGAGTAACAACAGACTCTATAGAGTTGAAAGTCTCCGTGACATTTTAGAGTCAGACTTTGGTTTTAATTCCAATTCTGTCTTATAAGTTGTGATCTTTGATATTACATGACATCACGGGGCCAAAGGGTCTCTTCTATGAAAGAGGGATAATAAAATCAGTCCCAGGTCTTTTTGAGGAGAACATAAGATGATAACTATGAGAACACCAACATGATCCTTCATACCAATAATATTAATAAAATGATTAATAGCAATTACCAACTAATCATCTTGCCTGTGCTTCTCTCATATACTGGCAAGCAGCATTATCAAAGCTCTTCTTTGCCTACTCACTTCCATGCTGGCATGTGGCCAACTCACACAGAGTGCAGTCCAAAGCGTGCACGGGCGCTGCTGCATTTACATCAGCCTAGGTTTCTTTTTGCATTCCTGTGTGCGCGCATGCGTGCACAAGCACGTGCCCTTAGTGGACAGCGGGCAAGGTGATCCTTCCTCTCTGTCGTCTTCCATTCTCTAATATGTGAGAATTCGATGATAAGGCTGGTCTGTTTCTGCTGTAAAACAAAGATAAACTCAAATTCTTCTTAAAATCAGACCAGCTATCCATGTAGAGGATAGGCAAAGAAATTATTGACATTGTCGTTTTAGAGACTGGTGAGGCTATGGAATAAAACACAGGTGTTTAAGGAGTAAGAGGTTCTTTCTATTTCTTCTAAACCACATCTTCGAACAACACAAAATTATAGGATGATTTACTGATGAAGCTTCATTATGAGGTAGCTTCTTTTTCTTCCTTTCTTTTTTTAAATTAACATTTAGTAACAGTATTACATAAATATTTAGGTAACCAAGACCAAGAAAGGTTAAGTGTCCTATTTTAGGACACTAATGAGTTTAGGTAACACTAAGAATGGAAAGTACTTCTGGGTTTATTTTTCAAATCCCAATGGCTTAACCTTTTTGAGGGACATGGTGTCTGTCCCAGCCACTTTTGTAGTGGGCCCCCAGGCTCACAGCACCTTACATTTCAGCGCAACAGATGGCACCACACAACGTGTGCCTTCTTGGCGAACCCCTTTCCCATGCTGGTACGGGGCTCCATAACAGTAGGTTCCGTATCAGAGCCTGCTGTGCTGATCACAGCTCAGGCTCCTTGTTTTCTTAAAGTGCAATGTCTCTTGTCCCCACCCCCCATTTATTCTGAACCCTTCAGCAGCTCAGCACAGCAAGCTTGACAGGACCTGTCTTCCTCTACTGTTAATTTCACAGCCGGATGAGTAGAAAGGTAATTTATATGGGTCAGTCAGATTTAAAATGCTGCTGTGTCTCCTGACGAAGTGGAATGAGAGGATTTAAAAGAATTATTAGTGTGGTCCGGAGCGGCGGTCTGTGGTTTCTTCGACACAGTCCTATACCTTTTCCATTTGGTAAATGCCCCACGTGGCCTCCACATGTTGACTGTGGATTACAACCAAGATGAGAAGCAAGCCACTGGGGGAAGATTTTTGTTTTCATTTATTTTTAATTAATTGCAAACTTCCTCTTTCATTTGGCTTGCCACGCTCTGCAGATCCTGGTGACACAGGAGCTCTGCCAGCATTAGGAGCCACTGCGCCGAACTGTGAGCGGCTTAAAAGTACCAGCCAGCTGCTTTGCACTCAGTCCTCAGGGAGAGTTTGAAATAAATTTGCATGCTTGGAATTCACCTTCAAAAATGATCCAATTGATATTGCTAAAATCCATGTTTCTCCTTCCTTAATTCTCCCCTTAAATTATAATGTTTGTAATTACAAATTATTATTATTCAAAAGATAGTTATTAATTTTTAGGGGATAAATACAGTACCTAGGGGCACTTTAAGGTGAAAGTCATAGAGAGTTTAAAGATCTGCCCTTTGGATCTTTACTGAAATCCCTGGAACTAGTTAGTAGTTTATATAAGGAAGGAATGATGTTTAACAACAGAAGAGCCAAAAAAAAAAAAAAAAAAAGGACAAAAGAAAAGAAAGGATGCCAAGGTGGGAGAAAGCCCAAGGGCTTGAGAATCAGTTATATCTCTTTGGAGGTCAGACAGATGTGAGCTGCATCTTCTGCTGCTGAATAACTGTGTGATCTTGGGCAAAATTATTCAACAACCCCAAAACCTCAGCTTTTTCATCTATAAAACAGTTGTAAAGACCAAATATGATGATCAAAATGAAACATCTTGCATCTCTGTTGCACATTCCATACATGGTAGCACTTATTAACATAATCTAACAAAAACAGAAGCATAAATATGGAATCTACGTGTTTTTAAATACAAGTTGAAAACTTTCTATTTCAACAAGATGGTCAACTAGGATAAACGGAGACACATTCTGGCTACAAACACCTAGCACATGGGAATATATAAAATAATAACGATAGCAACAACAACAAAATTATTGGATATCTGAACCCCCAAAAACAGAAAGAGAATTCTCCCCATGAGTAATAGCTGAAGAAAGAACTAGAAACCTGAATGGCAAACAGAAGTCCTTAGTGGGATAAGCATCCCCTGCCTTGGGGAGGAACATATGAGCCCCTCTGAATCCGGATGCTTTGGTTTTAACACCTAGATGGAGTCCAGAGAGAGGGCCTTGGGTCCAGGCAAGGAAGGGGAGGGAACGCTGAGACTGCTGCCTGAAGTCAAGTCCCTTTGAGTGTTTTGAGTCTAAATGAAAAGATGACCTTAAAAAACAAAACAAAATAAAACAACAAAAAAAAAACTCAGCTAGGAAGCATGGAGGGATAACAAAAAAATATAGAAGCTGAGTAAAAATGAAGACATTTCCCTGGGAGGGCCTTTGCTTCAATGGAGTTTAGACATGATTTTACAATTCTCTGGGAAACTCCAAGCCTAGAAATTTACATACAATTTGTCCAAAAATTAAGTAAAATCTAGTGAAGTAACAAAATGAATTAAACGGAAAAAAACAGGGAATGATAGTGTCAATAAAAGCAAACACTGGTTCTCTGAAAATGTGAAATAGGAAGATTTTGAGCAACAATAATAAAGAAACAAAGAGTGTGGGCACAGGTAAATCATATTTGGAACAAAAAGGACAATTACAGATTGAATGTGTGTGTGTGTGTGTGTGTGTGTGTGTGTGTGTGTGTGTGTGTGTGTATTCAGAAACTATATGGAGATAAATTTGAAAGCTTTGGTCAAAAAAATAAAATTCTAGAAAAATTACCAAATTTACCAAAATGACTACACAGAAGATGAAAAGTTTTATAACTATTAAAGAAATTGAGTCAGTAGTTACAAACAAATCCAAATAAAGTCCAGAGGGTTTTACAACCAAGTTCTAACATTTAAGAAAGATATGTAATTATTTTTTTATACAAACTCTTCCAGAGAGTAGGAACAAGAAGATGCTTTGCCACTCATTCCATGAGTACAGCAAACATTTGAAATCCAAACTTGTCAGAATTGTAGTACCAGAAAGGAATACTGTTGGCTGATATCATTTGTGACAATGATGCAAAATCATAAATAAAATATTCATAAAACAAATACAACAGTGTATTAGAACATATAGCATGACTGAGGAGGGTTCATTTTAGAAATACCAAGATGGTTTAAATTAAACAAATCTATTAATTTTATTCATTATATAAAGAAATTGAAGGTGAAAAAACATAAATGTCTAAACAGATAAAAAATGATTTGATAAAATTCAGTAGCTATTCAGGGTAAAAAAAAACGCAATCAAGACATTTACACTAAAATTAGAATTGGAGGAGAATTCCTTGAACTGGTAGACTTTTGGTTGACTGAATATCAACCTAAAACTTACAGCAAAATCATATTTAATGGGGAAACATTAGAAGCTCCATTTAAATCCCTTATAAATGATGCTTGCTATCACTTCATTTTCATATTATACTGGAGATTTTAGCCAGTGCTGTAAGACAAATCGATTAATTAAAACTTTTTAAATGTGAACAAATCAGAAAGAAAAAAGTAGATTTTGCTGATGATATGACCGTCTCAGAGAAAAATGTAGGAAAGGAGTGCATGGGTAGCTCAGTGGGCTACTGGCTCTTGATTCAGCTCAGGTCACTATCTCACAGTTGTGATATTGAGCCCCACATCGACAGCATGGAGTCTGCTTAAGATTCTCTCTCTCCCTCCCTCTCTCTCTCTCTCTCTCTCTGCTTCTCTCATACTTGCTCATATGCTCTCTCTCTCAAAATAAATGAATAAATTTAAAAAAAAAGAAAAGAAAAATGTAGGAAACTCTACAGATGATTAGCACCAATAATAGTTCATCTAGATTTCTAGAAACAAGACCAATGTACAAAATCAGTAGCATATCTTTATATCCTCCATAAAATGTAGTAAATGTACCTAAAGGTAAATATAGCAAAAAAAAAGTGCAATATCTTTATGTAGATGACTACAAAATTCTATTTGAAGGACCTAAAAGAAGAATTAAATTCACAGAGAGAAGACATGTGCAAAGATTGGAAGACTTAATATTAAAAGGATGGTAATTCTCTAATTAACTTATAAAGTAAATTTAATTTCATAGGACTTTATAAGAGGACTCTGAATGTCATACAAAAGTAAGAAGCACTGAGAATGGACTAAAATAATTTTATGGAAAGAGATGAAGAATAAGGCAGCCAGAGGAGAAGAAGGAGACTAAAAAGAAGTGACCTATCCCACAAGAAGTAAACTTTTATATAATCGTATTAAATGAAATGGTGTTACTGACATGGAGAGAGACAGATCAATGGAAGAGACCAGAGTGTCTAAAAACATTCATCACTATGTAGAAGCTTTGTGTAAAGTGGAGTAGCCTTACAAATGCAAAAAAGAAATCTGGGCTGGTCAGTAAATGGTACTGGAACAACAGGCTAATCCACAGAGAAAAGAATGTTGGATTCCTACTTAATACAATACATAAAAACAAACTGCAGATGGACTGAATACTAAATGTAAAAATCACAACTTTGAAAATTTCAAGAATACACAATAATGTTATATGACTTCAGGTGAGAGGTATTATTTAAACAACAAAAGGGGTGCCTGGGTGGCTCAGTCTGTTAAGCCTCTGACTTCAGCTTAGGCCATGATCTCATGGTTCTTGAGTTTGAGCCCCATGTCAGGCTCTGTGCTGAGAGCTCAGAGCCTGGAGCCTGCTTCAGATTCTGTGTCTCCCTCTTTCTCTTCTCCTCCCCTGCTCACGCTGTTTCTGGTCTCTCTCTCTCAAATATAAATAAAACATTAATTTTTTAAAAAATTTAAAGAACAGGGGCGCCTGGGTGGCTCAGTCGGTTAAGCGGCTGTTCGAGCCCCGCGTCGGGCTCTGTGGTGACAGCTCAGAGCCTGGAGCCTGCTTCGGATTCTGTATCTGCCTCTCTCTCTGCCTTTCCCCTGCTCACACTCTGTCTCTCAAAAATAAGTAAAAAATGTTAAAAAAATTAAAAAAATATTTTAAAAAATTTAAAGAACAAAGAATAGCAAAATAAAAGAAAGCTGTGAAAATTTGACTTCATTAAAATCCTGTGCATGTCAGAATATACCATTAACAGAGGTAAATAAATAAATAAATAAATAAACAAAACAAAACTACCTACACTGAGAAAAGATATTTTCCATCTATATAAGCAACTGAGGAATAGTATTCAGAATACATAAAGTCTTCTATAGATCGATAAGGAAAAGAAAAACAATCTTTTAGAAAATGGGTAAAGGATATAAAAAAGCAGTTTGCAGAAGGGGAAACTGGAGTATTTCATACATATATGAAAATGCACTCAACTTCATTGTTATATGCAGAATGCAAATTAAAATAATAGTAGAAACCATTTCATTCTCAAAAGATGAGAAAGATATGTCTGGTATCACCAAATGTTGGTAAGGATGTAGGGAAACAGGACTCAGGTAATGTCAGCAGGAGAATAAATTGGCACAACTACTTTGGAAAACAAAAGTGTGTCATTCTCTCCATGCATTAATTAGTATGCATGGAAACTCATGTATCCTAAAATTATATTTCTAGTTAAACATCTTAGAAAAACTCACACATGTGAGCACAAGGGATTGTACTTCAAAATTTTCTTTGCAAGACTGTTTACAACTGTGAAAAAGTAAAAACAATCTAACTGTTCTTTAGTAGAGGACTGGAAAGGTAAATTGGGTTTATTTATACAAGGAAAACTAAATAGCAGTTCAAATGAATTAACAGATCTACATATACCAATGTCAAAAAAACCTCATGAATAGTATGGTTAATGAAAAAAGCAAGTTGTAAAAAGATACAAGAGCTAGTACTATCATTTAAAATAAAATTTAAAAACACGCCGAACAATAACATGCATTATTTATGCATCCATGTGTATGTGGTCGAAGAGAATAACTTAAAAGGCAAAGATATATACATACTGGATCAGGGTGGTATCACTCAAAGAGAAGGGAAGAAAGGCACACTGATGGTGGACTTTATCTGTGCCTGTACGTTTTACGTCTTAAAAAGTCAAACAATAAAGAGACATATTAAGTAAATGTGATTGAACAATGTATTTTGAATATGGTGGGGAGATATGTGAATTTATGCCTCTTCTGTATTTTTGTATTTGAAACATTTCAGAATTGGAACCAAAATTTTCCAAAGATAAATAGCCAAAATATTTTATATTTTTCAGATAAAGCTAAGTGCCTCACTCTTCTGTGGTGGGTTTGATGTGCCCCCAGTCTCCATCATCATCAGTCTTTGAGAATCACTGACAAGCATAGAATGGAATCTGTATTTTGGTACAATTTGCTACTTGTAATTTTTGTTATCAAAGTAATTGCATTTTCATTTTCCCAACTTGGAAGTATATTCTGATATTAACTATGCTTCTTAAATCTGAACATGCCTTTTGGAAATGCTTATATATGCTCTCTCCAACTCCATCTCACTTCATCCAATTGGGAATCACAGACAAAAAGAATTAGCAGTACACATATATTTTTGTAGAAAGCTCATTAACAGAGTCTAAGGAGACAAGGGGACAAGTGTCAGAATTGGAGCCAGGAGTCCTAGCTTCTCTCTCTGTTCAGTGACTGTGGAGCTACTTTCTTAATTTTTCTGTGCTTTAGTTTTTTTATCTTTAAATTGGAAGTGTCGACTTACCACTAAATCCTTCCAGTTCTAAGGTTTTGTAATTTTATGAAATACATGAGTGAAGTCAGTTATAAACCTAAGTGGTGATTGGAATATATGAACTGAGGAAGAGCCAAAGGACTCCTCTGTGTCACAAGATCTCTTCCTCTGTCTTTGCCAGAGTGTCACTGTTTCAGATTAAGTTACTGAAGGCTGAAATTTGAAAGCAACTGTTCATTAATGCCTTGGTAGAAATAAATTTTAAGATAAGTATGTCAAATTGCTGGCTTCCTCAAAGATTCTGGGACACAGGGCTAGTAGCTTTGATGAAAAGGTGAGTAGGATTAAGCCAGAGTGTTGAAAGCACTGCCTTAGGAGGGATCCTTGTTCTTTAGAAGGATGCATAGGGCACTGTATGCTTGGGAATAATGGATCCTGAATAGCAGAAAGAGTGGACAGAGGAGGGTGGAGCAGAAACAAAGATTGAGCATTGCCACAAGTTCACAACGGCAGCTCCTGGCTGCCTCTTAAATTCTAGCTGATAAAAGAACAGCTTGTCTTGGGGGCCATCCCAACAGGTCATGACTCCACAGGGAAGAGGCACTGTAGCAGCTGCCAGCATTGCTGCAGCCTCAACTCAATATCCATCAACAGGGGGGACCCCACCCACCCTGAGGGCAGAGCAATACCATCTCCAGGCATTATGGCTTCTCCCTCTAGTATGAGACTGCCCATGGACTGGGATTCCCTCTGCTTGAAGGATGCCAATAGGCATGTACCCTCCAGGAATTAGACCCCCTCCACCAGAATTCGAGGTCTACCTCCCCCAGGAATGGGTCCACCAAGACCCTATAATACTGTTGATCCTTAAGTCACTTTTCTCTTGCCATGTGTCTTGTGAAACTGTGTAAAGTATGAGCTTTAGTTCCCTCTTTGCGGCATTAGTATTAGCTAATAAATGCATAGAGCGATTAAAAAAAAAGTTGTTTGTTTGTTTTATGTAATGAGGAAGGGTGTTACAAAATCTTTGGATCTGCGATGGGGGTGGTATTCTTATGGATGAAGTTGAAGAGGAGTCATTATTAGTCAAACTGCCAAAGAAAATGCCCCAGTGGGTGTGCCTCCTAACCAGTTCAGGGGTCCTGGAACAACACCTACCCAGGGCTTAGCGCTCAGTTAGACTTAGCTGAAGTTACATTACATTTAATAAAAAGGTGGGGGAAAAGAAGTTTAAAAACTAACGATGAACAATCTATTCTTTTATCATACAGGAACTTCTGAATTGGTGTGGAACTTTTCAAGGATTCTACAGGAGTGATTTAAATGTAATTTCCTGGAGTCTTAATTGCTAATTATTTTAACTAAGAGTTCTAAATTAAACATTCTCTATTTTGAAGGCTTTAAAGAGTTGAAAGCAATTGCTGTCATTGGAAATATGTTTAGTATCTGTTCTCAGGAGTGGAATCTAATCAGCCATGTAAGCACGATGACCTCAGAAATACAGCCAGAAGCATCAGCCTTAATTGTATTGAGAACTCAATGTCCACTTGAGTGAGATACCACTTTAGATGGGTGTAAAGTTTTGGAACTTAAACTTCAGTGAATTCAAATATCGCCTTAAAATTTCTTTTTTTGACACACCGATCTGCTCTATAGATCAACTCTTGATAAAAAAAAAATATCGAGACTGATGATATGTATATATAAATAAAGTACTTTTATAATAGTCACTGCCTACCAAGTATAAGCATTTCAATACTTAAGACCACATAGCTCAATCGAATGCTTTCAGAAGGTAGAAAGCTAACCCATTCTGCCATTTTTAAAAATGTCCTGCTAAAATTTTATATTCCCATATTCGGGGTCCCAAAGAATTTTGTAATAAAACGTTTGAGCTACTGTAACAAGAGGTTGAAAAGAATTTTAAATTTTGCCATGAGCTGTAGCAAGTCCCAAATCTGTGCAGAAAAGGTACCAGGTACCTAGAATTCTGAATGCAAGGAGCCAACAGTTCCTGGGACCAAACAACTTTCTGCAGAAAATAAGCCTTACCAACACAACTCTCTCCACCCTAATCAATAGAAGAGGACTTCTGTGGGGTGAGAAGGAATTCCCTTTTGGGAAACTCAGTGTTCCTGAAGATGGCTGCACCTCACTTAACATTTTGTGTCCTGGTTGTATTTTTGCTTAGCCAGTAGACTTGATACCTGCCCCCTGTACTACTGAAAAGAAAGAAAAAGCAGGTTGGGAGAGAAGTGACAGAACCCACAGGTAAAGTGAGACCTGGGTCTAAGATACACACCCTAGTTTTCCCTAACCCAACATTTCCTAACTTCGAAGAGTTGTCTGGACAAAGTAGATGAGCTGGGGGGCTGTAAGTGTGCCAGATGCGCTATGCTGCAAGGGGTAAATGGATTGAATCGCGGACAATCTGTTGGGCATCTTCCAGAAGTCGGAGTTCACATCCAAATATTATGGGGAAATCTATCGGGGAGCTCACTGATCTTTAGTAGTGAAGCATATTGGAGCTACCATACATCCTCATGGACTCCACAGGCAACAGGCAAGAGTGGCAGTCTTGAGCAAACTGGTATGAAACGCAACCTCCCCAGTCAGGGGCCATAGCATTTTCTCTCTTCTAGACGTGACATCCTCTCCTTTTCCATGGCCACTCTCCTAATCTCTGTCGTGCTCATCACACCAACAAATTTCTAATTGTTTTCTGTGCATCTAGACGAGTTGTTCCATGTGTCATCCTCCAAACAGCTACGAGAATGATCTTAAGAAAGGCAAATCTAATCAAGTCACTTCCCAGATTGAAATTCTCTGATGGTTCCTCATGTTACCATTAGGATCATTCAGACCCCTTAATTAGCTTTCCTGTTCTCTCTAGCCTCATCTCTTGGCCACAATGAACTTCTTTCAGTGTCTCCATATTGCCAAAGTACTCTCTTTCACTTCTAGTCTTTCATAGTACCTTCTATTCTGCCAGAGACAGACACTGTACCGTGCGCTGGACCTGCAAAATCTCACTTGACCTTCACCTGGCAGATGAAATGTCACTTCCCAACAGTACACGTGACCATTAACTCCTGTATCATGTGCTGCTCCCTCCAAGGTAGAGTTGAAAACCTGCTGCTTATTCACCAGCCTATCCTGTCCCAGAGTATATACTCAATAGATATTTGCTGAAAAAATAAGAGTTAATTGGGGACCATTTAATCCGTGGGCACTAAAAAGATAAAGTCAGTTGCCTTAATCAGATCAAACCTGGGCTTTCTGCCCACACCATATTAACATCTGACTCACAGCAGATGCTAACATTATAGCAAGGTATCAACAAGAGAATAGTGAATATAATCCATCATTTTTTAGACAATAAGCAAAAGAAAAAAACTAAATTCTTGTAACAGAGAAATTTCTCCTAACAGTAGTGTCTCATATAGCCTTTCTCAAATTCAAACTATTCAAATTGTGTTATTATTTATTTCCAGACTTTTCTTTATCTGTTAACTTCAAAATCATCTCCTTGTTCTCATTAAAAATGTTTTTTCCTGGGAGTGCAGGGAAAACAGGCACTTTATGAAATATTCATATCTAGATTTAGAGGCTAGCCTGTTAACTTTCTAGGTAGATTTCCCCAGTTTAGCAACCCCTCTCCTCAGGCCATCCAGGGCTTTCCTAACCAATAACTCCATGCAAATGTGTTCCCTTAAACTCCCCAGGAATATTCACCTTTCAAAAAGAAAAGTCGGGGTAGGTGTTTTGGCTCCTCCATTAGTTGACTAGGACTGCTGTAACGAAGTACCACAAACTGAGTGGCTTAAACAAGAGAAATGTATTGTCTCAGTTCTGGAGGCTGGAAATCTGAGATCAAGATCAACATCTTGGATGTTCTTTGGCCTGCAGAAGCATCGCCCTGACCTCTGCCCTCATCTTCACATGGCATTCTTTCTACCTGTGGGTCTGTGTCCAAATTTCTCTATTTGTAAAGATACCAGTCATATTGGACTGGGGCAATACCCTACTGCAGCTTGACCTCTTCTGAACTAATGACATCTACAAGGATCCTATTTCCAAATAAGGGCATATTCTGAGGTCCCAGGGATAAGGATTTCAAAATATGTGTTTTAGGAGTACATAATCCAACCCATAACAGTTAACAAATAACAGAAACTTTAACTTAAGTTAAAAAACAGAATTCACTGAAAAGGTACAAGGCAGTTTTGAAAGGTCTCAGTGATGGGTACTGCTCAAGTCTATCTCAGGCACTAAAGCTGGGAAGACTGGACACTGTTTCTTTCATCTTTGGACAACTCGGCTTAAGATTCAAAATCCGAGGAAAGTTCAACTGGCTGACCTTGGGTCATACGCTCACTGCTCGGTCGGTGGGGGTGGGATGGTGGTGTAGTAATGAGAGGAAGTTTTGGCAGGAGGAGTCTCTAGGGTTTCCGTAGCAGGAGGGAAGGCACTTGGGCTTGCTGTTCTGCCCAGGAGAGAGGGGTGAAGTTAATTCCTGTAAAGAAATCTGAGACCTGGGAGTGTTAGGAAAAATGGATGCTATATAGCCAAAACGAAAAGAAAAACTTCTCCATTTTTTTTTCCCAAAAAGAGAAAGTAAACTCAAAAGGAATAGTGTCTTCCTTTCTGGTGTGAATGTTAGACACAATTATAACCAAGTATGGAGGATCTTTCTAGACAAATTTAAGTTGGGGCCTTTTGATCATACTACATAGTGACTTTTTTTCTGATGCTGTCCCTTTAGAACAGGGTCTTTTCTATTAGAAGAGGCCATCTTTAGAGGGCCTCAGTATATATCCATCAGTATATGTCCATCTTTTGTGATAAAGATTTTCCGGAAGGAGAGAGATAGGCATTAGGGTTTTGATTTTTGCTTTTTCATACCAATCCTTGGACTTAGAGGGGTTCTCATGTGCTTACATGCAGGAAGCAGGAACCAATCCTACGTAAAATGCGGTCTGAATGCCTCTCAGCCCCAGTGACTCAAAAGGTCTTTATCTACTGTGTGTGCTAACTTACCCCCTGCTCCCTGAAAGTGAAGGCTCTAGTTTATCTTCTTAAAATAGCAGTGAGATTCAGAGCATGGACTTCAGTTTCCCTTGGTTCCACAGGATGGACCAAGCTGACTAACATACTTCTTCTAAACTTCATGACCTTCCAGTGTGAAATGACGATGACGCCTCATAGGCGAGAATACTCTTACAGGGTTTGTGTGAGATTCAGGGCAGACATGTTTGCCAAGTGCAAGTCAATTACCCTGAGAATGTGCATTTCTGTGGTGACAAGGCAGGCTATGTTAATATTTACGATCAGATTTTGCTGGCCAGTTACTTCCATCTTCAAAACCACGGTACCTCACACCTTGGCTTCTTTCCTCCAAAAATCTATCTAAATGTTTCTAGAATTCCCAGGGCAACTGACTTCTCATGTGCCTATAACGGCTGCCAGCTTCTTCTTTGAGGATATCTTGTTGATGACATTTGTCTGTCAGCTTCTGAAGGAAGACAGCCCTCCCTCCGCTGCCTTTGCTCATGCCTGCTGTGAAGCTGCTGCATCTACCCTCTGCATACATGCTGTCGGTCTGATCCTTAGATTCTTTGGACTTCTTGAATCTGGCTAAAAGTATTAAATATTCTCCAGTGGACGTTGGATTTGGAAAGTGAAATGAAATGTGTGAGTTACAGCTTCTTGTAGCGCCATGCTGACCATGTAATGAACACTTGGGTTTGTTTGACAGATCATTGGAGGAGCACCACCAACACTTGTAGCTCCCCAAAATGTGACTTGGCAAGATTGGAAGGTTTTATTGGATTAGTTCAAGGATCAGTAAATTTGAAAATTTACTTAGGAGATTAAATGTTTTATTGTGACTGCTCTTACCCTTCCACTCAAATCTTCTCTAATAAAATTTCTACTGCAGCCAGTGAAAGTAGCGAGGAAGATTATAGTTTTGAGAGTTTTGGAAATGTGCTCACATTAGACATTTACTATAAACATCAAAACCCAAAACTCTGTAAATAACTGTGGATGATTTCGTGAGGCTCTTGACTTTGCCCGAACTGGATCTACACTCTCTCTCTTTGTGCTTTCCCCCAAAGTGCCCGACGTGCCCAGGCATGGCCTTTGTGCTCCTTCCCCTCACACTACCATGGCCCCTCTGCTTATTTAGGCTACTCTCCCTATGTACATTCCTCTGCCCTGAGCAAGTTTCCTTGCCGTACATCTCACTCTCCATTTTGTCTAAGTTACTTTATCTGATAATCTTTGTTAGGAAGACAGAAGATGCTCCTGGATAATACTGGAAGGCCTACTCATTCTTTTTTATTTTTATTTTATTTTATTTTTTAACATTTATTTATTTTTGAGAGATAGAGACAGAGCATGAGCAGGGGAAGGGCAGAGAGCAAGACAGACACAGAATCTGAAGCAGGCTCCAGGCTCTGAGCTGTCAGCCCAGAGTCCGACGTGGGGCTCGAACTCACAGATGGCGAGATCATGACCTGAGCTAAAGTCGGCCGCTTAACCAACTGAGCCACCCAGGCACCCCTCTTTTTTATTTGTAAAAACTAACCCCCAGTTTCCCAAGCCTCCCTCGTTTACCTACCACTTTCACAATTTTGTCAGATCTAAGTAACCCTTTCACTGTATTTTTTTTTGAACCAACTCTCATCTTAAACTTAAATGCATGTTTTAACTTTTATCCTCAGCAATAATACCTGACTGTGAAAAAAACTACTTTGACCTGTAAGTCACATAATTTCTAATACACATAAAGTCATTAATAGCTGTTTAAAAAGAGCCTTTGTATACCGCCTGTAATCATGTAGCATCAGCAGCACCATCCTTAGTCTCTATCAGTGCTATCCAACAAAATTTTGAGGTGAAAGAAATATTCCAAATTTTTACTGTTCAGTATGGTGGCCCCTAGCTGCATATGGATATTGAACACTGGAAATGTGCAACTGATGAACTGAATTTTAAGTTTCATTTAACCAATTTATATTTAGATAGCCGCCATGTGGCTGGCTAGTGGCTACTATATTGGGAAACAAAGATCCATGTTGTAAGGTGGTTGGATTAAATTATCTCTCAGTTTTCTTCCAGCTCTAAAATGAAAAAAATGGAAGGTCTTCCACAGGTAGGAATATCTGTGTAGATAGAAGAGAAGGGTACTGAGACTAAAACTTTTGGGTAAGAGGAACTTTGTCAATATGGCTAGCAAATGTCATAGTACTTGATTAAAAAAAAATTACCAAAGGGTGGTAACTTTCATCAATTCTCCAGTCACCTCATCAAGATGGTGGTCTTGATGATATAAACCTAAGATTTAAGGGGCCTTGGTAAATTAAAGTTGGAGATTTTTAGTCCCCTGATAGCAACAATTTATCCAGGGCTCACTGTCTGCAAAACGGTTTATGAGAAAGGGATGCAGACCTCAGAGGCAAAATCCCTGGCATGTGGTCAGGGTCTTCTGGTCAGGGATACACTTTAATGAGAGTTGTAGTTTGTACAGCTTAGAAAACTTTCAAGCACAGTTCTTTCTCCAACTTCGTTTCAACTTGAACAAACACGAGAGCACTTGTAGAGAAATTCTCCTCCAAAGTGCACTCTTCTGGTGATTACCAGCAGGTCTACTGGCAGCAGCTGGATTGAGTGTCTGAATCAGCCTAGCTGATTACCTTAATCACCTTAATCATAGAATCTAGTCTCCCTGGAATGGTCTCAACGTGGAGAGTGGCAGAACAGCCACTCTAAGCTGAAAACTCCTCGTTAGAACATATTCTGATGCTTTTAATGAAGAGGTTACAATTTATATTAGGGACAAAATAATTTCAAGACTTTGTCAATCTCTTGCTAGTTCTTTTGTTAGTAATGAAGAGTTTTCCAAGGGTGTTTTCTTAGTATACTGGACACATCCTTGAGAGGTGTTTCTGGCGTCCCAAGGTGAGGGTCTCTTCTCTGACTGTTCATTAACTGTTTCAATCAGTTACGTGGGATTTTTTCTTCTCTAGTCCTTCATTTTGAAGTCCCATTAATCCACACATATTTGGGAAGGGGGACTGGAGTTTGATACCCACTCCCAGAATAAGAACATTCCTCATCGTGAATCCCTGTAAATGGGTCACTCAATAGACATTCCACTCTACTGGGGTCAGACTACCTGAATATTCAAGGTACTGTACCAGGTTTATCATTTTCATTCTTTTAAAAACATGGTATATCAGTATATATGGAAAAGAAACAACAAAGCAATGTGATGCATTCATGCCAGGAACATTATCATTGGAATTTTTGTATCTTCTCATGGCTGTATGGGTTTGAGTTTGTGAGGGTAAGTCATCGAGGGCTGTTTGTTTTCTCCTGGCACTGCCTTTTGGCAAAAGTCACCACAGAAATATAGTGATAGAGCTATGCTGTATTAGCCAAACAACTAGACTTTCAATAGGCATGGCTAACATTTAATGTTTATAATAAATGACCACTTTATTGAAATAATAAGCAATATTAACTAAACTTTAATTACTAATTAAGTAATCTTTACTTACTTTAATTAAGTAATCTTTAATTACTAATTTTCCAACAAAATTTTAAAGAATATTAAGAATTAAATAATGAAATAAATATTTTACTTATAGCTAGGGCTAATTTACGATACTTAACAGAAAAATTAATTGCCCATAATGATTAAAAACATTAATTTGGAGTCAGGAAGACCTGACTTCAAATTCTGGTGTCTCACTTTCTTCTTCTTTAAACTTAGGTAAGTTTCTAAAACTGTCTTTTTCCAGTTTCCCTGTCTATAAGTGGGGATAATAACATATAACTCATAACATTTTCCTTGATAATTAAATAAAATATATGTAAAGTGATTAGGATGGTCTCTAGCACATGGTAAAAACCAAATAAATGATTTAACTAGTTAGCAGTGGTATTATCCTTTTTAAATCAGCCCTTGAGAATCTCTTTTAACCAAAATTGGTTCTAATTTTTAAATTTTAGACCGTTTAGTTTTCAGAACATTCTAGAACACATTTACTTAGAACAAAATAATTATAGGGAGCACTTACACAGCACTATTTGGCTGTCAACTGTTCTGTGCCCTTCCCATACTGCACTCATTTGATCATCATAACAACCCGATGATGTAGGTACTCTGATCATCCTCAGTTTACAGATGACAAAACTGAAGCACAGAGAGGATAAATAACTTACTTCGGAGTACCCAGATCATCTTAACAGAGCCAGAATATGAATCAGGCAGCTGGACTCCCAAATTAGTGCTTTTACCCACTCGTCTGTACTGTCTTTTAGGGCCAGAAGCAAAGGTTGATTTAGAATTACAATTAAATTAAAAATTTTTTAAGATTTCTTTTTAGAGAAAGGGAGAGAGAGAGTGCACAGGTGCACCGGGGGAGGGGGCAGAGGGAAAGAGAGAGAATCTTAAGCAAGTTCCATGCTTAGCGCAGAGCCTGATATGGAGCTCAATCCCACAACCTTGGAATCACGACCTGAACTGAAATCAAGACTCAGATGCTTAACCAACTGAGCCACCCAGGGGCCCCTATTGTTAAAATAATTTTTAAGCCTATATAAATCAATGATGACATCTTCAGAACTCCTTTGACAGGAATTACCACAGCATAATTGGTCCTCCCAGCCCTTTTGAATGAATGTTCTTATTTGGCAGACTTCTTTGCATTTGGGATTTAAAATTCAAATTTTTAAAAATTTTTCTAGAATAAGCTGAAGTTTGCTTCTGATAAAGAAATTATTTTTCTTCCCAACCTTTTAGCTCTAATTATAAAGTAAGAAAAGTCTCATTTGTTTGTAAAAATCATCCTGCAAAGAAAACCAGCATCTAGTGCCAGGAACATTAAGGGAGAGTGGAAAGTAAGAGAAATCAATGGTTGTTTATTTGAAAATTAAAATTTTAAACCAACTAAAAACGGACTGGAGACTCTGGCAGTGACTTGACTCTGTGATAGAAATGGGTCTAAGAAATCCCCAGATTATGTACATATACACCAAGAGTAATGAGTACTAGGTGTTGCAAAAACTGAATGTTGGGGAGAAGCGTATGCCATTGTAATATTTAAATATGGGAAGGGGGGGTGCCTGAGTGGCTCAGTCGGCTGAGGATCTGATTTCAGCTCAAGTCATGATCTCATGGTCTGTGGGTTTGAGTCCTGCATCAGGCTCTGTGCTGACTGCTCAGAGCCTGGAGCCTGCTTCGGATTCGGTGTCTCTCTCTCTCCGCCTCTCTCCTGCTTGTGCGTACACGTGTGCACACATTTTTTCTCTCTCTCTCTCAAAAATAAACGTTAAAAATCATTTTTTTAAATAAAAAATGTGGGACTTTCAAAGTATATATTCCTGAAGTAACAGATCTTGTGGGTAAATATATTTTTAAAATTAGAATTAGGATAACTATATCTGCATATATTTTATTTTTTAAGCAATCTCATACTATATTTCCCTGTTTCATTAAGTCTTTTACAAGCTCTTTTTAACAAATTTCCTTATGAAAATTATAGTATTTCTGTTTTGCATTATTACAAAAAATTCTCTGAGAATTACCCTTGTGCACGAATCATTTTACATCACTTAACTGCCTATGATAGCATTCTAGTTGAGTGGAAAGCTCTAAGCTTCAGTGCCCAAATAATTTTTCACAAAAGTTGTGCCCATTTATACTTTTGTTAGACAAAACTAGTATTCCTATATCACTGCTGCTTTGCCAGTTTTGAATATTCTCAAGTAATTATATTTCATTTTTAATTTGCAAATTATTAAAAAAATGGAATTGGCCATTGAACCTATTTATAGGTAGTTTCCTTCTGAGCATTATCTACATGGGTCTATATTCCAGTTAGGATGTTAATAATATTTCTTAGTAATTTGTATTAGCTCTTTCTATATTAAGGATATATATTATACATTTTAACTTTTTGGAAATATTCTCCCAAGTTTCTCATTTGCAATTTAAGTTTGCTTATGACATTTTTTTCATATGTTTCAAAATCAAGATATATAGTCCTTATTTTTAAATATCATAACCAAATATTACATTTGCTTTAATAAGGCAGATATTAACTTATTTTAATATTATTTGTTTTAATAATTTATTTAATAAATAAATTTAATTTCATATTTACTAATCACAGTAATAAGAGGACAGGCATAGTCTTCTAGACTAGCATTATCAGCAATTATTATCAAGGTACTGAAGGAAGAACACATGGAATGCTTAAAAGGGATCAGAAGTTACTGTAATAAATCCAGCATATTATGAAAATGACATATATACTTTTCTTCTCCTCACTATTCTTACTAATACCTTATTATTATTTTTTTTTCTGTTGCATCCATATTGAAACTGCCTTAAAAATCTTTTTTATATATAATGGAATATTATTGAACCTTAAAAAGTAATCCTGCCATTTCTGACAGCATGTTAAACTTGAAGGCATTACGCTAAGTGAAACAAGCCAGACAGACAAATACTGCATCGTATCACTTATATGTGTAATTAAAAAAAAAAAAGTCCAACTCACAGAAACAGGGACTAAAAAGGTAGTCACTAGGGGTAAGGGGAAGGAGAAACAGGGAGTGGTTGGTAGAGGAGTATACGCCTTCAGCTATAAGGTGAATGAGGTCTGAGGATCAAACGTAAAACATGGTGCCTATACTTGATAACACTGCATTGTATAATTGAAATTTGCTAAGAGTAGAACTTAAATGTTCTCACCAAAAGAAAAAAAAAGATAAATATGTGAAGTGATGGATGCGTTAAGTAACTGGATGGGGGATTCTTTCCCAAGGTATATGTGTATCAGATCATCATAATGTATACTTTAAGTATCTTACAATTTTATATATCAGTTACACCTTGATTAAGCTGAAGTCGAAAAGAAAAAGATGAGTAGTTCTGGAGACCTCATGTACGGCGTGATGAGTATATTTGACAATAGTGTGTTATATACTTGAAAGTTGCTAAGAGAGATCTTACATGTTCATACCACAAAAAAGAAATAATTGTGTGAGATGTTAACTACTGCTACTTGGTAATCATTTCTCAATATATGTGTATCAACTCAACACATCGGCTTAAACTTATATGTCAACTATATTTCAGTAAAGCTGAAAAAATATTTCCTAGAATATGTCTATATTAGACTGAAATACTGGAACTTCAATATCCTGCTTTTTCTGTCATTTCATTTCTTCTGTACTGTTTGTGTTAGAAGAAAGTAGAAGGAAATACAAAGGGGAAAAAACCCCTTCAATTTTTCCATTGCAATTGAAGAGCAAATTAAATATCTGAGGGCTCTCCACCGTGGGAGACGATGGGGTTATTGTTAGCATAGTGCATGTCACTCTGTGCAGGAATCTTGCATCCATAATCCCCCATGTGCTTTGAGAATAAGAACTTTTGACGTTTAAAGTTCTGCAGAGATGGATCATTATTTCATTTCTGTTTGAAAATGAGGTAAAGCATCTTGACCAAAAGAAGACAGCACTTCGAAAAAAGAAAATCACTTGGTTTGGGCAGGACAACACCTGAATCAGCTAGAGAGAGAGAGAGAGAGAGAGAGAGAGAGAGAGAGAGAGAGAGAGAGAGAGAGAATGGTAATCTTGACAAATAGAATCCATGAACAATGGGCGCTGTGTCCCACCAGATCTGGCCGGAAGGTGATAGATGTTGGTGACAGTTTTCACCATCTTGTTCTACTCTCATCCGACCTTCAAATCCCAACTCAAACTAGATGCCCTTTTCTGCCCAGTGCTCTGCTCAGCTGCCACTGGTGTACTGTAGGCAGGGGAAACTGGGCGGTAAGCTCTTCAGCAGGAAAGCAGAAATGGCACCAGACGGTCCCCTTGTTTTAGGCGTGAGTCCAGGTGCTTCCTTCAACTTTTCCTTTAGATCTTCAACTTGCTTCATGAAGGCCCTTACTAAGGTCTCTTCCTCAAGGGGAAAATTAGGGTAATTAAAATAATACTGCGGGTTAACTCTTGTTCCTTCGAGACACTTTGTTCTGCATTTGTTCAGTTTTAAGGGAGCATTTTCAGTGTTGGTTCACGTGGTGCACAGTAATGTAAACCTGGCAGTATCGGTATGGTGTAACACTTGTTTCCTCAGCCAAATGTAGACCTACTATAGTCCTTCCTACTGGGATAGGGCTAAAGAGACGCAGAAATTCAGCTTAAAAAAAAGTACTTCAGTAGCTGTGTGTCGGGAGCCTCACTCTCAGCCTCCGGCGCATCCCCAATGTGGTGATTTTGCCTACATAGCCTTTCTCATGCTGTGCAGATTCTTCTCTTCTGATTGCATTTATTCTCTCAAGCCAATCAATGGTTGGCAGGAACATACTTCCACTGTGTTTTACCAGTTTTCCAGGTAATATCATTTATTCGGCAGCCACTATGAGTCTAATGTACTATTGCCACTGGGAACCAAAACAGAGAGAAAAATAGTCTAAAAGACAACTCATTAAACACTCGCTTCTTCCATGAAGCTTCTCTCATGGCACCACCAGCTACAGACTATCCCTTAACACATTTCCCAAACTGCCGGATCATAACCATCATTTGGTACACTGTCTTTAAAAAACATATTGCCGGACCTTTCCCTTGGACAACACTGTTTCAGTGGGTTTGGAGGGGGGTCCACAAATTTATATTTCAAAAAGCCCCAAAAGACATTAAAAATATTGTATTAAAAAAACCATCCCAGGGATGCCTGGGTGGCTTGGGTTGAGCATCCAACTCTTGATTTTGGCTTAGGTCACGATCTCACACTATTTGAGATCGAACTGACAGCATAGAGCCAATTTGGGATTCTCTCTCTCCCTCTCTCTCTGCCCCTCCTCTGTTCCCTTTCTCTCTCTCACTCTCTCAAAATTAAACAAGCTTTTTTTTCTTTTTAAACAGGTTGGGTCTTATAATCAGGCAAACTTAGGAAACTATCTTAATTATTGCCTCACATCTTCTGCCTTAAGGATCTGATGATTTAATTACATCTTAAATCTCATGGCTGAAGTGTGCCTTGTGGAGAGATTTGAAAGAAACAAGACGGACAGTTGGATTTTTTTAAGGTGGTCATAGGGACTGGAGTGTGAAAAGATAATTAAGGAGCACAGACAGGAAAAGTGCTTCATGAAAGAAAAAGGGACAGAATGGGAGCAAGTGGGGAGGTGAGACACTCTAACATCCAGGCAGCGAGATAATGACCTTCTGACTGGTCTTCCCGCCTCAGCCTCTGCACCCTCGAATCCCTCACAGCTGTCACAGTCATCTTCCTCTGGCTTCTCCTTGATTGCATTATTTCCCCTCTCAGAGTCCTTTGCCAACGTCCAATTACCTCTTAAGCCAAATTAGCACTCTTAATCACAGGTGTCAAGGCCCTTCACCCCCTTGTTTCCTGTAACTAATGGCCATCCTCACCCTACTCTTTCACCCCCACTCAGGCTTTCCTCTCTGGTTCCCAGGCTCTGTTTACCAGTCCTCAGATGGAACTTGTCAGCTTGCTCTTGGCAGAGCCCTATCTCAGTTTCAGCCATTTCCCTCTCCTTCCAAGGAGCCTATATGCCTTTCTTTTTTGAAAATACTGTTCAAAAGTAACTTTTTCATTTTAGATTTGCCCTCCTCTTGTTCTGGACCAAGATGGCCTTACAGTTTCCCTCAGCTTGACAAAGTTTTAGTCTTCTTGACTCTAGGACCTTGACCTCCCTTTTCTTAGAGTATTTACAAAATTTATAAATTCTTTCTCTGCGGCTTTGAGATGACGTAAAGTTTTGCCCAGCTTCTTGCTGGTTTTACAACCCAGGATATGTCTTTCTTTTTTTAAATTTTTTTTAAATTAAAAAAATATTATTTTGAGAGACAGCTCAGGCAAGGGAGGGACAGAGAGATAGGGAGAGAGAATCCCAAGCAGGTTCCTCACTGTCAGTGCAGAGCCCAACTCTGGGCTCAAACTCACCAACCCTAAGATCATGACTTGAGCCCAAGTCAGATGCTTAACTGACTGAACCACTCGGGTGCCCTACGAAATGTCTTTCTTAAGGACCAGGGAACCATGTCTTTGAAATGTAAACATCAAAGGAGACAGTACCCCTGTCTATCCATCTAGGTGAGGTGGGGAGGGGCGGGTAGAAGCCTAACTTTGATGGGCTAACACATATGGCCTCATCACAGAGAAAAACATTCACAAACTCAGGAATGTGCTCCACAAATCTCACAGATCAACCTTCCATTAATGTCCTCTAGGACTTTTCCACTAGCTCACCGCAGCTCTTAGCAAACTCCCAACTTTTCTTTCTGCAGAATGGAGTTCAATCTCTCTCCCCTATGGCAGTAGCTAGAATAAGCTCTTCTTATCCTGTTTAACTTTGTCTATGTGCTAGAAAAAGTTTGCTTGACATTACTTAACACCAGAGATACAACAGATCGTATAACTATACAATCAATACATTTCAGAAAAAAAATGTATGTATATAATCATTGTATCTATATATCTAAAGTGTAAAGCTTTTGTAGTTGGTAACCACTCTCTTAGTACTAAATTCTTCTGAGCAGAAATCTCTGTTAAACCAAAGAAAGGGATAATGGAGTCTCTAGATATGATTGGGCTGTGGAAAATGTAAATTTTCCATGTAAATATGATTTACATGGAAATGATAAGTTTTTAAAAATTCTTAAGATATATTAGAACACTTTTCTATTAGAATAAAAAAAAATTTTTTTTAAGGTCTAGGAAAGATTTCCTAGGTCAGAAAATGCATTTTATTCTCAGAGTTACACACTGCTGTGACTCTAAAGGTAGGGAAATTTGCCTCATATGGGTTTTGTGTATAGCTGCTGCCCAATTAGTAGACCCCAGATTCTAGCAACTACTATCTTGTTAGTAGAAAGTACTAAACAGAAACAGAATGAGAGTTAGAAAAAAAAAAGAATCAATACCACATATATGAACATTTTATATGCAACATATGTACATGAAATATAACTGTAGGATTATATCAATTTGTATTGATTTATCAAGTGAAAAAAATAAAATGCTTTACTCCAAAGTTTCTTCAAATAAACTTGGGGAAGAAATATTACATCAACTGTGGAAAATGCCTATTAACAGGAATATTTATATGTTTTTGTAAGACTGCTTTTTGTAAAATTATGTCAAGTTTGAAATTTTTTCATTTTATACCTTATCAATATAACTTTTCAGTTAAATATGTGGAAAAGGAAGCTCACTTGCTAGATAATTTGGGAGATTTACAGTGTTTCTTTTCTGATATTCAACTCCACCTGGACCATCCTTGTTTTCTCCTAGTGAAGGCAAAGGTTCACATTTGCTATTGAGTTGGGAATGAGGGCTCATTAGTTTGTGGGGGACAGAGATTTTTCTTGGCAGTGCTGAATTGCCTTGGGGATCTCAAGTGCTTTCTGTAAACAACAGTGGAAAGAAACTATGTTCTCTAAAACCTCCAAAGGGATCCCTGTCCCTGTCTTCCCTTTCCTGGGGATGTGAAGAATCAAACTCCACAAAAAGTACAACCAATTAATTTGTTTCTAACCTGAGAGCCTGTTGTTGTTGTTGTTTTTGCTTGTTTGTTTTGCTTTGTTTTTGTTATTTTTGTTTTTTGTGTGTGTTTTTGGTTTTTTGTTTGTTTTGGAACGCAGCACCCTTGGGTTCTCCATAAGGATTATTATTTTGGCTTATAGGTATTGAATTGAAATGAAAAGACTATCACATGAGTGGAAGAGAACACTGGGATACTGATTCGGTATCAGTTAATTTTCAAGACTTTGGTAAATCTTTAGACTCTGTCCGTAAGCTAAAAAAATGAATACTTTAGATTACAAAAAAAGCTATTGATGACACTTAACATTTATTTGCATATGGATGTGAAAGTATACATTTGAGAATCACTTCTAGAAAGTGCAGGTGTCAAATTTGAACCGATCTGCTAATCTCTTAAATCAGGCCAAGATTATACAATTTTCTGTTATCATGTAAAACAGTCCCTTACAATTTGCAGATACTGTTCTATGGCCAAGTTTATTAAACCTTTTTTTTAAATGACTCCAGTTAAAACTATTTCTGTTCTTTCCATTTCCTACCTAGAAATGCAGATGGGAAATTGATTTTGTGGATGCATTTCATATTTTAAAGCTTAGTGAAAATCGAGTGAATCGAACTATTCATGAATGAGCTTAATATTTGAGATTGTAATTCATCACTTTGGGAGTTTTAAAAGTTTTTTTCTCCCTTAAATAAAAACACTGTTTATATGAGCAGCCAAACTTCTATTGAGCGCACTTTTTACCTAGACATTTGAAGCCCCGTGAAGGGTTGAATTATAGAGAGATATTCTAAAATGTTAATGATATCACCTGCCCCCTGTCCCCTACTCCATCTCCTGCTGTGTCAGCCCCTCTTCATTCCTTTGTCTCCTCTCCCTTCTCTAACTATTCTATATTGAGTCCACTGAAACCTGACTACTTCAGGCATGTTTCTAAGCCAGTTGTCTAAGTGGATCTTCCCTGAGAGATGAAGTATCAAAGTTTGGTCTGTAAGAAGCTTATATTTTAAATTCAAAGGAAAAGACCAGGATATTCCTATGAGGGTTCAGTTATAAAAACAAATCTTATCCCAGGGAATTAATGTGACCTGGACAGAGCCACATATGAATCCTATGTCTACTGCCCCTCATTCCTTGCCTACTATATGTATGCCTTCTGTAACACTGCAGTTTACTTATTTCATAAAACTACGTAGGAATTAACTTAAAGCAATGCAATTGGGAGGACATATTACTCCTTTTCAAGAAATCTGGAGAATTTCTCAAACAGAGAAATTAGTTCCCAGTAGCATCTCTAGAACTTGAACATCTTTGTATTTTTGTACTGTTGTTTTCCGTGCAGAGAAGCTATCGATTTGAGGAATTTGCAAGATTTTGGAAGAGGAGCTTGGAAAATTTGTAAGAGAAATATTTCTAGGATTAAAAATGTACCAAGACACCGATTTCTTCTTTCAGAGAATGGAAATTTTGAGTTATAAATCCAGGGAGTAAACTCAGGTGGTCCCAGTTCCTTGTGGCAGAGATTGGCAATAAGGAGAGAAAGAAGGGATTGTGTAACTTTTCTATTGCTGCTGTAACAAATCACCAATTCAGCGGTTTAAAAACAAAACAAATGTATTATCTTAGAGCTTTGTAGGTCGGAAGTCCCACATGGGTCTTACTGTGTTAAAATCAAGGCTAAAATCAAAGGGCTGTATTCCTTTGTGGAGATTCCCTTGCCTTGTACAGCTTCCCAAGGTCTCATTGACTCTTTGTCCCCTTCCTCCATCTTCAAAGCCAGCAATGACAAACTGAGTCCTTCTCATGCTGCCATCTCTGGTTCTCTGCAGCTAGAAAGAGCTCTCTGTTTTAAAGGACTTGCAATTAGATTGGGTTCCCCTGGATAATCCAGGATTATCTCCCCATCTTGAGGTCCTTGACTTTAATCATATCAGCAAAGTCCTTTTTGCCACATAAAGTAACATATTCACGGGTTCCGGGGATTAGGGAGTGCCCATCTTTAGGGGACCATTATTCAACCTACCATCAGAATCATGGGCTCTAGTTGGTTGTTAGCTCTTTTTCTCTGAGACAGTCTCCAGGGGTGGGATTTGGGTGAGGTGAGTGAGGTACTCCAAGTGCAAAATTAAGCAAAGGCCAAAATTCAGTAATCAAAATTAATATTTTAAAACAATATTTTAAAAACTCAAAATTGTTGGTAAAGGCAGTCTCATGCATACAGTCTTTGACCCTCATTCAGCCACATAAGAAAGAGCCTTTGGCCTTGAATATATCCTCATCAAGAGATCAAGAGATCAAGATGACAGCTCACAAGCCTGTGCCAGGGTTATCTCATTGTTCGGAAATGTCTTCCCCTGTTTCAGATAGATGCTTCTTTCTTCTGCTTAAGTGTGTATGCTGGTGGCCTCGGGCACACTGCCTCCCCCAGCTTTCAGTATGTCTAAGTCCACAGGGGAAAGGCTGGGGTGCTACTATGGTATGAGAAGGATAGTTGCTAGCCATGAAGGACCAACTGAGCTGATCTTGCTTTCTCTTCTCTGTGCGAATAACGTATTGTTACATGCAGTGCTTCACTGTGTTGTGTTTTCTTGGTAACTCCGAGAGCAAGATGCAATGGGCAGGAGGAGTGTTTGGAGTCTTCCCCGGGACTGGTAAACGGTGCACTGTGTTCTGCCCCCTTGGGAGTGAAACAATGCAAGGTGTTTGGCTTAAAAAAAAATAAATCTTGAAAATTCCAGGTGAATAAAATATCAAAATTTTGATTAAAGACAGGTGGTTGTTTGTTTGCTTTGTAGCCTTGTATTATTATGCAAAGAGAACAGTCACTTCCAATCCACCCACAACTGAGGGTGCACAATGGTGTAGGAAGAGTTTGGGCAGTGCAGGGCTTGATGTATTATCATATTTTTGATTGTAGGAATTTTTTTAACTATTTAATTTTTTTCCACTTGGTTCAAAATTGGAAAAATACCTTGATAAGTGTATATAGGGGTGCACATTTTTCCTTTTGCCCCAGACTACAATAAGGGTTTGAATGGTAGTATCATTTGCACCAGTGTCTGTGCTTTACCAGCCAGGTTTGTACTGTGGGGAGGTGATCAACTTAAAGTAGTCTTAATTTGTGGAACCAAATCACAAGGCAGAAGGACTGGATCCCAGGACAGTGAAGCGAGGTACCCTTGAATAAATGAGATTAACGGCTTGAAGAACTCCTATATCCTTGTAGGACACTGATCTTCTGCATCAGTGTCAACATCATCAACTGTAGCAAGATCATCTCTTACACCTTACGACCGAGTTGGCAAAGACATGTTCTCCCACCAGCAGTTACAGTGGGGTTCCTTTTTAGCACCACATCAAGTCTCTGGCTTCCTATTTTTGTACTGTTTGGGGATAGTCTTCAAGTTCAAGGAACCTTATCTGATTAATAGGCCCAACTACACGAAGGAAAACTGTAAAGATGACCGTTTAAAAAAGAATGTCTAAATTCCTATTCTAGAGAGTTCTTGGGTATATCATAGCACAGTGATAAGAGACTGGGGTTATTAATCTTGTGTGATGTGATTTGGGAATATTGCTGTGGAGCATTATTTGTTTTTTAGTTTGGGATGTACTGACCCCAGAATCAGCCATGTAATACATTTGTATCCAATTGCACAAAGACAGGAAGCAATAATGGGAGACAACAGCCTGTAAGCTAATTCACCACCAGGAATTTTGTAAATTTTTCCCAAGCAAGGGTGTAAGATGTGTATTCAGTCAACGTATTGACAGCTCCTGGAATTCTGATGTATGCACGAAATCTTGCAAGCAATTCAATCCCAATCAGTCTCACACTTTCTTTTTATAAGAAACTCTTTCTCTTCATTCTTTATTTCTCTGATAAATTTGCCTTGTCCTTGTTTTTCTGCTATTTGACTATAATATGTTTCAGAATGATTTTCTTCATATTTATCCTGTTGGGAGATTGCTGATGTTCTTGAAGCTGACATATTTCCCAAACTTGGGAAAATTTTTGCATTAGTTTTTCAATTTTTTTTCTATGCCATTCTCTTTATTCTTTGTCTCTGAGGCTATCGGGTATCAAGACTATCAAGATACTTGGTATGTCCCACAAGTCACAGATGATCTGTTAGTTCTTTTAACCTTTTTCCTCTGTATTCTACAGTGTAGATAATTTTTATTGATCTTTCTTTAAGGTCATTGATCTTTTCTATTGCTATGTCTAATCTGCCTTCAGGAACACTCAGCAAGTTTTTTTTTTTTTATTTCAGATATTCATTTCAACTCTAGAATTCCCTCTTTTAAAATACATTTTTCTTCTTAGATTCTGTATCTGCATTCTCATTACATTCATTTTTCCTTTAAGTCATTAGACATATTTATAAATAGCTCTTTTAAAGTTCTCGTCTATTTCTAACACCTGGGTCATTTTGAGGTCTTTTTCTATTGACCACATATTTTTCTTGATTACAGGTCAGGGGTTCTGCTTCTTCATGTGTCTGGTAATTTTTACTGCATACTGGACACTGTAGATTTCATACAGTAGGGAGTCAGGATTATGTTGTCTTCCTCTAAAGACTGCTGAATTACGTTGTGGTAGATAGTCAAATAACTAATTTATTTTCTTAATACTCTCATGGTTGGCCTTGTAATGTTTTGTTAGGGTGAGTCTATTTCTATACTGTCCTTAGTATGCTAGAATATGACTCTTTTCTTTAAGGTATGATATTTTTGAGGTCCCAAGTGAATGCCTGAGGTGCTGAGATTTTACTCTTGCTGGGCCAGAATTCCAGCATCCCCAGCTGCGTGACCACCAATATCTCAGATCGGCTTTTGGTCTGATCGCAGCCATTTTTTGCTTGGTCCCCTGATATTTCTCAGCATGCATGACATCCCAGTCTTACCATCAACCTAAGCAGAAGCCTCATGCAAACTTTTGCTATTTTTGCCCTAAGCCAAGTTTCCTCCTCTCTAATATCCTGTCCTGTAACTTTCAGCCAACTCAGCAGCACTAAACTCCTATTCCCACTGCTTCCCACTGAGCTTCAGTATTCTGTGCTGAGGCCAGAGATTTGCCCCCAGTACAGAAATCCCAGGTTAACATGGGGCTAATCTCATGAACTGATTGATATCTTATAAAAGTGATGAGTTTTATGGTTGTTTATGGTGGTAAGGTAAGACCAAAACCAACTGCTCAGTCACAGCCCAAAGCAGATCTCTCTATTATACTTAATGTTACTGTTTTATCATGTAAGCTTTCCAAGTCAGGAGCCTGACCTTAGCTTTTGACTATGTTGTCTACAGCAAATGCACAATCTTGGAAAAGTTAAGAACTACAAGAATGATCTTTGTATTTGGGAATGAAGACAACTAGAGAATCAGATGTGCAGCAAAAATTTAATTCCTTTCACTAATGGTTACTATCTTTTCTTTCCATTCCTCTATAGAAAATCTATCTTCTTCATCCAGCTGGGTCCTCTGATCTCTCTGCTCTTGTACAATACTTGCATTAGAATCTCATTTCCCATATCTTGATTTGGACTAATTTTCTACTTCTTACACTGACATCTTAGATTTTAAGTATTTTGGCATTTGACCTCTAACCAATTTACTCCATTTTCTTGCACAGTTAAGCCTAAACCATCCTTCAGCCCTCAGTAATGTTGCTGTGGGGGTGGTTCTATGCTCATGTATGGTCTCCCACACTCCTGACCCCTGACTCTCTCTCTCCCAGAGTCTTTGTTAACATCAACTGTCTTCCTTGACCACATCTGCCTGTAAGGTTGGACCCCCTAATATGATAGTGTCCAATTTCTGAAATGTGGCTAGATTTGTTATGTCACATGATTTTTCTAGGGCAGTCTGTGTGGCTGGGATAGAGAAAAAGAAAATAAGCACTTCAGATAATTCTGGTATACCCTAAAGTTTGAGAGCTACCACTATTGGCAAAAGTATACAAGACATAATTTTCTGTTCTTTTATTTCTGCTCCCAATCCCCCATGCAAAATAGAATGTTACGTGGCTTCTTCCAGGTCATGACTTACTTATTTCCTTCCATGCCCCTTGTTGCTTTGTACCAGTCACTCAATTACTCTAAATTACAAGATTGTGGGAAATTGTTAGCCTAGCATATCTAATTTTATTTACATAAGACAATTCTATGAATGTGTACCGAATTTTTGAGAATTATGGTCTTCTAACAATCGTGAATCTCTAAAACTGTTAGCATAGGCTTTACTAATGATTTTTCAATATTGGCTGTCACATAGATAAGATACCCCGAGGATGTGGACAAGTTGATAGCACTCTAGCTGTAACTCCACATATTTCTCTTGAATTTAAAGAAATATATCAGAATGTACATGACTGAGAGAGACATTATTGTAAGGCTATTCCTAAACTCATTACTATTTACAAAAAGGTAATAATTTATGAAAGTCATTATTTTATTATTAGTAACAAAGTGCTTATTTCAAAAATAATGTCAGGTTAGTCTAGCCTGATGTCAAGGTTGAGGACCAACCGTCCATGTTCTAAAACATGAAGAATGTTTATAGAGAATCATACTTAGTGGCTTCTATGGACTTTGCAATCTGTAATACTGCTTTTCATCTCCTTTCTAAAAGTTATTGTAGCTTGCCACTGGTCTAGGAAAGTGGAGAGAGGAAAATTATATCTTTCATCCACACTTTTGTGTATAGTAATAGCTCTCAAACATGGGTGTACTAGAATAACTTGACAGGCTTGTCAAAACACAGATTGCATGGCTCTGCCTCAGTTTCTGATTTAGTAGCTGTGAGATAGAGTCTGAGAATGTGCATTTCTATCAAAGTTCCTGGGTGATGTTGTTGAGAACCACCATCCTAAGATATTTTGGAATCTCTTAAGCCTAAGAATCTCCTAGAACTGATTGTTATTTTAGATACTTATGAAATATATAGCTAGTGAGTCAGCTCTGGCTGACCTTTCGTGGCATTGCCAAAATCGCTTAATGCTTCTGTGTTTCCATATCAATGTCTGCAAGATGGAATATGTCATGTGAGGCTTAATGACGCCCAGGCTCACATGAATAGAGCTATGGATTTGCAAGTACTTATTTAAAGTATTATTTTGCAGACTGACAATTCCCCAGAGAAGTTATGGTTAAGGCTCCATACAGAAATTGAAATCCCTCTTTGGCTTCAAAATCATTTACTCTGGAGCAGTGGCTTATTTGGGGGGAAAATTAGCTTCTTTTGTTATCTCAGTCTCCGTGAAGTTATAGCTAAAAATAGTTTTTAAAGTTAAATTGTCATTAAATCCTAATTCCTGTGGATGCATTTGGTCAAATTTTGCAACAATGAGGAACTTTTAAATGGCAAGTTAGAAAAATTTAAAACGATTGTTAAAGGAGGTAGGTATAAAAATTTTAAAAATCAAAAGGATATTATTAATTATTAATTGGAGAAAAGTTTATTTCATTTGAACAAAATACTGATTTGATAACAATGTCACGTTACATTTTAAAAGTATCTTTGGGTCAGAGTCCTACAATGCATAAATTCTATTTTATCACCAACGTACCAGCCTTGACAAATGTTCACTCTTGGCATTCTGCATCCGTAGAGTAATAACTCACTTGAAACTTAACTTTCTTATCTGGTATTGGTGATAATGTAGCATCATTCTCAACAAAATGGTTTTAAAGCCTCAACAAGATTATGTAGTGAAAATATTTTGGGACAATGTGGGTCATTAGATATTTGAAGTCTTACCCACTAAATATATATATTTAGGTTTTATGATAATTACACAAACAACATTTTTAATGGATTATTGCTCTTCTTAGGGTGTAAGGGAAATCTCTATGGCAAATCAACAAAACAAAATGACAGTTCAAAAATAAAAGAGCAGGGAGCTAAATATAAAGGAAGGGGAATAAAAACCCAGAAGCAAAATTCAGGGTTGTCCAGGCAAAAGTAGAAATCAGTTTTGTGAATTAAGAATAAGTCTTGGGTGAACAGCAGGGTAGAAGAGATCAGAGAGAGTTAGTAGTAACTTCAGACACTGCAGAAGTAAGTATGAATCTCTGAATATAAATATGCAGATATTAGACACAGCATTCCCACAGAATAAGTTCAACAAAATAAGTTCATAATAAAAATGTCCAAAGAATCTAGCCACCATGAGAGAGTTGGAAAGATAGCAAACAACAGATATGTTTCCCAAGAACTTCAAATATTAGAATTTACAGATATGAAATATACAACCCTAAATTTTTTAAAGGTAAAATATGAAATAAACAATTGAGGAAGAAACAAGAATATATAAAAAAGTAGCCAGGCATATTTGAAAACCATGCAAACAGAGCCTCCAAATATAAAAGATGTTAATGTTGAAATTAAAAGTTCAGTGGATATCTTAACCACAGAGTCAAGGCCACTGAAGAGAGATTGAACTAAAATATAAATCTAAATAAGCACCCCAAAAAGCAGCACAGAAAAAGAAGGAGATGAAATATGGAAGCTCCATTATTATGGAATCTATAAGGAAAAAAAAACTAAGATGCATCTAAATTGAGGAAATAGTTAAAAACATAATGGCTGAAAAATTTTCAGATTTGACAAAATGCAGAAATCTACCAACACAGGAAACTCATTCTACTCCAAGCAGGATAAATAAATCCATGTAGAATAATTTTTTTGCAATATTATAGAATATTAGTGACAAAGAAAGGAACTTGGTAATAGCCAGAGAGAGAATACATGCTATGCATAAGGAGTAACAATTATACTAACAGCAGACATTTTTATAGCAATAATAGATGCCAAAAGATAGAGGAGGAATATCTTCAATATGGGGAGAGAAAAAAGGTAGTTATCAAAGCTAGGTTTTAATAGCAAGAATTATAGAATTAAATAAATAAATAAAAAGTAAGAGTAAAGTGAAGATATTTAAAATAAATAAAAACTGGTAAAATATACTATTAAAATACCTTCACCATTAAAGGTCATATTTTAGAGAAAAAAATGTGTGAATTGCACAAAAAAAATAATGAGCAAAGAAAGAGGAGCTCTTTAAAAAAATCTAAAATAAAATACCAGAAACTAAGTAAAAATAACCTGTATAAAATATTAATTTTATTAACGCCTAACTTGGGAGTTAAAAAAGGAAATAACTAGCCTACCGGAAAACAGTGGTTATTTTCAATCAGAGGTGATTGAAATCAAATTATTCTGAAGTTCCTGTGGTGTTTTTTAGAAAGGATAGAATATTAACTTTAGACTTGTTTATTATTTATTATAAAATTTGGAGGGTATTTATCAAAAAAATAGAAATGAAGCATACAACCTCCAAACAAATAGAGGGAAGGATTACAATGAGAAAAAACAACCAAACCAGCTGAATCTCAATTATGACATCTTCACAAAAGGAAAAGGAAATAATAGTGGGATAAATAAGAAGCACCAAGTCAAAATAGTAGACACACAAAAAAAGTATACCAATAAGAATGTATTAGTTGCTATTGCCACAAATTTCTTAGTAACAAATCCTTTCATAACTCAGTGGATTAACACATAAGCATCCATGCTCCTGGGTCTTTCGATGGATTGAGGATTGGTAGGCAAGGTGTGCCTGAGCTAAATGGTTTGGATCTGCTCCATATGTCTCTCATCCTCCTCCAAAACCAGCTGGCTAACCTAGGGATGGCTTCCTCATGGCTACAGCAGAGAAACATACAAGCATAATTCAGTCCTATGCTGCATTGTCTGCTACATCCTATTTCCCAAATCAAGTCCTATGGCCAAGGCCAAAATCAATGTAATGGGCAAATATTCTCCTTCCATGATGTGAGGGTAATAACATAAATATTTATAAACAACAATCACATTAATAAATGTAATTAAATTAAATTCACAAGTTATTTATATCATAAATAAATAGAAATGCAGTAATTTTCCCAGTTACAGCATTTTAACTACTACCAGTTAAAAGAGATGATCAGATTGAATTTAAGAGAAACACAGAAATCTGGAGAAAATGATCATATAAGAATGGGGGAAAAAACATAACCAGGAACATCCTAAACAAAATAAAACAAGAAGTGTGAATGATTACTTTTGGGAGTACAGAGGGATAGTGATTGATAGGAAACACCAAGAACAACACTTCTAGGGAACTGGTAATATTCTATTGCTCAATTTGGTGAATGTAAAAATGAAAAAAAATTAAAAAGAAGGAAAAAAGCAAGGAAGCAAGCAGGCTAATTGTAGCTGTATTAAAATGGGACAAAAATAAAATGTAAAACACAAAGCATTTTTAAGGATTAAAGTAGAGCCCTATAGAAGTTCAATTCACCAGAAAAAAAAAAAAAATTCTAAACTCGTATGATTCTGTCTAAACAGCACCAAAATATATAAAGCAAAACAATAGAGCAACAAGGGAAATTTACAAATCCACAAATTCTCCTTATCTTTGGTTATTTTTAAGACAAGCAAAAGAAAAAATGTAACAATGTGGAGCATTTGAACAAAACATCAGCAAGCCTGATTTAATGGGCATAGACGGAACCATATTGCCAACAACTGGAGAATACACCGTCTTCTGCATGACACATAAGGCTTTACATATTTGGCTTTTCTGCAATTCAAAAAACTGTATCATATAGATTTCAATACTATTAAGACAGGGATCATATATTCAAGGATATAGTTTATAATCATCATCTATTTGGAAAATAACAAATACTGGAGCAGAATAATAAAACTACCATATAATAACACAAAGAATACTGAGTATCTGAAAGGTGATGTATGTATATGTATATGCTTTTAATCCTAAAAATAGAAAAAAGGAAAGGCTTAAAATTAATTTATTGATTACTAAACTTAATTTTTAGAAAAAAAATCAACAAAATAAATCCAAAGAAGGTATACAAATTAGATAACAAGTAAAAGAAATTAATGAACTAGAAAGCAGATATAATGAAGAGAATCAACAAAGAAAAAAGTTATTTTAAAAGACTAGTAAAGATGAATCCGTGGTGGAATTTATCAAAGGGACAAAGCACAAGTAAGAGTGATAATTTTTTATCAAGAATTTGACAACATAGAATGGGCAGATTTGTAGAAAGCTATAACTTAGGGAAGCTAACTCAATAAGAAATAGAAATTTAGATTAGTAGTTAAAAATCTCCCATATTGAAAATAGCAAGCCCACTTTTTTCAATGAATTCTTTAAATTTTTAAGGAAAACAGGTAAGTCTAAACTTATAAAAATTCTTCCAGATAATACACAATGAGGAAACACTCCACAACTTATTTTCTAATACAAGTATAACCCTTCTACCAAACACAGATAAGGATTGTATGTGAAAGGAAAATTACAGATCAATCTTACTCATGAACATTAATGTCAAAATGAAAAACAGCATTATCAAACCAATTCCAAGGGTTTTTATAAAAATGATAATATATCATGATCAAATTGAACTCATCCAAGGAATGTAAAGGTATTTTAACATTATAAAATCAATTAATATGTTTCACCACATTTGCAGATTAAAGGACAAAAACCATCATTTGATCATCTCAGTTGAAGCAGAAAATCATTCCATATAATTGAACATCCATTTATGATTATCACCCTTCCCAACCTAGCAATATAAATATTTATCAAAACTTACAGCAAACCTTCTTAATGATGAATTTTGGAAATATTCTTTTTAAAATTAGGAACATGACAAGGATTCCTATCACTCTCCCTTTTTCTTTTTTTTTTTTCATCACTGCATTGGAGTTTCTGGCCAGTGAAATATAAGAAAAAGAAATAAATATAACTTTTGGAAAGAAAGAAACAAAACTGTTATCTACAAATATCATAATTGTATGGAAAATCTAAACAAATGTAGAGATAGTTTATTATAACAAGAAAACTAAGAAAAGTGACTGCAGATGAGATCAAATTCAAAAATCAATTGCATTTCCTAACACATGCAACAAATAGACAAAGCAACTTAAAACTATCTTCGATATAAACAAATACTATAAAGTACTCAGGATAAGTGCAACAATTATACTGGTGAAATGTTAGCATGGAGAAAATTACCAAACATTACTGAAAGACATTCAAAAATAAATAAATAAATGCAGAGATATCCTCATATTCAGGGTTAGGAAGAATCAATATTGCTAAGATGTCGATTTTCTCTAAATTAAATGAGAGTTTCAGGGCAAATCCAATCAAACTCCCAAAAGGGGTTTTTGAGGAACCTGACTAGCTTATGATAATATTTGAATAGAAGATCAAGGGGTCAAGAAGAGTCAGGATACCGCTGCTGAATAAGAATAAGGTTAAGGGAACTGCCCTGCCAGCTACCAGCTCTATTACGTTAAGCTAATTAAGAGAGTGTGGTATTTGTGCAAGGGTAAAAATTGATCAGTGGAATAGCCAGCCTGGAAATAGGTCTCATACATGGAAATAAGATATATTACAAATATAACAGTAATAATTATTTATCTACAAAGGGGGAAAAAGAAGAAATTAGAATACTCTCTCATAACATACATAAATATTATTTCCAGATGAATCAAATATATTAAGAAAGATAAAATTTTACAAATAAGAAAAAAATTTAGAAGTGTATCTTTATGATTTCAGGGTAGAAAAGTTTTCTTAAACAGAATACAAAAAGGATTAACTACATGAGAAAAGTTTAATAAATTTAACTGTAGACAAAAGTTCCTTTAACTGCAATTGCAAAATCCACAGAGCCATGAAATATGGAAGTTTATGTTCATATGCAACCTTAGTTGGTGGCAAAAACAGACACAAGGCTATTTGTTGTGTTTTTATAATGGATGTGACTATTTACTCATTTTGCCTTGGATATAGTAATGAGCTTGACTACAATATTCTCTCCAGACTCTGTTGGGAGGGTTCATAACACACAGAATATGACCTATGTGATCTTTCTGGGGGAACAAAAATCCGAATCTGAAACACACCTGATATTAAGGATTTTCAATAAGAGATTCTGGTCCTGAACATAACAAATGAGAAGCACATAATTCAGGGGATATGAAAGGACCACAGCTACTCTGAACGCAATATAGGGATAGGTAATACTCAAGTAGAGGCTTTGGGGGTGGGTCATGATTTTATTTGCTTCATAACTTATGTGTATAATTTATATATATTTAGTATGTTATATAAACAATACGTGATTGGAAGATGTTTTAATTCTTCTCTCTTCTGTTTTCATTTTTTAAACAAGTGATTTTCCCCCTCACAAAGTTGATTTCATGGTTCACTAACAAGCCATAAGCTACATTTAAAAAAGCTGAACAACATTCACCCCTGTTCCCTGGGAGTCCTGAACAGGGATGTCAACTGTCTTTATTCTTAAGCACTAAAGTGGTTGATGCTTAATGGATGAGTTGTCTTCATGCTATAAAATAACTTGAAATGGACCTATTGGAAAGAAAACACTCTCCCTCGTCACTCCGAAGGTTCTGACTTATTTCTTCTTTTTTTTCCAATGTGGACTGATTCTCCCGGAGATGACCTCACTTCTTGCCTAGCGTGGCCCTGACTATTACGCCTCCAGTGTTGTGAATTTAACGCCCTTCCAGAGAACATGCACGGCAGACACCGCAAAGCACACAACAGCATCTCCGAGAGGCAGGAGAGCTGTCAAGGGAGCGAGTGTGCTCCAGTTTGACAACCTTGATTCCAGCCTCAGGCAGCTTTCCTCACGGGTTGGGCACTTAGGCTGGGAGCGGGGGTGTTTAAACAGACAGCATCTGCCACTGCAGCGGGCCCTCCTGCCGTCTCTCAACAGGGAGGACATTCATCTCCCTCCCATCTCCTGTGCATTAATTTAGCAAAACAGTCTTCCTGCTGGTAAGCCAAAGTAATCAGAACACGCAGGAGAGAAGACTTCAAAAAGATAGTTTGGAGCCATTGGAACAACTCTAGGTTTCTCTGGTTGAGACTTTGGGGCATGGCTTTGGGCACGGGCACTCAAAATGTGTGGACGGCCCTTTGGAATTTGGGACTTTTGCCCAGATTATCAGGGATTGTATTTATCTGAGGACTCTCCAACCTCTAGTTTGAAAACCGACGGGAGTTTCGACATGCCAGGCCCTTCGGGCAGTGGAGATTCCACAAGATGGGGATATTCTCAAAGGAAAATAGAGTAGCCCTCTTCAAGGAAAAACTTCCGCGTCCTTAGCTCGCAGCTACTAGTATTGTTTCTTTTCTGACATCGCATGGCGGATGCTCTTGAGTTTTTTAATGGGTTTACCTTATAAAATAAAGCATTATTAACATGAAATCTAACGCTTTGTCCAGTTACCCTTTGAAAGAGTCAACATATTTTATATAATTTGTGATAATCTGCTTTGTTAAAAAATGACAATTTAAATATTCTGTTCTTTTTAAAAATTACCTTAATAAACTGAATGATGAAAAATGAAATATAAATACATATGAGATATCATGAAATAACAATTAAATTTTTTTAACCTCCTAATCACCAATGAATAAGTTCTCTAGCCTCTGTGGAGTATATACGTATTTTATTTACATGTACATGATTTTACAATATTATTTAATGTTTGCTCCTATGGGGTTCTTCTCTTTGTTTATCAAAATCCCCTAAGATCTTTGAAATATTTTTAAGGACATATTAGTAGAGGTCTAGACTCTCTACATTCAAATCCCAGAAGTTCTACCTACTAAACTGTACAGCTTGATCAAGTTACTTACAAATAACATTTTTGAAGTTTCTTATTTGTAAAATAAAATACATAAAAAGGCATTTGATACCATAATATTGTCATGGGAATTGCATGGGCTAACCCATATAAAGGGCCCAGAAATATCTGCTTGGTACATAACTAGATGCTCAGTATTTATGATTACAAAACTTAAAAATGCTTGATCTTATTCCATGATGCCACACTCTTCATTTGCTGATGAAATATGCAAGATTTCATATTTTTTGGAAGAACTGGAATGAGTGGAAGAGTTTTGCAATGGGAAATCAGGCCAATATTTCTTTAAAACCTAGTTTTACATAACCAGTGGAATAAAGCCAGTAAGTAAATAACACTATTAAAATTTCCCTTTTAAAAAAATGTTTTATTTATTTTTAGAGAGGTAGAGTGTCCATGAGTTGGGGAGGGATGGAGAGAGAGGGAAAGAGAATCCCAAGAAGGTTCTGTGCTGTCAGCACAGAGCCCAGCTCAGGGCTCGATCTCATGAACCATGAGATCATGACCTGAGCTGAAATCAAGAGTCAGACACTTGGAGCTCCTGGGTGGCTCAGTCAGTTGAGCGTCCGCCTTCGGTTCAGGTCATAATCTCGCTCATGGGTTCAGGCCCCACGTCGGGCTCTGGGCTGACAGCTCAGAGCCTGGAGCCTGCTTCAGATTCTGTGTCTCCCTCTCTCTCTGCCCTTCCCCTGTTCATGCTCTGTCTCGCTCTCTCTCTCTTAAAATAAATAAATGCCAAAGACAAATTAAAAAAAAAAAGAGTCAGACACTTAACCAACTGAGCCATCCAGGCACCACTAAAATTTCCTTATTGATTTATTACTTCATTTATCAGCAGTTGCCTTCCACTTCTGCCCATATAGTTTTGAAAACCCTTGAATTTGTAATTGGGATCATAGAATATTAACAGAAGTAACAGATTTTATTCTGGTCTAGTAGGATAGGTGAAGTTCTGCTCCCAACCCAACTTCAACTTTAAAGGGAGCAGCTTTTGGGGTGCCTGGTGGCTCAGTCAGTTGGGCGACCAACTTCAGCTCAAGTCATGATCTTAGTTTGTGAGTTCTAGCCCTGTGTTGGGCTCTGTGCTGCCAGCTCAGAGCCTGGAGCCTGCTTCAGATTCTGTGTCTCCCTCTCTCTCTGTCCCTCCCCAGCTCATGCTCTGTCTCTGTCTCTCTGTCTCTGTCTCTCTCTCTTAAAAATAAACAAACATTAAAGAAAATCAAAAAATAAAGGAACAGGGGTGCCTGGGTGGCTCAGTCGGTTAAGTGACCGACTTTAGCTCAGGTCACGATCTTGCAGTCTATGAGTTTGATTCCCGCGTCGGGCTCTGTGCTGACAGCTCAGAGCCTGGAGCCTGCTTCGGATTCTGTGTCTCCCTCTCTCTCTGCCCTTCTCCTGCTCATGCTCTGTCTCTATGTCTCAAAAATAAATAAACGTTAAAAAATTTTTAAAAAAACAATAAAGGAACTGCTTTTAATAGTTGAGCTTCTGGGAAATTTTCATTTGAACGAACAGCATCTCATCAACTGAAACAATGAAAACTTTTGAAAACTGCACACCTGGTCTATACGTCTCATTTATTAAGTGAGAAAACTAAGATACTGAAAGGTGACATGGCTTGTTGGAGGAAGGAGATATACCCTCCCTACAAGGTATAGAACAAAAACCTAACTATAAAAGGAAAACAATTTGACAATAAATTATTAAAAATAAATAAATAAAATAAAATCTCACAAAATCTTAAAAAAATTATTTGTAGGTTTTTTTCTTGTTATTTATCTTGAATATCTATGAAATCTCAAACTACGTGCACTTTCATTCTAATGTTTCTGCAAATTATAGAAGAAATACATTGATTTTTAAATGGAATTGTTTCTCTCCATGTGATAATATTTAATACATATCTTGCATATGTTATATCTTTATGTGGTTTATTTTGTTTACTCTTTGAACAACCTCCTATTTGTTTTTTTTTTTTTTTAAGTTCTCATTTACAGATGAGGAATGCGAGGTCCAAGATCATCCATTACAGGTAAACTCAAAGCCAGCCTGATAGGCTGGAAAATATATGTGTGTGTTTTTATTTGTTTTTGTTTTTGTTTTTTATCAGTTCCATACTAAGAGAAAGACCACATAGGTCTTACCACTTATTAGTAATGAGGTCATTAGTAATGAGGTTATACCTGGCATCCTCTGATGGTTCATTAATTATAATCCAAGATTATTAATATTATAATGAAGACAAAAACATGCAGTAGGAAACAAGTAATTGAAAAAATATATAATGTAAGATATAAAACATTTCACTCATAGGAATAATCAGTGATGGGAATTTTGGAAATTTTGTCCTAGTGGGGAAAGCTCTCTTTAGTCCTCTTTACATCTTAACACTTAAGCTATCACTTACTCCATCCCACTTCCCGGTGTATGACTAGCCAAATACCGTCTAAACCAGATGTTTGCAGGAAACCTTTGGTAAAATACTCCCTGATAGGTCTAAGGTTTCTAACACTTGCCATCCCATTAATGATTTTTTCCTCTGTCCCTGGAAACAAACGGAATTAACAAATGGTAATTTCATCTATGGCTCTAGAATTAGTCACACTAAGATTATTGTGCATATTTCCCAGAAGACATATTTTTCATCTTGTAACAAACGAACCATTTAATTCTTAAGATTTTCCAGTGAGAAGTTTCTCTCTCAAGTTGCAGGTTGCTGTTTAATGTTATTAGAGAAAAGAAGGGCCTAACTATTGCATCCATCCCATAAAAGAATCGAATTTTGAGATTAGCAGAGGGATTCATTTCTGACCTATAAAACTAGGACCTGCCTTTTTGAAGTAGCCAGAAGATGTGGGCAAAATACATTGTCTGCCATCACTGGTCCCCCTACTCACCAAAAACAGGGGTGGGGGAGTTAAGATCTATTCAAGCTCTTATCATCTTGAGCAATCGGTAATTGTGAAAAGCCCTAACTCCTTCCTTCATCATCACTTCGTGATAATCACTGTCCCCCACAGCCCTGTCTCCCCAGCTTGTAGACAATACTACCTTCTTTTACATGAATATTTCTTTACTTTTTAAAAATTACCTTAACAAAGTGCCGAAGTTGGTATATCCCTGTTCTATTCTGTTAGCCTTTTCATTTTTAACAAAGGGAAAACATTTCTATCACACAAGCAGATAATGAATACTCAATTAGACATAGAATTAGGGACTAAATGATCTACTGATCATCAAACGTACATACAGAGTTATGAGGCAATCAGCCGTAAAGTTTTGGAGCCGAGTCACACTGTTTTGCATTGTACCTTCTAAAGAAAGGATTAATAATTCCATGCAGATAATACTGGAAGTGGGACAGAGAACTATAGAATAAAAGGATTCAGAACGGTTGTTCCTAAATTACGTCTCAATTCTTGGAATCTCTTCTGAGTCTCCTAACTGTCCAAAATACTAAAGTCCAAGGGCAGCACCGATTACACAAATTTCCTTTGATATGGCAGAGTCCATCTAGGACTAGGTTATAGTCAATAACATGATTTTTCTCCAATGTTGAGAAGATTGCTGTAGCGTGTTTACTAAGCAATTAGTCTGCCAGTTATAGAAGTATTTAGACTTTGTTAGGAGAGAGGACATAACAGGTGATGGCAATTAATACTAATCTTTAATTTGTCATTAATACTAATCTTTTATGGTCTTTGGGAAATGGTTAATTTTTGTAGGAAACAAACGTGGTTCTTACCTTTAGTATTCCTTATGTTTGGAACAATAAATACAGTTTCAGTTTTCAAAGTCCAGCTAGAAATAGCCTATTCTAGGAATTTTCAAAACTTTGTCAAACTCAATTTCCTCTAGGGAACACTGCCATAATTTCATCCAGTATTTAAACGGTAAGCAGAGTATTAAAAAAAAAAGCAGTAGATTATAAAATCTTTTTTATTATAGCATGCAATCACTGCCAAATTTGGCATACCCAGAGGAAAACTGTCATTCAGTAATGAAAGAAGATCAGTTTATCTGGTTTACTCCTTCCAGGCACTAGAATCTTAACTACAATGAGGATTGAAATCAGGTGCTTGAATTCCATCTCTAATAAGATCCAAGGGTTTTTCTATTATGAACTTCATCAAGATAACTAAATGAGATTGGCTGAACTAGCACTGAACAATGAACTCTATACAAGTTGTACGCATTTAAGGTGCAACATAACAAATATAGAGTGGAGCTCTGAGAGTAAGTTTCAGTCATTTCGCAGTGAGAATTCATAAAATCACAGCCAGATAAGGGCAAGAGACATATTGTGTTCATTTCATCTTCTTTCTAACTTATTTACTGTTTCCCTCCTTACTCATATGCTTCCACCTCCTACATTAGGCAGTGGAATTGTACCTCTATGGATACGCACCCATCCGTTTTGTTTGCCATTGAACTCACAGCACCTAGGACAGTATTTGACACTGGTTAAGTTTTCAACAGGCAAGTCTGAATGGACAAGCAGAATCTCCTCGACCCTAACAAGGGGACCCTATAGTTTTTCTGGTGGTGTATCCCCATTGCTACATCCCTGGGGTCCTCTCCCATTACTCTCCATGTTTCTTAGCTGATACTGAGACTTGCTACAGTGCTGGGGAGATTTTTAAAAGTTAATTTCTCTTGTTTATTTAAAAAGTCATACTATTTGACAATAATACTAGTTTTTAAAGAAAGCTTTGAAAATATGCCAAAGTATATTGAAGAAAAGAAATATCCCACATAATTTTACTGCTCTCACATAAACACTTAGTACTCTGGGGATTTTCCTTTCTGATAACTTATGCACATGTGTATTAAAACATATCTTTAAGTAAGCTAATATCATAATTATGACACTTGATATTTGAATTCCATATTATATATGATGTTTTCCTAAGTTGTTAAATATTCTTCAAATGAATGCTTTTCTAATAATTGGCTTTGGTATTTTATATTTATTTTACATATGTATTTCCATAATTATTTCATAATTATTTTAACCATTTTTTTATTTGTTTCACTTGTTTTCCTTGCTATTATAAATCATGATTTAACTAGAATCCCTGTACTTTTACCTCTATATTCCTCCCACAACACTTCCTCAGGATAAATTCCAGAAATGGAAATTCTGAGTTAAACCAGAAGAATATTTTAAAGTCTCTAGATGTATACCGCTATACTTCTTCCCAGAAAAATGGTCCCAATTTACACTGGTTGGGTGCTTATCTTTCATGAGAAGATTAGCTGGTAGCTGGAGCTGGCAATGCAAAAGGATGCCCCGCAGCGCAGAAGTTACGGAGCCCACTTTGCTACATACGCCCTTCTCATATGCCATCTCTATTTGCAGCAGCCTGGGACTGTACTAACTCACCATTTCATACTCCTTGCTACTTAGGGTTTACCTTGTTTTCTTTTTAAATTAAAGATCTTTCCTCTGAAATTTCTGCGAGAAATGGCTGGTTCCAAGACTGGAATGTTGCAGGTTTAGCATTTGGCCTCTCTTTGGCTGCTTGAGATTTACTGCTCTACCAAAATGCACAAGGGCTGTATAATCAAACTCAGAGATAGGGTCATGGTTAAATTACCAGAGTCAACATTTGTGCCTAAAAAGCTATTGGGACTGTAATCTATTGTGTGTGCTTAGAGAAAATGCACATTTACTCTTTTGGAATGTCACCCAATATAATGTGCTAAATAGACTAAAGCAGACCATGCCCGTCAATAATAAAGTAGGAGTGATGATTGGCAAAGTTTAAATTCATGCAATGTGAGTTTGCAAATATGTTAGATAAACAATCAAAGCCGAGAGTCCCACACCATATCGTAAGGACAAATAGTGCTGAATGTTTCAAGCTTATTGTTACTTAAAATAATAGATTAAACTATGCCATGCATGGATTCTCATTAAATTGTTCCCCAGGATGGAGGAATAGCTTGTCTATAGCCCAGTCGAGGCCCAAAGCCTCCAGTGTCCTTTGGCATGTACCTGAGTACAGATTGAGTAGATGACATTGAATCGGGTACACAGTAAAACTAACTTTTATATTTTTAATAGAAGAGTAAAGGGCTGGTCTTCTATTGAGTTTTTTCTTTTTTTTTCTCACTTCTCTTCTCTACTAATGATGCTTCTCAGACAAGCCCACGCAGAGAGGGGAAACGTTGGTTTCTGAGAGAAGGGATGGAATCACAGGTCATAGAATCACAGAATTGAGAGCTGACGCTAGGAGCTATTTGGTTCATAAAATAATTCTCTGGAGTAGAACTATGCTGCACCAGAGTTAGGAGAGTTTTAAATCTCTTGAGGCAATTCACTGATTCAACCAATATTTACTGACTACTTGCTAATAAACACTGCTTTAATTTCCGAGATAAAATGATGGGCAGAAAACAGATCTTTACTTCCCGTTATGTCACTTGCCATCTAACAAGGAGAAGGAGACATTAGTCACATAATTTCACAAAGAAGTGTATAAATGCAACTTGTGAAGAGGGCCAAGATAGAGAGATAATAGGGGGAATTGAGCCTGCGAAGAAGGGAAGGGAAGGCTTCCCTGAGAAAGTGACACTTGAGCTGAGAACTGAGAGATATATAGGCACTAACTACGTGAGGAGAGGGTACGTGAGGATTATAGATGGAGAAATTGTGTGTTCAAAGGCTCTGCTCAGTCTGAAAGGCTGCAAAGGTCAGTAGAGCTGTGAAGGAGACAGTAATGGGTGTATAACATGAAATATGACTAGAGAGGTAAGTAGAGGCAGGCCATACATGGCCTCCTAGGTCACAGTAGGTATTTTTATCTTGATTTTAAGAGTAACTGGGAGATATTGAAGGATTCAAGCAGAAAGACCTATTACTAGTTTTTTAATCTGAAAAGAACACTAGTTTTACCACAGAAAACAGATTAGAAGGAGTTAGGATGAATAGAGATCAGCCAGTTAGAACACCATTGCACTAATCCAAGAAAGAGTTAATGATGGCAGGGACTAGGGTGGTATAGAAGGAGAAAGTGGACAATGTTGAGGGATATTTAGGATAGAATATGAACAGAAATTGATGAGAATTTGGAATGTAGGGTGGACGGAAATAAAAACGTGTAGGTTTCTGGTTTAATTGCTTGGGTTGTAGTGCCATTTTCCTGAGTTTAAAAATAATGGAAAATTAACGGACTTAGGGGAATATTTTGTTTGGTTTTGGACATCTGTTGGGATTTCTTTGAAATTCCTGTATGAGATATGTAGATAGCTGAATATTGTACTCTAAGCTCAGAGGAAACACACCAGCTGGAGGTAAAGTTTTCCAGTCATGTGAGTGTTGCATATTCAGGCTATGCATACAGATGAAGTTGCCAGGATGAAGGTTTGAATGAGTGAAAAGGCCATAAGGTGTAGGCCTAATCTGCTATATTCAAATGATCACCGTCTTTCCCAGGTCAGTAGATAAATGAGGATTCTTGAGTTTAATTCCTGAGCCTTCTGCTCTTCTCATCTATCAAGAGATCATAGTACTTCATGAAGGAAAGAGTGCTTAATGGTGATATGTTTTGTTGAAGAATCAAATAGGATAAACAATGTTTACTGAATTAAGCATGATTATGGATGTCTGTTACTTTATTGAGAGCCATTTCAGGGAAGTCATTTAGCCACATGATAGTTAGACTGAAGTGTGAAGAAATAAACAGACAAAGAGTTCAGACAACTTGAGAAGTCTGTGAAGGAAAGAACAGATTGGGGCAGTAGTTACAAGAGAATAAAGAACTGATTAGAATTAATGGAAGAAACTTAGACTGTGTAAAAGTCAATGGAAAAGTTCAATTCAGAGATGAGATGTTAAATATACAAGATAGATAGGAAAGATAGTCTATAGCAAAAGCTTCTTCCTCTTCCTCTTCCTCTTCTCCCTCCCCCTCTTCTCCTTCTTTTCCTTCTCCTTCTTCTTCTTTCCCTCCCCCTCTTCGTACTTCTCTTCCTTCTCCTTCTCCTTCCCTTTTTTCTCCTCCTCCTCCCCCTCTTCCTCCTCCTCCTCCCTCTTCTTTTTAAAGTAGGCTTCATGCCCAGCACAGAGCCCAATGCAGTGCTAGAACTCATGACCCTGACAACAAGACTCAAGCTGAGATAAGAGCTGGACACCAAACCAACCAACTGAGCCACTCAGGGACCCCAGTAGCAAAAGCTTCTTCATCATTCAGGAAAACATGGAGTCCAAAGCACAGGTGGTAGAGAATTTGGATTTAGCTGGGAAAAAATGCCAGTTTTTTATTTTTTCAGGAAAAAAGAAAGCTTAGATGATTGAAAATGTAGATATATGTTGGTCTGATACCAAGGACATGAGGTAAATCTCTCCTGACGATTTCCATGTTCTTTGTAAAGTTTCTTCATCTTTAAAAAAGGTGATTTGCTGAGTTTGGAACTGAGGAGAGTGATTTGAGGAGAATGGAAAACTTCAGGCATAATCATTAAGGTAAGCATAAGAGTGAAGGAGCCAAGCCAGAGAGGGGTGATGAAATTAGGCGGTACTGAAGGCACCATTTGAGGCTGGTGATTGCAGGTTTATCATGGAGCCAATCTGGCCTATTGTGTGATTTTTCTCTGACCGCATGCAGCTGCTGAGAGAGTGGTGTCAAGAAAGCAGATAGTCATACACATTCAGTTTTGGGGTTTTCTTAGAGGGAGGTAAAGAATAAAGCAGAAAGGCAACCAAATTTGTAGCATTGTCAAGAGAAATACTGAAACATGGAGCATGTATTCTAAATGATCTCAGAAGGGAAATAAGGAAGAAAGGAGAACATAAATTGGGACGAAGTAGAGGGAGCATTAGATTGGAGATCATGACAAAGTCAAACAATTGTAACAGAAGTAATTAAGAAAAAAACAAGTTGAGAGAAGAAGACTTAGTGCTCAAAGAATATATTTGAAATATATTTGAATTATTGCTTTGGACATGAGGCAAGATCATGCTCATTGGAGATGCAGAGACTGAGGACTTGAGATCCCAAAGTATTGGGTCAGGTGACCCAATGGGACAAGGATGATGTCTTGGGAATGGTGGGGACTATCAGAAGCCAAGAATCAACTTCTCTAAAGATCTGTAGTGATCCGGACTTCAGAAGATTACAGCACATAAGAGGTGGAGAATTTGATGTGATTGAAAGATGTAAGTCTCAAAGTGTCTTTCCTTTCCCCTCACTACCCCTTCCTTCCCTCCTTAAGAGGAGATAATGACGTAAAAGTACCAATGAAGAACAAAAGAACATCAATCCTACTTTCTAGATTGAGAGTATATGGCATGAGAGAAAATAATGTGATGTTACTCTTTGAGAAAATTTGAGGGCATTCTAAGACCCAGGTTGCAGATATAGCCAAAAGTAGACAATGAATTCAGAGAAGAGGGCACAGATATAGAGGAATTAGTAAATTCTGAAATATAATTTGATAGGTCCCACTGGCAGGGTATGAAAGATGGATAAGAGAGAGAGGCTGGGTCTGAGCAAAGACGTACACAGTATCATGAAGATTATGATGTGGTGGAGAATTAAGAGTGAAGGTCTTACATGTTGGGAATTAATTTAAAAGGTTTTAGTCCCAGGAAACCTCAGATGAAGGTGAATACTTGGCCTAGTGGCTAAGTGAGTTTTTTTTTTTTCTTAGCTAAGAAGGGTCATAGTGGGACCAGAAACTATATTCCATATGCTTTTGTTGACTGATGACTAACTTAGAACTTCGGACTTCAAACAGGAAAGCAGACAGTCACAGAATCCAAGATTCCCCTTTCATGCCTTTTTAGAAATTACTTCCTATTGAGTGTGGTGAGTCTTTCTTTACATGTGATATTCTTCAAAAACTTTTTAATTTTATTGACTTTGGTCTAATCTTGATTCTAACTTGTCCAAGTATATGTGTGTATGTGTGTGTCTTCTGACTCCACTGTTGTCTTTACTGAATATTCAGTGTGATTAAGTTGATTGGCCTGGTTTCCATTAGCTCTGTCCCTGATGGAGCCTTCAAAATATGCATGCTCATTTGAGCTGGATTTATGAATATCTGTTGTGTGTGTGAAAGCAAAACTGAAGTTAAAGACCATGTGGTATCAATGGAAATTACAATTAAAAGCCGAGGATGGATGATTAAGTCAAACCAGGAATGATGAAGAGGCCGACCAACAAAAAGGGAGTCCAGAGTTAGGCAGTGTAATCATGCATCTGTTTCTCTTTTCTTGGGGCCTTGCACTGTGGAGGCATGAACAACTATGAGCTGACGGGATATTGACTTGGCTGATGATGTAGAGCCTTCCCAGATGGCTCAATGCACTCATTTCCTGCCGTGCAAAGGTCTGGGATTGCCCTGAAGTTTTGATACCTTCTTATTTCAGTGTATTATATCATTGTTATTTCTTATAAAAGTTTTAAAATATATTCAACAGTGTATTACATCACATAAATATAAATATATATTGTATATGACATAACAATGTGTCCACAATATATTATTGAGTGAAAATGGTAGATTACCAAATTCATGTAAAATAGCATGTGTATGCTGTATGTTATAGGCACAGCAGAAGGAGTCTGGAAATGTATGCTAAACTGAGGATAAAGAGCTTAACTTTCTGCTTTGATTTCTTTTTGTCTTTTGCATCAGCCAAATAATAGTCTATAATGAAATATTTATAAAAAGCTATAAACTTATATACATATCTATCTTAATCTTATATTGACTTTATGTCACCTGTAGGATGATATGCCCATATATGAGACTGGAATCACTGAATCAGACTGTATAACTTAGAGTCACAATTTTGAAAAAGGGACAACTTTTTTGCCTTGCTTGTATAGTGGACACACATACAGACACACATTCACATAGCTTCTGTATCTTTAAATTATGTTTTTTTTGAGAGTTTGAAGTAAAACAGTATTTTAAGTCTGAAAGACATGTTAATTCATGTATTTCTTTTTGTGAAAGTATGTGATGTCATGTATTAGTTGGTAAAATCTGAACCAGTTTAAAAGAGAAATTGTGTTATTTGAATCCTTAAAGATCTCCTAGCAACTGGGACAAATAAATAAGAATAAAGAATATGGAAATTTGATAACTGTTAGGAAGGGGAAAAAAAGCAGATAATTCTAGGAATGAGAGAAAGTTAAAGTAATTAAGATATTTTCCATACTCATGAACTATTAAGTAGGTATCTTGAGGGGTGCCTGGGTAGCTCAGTCAGTTAAGCATCCAACTCTTGATTTCCTCTCAGGTCATGGTCTCACAGTTTGTAAGATTGAGCCTGGTGTTGGGCTCTGTGCTGTCAGCACAGAGCCTGCTTGAGATTCTCTTTCTCCCTTTCTCTCCGCCCCTCCCTGGCTCTCTCTCTCTTTCTGAAATAATTACATAAACATTAAAAAAAAAGTAGTCACCTCGAAACCTAGAAATCTAGAAGGCAGTTTAAATAACATGCTATGGGTGCAGCAAGGGGGAGCAAAAGAGAGGAGTACCTCCTAAGTTTAGGGAGCAGAGTAGCAATCAGGGAAAATTCAGAGAAGAGAGTCTTGAAGTGAACTGGTAAGGTGGATATGAGTTATCCAGGCAACAGGTTCTATTACGAGTGAATAGGACAAATGGGGTTGGTGGGAAAGGATCATAGCAGTTGGGAAGCTTACATGAAGGAAAGAATAATAAATGGTGTTATAATAAACAAATAATCCTTGGAAGGGGTTAGAATACTCAGCAGATACCAGCAATATTAATCACCACTGCTTTGGGTGTGAGGTTTTCTTTATAGTTAGTGCGCTATTCAATTCCTGGCTTTGATTTAAATTAACCTGAAGACATTATTCATCTTCCTTTTATTGTCTGTCTACACAAAATTATAATTGCTGACACTTAAATTTGCTATCTGGTGATTCTGCCTGACAAGAATTTCTCAACAGCAAACACTACCTACACATATTCCCTAAGTGAAGTTCAGAGCCTTTCATATAATGTACAGACTGCATGGATATAGTGAAATAAGTAAGTGTTGGCAAGTGTGTGTGTGTGTGTGTGTGTGTGTGTGTGTAGAGGGCAGTTTTTGACTCCTTTGCTTCTACTGAGAGATGTGGTAAGCAGCACATGGAGCCCTGTCCCTGATACCTTTATACCACTAATAGCAACGTGCAGAAGAGGATAACTAATTTGACTGTCAGTCAAACAAACAAACAAACAAACAAATTCTGGGAATGGGCTTAAAATAAGTAGATTACATAGAACTGAAAAGGATATTTAGCTAGGTTTGGAAAGAGAAAACAATACTGGCATTCTTTAAGCTGTTGAATTTATTCTCCAAACTATAACTCTTCACTATTACAGTAAATTCCCTATTTCGGTACTTCATTACAAACTTAATGGGATAAAAGGAATGAGTGAATTCTGGGACTGTAAGAGGAGAGAATGCCTTCTTGTGGTCTTCTAGTTCATGGCAGTAATAACACATTAGAGACCAAGAAGTCTGAACCTTGAGTGCAGAGTATAAACCTCATGGTTCTTAACAAGGGCTGAACACTAGAGTTTCCTAGATGGTCTTTTCAAAATATATATGTTTGAGTCCACCTCTAACATTTAAATGGAGTCTAGGCATGTGAGTTTTGAAGTGGTTCCACTGTGGATGTTTATGCATAGCCCTTTTTGAGAAGTATTGATAAAGTGTATACAAATAACAAGAACGTGACAGTAATAACAACAACAGGAGTAGCTTTACAACTTTTAAGTCTTTTCAACTACAATATTTTGCCTAATCTTGATAATAACCCAGCAAAATAAATAACATTAAACTCAGTTTACTAAAGGAGAAACAGACTTGGCAAAGTCCAGTGAATTTCCCAAGTTTACATTGCACAGAAACAGCAGCGCTAAACTCAATCCCAAATCTTCTGACTTTCTCTAGTATTAAAATCTTTGGCATCAAGGGGTTCCTGGGTGGCTCAGTTGGTTGAGCGCCTGATTCTTGAGTTTTAGCTCAGGTCATGATTTCATGGTTCATGGGAGCAAACCCCACATTGGGCTCTACACCAAGCACGGAGCCTTATTGGGATCCTCCGTCTGTCTGTCTGTCTCTCTCTCTCTCTCTCCCACCCCTCTCGGCCCCTCTCCCCTACTCATAATCTCCCTCTTTCTCTCTACAATAAATTTTAAACAATAAATGAAATCTTTAGCATAGAGTCCTTTACATCATCAGATCATATCTAAGAATTTCTTTTTCTCACACCACTCACCATAGCTCCTTCCTTTTCTATGTCCTATTCAGTGGAATCTCATTTTTGAAAGCCCTGTTTCTACACATATATTGGAAGGAATTTGGATTTGGCAACGTAGCTTTGGGATGAACAAATATTGGCAATTATATTCTGACTTCTTCACAAAAAAATATACAGGGGATTTCCAACGATATTTCTAGGGAATTCCAGACATCAGATTACTGTCATACTAATATTGGAGAAAGGGAATTAGTATTAAAGACCTGGGTTTTTTTTGCCTAGAAATTACACAATATATTGACCACCTACTAACTTCTGATCTCAAAGTTTTAACAACAGATATACAGATATTCTTATTGAGCAATATCAATTTCTTGGGGCAATTTCTCAGAAAAAAATAATTTTGAATTTCTGAATTAAGAATTTCAAATGTCAGTCCACTGCGGTGGAATAAGTTTAGGAATTCCCTGAGCTTGCATCAGTGGGTTAACAAGGCATAAAGAGTTAGAAAGCCACAGGGAACACACCCAAGTTTGGGTAAACAAGATCAGGTAAACAGAGCAAAGGCCCCCAGTATAGGACAAAGGTATAGGAATAGAAAAGCCCCAGGATGAAAGCATCAAAAATGAGGTAAACAATATTAGGTATTCAGGGCAGAAACACCCCCCAGCTTAGTACAATAGCAGAAAGCTGCTTTCGCAGGAAGGAAGAAAACAGGAAAACAAGACATTAGACCACAGAAGGGCAAAGTTGCCCAGAGGGGAGCTAATTAGCAAAATAAAGGTGCCTTGTTGACCCTGAGGTGGGATGCTCTGTCTTTCTTGTCCCTAGACCAATTCAGGTAAATAGAGGTAGCACCTCATGTTTGCTCTAAACAACCTTCCACCCAGCACCAGAATTATGTTTTGTATTGACCCAAACTCCTAACACTGCATGTCTTCAAAACCCCTTTTCCCCACACCCATGAGTTAATGTTCACAGTTTCATCATCTCTTTGTGCACACCCATCATGCTTCTAAGACTTCTGATAGTAATAAAAATGGAGCAAATACTCTTACTCAGGGCTCTTGTCTCCTCCCAACATTAGCCTCTCTCACATTTTAATACTGCATCCCTCTCTCTCGCTGGACAAGAGAGCACTCCAGACCCAGAGTCTACGACAGTCAAGGATTTAAGTATCTTTCTATTTATGGTGGAAAGGAGTTTAAAACCATTCCTTGTTTGGGGAAGCTCTCTAGTCTTTTCACTTCTATCTTCCCTCAGAGTATAAGCACTTCTTTTTAAAGATGATTCCCATTCACTCACTTTTGTTTTTTACATTTATTACACTTAATATTTCTTTCTATAATCTCGCTCTTCATTTATGTCTTGATAACTCTTTACTTATCTTTCTTTCCATGGGATTTATATGCATGGAATAATATCTCTCAATATAATCTTGACTTTAAGAAATCTTTTAGACAATTCTCGAAGTTTCTAGAGGTAAAAGAGAACTCAATCACAACTCAGTCACAGTGACAACCTAGCACAAAAATCACAGAGGCAGCACGTTTGAATGAGACATATCCTAAAAGATTGACTGCAAGACTTCATTTTTAGGCAAGGCATTATTCAGTGGCAGTTTTAACTTAGAACTAACACAGCTCCCAAGTGAAGTCTCAGATTAGCTTGATTTGTTTTTTAGCTCATCCATCTAAGAAATAGAAGAATTGAGTCTATTTATCAGCTCCCAACTCCTCTTTATATTTTTTTCCAACCTATTATTCAACGTGGCTAAACTCAGGATTGTCACCACCCGACTTAAGCACTGAGAGGTGAATTGTGGAATACCATTTAGTTCACATTGTTGATGTGCCTGTGGGAAATAAAGCTTGGTAAAGCAAAAAGAGAGCCAACTCTGATATCTATTTATCTAAATGCCCTTTCTGATATCTATTTATCTGGATGCACTGTCTAAGGAATGTCTTGTAATATAAATGTATTTTCTAAGTCATGGTATATATGAGAAGGAAGATGGGATACTTCTACTTTGTCAAATAAAGACTTTCTCAAATACTTTCTTGCTAATTTATTCAACTTATTTTTAACTGAAAAGCTAACTTTAAAATCTTAAATTCTGTTATATTCTTTCTCCTTCAGCCTTTGGTGGCGGGGGCAGGGGGTGGGTGGTGGTGGAGGACTTTGAGGACAATTGCTAAAGCTACCTAAAATGACAATAGCCTTACTATCTACCAAGAGCACATGCTATTCTTTGAAAGTTAGATTCTGACAGAGAATTGAACCAGGAAATTAGTAGTCTGCTTAGAAAGTGGAGCGTTTGTATAGAAATCAAAGGGTATATGAGTGTTTAGCCAAGACCATCATTTCTGTTCACTATGTAAACAGTAGGTTGATCTGCTAAAACAAGTTTCTTAAGATAAATTATATTAGGAGCCATATTCATCACAGTGCAGATACTTGATAAAAATATTTGTCAGGATAGCAACCATATAGAATATATTTATTTTTAATGTAACCCTTATATCTAGAGATAGACCACGATGGTTATTATTCATTTGGGACAAGCCATAATCACCGTAGAATAATAAGGTCCTTGAAATTCTTTTGAAAGGAAAAAAATGTTGTCTGTATTTTAGGAGATGGAATTAAATCAAGGCAAAAGTTATCCGTTTATGGGAAGTGTGTAAAATGCCCTTGAATGATGCTTTGTCATCAAAACCAAATGTTGAAAGAAAAGTTCCAATTCACAGTCCAAAAAGCTATAAATATAATAATAGAATAAGTATTTACTACAGGCCCCTGATTATGATGAACACAAGACAGGAACAAGGGCAGTTAAATAACAACAAAAAGGTTTTTGTGAAAAATAATGACTGTGAAGAGGCATGTTTCCATTTTAGATAGTTTAGTGATTATTCTTAATTCAGCAAAAGGTAACTACAAATGGATCTGAAAACTGCTTGAATACCTTCCAAAATTGCTCGGATAGGAATAGAAAACAAGGGCAGCATGACAATTGCAATGTAACTATCTGATACGAGATAAGAACACAAAGAAAATAATAAAACCCATAAAGACGGAACATTTATGAGATGAAAAAAGTAAAGCTAAATATGTTTGTCATAACAACAAATAAAAATGGGATAAACTAGTTAATTAAAAGAGTAAGATTGAGTTTGGAAAATGAAAAAAAAATCTATGTGATCTGTAGGAGACTCACCTAAAACATAGTACTTAAAAAAATCTAAAGTAAAAGGATGAGAAAACTATATACCATGCAAATGTGAGGTACAAAAAAGAAAGTATGAGTGCCAACATTGAATCTGAGTTTTAAGAAAACTGTAATGTGCCTAAAAGTGTTACTTTATTGTAATAAAGAATTCTAGACATTTTAAAGGCATTATTAATACAATGTTAAGTTAAAAAAAAAAAGGAAAAGAAAGAAAGAAAATAAAGGAAAACCCCAAACCCAAACAAAAGTACTTAGGGAAAAGCCAAGAGCAATTAGGTAGGAACTCCAAAATAATAAAACATAAATCCTCTAGCTAACTTAATGTTATGGGCTGAATTGTGTTCCTCTCAAATTCATATGTTGACGTGCTAATCCACAGCATCTCAGAATGTGGTATATTTGGGCATAAGGTCTTTAAAAGAATAAGTTAAATGTAGTTCATTAGGGTGGGCCATAATCCAGTATGACTGGTTTCCTTATTAGAAGAGAAGCCCAGGATACAGTCTTGTACAGAAGACCGACCATTTGACAATAGAAGACAGTCATCTGGAAGCCTAACAAAGAGGTCTCGGAGAAACCAATCTTGCTGATACTTTGATCCTGGACTTCTGGCTCCAGAATTGTGAGAAAATATATTCCTGTTATATAAGCCATCCAGTCTGTATTCAAAAAGTCAGCTGTATTTCTGTATGTCAGCAATAAACATAAATTGAAATTACATAGCAATATCATTTTCAATAGCACCAAAATATGAAATCTTGCGGGTAAATCTGACAAAAGATATGCAAAACCTTTATGCTGAAATCTATGAAACATCCATTAAATGATTAGAGAAAAACTAAATAAATGAAGCATTATACCCTGAGTCAGAAAACTCAATATTGTTGTCATTTTCCCTAAAATTTCCATAGATTAAATGCAATTATAATCAAAATTCAAGCAGACTTTTTTTTTTTGTAGAAACTGACAAACTGTTTCTAAAATTTACATGGAAATGCAAAGGACCTAGAATAGTCTAAACACCATTGAAAAATAACATCATATTTAGAAGACTAACACTACCTAATATCAAGACTTATTTCTAAGTCTATAGTAATCAGTATCAAGTATGATATTGGAATAAAAATAGGCAAAAGGATCAATGGAACAGGATGGAGTATTCAGAAATAAAACCATATGTATATCAACAACTGATTTTTGACAAGGATGCAATTCAATGCAAGAGGAATAAGTTTTTCAACAAATTATGCTAGAACAACTGAGCATCCATATATAAGACAACACTAAAGAAACAGTGATCAGTACCTCATAACATATACAAAAAAGCAACTTAAAATAAGTCTTGGACCTAAATGTAAAATCTAAAATTATAGACATTATGAAGAAACGAAGGGAAAATATTTTTGACTTTGGGATAGACCAGAGTTTTTTAAACCCAGCACTACTGACATTTGGAGCCAGATAATTTTTTGTTGTGAAGGGATGTCCTGTTCATTTAGGAAGTTTAGCAGCATCCCTGGCCTCTCCCCATTAGAAGCTAGTAGTACCTTCCCAGTTGTGACAACCAAAAATGTAATCAGACTTGCCAAATATCCCCTGGGGAGCAAAATATCCCTCATTGATAATCACCAGGTTGGGAAAATTTTCTTAGATATGAAAATCAAAAGCATGACCCATAAAAAAATAATTTGATAGATTGTATATGAACAAAATTTAAAATCTTCTGCTCCTCAGAAGATACTGTAAAGAGAATGAAAAGATAAGCCACAGACTAGGAGAAAATACTTGTAAATCATATATCTGAAAAAAAAAGACATTCTAGAATACACAAAGAACTCTCAAAACTTCACTAATAAACAACTTTCAAAAGTGTGGAAAATACTTGAGTAGACACATCACTATAGAAGATATACAGGTGTCAAATGAGTACAGGAAAAGATGTTCAATAGGACCAGTCAACAGAGAAATGCAATTTAAAACATGATACACCATCACGTAATTATTAAAATAACTTCATTTTTTTAGTATAATTTATTGTCAAGTTGGCTAACATATAGTGTATACAGTGTGCTCTTGGTTTTGGGGGTAGATTCCCAAGATTCATCGTTTACATATAGCAAGTATCGGTGAGGATACAGAAGAACTAGAACTCTCATATACTGCTAGTAGGAACATAAACTGACACTACATTAGAAAAGAGTTGGGCAGTTTCTTAAAAAGTCACACATACACCTAAACACGATCCAGCCATTGCATTCCTTGGTATTTCTCCAAGAAAAATGAAAGCATATGCCCATACTAAGACTAGTGTAAGATTGTTTATAGTAGTTTTATTTGTAATAGCCAAAAGAGAAAACAACTCAAATGTCCATCGACAGATGAATGGATAAACAAACTGTAGTATATCCATATAATAGAAAAGTACTCAGCAAAAAAGGAAGGAAATATTGACGTACCTAACAACATGGATAAACCTCAAAAATAGTGATGCTGAGTGAAAGAAGTGAGGTAAAAAAGATTATATACACTGTATTATTTCATTTACCTAAAATCTGAGGAAATGCAAACTCATCAATAGTGACAGAAAGCTAAGATTAGTGGTTGCCTGGGAAGGGGTATAGGGTGTAGGGTGAGGAGGGTAGCACTACGAAGAGGCACAAGAAACCTTTTGGGTGATAAAGATGTTCACTGCACTGACTGTGATGTTAGAGTCACAACTGTACACAAACAGCCAAACTTATCAAGTTGTAACCTTTAAGTGTAGTTTATTATATATAAAAATATTTTAAAAAAAGGTGCCATTTACAACAGCAATGTGGAGTATGATTGCCGAGGGATAAACTTAGCAACAAATATCAAGGACAATTATGAAGAAACTTTAAGATTCTACTGAAGATATGAAAAGAAGATTTAACCACAAAGGGATCATCTTGCATTTTTATTATTGGATAAAAGATTCATTATTATAAGATTGTCAGTTTCTCTAACTCAATCTATGCTTTTAGTAGAATGACAATATGAATCCCAATGAAACATTTGTTTTTAACTATGACAAATTTATTTCAATGTTCATATAGAGAAAATATGTGAGACTAATCAGAAATTAAAAGAGAAAGTTCCAAGTTACTCTCACCTACTACATTTTAAAACATGTAATAGAGCCAGAGTAAATAAAAGTGTCAATCTGATGCATAAATTATTAAATAGATAAATGAGGTAGACAAGCATCCAGAAATAGAACCATATGTATATGAGAAATAAACATATGGTAAAAGTAGCATTAAAATGGTTAGGAAAAAAAGATGGATTATTAAATAAACAGTTTGGGGATCACTGAAAAAGAAAAAAAATCAGGCTAGAACATTAAACTACAGTCCTTACAAAGACAAATTCCATACTGAAAAAGATGAAATATTAAAATTATCAGGGGTACCTGGGTGACTCAGTCAGTTAAGCATCTGACTCTCAATCTCAGCTCAGGTCATAATTTCATGGTTCTTGAGTTCGAGCCCTGAACTGGGCTCTGTGCTGATAGCTCTGTGCTGATAGAACTGGGATTCTGTCTCTCTCTCTCTCTCAGTCTCTCTCTCTCTCTGCCCCTCCCCTATTCACATGCTCTCTCTCTCTGAAAATAAATAAAACTTAAGAAAATGTTAAAATTTTTAAAGAACCAGAAGAAAATATAAAGGGATACTTTTATAATCTTGAAAGGTAAGTACTTTTCTTAGCCTAAAATAAAAGCCAGAAAGGTATATAACTAAAAATTTAAGATGATGAGTACAGAAAACAAATAGAAAAATTTTACATTCCTAAAAACAGCATAAACAAGACTGATGAAAATAAAATACCTGCAATTAATGTGATAGGAAAAAAAGAGTATTTGTAGTATACAAAGCACTCTTTTTTTTTTTTTTTTTGAGAAAGAGAGACAGAGAGAGAGAAAGCATGAGTGAGCATAAGTGGGGGAGGGGCAGAACGAGAGGGAGGGAGAGAATCTTAAGCAGGCTCCATGCCTAGGCAGAGCTCTGATGCACGGCATGATCTTATGACTGTGAGATCATGACCTGAGCTGAACTTGAGTCAGACGCTTAACTGACTGAGCCACCCCAGCACCTCGCAAAGCACTCTTAAAACTGAAAACAGAATAGATGATTCCTGAAAAGATATATAGGCAAAAAATATATAAATGGGCCTTTCACCAAAGAAGAAATATAAATGGTCAGTAGACTATATATATACTCTTATATATATCAGTCTTATATGTAGATATATATATTTCAGTATTATTAGTAATCTCGTGAACACAAGCAAATAAAATAATAAGATATTACCACCTTTCTGACTAGCAAATATTAAAGGACTAATCAAACTCAGATTGTCAAGAGAATGGAAATTGACTTTCTCATGTATTGTTGGAGGGAATATGTAAACTGACACTTTTTTTTAGAACACAAATTAGAAGCATATGTCAAAACTTGAAATAGGCAATTACACTTCTAAGCAATTATCCTAACTGGATAAATATACACAAGCTCAGAATTTATGAATAACGAAATTCGCGGTTGCTATATTTTCTTCTTTTTTTAAAAAAAAAACAGGTTTCTTTGCATATAAATTTTAAACATACAAGTTTAAATGGTATAATGAACCAGTAACTAAATGACCTAGTTTCGACAATTACCAACACTTTGCTCATCTTGTTTCATTTGCTACCCCATACTATTATTTATGTGCACTTTTCTGTGGGTGTAGAGACTGAAGACATTAAAGTAAGCCCAAAGCAATATAATAAGCTCCACAAATACTTTGGTATCTATACTTAACAAATAAAGACTCTGTCATAAAATATACCTGGGATAAGCTATTAACATCACCTAATACTCAGTCCATGTTTAAGTTTGCTGAATTTTCTCAAAAATATTTGTTTAGGGTTGGTTTGTTTGAATTAAGATCTTAAGTTCCATATATTACACTTTGTTCACTATATCTTTTAGCTTCTTTTTAAAAAAAATATATAACAGTGCTTCCTCTCTTTTTCTAAATGCCATTTATTTATTGAAGAAACTCAGTCATTTGTACTGTAGAATTTCCCACCAACAGAATTAAGCTGATTGCTTTCAAATATGCAATTTATCTTGTTCTTTGTTTCCTTGTATTTATTGTAAAATGATAGACATATAGCCTTAATTAAAAATGTTTGACAAGAACGTTGTTTACAGGATGTCATGTAGTTCCTGGCACAATGCCTCGGTTGTTCTGTTCCAGTGATATTTAGATCCGGGTGGATCCAGATGATGTCAACATGATGCATCCATTTTAAAGTTCTCCAACAACTTCTTGCTAAGTGTTTTAGATCCATATTGATAGTTATACAGATTCGTTATTTCATCAAGGATTGCAAAACTGTGACATTCTAATTCTGTCAGTCCCTTTGCATTTATTAGCTGGAATTCTTTAAAGAACTCTCTCTTTTCAGACTAATTGATTACACTGAAATAGATTTTGTACAGCAAAGTCTGGCTTGATGCTGTCCCTTTGTTATTTTTTAGAATAATGAGTTGGTTTCCAAGAAACCTTTAATGGTGACCATTGTGTGTGTGGTACTTATATCATTATGAACTTGTAGATTTTCATATTAATGTATTTCAGTCTATTGCAGGCACTCAACAGACTCTTTTGATGCACTCAAATAGACTCTTCTGTCCTTTTGACATAACTCCAGTCTTCTTTTTTAAATAAATTTCTTGCTTTGGGGCACATCTAAATGTCCTAGGCTTGCTTTATACAATTCTAACTCTTAACTTAGATTCACCCATTTCTCCAAGGAGCTTTGGTATTTTGGGGGAGTGTGGGTGGGAAACAGTATCTCCAGATCATAATCTGGCCACTGGGGGTGCTTAATCCTCCTTAATTATCATGTTGCTAAGGTTTTTCCTTGGATACACCTAGGAAAAAGGCATTTTTAGAAAAGATAAAGAGTATTGATATTTTCTTTTTTAAAAATATTTTAAATGTTTATTTATTTTTCAGTCAGAACAGAGTGGGGGGGTGGGCAAGAGAGAGGGAGACAGAGGATACAGAGCTGTCAGCATAGAGCCTGGCGCGGGGCTTGAACTCACGAACCATGAGATCATAACCTGAGCTGAAGTTGGACACTTAATTGACAGCCACCCAGGCACCCCAAAAATATTGATATTTTCAACTGAAGTTAAACTTATGGGATATTACTTAACTTCCTTATTTCAGACTTATAGTTCTTTTTCACTGATAGTCATGGTTTTTAATGACATTAATATACTTATTTGTTCAGTCCTATAATATGTCTGTAATAGCTTCAAAATAATGAAAATATTATTATAACTAATTGAGTGTAGTTCCAGATCACTTTGCAATTCATTTTGTCCTTAGGCTATAATGATTAAGAATTTACATTAAAAAAAAAGGATTTACAGTCAAAATACTATGTTTTGGAGTCACTTTAAATAATTATCTGTATGGTTATATAAACAAATTGGCAAATAATTAGATTTATTTTTTTCTGATTTTTAACTTTTTAATTACTTAATGTAAAATATGTGCATGGTTTGAAAGGCAAACTATATAGCCAGGTACATTTTAAAAAGTCTAGCTTCAATTCTGTCTTCTATATCCTGTTTCTTCCATACACTTGTATGTAATCATTTTTGTTAGGTTTTAGTTTGTTGTTTTAATTGCTTTCTTTTGAAATATAAAAAATATGTGTGTAGATGTAGTCTTTCATTTTTTATACATAAACTAGCATACAAATGCTTGGAGAAGAGCAATGAATTAGGAGTTGGAAGAACCGTGTCCTGGTTTTGCCTGAACTAGCAACTGTACATAAGATTTTGGAACAGTTAATTAGTCATCCTGTGGTTTAGTTTCCTCATCAGTAAAATGGGAGAAATCGCTTAGATTACTTCATAACATTAGCATTCTTTACTTTGTGATATTAAACAATGCCTATTTCTTGGGATATACAATAGAGATATGTAAAATTGACCACACACACAACAATGTAACTTCACCTCTTGGTATAATCAACGATGTATGTCCTGATCTAAATACGAGGCCACGGTGGGAAAAATCTGACCCTAAATTGATTTGAAGCATTTGTGTGCTTAAATGAGCTTTTAATCACGCAAATGGTTACATTATTACTACACAGTCTTACTCAGGTGAAAATGGCAAATCTTGTAGTCAGTTAATCATAACTGGCCTATCCTCTCTCCCCTTCTTCCAGATGACTATTTTATACTTTTATCTTTTACCTTAAATTCATATCTCCTTCCTCATGCTTATACCAATGGATAATCTTGCTTTTTTACATTACCCTCCCCCAAATTGGAAGCAAAATTCCAAAACCCCCCACCGTCCCATCTACCCCTTTATCTGCATCTGTGCTTATAAACTATCTTTTCTCCCGATGCTATAGAGGGGACTGTCCCCATCTCTAGCTGCGGCTAGCCTCTACAGCTCTGCGGCTTTATGGTCTATCCTCTTTCGCCAATTCACTCATCACGCTTTTCCTGAGGCACCATCAACGTTTCACTCTCTATTGGTTTATTCCTACCAGATTAAAAATAAGTGATTACTTATTTTTACTTATTTTACTTATTCCTCTCCACATACTACCCCATATTGTACTTCCTTTTACAGCAGAACTCTGTGGAAAAGGAATCTATGCTCACTACCTATAATTTCTCTCCTTCCATAGTTTTTTGAATATACTCGATTCTAATCTTTGCTCTGTATACACTTTCTATATAATCCTGTCATCTCGACCTTCAAAATGTACTAAGATGCCCAGCAGTTCTTACCTTCTTCTCAAATGCCATTAGCCTGGCTTAAGCCACTATTATTTCACACCTCTGTGATGTTAATAGATTCCAAATTGGTCTCCCTGCTTCTGACCTCAGTTTACTGCTATTTATTCTCAACATGGCAGCAATATGTATATAGTTAAAACTATCCAGATTATGTCTCTTCTTTCTCTGATTAGTGCCCTCTAATAGTTTTCCATTTAAAATAAAAACCAAAATAGCTACTATGAGCTACAAGGCCATTCATGATTACTTTTCTAACCTCATATCCCACTGCCTTCTCGATTATTTCTCCAATTCATCCTCTTTTCCCTCTGGGCCTTTGCACTCGCTATTCCCTCTGCCTGGAATGCTATTCCTCCAGTATCTGCATTGTTTACTTAATACTTCCTTCACATCTTTACTTTCCTGGGTACTCTATCTAAAACTTCAAATTTTGCCATTGTGTTAGTCAGCTCAGGCTGCCATAACAAGATACCATAGACTAGGTGACTTAAAAACTAGGGATTTATTCCTCACAGTTCTGGAGACTGGAAGTTCAACATCAAGGTGCCACCAGGGTGAGGCCCCTCTTCCTGGCTCGTAGAAAGCTGCTTTCTCACTGAGTGCTCACATGGCCTTTCCTTGGTATGTGCATGTGGAGAGAGTGAGCTCTCCTGTCTCTTTTTATAAGGGCGCTAACGCCATCATGAAGGTACCATCGTCATGGTCTCATCTAAACTTAATTACCTCCCAAAGACCCCACCTACTGTCACACTGGAGGTGAGGGATTCAACATTTGAATTTTGGGGGGACACAAATATTCATTCTATAATAGCTATCTCTACTTATCTTTCTCATCTTTATTTTTTCCTATACACTTGTCACTTTCAAAATAGAATATATTTTACTTATTTTGTAGATTATATTCCTCATTAGAACTATACCTCCATGAAAGCAAGGGCTTTCAGCCTTTTATTTATTGATTCTCTAGTATCTTAAAAAATGTCTGGGGGGGCCTGGATGGCTCAGTTGGTTAAGCTTTTGACTTCGGCTCAGGTCGTGATCTCATGGTTCATGAGTTTGAGCCCTGCGACTGACTCTGGGCTGACAGCTCAGAGACTGGAGCTCTTTGGGATTCTGTGTCTCCCTCTTTCGCGTGCCACTCCCATCCCCCTCTCCCCTGCCCCGCCCTGCTCACACACTCTCTCTCTTAAAAATAAATAAACATTAAAAAAAAGTTTAAAAAAAAGTCTGGAACATAGTAAATGCTCAGCAAATATGTGTTGAATAAATAAGTGTCCAGAATGTCTTAGAAGTTCGAGTAGGCCATAAATATAAAAGACATGCAGCCCTTGTGAGAAAGAATCTGCTCGACTCTGAAATAAGCAATGTGCTATGGGAAATCTTTGCATTACGCGCACATCCATCACTGTGAACATTTTAACAGTCACTCAGTGAATTTATGAATTAAATCATTCTTTGGAAAATATCTAATTGATAAAACTCCAATGAATAAATTAGGCTATCTGAAAAAGGAGTAGCAAAGTAATTTAAATTCCAAAGCTGATATGGGCATCTGTTTATTATAAAACAAAGGCTTTTTTTTCTTTGCTTTAGAATAAACAACTGTGACAAATTGGCTCAATATTTCCTTTAGTTATGCTCATAATATATTTTAAGCAACATAATAGGCTTACATTACCCATCTTGTTTTCAATACCCATATGGCGACCATTATGTAAATGTTCCTTAAAAATAAATGATGCTGTTTAGTATACAATGTATGTTGTTTGCTACTAAAACCGTGATTATGTGAAAGAAAAGAATCGTTGAATCATCCTAAAGAAAGGATTAAATTCTAAGAGAACTATAAATAGGAAATAGCTGATACTATTAAACTAAAGTCAGAAGCGCTTTCCTTGAATTTATCAAGATGGCGTAACTTAGAAGAGGTTTTAAGATGATAATAGGTTTTAAGATTAAAAACATTTTCTAAATTTTTCAAGAAATACGGTTTATGAAAGACACTAAAAACTAGTCATATGAAACTGAAATCATATGGCAGGAAATTATGACTGAGGTAACTCACTGTGTTACTTTGTTTCTCAAAAACTCAAATGAATGTAATGAGGAGAGGAGCCCTGGTGATTACGAATGACTATTTTAGATATTTCGGAAATGCAACAATGAGGTGGAATTTAGTTAAGAACCGTACATTTCTCAATATTCTCGAAATTATGCTTTCTTTTATGGATTTCAAACTATAGGAATTTTGGATACTATTTGTAGCGCTATTGAATGGAAAGAGACTGGGAGTGCACGGCATCGAGTCAAGCAGCTGGGAACCACATTGCAGATACACCTGCATTTCAGGTCGACTCCTCTAAGAGACCCTTCGAATACTTTTTGAGTTAAAGGTGTTCGGCCATATTCAGTTATAGATATGTAGAACCTTAGCATGTAGTTTAATTCCTTTGTTATAACATGTAAAAGTGTAGATCCTACAGGAATAAGGAGTTTTCCCATGCTCACAAGAGCCAGGTTATATGAGATCAGGACTGAAACCCATCATGTCAACCAGTTAGCCTCTTTGCTCTTAGACATTCCAAATCTTTGTTGTTACTGAATGATATTAGCTAAGTAACACACACACACACACACACGTATGTGTAATTTTATTTATTCAGTTTAATTTCATTCATAATGGGGATTACAACGAGTTTCATAAGTACTTAATGATATGTTCAGTCATATGAACATTTGGTTGGCATGCAATTTTGGTCTGTTTCCTAGGGCACCAAATTTTCTTAGCATCCAGAGCCTGGGAAGATAGTGAAACATGTTTTTTTAGGCTGATGAAAATGGCACAGGAGTCTTTTAATTTATTTTCTTTTTTGGTAGCTGGCATTTAGAAAAGATCGGAAGCAAATAGTGACTCTGGCTGGAAGCACACATACTTAAAATTGCCCTATAAAGCTAGAAAACAAGAAATAGGCTATGGAAAAATAGCATATTTGCTGCCTCATTACCTTCCTGCATAATAGCAGAGATCGGGCATGAGGGACATGCCAACGTATTGTCATCAAATGACACACGTTTTTAAAAATCAGGAAAAAATTTAAAATAAGAAGTAAAGAGGATATTGCTGAAAAGTACATTATTTATCACAAGTTTCAGGTCTTCTGCATTTTAATGCTGTAATAGTCTTTCCAAATTTTCGAGACTATGCGTAAGCCTTCTATGATAAACACTTTCTACAGAATATATTTTGCTTTTTATAATTTTTGAAGGCATCCCATTAAAAATTTGGAAGTCCAAAAAAATTGCAGTGGTTCATCAATATTTAATTGGATTTGGGGGACCCTTGTCTTATTTTACATGCACTATAGAGACATCAATTCAGAAACTCCACAGAGATAACCTTCCCTGGGTGGTGCGTCTACCTTGGGTATGTTAGTGCATTTTTCTACTTCTCAGAGATGCATGCTTGTGGCTTGGATAAAACCACAGGAGTAAAACACAGGAAAATGGGTTGAGTAATGAAGGATCTTGATGATACCTAGAAGTTGGGGGGCAGTGATGATGGGATCTGTAACCCCAGTGAATACCAGGCATTGCAGTGAGGGTCCTGAGGATGGATTAGAAAATGAATGTCAGCACTATGGAAATGTCCTTCTGTACAGAAAAGGAGTCTAAAAAACCTGAAACTTGCTCCCCTTTGTTCTTCCCCAAACTTACGACATCATAAAAATTCAGGTGGCTTACTAGATTCAAATACGAGTAATAGCTCTATGGACAAAATAACAGCTTGTGAGAATCGAAAGAAAGAGAGAAAGAGAGAAGGAAGGAAGGAAGGAAGGAAGGAAGGAAGGAAGGAAGGAAGGAAGGAAGGGAGGAAGGAGGGAGGGAGGGAGGGAGGGAGGGAGGGAGGGAGGAAGGAAGAACAGTAAAAAATGTTTACTCTTTCAAAAAGAAATACTGTAACTTTCAAGTTGAGTTTAGAGGATGAAACACCAAACGGATATTTTTATCTAAAATGTTTCTTGCTTGTTCATTTATATTTAAGAAAAAATAAAATAAAAAAATGGAGTTGTAATGAGACAAGTTTCAAAAGAAATGTATTTTGAAACGTGGGATGATCCATGGAGAGTGGTGGAGGAAACCACAGACTTTTAAAACATTGGAATGAAATAGTCGTGAAGACTGTCGAGCCTGCCCAGGAATTCTTTCTGGGCTATGGTGGATATGCTAGATTGGCTCTTAAACATCTGTTTCAACCTCCTTCTAAGAGACCGACCGAAGCTGGATGAAAATCCCAGATGCGTCTGAAGGATTCCAGATGTGACTTTATGTCCTGCCAATCACATGCTCTCAAATGATGCTTGCATTCAGAACCGATGTAACCTATGAGCGAGGCCTAGAGTGTGAGACGCTCATTTTGCGGGTGCAGATTTAGCAAGATATGCATGACTCTGGAGCCAACAGTGGTAGCGGTAGGCTTTTGTATCCGGATCCCAGCGAAGGCAAGAGCGATTCTGGAATCAGGAGCTGGCTCTTGAATTCCTTCCCAAAAGTCATAATTTTTTTGGCAGGCCAGGTCTACTGTGTGGTTTTAGGAGTCAACCCTGGAATGAGGAGGCTCAGCCTAGATCCTGCTTCTGCAACTCTTGTAACAATTTTATAAATACTTTATTCCCTCTATTAAATTATTTTCTAATTTCCTGTATTATTATTATTATTATTATTTTGCTTCTAGCAGCTAAAGTATTTTTTATTACCTCAACTGAACTTTTACACAATAGTAGACCTTATCCTATGCTTCCAGCATAGTGCTGTCAGAAGGGCTTAGGAAAGGAAAGAAGGAAACTGAAATTCTAGGCCCTCCCCAAATAGAATTGCTCTCTTCCTATTATGTTCCCTCTAGAATCAGAACAACCATCATCTCTTTGGTCTTTGATGACTTACTTGACCTCTCTGTGCCTGAGAATAATAATAGTGTCTACCGCCCAGAGTTATGCGAATTAAGTTATGAAAGCATATAAACCACTTAGCACAATTCTTGGCATATAAGTTATCAGTAAATGAGGTCTGCTAGCATTATTACCTCTGTATATTGTAATGATCCGGATGTGAGAAATGGTTTGCATACCCTTGAGGGAAAGAACTAGGTTTCATTCATTCATCTTTCTGTCTCAAGATCCTGTTATGAAGCTTGACACTTAGTAGATATTTAATGCTTCCTGATTGACTGTTTCTAGTCTATGAGTTCACCGAGATTCTATGTTCAAGTTCTCAAAGTATCTTATTCTTTTATATTCTTCTGGGAAATTATGACTAACCCTTCATGGAGGGTTGAGAGGAAGAGATAGAAGAGAATAAAAAATTTAGAAGAAGCCTTGTATATTATTCGTTTCAGATCCAGCCTTCATGTATGATAAAAGACCCAAAGTTACTATTCTATGCTCAAGTTCACAAACCTACAAACCTGCAACCAGTTCTCAATAGTCCCTATTAGGCTTTTCTATGATGTCATATGAAGTAGATATGATCATTAAGTAGGATATATCCAGCTCTGAGAGTCTGTGGTTTTAAAAGGTGAATTTTCAAAAATTCCATCATTTTGGACGTACCCTTCGAACTATATTGAAAACTTCCATACTTTTCTTAATAGGATAGTATCTTATTTTGATTACCGAAGACTGTACATTTAAGTATCAGTGATTGCTCTATGAAACAACACAGTGACATCTCTGAGTAATTAGAAGTGTGCAGGGACTTACCCCTGAAACTAAATAGTTCCCAGTCTTTAGAGGATTTATGCTTTCTTTTATGGTTTTGTGTTCAGTTTCTTTTCTCAATATGAGGCATTTAACTGTCTTTTCTTATTGTCATCAATAATCTGGTCTCCATAAACTCTCACCAATTTTCTAATTTCCTTCTAATCTTCAAGAGTTCAGAAAATCAGAAACTATTATAGCACAAAGAGTAAACTGACTACTAATGAGAGCTTTTAGTGGGTGGACCATTTGGTGTTGGTTTTGGCCCCTCATGGCTTATTTTCCTCCTTATTCTGATTTCATTGGGGTTTTGATAATTGACATGACTAGACAAATAGCCTTAGATGTGTTAGACTAAGTATCAATTCAGAATACTGAAGCAACAACTACTTGGAAGGTCAGATTCTGATAAATTAATTCTCTATGTAATGTAAAATGCTATAGTCACTTTGAAAAATATTACAGCTATTCCTAAAAAAATTAACCAAAAACTACCACATGATTCAGCAATTCCACTCCTAGTTATATACCCAAGAGAAATAAAAACATGTCCACAGAAAATAGTGTACAAGAATGTTCACAGCAGTCTTTACTCTTAGTAGCCAAAAGGTGGAAACAACCCAAATGTCCATCAACTAATGAATGAGTAAACAAAATGTAGCACCTCCATACAATGAGATTTTATTTGGCCATAAAAAGAAATGAAGTATCGATCGATACATGCTACAACATGGATGAACCTTGAAAATAGTATGATGAAAGAAGACAGTCACAAAAGACCAAGTATTATACTATTCCTTTCTATAAAGTGTCCAAAACAGGCAAATTTATAGAGACAGATAGAAGGTTGTGGTTGGCAAGGGCTGGGGTGGTGGTGGGGGATGTTGTGAGGCAATTGTAAGAGTGATAGCTATAGAAAACAGAAGTTTCTTTTTGAGTGATGAAAATGTTCTAAAATTGAATGTGGTCATGGTAGCACAATTCTAAATATGCTAAAATCATCGAATCATCTGCTTTCAATCAGTGGATCATATGGTATGTGAATTATATTTCAATAAAGCTGGTATCAAAAAAGTCTCCATGTAGCAAAATGATGACCAGTCTCCAGATGAAATTCCATCAACTTAAAACAATATTTTATTCAACAAACTTAGACATAGTGTTTTAAAGTTTATTGTAAAAAGATCCCCTATGTAATAGTATTTTGATGAAAACCAATACTTTTCTGAAATTGCCTATTATCAGTAGGGAATTTGGCAAAATATCATCACTCCAAATTTACACTGATAAAATAGTAAACTTTCACATGAGTGCCTTGTGTCCCACCTCATTTTTTTGTCTCATTACAAAAGACGTTACTGTCTGAAATTTTGCTTACAGGGTAACGCAAACAGGATCTCTTAAATTAAAGGCAGGAAGGGTCAATAGCAGAAAGATGATTAATCAGCACAGAAGAATTTCTAACATCCTGGTTAACTATAGTGGAGTCAACTGACTTTTCTTTTTCATTGTTACTATAGAGATTAGGGAACTACAGCCACATGTGGTTTGGACAGGAAGCTTCCTACATTTCATCAGAAACAAAAGGGCAGAGGGCAACAGCACTGAGTGGGGGGCAGGTCTGGACAACAGAGACTGGAGTCACGTTCTTGGTCTGGTCAAGGGTTGCTGGCTGATGCTGGTGACTCATGTGTCTCTCAGGCCTACTTTCCCTGTTTGTTACAAGTTTTCAAATTAAGCTCTGGGAAAAGATATATCAGCTTATTGATGAGAGATGTTTTGCTGAAACTCTTAACAATAGGATTCTCACCTTCCTGTGTTGTTATTAGAACATTTTAAAAACAAGACAACAAAATGACATTCCATTATCAGGTAAGTTTAAATAGGGGAGCATGGGGGGAAAAATGTTAATGATTCAATCTGAGCTGTCTAGAAGCAAACAGTTACATTAAAAATAAATGTATTTTAGCTCCAATCTTTTAGATTGTTTGAAAAAAATCATGCCAGGAACTGATAAGAAAATCTCAAAATAATTATCTATGTATCCTATTTTTATATAAGAATGGACATTTCTCTCCATATGACAAACTTATGGTTGAGGGAAAAGCTATCACAAGAAATTGTATGTGTTCGCACACACGTGTGTGTATCCATGTGTATACATGTGTTCATAACTTGGACGCAGCACTTGTAAGAATTCACCCACTGCAACAAGGCAGGAAATGAAATTATCAACATTAGTAATCTAAACATCTCTTGGAGGACCTGCTACTCAGAATTTTTAAGATGAAGATAATTTTTAAGGTAAGAAGTATAGTTTGCTAATAAGCCTAATATTCATGTTGATCTTTTGCAAAAGGTTATTTTAAGTGATTGTTTAAAAGCTTTACATTGTAGGGCGCCTGGGTGGCTCAGTCAGCTAAGCGTCTGACTCTTGATTTCAGCTCAGCTCATGACCTCATGGTTTGCGAGTTTGAGGCCCACATGGGCCCTGCGCTGACACTGTAAAGGGTTCTTGGGATTCTCTCTCCCTCTCTCTGTCTGTCCCTCCCCCACTCGCATGCTCTCTCTCAAAATAAAAATAAATAAAATAAACACTAAAAAATAAATGCTTTACATCGTAATGCACACCATCTTCTAGCCTTCCACCTTGTAACACTGGGTGTGAAGCTGTTAGACAGAAGCATTCTGAGACACTCCTTCCATGAAAATGTCTACTGGCATTACACCCATGCAGTCAAGAGAATCCATTTTCAGTTTTAACCCTAAGCATAAAGCGAGCAATTTTTGACAAAATGAATTTAAAACACCCCTCTCACTGGTACAGCTCAATCCAATAGGAACCAGGCAGCCTTCACCCCACATCCCTATCCCAACCCCTCTCCTCCCCTCCAGCCTACAGTGCTGATCCTACAGGAAGAATGCTTATGCCAAAGGTTCCACGTATCTATTCTGTGAATATGTATAGAACGTTTGGGATGTAGAGTAAGAGAGTTGCATCTACAACCATTCTTGGGTTAGGAAACAAAAGCTGAGTGCATGGTACAGGTTGTCATAAGGACCCAGATCGGCTCTGATGATGACCTGTGATTCTCAGAGAGGAGTCCATTCTGTTAGCTACACTGGGAGACGTGGCCACAGTCAGTGGTAACCGGGTTCAGAAGAACTGACTATCCTTTCTGGCTCACTGTATACGAAGTTCTTGTTAGAGGACTCATTCTATTTTAGCAAGGGGATTTGGGCAATTTAGTAGCAAATTCATATTCTGTCTTCAAGAACCCTAAATCTGTGAGAACAGATACTGTGTGGAACTTTTATCTCATTAGGAGTTGTAGCATAGTGTGCTATTATGCATATAACGTAAATGCTGATGGCTGGGGAGGGAGGCTAAAAATGATCCAACTCTACTATCAAAAGTCTGATATATGCTAGGAAAATACATATTTGTCATGTTAAATCCCATATTACTTCATAATATCTAGATTAATTGTATCAAGACAGCCCTATTTATTTAGGTAAGTTCAAAAACAGTTGGAACTATGGACACATTAAAAGTGAACTAATATAAACTGATGTACTTTAAAACATAGCATACTTGCTAAAGGTAAGATATTATTATAATAACTGAAGAATATTATGGGTTTTAACATCATTACTAACTCTGCATGATTTAATTATAGATGCTTGCCAGTAACAATTATGATAAATACCTACCTATTTTCACTATATGCAGCCTTTCCTAAAGATTATCCAAATTTCTGTTGCCATGGGACTTTTCTGAAGTGTAGGGAGAAACCTGTTTTTTTTGGTATCCACTTGAATACAATAAAGATGTCCTAATCAATAAACCCGGGTCAACATCATAGCCAGTTAAGAACTTTTATACTTCAGTTCTTATGAATCAGCAATTTAAATCCTGCTATCTCCTTCTCAGAACTAAAATTCCGAAAAACTGTGGAGAAGCAAAATTCTTTTTTCTTTCTTTCCTTTTCTTCTCTTTTCTTTTTCCTTCTCTCTCTCTCTCCCTCTCCTCTCTCTCTCTTTTTCTTAGATCTGATACCAGTAACATCCTTGAACTCATGAGGCATCCAGAATGTGACAGGATGACGTGCCGAGGTGCACTGCATTTATTTTCTCACTGGGTCCTCATGCAGACCTGAGAGGCAGGAGGCAACTCCAGTTTCCAGAAGAGAAAGGTGAATCCTCCAAATTATCTAGGCTGGTTTCAAGTAGGCAATTTACGACTCTGCACACCTCCAAGTGAATCACCTCTTTTCTTCCCTCTGGATTTCTAGGTGCTGTAAGTATACTCTCGGCTGGAATATTGCCTTATAGTCTCATATATGGGAGAGGAGAGGAGGGAAAGCGGGCAGAAGGGAAAGGAAAATTGACAAGAAATGCTCTGGTTTCAAGCTTCTGCTTCAAGAATGTTCCCTTATGGACTCCCTGATTTTGTCTTTGGCCTTCCTGGAACGGTGGACCTTACTCTTCATGTATGTTTCCTAAAACAGTGTGGTAGGCCTCCAAAGATATTTGTCTTAATTCTTAGAACCTGCAAATATTTTAGCTTATATAGAAAAGGGGAATTAAGGTTGTAGATAGAAGACAGTTTGCTAATCAGCTGGTCTTAAATAGTGAGATTCTCCTGGATTATCTGGGTGGTCCAACATACTCAAAAAGGTTCTTGAAAATGGAGGAGTGAAGCAGAACAGTCGGAGTCAGAGAGAGATTTAAAGATACAGCCCTGTTGTCTTTGAAGCTGGAAGAAGGGGCCATTAGCCAAGGAATGGGGGCATCCTATAGAAGCTGGAAAAGGCAAGGAAACAGAATCTTTCCCAGAGACACCAAAAACAAACTCTTCCTTGCCAAATCGTAATTTTAGCCCAGTGAGATCTGTGTTGGACTTCTAAGAACTTCAAGATGATAAGTCTGGATTGTTTTAAACTATACACTTGTGTAATATATTACAGTAGCAATTAGAAAACTAATACGTAAAGCCAAACCGGTGTTCTTCTGGGTACTGGGGGCAGGTGGAATATCTGTCAGCCTCTCTCCACCCCCATCCACTTGTGCATTTTCTTAGAGATGGGTCACTTAGTTGGACTGAGGGAAAGTGAGGGCCCCTGGGGATACACTGTGTTTTCCCAGTACAACGCTGAACAGCTCTGACAATGAAAGACCTACTCATCTTGGAAGGCCAGAGGGCACATTTATGTGAAGGGACACCCACACTAGCATATAGTTGAACTCCTATCAACCATGTTGACAAGTAATACAGAGGAAGAAAGATATGAAACATAGGAAAAACTTTCCATCCTGAAGAATAACACTTGTCAGGTGGATATACGTAGTACCTGGCAGGTAAATAAAGGTAATAATATAGCGTGGCAGAATTTTAAGCTCTGCATGAACCATGGTAGTATAACTATTGCAGCATGGGCTTTGGAGCCTCACAGTCCTGAGATCAAGGCCCTGCTGCTCTGCCTGCTAGCTGGGTGACCTTAGGCATCCTTACAGCCTTGGGAGAATCAAAGCAGAGAGCTGAAACCCAAAGGCTTTCAGTTACCATCTCACTCATTGAGTCAGAGATACTTCACTGTAAGAACTTTGCGAATTACCTTAACATTTATAATGTACCCATTTGTTATATTGATCTCTTAATGTTAAGAAGTTCCACACTTAAATATAAGAATACAGCAGCTTTGTCTACAATGGGAAGAAAGAAAAGATGAAGAGGGTGGGTAGAAGGGAAGAGCTGAGAAGAATGTGACCGTTCTATATCCAGCTATGTGAGAAGGCCTAGATACCCAAGGGATAGAGTGACTGTTGGCCTCAGCTAAAGGAGAGAAAAGTAGGCTGAGCTTCTAGGCTTGTGGCAGTGAAACAAAGTCTGGATGCATCTGAGAAAGAGCTTTTGACCTTTTGGACACCTGAATAGAGAGAAGTTACTCCCTGCAACTCCTGTTCTCCTTATGGGCCTATCTTATTTCACTCCTCCATCCTTAACACTCTCCTGAACAACTGATCAGTTGCATATTATTGTTAGTGGGAACCTGAAAAAATGAGTGACAAAAAAAATAAAAAGATTAGACTACAGCCTCTTCTGTAAGCTTCCTGACTGAAGCTGACTGGGAGGGGTGGGTAGTGAGACCATAACGAAGTTATTATAGAAAGGAGACAGAAGAGCTGAGGACCCTTGACTCCTGTGGGAGAGTTTTTGCTGAAAATTGAAATAACTTAGTGACAGCAAAGTACATGAAAATTACTCTCCTGTAATTAAAGTTAGAAATGACTTTGTGAAGGTTTGAGTCAGAATCCTTGCATCATCTTTGGGAGGCTAGGAGCTTCATATTCAAAACACCAGGGTCAATTTATACCATTTACTGAAAAAGGCCTTTAAAAAAAGTATTCCATGATTTGAGTCCTGGTAATGTAGCCTTAGTTTGGCTTGACAGTTTGGAAACTCGCCCGCCTGTTTCAGTCCAGTGGGCAGCATGGATCAGCTCTCAGTGCCTAGGGCTCTACCCCATTGTGATTTTGGCCCTAGAGGGCAAGGTCCTGGTCCATGAGAGATCATCTATGGACTCATCCCCTTCCTCAACAGGATAAAGGGACTCTCAACGATGAAGGGCTAACCCCATGAGGGGCAGGCAATACTTGTGGTCACATGGGCAAGATCAGAGCAGCAGACAGGAAATGATGGACATTAATGCAGTTTACTAATTTTTTTTTACTTACTCTTCAACAGTTTCTTTTCGCATTCTCATGATGACCACTTCATCTATTTATCACTTCTCTTATTCCCCAAAACCGCCCTCACTGTTATCAGGAAGCCTAATCTCCCATCACGTAGGAAAGAGAGGACTCTTGTTACTACCTTTAATTTTCCATTAAATGTATAGCCATCTTGAGCCCTCTTTTCTGTCCTTCTTTGGGCTAATATTTCTCCCTCTTTATTTATCTCCTTCTCCTCTGCTATGTACATGCTCAAAATTCTCATGTCCTATAACCAAACATGTTTTCCACAAGTCTGCCTCCTCCTGAGGCCACCAACTTCACTCTCCTCTCTTCTTCTTAGAAGGACAGTATCTTTTTGCTTTCTATTCTCTCACCTCATTTTCATTGCTTACCCCAGAGAAGCTTCTGTCCCTTCCTTTCTAGTGATGCTGTTCCCACAATGGTCACCTCCATTGACTTCCTAATTGCCAGACTGGTTTTCTCATCTCAATTTTCGCTGCATTTGATTTTGAAATAACTATTGTCACCAAATTGTCCCTGGCATTGTTTTAAGCACTGTCACATATTCCATTTAGTCCTCAACATAATTCTGTGTATTCGGTGTTATATTCTACATTTTACACAGAAGGAAGCAGCTTTGCTTGACCCCTTTAACAATTTCCTCCATCTGGACTATCTTCCTCTCTTAGTTTCTATAAAACTATTCTTTCCTGATTCCCCACCTGGGGTTTGGGAACTGCTTTTACTCTCATTTCCTGACTCCTTTACCTTTGTCCATTCCTTTTCTTTCCCCACTGGGTACACAGTTTTTCTAAGTGATGTAAACCAATCCTGCATCCATATCTTTCTCCCATCTCTGTGTTCCTGATGCATATCTTCAGTGTGTAATTAGCATCTCCATATTCATTCCAAAGCGAACTTATCTTCCCACTCACATTTTCAGCAAACGACTGTAGGATCTACATCACACTTCAGGTCCTGGAGATGTTCAGACGAGTAAAACACAACCCTGTCCTTGAGGGCCAGGAGATGCACTTGTACATCATTAGAGTATAAATGTAGGTATTCTAATAGAAGATTCAGAAGTGGATCAAGAAGTAAGAGAAGGGAGCCTGTAGCTGCCTGACGGCTCAAAGACAGTTTCTCAGAAGAGATAAACACTTTTCATATGACTCTGAAGGAGAATTCTAGGTCGACAAGGGGGAAAAATGACATTTAGTGCAAAAGGCTCAGTTTATACAAATGTACAGAGGTTCCAGAGAGAATGGCATACACAAGAAAGTCTATGTTTGCTAGTTTGAATGCTTAGAGATGGATATTCTGTCCTGGGGTTAACAGTACTGCCATTTATTAAATTATTTACCTAGAAAATATCTGGCTTTTCCCTCCCTCAATAAACACTATTACAGTCAGTATTGTTGATTCCATTTTCCGTAGGACTTTTGATCCTGTCATAATCTCCCTTTCTTCTTGTGGTTACTGCGCTGGTTAAGGTTCTTACCATAAATCACTGTGGATGATCTATTGCTTAAGAGTTAAGAAAGAACTCTGCCTGCACTGTTATAAGCTCTTTACCCTGTTCAAAAATAGATATGCTTACAAATCTAGATGCCCTATTATACCTATATAAAATTGCACTGGTTGAAAAACATCACAATAACTTTACTCGGTATGAAAACAGTTTAAAAAAGAAAGCCCTAGCATTTTTTTTTTTAATTCATGGAAGCTGTTCTTGTCATCACACTTATCAATATGGAGGTATCAGTGTCAGACAGGAGGCAAGAATGAGTCTATGAAGTGCAAGAAGACTTAACGGATCATTGAGGATGTCTCTGAGAAGCATTTGAGGAGAAGGACCTATCAATGTGTCAGTAAAAAGATCTGAAATATGGTGATTACCAAAGAAGCTATGGAAGAAGCCAGAGAAGTGAGAGCTGGTTTATTTAGAGAGACGGAGAGAAAAGGAAATAGTGAGGGGTGATTTATTTATAGAGTCAGGATCCTGGCTGTGCCACATCCTGACTTGAGATGGCTTTAACTTTTAACCCTCACCTTAACAAATGGCTTTTGTGCAATATATATCTGCACCTATAATTCATTTTCAAATAGATTTGTAGATTTTGTTTGATTCTCATTCTAACTCTACAGACAGGAATTATTGTTGTTTATTTCACAAATGGAAAGACCTATGGCAGTGTTTAATAGGCTTGTTCAAGATGAAAAGAGCTAGTTAGTAATCAATAGATCTGGAATTAGGGCTGTCATTCTAAAGCTCTTACTATTATATGAGCCTGACTCCTAGCAATTATGGAGAGAGCTGAAATTATGTGCAAATATACATTCACTGAAGGCTGATCCTGAAAAATTTTAGAAATCAATGTGAAATTGATTAAACACGGTAAGATACATTTTCAAAAAGATGCCTGAAAATTGTTAGTCCTTTGATTATATAGTTTTGTCTTCTATGAATCTATTTGTTCGGGTGCATTCCCAATATCATAGCCAGCTTGTTATCTTTATATTTGCATAAATATATTTGTATCTATCACAATGCATTTCCTGATGTGAGTCTGGTATATTTAGCTATCAAATCGATGCCACAGGTCTTGAAAGACTATTGTATTGCTTACTTCCTGCCAACATCTCTTTTCCTCTTCTAAGCATTTAAAACAAATTAATACCTTTTCTTTTTAAGAATCAGTTTGAGTGAGTATTAAAAGGAGGATATATGTATTTCTCACAATACCGGGTCTCTTTGATGGGCTGGAGTAACAGAACCCTGGCTAAGGGCTCAAATGCCCTGCTAGAACTTTGAGACAATTTCAAAATATGCACAATACATTAAAGAAATAAGAAAAGGTTAAAATCAATAATTCTTCAAATGCATCTGGTATACTTTACTAGGACTTACAAGATTTCAAAACATACTGGGTGTGGTCTCCTGTGGATGCTTTTTCAAGACTGGAAGCATTGTGGCAGAACCTGACTCATGAGAGTCTCGACCTCTCTTTCACCTGTGGCAGAGGTACATGAGTGCCCCCCTTACTGTGAGAACACTCTTCCAAATAACAGGTCATTCTTTAGTCTTTAGGGGAAGAAGTGCTATCCAAGGTCAAAGAGGGGCCTTTCGAGCCTTCCCTTTCCGCTTACTAAAATGCTCCCTTTGCAGTGGGGGATGAAACTGCCAAGAGAGCCAAAAGACACAGAAGAATTCTTTAGACAGAGCTTCTGTACTTTCACAGGCTTAGTTATCGCTTTTAGCAATGCGTAATTTCACATAACACATGTGTGTTTTCTAGAGGTTATTTTTGAATAACATTGTGGAGAGGGGTGTTATTTGAATAATATTGTGGAGAGGGGTGTTATTTTTACTGCGGTTTGTCAGTTTGACCTGTTTGAGAGTCCTATTTGAGAGTCATACGCTGAGAGGCATTGCAACTCATCTCTCTCTTCTTGGGATTCTTAGAAAGCTCTGTCCTATCTTCATCCATATCTTGGAACAGCTTGGAAACTGAGGAAAGGGAGATGTGCTAAATATTGAGGTGGTGATTACCTCTCTCTGCCTTTCCTTTCTCCTACTGTATAACTCTACTTTCAGAAAAAAAATAATATTTATACCTCAAAAATTTACTTAAAATATTTTATTTTTAATTCCAAGTCAAAGGTGTTTATTAGTATTTAATATTGCTTAGGCTGTTATCCATCCTAATTTTTTGAGAGGAAAAAAAGTTCCTTTTCCTAAATGGATGGTATTTGACCATGGTATGTAAAATTGTATTTAGCGATAAAATAATTCTAAATTGACTTTGACTAATTTGTGAGATCATCCCTAATCCCTGAGAAGAACGTCAAAACTCAATCCACTACCAGGAAACACTAACATTTCTTAAAAGTATTCAGAGATTTAAAAAAAAATGTATTATGATTGAAATATCTCCAGAGTTTGCCCCCACTTGTATAACACACACACACACACACACACACACACACGCACGCACACTAATTCCCTAAGTATTCATTCTATGAAAATATATAATATGGTGATAACCACATAGGATTCTTCCATTATATTTTAGATATAGTAGGTATTTCTGGCCACTATGGTAGGGATGGGGCATTGGATAAAAATTAAGTAGCATTTTAGAAAAGTCAATTAGTTAATTTTCAGAGAACACTGACAAACTTGAGAACAATTCAGTTAACCCTTTGGATTTGGAAATACAGAAGTTTTTTTAACCATCTTTGAATTAACCAGTTTTCCAACTTAACTGCAACTCTCCATTCCTTGCCAGTTGGTGTCCATGGCATATGAGGTGCTCATGGACACTAGGTTACTGTCTGACCAGCCCACATGGTTCTGCTCCTTCAAAGTGAGTTGTATGCTTACTAAGAGTAAGTTGTGATTGTTACTAAACCTGTGTCATTAGGGCCAAATGTGTGTGACCCTGAAATTATGACACTTAATTAGTATAAATAAACCAGTGAAATACAAGTCTGAAGAGTTCTGGTTCCTATGGAATCTCAGTTGCACACTTTGGAAATACTATATGAAAGTGAATTGTTTATATAGTGCTTGCCATATTAGGTGTGGAGAAGTACACTGTCAAAGATGGGGTGTGTATGGGGAAGTTTTCTCTTTAGGCTGCTAAACAAGTATCTTTAAGTCTTTTGCTCCACATTAAAGAAAATGAAACTAAAACTTGAGGATGATACATTACTGGTTTGGGAAAGAAATACGATGTGAAACTCATCTGATCCATGCTTCATAAAAAGGTCTCAGGTCTGCTGAAAAGATCAGCAAATGAATATATAATTGTATTTTTAAAGTTAAAATGTTTAAGATGTATTACTTGTATGCCTACTCATTTTGAACTGGCTTTTTGATTAACTGAACAGCTATTGGTTGCTTATGTTAGTAAGTATCTACCCCACCTAGGTTCAAATCAGTATTCCATAAATAAGCAACTCTGGGATTTAATATTCCATAAATAAGCAACTTTGGCATTTACAAAACTTCTTCCTGGGATTCGTAAGGTCAAGTAAGGTGGTTGGGGGAAAAGATTAGGTATCTCAGGGGACAGAAAGCTAACAAAATTACTGTCACCACAACACAAAGAAAATAATGCCTTGTTCTTTATGAACAAGGGCATAAGATGACTTCAATAAAATGACTGTGGTAAATGCTAAGAATCCTTTCAAAAACTGGAAAAGAGGAAACATAATAAAACAAATCTCTGAAACACAAGATACATGCTTACAGGAAAAAAGACAGGAAGGATCAGAGAGACAGAAAAATAGAACATGAGGGAGGGAAGTAATGGAGGGAGTGAAGAGAGAGAGATGAGAGAGAGAGGGAGAGGGAGGGAATAGAAGAAAAGAGAGAGAATGAGAACAAAAAAATAGAGAAAAAGAAAGAAAGAGGGCAACAAAATGCATATGCAGACTATTGGGGCACTGAGTATCTGACTCTTGATTTCGGCTCAGGTCATGACCTCATGGTTTATGAGATCAAGCCCCGTCCTTGGGCTCTGTGTTGACAGTGCAGAGCCTGCTTGGGATTCTCTCTCTCCCTGTCTCTCTGCCCTCCTCCTGCTCTTGCTCTCTTTCTGTCTCTCATAAATTAACAAACATTTTAAAAAAGATCCTACTTGGTTCTCGATTTTTCTGTTTTTGTTTGTTATGTTAGAAATTCAGTGGGGCTCCTGGGTGACTCAGTCAGTTAAGCATCCAACTTCTGCTCAGGTCATGATCTCAAGGTTTGTGGGTTCGAGTCCTGTATTGGGTTCTGCTGATAGCTCAGAGTCTGGAGCCTACTTCGGATTCTGTGTCTCCCTCGTTTTATGCCCCTCTCTCCCCTCTCAAAAATAAATTACCTTTAAGGAAAAAAAATTTAAAAATTAATTTATTTATTCAAGAGGGTACAGGAGTTATTCACCTTTTTGGTAAAATCGCTGTTAACATTTTTAATGGAGCTTTGAGCACCCAAATTTTAAATCATCTAACAATCATCTTACAATATATATTGTAAAAATATTTACAATTTTATGAGCCATTCCTTATTGTCTCATCAATATCGAAAAACAAAAGGGTCTATTTTTGTCATAGGTTAGGTTCTCTGGGAAACAGTCACTGAGGTAGAGATCAGCATGCTGACAAATTATTAGAGAATGTTGTCAGGGTCAGCCATTATGGGAAGGAAGGGAGGGAAGCAGGACTAGGTAGAGGGAGTAGTTGGACTGTGGCCCAATTACAGAAAGGTCTACCAAGGGATGTAGGACTTAATTCGACCTCAACATCCCGCAATGATTAGATGTAGGGTACCTCAGGAAGGAGTGTGACGGTGGGCAAAGCAGTTCTCTCTGACCGAGGGCAATTCCCAGAGAACACTTGAGGGCTGAGAGCTGTCAGCTGGCAACATTCTCAGATACTGAGGGCAAAGTCCTTTAGTCCTGAAGGCCACATAGCATCCATGACAATCTTTATGTTCTATTTTGGGGCCAATGTAGCTTAGTGGAGAAATCATAGTCATTGGAGACAGACCTGGTTTCCAGTACTAACTTTATCATGAGCCATATAGTTTGGACAGGCTATTTCACTTCTCATGGTCTGTTTCTTCATTTTAAAATGCAAGTGATAACACCTACCACACAGGTTTGGGGCAGGTGCTGGGGCTGGGGTGGAGGAGTGGGATAAAAGCAGTTAATGTTTATAAAAAACTGGCAAGTAGTAGACACTCAATAAATACTGGCATCTTCCCACAATTTTCTAATAATCCAAAGAGCTTTAAATAGTACAGTTTTTACAGGGGTAGTGTTGTCTTTATCCACTCCTCTTCCACATGCCATTTGGAGAAGAGAAACTAATAGTATTTCCCACAGTATGTAATTTAACATGCTACTTTTTATGTTCCTAAGGAAGACTTTTTATATAAAGTTTTTCTAACTAAAATAGATTTCATTTATTTCAGGGAAGAAAAAGCTAAATTAAAGAAATAGCCTTTTTTAAAAAATCACTGAAATCAGAGAGAGATTGAAAGAAAGATAGAAAAAGAGTGTTTCTGTTATTACCATCTAAGATGTTTTACAACCTCTTTCCCTACTCTTAAGTGTCTAGGGCATCTGGCATGCCCTTCCTTAAAAAAAAAAATCTGTGTCTTTTAGACCAATGGTGCCTAGGCCCTGTTGAACTCGAAATGGGGTATTACAGCAGTTCTCAAATTTTGGTCCGTGAGCATCACCTGAGAGACTTTTTGAGATGTGGATTCACAGGTTCCAACCCAGATCTATTGAATCAGAAACTCCAAAGGTAGTGTCCAAAAATCTGTTTTAACAAATCTGCCAGCTGACTTTAATATACACTAACGCTAAGGTCTGAAACTACCTAAGTAGTATACCAATGAGTGTTCCAGAAGGAAATAGATGTCACATTCAAGTTAGGACAATTCAAGAAGGGTTTAATAAAGTATTTTATAAAGGCCGGCCAGGGTGTGAAGGAAGCACAATGGATAGTGGAATACCCTGGAACTTAGGTCTAAAGAGATAAGGGAAGTAAGAGTCTACAGGAACCCAAAATGAGGTCTTTTGGAGATGATGCCTTGAGAGGAGCTGATAGACCAGGTCCCATGACAGAGGCCTTTTCCTTCCTGTTTTCTGTTGGAGTTTTCCATTGGCTGAATCATGAAGCCAGAAGGCAATGGGTCCCAAATAGGTCAACCTCCCACAATGGGGAGCAGGATGGAGAAGGATGGAAGTTAGTCTAAACTGGGCAAATTGAAGAGATCTAATACAAGTAATAAATCCTAAATGTCAATATTAATTTTTATTCATTTAAAAAGTCTTCTCTTAGCTGTAGCTTTTTCAAGCAGTTATTTCTGACTTGAGAAGTAATTGTTTTGTGATGCCCAGCAGGTACTCTTTATTTTTATTTTTAAAAATTGTTATTGGCAAAAGTCTGAAAAATATGTGAAACTCTTGAGGCTACTAATAAACTTGGCTTCAGACTGCATCATTTTTTCTCTTTTCCTGGTGCTCATTTATCATCAGAGGTATTGCTTCATTTAAAAGAGAAATTATGCCTGGTATGGTAAAAAATGAAAGTATCAGTAAGGCTGGAAAGCCATAGGAACTTTCTATATGCTCATGGGTACTGACACAAAAATTTTGGAAATTGGTTTGATCCTACCTTAAAAACCTGAACCTATACCCACTGACTCAGCAATTCTACTTACATTAATCCTAGGTTAATTCATACCCATGCAATTAATAAGGTGGCATTGTTTGTAATAACTAGAAAATGAACACACCTTCAAAGTTCACTAAAAGTAGATTGCTAGTGAAAAAGCAACAATAATAAATTGGTCATATATTCATACTAAAGAATTGCAGCAAAAATAATGAACCGCAATTGAGCACACCAACATTGGATGAATCTCTCAAACGTCTTTTTACATGAAAGAAACAAATCAACAAAGTATACATACATTATTCCATTTACATAAAATTCAGAGTCATTTAGGGATACCAAACCAAACCACATATCATTTAGGGATACATGTATGCATGGTAGAATTACCAAGAAACAAGGTAGTAGTTAACATAAGGGTCAGGATTCTGGTTATACGTGGTTATATAGGTGGGTATTTATTGCAAAGCTGCTGAAACACGAATGGCCATTTCAATTTAGATTGGCACAAGGGATCAACTTGTACTTTTGGGATATTTTGCCTTGATGAAGGTGACACTTAATGTGGTAACTTCAGGTTTTTATGGTTCTTGTGCTGACCCTGGTGTTGGGGTGATACCCAATCTTTCGATCTTCCCCTTCGATTGGCAACTATTTCCACTGCATGTCTTTTACCCTCTCTACTTATCTTATTTCTATTTGGAAACTGACTTTCAGAGAAAGAGCCACACTGATATCCTACCAGTAGTTAAATAAATCGGCTCAAGTATAAATGTCTTTTTGATTTTTAAATATCACGACTAAAATTTTTATTATGTAAATTTTTGAACACACAAATGAGAGAACATATAATGGATCTCCATGCACTCCTACCCAGCTTCAACAATTAGAAACATTTTTCAAAATGTTTTCTTCTTAAAATGAAATTTAGATTTTAATAAACAACATTGACCTTCTTGAGTGCTACTTTATGTGTAGAAGTAGAATGAACACACTTTGAAATTTAATGGATTTGAAATATGTTTCAGTTCATTGCTTACATCACTTCTGTGATTTGAAGCATTTTTAGTTATTTTTATGCAGTAGAATAAATTGCATTTTTAATAGTATCTCATATGGTTGCCTGAGGTAACACATTCTCACAGTGAATTATAATTTAGTAAGAAAATATATTATTATTTTTTTCCTAAAATCAAACACCAGTGTTCCGAATGGAATTAAGATTTAAGGCCTGGAATTTAAAATTATAATTTGGCTATATTCAACAGTTTTTAATGGGTGGTGGTTAAGATATGATTGTAACTATTAACAGGAAAATCTTTAATTTTCCTTTATTTGTAGACATTTCCGCTTTTGTTAATTTTATACCTTTGGGTTATTAAATATCAGATATTATATTTCCACATAACAATATCAACAAAACTTTTATTCCTCTAAGTCTAAATACCTCTAACTAATCTTAAGTACAAGGAAAGGAAAGGGAAAGAAATGTTCTACTCTCCCACTGCAGAGAGCTATCCTGCAGCAGAATGAGGCAGACCAAACATGAATCTTAAAATGTTTAATCTCAATGGTGGGTTGGCCATAGTAATTACTGAACCGAGCCTATATTTTATATGGTAATATTCACACATTCCCTAAACTTCATTCAGGGGCAGAGGACAAAAGACCCCTCACAGTATAATTTTAAAAGTGCAACGAGAATAAAAATAAAGTTGCTTTTTGATTACCATACAATAAATTCTGCTTTGTATATATAGTGGTTGCTTACATAAATGATCAAAGAAGGCTGGGGCTCAGTTTTTGTGTGGCAGAAGTCACCAACGCCAAGTAGTCCTACTCATAAGCTCTATCAAGTACCAAAGGGACGTGAGAAGAGCATCGACATGGATACATCTGAGTGATGATGGCCTCACCATCCTCTTTTCATTCCTCATGAGGCTGTACCCAGGGTGGTAGCGATTCGGGTGAATGCCCTGCTCAAGGAGAGGGTACATTCTTAGTCTAAGGAGACCAGATTAGAGGGCTACACTGAACTTTAAGCTTCACTCCTGAAAGGGCCACACTAATTCCCATGTGATTATGATTCCATGTAAGACAATAATTCTGTTATTCATCAAAATCATGGTGCTCAAGCTGTCCACATTGCAAGTCTTGAAATTTTGCTGAACATATGCTGGGGGTTGCATACATTAGATAAAGAAATGCTACCTGCTCTCACAAATAGATTCCAACCGTGAAATAGTTCAAATATGACAGAACTTCAGTTTTTGTGTAACTTCCAAAATCAGTCTTCCTGATTGGTAGATAGCTCTTGTTCATGGGGTGATTTGGGGCTTTGGGTTTATCCAATTTTGTGGCTCCTAAGGCCTTTGTGCTTGTTTCGTCAGGCTGGCAAATGGGGAAAGGGCTCGGAGGGAAAAAGGGTTTTGTGAGCCAGGCCTGGAACTGGTATCCATCACTTGTGTCCAGATTCTATTGAGTAGAATTAAGTCACATGGGTACCTGCAGCCTCTGTGAATAGCACAGAGAAAAAGGAAATTGGTTCTGTGGACAGCTGGCCATCTTCAACCACAATTAGACACTTCCTTCTCTGTGCCTATTGGGTCCAGGTGTTTTCCATTTACGTCTACTTAAGGGCTTTCCATGAAGAAACGTGGCCATGGGCTGCCACACAACAAAGTTAAGATATTCATTCAACTTTATGTAATTAGTTCCCCATGGCTTTTGATGTCAAGGACTAATAATATCTAATTCTTCTTAAAGCAATTGTTACATTTAAGGAAGAAATAGAAAGGGCACTAATTTTGGAGAACTAATGTAGCAGCTTAATATTTGCTCATTAGAGTCCATCATTGCCAACAGATTTTGTTCTTTGAAATAATTTTCATAATTACTTGACTAAATTCCTCCATGAAAATAAATGGTGACAATTAACTCAAATTTTGCTTTAGGATGTAGATAATTAGTGAGTCTGTGTTTTCCAAATGTCTCTGTCATGAGGGCAGAGATGAGAATTCTAAATTCTTTCCTTGCAAAAGGGCAGCACTGAACTATACACAGAGCCTGATGTTCAGAATTATGAAATCTGAATGGCACCTGGACACTCAATTTCCATGGGATTTTAGAACAGTTGCTTAACTCTTCTGTATAACATGATCCCACTTACAAAATATCTCTTATTGCTATATTCTGAAGATCATATTAGGATGATATCAATACAAATATTTTTGAAGTACTTAAAGTTGCTATATATGAGTTCTAGGTGATATTTCTTTGATTTTTTTTTCTTAGTTACTATTAAAGATTGATATGAGGAACAGAAAACGATGTCCTGGTTAAACAGAGACCACTCATCCCGCCTCTACCAGACCTTATTTTTATGAGGATTGTTTACTCCTGGCTGTCTTCTGAATGCTACTTGGCAATGCTTTGAAATTACCTCTGTGCTGAAAGTGTTAGGGATGGGCTAGGACTCTCCTCCCAGAAACCTGGGCTTGTTTCCCCATCATGGGCAGAGGAATTAGCACTCGTGAGCGAATAACCTAACGCTTCCCTGTGAAGGTGCACAGAAACCCAGGCTCCATTTTGTGCTTTGAGAATTGCCAACAGGAATGGGAGCATTTTAACTTAAACCTGGAGATACAGGCACATTCAAAACTAAGAATCATTTATCTGGAGTTATTAATAAGAAGTAAAACTGCTTCATACCTTATTGAGTAGAGCTCTATCTATCTCTGGGGAGGGGAATTTAATGATTTTCCTTCTGAGAAGCACTTTTCTATTGATCCTTTACATAAACAAATATATATTTTTTTTGCCTTAGGGAAAAATCAGATCAGAGAAATGAAATGCCTTCATGGACTAATATTTGAAAAATGAATTAAAAATGTTAGAGTGTAACAACTCCTTTTTATGGTTCATAAAATCCCCAAGTATCCTTAAAAGTACTCGTAGTTAATACCTTTTTAAAAATCCCTGAGTTTATATTGTTAGGTTAGTTTGGTGAAATTTAAGTAACTCTACTAACAAGACTTAGAAAAATTTTTGCTTTTTTAAATTAAAAACAATTTAGTTTTCTCAAGGAATTAATAAGTGGCTTGGCTCAGGAATGCTGGAACTGTTCACAGTATTATAAGCAGAGACTGGGAAAGGAACTGCAGAGCCAAAAAAATAATGCAATAAGAGAATATTTTGTGTCGATTTTGCCTTTGGCTTTTTCCTTCTTAATACTTGATTACTATCAACTCTAAATTGGGAGAAAGCACTTGCTCCAGCTATTAGAACTCTTTCAGAAGCTGGTTCTTGAACACCTACTGTGTTCTGGACACTATATAGGTCACCAAGTACATAGTACTGAAGCTACCAGCAGGAATCGTTCTAACCTGAAGTTTGAAAATCTTCTTATGATGCTCTCAGGGCAGCATCAATCCTTGAAAGTATTTAATATCAAGGAAAAAAAGGGATGCTTCTGTGTGAAAGAAAAAATGACAATGCTAAAACTATTGCCCTAAACACTTCCTCAAAAAAAAGAAAAAAAAAAAGGAGAGAGAGGAAGGACGGAAGGAAAGAAGGAAGGAAGGAAGGAAGGAAGGAAGGAAGGAAGGAAGGAAGGAAGGAAGGAAGGAAGGAAGAGATTGATTCAGAATTTTTTAAAAACTGCCCTAGGAATTGTGTCCTTTATCCACTGATATTTTTGAAACCACATTATTATTAACCATTGACATCATTGTCTAAATAGCTTTCATAAAAGTTAATAGTTTAGAAATAATAGCTGACAGTTACTTGTCACAATGTGAATTACAGAACCAGCATAGACTTTTGAATCTTCTCTCTCTCAAGCTAGCTGAATTTTTCCCATTGTAAGGAAAAGAAAAAAGATGCACTTTCCCTCTACAGGTACAATTTTTCCCCTTTAGGCAAAATGTCTCATAAATTGAGATTCATTGAAATGTATACCTAGATTTTGGGTACTTCCTGAACTATAAAGGCCTACGATTATTGCCTCAAAAAGGAAAAAGAAATTAGTTAATTCTGACCTTTTTATCTCTGACTTCAATTTTATATGATTTCTAATTTCGTTATGGAGGATTATACTGAAAATCATCCCAATATCCATTACACATTTCAATATCCATAAATTATGCTATTTCTAACTTCGGATCAGTTGCTAATGCGTTTATCTTCTCCATCTTGACCTCTAATCAGTTGCCTTAGGAGACTTATCAGCAATACTAACATGGAGTCAAAGTCATGTATTATCAGTCTCTGTCCCTGTAATCCAGTTCTGAGTGAGACAAGTAATCTTTAGGATACCTGAACATACTGCCTTCCTCTCAGTAACTCCTGCTTTCCTTCTCATACGGGCTGTCCCCCGAAGCTCAGTAGTGTGGATTCAGTCTTATTGAATGGGAGATTGAGCAAGTTGTAGCACCTACCACTCATTATTCAGGAGGTTATCTATCTGGCCACAGTGTTTCCCCATTTTTCTCACCATTCCATGTACTGTACTTCCCATCAAAATTGGGTCCTTGGTGAGGCAGGAGATTTTTCCTGTATGTAAGAGGATACTTTTTAAATCAAGGCTATGTAAGCAGAAATCTTCACACCAAGCAGTGCTCTGTGAAATTGTGTGAGAGCAACGTTGATCATTGGGGTCTGCTATGATGCCCTAAGACCTGCATATTTCCTAGTATTTGTATTGTCTCCTGTGATGGGCAGGGCTGCAATTGATATTTAGATACAGCTTGCAGCTATCACCCACTATATATTTGCAATGACTAATTTACATAGGGTTGTGGACTATTGCAGTACGAAAAACATAAATAGTTTCAACAACTGGGTCCCAGAGAGAAAATTTATTGTAAGAAGAGTCTGAAACAATGAGCGATATTCAGTGACAAGGTCTGAAAACTAGAGAGGGAACATAATCCAAGCACCTGGACCAAACCTTTCCCCGAGTGCAATAGCCCCAGAGAGAAAACATACTATGGTTTTAAAGTGAGAACAGGGGCGCCTGGGTGGCTCAGTTGGTTGAGCAGCCGACTTCGGCTCAGGTCATGATCTCGCGGTCTGCAAGTTCGAGCCCCGCATCGGGTTCTGTGCTGACAGCTTAGAGCCTGGAGCCTGCTTCACATTCTATGTCTCCTTCTCTCTCTGCCCCTCCCCCACTCATGCTGTCTCTCTGTCTCAAAAATAAATAAACATAAAAAAAATAAATAAAGTGAGAACAGCACCTTAAGGCCCAACACTCAAGCTGTGTAACACAGCAGAGAGGAAAGCCTTTTCCTTTCCTGTCCTGAAGCAGCTGCAGAACTGCCCTATCACTCTCGCTTTGGGGATCATTTGTAGCTATCATCAGAAGAGTTCGCAGTAGCCATGATCAGAGGCAAGAAGCACTCTGTTCTTATTCATGAGTGTATTTATTATTATTAATTTTTTTAAATGTTTATTTATTTCCGAGAGACACAGAGGCACAGCATGAACAGGGGAAGGGCAGAGAGAGAAGGAGACACAGAATCGGAAGCAGGCTCCAGGCTCCGAGCTGTCAGCGCAGAGCCCGACGCGGGGCTCGAACTCACAGACCATGAGATCATGACCTGAGCTGAAGTCGGCCGCCCAACCTACTGAGCCACCCAGGCGCCCCTCATGAGTGTATTTAAACACTCCATGGGAACTTCTAATAATTATGGCCTGTAAAGAGTGGATTGTACCAAGATGATTCATCCATTAGCTTACTCCCCGCCCCGTTTCTACACATTCCCACTTCCGATGATCTCATCCTCCACTCAGCCTCAGTCACCCGCCCTAGTGATCAAGACCTTCTTATCTTCTTATTCTTGTCATCGGTAATAACTGCTTTCCTGTAACGGACAATGAACTCTCTGGCTTTTATTTAGGACTAATCCTTTCACAAATACCATTTTTACCTGCTCTAGAACTTGCTCTTCCAAGGACCACCCCTCTCTTCTGAATTACCAACTTTTCCTTCCCAATTCAGCATACACAAATGCTGTAACACCTTCAATCAGAAAAAAAAAAAAATGCAATTCTACCCCTTAACAGTAGATCCTCTTCCGTTGCTATCACGTTTCTCTGTTCCTCTTTGTGGTTACGCATCTTTTAAAAGCCATGATGTCCATTTCCTTATTTAACACACTTTTATCCCAGTCCAGTCCCCATTACCCCACTAAAACTGTCCTTTTCAATTCAACAGTGACTTACATGTTACCAAACACTTAGGTCCATTCTCAGTCTTCATTTAAACTTGGCCTCTCCTGTCATTTGGCATTATTGCTCTCTGCCTCCTGCTTGGAATGCCTCTGAACTGTTGTTGCAAGGCATTATTCTTTTTTCTTCTTACTTATTTGCTGCTTCTTATCAGTCTCCTTGTTTGATTTTTCTCTTCTTCCTGACATCTAATGCTAGAGAACTGTCTTTTCTTTTCAACTGTACTTTTTCTATACTTATTCCCAGAGGGATCTCATTCTTTCCCAATGACTTTAGATATCATTTATATGCTTAACCCCCCAAATCCATATCTCCAGCCTAACCTTTTCCTTGGCTTTGATTAGAATATCTGTCTATTGGATCTGTATACACAAAGGTCTAATAGACACCTTAAACTTAGCAGGTGCAAACTGCACTCTGGATTTCCTCTTCTCTCTTCCCTAAACTTGCTTTTTCCTTGGAGGTCCCCTAGTCATTATACATCACTCAATAGAACCACTACTCATGGGTCAAAGCTCTGTTACAAAGATCAGTAGGGACTGAGGGATGTAATGTGGTTGCACCCTCCAGTTTTATTTATTCATATTTGAGGCACCAGCTTCTTAATTACCCTCCAGCCGTATGTTATGCTCCTAACTAATGGCCACATCTGTGGAAGAAAACACTTTTCCACAATGTGATAACACTAAATCCTCCTCGTTTTGTAAACAATCCATTGTACGTCATGGAACTAATTCCCACTGATCACTATTTCATTTTTGTCTCGCTTGTGTTGTGCCTAAAGACCAGGTGATAAGTTGTAGCCCGGATAATTAAGAAACAAGTAATTTAAATACTGAGTTATACCAAGGAATTATAAATGGCTCCAGGGGCATGTTCTGAACAGTTTTGGTTTTTTGTTTGTTTCTCTTTTTTAATGTTTCCTCTTTAGTTCTCCCTCAACCCATCATTTACTGAAGTTTCATTTTTCTATTTGAACTTTTCCATTAATAAAGATTTCAGAGTCAGAACCCAGGAGTCTTCCTCTAGAGGTTATTCTCAGAACAAATCAGTTTGTCATTGTAGATAACAAGGTATATATTTATTTACCAGCCGTCTTGTTACTTAGGAGACGTTCACCTAAAAGTCTGTAAGGACCATATTGGTCACGAGGGCTTTGGGAGTGTGTATTTGTTTTGTTTCGTCTACTTGCTCTGCCACTAGATTTTAACATGCTAAATTGAGTTTTGGTCTGTTAATCTTCTGCATCAAAGTCATAACAGACCCTTCACAGCAATAAACAGAAAATTAAGAGCTTGAAAAGCATCTGGAAAATGTATAATACTCTAGATACACAGAGTTTAACATTCCGATGAAACTGGAAGAAAAATAGTACCTTAGGAACTTTCCCTGTTTATTTCATTTTGATTTTTACTGTGAAATTGAAGAACTAATCATACTTCATAGGTAAGACAAAATGAAAACCCTCACATATTTATGGATATTGAAGCTTGGCCAATTTTCCTTTTACTTTGCTATGTTTATTAAGCAACATGTTAAATTTAACTTAACCAACTTCATACAGCAGGTCTCTTTGTAGAATGAAGAATTTCAAAATGTAGAAAAAAAGCAGTTTCTTCAAGGAACTTAAACAAGAGAAAAAGATTCACATAAGTAACTAGAATATGTTATATTTCTATAAGAAAACTTAGTTCGGGCCTAAATATTTCTCCAGCTGGACTCTATGTTTTATCAGGGATCTTCTAATTAATTTTGATTATTTTTTTTAAGTTTATTTATTTATTTTGAGAGAGAGAGGAGGGAGTGTGCATGCACGAGCAGGGGAGAGGGAGAGACAGAGGGAGGGAGGGAGGAAGAAACCAGACTCTGCCCATGGCAGGATTCCAACTCACAAACCCTTGAAATCATGACCCGAACCAAAACCAAGAATCGGACACTTAACCAACTGAGCCACCCAGGTGCTCCAATATTTTAAGTTTTATTTTGTAATTTTTAAATTATTTGGTAATATTGATAGAGGACTACTTCAGAACATTGGGATGGCTTTCCTGTAATTGAGAACTGCTGTAGACTTAAAATAGGTCTGTGTTTGAGTTTGTGATCAAGCTGGTACCCTAAACTGACAGGTTTTTTTAAAAAAATTTTAATGCATTGATAAGCTTGCTTGGTTGCTGTTAACTTCCTGATGTCAAAATGATAACAATAGCCCAAAATCTGATGAATATTCAGATTGAATTAGTCTCCTCATTTTAAACACAAAATTTCTCTCATAAAAAGATAATTCACAATCGAAAGATATATCCTAATTTGACTTTAGCTTTTAAATATATTCTAAAATATCACTTTAATTTGACACCACAAAAATGACTAAGGCAGAATATTTTTTTTTAAATGTTGTAGGCTAATAAGAGAGCCACAACCAATCATACTAATAAATGTTAATAATGGGTTTGTATAAAATGTTGGGTGTAGATGATGTCATGATGCAGTGTATATATGAATTTTCAGTTATTAAAGTTATTATTAAAAATAAGAACCATTTGTATCAAACATTGTTTTAAGCACTTTCTATGGATTAATTTCTTGCATATTATGTTATAGGCCAAATATTAGCCCTCCAAAGATGTCCACATCCTAAATTCCAGATCATGTGACTATGTTACTTATATGGCAAAAGAGACTTTGCAGAGGTACGTAAGGTTATGGACCTCAAATAGGGAAAATATCTTGAATTATCTGAATGGACTCGATTTTATCATAATGAGCCCTTAAAAGCAGAGAAGTTTCTCTGGCTCGAGACTGGAGATATACCACAGAAGCAAGAGAGATTCAAAGTATGAGAGAGACCCAATCCACTATTGCTGGAGAGGTGAGAAGAAATGGGGCCAGCCTGCAGGATCAAAGACTGACCCCTGGCTCACAGTCAGCAAGTAAAGGAGGAGCTCAGTTTCATTACTGCAAAGAATTGAAGTTGGCCAACAACTTCGATGAGCTCAGACACAGATTCATTCCCACGACCTCCCACAAGAAACACGGTCTTGCTGGTTTCACCCCTATGAGACTCTAAGCAAAGGATTCACTGAGTCATGCTCCCCCAGAACTCTGACCTAGAGAACCAGGAGATTTAATAAATGGGTATTCTTCAAGGAGTTAAATTTGTGATAATGTGTTAACGGCAGCAACAGAAAATGAATACGCATTTCTACAGCAGCTTGCAAACTGTTACTATCATTAGCCCCATTTCACATGTAAGGAACTCTGAGGCACAGAGAAGTTAAGTAACAAACAGCCAAGGACACCACCAGTGGTAAAGCTGGGATTTGGTAGAATAAATGAGCCATCACTTGGCAGAGTGTATTAAGGGTTTATTGCAACCAAAATATTAATCTTTGTGGTAGTCAGAAATATATTTTTATTGAGAGAAGATATAATGTGTGAATTGTGTCCTTTGCAGATAACCCATACTAGTTCATTAATAACAGCATACCAGTAATTATTAGTAAATTTACTGATAACTATTAGTACATTTTTTCTCAAAAAATACTCTCAACTTCATATTTATTTTAGAGATGTTCAATTAAATTGCTTGGCCTATCAGACTAATTAATTAACGACTAAAGAATGAGAGATCCTTAGTGAATCAAAGGCATAAATGAGGATAATAATTGAAATACGGTTTAACATGTTCAAAACCAAAATTAAGTGCATATACAAAAGCATAAAACATTCAAATATCAGAAGAAAATCTTATCATGAGAATTGTTGTAATATTTAAATGTGGTTGACCACAGCATGAGGTTCACTGTGAACCATTATGAAGTATTTAAATCTACTTAAATGTCCTGGATTTTTGGAATATAAATTATGTTAAAATTGTCTCTCTACTTTCAAAAATGACTTGTGAGAAATATGTGCAAATATGAGAAGTATAAAAGTAGACCCAGTCACAAGAACAAAACTGAGCACATATTTCTTATAAAGTATCCTTATAAAATTCAAAACTATGTAAACTATGTATCAACAGAGGAGACCACAGAAATGATGGCATTAAAATGTTGCAGAGGGGCATCTGGGTGGCTCAGTTGGTTAAGCATCTGACTCCTGATCTCAGCTTAGGTCTTGATCTCCACTTCATGGGATTAAGACCTACTTCAGGCTCTGCACTGACAGAACAGAACCTGCTTGGGATTCTCTCTCTCTCCGTCTCTCTCTGCCCTTCCCCTGCTTGTGCTCTCTCTCTCTCTCTCAAAATAAATAAACTTAAAAAATGTTGCAGAGAATTAAATAAATTTAATAATAAATTAATAAGTATTAATAATAGAATGTTCTATAACATGTTAAAAATTTAAGTGTTAATATTACCTAAATGGATACATAACATTAATTTATTAAATAACTAATAAATTAAATGTATGGAAATATGAAGAAGGAATTATTTTCTTACAAAAATATTTTCTTTTTTTTAAGTTTATTTATTTATTTTGAGAGAGATGGAGAGTGTGAGAGTGGGGCAGGAGTAGAGAGAGAAGGAGAGAGAATCCCAAGCAGGATCTGTGCTGTCAGCACAAAGCCCGATGCAGGCTCAATCTCACCAACCTAGAAGATCATGACCTGAGCTGAAATAAAGAGTCAAACACTTAACTGACTGAGCCACTCAGGTGCCCCCTTATAAAAATATTTTCAATTTATAAAAGTACAGGCATGTTAAATACTATCAGTTGTATTTTATCAATGGAAACATGAAACAAACTTTGAAAAGATTTTCTTTTTAATACTATATTTTAAAATATAGGCAAGGGTGCCTGGGTGGCTCAGTCCATTGAGTGTCCGACTTCAGCTCAGGTCATGATCTCATGGTTTGTGGGTTGGAGCCCCACATCAGGCTTTATTGCATTCTGAAAACTTTTGGCTAGTTCATAGAATAGTTCTGAAATATTTTTTTTAATTTTTTTTAACGTTTATTTATTTTTGAGAGACATAGAGATAGAGCATGAGCAGGGGAAGGGCAGAGAGAGAGGGAGACACAGAATCTGAAGCAGGCTCCAGGCTCTGATGAGCCATCAGCACAGAGCCCGATGTGGGGCTCGAACTCACAGACCGTGAGATCGTGACCTGAGCCGAAGTCGGCCGCTTAACCAACTGAGCCACCCAGGCGCCCCTGAAATATTTTTAAAGTTACCTGATAAAATAGAAGTATTCTTAAGTAATACTTATGATACATTTCAGCTATGTTAGTTCAGCTAACTTTAAATTTGGAGTACTTATAGAATATTTAGCTGATAAAATAGAAATTTTCAATAATTTTAAAAATATATTTCAATTACACTAACAAATGTTGACTGAGATTTAATGTAATTTGGTTTAATCTTATTATACTTTATCAGTTTTTGGCAAGGAGCAGTATAAGGTGGGAAAGTCTATGTGTGTCACGCAGGCAGAGTTTTCATTTTTTTTTGTTTTATTATAGTTGTTATTATAGTAAAATAAGTTGCTGACTTTGATAGAGTGAGACATTTAAGTTAAACAGAAAAGAGGAAGCCTCATTTACCTCTAAACATCCATAAGTTCAAACATTGTTGTTAAATTAAAATGGAGACCTATAATATTATCCTAATTAATTTTTACACATGACCTAATGTTAAAATCAGGCACACAAAAAGCAAAAACAATACAGTTCACACTGCTAAAATTAGTCTCAAATTCTGAGGCTAAAAGACAGATATGTTGCAAATGTATGCATTTGTTTTATATATCTTGTATATAAACCTATATATCCCCCCCCACCCGTCACAACTGAATAGTGACACATTTTAAGCTAAGCGGTCTCTGAAAGATACAAACTTTGGATATATAATTTAAATATTTTTTACATTAGTCTAGAATTTGTAACTGTTTCTTTATGTGCTAAAAGTAAGAATAAGCTGTCTTCTGACCATGTATTCAAGTGGTATAGTATAACACAGACTTGTCTAGAAATCTACAAATAGCATGGATTTGGCAAATTCCACTTACTGTAAAAAATCAGTGGGCTCATGGCAGTATTAGCCCAACTGTTCCAAATTGGGTTGTGCAGTTCCGAGTGAATTTTTTTTTTTAAGCAATCATTCTATCCTTAGATATTCTAACCTCTTTTAAAACCACTTCCAAATTCGAGCCAAATAAAAGATTTCTTAAAGGGCTACTCTTTTTTTGTAAAGAATACAGCTTCTGTTAGGTAGTATCAATCCTTTGATTTCTCTCTTAGGCCTTTAACTCCTAGTCCTTCAAGAAAACACAAGGTGATAACATCAGATTTTTTTTCCTTTTTTTTTTTTAAGGAAAAACATGGTTTAAGTCATGTATCATAACAATCACTTGTGTCAAACTTCCTGCAATATGGGTTGTTAGTTGCTGGAAGTGGTGATAAAGAGAGGTTGTAGACTTCTTCCTTACATGTCTGAAAATCGAGTGCTCCTGAATGCCTGGAGATGGAAATCCAGGCAGCTAATCTTGGTGTTGCTGTCCTTTCAAATCGAATTTTCATAATTTTCCCCCCTTCTAACAAATCCTAATATCTTGTGTATATCTTGTGTATCTCTGCAATAAACTGCCACTGTATGACAATTGTGAATGAAATAGAGTGGTTTTATGAACAATAAAAGTAGAGGTAGATGTTAAGCTTACAAAGGAAGAAAAGAAGGTCTTACTGAAATTAAATCATTTACATATACTGGAACTATATTACCTTTGTGATTATCATTTTAAAATGTTCAGAATTTATCTTAGGAATAAAAATGTCTTTTGTACCTGACAATATTTTTTTCTATAAAATCTATACCTGAAAAAATCTGTTAACTCCTTTATGTTTCACATAAGCCATCCAAATTATGTTAGCAAAAATTAAATTACTCTAAAATGCAAATTTATTCAGCATTTAATAAGTGCATTCTGCTGTCTTTCATGTTAAATGATGATATATTGAATGATGAATAGGGATTTTTTTTCTGTTGAGAAATTACAATTTTTTTCCTAAAATACAATTTTAAAGGTTTTTGCTTGACTCTAAGTGTCACAAATCCTCTTTCCAATTTTTAAGATGAGAGCCCTTTTAATGTTTTACCAGCATGTTTTGTCAGGAAAGATTCTTGTATTTTATAAACTTCTCAGTAATCTTTTAAATAAGTCTTCCTCATCCATATAAATGTTGTCTTGTTTACATGAAATATTAAGACAATTCTCAAAATTTGGAACAGCACTAAATCAGTTATTCTTTGAAAAATATATTAATAAAAATCTAGAATTTATGATCCTCTGAAAGAAAAAAAGAGTAGACTATTTGGAAATAGCCATGATTCGTTCTCTTCTCTTAGCTATTTACAAATATTTGATGACTTCAACTCATCTTAAGGTGTGTTAGCAATTAGAGAAATTCTAGAATCTCTTAAAGCAGATATTGCATAATCACTTGTTTCGTAGTATCCCGAATCCAAATGGTGACCACCACAGAGTTCAGAAATACTGAGTCAACTACATAATGGACACATATGAATCTGTGCATAAGGAACCAACAGGACTCCTGGAAGGAAAATCATTCCAAGAGGAGAAATTAGACACAAAATGATTGACAAAGCCTTAGTCACTGAAGGAAAGAAAGGGCAGGCCTGCATCCATGGTGTCTGTGTCCCCACTCATATCCCGTAATGATAATTATATCATTGGGCTAATTAAGGTATGAAGGAGTGATTCTACCATCATAAAACTTTACCATTATAGAGTGTAACACAGAACAGGGAACAAGTCTTTCTTGTTTTTGAACTAAATGTAGAGTTTTGTCAACTGGAGGGCTCCAGTGCCCCCAACTTGGGGCTGAGCACAATCTGAAGAGATTGGCAAGAGAGAATTTTCACTCTTTAAGTCTTTAGGGACCCACAGTGGTGCCTGCAGGAGACTATTGTGCTTCCGGGATGTGGAAAACTCCTGTAGAAATAAATGTGGTGGTGCTCACCTTTACGAAGCCAGGGCAGAAGAGGAAAGAAATAGGAGCCCCACAAGGTAGCTGGCCCTGTGGTGTTTGCATTTATGGGAACTCACATGAGGCACTCCCAATAATACATGAAGAGGAAAAGCCAGGGAGTGAGGCTTTAATTAGCAAGTTTAGATGAATTTTATTTATGACCATTCTCTGTGCCTTCCTTGTGATAAAGTCTCGATAATTGCAGATAGGATGATGAAGGTAACCTGATAATATTCAACAGAAGTGGAAGAAAACACTGGAATATAAAAGGTCAGTTGCAACACTTATTCAGTATAATGCTCCACTGGCTTATCTAATCTGTTTTTTAAGATTTGAATATTTGAAAGACAAAATTAAAAAGATGCAATTTTCAGTCATCTGATGGTGGAACAAACTATCCCATTTTCTAGAATTTTAATGTTAATTTTCCCAAAGTAAAGTAAAAAGTTTTAAAAATTAATATACATATTGTGAAAATTTTCTTGTTTTTCCATTTTATACCTAGGATGCTATTCTGAAAATCAGGAATATATATTTACTTTTTAATCAGAATAATTTCCTGATTATAATGTTCTGAATATAAAGCCTTCACTTCGTGGTTCCTTTGCTCTGAGACAAAGTTTAATGAGTTCTGATGTTTAAAAAATATCCTAAAAAAGATGAATATGATGTCAGCAATGAAGAAAAACGATGCCTTATTGAAAAATATCAACACTACATGTTTTTGCAGCTGTCATACCAGCTTTAGCAGCCCTACAGGAATAATCCCTGATGAAATAAATTAATTGATGTGCATTTTTGTTTAAAGCCTAATTAGTTTTTGTATATGTGAGAAAGCTCATGTTGAAGAAATATATATTTGATTATATCACATTCTTGCTTAAGAGCCCCTGGTGACTCCCTACTACCACCTGTTGTAAGCAGACTTGGAAACTATGTTGCTAAGCAGGAGTTTTATTAAGGAATGATTCTAGGATCGATTCTGACGTAAATGAAGGAAAAATTCGCAGAATTAAGCAGAGGGAGAAGTGAAACTGAGGAGCTGTCTCAGTGGGGCCTCAGCTGAAGAGTTCCAAAGTTAGGCTAATTCTGCTGAGTTGTCCTGGGTTGGGGTCAAGAAACTAGGCTTTATCTACTCATATTAATCAGTCATTGAATGTGGGCCAACGTGGGAAAACACCTTGACCTTTGACAAGATGGCCTTCTCTACCTGAGGCAATCCCGCAGAGGGCTGACAATGGATTACTGAAGGCTTTCTCTTGGCAGCTCTTCTAGCAGCTGGGGAAGTTAAGGCGTTTATTTTTCAAGGAGGATCTGAGCTACACGCTAGAGTGTCTACACACCCCTCAATAAGATGCAATCATAATTCATTAATATAACTCACAATCCTAGGCCATATCCAACCTACCTCTCCAGATTTATTCTCTACTAATTATCCTACCTCTGCTTCCCTGCTCTTGTATGCCTTTGTGCTGTTGAAAACAATAACCTGGGCACACCCACTGCCCACACTTCAAGATCCTGTATCCTCCCTTAGTCAGAGTAAATGCTGTTTCTGTGCTTATCACATTAGCATTTATATCACTTATTATCTCCTTACTTATGAACTCCTCCAACGAAGATAGCTTCTTTTAATTCGTATTATACAACCAATACTTAACATAGAGCCAACTATACACGGGTCCTATAAACACTGAGTGAACAAATGAGTAATGAATGAGCAATAATGCACAAAACCAGAAAGGAGGCAGATGTCACTTACTCCTTTCATGGAAACTGATTATCTTATTAAACATGCCTAATTTATTAAGGGCAGAAATCTGATCTAATAGAATAACATTTACTCTAGTCCTGGCATGTATCAGAAACTATTTGAAGTTGTGAAAAATAGAAATAAATGAGAGGTAATTCCCAGTTTTTAATGTCCCTATGATCCATTTGAAGAAAACAAAAAATATAGAAATTAAATAGCACAATGTAAAACAGCATTTAATACCAAAACACATGAGAAATCATGGACAGCCCACCTGTTATAACTGGGTATGTTACGGAAAGTTATTTATGAGTTTTTGGTCCAGAATTCTGGACACATCTTCTAATGAAACAATATTTGACATATTGATCAATTTCCCTGGACAGTCTGTATAATTCTGTTTATTAAATTTAAAATAAGACTTAGTAACAGCGATATATAATGTAGTAGCATTTATTATAGCATTTTTATTTGTATGTCGAATTCAATTAATCAATTAATATGTTCATACGGTAAATATTTTGATGAGCATTCACTACATGCCAGGCACTGGGATATAGGTATGAACGACTCAGATACGTTCCTTATCCTCATGGAACACACAGGCTTCTGGGCAAAGGAGACACCGAGCAGGGCTCAGTATAATCAAGGGAGACAGTGTTATGAAGGTGGACTGCAACATGCTATGGCAGTACTCAATAAAGGGCTAGGGCTTCTTACAAAAGGCAGGGTTGAGGGTTTAGGGGCCAATTAGATGTAAATTAGAGTTTGGAGGGAAGAAGGAGGAAGGACGGGTTCTAGTAGAGGGAAGACCAGGTGTAATGGTGAAGACATGGGAGGAAACATGCATATAGAGCCCATCTGAGTAGCAAAAAAACCCTGCCACATGGGCTAGAGCCTGAAAGTAAAAGAAAGCTACATGCTGAAGAGAAATATAAAGGTTACATCATGGCGAGCTTTGTAATGAGATTAGTCTTTGTCTTAAATGTCATGGAGAGTTAAAGGCAAGCAGTAATACTCTAATTTCCCTTTATAGAAGATTATTCTGGAAGCAGTGCAGAGGAGGGACTTTAAGAGTCAAAGGTGACAGCAGGGAGATAGGTGGCTAATACTGCCAATGAAGTTGCACAGTAGCCTGGCCTAAGGTATTTGCAATGGAGATGGACTGGAAGAGGATGGCAGTGAATTGTAGAATGAATGATGATTTGAGATTGATGAACCGTGGGAAATAAGGGAGAGATTGGAGCTGGGGATGCCCAGGACCCTCCAAGTTCCAATAAGGTATGCCTGCAGTGGTATACCTGTTTCCTCACCTGATGCAGGCAGTATGAAAGGGACTTGATTCTGTTCCTGTCTAGGCACTGGCCCCAGTGCAGGAAAGGAGTCCCTGCTCAGTGGCCACAGCAGCGGCAAGGGTAGAAAGTGAGCTGCTGTAAGCAAAGCAGGCTGAAGGAACAGACTAAGTCTGGGGGTCTGTCCCCAGAAAGAAGAATTCTTGGTTATGCCAGAACAGAAAACAAAAAGATGAAAGGGAAGGAAAAGGAAGGGAAGTGAAGGGAAGGGAAGAAAAACAAGCCCCTCACATCTGGAACTGATTTGATTTTCACAGGCAGACCTTAACGTTATTACAAGCTGGACTCATATTCAGAGCCAGGTCATTTTATTCCCCTGCTGGACATAAACAATCTCTAACCTCGGATGAGGTCACCCTGAGACAATTATAAAATGAAACAGAGCAAGACCACTTCATAGTTTTGTCTAAGTACAGACAAAAACCACGTGGTTACTGTGTTATCCTCAAAACACTCAAACAGAAATGCCGTCTTTTTCTAATAGCATCCGGTCTGGAGCAAACTTTCCTTCCTATGCCTTCTCTCAAATCACTCAATCCAAGCCCAAATCCTATAACAGATTCCTTCTAATTCCCTCTTACTGAGATGCCCCACGGTTCCCCATGTTGCGTGTTCTTTCCCACTGCAATATGGTAATAAACCTAACTTGAACAAAGTGGTTCCTGGGGGTCTCTGGCTGAAGGCATTGACAGTTGTAAGTATTCATAAATTGTCAACTCCTTGCCTAAATGTGACGCACTGGCATTTTAACACTATGGAATGGGACACCATGGGAACATAATAAATATCTGCTGGAGAAACAAGCAAGCATTCACAGAAATGAGAGAAGACCAATGCAATAATCCACCTGCTTACAATCCTTTCTGACCAGTCTCTGGGTCTCAGATTTTGATCTAATCCTATGCCGAAAAAGAAAACAGGGAAAAAATTAAAACAAAAGCCGAAGCGCAACCCCCAGAGGATTTATGAGCAATGCTACTTCAGTCACGACAGTCTTTATTTATTTTTTCCTTTGCTTTGATTTTGCTCAGGGAACTTTTAGCTTTACTCATCTTTAATTACCTTAATTTCATGCTTAACTCTGGCACAGAAGAGATCTGTTTGTAATTTCAGATGAGAGAAAATGAAATTCCCCTTAGCAAAGTCAAATTTTAAAATTCAAGAGGAAGAACAATGTGCCAGCTTACAAAAAGTATCAACTTTACATTTCAAGGTAATTCAGTGGTAATGCAGTATTAAAGAGCTCAAGTTCTGTTTTGAAAACAAAACAAAGCAAAACAAAATCCAACAGAGAGGGAGAGAGTAAAAGAGAGAGATCCATTTGTTTCTCTCTCTTTTTTACTGTGGTAAGAACATTTGACATGAAATCTACCCTCTCAACAAATTTCCAAGTGTGCCATATGGTACACTTGGTTATAGTACGAAGCACTATAAGCACAATGTCGTACAGCAGATCTCTATGACTTAATCACAATCGGAACTTTATGCCTGTTGAAGAGCAACCCCTCCACTTCCCCATCCACCATCCTCTGGCAGCCACCATTCTACCTTCTGCTTCTACCAGTCTGACTATTTTAGGTACCTCGTATATATATGGGATCATGCAATATTTGTCCTTCTTAGCATATGTCCTCTAGTTCATCCATGTTGTCGCAAATGGCTAAATAATATTCTATTTAAAGGCTTTTTTAAGGCATTTAAAGCCTAAATAATATTCCGTTGTATGTACACACCACATTGTCTTTATCTACTCATTTGCTCACAGACGCTGGGTTGTTTCCTCATTTGACTACTGTCAATAATGCTGCAATGAACATGAATGCAGATATCTCTTTGAGATCCTGATTTCAATTCTTTGAGAGACCCTGAAGTGGAATTGCTGGATCCTATGGTAGTTCTAATTTAAGTTTTTCATGGAACCTCCATACTATTTTTCAGAGTGGCTGCACCAATTTACATTCCCACCAACAGTTCACATGAGTTCTGCTTTTTCTCAATTCCTCGTCAACACTTTTTTTTTTTTTTTTTTTTTAATAATAGCCATCCTAACAGGAGTAAGGTGATATCTCATTGTGGTTTTGATTTTTATTTTGCTGTGATTAGTGATGTTGGGCATCTTTTCACATACTTGTTAGCCATTTGTATATCTTCTTTGGAGAAATGTCTATTCAAGTCCTTTGTCCATTTTTAAATCAGGTCATTGATTGATTGGTTGACTGTTACTGAATTTAAAGGAGTTCCTTATGTATTTAGAATATTGACCCCTTAATAGCTATAAGGTTTGCAAATACGTTTTTTCATTCCATAGGTTGTCTTTTCGTTTTGTTAATTTTTCCCTATGTTATGCAGGAACTTTTTATTATCTCTAGAAAGTTGGTTAGTCAGAAGATATTAATATTTGAATTTCTTGTATTTTTCAAATGTTAAGAAAAGAACAATCATTTTGTAATTAAAAAGAAAATAATAATAATTCATAGCAATTAAAACAAGTCAACTCACAAAGCAAAGTAGAATGGAAAATGTGGTAACTGTGTGAACCTTGGTTAGTTGAGGGAAAGAGGGAGATTTGGACTTACATACATGGTTGTGTATATAAATCATGTTCACCAAGACCTTCCCTTTCCAGTTTATTTGCTGATAATTAAGCAAATAGCTCAAAGATCAAGAAACCACCTCCTGAAGCTTTTGATAAATTTCAGTTTGCCAACTTAATTTTCTGAGTTTGAGAAAGGAAGTAATGAGAAAATGGAAATATGCAAAAAGTTACCAACTCTCGTGCATTATGGATGATAACATTTAGCAGTTTCTATGAGAGGCAAATACAGAGATCATATTTTGCATTTTTAATATGCTTCCTATATTTGTTGAAAAAAAAAAAACTAGTATAAACAGATGCATCTCCCTAATGAGGATGCTACAACTGATATTTCTCTTTACTGTGAAAAATCCAAAATTTTATGAAGAACACAGAAAACATAGCTGAGGGCAGACACACATTTTTGTTCAGAACAATAGCTAAGTTTCTCTTTCATTACTGAAATATGAATCAGATTAGGACTGTGATATTGATGAATAACGTAACAAATAAAACCACGACTAGCCTGCATGGAATAGAGGATGTCACTATAGGGTTGCAGGCTTTGTAAATCAAAACTGGAGAGAATGTTGGGCAAAGGGCTACTCATTTTACATGATTCTACACCAAAACAGTGACATCCTAATTGGGACATGTCTGCATTCTCCTCTTGTGCTTTCCTATATATTTTGTCTGTGATTTTTCCACCATATTTTCTAGCTTTACAACAACTCAACCTCAAATTCTCAAAACTCGTTTTTATCTTCTTTAAATATTTAAGTAGCATTCAGCACTTTTGGGAAAGCTAGGAGTCTGTATCAAACAAATACAGGGTTGTAAGCTAAAAATTCTGGAAACCACTGTCCAGGGGGATCAATTCAGAAAGTAATATGTCTTTGTACAAATTGGAAAAGCGACACGACTAACTCGTTATTGCAGGCCAAAGTGATGTTGATGTGAGGCCACAGAAGATCTCAAGGGCGAAGGGGATCACAGCGGCACAGATGCAGTGAATCATCCATATTCAAATGAAAGCTTCTAACCTGGGTGTAACTAACAATTTTTGAGAAAGTGGAAAGAGGTTTGAGGAATTTTTTTGTAGCTTCTGCCCATTCACTGTTGTCTGCAACCATCTGCCAGTAAGTAGTGATTAATTCTACTTGACAGGGGTATCACGACTCTATCAGAATTATAAAACGACGGACATCAATGTGAAAAGATAAAATAATTATAAGAATTAATAAACAACCCAAAACTGAAATAAAGTTGCGGATGTTGGAAAATTTCTAATCTGATACAATCAAAATCTAGACTTCCCCTTGTTTCACTAGACCAAGAAAGGTGTTCTCTTTGTTGTGGGGTCTCCTGCAGGACCCCGTAAAAGACTTGACGTGAGAAACCAGTGAGCCTCTCTCTCTAGGAGATGTGTACATTGACTGATATATTTGGAAGCTGAGGGACCTTCTGGTAGAGGACCGTGGTTATGGTGGTGCTGACGAGAGTGTATATATAGAAGAATCCGTCCTAAGAGAGGATGTCTGGTACCAGAATCCAGACCCAGAAGCAATAACTGAGCTTCTAAAGTGAGAGTTGTGCCAGGTTCTATGAGGTTATTGGTATTTGAGTAGATCACACCTTGGCATCCTGGCTGTATGCGTGTTCAGGAGGTGAGGCTGAGTATGTGTGAAATCGACAGTTTAACACCTCAGTAAGGAGACTAGTGCCCAGGAAAGCGGCATGTTTCTCATCTGCTTATGCTGAGTATACGAATATGAATCTATTTCTGAGAAGGAAATGAGGCAGGCAGAAGTGGAGTGAATAGAAGTGTCTTTCCAATTCCAGATCTATCTATCTATAGGGAGGAGGCAATCTTTGACAAAGAACTATATGAAGACAGCATTTAGAATCATTATATCCATACTATGAAGACACTATAAAATGAGAATTATAGTTTACCAACTCATTTAGTTATGCATGATAAAAACGAACAACACAAAAATAGTTTCTCATATTTACTTCATTTCTTCTGAAAGACTACATATAACATGTAGATACAAATTTCAAAAAAAAATAATAAAACACTCCATGTAACTACCACCTCCCTTAGGAAATGGAATATGCTGAAGACACTGTTTTCTTGCTTTTCTTTTCTTTTATAGTATAAGTATGGTATCAAACTGGATATGTTGTAGAGTATACTCCTAAGAGAGTTAGTGCTGCATCAAAGAGTTGTGAAACAAGAATAAGGAAGCAAAATTATTTCCAAGGAGGGTGAGCTGGTTTCCACTCTCAGGGAGTTCTTCTTGCCCCACGTACCTTCCAGTAGTGGCTATTAGGAGACATTTTCTGTTTTCCTGGTTTATTGGAGATGAAATGGTATTTTACTATAACTTTACTTTTTCTCTTTTATTAATAATACAATTTAGCATCTTTCAATTTGCTTATGAACCATTAATGTTTCCTCTTCCATGAACTGCCTTTGTCTTTTCTCTTGGTTTAACTTTTTACGGTTGATTTCTAGAAGTCTTTCCTGTGTTCTGATTGTAGTGTTTGACAGTTAAACATTTTGCAAATAACTTTCTCCCAGCTGGAGGCTTGTGTTTTTATTCTCCTTATGGGGTCTTTGATGATAATCAATTCCAGATATAAATTTTGACATATTTTTCAATCTTGTCTTTTATGTTCTGTGTTTTTTAAAAGGTCTAATGAAAACTTTCTGTGAATCATGACGATAAAGATACTCTCCTGTATTGTCTAATAAACATTTTAGAGTTTTGCTCTCCACATGTAGGTCCATCTGGAATTGAATTTTGTGTATGGGGTGAGTCACGGTCCTAGTTCATTTTTTTTCCATCAGTAAAACCAATTTATTAAACAGCCCATCTTCCCTCCACTGACCCAACAAGACAAATACCAAGCTTCACATGGACATTGTTTTGTTTCTGGACTCTCTTGTTTCATTGTTTCATTTCATGTATCAATATGGCATTGTCTAAATAATTAGGTCTTTAAAACTATTTCCTCATAGCACCAGCCCCATCCTTCTTGAGAGTCAGTTTCCCCCCAGTATGTTTAACTCCACATTGGAATGTCATTATTATTATTATTCTAAATAGTCAATGGTGTTTTCTCCACAGCTTTACCATCATCTCTTGAATTTTAGACTTGGCTTCAGGGATCATTTTCCTTCTTCCTCAAGTATAGTTTTAGAATTTCCTTTAATGAAGGCTTGTAAATTCAGTTTTTGTTGTTACCACTAAAGTTTGAAAGCATCTTTATTTTGTCCTGATCCCAAATAAAAACAGTTATTTTTCTGGGTGTTCAATTCTAAGATAACAATTATTTCCTCTCAAGAATTCAAAGATTTTTTTTATATATTTCTCCAGTTTTATGATTATTCACACAATGTCAGTTTAATTGTCATTCTTGTAGGTAATTTGGAACCATCTTAAAACTCATATTTACCTTAGGCATTTTGGTGATGTAATTACTATGGATTCCAGCTCCAAATGTGTGTGGGGACTATCTACAGTTAAATGCTTAGGCACTGTCCCTGGAGAGATTTTTATCTGTCTATCCATTATCTATCCATCCATATATCTATCTATCTACCTACCTACCTACTTATCTATCTGTCTATCTATCTACCTACCTCCCTGTCTGCCTGCCTGCCTACCTCCCTATCTGTCTGTCTATCCATTATCTATCTACCTATCTATCTATCTATCTATCTATCTATCTATCTATCTATCTATCCATCTATCTATCTACCTACCTACCTACTTATCTATCCATCATCCACTTCACCTGAAGCCTAAACTGAGGTAAGTATGGTTAGTTTTTCCCCAGCTTTACCATTTTTTTGCTTACTGATTTCCAACAAGAGTGCCACTTTTTTATGATGTCGGTCTCCAATATAGCCTATGGGTTTGACTCTGTCTCCTGCATACACACACCTTCAAAATCCTAGCTTCTCAACCAAAAAGGAATTTGTGGATATCTCCATAATAAACACTTGCTCCAGTTCTCATTTATCTCTCTGAATTCATGACTCCATACAGCTGTGGTCTCTAGTGATTTTCCCTAAGTTTCCCAAAAGCTCAGCCATGCTTTGAAAAAGATGCTGTTTACATTTTATCAAGCATTTCAGGTATTCTATACAGGGAATGTTACTTCAGATAACCAAATCAAATGCATTGTAGGAAGCAGAAAATTCAAGTATTTTCAAACTCATCTTTAATATCCTTAAATACCCTTTTAAATTCAATTTCCTCAAACTCTTCTCCATCAAGGAGATGGTAAGTTTCTGTGTTAGTTACAGGCTCACAGGCACCTTGCTTCTGCTAACATCTCAACTCAACACGAATTCCTATCCCACTGGCTAGTCTTCCTATTCTTCACAACTGTTTACATTGTTTGCTGTTTGTTCAGCAACCTCTGCATCCTTCTACTGTTTTCCCCCCTCTTGGATTTCTTTGTCTTACCTCTTCTACTACCTTCGAGTATAACTGTTATCATCAGATGAAGGTCAAGTTACTGACCTACAAACAGCCTTGGCTCAGCAGAGGAAAAATATATTTTTTAAGTTGATTTACTTCTTTTGAGAGAGAGAGAGAGAGAGAGAGAGAGAGAGAGAACAGCAGGAGAGAAGGGTAGGGAGAGAGGGACGGAGAATCCCAGTGATGTGGGGCTTGATTCCACAAACCGTGAGATCATGACCTGAGCCGAAGCCAAGAGATGGAATATTAACTGACTGAGCCACCCAGGCTCCCCAGCAGAGGAAAAATGTATTTAAAAATGTAAACACGGCATGTGTCTCTCTGAAGTCTATACAAAGTATAAGTTTTTGGAGTAATATAGGAAATGGGCCTATATTATTTTGGTTCTGTACTTTTTAAAACGGCACCACTTTTAGAGAATGTTTTCTCCACCTTTCTGTCAAACCTCTAATTCTGCCACTACCTAGGAATGGTGGAGTGATGACAAAAATGCAACAGTACAGAAGACAGACAGAATATGAAGCTTCCATGAAGAGTGGAGATGTGCTGGTGAGCAGTAGCTGAGGATATATCTGAATACACATGTGTATGTGCTACATAAAATATGATCTGGACAACCACAGAATAAACTCTATGAAGCAGAGATTTTTGGCGGTTATATTTCTAGCTCCTAGCACAGAGTAGGTGCTCAATAAATATTTGTTGAAGGAATAAAGAAGTGATAATAGTATTCAATTTAAATTTAGGAGGTTGACTTATTTTTGTACTTTGCTCTGATAATATAATACTCTGTAATAATAACATCACATATAAAACATCAAAGTAGAAGTTAATCAGTTTGGTTAGATTCACTTTTAAAGTTTATTTTGTACAAAGGACATTGGGAATAATAATGCATTATAACCTTGTTTTTCTGCATTACCCATGTCTCAAGTGACCGTAGTCATTGAGGCTATGCTACCTGAAACAGACATTAATATGCATGTGGTAGCAGCTACCACAAGAGCAGACACGTGCCCCAGGGAAATAATTCACTTCCTTCAAATCAGCCTTGCATCCCAGATCCTCATCAGCGAAGAAGTGCCCCAGAAAACCTCATCTGCGAATTGCCACTCAAAACCCCTCACACTTTTCCTCTCCCTCTTACTTCCAAGTTTTCTCTTATTTTTGCCAGGGTTGCCATCACTCTAACCTTTAAGTATGGCAGGTGCTAATGAATGTATTATTTGTTTAATCGGCTTAAAATGCTGTCACAGAGTGTGCAGGTAACTTTCTTTATATTAGTAGGTGTTTTTAGACAGTGGGCTATAATAATAGGTTATTAAGTGTATGTTGACTGGATAATAATGTATGGGTTTTCTTAATTTTTTTATTAAAAAAACAATTTTTTAATGTTTATTCACTTTTGAGACAGAGAGAGACAGAGCATGAGTGGGGGAGGGGCAGAGAGAGAGGGAGACACAGAATGTGAAGCAGGCTCCAGGCTCTGAGTCGTCAGCACAGAGCCCGTCACGGGGCTCGAACTCAAAGACTGGAAGATCATGACCTGAGCCGAAGTCGGATGCTCAAACAACTGAGCCACGCAGGTGCCCCTAATCTATGTTGTAAGTGTCTTAGAGGAGGTTGCTTTGCAGAAGAAATCCTATAGTGCGTTTTGGTAAATTTTAAAATCCATCTAGAGAGGTATTTATTTATTTATTTATTTATTTATTTTTTAATTGGTACTTTCTTTTTTTTTTTTTTTTTTTTATTATTATAATAGTTTATTTTCAAATTGGTTTACATATAACACCCAGTGTTCATCCCAACATGTGCCCTTTTTAATGCCCATCACCCCCTCTCCCCCCTCCCTCATCCCCCTCACCCTCAGTTTTTTCTTAGTCTTTGAGAGTCTCTTATGTTTTATCTCCCTCCCTCTCTGTGTCTTTTTTTTCTTTCCCCTCTTCCCCTCCCCCTGGTTTTTGCTTAGTTTCACAAAGTCCACCTATTCGTGGAAACATATGGTATCTGTCTTTTTCTGACTGACTTATTTCACTTAACATAATACCCTCCAGTTCCATCCATGTTGCTACACATGGCCAGATTTCATTTTTTCTCATTGCCACGTAGTAGTCCATTGTATATAAGTACCATAACTTCTTTATCCATTCGTCAGTTGATGGGCACTTGGTCTCTTTCCATGATTTGGCTATTGTCGAAAGTGCTGCTATGAACATTGGGGTACACGTGCTCCTATGCATCAGCATTCCTGTGTCTCTTGGGTAGATTCCTAGCAGGGCTATTGCTGGGTCATAGGGTAGCTCTATTTTCATTTTTTTGAGGAACCTCCACACCGTTTTCCAGAGTGGCTGCACCAGTTTGCATTCCCACCAACAGTGTAGGAGGGTGCCTACTTCTCCACATCCTCGCCAGCATCTATAGTTTCCTGATTTGTTCATTTTAGCCACTCTGACTGGTGTGAGGTGGTATCTCAGTGTAGTTTTGATTTGTATTTCCCTGATGATGAGTGACATTGAGCATCGTTTCATGTGTCTGTTGGCCATCTGAATGTCCCCTTTGGAGAAGTGTCTATTCATATCTTCCGCCCATTTCTTCACTGGGTTGTTTGTTTTTCGGGTTTGGAGTTTGGTAAGTTCTTTATAAATTTTAGATATTAGTCCTTTATCCGATATGTCATTTGCGATGATCTTTTCCCATTCCGTTGGTTGCCTATTCGTTTTGTTGGTTGTTTCTTTTGCCGTGCAGAAGCTTTTTATCTTGATGAGGTCCCAATAGTTCATCTTTGCTTTTAATTCTCTTGCCTTTGGAGACGTGTCGAGTAAGAAATTTGTGCATCTTAGGTCAAAGAGGCTTTTTCCTGTTTTCTCCTCTAGGATTTTGACGGTTTCCTGTCTCACATTCAGATCTTTTATCCATTTAGAATTTATTTTTGTGAGTGGTGTAAGAAAGTGGTCTAGTTTCATTCTTTTGCATGTTGCTGTCCAATTCTCCCAGCACCATTTGTTAAAGAGGCTGTCTTTTTTCCATTGGATACATTTTCCCGCTTTGTCAAAGATTAGTTGGCCATATACTTGCGGGTCCATTTCTGAGTTTTCTATTCTATTCCATTGGTCTATGTGTCTGTTTTTGTGCCAATACCATACAGTCTTGATGACCACCGCTTTGTAGTAGAGGTTAAAGTCTGGGATTGTGATGCCTCCCACCTTGGTTTTATTCTTCAGTATTACTTTGGCTATTCGAGGTCTTTTGTGGTTCCATACAAATTTTACGATTGTTTGCTCTAGCTTTGAGAAGAATGCTGGTGCAATTTTGATTGGGATTGCATTGAATGTGTAGATTGCTTTGGGTAGTATTGCCATTTTGACGATATTTATTCTTCCAATCCATGAGCATGGGATGTTTTTCCATTTCCTTGTGTCTTCCTCAATTTCCTTCATAAGTTTTTTATAGTTTTCAGTGTAGAGGTCTTTCACATCTTTGGTTAGGTTTATTCCTAAGTATTTTATGGTTTTTGGTGCAATTGTGAAAGGGATTAGCTTCTTTATTTCTCTTTCTGCTGCTTCATTGTTGGTGTATAGAAATGCCACCGATTTCTGTACATTGATTTTGTATCCTGCAACTTTGCTGAAATCATGAATCAGTTCTAGTAGGCTTTTGGTGGATTCTGTCGGGTTTTCCATGTAAAGTATCATGTCATCTGCAAAAAGTGAAAGTTTGACTTCCTCCTTGCCAATCTTGATGCCTTTTATTTTGTTTTGTTGTCTGATTGCTGATGCTAAGACTTCCAGCACTATGTTAAATAGCAGTGGCGAGAGTGGACACCCCTGTCGTGTTCCTGATCTCAGGGGGAAGTCTTTCAGTTTTTCCCCATTGAGGATGATATGAGCTGTGGGCTTTTCATATATGGCTTTTATGATGTTTAAGTATGTTCCTTCTATCCCGACTTTCTCGAGAGTTTTTATTAAGAAAGGATGCTGTATTTTGTCAAATGCTTTTTCTGCATCTATTGACAGGATCATATGGTTCTTATCTTTTCTTTTGTTGATGTGATGTATCACGTTGATTGATTTGCAAATATTGAACCAGCCCTGCAACCCAGGGATGAATCCTACTTGATCATGGTGGATAATTCTCTTTATATGCTGTTGGATTCGATTTGCTAGTATCTTGTTGAGAATTTTTGCATCCATATTCATCAGGGATATTGGCCTGTAATTTTCTTTCTTTGCTGGGTCTCTATCTGGTTTGGGAATCAAAGTGATGCTGGCTTCATAGAATGAGTCCGGGAGTTTTCCTTCCGTTTCAATTTTTTGGAACAGCTTGAGGAGGATAGGAATTAACTCTGTTTTAAATGTCTGGTACAATTCCGCAGGAAAGCCATCTGGTCCAGGGCTTTTATTTGCTGGGAGGTTTTTAATAACGGATTCTATTTCTTCACTAGTTATGGGTCTGTTCAAATTTTCTATTTCTTCCCGTTTGAGTTTTGGTAGTGTGTGGCTATTTAGGAAGCTGTCCATTTCTTCCAGATTGCCAAGTTTGGTGGCATATAATTTTTCATAGTATTCTCTGATGATTGCTTGTATCTCTGAGGGATTGGTTGTAATTTCTCCCTTTTCATTCACGATTTTATTTATTTGAGTTCTCTCTCTTTTCTTTTTGAGAAGCCTGGCTAGAGGTTTGTCTATTTTGTTTATTTTTTCAAAGAACCAGCTTTTGGTTTCATTGATCTGTTCCACTACCTTTTCTGTCTCCATATGGTTAATTTGAGCTCTGATCTTTGTTATTTCTCTCTTTCTGCTGGGCTTGGGTTGTTTTAGTTGATCTGCTTCTAGTTCCTTTAGGCGTGCTGTTAGAATTTGTGTTATTGATTTTTCTTGTTTCTTGAGATGGGCCTGGATTGCAATATATTTCCCTCTCAGGACTGCCTTTGCTGCATCCCAGAGCGTTTGGATTGTTGTATATTCATTTTCATTTGTTTCCATATATTTTTTAATTTCTTCTCTGATGGCTTGGTTGACCCAGTCATCTTTTAGTAGGTTATTTCTTAGCCGCCATGTTCTTGAATATTTTCCAGGCTTTCTCCTGTGGTTGATTTCAAGTTTCAAAGCATTGTGGTCTGACACTGTACACGGTATGATCTCAATTCTTTTATATTTATTCAGAGCTTCCCTGTGCCCCAGAATGTGGTCTATCTTGGAAAATGTGCCGTGTGCAGATGAGAAGAACGTAAATTCCTTTGCTTCTGGATGAAGGACCCTAAAGATGTCTGTGAGGCCCATCTGTCCTAATGTGTCATTCAGGGCTATTGTTTCTGCGGAGATTTTCTGTTTTGTTGATCTATCCAATGCTGAGAGTGGAGTGTTGAGATCCCCTACTATTAGGACATTTTTATCGATGAGGTTGCTAATGTTTGTAATTAGTTGTTTTACAAATTTGGGTGCCCCTGAATTCGGTGCGTAGATATTTACAATTGTTAGCTCTTCCTGCTGGATGGTTCCTGAGACTATTATATAATGTCCTTCCTCATCTCTTATTACATCGTTCATTTTAAAGTCTAATTTGTCTGATATAAGTGTGGCTACTCCGGCTTTCTTCTGACTTCCAGTAGCATGGTAGATAGTTCTCCATCCCCTCACTTTCAATCTGAAGGTGTCTTCAGGTTTAAGATGAGTTTCTTGAAGACAGCAAATAGATGGGTCTTGTTTTTTAATCCATTCTGTTATCCTGTGTCTTTTGATTGGCGCATTTAGTCCATTTACATTCAGTGTTAATATTGAAAAATATGGGCTTACAGTCACTGTATTATCTGTAAGTTTCATGTTTGTAAGGCTGTCTCTGGTAGTTTGTGTTCTTTGCCTCCTTATTTTCATAGAATGCCCCTCAGGATCTCTTGCAGTGCTGGCTTATTTGTGATAAATTCTTTCAGTTTTTGTTTGTTGGGAAAAACCTTGATCTCTCCTTCTATTCTGAATGACAGGCTAGCCGGATACAGAATTCTTGGTTGCATGTCCTTCTTGCTCATCACATTGAAGATATCCTGCCATTCCTTTCTGGCTTGCCAAGTTTCCGTAGATAAGTCTGCTACTACCCTTATAGGTCTCCCTTTGTATGTTAGGGTTCTTTTGTCCCTAGCTGCTTTCAGGATTCTCTCCCTATCTTTGTATTTTGCCAGCTTCACTATGATGTGCCGTGCAGAAGGTCTATTCAAGTTACGTCTGAGGGGAGTTCTCTGTGCCTCTTGGATTTCCATGCCCGTTTCCTTTCTCATGTTGAGGAAGTTCTCAGCAATGATTTGTTCCAGAACCCCTTCGACTCCTTTCTCTCTCTCTTCTTCCTCTGGAACTCCTATGATACGGATATTGTTTCTTTTGAGTGCATCGTTCAGCTCTCGAATTCTCCTTTCCTGTTCCTGGATCAGCTTCTCTCTCTTTTTATCTGCTTCCTCTTTTTCAATGATTTTGTCTTCTAAGGCACTAACTCTTTCCTCTACCTCTTCAATCCGTGCTGTGGCTGCTTCCAGTTTCCCCTGTATTTCTTCCAATGTCTTCTTTAATTCTTCTTGACCGTTTTTAAGGTCTTTGAACTTTGCCTCGTGGGACTCCTTGCATTCATCTAAGCTTTTTTCAAGGCCAGCAATTAGTTTTATGATTAACATTCTATATTCAAGTTCTGTTATGTTGCTTATATCTGTTTTCATTAATTCTTGAGCTGTCACTACTTCTTGTAGACTCTTTTGAGGAGAATTCTTCCGTCTCGTCATTTTGGCTGGATGTGTTATGGGTTGTTTCTTGAAGTTGCCCTGGAAAGGAAAACTGACAGACACACAGAACACAGAAATACTCAAACGTACCGACAAATGGTCCAGACAAGCAGTTCACAACAGAAAAAAATAACAAGTGACTCTCTGAGGGCAATGTCCTGAAGTAACCGCTACACGTTAAGGACAGGGTATGTAGTGTGCTGGTGGCAGAGCATATATAGACAGAATAATGACTGGTGCAGGGAGAAGAAGGAAATGGACTTTGCCCAGGTAGAGCGACTAAAGGGTTTAATCCAGACTGATAGAAATCAGAATAAGGACAGGTGCGAGGGAAAAGGAATAAAGATCGATGTCGTCTAGATGAACTTATACGGCCTGGTTATTCCAGAAAAAGGGCTAGGGAAGTAAAGAAGAGGTTGTAGGACATGTCCTCGAAGAGTGGGTTAAAAAACAAAACAAAAACAAAAAACAAAACAAAAAAAAAACCCAAACAAAACAAACAAACAAACAAACAAAAAACAAAAAAACAAAAAACAAAAAGAACGAAAAAAATGATTAAGCCAGTCAGTACCCTGGATGACCAGCTCAGGGATGGGGATCGGTAGGAGTGAGAAAGGGAGGGATAAATTTAAAAAGAAGAAATGACTGGCGTTACTCCAGGCAGCAATCTCCACTTGGATCAGTCGCTCCTGCTGATAGTTTGGGAGGGGCGTGGTTTAGTGTAGGCGGGTCCGGCCTCCACTGCTGCAGGGATGGCTTCTGGGGTGACTTCCTGGCTTGTGAGACAACAATGGCGTCTCTCCAGACCCGCGCCACCAGTCCTGGAGGCTTTATTCGCCCCTTTATTTCTGTTCTCTCTCCACCGCCCACGCCAGCCTAGTGTGGTTTACTGGAGCCGGGCCTGGGGCTGCCTGGGTCCCTGCGGCGTGCGTGCCCGGAGGCGCTGGGCGAGGGTGGCGCAGTGGCGCGGCCGTCTGCTACCCCCCGATTTGGCTGTAACTGTGCGGGGGTTAGAGGTGCTCCGCAGGAGCCGCCGCCTGAGTCCCCCCTGCCTGTCCCGGCAGCGCGCGCGCCCCGGAGGCGCTGGGCGAGGGTGGCGCGGTGGCGCGGCTGTCTGCTACCCCCCGATTTGGCTGTAACTGTGCGGGGGTTAGAGGTGCTCCGCAGGAGCCGCTGCCTGGGTCCCGCCTGCCTGTCCCGGCAGCGCGCGCGCCCCGGAGGCGCTGGGCGAGGGTGGCGCGGTGGTGCGGCCGTCTGCCACCCCCCGATTTCGTTATAATTGTGCCGGGGTTAGAGGTGCTCCGCAGGCGGCGCCGCCTGCGTCCCCGCTGCCAGTCCCTCCCGCGCGCGTCCCAGTGGCTCAGGACGGGGTTGGTGCGGTCCCAGCAGCGCGCGGGGATTGCTGCTGTTTGCCACTGAACTTCTCTTCAAAAGCCCTGCATTTAGGGGCTGGATGGTCGCAGTCTCACCCGCTCTGGCCCTCTCGTTCAGATGTTGTTCGATCGGCACTTTCCCAGCTATCTCCGAAGACACTCACCCTCCCCTCAGCTCAACTTCCCAAGTTCGAGTTCGTTTTATCCGACCCAGATTAAACTCACGGTTTAGTTGGGCCGTGTCTGTTTCCGCCTTAGTTTCTTGTCAGCTCTAGCACCTTTTCCCCCCGATTTTTGGAGTTGAGAGAGAGACAGTGGTTTCAGTCGTCCCCCTTTAAAGGGCAAGCGAAATACTGGAGCCCCCTACTCCTCCGCCATGTTGCCCCAAATCTCTAGAGAGGTATTTAGAACAGAGAGAATGATCACCATCCGCTCTTAAAAGTCTGAACTTCCTTGCTTTGGAGTTACCTAAAGCAGGGATATGTCCATAAAATAAACTTAAGGTTTTATGTTTGTTTGTTTCTTTTTTAAGAATAGCATTCCTATGTGTGTCATTTAAACAAGTGTTTAATTTTGTTAAACAATATTCTCATAAGAAATCCAGATGAATCCTGGATTCCTAACCTGGCTAGGTGGTTTCTAGGATAGGATCCTCAATTCAGACGCTTCTTGGAGTCAGATGGAGAGAATAACTGGGTAAAGCAGGCTACTTGTAATACGATTTGGAGTATTTCAGACTGTGGCAAACCAAACACTGTATGCTCCAGCTCAAGACTTCTTGCCAACTCTTGCCTTATGAAAAAGTTGGTGGCTGCTGCTAGATCTTGCTTTTCTAGAAAAGCAAAAACCAGAGTTTAATGTGAATTTTCCTACATGTAAAACATTAACAAACAAAACCACAACATGGCAAAGATATGACCAGGCAATTCACAGAGGAAGAGACCCATAAGGTCATAAACTCATGGAAAAAGTGAATTAAAAAACAAAACAAAACATCAAAACAATGAGATGTCATTTGGTAGCATCAGATTTAAGGATCGCCAAGGAGTCCAGCAAAGGGATCTCTCGTTCACTGCTGGTCGCAGTACAAATTGACACGATCACTTTAAAGAGGATTTAGTGATCCTCTTCAAAGGATCACTATATGACCGGCACTTCCACCTCTGGATTAATATGCGAGAGAAAACCATACATTTGGGATATTAAAGACAGTACGCCCCTGGGTGGCTCAGTTGGTTAAGTCTCTGACTTTGGCTCAGGTCATGATTTCACAGTTCATGGGTTCGAGCCCTGTGTTGGGCTCTCTGCTGACAGACTGGAGCCTGGAGCCCACTTCTAGTTCTGTGTCTCCCTCTCTCTCTCTGCCCTCACACTCTGTCTCTCCCTTTCTCTCTCAAAAATAAATAAACATGAAAAAAAAAAGACAGTATGTGAATATTTGCAGCACCATTGTTGAAAATAGCAAAAACTGCAAATAGCCATAAATGCCCTGCATAAAATGCATAGAAGAATATGCTACAATACATTCTTACAATGAAATGCGGTACAGCATTTTTTAAAATGACCTAAAACTACATGTAACAGTATTTTTAAAATATGCTACTAAGCAAACACAAATCAAGAGTTGTAGAAGGCAATGTGTGAGTTGTGCAAAAAAGTTCAAAAGCCTGGAAAATATACTATATTTTATTTATATATATTTATATGTAAATAATATATAAATATTAAATAATATATATAGTATGTATTGAAGGGAAGGAAAAATTCTGCCTCTACCCTCAAGGTCTTCCACCTGGACTAAGATTCAAATTTACATGAGACACATTAACAGGAGGAAAAAAAATCAAAGTTTTGTTAAGTGCACACAGAGGTTCAATAATAAAATGAAGACTTAAAGAAGTGACCAAAACAGGTAGTTTTTATATTCTATATAAAGAGACAAGAAATCTGTGAGGAATTGACAGGACAAAGGAAACTTAACATTGGGAGCTTCAATTAGTAAGGAATGCTAAACAGAATCTGGGATGGGGTAGTAAATTGGTTAAAAGTAACCAAGTTTACAGGAAGCCTGGGTGTCTCAGTAGGTTAACTGTCCGACTTCGGCTCAGGTCATGATCAGTGGTAGATGAGTTTGAGCCCCATGTTGGGCTCTGTGCTGCCAGCTCAGAGCCTGGAGCCTGCTTCGGATTCTGTGATTCCCTCTCCCTTTGCCCCTCCCCCACTCACACTGTCCCTCAAAAATAAAAAACATTAAAAACAAATTAAAAAATAACCAGGTTTGTTTATACAGTCTTCTCAGCTCTAAATTTTCCATTTTTGGTGATCAGGATGTCTCTTTACCTTCAGGTACAGGGAGGGTACCTTTCCCATAGGAGATCTATTTCCTTCTTTTAGGGGGACAGAGGAGGACCTGAGTGTTTTTCTTACACAGGTTGTCTCTTAAGTAACCTTTATTTAAAATAATCAATTGGCAAAGGGAACAAAATAAAAAATAAACTATTAGGACCTCAACAAGATAAAAAGCTTCTGCAAAAGAAACAATCAACAAAACTAAAAGGCAGCCTATGGAATGGGAGAAGGTATTTGCAAATGACATATCAGATTAAGAGTTAGTATCAAAAATCTAGAAAGAACTTATCAAACTTACTACCCCAAAAACAACCCAGTAAAGAAATGGGCAGAAGACATGAATAGACATTTTTCCAAAGAAGACATCCAGATGGCTAACAGATGTATGAAAAGATGTTTAACATCACTCATCATCAGGGAAATACAAATCAAAACTACATTGAGATACCACCTCACACCTGTCAGAATGGCTAAAATCAACAACACATGAAACAACAGATGCTGGTGAGGATGTGGAGAAAGGGGAACTCTCTCACACTGGGAATGCAAACTAGTGCAGCCACTCCAGAAAACAGTATAGAGTTTTTGTTAAAATACTTTTAAAAAAAGTTAACTTTTTAACTTTAAAAAAGTTAAAAATAGAAATACCCTACAACCCAGAAATTGCTCTACTATGTATTTATCCAAAGGATACAAAAATACTGATTCTAAGGGGGCACATGCACCCCAATGTTTACAGAAGCACTATCAACAATAGCCAGCTTATGGAAAAAGCCCAAACGTCCATAATGTAATGATGAATAAAGAAAACAAAAAAGATATGCGGCATACATACAATGGAATATTACTCAGTCATCAAAAAGAATGAAATCTTGCCATTTGCAACAACATAGATGGAGCAGGAGAGTATTATGCTAAGTGAAATAAGTCAGAGAAAAACAAACACCATACGATTTTACATATATGTGGAATTTAAGAAACAAAACAGATGAATATACGGGAAGGGAAAAAGAGAGAAGAAAACCATAAGACACTCTTAACTACAGAGAACAAACTGAGGGCTGCTGGAAGGGAGGTGGGTGGGGGGTTGGATTAAATGGGTGATGGGTATTAAGGTGGGTACTTATTGTGTTGAGTGTTGGGTGTTACACATAAGTAAAAAATCACTAAATTCTCTACCTGAAATCAATTTTACCATATATGTTATTATGTTATTATATGTTAACTAACTAGATTTGAAACAAAATCTGACAAATAAAACTTGAAACAAAATTAATAAATAAAATAATCAATATGCCAAAATGGTACATTTTGGGGCTACCTGCCTGCTCTTGGTTCCTACAGAATACACACATGTATGATACATTAAAAATTATTTATATAGGGGAGCCTGGGTGGCTCAGTCGGTTGGGCGGCCGACTTCAGCTCAGGTCATGATCTCGCGGTCTGTGAGTTCGAGCCCCGCATCGGGCTCTGTGCTGACAGCTCAGAGCCTGGAACCTGCTTCCGATTCTGTGTCTCCCTCTCTCTCTCTGCCCCTTCCCCTGTTCACGCTGTGCCTCTATGTCTCTCAAAAATAAATAAACTTTAAAAAAAATTATTTATATATGAAAATATACATGATAAAACCATTAACTTCCAAGGAGTGGTGGTGACTTCTTAAGGGAGAGAAAATGGAAGGGAAGCAGAGGGGTACATGGAGATGTCTATCTTAGCTATGGTGTTATAAAGCATTAAAACAAGTAAAGATTCAAAAAGCAAAAAGGTTTATATGAATTTTCACTGTATATTCTATTTTAAATAAATCTAATGAAATATTTCATTAAAAATACTTATACAGTGAGCCACCCTGCTCAAACATGAGACAGCATATCTCAACTCCTACAATTACCCTGACTACACCTTTTTAATCAGTTTTGCTAACTCTTCTTCAACTCTTGGAGCTGTCAGCATTTCCATTCTCCAGAGCTTTGCCCCCTGGGATATCGTCCTCTCTTTGTCTACAGTGGTTTCCTACATACTTCCATTTCTTCTGCTGGACTTAAAAGCCATCTATATGCTGATGACTCTTAGATTTCTATTTCTGGCCAGAACTTCTCCCCCTAAACTCCAGACTCGACTGTTCAACTGTATACTTACCATCTCTACTTGTATGTGTGTGAGACATCTCAAATATAACACATCCATTACCCAACTCCTGGATCTCACCCTCAAGCCTGCTTTCTGTAGCCTTTCCCATCTCAGTAAAAAGCAACTCCATCCTTCTGGTTGCTCAGTTAGCAATAATTGCGCCTCGGATAAACCTCATTGGCTACAGTATTGCCACTGTGCAAAGCTTCCTTCTGGTTGCTCAGACCCCAAACCATGGAGTCCACTTAGAATTCCCTTTCTCTCATACTTCATATCTAATCAGTCAGCAAGTTATACATATGATTCAACCTTCAAAATACATTCAGATTCTGGCCATTTCCTCTGTTACAATCTGGTCCAAGCCAATATTGATGTTTGACTAGCTTGCTGCAACACTAGCTCTGATTACTTCTGTTACTGGACCTCTTCAATTTATTCTCAACAGAGCAACCTTTTAACAAATTTAAAATCTAGGGGTTCATGGGTAGCTCAGTCGGTTAAGCATCTGACTTTTGATTTCAGCTCAGGTCATGATTTCACGGTTCATGAGGTTGAGCCTGCATCGGGCTCTGGGATGACAGTGCAGAGTTTGCTTGGGATTCTCTCTCTCTCCCTCTCTCTCTGCTCTCCCTGCTCGTACTTGTTCTATATCTCTCTCTCTCTCTGTCTCAAAATAAATAAATAAACTAAAAAAAATGAAAATCTATTAAAATGTAGGTTAAGTATGTTACAACGTAGATGTTGGCGAGGATGCAGAGAAAGAAGATCTCTTTTGCATTGTTGGTAGGAATGCAAACTGGTGCAGCCACTCTGGAAAACAGTATGGAGGTTCTTCAAAAAATTAAAAATAGAACTACCCTATGACCCAGGAATTGCGCTACTAGGTATTTATCCATGGGATACAGGTGTGCTCTTTCAAAGGGGCACATACACCCCAATGTTTATAGCAGCGGTATCGACAATAGCCAAAGTATGGAAAGAGCCCAAATGTCCATCGATGAATGAATGGATAAAGAAGATGTGGTGTATATATACAACGGAGTATTACTTGGCAATCAAAAAGTAATTACTTTGCAACTACGTGAATGAAACTGGAGGGTAGTATGCTAAGTGAAATTAGTCAGAGAAAGACAAGTATCATATGACTTCACTCATATGAAGAATTTAAGATACAAAACAGATGAACATCAGGGAAGAGAAGCAAAAATAATATAGAAACAGGGTGGGGGACAAAACATAAAAGACTCTTAAATATAGAGAACAAACAGAGGGTTGCTGGAGGGGTTGTGTGGGGGGGGGTGAGCTCAATGGGTAAGGGGCATTAATAAGTCTACTCTGGAAATCATTGTTGCACTATATGCTAACTAACTTGGATATAAGTTAAAAAATAAATAAAGTAATTAATTAAAAAAAAAGTATGCTACAATTTGACTTAAATTCTCCATTGGCTTCTCACCTTAAGGAAGGTAAAGGCTGAAGCCTTTGCATGGTCCACAAGGCCCTACAGGGCACGGTTCCTCTCTGTATCTTTGCATTCATTTCCTACTTCTTCCTCTCTCTCTGCTATGGCCACTGACCTCACTGCATTCCTCCCCAAACACATTCCTCCCCCTGGTGCCAGGACCTAGAGGCTTCTACATTCCCTATCCCCTCTATTTCACTTTATCTGTCTCCACAGTTCACATTGCCATCTGATGTACTGTTTTTCTGTCTTCTTTTTATTGTATGTCTCCTATCCTATAATTTAAGCTCCACGAAGACAGGAAACTTTGTGTTTTGTTTACTGCTATATCCTCAACACCTACAATAGTGTGTAGCACATAGCAAGCACTGAATATTTACTGAATAATTTAATAAGTGGTGATAAAATAGTCATAGGAAGAGTGAATGATTGATACAAATTAAAATTTTAAAAATCTGGATAGTGGGGGGTCTGTGTGGCTCAGTTGGTTAAGTGTCTGACTTTGGCTCAGGTCATGATGTCATGATTTGTGGGTTTGAGCCCCATGTCAGGCTCTGTGTTGACAGACTGGAGCCTAAAGCCTGCTTTAGATTCTGTCTCTCTCTCTCTCCCTCTCTCTCTCTCTGCCTTTCCCCCGCTTATGCTCTCTCTCTCAAAAATAAATATTTAAAAAAATAATAATCTAGATACACTGGAATTACGCAGATTAAATTTTCATGGATATTATAAAGACCTGGATTTCAGTGTAAAAGATTGATTGTATATGATAGGGAGGTATTTGTTCCCATACAAAACAAACCAGCATATTTTAATTGATCAAATATTCAATATCTGTTAACTTGGATGACACATACATTTAGAGCAGGGTAAAAGATAAAGCTAATTTATGATACACAGGCCATATTTTTATTTTGGGTGGAGATTAATAAATTCATACCTGAATTTCTTCTAATCTCACCATGGGTCTAATTTATACTGAAATAAAGTACCAATTTGTCTTTATAAAATCAACTATTTTTAGTTTTCTAAGAGTATCTAATCATTTTTTGGTAACTATCCCCCATGTCTCTCCTTTTGAAGTATTAGCAGTATACTTCCATTTTACTAACATTTTTAATTGCAAACACAATAGATCTAAAGGAAAGTGCATAAATACAGAGTTAACAAGTTATGGAAGATGAGCCCTGATGTATATCCCCAATATCCTTTTCCTTTCCTGCATCTACTTCTCCCAGGCCCTTAAGTCTTTTTTCCTATATATTAGTATATGCTACCTTTCTTCATCAGGATTTCCTCAAAATTGGTCTCTTCTAGGGAAAGAGATACATGCTCTTCTAAGAAGGGATCAAAGTTTCTCTTTCTCTCCCTCAAAGTCTCTCTCCAGGGCCTTGGACACAGAAAGAGCTCAATAAATGTGTTTCGAATACAGGAACGAATGGAGTTGTAGTAATAGATAGTGAAGACACAGAGATGCATGACCCCCTCCCCACCCCCGAAAACAATGAAGGGGAATCATTGCAAGTGTTGAAATAGATGGGACAGATTGTATGATGATCAACCCTCCCTTCCCATTTTTTAATGCTTAATTTAAGAATGGAGCATTTGATATTAAAATGTTAGATTTTATGAAGATGTAATCATTAAAATGAACAAGTTAATGAGGCAGAGAAAGAAGGAGACAAGACGAGGCTTTCCCTGCATCGTTGCATCAACAGCCAGGCCATGATGGGAAGCGCTCCTGCACCTCGAGAGCCCAGGAGTGCAATCAAGTGCCAAACCTTAAGCGGCTGCAGTCTGATGTGATAATTAAAAGAACAGCATAAGCTACTTCTTTTTTCTTCTTCCCTTTCCAAGTTGCCTATTCCGATTTGTAGTATCACTTGTCTCTAGAAAGGAGAAACAAGCAGCCTGTCCTCAGCCATGCCATGAGAACAATATCCTCATCTCTACCAAGTACAACAGCTTTCTAAGGCAAACACTGTATTACTGCTTTAGATGCAGAGAAGGGGTAAACAATCCAAAAGTGCTCATTGCTTGCTGCATAAAGTTAATATTGGAATTTGATGGATTTTATCCCAAAGGAGAAGGAATTAAAAAAAAGGGGGGGGTCATATATGTCCAGTCCTAAATTCCTCGCATCTGTATTCTCTCTGAGGACTTCATGCCCAAGAAAGCAAGGTCTATACACATTTCATGAATGAATACTGTTGGCAATCATAACAAAAGTGGTTCCTTGGTTGAAGATCTCAGATTATTAGAAGATGGGAGAAAATATAGCTATATCCTGAATTCTACTAAGCAGAGAGACCTGGTCACCAAATGAAAAAAAAATTAGTTACTTTTAATGCCTGGGTTTCTGAATGAAGTTTTAAGAAAAATTAAAAGATACTTTAATATATAAAATGTAGGACAGGCAGCAATGATTTGAAATCACATCAATAAAAATATAAGGATTTGTTGTTATGCAATAAAACCCCTAACAATTGTTTTGTGACTCAGAATTTCATCATGAAATTCATAAGATCAAGACAAATCTTTCATTCTCATTTGATCTGGAATCATTCGTCCTTCTCTTCACATGGTTCCTTTTACTTTTTAAAGTCCTCTACCAAAAAAAATACTAAACAAATTTAGAAAATTATTAATCTCTCAAACTTATTATTCATTGCTAAGTAAAAATGAAACAGAAACCAAGAGGACACCAAATTAAGAATACAAAAGAGACACAGTTCAAAAAGGAGGATGTTGATTAATAAGAAAAATAAATTTAGATCTGATTGCAAATTAGAGAGCAATCCAAATATTCACTGATGTGAGTTCCAAGATATCATTTATTATTTATCCTATGAGAAGCACTGGGTGTCAGATGTTGTGCTATGAGATGAAGATATCAGCTCATATTCAAGCACATCGGATTGCATGTCAGAGCTCAGAACTTGGGAAAAGTCATGGCGGTTGTATGTTGTTAGATACTGACATGAAACAAACTACCCCAAAGTCCAGGGGCTTAAAAAACTATCATTCTCTCCTTCCCCAAGAGTTATCAGGATGACTGGGTGGTTCTGCTAATCAGTGCAACTCAATTATGTCAGCTTCAAGTCAGCCAAGTGATTTTCCTGATTTGGGGTAGACCTCTTTAGAACCTCGGATGGGACAAGTGATTTCACTTGGCTATGCTCCATGTGGTCTCTCTCATCTTGTAGCAGGCATGAAGGCAGGGGAGCAACAGAAAAGGCCAAAGTGTCCATGACTTCTTGGGACTAGGCTCAGAGCTGGCATTCTATACATTTACTTCTTTCACATTTTATTGGCAGTCAGGCCAAGTCAAAGGGTAGAGAAATAAACTCCACATCTGAAGGGAGGAACTGTAAAACCACATTGAAAACAATGTACACAGAAGAAAGAGTGGAAAACTAGGGCCACACGAGGTTTTGGAGACAGGAAGAAATATAAAGGGAGCAGAATTTGGCTTCAACTCAAATGAACCAAAACAATATAGTTTGCCAAGTGATTAAAGTACAGGATACAGAACACACAGAAATCTTGCCCACTATTCAGGGAACAGTGTCTTCAGTATCAAAAGAAGAAGCCTTGATTCAGATATCACCAGCTTAGACAATCAGCAGCCAGTGATAAGACCCTTTAGAAGGTAGGTAGGTGGTGCTAAATCCTAGTGTTAAACTCTACATTTAGAGTTACCTATGACCAGCACGGAGCTGGGCCCATTGATAGAGAGTGGAGGTGGCAGCTCTCAATAAACTGTTTTTTGCAGCAAAGTTTTGGCTTACTTGGAGGATCATGGATACCTGGAGTTGATCTCTTCTAGAAAACTCAATGATTTCAAAACCATATTTTTACTGGACTCTAATCAGTTCTTACTTCCCTTCTGACAAAATCCCCCTGGTTTCCTCCACTACATATACAATGATTTGTTGTTGTGTTCTCAGTATAGGTGCATCTGGCTGAGAGCAAATATTCAATAGAAAAAAGAAATGAGAGCCAGACTTAGCCATTCTCCTCTGATTACATTATGACTCGGGAGGACACCCACCAGTAGTTTTATTCATTATTGGATATTAAAATCAAAGGCCTTTAATATGCAGCAACAGAGTTGTCCAAATTGAAGCCCATCTGTGCATCCTTGTAGAAGTTTTCATAGCATAATACACAGGCAATTTTAATAAACCTATTACTTTTTTCTTCTCCAAAGGACTAAAACTTCAGCATTATCTTAATGCCTCTTGGAGCAACACTAGCTCTTTTCTCAATTTAGATCTTTTAAAACTAGGTCGGACTGACCATGGAGGATGTAGTCATCAGTTGTAAAAGCCACCTGTTGCTCTAATGCAGCCCAGAGTGTCTGTCCCCAGAACACAGTTCCTTTTTCTCCTTCTTGCTTGCCTCAACTGTAAGCTCCATCAACTTTCATATTTTTCTGATCAAAACTTCAGTAAAATTCTAGTAACTGTGGTCTCAGAAATGCTACCTGTCGAATTAATCTCTCCTTTTATAATAAATGTTAGTGAATGGAAATTCAGAAGTGGGAAACATAACCCGAGTGGACTTCTAATGTGTGGTTCAGATTCTTAAAGGAAATTTAGGGTCAGCAAAACTCTACTGCTATACCTGTACTTTGACTGTTTTTAATTGTAAGATTTAGAGAGCTGTTAAATTGCTTCATCTGCCCACTGACCAATTTTCTTTCAGTATCATGACCCATATCAGACACGAGAATATTCTCCCTGACATTCTTTCATGGGTGAGGGGAGGAAGCAAGAGGTCACAATAGAAAATGGATGCCAGAAGAGTCAGGTTGGACACTGAGAAGTTATTAAAACCTGTCTCACCCTTGTTTTCTTTATATTCAAATAAAGTTTAAAATTATATATTTTTTAAAGAATATTTTATGATTTATTATTTTTTAACATTTATTCATTTTTGAGAGACAGAGGGTAAACAGGAGAAGGACAGAGAGAGAGCGGGAGACACAGAATCCAAAGCAGGCTCCAGACTCTGAGCTGTCAGCACAGGGCCTGATGCAGGGCTCAAACTCATGGACAACAAGACTGTGACCTGAGCTGAAGTCAGACGCTTACCTGACTGAGCCACCCAGACACCCCAAATTGTATCTTTTTCATATGATTGTGAATGAGAATTAAATGAAATAGGACATGTCCCATTTTCACATTTAGCATGCACTATAGGTGAGGGATTATTCTTAATACTATTAGAATAGAGAAACAACTCAATCTCCAACTGTCTTAGAAACAAACAGAATGTGACACTACTAGAAGCAGCACTTCCTATAGCTCTTACCTTAGTCAAATCCAAGTACTTTCTATATATTAACTCATTTAATAATGCTACAGGGGAAATAGTATTATTCCCATCTTATAAGGAAAATGTGACACCAGATTATACAACGAAGCTGAGGTGACATGTGACATGACTGGAAAGATGCAGGGTAAGGATTGTAACCCAAGAAGTCTGGCTAAGGAGTTCATACTTTCACCCATGATATTATGCAGCTTCTGGAGAGAAACTGTCAGCGGGGGAAGATGCTACAGTTAAACATTTCTCCAGTGGTTACATAGTCTCTAATTAAGCATACCACTTGTTGACTGAGTTGGGTATTTCAAAATATTTTCCCTTCCTCCTTTGGAATATAAAATCCTCAGGGGCAGAGACAATGCATATAGTTTCCCTCGTGTTTGTAGTACAATGTTCTGTATGCTGCAAGTCTTCAGCAGGTGTTACTGTCTGGCTCCCTCTGTCTTTCATTTTCCCACAGGGCTTCTAGGAAACTTAAGTGGGTCTTGGGAGCTGAGAGTTAAAAAGACCCTGAGGTTTGGCCTCCCCCACCCCCTTGCAAAATTCTCATTAATATTTCTCAGGCAGCTAAGCACTTGTCTAAGTAAAAGAATCCCAGCATTCTGGAGAATAGCACTTATTTCTGGAAACTTCTGAAATGATGGTGCTCACAGCTGCCAGCCTCCTGCCTTGGTAGCAAGTCCCAGCACTGCTGAGAGCTCCATTTGCCACAGTCAGTGGGTTCCTTGGACCAGGGCTCAGATACCTCTGAAAGTTGATGGCCAAGAATCAACAGGGAAGCCAAAGAGAACTCAGAGGGGACTCAGTGCCAAACAGCCTTTTTCCATCACTAAAATACTTTTCATTCGATAATTTTTAGAAATGTTGTAAAGGGATACTTTGTAGGCAAGCAAAATGCTGTCCTTATAGAAGATTGGGAACACCTCAGGAAGCTGCAAAAGGTGCATTAGTTTAATACGTAAAGGGCTTAACGTGAAAACAAATACCTTGTCATTTACTATCCCTATGGCTCTACATGAAATAAAACTGATGATATAAAATTAATGTAATATATAAAGTTATATCTTTCTTAGTTTACATTTTTTCTCAGTAACACATAACATGTATAAAGTACAATATAATCTTGATCATTTAAAGTCTGTCTGGGCTGTCCTACTTAGCAGTCAGGGGAATTTGGGTTCAAATCCAAGTTCTACTTTTTATTAGGTATGTGGCATTGCAGACCTCTCTGAATTTCAGCTCTTTTTATATATCTGTAAAAATAAGGACAGTGATATCTCTACTTCCTAGAGTTATTTTGAGGATTAACTCAGAAATGATATATAATCACTTAACACAAAGAAATTAATTGATAAATATTACTATATTGGCTGATATTTAGATTCTGGTCATTTACTAGAATATAAATCCCATGAGGATAGACAATTTGTTTCATTCGTGGATACAGCAGCGTTTAGAACACATTAGTAGTTGAAAAACTAATGGGAAAAAATTATGGGAAAGAGAGAGCACAGTCCCAGTGGCAAGAACTCCATACCTGAACAGGTCCCGGAGCAGTAGGGGAGAGTGCTGGAAAAGAAAACTGAAGGAGAGTTTGGACTTGAATAGGATAAGCATGGAGTTGGGGTCTCTTGTGGGTTTTTCGTCTAGGGAATGGTATGTAAAAATCCAGAGTTTGAAAGAACTTGAGAAAAACTGAGCTTGACGGCAGGTTTGTAGTGAGGACTCGATCCTATTCTGTATTGGCTGAAGAGATGCAAAGCCTCCACGTAGAGTTATATATTAGTGTCAACTCAGAGCTCGTTTCCAGTTCATATCATATGTTAGTTGTATCTTTTATCTCTTTTTCCTTTTCTCTCTCACTCTTTCTTTCTGGTTTTCCTTTGCCTTTCTTATCGATCCAGTGCATATAAATTATCAGCCCTTATCCCCTGTAGGGATGGTGATCCATTTTGTCTGGTTGACTCCCTTCAGCAAATGGTAATGTCAGAAACCTCTGGATTTGAGGGAAACCGGTTTGCTCTCCTGCTATGTGGAAACGTTAGTGTGATGAGTCAGTAGGAAAAGAAAACTTGCTATAACGTAATTCTTTCTTCCTCCTAAGATCTTTGGAATATCTTCAAACAGAAGACAGTCTGAAATAGAATACGGACATCTCGATAATGCAAAACTCATTCTCTGAAAGGAATTGCACACATTCTCCGATAAGTTTTAAAAGATATTTGTACACATCCATCTCAACTCACTCCTGCAATGCATAGATTGGCACACTTTATTTTTAATCAGAGAAAGAGAGATTAGCATTAATGTAGAATTTTTATGAACACAAAAGCAGTAATTCTGCAGGAACACATCTGTCCCATTTAGAGAGGGTCTGGAGTATCCCTGATGAACTGAGCCTAAATCCGAGCCTGATCTATTAATCAATGGAAGTGAACTGAATCTTCAAGTTAACGGGGCTTTCCTGACTCCATGAAAATCTCTTGAGCCGGTGCTTCAGAATACTACCATATCCTTATTCATATTCATTCACATGAATATTTACACTCATTCTTCGCTCTAGTTTGGAACCTGAGGGGAAAGACAGCCAAGAAGACCTGGTCCTTCCCCTCTGATTGTAACACAAGTTTTACATACATTCAGTAATTAGAGGGGATATACATGAGAAGTACCAGACTCAAAAGGGTAAAACGATCATACAGAGAGCGCTGTAGGCTAAGCAGTAGGAGAAGTAGCAGGGCTTGATGGTGGCTAGGAGCGAGAAGACAGAGAGAAAGGGGGAGCACAAACACAGTAGCAAGAATCCCGTTAAGAAACAAGTCCCACAACAAACAGTAAGGGAGTGTAGTGGAAAAATAAGACTGAAGGACAGTTTCGACTTGAGTAGAACAGGTACTGGTTTGGGATCTCTTCTGAGTTTTTCATCAAGGCAATAATATGTGAAAAGCATTCTTTATTCAACAAATAGGAACTGAGCACCACATTGGACAAGTTATTTTGCCTGGTGCTATGAGGGAGAGAGGAGTTAGTTAAACACTTTGATCTAGAAAAGCTTAGAATTTATCAGAGCCTGTTTAAAAAGTCTTGTTTTAGAAAGAAGTATTTGAATGGATATGTATTTTAAATGACCATTTCAGCAAAGTCTGGAGAAATTTTTATTATTAAGTTAAATGTAAACCCTCTTAAAGCCTTCATTAAAAAGTCATCTCCACTTGTGGCTCAAATCCACTTAAAAGTCAATGGCAGCACTGATTGGTACAAATATATCTGTGGCTCAGAAACATGTCTCCCAAGACTGGCATTTAATTCTGTCCATTCTCAGAGTTCGTGACATGAATTCTGTGGGTATATATAATTTCCGGATTTAGATCCTCTTAATCTGATAGCTCTTTTTTTTCAAAGGGAGTTCAAGATGCTCATTCTGATTCTGGCTATGACCTGCCAGGATCTCTTACCCAAAGCAGATACTAACATCTGTTGTTTTCACTTGGGATGTCTCACATTGCACGAGTCATACTACTTGTCAAGATTGGACAAGTGACTCACTGTGTTTATCTTTCTCCCAGCTTCTGAAGTTATGTTGCTGATACTGAAATGTCAGCTCCTTGACCTTTGGATGCACAGAGGGGCCTCAGAAGATATCCCCAGCATTTGAAAGCAAGTCGTGAGAATTTGGTACTGGAAAGAAACATTACTTGCAGTTTAACAGTCTTTTGGGTTAGTGCGGTACTGTTTTAAAACAGCACTCTGTGTTCTTGGAGGGTTACTTGAGAAAATTTAGGGTGCAATATAGACTAATGCAATTATTCCTTAGAATTCCTGGATTTTCAGGGATGAGAGGTTTGGAAATAAGTTATTTTCTTTGGGATTACATATTTTTGGACTCCTGGTACACATACTTGGGGAAGTGCCCTTAGAAGTGTTCTTTACTGTTACCAAGAATGCCTAGGACTCTGAGCAGCATTATTCTAGTAACATCTTGATGAATAGGAAAACATTTTTACATCCCACAAACTTGAACTAATTAAAATGAACATGGGTAAAAGGCAAATGCAATTTTAAATAGTGATTAGCAAAATTTATTTTCCAGGGTGAAAAATGAATATGGTCAAGGAAATGAGGCTTATCAGGTCTTTCCACTTGCCTCACAAATCTTCTATGAATTAATAATCACTGACATTTTTATGAAACAATGTCATTCTCAGCTCAAGTCTCTGCTTTCTGCATTATGTCCACCTTTATAAAGGCTTACCTCGAAGTGAGAGGAATTAAAAGAGACCCCTCACAGTACTCTTCAAACAATTACTAGGGCTGCAGCAAAGGAAAACGAAGGCCCGACTTATTTTGGCCCAAAGAATTCCAGCAATTGACATAAAAGAAATATGAGTACACTGAGGAGATATAAATGCCACATAATTACAGAGAATCCAAACTAGATGAATTATCAGGGAAGGCGCTGAATTGGAGAAACAGGCTCTGTGACAGTCATTACCTTAAAAAAATTCTTATTAGATTAAGGTATCACAATAGGAGTTTTCTATATATACTAAGGCCCAATAAAAAAAAACCATGAAAATATAACAGTGTAAAACTTATCTGTCCATTAGTATAAAAGCAATTTGAATCAAAAGTATATCTATGCTATATTTCTTTTTCTAAGAAAAAGTGATAAACTTGCATTTTGAAGTCTGAAACTTTTCACAATCGAGAGGAACTCTTCTTGGTTAAAAATTCTTTATTTATTACAATGAATGATACAATCAACATCACCTTTGGACTCTTTCTAAATTAGTTTAACCTACATAGAGAGCCTTTCAGGACTTCAGTGATAAAGCAAACTCCCAAGACTAAAAACATAGGATTTTCCTCCAATAACTTCACTGCTCCATATACACATAAGAGAAGTTCCATCTAGTGCCCCTGTTTCCAAACAGAGAAACTTAAATGGTGATCCATTTAAATACATCAAAAGCAATTAAAGCTACTGTCTCCAATAGATTATACACATGGTTATTTTTCTGGGGTAAAGATCTATAAATTCATCAGATACTCAAAGGAATCTGTTCCTCAAAAAGTTTAATTAACAACAACTATGCAATTAAGAGAAATGCAATCTCTATCAAAATACCAGTGGCATTTTTTACAGAAATATAAAAAATAATCCAAAAATTCATATGGAACCACAAATGACCCTGAGTAGCCAAAGCAATCTAAGGAAAAAGAAGAAAGCTGGAGGCATTACACTTTCTGGTTTCAAAATACATTACAAAGCTATAGTCATCAAAATTATATGGTGCCAGCATAAAAACAGACATAAAAACCAATGGAAAAGAATGGAGTGGCCAGAAATAAATCCAGGCATCTACACTCAACTGACCTTTAACAAAAGTGCTAAGAACGTGCAACAGAGAAAGGATAGTCTCTTTAATAAATGATGGTGGAAAACTGGATATCCATACACAGAAGAATGTAATTGGACCTTTATTTCACACCACATACAAAAATCAATTCGACATGTATTAAAGACTTAAATGTAAGACCTGAAGCCATTAAACTATGAAAAGAAAACATAAGGAAAAGCATCTTGCCATTGGTCTTGGCGATGATTTTTAAGATGTGGTACCAAAAGCATGGGCAACAAAACCGAACCAGACCAGTGGGATTGTACCAAACTAAAAAGCTTTTGCATAGCAATGGAAACAACCAACTAGTGAAAAGGCAACCCATAGGATGATAAAAACTACTGGCAAACCATATATCTGATAAAAGGTTAATATGCAAAATATATAGCTCAAATATCTCAAAAGCAGAAAACAAAAACAACAAAACAAAACAAAAACACTCGATTAAAAAATGGGCTAAGGACATGAACAGACATCTCTCAAACAAAGACATACAAATGACCAATAGGTATATGAAATGGTGTTCAACATCTCTAGTCATCAAGGAAATTCATATCAAAACCACAATAGATATTACCTCACACCTATTAGATTCACTATCATCAAAAAGATAAAGGATAATAAATGTTAGTAAGGATGTGGAGAAAAGGAAACCTTTATACATTACTGGTGGGAATGCAAATTAGTACAGCCTTACAGAAAACAGCACAGAGCTTTCTCAAAAAGTTAAAAAGAGAACTACCATACAATCCGACAATCTAGCAATCCCGCTTCTGAGTATATATCTAAAATAAATGAATAAGAATCTTGAAAGAGGTATCTTATGCCATATTCATTGCAGTATCACTGACAATAGCCAAGATGTGGAAACAACCCAAGTGTTCATTGACAGATGAATGGATAAAGAAATGTGATACACACACACGCAGGCACAGAGGAATATTATTCAGCCTTAAAAAAATTAAATTCTCTGATATGCGACAACATGGATAAATATTGAGAACATTATGTTAAGTCAAAAAAAATAGACACAGAAAGACAAATACTTCATTTTCTCACTTATATGTGGAATCTAGAAAAGTAAACTCGTACAAAACTTTCACTATTTGCAGATGGCATGGTACCATATATAGAAAACCCTAAAGACTCTGCCAAAAAACTACTAGAACTGATAAATGAATTCAGTAAGATCATAGGATACAAAATATACGGAAATCTGTTGCATTTCTACACACGAATAATGAAGCAGCAGAAATTAAGAAGACAATTCCATTTACAATTTCACCAAAAATAATAAAACACCTAGAAATAAATTTAACCAAGGAGGTGAAAGATCTGTACTCTGAAAACTACAAAACACTGATGAAAGAAATTGAAGACCATACAAACAAATGGAAAGATATTTCATGCTCATGGATTGGAAGAAGAAATATTGTTAAAATGTCCATACTATCCAAAGCAATCCATCGATTTAATGCAACGCCTATTAAAATACTAACAGCCTTGGGATGCTTGGGTCGCTCAGTTGGTTAAATGTCTGACTCATGACTTTGGCTCAGGTCATGATCTTACGGTTCATGAGTCGGAGCCCCATATCAGGCTCCAAGCTTACAGTGTAGAGCCAGCTTGGGATTCTCTCTCTCTGCCTCTCTCTCTGCCCCTCCCCTGCTCATGCTCTCTCTCTCCCTCAAAATAAATGAATAAACTTAAAAAAAAAAGTGTTCTCAGTAAATAGTAATTCTAATGAAAGGGATCTACAATTTTATGTTTGTTGTAAGTAGTTTGAAACATTTATTTGAACAACTTTTAGAACAGCTATAACATCCTGAGCAAATATCCAAACAAAATCTACGCTTATTTTCCTAATCATTTTAATGAAAAGAAAAACTATCTTTAAATTTTTTGACAGCTGTAGTAATTGTTTAACACAGTTGTTTTGAAGGATAGGTTGAGCACAATAAAGAACTAGTCGTTTGGGGGGGAATAAAACAAAACAAAACAAAAAAAGCCTAGTCGTTTTGTAGGAGGAGGTCACGAAACAAAGGACTGAAGGTTTCTATTAAATTCCCAGAGAAAACCCTGGCACTCCGGATCGGTCACCAGATGGACCTCGTCCTCAGGTTGTACCTTCTCTTCCTAGTAATCTTTGAACAAGGAGGACTTATGGGAATAATTCTGTAGCCAGGTCCAGAATCATTCTGGAACATCACCGATAGTAATCCCATATCTGAGTGACAACTAGGAGGGAATGAATGTATGTAACTGCACTAGAACTTTAGAGGCGTATAAAGTGGAGTAAACTCGTCTTCCCGTCCCTTTCGATCTCTTATTGCATAAGAAAAGATGTTAAATGTAGTCACTGAACTTTGAATTTTCTAACTTTGGTTACAAACTATTCCTTTATTTGCTCACCATGATTATAAGTGAAAGAATAATGTAGAGTTGTATGTCAGATCATAAACCAACTTCTCTGTCCGCTGTGGAGATTCAATGACATGAGAGGTGTGGGGGGAAGGACAGCAAACAATCTCTTAGCTGCCTAAGGGTAGAAAGCCTTTGCCCTTGATTCGGTTATCAAAGACTGGCAGGCAAGTTAAGGTAATTGGCCCAATCTAAAGCATATAATCTATTTTTCTTTATCTCCCAACTGTTTCCCAGTACTATTTGGTTCTCCTGGTGAGGTTTTCTAAGAAATAAAACAATTATATTAATGTTGTCAATCACTGCCGTCAGGCTGATCAATAAAAACAATGTTAACCTTACTAATTAATTGCTAGCAATCACCTAACTAACTTGAAGAAACTATTAGTTGCACAAAACTGAATACGAAAATGCTCCAAGTGAGCATTATAATGTGCTACTTGAAAAACAAAAGCTTTCAGTTCCTCTCTAAAATAAAATCTTTCAGTGCTAAGTGAAGAACAGTGGCCTCTTCTATTTGGTTTCAGACAGGCATATATGTTTTTATTGAAATCATTATTCAAGGCTGCTGACAGTAAACAAAGCTGGAATGTTCACTACAGATGTGTTGTTTGGGTAGAAGTTATCTGAATAATTTTAACCTGACAGAGCTGAGCAAAGGCACCCCCTTCTCAGACCTCCTCATGGATGCATAGTCATCCAGGTCATCCTGAGTCTTGAGTTCAACAACAACTGAATGGGCTTCTTTGCTTGGGATTTGGGGAGACAAAGGAAATCATTTAAATATTCCTCAAAAATGTTGGCGAATTCTTTTGAGATTAGAAATTTAATTTTGTTCTATGTGCAGGTTTAAAATGTCATGAGCTTTTTATTCAGGTGAGGTACTACTTAGGAAGGCAACCTTGGTTTCTTGACTGAAATTGCCAGTAAAGCTATTTATGTTGAGAGCTCATTTTTCTGGGATTGTGGGTAATCTGAAATTTACACAATATCTCTAACACTGAGATTTTCTTCAACTAAAAAAAGTTATAGGAGGAGGGAGTTTAAGACGCAGATTCCCAGGCTCACCCACTAGAGAGTCTAGTCCAGTAGGTCAGATGTTAGAAATAAAAATCTGCATTTGACTCTGCCCCATGCTCTCAGAATCATGATGAGAAACTTGAATCCAGAGCCTAGCCCCTTCTGGACATTGAGCTGTCTGAACCTTATCAAATCCTAAATTCCAAGTTCCGAGTTCCTCTGAACACTGGGCTCCAGGAGACTGAGGATGACACAGGAGTTGGCACTCCTTCAGGAGTTTTGGGGGTCATTAGGGAAATGGTCATGGTGGTAGGAGTTATAACCATTTAAACATGGAGGACTCTTGGGTTAGTGCTAAGTTCGTGACTGCGTGAACAGCAGGGCTCTGGCATTGGTGGACTTAACGTTCATAGTTTCAACAATCTGCAAATGATTTCACAGGGACCTCATGTATTCATCCATAACTCTATGAAGACAGGAAACGGAACCTAATATTCTAGAAAGCTGGTGTAAACACCAGTCTCTTAGATAGAAGGTGGGCAAACCCTCCAACCAACATCTGCATCTCAACAGTTTTGTGCTGTTCTTTATTCTCACAAGCTAAGTGTTCTAAAGAAAAAAAAAATTATCTTTCGGTATCTACAAAAGGGCGGGAGGGGCTTATTTATTGTATTTTCATTTAATAGTTCTGAAAATAAAACCAAGTCTTTGTACAACAATGCTGTATAATAATCTGGGATTTTATGAAAGTCTCAGGATTTGGCTCTTGTGAATTGCAAGTATTCTTAAGCTGTATTTACTATTTCTGTTTTTATCTCAAAGTAATGTCACAAAAGTGACAAAGTGCTGCTGGGTTTTAATCCTCCTGAGTGGGAATTGAAATTAAAATGTAATGTTAAATCAGGGAAAAGATAAATTTCTCAAATGCCTTTTAAAAATGCTCAGTGTGATGACAGTAGATATTATTAACTGTCAGTGGTGGAAGAACAAAGTTTGAATAATTTTATTTTATTTTTTTCTCCACAAATTAAAACCAAAGTACCCCACTGGTTCTTTTCTCAAATTAAAAATTATGAGACTTTGAGTAGGCACTAGGGAGTAGGCAGAAGAGAGTAATGCTGGCAAGTGAACTGTATTTATATGCCAACGATGAAGGATGCCTCTGGCTTTTTCATCCTTACACCCAAAGAAAATGCTGTGGCCTAGTCTAGTTTTATCTAAGGATTCATTTAACAAATATTTTTGAATGCCTACTGTGTGCATGGCACTATTTTTGAATGCCTACTATGTGCATGGCACTGACTGAACTACCAAACTGAAATAGTTCTTTCCTCGAGGAGTTTATGGTGGGAGAGAGAAGCAAGGATGTAATTTATTATAATCCAGGGCAGAAGGCAGAGATGGAATTAAAAATGCAAAAACTGAGACAAAACAAAAACCAGTAGGACACAGCCAAGAGTCAATCAGAATAGACATCCTCCCAATCGCACAGATGCCAGCAGTCAACAAGGGTTCCACCTGGACTAGGGTTTGCCAGCTGAATGTCTCTGCCAACAGAAGGTGATAAAGGCCACAGGAGAGGGACGTACTGTGAATTCAGAAAAGAAAAATCCCTTCTGGAGAGGGGGTCAGGAAGAACTATCTGGGGCTCTGAAGAATGGATGGGATTTGAATAAAAATTAAATGCACGAATTGAGAACAGTTCAGGGAATGTTCCAGGCCCAGCTGAGTGTTTCAGCTCAGTTTTCTGAATCAGGGGACACTGTGGATAGGCTGTGAGTTACACAGCTCAGTTAAGGACAGGGAGAAGTCCTGGGAAGCTAAAGACAAAGCCGATCCCTAGGGGAAAAGGGGAGAGAGAAGTTGTTTGGACCAAAGGAAGGGTGCAGAGCATGGGAGTCTGCACCCGGTCTTGTCTCTGTAAGCTTTTGGGGGACAGGAGGGACAGAAAACCTGGAAGGAAGATTGAACTATTGGGTTTCTGACCCTCTAGGTATGAATAGACCCCCCAAAAAAATCACCATATTGAAAAGAGAAAAAAAATCAGAAAACACTCTAAGTTTCCTAAATGAGGCAGGCTGGGAGCTCAGATCAGAGATCTGACAATTATAGCAATAAAGGAAATCAGATATTCTACACACTTTGTGATGTTGAAATCCATACCTATGATGCAGCAAAAGAATTTAGCTCTTAGTAAAAAGTAGCAATTATTAGCAGCTAGCAAACCTGTAAAATCTTCAAGATATCGAAATTAAACCTTCTGATCGCCAGTTAAATTCTTTTCTCTTTATCTATTTCCACTAGAAATAGAAAACAGATCCTGTCCTATCCCCTGTGTCTTTGCTTATTTTTCTTGTTCAGGGCAATTCTTCTCTTCCTCCTCCAGGTGCTTATTTGTCAAAACTTAATCCATTTCAGCTTTTCTACACTGGATGATCTTCAAACTTAACTTTAGTAGTAAGAGCTAAACGTATGCCAAGGCAACGTTGGGGAAAAAAAAATGAGGATGGCATTTCAGAGGATATTTGCTGTACTCCCCCAAATATAGTGATTCCTCTCCCATTTACTAAAAAAAAAGAAAAACAAATTGCAGGTGCCATGGCTGACTCTCAGTTTTTAGACCTCGGAGCTGATTCTGACCCATCTTCTATTTACTAAGTTTCCATATGATCTTTTTGTGGCCTCTATGATGAAATATTTTATGCCTTCTAGTCCGAATTGGTACTTACTTGAAACACCAGCCTAAATGTCTGCTTCCAGTCTGAATGGGTCTCTGTGCATTCCCGGCCTCTGAGTCCTTGGTAAATGAGTAGGAGTTTCTTCAGCAAGTCTTGCAATTTGGGAAACTTGTGTGAAAATGCGACTCAAATATTCCCATCATATGGAATGACTTTATTTTTTGTTTCTTCTGACAGATCATGAAGCAACTCAATCACCCTCATATGGTTTCTGGCTCATAATTTCCAACAAAGAGTGAGGAGAGACCTTCTTTCTTCTGTTTGGGAATTGGGAATATCTGTCGGATTGGATCAGTTGGTACTTTGATGTGAGATCACTTCCTGAACCAAACTGCCTAAGAAGAGCACAGGGTGTGGTCTCAGTCTCGGAAGCATTTGGAATATGGTGTTGATGGAGTAAACAACAGAACTAAATTATTTCCCTTTTGGATACTCCGAGGAACCCAGGGACGCACACATTTGGCCTTGGAAACATTGAATGTAAGGAAAAGAATATACAGGATTGAAATTCACTTCTCCGTGAGCACCTTAATGATCCAGCTGTGGTCTCGAGCCTCACAGTCCTATCTGATGACAGCACAGTAGATGACTGCTGTTATTTATCATCTCGGCAAGAAAAACACTCCGTGTTTGAGCCTGTCATACTTTGTGGCTCATTTTTCTATTGTGAGGATAAAAGGATTGGTTCCTGCAAATGAAAATTTCCCCTGATCCCTGCTAATCAGAAATTCTGCAGGTGGTTACATGCCTGAATGTACTATTAACTGTCGTTGGGATACTTTGTTAAAACAAAAACAAAAACAAAAACAACAACAACAAAAAACCTCGAGGGAAAATAAGAAAACAGGAGGTGACCAACATTTAATAGGTTATGGTCATTGCCTTCATAGCCTTTATTTATTTCTTGAGATTCCTCTCTTAATTTCCGGTGAGAGTTTATTCTTCATTTCGCTATCTATTATTAAAAACACCACAACGCATGCCTGGTGCTTGAGAAGTGCCGTGGACACTGTGAGCAGTGAATTAGAATATGAATCCATCCTGAGGCCTCATGTAAGAACTAAAATAAATACCCTTTTGAAAAAGGTACTTGACTACACTTTGCAAAAACAGCTTTTGCTGCCTTTTCAATTTTCTTCAATTCTTTGAGGATGTATAATTTATTTCTAATTTGGCCATTTCCTTTTAATCAAATCCTCTGTATCCGGGTACCATATGTACCTTGAATAATCCTGAATATTTTCAAAATATGGCTGGATGTGTACCTAGAATAGTCATTCTTAAGGACTGCCTAGCAGAACTCAAACATATATTTTAAAAAAGAGAATGATTATGAATGATTTAAATTACCAGTTTCAACAATACTTATTTATTCACTCAGTATGATTTTATAAATAACATGCATTATTTATTTTGTCTTATGAGGACAACAAATAATTGCTTAAGAGAATTTGGAAAAGAAATAATAAGTTATTTTGTATACAGTCTCACATTCAGAGATAAACACTGTTAATACTGTAGTATATTTATTCTTAATTTTGGTATATACTTATATATTGCTTTTTCAGATGTTAATATATTTGGAGTGTTTCTTCCATGTTACTAAATATTTTTAAAGATTTTTTTTATGACTTAGTACATTTCCATCAAACAAAAGTCCCTAACTCCTTTAAACTTTGTTCTTGCTCATTTAGCTAGTTTTCATTTTTAGCTATTATAATCATATTATGATTAATTTTTATGCACATATGTTTTTGTTTATATGTAATTATTTAGAAATTAGAATTAGAACATTCTTGAGGGCTAAATTATTGAGTTAAAAAATATTGACATTTTAAAACAATATAAATTGTCAAATTACCCTTCATAATTTTCCCTGCCAATTTACAGTTTATTAAAGAGTGACTAAAAGTACACTTTGTTTTTAAACCAAAATATGTTTCCAAAGGAGGAAGGTTTTACTTTAAAGAAAAGGTGTTAATAATTTTAGAGGCCATGCTAGGAGACCCTGAGATGATAAAATAGACAGCCACGCAGTGTCTATTTCCAGTCCCTGCCCCTCAATATTTCTCCTGATGTGGGCTGAACAGCTGACATTGTTCCCTGAAACACCAACAAAGGTTTTGTTTTGTTCTGTTTTGGTCGTTGTTGTTGGTTGGTTAGTTGTTTTTTTTTTATATGCAAGTGGGAGAATAATTCCTAATACTCTTGGAAGACTTCTCTTATTATCAGTGTCTCAGAACAAAAAAGTGTCAAAAAATTTCTGAGAGCTGTGGTTTCTGAAGGACAGTGGAATAGCATGCAAGTGTTCAAGAACTTCCCTTCCAAAGGGCTCATTTTTATCAGGCTCCACTTAATTGTTTCCAGGTGCTTTCAAAGATCTCCAAAACGCTGAAAAGATCAAAACAAAAGCCCTAATGACAGATTACAAGAAACTCTGCCTTATGCTTTCATCTATTGTTACACCCTGTCAAGCTTTCATTAAATTTCTGCCAGAAGAAGCCCTACACATCTTCCTCCTGTTCCTGCCTTGACCATGACATGTTTCTCCCTAGAACATCCTTTCTCAAACCAAACCTTCTCTAACTCCAAAACTCTGTTTAAAACTGTTTTTCTTTGTGAATATTCCAAATGTGCTCTGCTCATTCTAGTATCTCCTTTCGGGTCTCTTGTTATAAAATTCTTTATGTTAAAAATCACAGGAGCACAAAATAGATTGGATTAAATTCTTGGTTTATTGTGAAACCTCCATTTTTGTTTTATTTTGTTATTTTTTTCTTCTGCTTTAATTCCCCATAGTCAATTCCTTGATTTCTCTTTGGTGCACACTCTTACTTATTTAACACATGTCCTTTAAGAAATATATGTGTACCTTTAAAACATACAGTGTTGGGGCACCTGGGTGGTTCAGTCAGTTAAGCGTCCGACTCCTGATCTCAGCTCAGGGCATGACCTTGCAGTTTGTGAGTTCAAGCCCCGCTTTGGGCTCTGTGCTGATGGAACAGAGCCTGCCTGGGATTCTCTCTCTCCTTCTCTCTCTGCCCCTCTCCCGTTCTTTCTCTCAAAATAAATAAATGAAGTTTAAAAAATAAATAAAATATACAGTGTTATTATGTGGATGGAGGTTACATAACTGATATTATACAATGACTTCCATACCGTTTATTGCTTTTAACGTCAATTTTAAGTTACAGAGATTTGTCCATGCTGCTATATTTAAATCTAATTAATTACTTCTGACTGTCGTTATTTATTCCATTGAAGGCATGTACCATATTTCACTTATTCACTCCTTCAGTGAGGGTTTCCTAAGATGTTCACCTTTATGATCTTAAACAATGTTGCAATACTTTTTTGTTTTTTTATACTTATTTCCTTGTAGACATGTGGGTGGGAATTTCTCAGAAATACATATCCAGAAATATGGCAGCTAAGTCATAAGGCACGGCGGTAAATGGAATTATTGGCCAAGTGGGCCCAATTCTTTGCTCCTCCCTTATTCACACTCATTTCCTTATAACTTAACAGTTCATCCCACTTAAAGAGGAATGTACCTACTACTATATGCTTGCCTTGGCCAAGAGACTGTGGGCAGAAGTGACAATGTGTCAAGTTCTAGTTCAAATCTAGGCATGAAGACTCCTTCAAAGCTTCCACTTGCCCTTTTGTGCCTATGCCATGGCCATGATGAGAACATGCCCCAGCTAGCCTGATGGTCCAAGAAAGATGAAAGAAATCTGGGGAAGGACTCAGCTCAATCCATACTGAGAACCTAGACTAGAGAACCTGTAGCTTCGAACAGACGCCCCCGCCCTGCCCAGCCTTGGTAAGCTGACTCACAATGGCAGACTCACAAGAGCCCAGTGGAGATCATCAGAGCTGCTCTAGCAGACACTCCATCACTTGAAGAATAAACGTCTGTTGTTGTAGGTCCCCAGGTTTTGAAGTGGATTACAATGTAGCAATGGTTGACTGATGGAGATTAGTATATCTGGACTGCTTTCCAGAATGTCTGTGCCAGTTTACTCTTCCAACTTCAGATAAGGGTCCTTGCTTCCCCATATCCTTGTCTAAAGCACTGCCTATGTTTTCAAATTCTCCAGGGTTTTCTTAACGTGATGGTCATGGAAGAGTAAATCATCACATTTTTAATTTCCGTTAAGAGCTAGGAAATTGCTTCATATATATATGTACATATATGTACACACATGCATACACACACACACACACACACACATATATATATACACACACACATTAACCACCTGGATTTCCCCTTCTTTCATGTGCCTATTTATGTCTTTTATCTCTTTATTTCTATTAGATTGATTGTCTTTTACTAGCAGATTTGCAGAAATCTCTCACATATTTTAAAAATGGAATCTTGTAAGTTTTAGACATTGAAAGTATCTTCTGTTAGCCTGTCACCTCACCTGTCTGCTAACTTTAACCAGGATGTCCATGTAACATTTAATTAATATTAATGTAATCCAACTTATCAATTCTCAACTTCCATATCTTCTGTGTTTTTTGTTTTTTCAAATCTTTTTTGAAAGCACTGACTCTCCAAACCAAGACCTCAAAGGCTTTATTTTACTATCTGTTACCTATATTTTCTTCTTTTAGCTTTCACTTTTCACACTTAATTCATTTAGTTTATTTTTAAATATATTGCACAGCTTTTCCTTGGTATTTATAAATACAGTTTCTCTAAAAGTCATGCCAATAAGACAATATGATTGACTTTTTAAACCAATATACTAGATGTAAACAAAAAAAACCCCAGAACATTCATCCTCAAGACTGTCACCCTGGGCGTGCCCTCGTCTACAAATGCTCAGAACACTTTCGGAGCTGTTCCTTTGGAATTTACTTTACTGGTTATGGGACATCTCTCAGATTAGGCATAATGGTGGTAAATAATGGGACTTGGATTTTTCAAACAACTACAAATCATTCTAGATGAAGTGGCTGATCAAGCTCAAGAAAACCATTTTTAAAAAATTTTTTAACATTTATTTATTATTGACAGACAGAGAGAGACAGTGCATGAGCAGGGGAGGGGCAGAGAGAGGAGGAGATACAGAATCAGAAGCAGGCTCCAGGCTCTGAGCTCTCAGCACAGAGCCTGATGTGGGGCTCGAACTCACAAACCACGAGATCGTAACCTGAGCTGAAGTTGGATGCCCAACCGACTGAGCCACCCAGGCGCCCCAAGAATACCATTTTTAATTGCAAAAAGAAGGCAACTGATTTGTCCATAGAGTTAAAAGGGTTTTCTTGGTTTTTGTTGCTTCCTCTCAATTTCTTGCTATAGAAGCTGTATATCACAGTATTGAAAAATAGGGACTTGCAAGTCAGAATGACTATTTCAAATACTAGCTCCAGAGGCCTAGATTAATCCTACAGATCTCAATTTCTGCACTGGTTAAAAAGACATGATAAAAAAACGATGGCGAATACTAACTTACCCACAGACTTATTTTTGAGATGACAGGAGTCAGTAGGGCCTGGCATGGAATAAGCATCTAATAAGGGGCTGCTGACATCATCCTGATCCTCATCAGTTATATCATCCCATATAACTGAACAGTCTCAAGCCTAGGTGAGAAGGCCACTGCCTCAGTCCCGCTTGTTTGATGATTTTTTTTTTTAAGACTTACTGGCAGTCAGACCCAGCTTTCCTTATAACACAATGTCATGAGCCTGCGGAAATGGCATGCTTTTCTTCTGTTCCGCCTTGTGTTTTAATTCTTTCATCATACACCCGTCAGTCAGAAAACAAAATTACTTGCAGACAGTATAATAACTCCACACATTTTTATTCCATATACTTTTGAGGCAAACAGGTAATTACTTCTCTGTCTCTCAGACTTAGGGTTTATCCTCAGCTCGCTGCCCCCAGCAATCCCACAAGCAGGGAAACACAGTAAATATTTTTGTGACACTCAGTAAACACTGGGTTCAATTAGTATGTGTTTAAAATGTGCAACAGATGCAGAAGAATTCTATTTTTAAAAAAAATTTCAGCCCCTAAAGGAACAAATTATAGCTTATATCTAATATACAGTTCACAGACCCCAACATGCCTCTAGGTAGCATTTTTTAACCTTTAACAAAAAGAAAACATTCCCTCAATTTGAAAATATTGTGTCAGAATTAATGACTTTAATAAACATTTTATATCACCAAATCATAGGCAATAGTAACTACCTCGTGAGTTCCTAGCTATGAGAGATAGAATACTTTTGCATATTTTCTGCAACTTAAATTTTGAAACTTATCAATTGCATGCTCTTTAATTATTGGTAGGGACAATTCAGAGCTAAAAGAATCACGAATATTAAATCTGGGGAAACAACCTGAGGCTAGGAGAGGGGATCTCAAAAAATACTCTTTTTTTCCTATGGAAAAATTTCTCTTAACTTTTATAGATTGAAAATAGAAGAGAGGAGAAGACAGGAGAGCAGAGAGAAAACAGTTTGACAAAACTAAGATTTCCTGACACATTTGGTTAAAATTGGCATTATAATCTGAGGTAGCACTGTCTAAATCACTCATTCCAATGTTAAACTATTGGAATATGACTGCTGGGCATCTTATTCCCTTCAGTTCTGTGTTGTAGTAGTCCGCCTGTAGATAAAGGTGACAGACCTAGACTCTGGTTAGATTTCTAGAGGGGGTGGTGGAGGCAGCCTGAGGTGAGGGAGAGGTTGGAAGGAAGCTAACAACTAAGAAAGTAAAGGCACACTTGGAGCACTTCTAGGTCCCCAGGTAGGGGAGCAGGGCTGAGGGCAGCAAAGGTGTATGGATGATAAGAAGGTCGGAGCAGAAGACGAGTGCCTCCGGCTTATTACGATCATCATTCTACATAGTAAACGTTAAAGGTAACCATTTACCAACAGAGAAGAAAACTAGTATTAAAGTTACAGATACCGAGTTCATTTTTATTGCATGCTAGAAATAAGGCAGCAGGTTCAGAACGTAATAACTTATCAACGGGATCTGGTCCCAGCAGTTTTGTGGGGTATTGGCAGTGATAAATGATTCAGGAGTGATGCCATCAAAGTAAATAGCTTCCATTTCCATCACTGACTTTATACATACTCAGGTGGCTCTGTTAAAGAGAATTAAATGCACAGCACCATATGGGAAGAATTATCGTGAGTTTTCTTTGTGACAGTAAGATAATACATTTTAACGTGCAGTTTATGTTCAAAACAGTAAAGGTTGGGGTCATGAGAATTTTCTTTTAGGCATCTGTCCTGATTTTAGAGTATGATGTCATATCATCAAGTAAATTAAAAATAGCCACTACCCAGCAATACCTCAAGCTACCTCCTTTCTAATACACACATTGGCTTTATCTCTTCCTGAAGATTACATCTGTCCCAGAAATAAGCACCAACATTTATGATGCTGTTTATTTGTTGCAAATCATTCAGCTCCTTAATAAAACTCATCCATATTCAATTCAGCCTATGAGTCACACTGCATTGCCAGCCAGAATATTAATATTTCAAGATATAATCCAATATAGATCAGAAGGCACTATGAGGACAATTCACCAATTTACACTGTTTCCTATTAATTCAATACAGGTTTATCCTACTAAGAAAATGATGCCTTATGATGTGTCCTTCGCGGATCAGAAACTGCTAAAACCAATTGATCATCTCATTAGCTGTATATAAAAATCTTGGTAATTCTATAGTATGAACCCAAGTCACCAGTTTTTTTGAGCATGTGGTTAATATACTTAACCTTTAAAGTAGAACTATCTACCCTGAGACTTTTTCAAGACCATTTTTTTTTGTAGAAAAAGGCAGGAAAGAAAGAAGGAAAAGAGGAGGGCAGGAGGAAAGAAGGCAACAGGGCAAGACGGAAAGAAGGACAAGACTTGAGCTATCTTCTCCCTTCTTTTCCCACCAGCCAGAGGTGAGGTTCAAATTAACATCAAGGGCCAAAAAGCAGCCTGAGGTGTGGGTATGATTGCTATTGCACAGTTTAATGTGACAACTTACTCTTCCCCTCCTTTCCGCCTGCCGACAAAACTCACAGCACAAGACTCAGAGAGGCATCTGCAGTGTGCTATTCCTAAGATTGGTCCTCTCTGCTCATCTATATAAGCTTATACTCTGAAGTAGCTGCAATATGACTATTCTTTTATTGTTTTCTTATAGTCACCGGTATATATGTGTACCCGTGCTGCAGTTCCCTCCCCCTTTGTCCCTTCCTTTCTTCCCTGTTTCCTCAAATACTAATTGAATTATCTATTGTACTTTAGGCAAATCCCTGTCCTCTGAGAGCATACAGTCTATGAGGGACAGAAATGCAGGAACAAATAATTACAGGATGATGCAACAGTAAAGTGAGCTATAATGACTGACAGGCTGAATGTATTTCTTGGTCTCCACACACTTTAGCCTATCTACAAGACTGCTATAAGGTCACAATTCAAACATTTTAGGAACAGCTATTAGTGATGAGATACTGATGCCATACAGAATTAAAATAATGAAACTACGTTGCTACCATAACTCTTTCCTATATTCACAATCTTCAATTATCACTCCAACTAGTTTAGAGTAAAATAAATCAGGGTAAAATCACCTTGAAAAACATGTATCTTTAACATTACTGTACCTTCAAAACTAAAGATTAAATTGTGTTGTAAGTGAAATTAGGATCTTTGAGGACTAGAACTGTTTATCAATATTTTAGAGCCTATTATAACATTCATGCTATTAATGAATCAGATATATGACAAATATCTGATTTATCAGGCAAAAAAAAAAAAGATCATTAGGAACTGCAACTAAGAAGCTTCCAAAGGTTATGTCCAAATCTAAGCAGGAAAAAAAATGAGAGAACAGTGTTTCAGAACAGTTTGTAATGGGAAATCTGCACAAAAGTATTTACATAACCAAGAGAAGCCTCTAGAGAAAGGAAGAATTTGCAGGTAAATTAATGCAACGGATTCACAGAAAAAAGGCAGAATTCTGGAAGGCCCAGAGGTGCACTTTACAATGAATAATTCCATCAGAATTATGTGTGCAAATTAGATCAATTAAAGCGGAAGATGCTCAGTCACATACTGGCCTAAGAGTTAAATGTTGTGGGAATACAACTAAAACCAATTCCAACTGAAATTGTGCAGAACATCCCAGGTGGAAAACAAAACAACCCCAGAAGGAAAGAGAGTAAGTCAATGGATTATTTATTTTCTTTCTTTTTGTTTTTTAAAGGTTGACACTTTTTTTTAAGATATCATGCATATTTGATCTGATTATTTGTATGTTTATATTCCCCGTGAACAATAATAACAAAAACACATGAGAAAAAGCCACAAACCTTTTCTCGAGAACTCAAAAACACCAACCAAAAGTTAGTCCAAAGTGATGATGCTAGTTTAATCAAAATTTAGAGAATACCATTTAATCTACTTTGTTAGAATTTTAAGTACTCACTTAAATCAAATATTGGTTGCTAATGAAATAATTACAAGAGAGAAATGGAGAAACTAAACATACTTTTTTTCAAGAAAAAGCAATTGTGTGAAAATCCAGTACGTATTATAGACAAGGTGAATTAATTTGTTATCACTGCATAGCTAACTGTTTAGAATTGCTGAAGCACCTATAGCAGCAAGGTGATTCTTCTGGTCCCTAGACTCCCTCACGAATCTTTGGTCAGTCAGCTGCACGTTGGGTACGCAGCTCTGCTCATCTACACAGGGGTCTTTTGTAAAATCGAGCATCAGTTGGATAGAAACTGAAGTGCCTCAGCTCTTCTCCACATGGTCCCTCACGGTAGGCCAGCCCAGGCTTGTTCTTAGTGGTGGAAGCCAGGTTTTGAGAAAGTGGAAATATGTGATATCTCTTGAAAATGTCGGTTTGGAATTGGCACACTGTTGCTTCCCCTACATTCTATTAGCCAAACAAGTCACCCAAACAAGTCATCTCATATTCACGGGGTAGGGAAACAGACTCTACTTCTTAGTGGGAGGAGTTTTAAATTCACATCATAAAAGTATGGATGTAGGGAGACCAGTATTTGGACCATCAGATGCAATCAATCTCTCTTACAAGAGGTAAGTAGCCTTTGGGAAACAATACTTTTTTGTAGACAAATTACTACAGACTAGCAACATCATCACTCTTGCTCTATAAAATAGAAGCTGGGGAAAAAAAGAAGAGAAAAGTTCACACTGAATCACAGAACAACTTGCTATTCATGACTCTGTCCTTAATACTAGCGATAATCGCCAGTGTTTTTGGGTGTTTTTGGCTTTATGTCATATTCCTAGCACTGTAACAAGTAACACTACATAACAATTACCAAACACTTGTTATATTCCAAGTACTAATCTTATTTAACCTAAAAATGGTCTTGTGATGTACAACTTATTTGGGGGAAAGAGAAGAAGAATCTGTCCAAGAAAACATCATTAGTAAGTGACCAGATTCAAATCTAAAGCTCAAACACATGCTATTTTCCTTTTTTAAAAATAAGAGTTTAATTCCATAGGTAGAGTTTGCAGGGGACTTCCTTACTGTCTGCTTCTCTGGAAGATAGATAGTATCAGCTTTCATACCTGCATTAACCAATTATATTTTCTCTTCTATAAATTGTTCCTTTCTTTTGCTAATTTGCATTGCACTGCATGTCTTTTTCTTATAGATTTGTAGAAAATCTTTGTATACGCTTGATTAAAACCCTAATCATTGCATCGCAAATATTTTCTCCTCATGAATGTCCTCATCTTTCTATTCTATTAGTGATGTATTTCATCAGTGAAAGTCCTAACATTTGATACAGCCAATCTTACCAATTTTTGGTGTCTTGTCACAAGATCTTTCCTGTTTCAAGGATGTAAACATCATCGTTTATACATTCTTCTATTATTTTCATTGTGTTGGCCTTTTAGTTATTTAATTCATCCATAATTTAGTATTACAATCGCCATAAGAACATAATTGTTTTTTTAAATGATTACACAATTGCCTGAAAAGTACATATTGAATCATCTGTCTTTTCTCCATTGACATGAAATGCTGCATCTACCATGGCCTAATTTCCCGATTATGCATGGACCAGTCTCTGTTTAATTTCTATTTAATCTATTTAATTTCATTGATATATTTGTCTTTCTTTAGCCAATTCCACAGTTTTAATTACTATACTGCATAAAATGTTTTAATATCATATAGGGAAAATCCATCTTTTATTTTTAAATATTGTCTTGGCTACCAATTTGCATTAACTCTTACACATGAATTTTAGAATTAAATTTTCAACTACTGTGAAAAATTGTACTGAGATTTTATTTGGGATTAATTTATAAATTAGTATAGTAAGAATCTATGGTCAGAAATGTTAAACTAATGCATCTATAAATATATCTTTCCATATAGTAAAGCATTTTTTAGGTCCTTCAGTATCATTTCATATTTTCCCATGGATTTAAAAAATTAACTGGTTATGTTCCTAGCTATTGTGTTGTTTTTGTGCCTATGAAAAATGACATCTTTTTTTCTTGTTATGCTTTATAATGGGTTATGCAAGTCTCTAGAGAAGCTATCAATTTTTGTACATAAATGAGTGTCTTATAATTTGCTATAATTTGCTAACATTAGTCATATGTGAGTCTAGTGTTTTATGTGAATCATAAAATATATTTAGTAGCTTTCCATCTTTTCTTATTCTCTGGAACAGTTTATATAAGTTGGAAATTCCACATACCTTAAAAGTTTGGTAGCCATTACCTGTAAAGGAATTACCTTTTGAGGGTCAGGGCTCAGACTTACACTCAGAGATCAAAAATTGCATGCTCTACCGACTGAGCCAGCAGGGGCCCCTGATTTTGATTTTAACATATTCAAAGAATGATGGTCTAATCAGGCATTCTATTTATGTTGCGCTAGTTTTATAATTTAAATTTTCTTAGTAAATTATGTATTTCATTGCATACTTGTTGGTATAATATTATACATATAACTTATACCTTTTAAACTTATTTTATGTAGTTATATCCTAGAATATTACTATTTTTCTAGTACCTATTCTTAACTATTAAAAATAGGTAATTTAATTGGTATTTTATAATCAACATCAACATTTCACCAGCCCTTCTATTGTCTTTCTGAAAAGGAGACTCAACGTGCTTTTATTTCCTTCTTATTTCCCTCATCTCTTCCTCCTACATCACGTGCTGATAGTCTCTGGGTTTTTTTCCCAAATAGTAACTGAAATTTATACTTATACTTCATGTATAATAAACATATAAGTTATTTAAAATTACATATGGAACAGGAAAAAATGGTTACAAATTACATTATATAGGGCAGAGAATCCACTTATTAAATATACTGTTAGACACACAGATTAAAACTCTACACTTATTTAAAATTAAGTTCTATTAGTCTTTACATACCATTGCTTACTACCTCTACTTCTCCTGGAGTAGTAGTACATTCTCCAGTAAATCTTTTAGAAAGAGACTTTCAGTTTTAACTTTGTGTGTCTTGGTATGTACAATAAATTCTGTGACTTTCATCACTCTAACTGAATAATCCCTTAGCTGCATGAAGTTCTAGGTTCCAAGGGATTTTCCATCAGCACTCTGGAAACAACTCACAGTTGCTCAAAAAGGAAAGTACACTAATTCATGTACACACCTGATCTGAGATGACACAATAATTATTACTTTTATTATGATAACTTGTATTTGTAAAGCAGTTACTTGGAGACATTATAATAAATACATTATTTGGATTTTATTCTTTATGATTACATGAAATAGGTTCTATTAGTCACCCTATTTTACAGGTGAAAAAAACTAAAAACTATTTCCTAGAGATGTAAGGAAATATCAAAACTCACATAAGGATTAAATAGTAGAGTTGGTAAACACAGAAAGGTAGCTGGACTAGTTAACTTCTAAACCTCTACTCCTCGGATGCCTGGCTGGTTCAGTTGCTTTAGGGTCTGACTCTTGATTTTGGCTCAGGTCATAATCTCACTGGTTCATGGGATCGAGCCCCACATCAGGCTCTGCACTGACGGGATTCTGTCTCTCTCCTTCTCTCTCTCTGCCCCTTCCCTGCTCACTCTCTCTAAATAAATAAATAAACAAACTTAAAAAAATATATATATTAAAAAACCTCTACTCCTAATCACTAAAAGAAACTATCTATTTGTAGTTCGATGTCATACATTCCAAACAAGACTACATCTTATGGTAGAATTGAGTAACATTATAGGTATATGCATGCTGTGTCCAGAGTATATGCCTGATGTCTTTTTAAGATCTTATCTAATATGAAATGGTGGTTGAAGTACTCACACTGACCCCTCTGGCTGAACATGAAATTATAGAAGGAAATCAGCCAGATCTTGTTGGTCAATCTTGATTATCGTTTCAGTTGACTATTTGTATAAAGGTAATAAGGCGTTCTCAAAGACAGTTTAAATTCCTCTAAGGAAGGGCAGATTTACTCTCCGGAATGGCAGACGAAATGATTCAAAGTATCACTACAGAATTTTAATTTCCCACAGGGAGGGCACAACCTGAAAGAGTGTGTTAAGTGGCTTGGTAAGTAATACATCCTTTATGCCCTCAACAAAACCAATTCTAAGACACTGGAAAGACTTCCTAGTCTAAGATCTCATATCAGGCATTTCTTAATGTTGTGAACTAGTTTCTTATTTAAGCTAATTCCCCTGGGGTTAGTTTTGGATTACCTTAGGATTTTTGTTGACACTAAATGACCTTAGAATTTCTGTAATCACCAAAATCTCAAAACATTCTTGTTAATGTCAAACAATCTGGCTATCAACTTCCTGAGAAATCACTGTAATATTTACCACTTACATGCCATTTTTAGAATGACTACTTCTTTGTGTTGTGGCCACCTATGACCATTACTGCATTAACTTTCATATTTGATATGTCTGCCCCTGGGCCTGGACCTGACTACTATGTTATAGCCCTTATGTTTCACACTTGTGAATAATAACATTTATATCATGTCAAATGATATGAAATTAACATAATGGTTCTTTGGTTTCACCCAAGAATATTTTAAATACATTGTCTTTCATGGTAACCTTTCTTCTTTCAAAGGTTAAACTCACATCCTTGAATTTGTAAGCAGAACATCAATATCATTTGTATTGGTTATATATTGCTGTATAACAAATTTCTCCAACACTTAGTGGCTTAAAACAACAGTTATATAAGACACTAATAAAAGAAGTTGATGACACAAATAAATGGAAAGATGTACCATGACCATAGATTGGAAGAATTAATATTGTTTGTTAAAATATCCATACTACTCAAAACAATCTACAGATTCAATACGATCCCTATCAAAATACAAATAGTATTTTTCACAGAACTAGAACAAATAATCCTAAAATGTGTATGGAACCACAAAAGGCCTTGAGTAGACAAAGCAATCTTGAGAAAGAACAAAGCAGGGGGTACCACAACCTCATATTTCAAACTATGCTACAAAGCTATAATAATCAAAACAGTGCAGTACTGGAACAAAAACAGAGAGCCCAGAAATAAGCCCACACTTACATGGTCAATTAATCTATTACAAAGGAGGCAAGAATATACAATGGGAAAAAGATAGTCTCTTCAGTAAATGGTGCTGGGAAAACTGGACAGCTAAAATAACGAAACTGAACCACTTTCTTATGCCATACACAAACATAAACTCAAAATGGATGAAAGACCTAAATGTAAGACCTGAAAGCATATAAGTCCTTAGAAAAAATAGAGACGGCAATCACTTGGTCACTGGCTTTAGTAATATTTTTCTGGATCTGTGTTCATAGGCAAGGAAAACAAAAGCAAAAACAAATAGTTGGGACTACATCAAACTAAAAAGTTTCTGCGCAGTGAAGGAAACCATCAACCAAATGAAAAGGCCACCTACTGAATGGGAGAAAATATTTGCAAATGACATAGCCTATAAGGGGTTATTATCCAAAATCTACAAAGAATTCACACAACTCAGAACCAAAAAACCCAAACAATCCAATTAAAAAATGGGCAGAGGACCTGAATACACATTTTTACAAAGATGATATATAAATGGCCAATAGAAAAATGAAAAGATGCTCAATATCACCAATAATAAGGAAAATGAAAACCAAAACCACAATGAGATATCACTTCACATCCGTCAGAAAGTATCAAAAAGTAAAAAAACATAAGAAATAACAGCTGTTGGTGAGGGTGTGGAAGAAAGGGGTCCCTCATGCACGGTGGGTGGGGAAATGCGAACTGATGCAGCCACTATGGAAAACAATATGGAGGTTCCTCAAAAAACTAAAAATGAAAATACCGTATGACCCAACAATTCCATTTCTGGGTATTTACGAAATACCAAAGAAAACAAAAACACGAATTCAAAAATATATATGTACGCCATGTTTATTGCAGCATTATTTACAATAGCCAAGATAGGAGGCAACCAAAGTGTCCATCAATAGATGAATAGATAACAAAGATGGAATATATATACACAATGCAGTATTACTCAACCATAATAATAAATGCAATCTTGCAATTTGTGACAACGTGGATGGACTAGAGAATATTACACTAAGTGAAATAAGTCAGACAGAAAAAAAACAAATGCCATATGATTTCGCTTAGATGTGGAATCTAAAGACAAACTAATCAACAAACAAATAAAAGCAGAAATAGAGTCACAAACACAGAGAACAAACTGGTGGTTGCCAGAAGGCAGGAGGATGGAGAGGGATGAGTACAAAAAATTAAGAGATACACACTTTCAGTTAGAATATAAATAAGTTACAGAGGTGAAAAGTATAGCATAGGGAATATAGTCAATTATATTGTATTAACTTTGTATGGTGACAGTCACTATACTTATTGTGATGAGATTTTCATAATGTATATAATTGTCTAATCATATCATACACCTGAAATTAATATAATATTGTAGGTCAACTACACTTTAATGAAAAGTTTGTAATGAATAGAATTACTATATGCAAGAAAACCCAACGACAACAAACATTTATTATCTCACAGTTTCTCTGGGTCAGGAATTCAAGCACAGCTTTGCTGGATGCCTCTGGCTCAAGGTCTCTAATAAGGCTGCAATCAGGCCGTCAACCTGGACTGCAGTCATCTCAAAGCTTGACTGAGAGATGAGCCACTTTCAAGCTCACTCATGTGGCTTTTGGCAGTCCTCTAGCCCTTCCTGCCTTTTGACCAGATACATTAGTTCCTTGCCACATGGGCTTCTCCACAGGGCACCTAACAACATGGGAGCTGCCTTCCATTGGAACAAATGAAGGAGGAGAGGGCACTTGAGACAGAAGCCAAATCTTTTTGTGACCTAATCTCAGTAATCACTTCTGCTACATTCTATTCATTAGAAGTGAGTCCAGCTCAAATTTAAGGGGAAGGGAAAATAAAAGACTGTGAACGTTAGGAGGAAGGGATCATTAAGGACTGTTTTAGAGACTAGTTACGACTTCATTTCTTCACAGTGTATGCTGAAGTTGAAGTATGCACACTGACTTGTAAACATGTCGGGAGTATTTTCTATGGAGCGGTTGTGACAGCCTATCTATTTGTTAGAGGGGCAGAACTCTCTAGGCCAGGACATAATTATAAACTCTTTAATGTTTATGAAGAGTATCAATACTAATATGAGAATAACTGACATCTATCATATAAATAACTATGTATCAGCTTTATCTATACATATGTAGATATCTATTTTGCTTAAAGTTTACAGTTGTTTTGCGTGCTTACTCTATGCCAGGCACTTTACCAATTCACAGAAGTCATTGCAAAGTGGGCATCATTATTCCCATTTTACCAAAGAGGAAATAAAAAGCTTAAAGGAAGTACTCAGGATCACATAGCTAGAAAGCTGGACTATTGGGGTTTAAATATAAATAAAAAGCCTGTCCTATATCTAGCCTTACCACTATCCAGCAATTCAGTTTTGAATGGACTTTCATCTAGCTTCTGTCAAAACTGAGTTTAGGGCAAATTATATTATAATAATAGACTATGGTGATAAATGTAATCCCTGGTTAATAAACAGAATCAACTTAAGGGCTTTAAAAGATACATAGCCACGTGAGTCCTAATCCAAGGTCCACTGAATCAGAATTTCTGGGAATAACATCAATACATATATGCTTTTTATTTTATATTTTGAAACATTCCCCAGATAATTCTGATGGTACAGTTTTGGGAAGTGCTAGTTTAAGGTTTACATTAATGATTTATTCCACTAAAATAGTATTTCTAAAACTATGTCTATAGAGCTGATGCACACTCAATAATAATCTTTCAATAAGAAGTTCTAGAACTATATCTTAAACAAGCTTCCTGGGTGAATCCCGTATCACTAACATTCTAAAACCATCACTATATGCTTACTAAGTTCTACCCTTAAAACACCCTACTTTGGCTCTCTAGTATTCTCATAACTGACAGACTAATCTTGAGTTCTTGCCTTTGTGGAGGATTCAAAAACAATAATCAAAAAGCCAAAAAACAGACATATAGGGAACACTTCAACATTCTTAGGAAATTTATCATTTTCTATCAATATTTATTGATGGTGACTTAAGAGCCATGTAGCTGAAAGACAGCTTTAATGGTTATCTTAATTATACCTGATTTCTGGTTGAATTATGGTTCCTTTTTCTACATCATGGTTTCTCAATCTTGTCACTACTGACATGTTGGGGCAGAGAATTCTTTGTTGGGGAAGGAAGAGTAGGACGTGGCAGGACACTGAGCAGCACCCTGGCCTCTATCTACTATAGCACTAAGTGGTGCTCTCCTACTAAGTGCCAGCAGCAATCCACTTGCCCAGCTCCTCCCACTCCAACTGTGACAACCAAAAATGTCTTCGGGCTTTGCCAAATGTCCCCTGCAGGACAAGCTGCCCCCTGCACTACCTGATCGCTTACCTCTTCTGACTACCTTCATAGTTAACAGTCTCATATAAGCATTTTACTTATGGACCGCTTGCACTGTCTGTGGAAGTAAGAGTTGTGAATACAAACACATCTGAAGCAAAGATTAAACTTTATTATAAATCTATTAATATATGAATATTCGGAAATGGATTGAGTCTTCATATAATTATCGATAGATTCCAAAATAGAGTAACAGATCCTTTACTTCAATATGCCCTTTTGGAGATCTGTGAAATGACTTGCCACGCTGAGCTTGTTTTCCTCACAGTTTAGCTAGCATTATCAACAATTCTCCAAAAACATATCATAGTTCTTTAGTGCAAGCCACTGTCTATGGGCACCATGCCAGGTAACAAATTATATAGAGACGGGCAAGTGAAAGGGAGATGAACAGAACCACAGAGTTAACATTTGTCCTTCATTATATTTGTCTCTTTATCCACTATTTAGCAAAATGCCATAAGAAATTTTATCATAACTCTGTGTTTAATGTTGGAACCAGATAAGTACTGGTCCAGAAGAGTAAGTATTTATTTGTAGTATTTGATACCTGGTTAATCTTAAATTTCAGAGCTAGTTCTCATTAAAATCACTAGCATTTCTATTTACACTCTTTCCTGTCTGTTGACATTTTGTAAATAAATATTTAGACACCAAGTGGCTGTATCTACAGACTTTCAAATATGGGGATAAAAAAATGAAAAATATCATCATCTAGCTGTTTCCTAACTTTGCATGTTTTGTTCTATGTTAAGAATGCTAATTAAAAAAAACAAATAAAACAAATAAAAAAGTAACAGGAAGCTCCATTTTTCTATACATTCACATTAAAAAGGCATGAGAAACTTAAGAGTAATTTAAGGACATCTAATGCTTATATAAATTAGAAACTATATATTTGATTAAAAGTCATTTTTTTTAAATTTCTAACAGAAATACGCTGTTATGTTACATGTAGGATTCTGGTATTCATTATAGCTACACTGCTTTACATAATTACAAGGCCACTGAAAATAAAAGTAGTTTACTTTCATTCAATTAACACTAATTGAGTGTATATATTATGCAGATGTTGTACCAGGTGCTAGGAAAGACTAAGATGAATAATCATGGTTCCTGCCCTTGGGGAGCTCACAGTTCATGGAGGAAACAGATAGTTACGTGACTAATGGTAGTACAAAGTGATAAGAGATACATACTGTACCATGCAAACACAGGACACAGACCGAGGGACCAGTAAGCAGTTCTGGAGTGTGGCTGAAGGTCACAGTGCACATTGGGAGAATGTAGGAGAAGATGGGCTATCATGGTGGTGTGCAGACTTCACTCCACAGAAAAAAGTGAAGTAAAAGTATTTTCCTTCTAGGGGCACCTGGGTGGCTCAGTCAGTTAAATGACCAACTCTTGATTTCTGCTCAGGTCATGATCTCACAGTTCTTGAGATCAAGCCCCACATCCGGCTCTGTGCTGACAGCGCGGAGCCTGCTTGGGATTCTCTCTCTCCCTCTCTCTCTGCCCCTCCCCTGCTCACTCTCGCTCTCTCAAAATAAATAAACTTTTTAAAAAGTGCTTTCTTTCTAGTTATATCCTGGAATTATAACAAAAGCTAGGTTAGTATTTTTTTTTTGCTACTTTTTATTAAAACAATATAAATCAGGTTGTTTTTGTTTTTAATTTTTTTTGATGTTTATTTATGTTTGAGAGAGAGTGTATGTGTGTGAGCAGGGGAGGTGAATAGAGAGAGGGAGACAGAATCTGAAGCAAGCTCCTGGCTCTGAGTTGTCAGCACAGAGCGTGACATGGGGCTGAAACTCACAGACCATGAGATCATGACCTGAAGCTGAAGTTGGACGCTTAACCGATTGAGCTGCCCAGGTACCCCCATGTTTCTGTTCTTTTTAACTCAAGTGTATCCAGTGGCATATTTATCAATAAAAATTCCAAGTCAAAAATAATTTCTCTAGTTATTTAGTACTTTTGATTTCAAATGCAAACTCCTTTCTTCTACTGTAACTATACAACTTTCACTAGTGCTACCCAAAAATGAAAGCTTGAAGTGATAAAATATGTGGAAAAAAGTGTATCACAAACTTCAACTTGGATATATTCTATTTTATGGAAGATCATGTCAATCACAGACTCAGTGCTCCATATTTTAACCAATTGAAGCCCACTCCTGTCATTTCCCCTTCTCCCTCACTGGAAAGGTGGCTAAGGGTTTCCATCGATCTTTAGATAAGTATACTGAATATAATAAAACCCAAGCCAAGCCTATTGGGGTGTTCAGTATATATCTAAATGCATTGAGTCAAGGGCATCAGCAGGAGCAACAGCCTTTGCTTTCCAGCTAGTGGTTCCTTTATTCACATGTCTGGCCTCCGGGTTTAAGATGTTCTGAGTCTCCTGATCTTTCTCCCCTTTCTCTTTGGCAAACCTTACTCTCAGGAAAGGATCTGATATTTACATCTTAATATGAATTTAAGTCACTGCATTACTTCTCCCTGCATTACTTATGTATATCACAAATTTTAGATATTCGTTAGTAGGAAAAGAAGATTGAATGGAATGAACTGTGTTCATCCTGCCCTGTCTCAGCATTCGGTACAATGTGGAAAATAAGAGATACTTAGTAAATACTTACTGGCTGATCGCTGAATGGCTCATCAGATATTCAAATATTTGAAGCATACAAAAACAAAGCATAAAATTTTATATCTTCGGATAATGTAGGTGACAGAAGAGTATATTAAACACCTTCTACTTTAGTCTCTGCACTGTACAGAGTATAGGACATGCCAGCAAATAAAGAACCTAAGATAGCCTAGGGCAGCACACCTGGAAACAGAGCTCAGACCTCCTGACCAAATCCATTTTCCCCTCAGCAACATGCTATTTTCTGCTGAGCAGGCAGCATAGTCTTCAGACTGAATGAGTGCAAAAAACTGAAGCAGAGTTTATACTACGTGCATCTTTGCCGGGCATTTTGACTCTTCTATTATAGTCTCTGGTTATTCTTTACCATAACACCAGTCGGGCCTTAGCCACTAAGACACTCTACAGGATTGTTACCAGTCAGTAATTTAAACTTTGAACTTTGTTTTCAGACACACTAGTCATCCTAAATATCACATTCTGTCTGTATTTCACCATACATGCCTCCTTGTATGTACATCTTCATGGAGATCTTTAAGACCCATCTTTTTCATCAATTCTTGTCAAAATATGTTTTATTTAATTTGTAAACCAAATATTCCCTGGCCTTACCACCCTATAACTACAAAATAAAATTACATTTCTTAATAATTATATAATGATGACTTAGAATTCTATTCGCCTGCAGGGAATTCAGTCTCTCACTTTGGGATATTTATGTGCTCTATACCTCCGGTCTGTCTTTTTGGGTCTCGTCAGTCTTCTAATCTCTACTCTGCCCAGTGAGCTGTTACTTGCTCCATGCAGATCACCTCGTGATAGTCTGAGATTGCAATTGTCTCTCAAGCCATTATCCCTTTTCCATGCATTCTCTATGGGGTGATATTGTGTCCACAGGGGTGAAAATTGGTTCTTTGGGGGTGAAAATGTCTTATTCATCTTGTTTTTTTTTTTTAATATATAAAGCACAGATATGCGTATAGTACATCAACAGATATACAGTCTATTTCTGGTATTAAAATTTCATGGAGTGGGAGGCAATTAGGGGGAAAAAATGCCTAACAAGGCTCCTTAGGGAGTTGATAATGAAAACAAAAACAAGGTTGAGAAACATTGCTCTAACCCTTCATCCCAAGTATGGGAACAGCCCCTGCCCTTAACTTTTCATAGCCCAACTGAGACCAACCTGCAGGTGCTCACAAGATTTACTAAACACTTATGAGGTTATAAAAGATGAACTTCTTGGGAAAGTGCTAAATATGGCCCCACTCAGAACAGATCCTCCCTTAGAACACCTCACAAATGTGCCTCCCTACCTACTTCCTGGTCAGCTTCTCATCAGTGTTACTACCTTCTCTCCATGAGTTTTGGACACACCTGCGATTTAGATTTCACATTTCTCCTCCCCAATTTCATTCATTTGTCCTGGAGCTGCCACTTTCCAGGGTGACTAACTGTGGGAATTCCTACTCTCTCCAGGGTGTTCAATACTCATAATGTGACCTTGCTTTGTGGCCTCCAGAAGGAAAATCCTATTGGCATATCCTAGTCTGATACAGTACAGTTTTCAAGTCTGTGATATCTGGTCTTATATTACTCAAAGGTTGTCATATCAACAATTTAATCTAAACTGAGATTAGTCAAACCCAACCCAATACCCTTTCAGGTTCCCTTTTGGCTGATATGAAATAATACTGCTAAGTCTTCCCGCTCACCTCAGAGATCATGGTGCCTAAACTCTAGTACACACATTTAGAAAACAGTGACAAGATTCTTTAACTTTTCTTGCCAAAACGCAGCAGTCAGGGAATCTTGGAAACAATACTGTTAATCTGTCTTTCCTTTAACTGCCGCCACACGAGTGACCCAGCAGAGCTGTCAGCTGTTGAGTATTTATATGGTTTTACATTAGTTCAGATCAAAGTGTGCACTGATGGTAAATAAAAAGCTTCCAGTAGGTTAACCAACTTGTCCCTGTTTGCTTAGAACTTTCTTTAACTTAGCAATGAAAGTCCTGAGTCCCAGGAAACCACTTGATCTTGGGCAAACTAATTTCCAGCTTAGTTCAGTGACTACCTGGAGACCATTCTAGCGAAGGTGACATAACAGCAGCAAGTATTGCCATGATGTTTTTTGTAGTGCAGTATTGAGTTTGTTTTCTTGATGCTACATTCTCCTTTACCCTGTTTCCCACTGTAAAAAGAAAATCTATATAGCAACGTTTTCCCCACATATAACAAGTTAAACATTTTATCTTATAATCAATATGTGAACACACACATCTTTTAGAAACTGGACATTTAGATGGTCGTTCTGTAACAAGCTTCTAATAGAAGATGCTATTATTTTTGACAGCTGGAAGTGGTGAATCATCCTGTTTGGTAATCACAGTTTGCTGGTTGTCAAGAAAAAAACATTTTAAATATTGCATGATACTGCTTAGCCCCCTCTGCTCCTCCTTGTCAATGCCACTGCTGTGTCTCCTGAGAGACCCAATATGTTAGGGCATGTCCATTGAAAATTGAAGCTGTATAATCTATTACATGCAAAATAGAAATCAGCTTCACGCTGTGGGTAGCATTGAAACAGGCTTGTTACATTTACAAAGATTGTTCTGATAAGAGCATCCCCAGTTAACCAACATATGGGCACTGATGAGGCTATGTGTCTCTCATTTAATTTATAGTTGGAGCTTCCACCTTTGAGGTTTAACTAGCTTTTCAATGGTACATTTTGCACCTGTTCAGTGTTACTAATCCCAGAGACTATTTTACTCTTTATCCTGTGGAATTATCCAGAGAGGCCAATTAAGAAAAAAGAAAGAAAAGAAAGAAAGAAAAAAGCAATTCAGGGAAATAGAATGTACTGCATCCCAGAGGTTACGAGATGGAGCACATGAGGGAAAATGAATTCTTCTTTGAATATGCTACTGTAATTATTAAAATAAAGTCTTGTATATATATAGAGTCACAGTATGTGTGTGTATGTGTATATATATATATATATGTATGTGTATATATATATATATGTATGTGTATATATATATATATATATATATATATATATATATATATATATAGTCACATACTGGAGGAAGCTTTTAATGAGTGTTTAAAAAGCTCTATTAATTCCTAATGTATATAATTTTGATATTTGTGAAGTTCCTACTGTATAGATTAATGACTACAGAAAACTCTTCCTTCTCTCCTTCTTCTCCAAAAATAACAGAGTTCAATGTCGCATAACTTCTATGTCAGCTAAGGGAAGGAGAAGATGCTTTCATTTCTATCTTACAAATGGAGAGACCATAGCACAAAGACATCGTGACATCTCTAGCAATCTCATAATTTGCCAGCATGCCTATAATATGATCAAGTCGGAGCTCTCACATCCTTGCGAGATATATGGCAGGAAAATGGTCCCATTTTTTTCTTTATTTTGTTTTCTTTATTTTATTTTCTTTCTGAAAAGCATAGTTTATTAAGGCTTCAAAAGATTTATTTTCTGGTAGTTTTTTGGTTTTTTTGTTTGTTTTTTGTTTGTTTGTTTGTTTGTTTAGGATACTGCTTAAGCACAGCCAGAAAGGAAACCAAAACATCAGGTATTAAAAGTTCTGTCCAACCTAAATAGGGAACAGACTGGATTTAAATGTACCAACTGGAATAAGTGTAATATTGCTACACTTCAGTTTCAATTAGAGCAGTTTTTCCTTTTGCTATGTCAAGGCTGTGATCTTTTATATTCAGATTGTTTTGAAGTACTTAAAAGGTAGTCACCACATCTTATGTCCTGATTCAATTATAATAGTAAGTTTGGTGCTACGGAATTATACCTGATCAATTAAGGAAGATATTATGTAATTTTTCTACTTATATTAGAAAGATTCCATAGTGCTCTAATTGTTTAATATGACTGCTCACATTTCATTAAGATAAAATCATAGTAGATTATTTTAATATTTAATTATTAACAAGAGACTTGGCTATATAACGGAGTTCTGGCCAAATATATAGGTTGCACTGTGTGATTCAACTCTATTCAGTTTCATCTCACAACAGAACTGTACCTGTATTATTTCAATAATCCAATCCTGATGCAGGTTCTCCCTCTTCATTAATTAATAACCTCTGCATTCAGAATTTTAGACTAACAGAATTAAGAAAATTAAACGAGTTTGAAAGACATCCAAACTTCTTGAAGTTTTGATATATATCTATTATTTTTAAAGACTGTTCATTGCATCTTTTCCCCATCCCCCAGCCCATACCTCAATTGCTTCTTTTAGCAAAAACAAGCTGCAAGAGAGAGAAAGAAATAGGAAAGAAATAAGTTTTATTGTTAAATAAATTTTATTTTGAGAATTTTATATTTTCCTTAAGATTCCATAAAAGCATCTGAGTAGCTTGGGTAGCATAGATTGGTGATTATTGATTCATCTTTCTAGTGACTTCATTATTTAAATTCTGCCTATTCCCAAAAGAATCTGAGTTGGCTCTCAAAATGGACATAAGACGAAAAGATGATAAATAAATTAAAAAACTGGGGAGATAGGAAAATGAAGAACATTAATAAAAACTCTAACTAAATGGCCAGAAAATGGGATTCAGTGATCGTACTATTAGCTCTTTAATCTTAATGCCAGTGCTTCTTAATTCTGTTTGTACATTTAGCTACTGGGAAGCTTCTAAAAAATACCAATGTCTGTTGAGGTGCTGGGGTGGCTCAGTTGGTTAAGCATCTGACTCTTGATTTCAGCTCAGGTCATGATCTTACCATTCGTGAGATCAAGCCCCATATCAGGCTCTGCGTTGATGGTGTGGAGCCTGCTGGGGATTCTCTCTTTCCTTCTCTCTCTGCTCCTCCCCTACTCATGCTTTCTCTCTCAAAATATGTAAAATAAACATTAAGAAAAAATCCCACCAATGTCTGTACTCCACCTCAGACCAGTTACATCAGAATTTGAGAGTGAGGCCCAGGCACTGCTATTTTCAGAAAATTATACAGATTATTCTAACATGCAACCAGGATTGAGAATCATTGTCCTATTCCAAAAACACATACCAAACAAACAAATACCCCACCCTGGCTGTCTCCTTTTCAATATAAAGAAAGTGACCAGACTTCCATTGCAACCCATTCTGTGTCTGACATTATTACTTTCTTTAATTTAAACTGATTCAAATTCTTTTCAGTAAAAAATTTGTCAAGACTCTGCTTTCAAGGTGCTTATGACCTTGTGGAAGCAGAAACAAAACTAAGTAGTCCAAGATGCAGAAGGCATAAAGGCTCAATTGTGAGGTTAATACAGATATGTGGGGGAGAGAAGTGATTCATTATAACTGAAGAGAAGGGTATGAAATCACAAAGGACTGCAGGGAGGAGGCAGCAGGCATTTGTTCCAGTGCTTGAGAGCTAAGGAACAGCAGTTAGAGACTAGATGAAGGCAAATGCACTTGCATCAGAAGCACAGAAGTAAGTGATCCTGTGTGCTGGGAGTCCATGGACAGGAGAGCAGACCCACAGGCACATGGACAGGAGGCGGCTAAATAACTACACTCACGAGTAGTTCTCATGCTACATTTCATGGAAGATAGTTTTTTCAAGGATAGATGCAACAGGAAGAAATTTCCCGTTTGACTACCCTGGAGTTAAAAAACCTGATGGTGGCCTGTGTATGTGGCAGGATAATTAGTTGAGACTTTATTTTGTCCTTCCGCCCCTAAGATTTTCCTGTGCACGTTTTCTGAAGCAAGTTACCAAGCTTGTGGTTCCTTATAGTCCTTGCAGTCAGAATCTGAGGAGAATAAAGAAAATGCAGAAAGAAAATAAAGAAAATGCCCAAAGCAGTCTATATTTGAAAAGCCTTCATGAATTGATTTTGCTAGAACTCTTCCAGATGAGAGGAGAAACAGAGAGGGCTCTGGGCAGAGGACTCTGAGACAGAGCTGTTACTCTGAGTGAGTGGGCATCTCAGGAAGGGAACCTCAACTCAGGGTTTCCAGCATTAGCGGAGATTCTCTTACCTACATGAGTGGCATACAGTAAGTCAGAGAACATCAAGGGACCATAGCAGGCAAAAACCATGAGAAGTCAGTAGCAACCAGGATATACTGGACATCAGAGGCTCACTCCCATTTCTAACTACTGAATAAACCTTTGAGAGCCTGGCCCAACCAAGAGAGGAAAAAAAGGGAGGAGATCCTAAAATAACTGGAAGAAAATTCTCCACTGCCCTGAAGGATGATGTGAGGAAAATAGCTCCTGTACAGTCAAGTTTGTGGACCTAAATTTGCACGTGCTACAGATATATGGATACTTGGGCTCAAGACTGTGGGGGAGAATTTGAATTAACTAGGTTCCTCCCTTTAGTTACTAGAAGAGCTTCTAGAATAGAACTAACATTTACTACACACTAATTAACTGCAAGGTATTTGCTTATATTACCTCATTTTCTCTTCATAGAAATCATATAAAATAAGAACTAGTTTTATTTCCATTATACAGATGAGATCAAGACCAGTCCACTTGGGGACACCTGGGTGGCTCAGTCGATTGAGCACCCAACTTTGGCCCAGATCATGATCTCATGGTTATTGGAGCCCCACATCAGGCTCTCTGCTGTCAGCACAGAGCCTGCTTTGGATCCTCGGTCCTTGGATCCTCTGTCTCCCTCTCCCTGACCCTCCCCCACTGGCTTGTGCACACATGCTCTCTCTCTAAAAATGAATAAACATTAAAAAAAATTAAAAACCAGTCAACTTGGTAAGGCAACTCAACAAGAATATGGGGAACCTTTTGTGATGTCACAAAAACCTATTTCCTTAACTTAATCCCTGTATCTCCTCCACAGAAGCATTATTCTATGCTGCTATTAGTAAAAATATAGACGCTAATAATAATAAACGAAAGGACAGGAAAGCTGTCTGTGGAGGACTTATTTTCCTTCTCTCCTTGACAATTTGAAAAACTCTGATAAAAAAGGCTGAACAAGTATACTGCCCTCACTTTAAGAGATAACTAGAAGAGAAGAATTTCCAGTATCATCCATTCTGTTCTTACGGTATATCTCTGCACATTTTCTTTCCTTTTCCTATGACTGCAAATTTTTCTCTGCCATGACTGCTTGTCATTTACATTCATTGTGCTCTGATAAAGGGCTGTCATAGCTTTAAAGTAGGCAATTCCACCAAAGTAACCTTCAAAAAAAAGAAAAAAACCATCCAAAATCAAATGCTTATAGATCTCTGTCTCACTACTCCTTATCTCACAATGAATATGTGATAAGGAAATTCTTCTACCATATATTCACTGGGAAGGAAAAATGGATTGCATTTCCATACGCGAGGCAGTATTTTTGATGAACTTTGAGATATTCTGGTACTTTATGCACCTGTCACTCTGTTCAGTCATCGTAGTTTTGTTTCCTGACAACTTGTTCACTTGTATAAAGAGGCCAGTGAGAGGCTGAATTAAATAGGGAAAGAAATTCCTAAATGGTAGTTGTGTCGAGGAGGTAGGTGTGGCTTCTTCATAAAACTGCTTCATAGTGGAGATCTCAGGAGTAAAGGGGTCCTAAAACCTTTATTGTTGCCCCAAAACTGTGTTCCTCTATCCTGATAAGGTACATTTTAGAAAATCCTATAAGGGACAGAGACTGGATAGGTATGTTCATCTAGAAAATTCAGAGATAGATACGTGAGTGTGTGTGCGTGTGTGTTTGTGAAAGAAAAGAGATGACTCAAAGTATGATTACCGGAACATGAGTAGCTTTAGCTCTCCATTCTAGGTGGTGAGGTGGGGCAAATTTAATAATCCACTATATTCCATTATTCTTCAAGATTCACATTTCCCTAGAATGAACATCTCTAAATTATAATAATAATTTACAAACAAAATAATGAATAAGAAGCATAAAAATAGTATTACACAACATCTGAAAAGAAAGAGAAAAGTATATAATGATAGTTTGAAAATATCATTAAGTACCAATTAAAATAGTAGGAAATGTTCCATCGACTACAGGCAATGCCTCTGAGAGTCTTGGAATGGAGAAGGGTAATAAATATATTGGTACTCAGTCATGGAAGAAACCGCTGGACAAGTCGGTGCCAGGGCAGAGCTGACTGAGTTCTTCAGGAAGCTGGAAATAACCGAAGCCACAGCTTCTAGATCCCTTTAATCTAGGATCACCCTCCTCAGGGGAATAATATACCCTTAACAGGACTAAATGAGGTCAGCCTTCATGGTTCTGCTACGCACAACAGCGGGCATGGAGGGAGGTCAGGTTTCTTGCCGGGTTTCAAAGACATATAGTCCCTGCCCAACTTCGTGTGCTCTCCACTCCTAAAGCCAGAAATTCTTTTAAAATATACGGAATAATCTTTATCAGTTTGTGTTTTTCCTGAATCAAGAGAAGAGAATCTTGGGAGGCCAATGTGTGATCAGGGTCAGAGAAGTATTGATGGGTAAACACCGCTCTCTGAGGAAACCTCAGGGATCCACTGACGAGCTGGTCTGGCTGTGCTCTTCATCCCCACTGGCCGTTTCCACCTACTTTAAGAAGCAGTACAATGGCAGCTTCGACAGAGAGCTTGGTTGTTTTGTTATAAGGAGCTTCATTTTCCAAGGATGAATTATGAAGCCTTTCTCTCTCTCTCTTTTTTTTTTTTTTTTGTTGTTGTTTTAAAATAGGGCTGTCTCATCTGAAAATGTGTTAATTAAGTCATCATGTATTGCCTTGTTTCTAGTCCTACACATTTGATATGGGCGAACTACTCTTTAGAAGACAGCTCCAATACTTGGAGTAGCAGCTGGAGTGATTCTACCAAGAGCCCGGTCTGGAAGGGCTGAGCATGAAGAGTGGGCTTGGCAAGAGGAAGAGGAAAGGGATGGTCTGACCAAACTCAAAGGCAGGCAGGATCCTTATTGTGGCCCTTGGTTGAGTCCACTTTCCTTTCTGAGTGTCTCCTAATCAGACTTGATATTACCTGCCCATTGACCTGTTTCCCAAAGCACTCTCCTAGCTGGCCGGACATTGGCTTTCCTCAGCCAAAAGCCAGCTAGAAAAATACTACCTCTGTCTTAATAGGCTGGAGTGTGACACTTCAGGGATGGAAGCAACAGCCATTGGTCCTATGCCCAGTCAACTGGATATTCAACTCAATTATATGACAATTTAGTAGACATCTATTATGTTCAACGGCCCTGGGATAGTTTGGAGAGAGACAAAAGAATTGAAACTAGTCTCCCCCCTTGGGTACTTTAAGACCTATCTTGGGGACAAAGCAGCTATTTTCAAGAACAATAATAAGCACAGCAAGAGAAATGCAGCAATGTGTTATGAAAAAAAAAGGATAATCAGAGAATTCCCCCCCTACCCCCCACCCCAGCACATACTCAGTGTGCTCCTAACAAGGTAAGGTGTGACTTCAAGCTCTCTGCATCCCAGTACCTCCAGCAGTTCTGGAACATAGTGTTTGCTAAGCCATTATTTATAAGAAGGGATGTGCAGTGGTATGAATCTGAAAGGGCTTACTCGTCAGGTGAAGCGCTGCTGGAGAGAGAGATGAGGGTTGGAAGAACATTCTAGTCCAAAGAAAAGAATATGAGCAACAGCTCAGAGACATATAGTCCCTGCCCAACTTCCTGTGCTCATTGACTTCCACTTTATCCAGGAATTTTGAGGAGGCATTTCCATACAGGTAGTTGAAAACAAGACTTACCTGGTAAAAATAGCTTAGTTGATCTCCTAACTCTAACAGTTGCTCAGGAACCCATGTCTGGTTGCTTCCCTCCCCTACCTCTATTCTTTCATACCTTTCCACTTCTCCTTTGGGTCCTGTGTCCCTTTTCTCTTGGTCTGAGAAATCCCCTTATGTAGGCTGAGGGGATAAGGCACAGGTGCATTACCAGGTCACCAAGCTAATCCAAGCTTTCCCACACAACAAAGTGCTTTAGAGTTGGGCTTTTGTATAGCTCTCCTAACTCCCTCCAGTATTCATCTCTTTTCTGTGACTGGCATCACAGAAGCTCTGAGAGTTGATATGGACGCAGCATGACAGAAGTGTGAGTCACAAATGCTCATTTTCCACTTCTTTATTTTGCCTTCTGAGTCATAGTGCCTCTGAAAAATTAAACACCTCCTCTCCCCACCACCTGAACTCCTGAAAACTTGCAACAAGTCCATATGCACCTCCAACTCTCTGCTCTTCAATGACCTCAAATGAAACTTTTCATAAGGCTTTGGCTCCCCATCGGATTGAGGATTCAGTGGGTGGCCTCGGTTTTATAATAAAAGGCTAGTAGAAAGTCTTTTTTTTTCCTTCCATTTTCACTGTATTTTTCAGTTTTGGCTGTCCTTTCTTTCCTCCTATCTCTGTAAGATTTCTTTCCAGACATTTCTTCAAATGATTTGACAACAGCTCTGTTATCTTCTAAGAACCTAATAATATTACTCTGGCTGCTTTAGAAAAAATGTGTCTGTTTTTCCATGTCATTAAGAAGCATCTGAAATCTCTCTGAAAATACATGAAAAGAATATGTAGAGGGGCTCCCAGAATCTGAAAGTCCCATTAAAATTAAGCCCCATTAGTGTTTTTCATAACATCAAAGAGTCATCAGTGCATTTAAAAAATGTACTATTTTGTTTTGGTTATGGGTGGGGTAGGACTTACATGCAAATTTACTTGCTTCTGAGTTTATCATAGGAATCAAAGAAAAGAAGTGGAGAGAAAAGGAATGAAGAGAAAAGACTGCTCTGATTCTTTTCATCTCAGGTTATTTCTGAAATGACAAAATTATGATCCCACAAAATTCTCAAGAGCTCTCTACCTGTTGCTACAGTTCCACTGCTCTCAAGGGGTGACCTGCCTAGGAAAGGATCCCTTTTTGTCTTTCTGGCTACTAAGCTGAGGCAGATGTAGCCACAAGGTGTCACTATTGCTAAAATAGATCTCCACCTACGCACTCAATTGTGATTATGTATAGAAACTTGGCTTTCATTTTGGTTTTAAGTAGGGTCTTTGGGAAAGGTACTTTTTGATAGGCAATATTACTTGTCTCCTTCAAACTGTGACCCTGCATGAGGCTCGGATTTCTAATCTGGAAATTGGATAGAAGAAAACAGTGCCTGTTTTTTAGAACAGTTGTTTGCCTTAGAGAACCCTGGGAAAGCTGAGTTTCACATTCAGGATTGAGTAAGCACTCAACAAAGGTTAGATCCCTTCACTTAAAGTGAGGAATTAAGTTAAGAGATAGAAGTGGGGGAGAGGGTGGTAACTTTAAAGTCTCTTCCTTTCCTTTCCTTTCCTTTCTTTCCTTTCCTTTTCTTTCTTCCTTTCTTTTGATTTTAAAGTTACAAGAATATCATTTAGTACAGAGTTCTAGTTACTATAAATAGTTATACCATTTAAAAAATGTTTAGGAAAAGCTAAATAGTATGGCTTCCTCGGATGTGGCACGATAAATTATAATGTATAAATATTAAAGTCATACTAAAGTCTCTAAGGAGTTCTGTCATAAAGAAACCTCTCTAATTGACCTATTTTGTTGAATCCAGTTTTCCAAGTTTCTTTGAGCCAAGAACATATTTTTTATTATCTAGGTTGGGAAACTTTACTCTGGTTTAACTTTGTTGTACAGATATGAGAACAGAAACCTAGACAGTAACTTTTGGTTCACAAAACACATCTTGGAAGTGACACAGGTGGTCTAGAACTGCTACTAGGTTAGATTGGGTTTGTACCAATTCACAAGAAAAAGTGATGTTCATCTCTTTCTAATCCTGTGTTTAGTAATGTCAGATTGAAAGCTTGAAATAAGCCACAGTGGGAATATTGACACCACAGAAATTGGCAATCACTACAAACCATTTTCCCCAGATGGCAGGTTTTACCAGTATACTACTATTAGCGCTCAGGCATTCAGATACCGAACCCAAGGTAAAGGAAGGGTGTTTGGTAACTGGCCACTATCTCTTCCAACCCAACCCTGATTTCTGGGACAGCTTCAGGGGCCAGAACAAGTTCAGTGACTCCATCTACCCCACCACTGGTCCAAGATGGCTTATTTTTTAGATTCATGGGATGCAGGCTATGAGGATTTGGTGACTCCCAGGTGCTGTCCAGCTGCTCTAAAAAGTCCTTCTCACTAATATGTACCCTATCCTAGTCTCACAGAGGAGAAAACTGTAATGCAACCAAGTTTATCACTGTGATCACAGTCACACAATCAATAGCTACCCACCAGGCTTTAAATAGCATGATTTTCCCTTGAGCCACTTTAGGTTTCCTTTAGTGTAGGGAAAAAGGAGCAGAAATGACCTGCTTGGGAGGGGCACTCCTGAACAAGAAAATATACCAGAACCAAGGAACGAACACTCTTTTCAAGAGGCTTCTGCCTATTCTTTCTGAAACTCACATTTCCCTCAGTCATGAGGGTAGAAAAGGAGTTGTTCCATGCGTGGTGGGGGAGATAAAACATGAATACACCAGGAGACACAGAGCAACTGCTACCATTGACTGTGGCTTCTGGGCAGAGAGAAAATGTGGAGAGAACCAGGAGGTTAAAGTCATTTTTACAAATAATAGCTTGGGTGTTAAACCAGGATGACAAGTCGCTTCATGCTTTTCGAAAATGGCTTCAAATCATTCATCAATTGTTTCAGTCATAACATTAGCATCACCAAAGGCCCTGAAAATTGAAATGAAACTATGGTAGGAAAGCAAAAAGAGTACAAAGCCATGTGAGCTCTGGCGTCGGCTCTGTGCTGTGCCATTACTGGGTTGTGCACAGATGCCATGGTGGCCCAGTGCCCAGGCTCCACTAGCAGTGGGTCCTGAGAACCCAGTATGCAATAAGAGTGCCTAAGAATCTCTGGAAGTAGTGAAAAGGAGCTGGTCACTCCAGCTAGATAATGACTTGCCTAATCCCACTTTTTTATTTGGGGAATGAAGCACTGGAGCTGTGGAGTCACTTTTGCATTCAGGCTTGGATATTCAATTTGTGCTCTCTATGGTCTACTGGTTGAGCTTCACACAGATTTATCATCCTGGAGGGTTTATATATTTTGTTGATAAATTTGAATTTGATACTGCAAAATTTAAACCTGAAATCATTTCCCATACCACTATTTATGCTTCAAATCAGATAAGTGCCACTTCTCTGCAACGGATTAGAGTTCAGTCACTCATGGTCAAGCTTCCAAAATCAAGCCCTCATCATCTGAGCATGGATGAATTGTCTCTCTTTTTAAGCATGTGATATGCCATTTTTATATAGTAGGTTGCCTACATCTAAAGATTCCTGTGCTGAATATCTAGCGTCCAGTGGTGGGAAGGCCAGTAGTGTGAGCTATTATGACCACAACCCCCTTACAAAGCAGTCTGAGAGGAGCTTCAGGGTAATTACTTCTACAGGCAGCCATGTTCTGTGCCAACATGGCCCTGTGTTATTCTTCCACACTCTACCTGTGCTCATGCTGGCACCTGAACAAAAACAACTAGTCTCAGACTGGGTTAGGCTTGTGTGGCATGACTAGTGGAGGCGGTGGGGAGCATTGTAGTGGGGACACAGCTTGATGCAAAAAAAAAAAAAAAATACCTGAGAAGGGAAGACCATCGAGTGTGGCTTTAGGACCCTTCCAGTATGGCAGCCACAGGGCCTTGTAGATTGCTCTCATGGGGGACAGGCCTCCCACCCGGGATGGCTGATTCAAACTTTAACCCATGCGCTTGATAATAGTAATCTGCAAACATTCCTGAATCTGGAGCTAAAGCAGTTTAAGAAATATAGAGTCTGATAGGATCAGAAGTTTATATAAAAAAAAATAAAATATTAAGCAGAATAGCAAGACCTACTCTTCATTGGTGCTATTAAATGGAATTGATGATCAAACTTTCACTGCCTACCATTTTATTTTAGACCCTAAAAAGCACAACAAATTCAAAAGTTAATTATAAAAAGGGAGGGCAACTACATCACAGTCTTTGTGTGCTTATCTTCATCCACCACAGCGGCTGATTAGCAGAGCTTTATCAGAGGATGTTAGAATGCAGACACATCAGCAAAGCTCATTTATTAATTCTGTGAACAAAATTAGATCATCAGAGCTTGTTCCTAAATTTTTGGATCAAAGCTGAATATTAATAAGTAAATAGACAATTTAAAACAAAGCAATGCATACACTACAGAAAACTCTCCTCTCCTCACCGAGCAGAATTTCTGTCTTTGAACCTACAAAGTTTGCTCTATTTGCCTGCGTCAACTATACATAAGGGATCTTCTGTATTGTCTTGGCTATGGGAAGGGATTACAGAGACAGCTAGTCACAGTCTGACTCCTGTGTGTTTTCTCATCTTCTCTTTACCACTCCCCAACATTCTACCTGTCTCCAATGCATATAATTTGTTTTTATGCCTCTGCGTGTCCACCCAGGCCATTGTTTACAACTAGAATATCTTTTCCTTTCCATTTTAACTTTCAAGTCATACCCATCTTTCAAAACCCGGCTATAAATCATCTAACCTGGCCCTGAGAATAGGATATGATCTTGTCCATCTGTGGTCATTTAAAAAGGCTATTTTGAAAGTTTATGTGATAAGAATCATTCGCAAAGCATATTAAAACTGTAGATTTCTAGGCTTTATTCCCAATGATTCTGATTAAGCAGATCTGGAATGGGGCTCCATAACCTCTATTAAAAAAAAACAATTGGGGCGCCTGGGTGGCTCAGTTAGTTAAGCGTCTGACTTCGGCTCAGGTCATGATCTCAGGGTTCATGAGTTCAAGCCCCACAAAGGGCTCTGTGCTGACAGCTCAGAGATAGGAGCCTCCTTCAGATTCTGCATCTCCCTCTCTCTCTGCCCTTCCCCTGCTCACACACACTCTCTCTCTCTCAAAAATAAACATTAAAAAAAAATACCAATTAACTCTGATGCACCAAGTTTGTGGACCATTTCTGCTACAGACTGAATGTTTGTGTCCCCTATCACCACCAGTTATATTTTGAAACGTAATCTCTAATGTGACAGTATTGGGAGGTGGGGCCTTTGGTAAGTGATTATTAGGTCATGCAAGTGGGAGGAAAAGAGACTCCAACCAAACACCATTTTGGAGACAGATCTTTTTTTATTCTCATTATAAAAATATAAGCCTTGGTCCCTATCTTTAGGATGGGAAAAAAATTGTTAGTCTTTGGGGAATTGTTCTCATTCATTGCTCATGGTTGAGACTTGATGTCGGCTAAGTTACCAAGATATTCAGAAGGGGCTGAGGAGTCTAAATAGATGGTCTAGATTGTTTGACAAACAACTATTGTCTCAGTTCCTCCACCTATGAAAAAAATTAAGATTTCTCACTAAGCATACATCTAGCTAAATGCAGTGAACTAGTGCTTTGCAAAGAAGCCTGGGCTCTATTTTACTTAATTTGCTTTGTATTAAACGTATTCAATTAAACCTAGGAAGAAAAATAAGGTGTTCCTCGAATGTTCATAGGAAAGCCATTTTTCTAAATGAGTCCCTGTATGAATATACATAGCATTTTATCAAAAATTAATAGTCTCGACCTGAAAAATATCATAGCACTATATATTAATTATCCAAAGCAGTGGCTTTATTTATGACCTCTTTGACAGAGTCTTCACCTCAGTAGTCTCAACTCCGGAAGCCATGAAGAAAATAGAAAAGGAACTGAATGTAGGTTTTCAACTGGAACTGTATTTAATTACTTCTGTTCTACACTATTTGTGCTGTATGGTCAGTAACATGCTAATGAGTTTCAATTAAGTTACCTTCGCGAAACTAAGTAACCTTTACAGAATTCAGCCGAGAAACAGAAACTGGGTCATACAAGGTGGGATGCTAAATAAATACTGTCTTGTTATCAGTGAATATATATGCTTAACCCCTTTAATTTTCCATTATCTGTGATTCAGAATCACTGATGTGTGTTACAGGGTTAAGGTCATGATTACAAGTGGCTGAGAAGGAAGGAAGAGAATTAATAGGCTAAACAACTGTAACTCTAATATGTTCTATGAGACCTGAATGGTGTGCTTTGGACTGTTGCACCCTGAGCCTTGTCAGCAGAATGCTAAGGTGGGAAGGTGACTGGCCTGAGAAAAAGGGCTGGAATTAGAACAGCATTTGTCAGCATGTTCTTCACAGAACACTAATCCTTTAAAAATAAGAGAGGAAAGAAAGTATTCCATGGTCAAAGAATTTAGGACACATTATATACTCTATCTCCCCATCCCACCTTGGAGATTTATACAACTTAAAGTTTCTGAAATTCCTGCAATTGAGGAAAGGCCAAAAAAGTATTAAAAGTTTTTAATCAATATCTCCTGCTATTTTCCTAAACCCTTATTTTGAGCACCTTCCATGAAATCTGGGAACCTGAATTTTGGGACGATTCCTTCCATCCCAGACTGATAAGACTAGCTTACTGTCCCCTATTTATACAAACTATGTGGTTTGCACTGAACACCAGCTCTGTTTCTAGGGGTCTGGATTTAGGCATGTGCGAGGCAGAGGGTGCCTATAATACTAGCCCCCAATAAAAACCCTGGACACTGATATTTAATAAGTTTCTCTGGTTGGTAACATTTCACTTACTCTGTAAGTGCATTCCTAGGGAAATTAGAAGCATTCGTGTGATTCACTGGACAAGGAAGCTTGTGCTTGGTTTTCCCTCTGCTGATTATGCTTGGTAGCTTTTCACTCTAACCAGTCATAACTGTGAGTACCAATATCTGCCGAGTTCTGTGAGTCTTCCTAGCAAATTACTGAACCTCAGGGCAGTGTTAGGGAACCCAAATACATGTGGTGTGCAAGAAAGAGATGTCTCTGCCCTCAGAGAACTTACCATCTAATGATGTACATGATAAACCAGTATTTAGAAAAATGATCACTTATACACTTACAATTAAGATAAATATATATATTTTTTTTTAAAAAAGGAAAAGTGCAGGTTTCTATGAGACAGGTAACAGCAAACTGAATCGGGATTGGGGAAATCAGCAAAAGCTGTGCTGAAGAAGTGAGAATTAGGTTGAGTCCTGAAGGACAGGTAGGAGGTACTGAAGACAAAAGGAAGGGGATGAACAATTTGGACAAAGGGAACAACAACTGTAAAGGCTCTGGGACTTTTACTGAAGATGGTACACCTAGCAAGCAACAGACACTGCCATTCTGTTGCTGTTGTATATCAGAAGAAAGTCCACAGTTATGCTGAGAATATTTATAGGCTGAGATTCATGTCAAAGTCAAAAAAATCTGGCTTCTTTTATACATACTTATTGGCTAGCAATTGCACTCCAAATTATGCACTCAATAGAAATGGTGTACATATAAACACCAAGTGGATATACAATAATGTTCACAGCAACCAAAAACTATAAACAACACAAATGTTTTCTATAGAATCTGGATAAAATATTTACATAATGGAACATTGCACGGCAGTGAATTTGGAAAAAAACTATTGGTACATGAAACATCCAGGATTGTAAAAGATTTTTGTCTAAGACTTCCCTGAACCAAGAGATGTAATGTGACCTTTTTCACTCAGAAAAGAATATAGATGAGGTAGAAGGTATTGGGATAGAGGTTGAAAGCTCAGGAAGCTGTAGGAAGGACAGAAAGTGTTACAGCACAGGTTGGAGTGGGTAAACAAACATATCACAGTGCTTGGATTTAGATACGAAAACAATGTTGAGACCTTTTCAGTTCTGCTTAAGAGAAGGAGGGCTTTGGCTCATGGGAACCACATACAAGGTGATTAACGAAGAGGAGACACAATCGGTTTACTGCTTCTGTATTATAGACCCAGCCAGCATCTATGGGGCTTTGCTCTCATCCATTTTATGCAAAAGAAGTTGATGCAAAAGACCATTAATAAATGTGGGACCTACCCCAAAAGCTATTGTAACTTAACACCTTAAGGCTTCCCAGAGATGTACGCCTGCTGAGAGAAGCGACAAGGTTGAGAGCTGGCAGGGCGGGGTGGGAATGGGGGCGGAAAGTTAGTGCGCAAGGGAAGGAAATGGGGAAATCACTGCCTATGAGAATATCAGTAAGTAGGCTGGTCACAACTTGTCTGCGAACAAACTTAAAAACTCTGTGTATCTGACTTTATGTCTCTTTTCTTCTCCATTCTGCTATCACTTCCCTGGAGCCTTTTGTCTCATCTGTAAAAGAAAGGCATAGAAATGGATAATCTCCAAGGTCCTTGGCAGCTCTGACAGCCTATGACTAATCCTTACGCGTGAATGCAGTGCTTCATAGTGTATGTAATACCACATTGCCTATGGGGAGAAAACTAGGCTTCAGTGTGGAATTATGAATTTGACCTTTGAAATTTAAACTGTTTTGATTGTATTTTTACTGTTTTCCTAAGGGAGCCGTTCATGTTGCTTTAGTACTTGGAAACTAAACATAGTTCTTAAAGCGAATTGGTGAAAATGACGATTATCCATCATTCAGCATTGAGGTCTGCCTCAAGGGCTAGTTAGAAGGCATGTGGCTAGCTGAGGCAGAGGAAACGAAGCCGGAGAGGAAGTTTATTATGCCAAATGCAGGGCCCACTAGAAACCCAAGAAAGCCCAGCCTCTTGAGCTCAACGGGATTTTGAACCACTTGGTGTTTGAAATAATTCACTCTTGCCTAAAGGTATAAAAAAATATCTTTCCAATTTTCCTCTTGAAATATCTCCAGCTGTCCCAGGCATTTTAAAAAATAGCAGTATTTGGATGTATTGTATTTTAAAAAGAGTCAGTGAGATTCAGCTTACATTTGCCTCAAGGCTTTGTGACTTTATGTTTGCAGTCAATTTGAAAAACAGTTTGAGGTATCAGTTAAACTTTGAACACGGTGAGATTTACCCATCTCCCTTTTTGAGACTACAAAATAATCCTGTATATTTTGATACAGAGCCAATAAATTGGCCCCTAGGAAAGAAGCAAACCATATCCATATTTCTAAGTGCTTCTGGCAAGAGAACTTGCTCTATTTTGGACACATAAATTGAACCTGGCAATAACTCCAAAATCCATCTTTTGTACAAATCTAAGGAAATTCTTAGTTCAGAAGGGCCTAGAGGAAAACCCTGAGGACAATATGGATCATGTGAGGTCTACTTAGATCATGGCTACTCCCACATTTGGCTTAATATGTGACGTTTGCATCAAGAACTCTATGGATTACAAATATGGACAGAGCTGTTTTATTTGTGACATCCATTTATTTATTGAAGCAACCCAGACACTCATTCTTGAAGGGTCTGAGTCCCTGGTCACTGTGCCTTTTTTGTATTGTGGCTGTTGCACTTACCCATTTACCAGAAAGAATCATGAACAGTAGTACCGAGATATGCTCCGGGGATCACCCGGTTGTCAGTGCATTCCTCCTTGCCTCCACGTAGGGCTTCTCATTCTAGAAAGAGACCCACCTGTGCCTGATTACTAGGATCAATTATTTCTTCCAGGTGACCTCCTTCCTAGCCTTCTGGTACGAGGAGTGTGAAATGACCAAAAGGCAGCCATGTTTAAAGTTTAATAGGAGTCTTTCAGCATTGCTGGAGGATACAATACTCCTATAGGAACCAGGACTTCTAACCCCAAATTTCCAAAGTTTAAGAGATAGAAAGCACAGATTCCTGAAGTGGGTCCCTGAAAACAGCACCTGTGTCTGCACCCAGATAGTCTCTCTATTGGGAACATAGCACCGTATAAAGATCATTGATTTAAGGTTGTACAGTCTTTGCAAGTATCATCTTCAAGCTGGTGCCTCATTTATTCAGTCAAAAGGTCATCTGTCACTCTACATGGCTAGCAGCTTCTGTGTGTATGAAGATCCTATGGTTACACGTCCACTGCCATACTCTCTGTGATGGTTAACATTATGTATCAGTATGACTGGGCACAGGGTGCCCAGAGAGTTGGTCCAACAGTGATTGCTTGGGGTGTTTCTGTGTTCTGTTTGGAGGGTGTTTTAGATGAGATAAACATTTGAATCAGTAGATTGAGTAAATTGTCTTCCCTAATGTGGGTGGGCCTCATCCAATCAGTTGAAGGGCTGAATAGAACCAAGGGTGACTCTTTCCTGAGTAAGAGACAGTTCTCCTAAGGTATGGTCTTCAAACTGAAACACTGTTTCATCTTGCCTGAAGTTGTTAGAACTGGGGCATTCAGCTCTTTCTGGCTCTACAGCAGTCTGCTGTCTTTCTTACTTGAACTAGAACATTAGCTCTGTAGACTTTGGACTACATAGCCTCCATAACCATGTGAGCCAATTCCTTATAATAAATAAATAAATAAATAAATAAATAAATAAATAAATAAATAAATAAATAAATAAATGCAATGCATACACACATCCTGTTGGTTTTGTTTCTCTGGAGGACTGACTATACACTCTGTTTGCTACGAACTGAGTTCCTTAGTTCAACATGGTTTTATTCAGAATTCTATATGATAGCAGTACTACCTGAGGCTGTACAAGCAGGAAAGGCAATCTCATACCCTAAATGTCCATCAATTGCAGGTTAAGACGAATTACTGCCCCTTCTCAGGGAGAATGAATCCAACATAATCACTTGCTATCAACGGCTACTAGTTCTCCCCAAAGCATGGTGCTATATTAGGAACTCACTATTGGTTTCTGTTGTTGGCAGTTTGGGCATTCAGCAATTGCAAGATAAGCTTTGGTGAACATAGGCTCGTGCTTCCATCTCTGCCAACATGGCTACTCTGTTCATGTGCCCGTTGTGTCAGCACGAGGGCAGCCAATGCTGACACTGGCCATGTTGATTTGCTGACCCACCCTACGTTTGCTTAGTATTGCTTCCATGCAGAATGCCCTTTGGTAGGTATTATCATGTAACAAAGAAATTAATACTTTGGGCTCACCTCTATATGTCTGTCTACAGACCTATTCTTCGAACTGCTTTGTCTCCAACCTTCTCGTTTCCCCTCCTAGGCCCTGACCAACCAGCCAAGTCATTTGCCACTGCTTCTCGGTCTCTATATATTATCTTCTCCATTTCTCTTTCCACATAAAATAGGCAATGAGATGCTCCTCCCAAAGTTTTGCCTACTGGTAAGACTCTCACCACTGTTAAGAGTCATCTCCAAACAGAGCTATAGTGTAACAGAAATTCATTATAATCTTTCACACACATAATGAGCAGATTCATTTGTGAACAAAACTCAACCTTTTTCCTCCTCCATCAACTGGTTCTGTGGCTGCAGATGTGAACTGAGGAGGAAAGTATGGGTGTAACGGTGGTGGATCTAGGGGCTCTGGGCTACCTCCCTGTGAAGTTTACTTGTGTCCTCTGGCCCTTCTTTTGCCTAATTCAGGATGTACCACTTCTATCTTACAATGGTTTTCTGCTGGGCTTGCTTGACATTATGATTTGATGGATCTGACAATCGCCACCTCTGGCTAGATTGTTACAACCTGTGGCTGACAGAATCAGCAAAAGTCAGCATCTGCTTATTTTTTTTGTCAGCAATATTCTCAACTTTTGACTTTCTATGAAAGGAAGAAGTATTTTCTAATAAACCAATCAGAGATTTGAGAGATATCCATTATATCCAGAAACATATGACCTTATAAAAAGTAAAAGAAAAACAAAGTAATAGAGAAGAAGAAAAATAAAGAAAGACGTAAAAAAGGCAGCAGCCCTACAATTGAAGATATTGAGAGTGTGACAGTTTCCCTTTAAAAGTTGTGGGCAATTCAAATGAAGCCTCACAAAACTAAACTGAGTGGCTCTGGACTGCAAAGTAAGTTTTGTCACTGGTGGTGGATACGAGGGATCTGTTTATCCATCTGTGTATTCACCTATTTATATCTATCTGTCTATCACAGCAAGGAAGTTTGGAGGCCAGGGTTCAAAGAAAAGAGACAAATTTGTGACTGCGGGGGTTGCAAGAGACTATCATTTGCTAATCATGAGTTGCTTCAGGGTAAAGGCGTGTTTCTTCTCATCTGAAGAGGTGATCTTAGGAAACATAATATGACACCTGTGGTTCTCTGTCAGTTGACTGACGGCCAGCCTCACATCAATAGGCTTTAGAACACACAGAAAACTGGCCATTTTTCTGACTTATCGTATTATTAGGGAAGACAAGAGCCTGGCTGGCAACTTCGGGATCTCTCAAACTATATCTCAGGAGAAATTTGGATAATGGTTCTCAGACTTCAGTGGATATGTGAATCCCCAAAGAGTATATTAAATTCCCAGAAACCACCTTCAGAGGTTCTGATCCAGGGAATTGAATTTTGGCATTTTCGGCAGGAAAAGCACCCCACATGATTCTGCTAAAGGTGGCTGGGAACAACCTCTTGAGAAACATGAATCTACTGGACCCACTTGAGGAGGCAGTGACCAATGGCAGCTCCATTCCCTGTAACATTTTGTCACTGAGAAGATCACAGTCATAATAACTCTTGGTGAAATGCGTTTTGTGGCATATTTTAGTATTGACGTGCTTATAAAGGCAGTAGGAAGTTTTCTCAACCAATGGAAAATAAATGAAATGTAGATCCAATTGAGTTTACTTTTTCTCTGTTCACTGAATGAATGACAGACATCAGCAGCCAGAGAATTGTTTGAGAACATTTGAAATGATTAAAATAATGCTTGGATGGCTTGATTTGAACTTTGGCTTCGCATTTAGGCATGCCGAGAATTCTAAAGGCATCTTGCCTCTGTATAGCTTAGATTGCCAAGCAACTGACCATGAGATATGAAGAGAATTTTAAAGCAATATTTTGAAAAATGAAATGTGTACAATAAATTTACTTATTTATTTTAAGTTTATTTTATTTATTTTGAGAGAAAGAGAGAGCATGCACATGCATGTGGGTGGGAGAGGAGCAGAGGAGGGGGGAGAGAGAATCCCAATCAGGCTTTGCTCTATCAGCATGGAACCAGACTAGAGGCTTAATCCCACAAACCCTGAGGATCGTGACCTGAGCTGAAATCAAGAGAAGTAGGTTGTTCAACTGATTGAGCCACCCAGGAACCCCTACAAAAAATTTATTGATTCCACTTAGTCACTTTTTATTGACAAAGAAGCTCTCATTTGAATACTTGAATAAAATATTCATCAACGGATCATTTAAAGTACTATATATTGCTTTTATTCTTAGCCAGTTTTTTATTAATCAAACTTCCCTTCCTTCTTCTCTCCCCTTCAAGATTTTCTTCCCTAAAACATCTACATAGGCCACAAAATTTAAGCATACAATCACATATTCCTTTGCCCTCTCCATATGAAATAAGACAACACATTGAAAGCACTCTGAAAATGTAAAATACTGTGCTGATATAAAATTACCATGATACCATTAGGAGGACTAAATGATTTTCCCTCTGCTATGGTACAGGTTATTAGAAAACATGTTTTTTTTTTTCTACTCTCTTTGTAGCTCTCATGTTTCTCAGCACAGGTTGGAGTGAACAGTAGGTGCTTGTTGACAATATTTTATCACCAAATTTAAGTCCATACTTATTCTTTAAAGTCCTCTCTCACTGAAATCTTATAAAATCAATTCCTACAATTATCATCTATAGTTTAAACACAGCTGAAAATGACTCTAAGAAAACTGGGTGCTCCTACATTAGAAACGTGTGGCATCTGGCCTCTCTTCCTGTTTGTTCCTCCATGACAGAAACCGTATTTAACCTTGGTAGCTTCTTTATGAGAAGCCTGAATATGGCTCCAAAATCCTGCTTAACACAAACTCCAGGATTCCCTGTCACTCAGTCAGGGTTCCCTACCAATCTGTCAAGACTCAGGGTGACATCTTTACCATCTTTCTCCTAGGTACTAATTCCAGGTTACAAGTCCATTTGGACTTCCGGGAAAGAAACTAGTTATGGCATCATAAAACTTGGGCTTCTAGTGTTGACACTGCCATAAACAAGCTGTATGACCCTAGGCAAGTAATTTAATATACCAGAACCTCTGTTTTCTCATCTGCAATGTAAGTTATTTGAATCAGATGCTCTCAAGGTCCCAATGCCAGTCGTGAGATTTTGTGATTCAGCAAATGGATGCCAGGCAATCAAAATCTGGTCAGGTTCTCAGCACTCATAAGAATCCAATAAAATATGCTTTTTTCTCATTCTTCTACCAGAAAAAGAACATTTATGTTTGACATATCTGCTAGACATTTCCATGAGCCTATGTTTGCGAATTCTTGATGGTTCTTTAATTTTTAGAGTCTTCTGGGGAGAGCCGTCACACTGGTTATAACTGAGGTAACTAAGCCATGGCTGCATAGAGTATTTGGAATGGTTTATGGCATAACTCAATTTTACCACAACCATTTTCTGGGTCCCACAAGAATGGCTCTTTGAGACAATAAATGTATCTATTCCTTAACCCTACCACAAACAGCCATGCTTTAGCTCTAAAGCAAAAACTTTATACCACATTTGATTTTTGTGAGGCTTTGGAGAGTGATGTTCTATGTATGAATCAGAAGATTCCCAACAGCAATTCAATTGGCCAAGGATGCTGTGGTTGGCAAAACCCCAAAGAGTTAGCTACCCTGCTTTGTCCTGCTCTAACCCTGAGGTCCAGGATGAGCACAACTGTTACCTTACATCTGGAGCCAAAAAGCTCCCATGCTTACTGGTGGCTTTATGACCAGCCCAAATAGACCTACCAGTAACTATGAGGTAAGGATTGTATGCAACAGGGGATAGGAACACTGTGTAAACTGTAGAGCAAAAGAATGATAGTCTCTGTGAGAAAAAGAAAAACACTGGATAAACATAGCTAAAAATTGTTTGTCATAAAGACACATCCTGAACAGTCACATGAAAAGAAATGAGAACGTTCAGAGCTGTTTTATAACTTCTCAACTAAAATGCAATGGATATCACATAGTGTTTGGCATCCACAGCCACTCAGGAAGTCGGGCTTATCGATAGGGGACTTGCTGAGGGTGCACGCTTTCTTCCTGTTTCCGATTCTCTTTATCTCTCCATTCTCTCTCTCTCTCTCTCTCCACCTCCCTCACCCTTGCCCCACTAAGCAAGCACACACCCTTGCCCCACTAAGCACACACCTTTGTAACAGTGGGAAAGTTTTGAAACCAATGTTACTTCTGAGGACTTGAGACAGTCCAGTTATTTTCTACAGCTTTCCAAACTGTTTTTGTTTTACTGGGATATTTCCAACCTTAAAGCAAAAAGAAAAACTACGACTCATTGTAAGGTTGACAAACACACTCACTATGACAAAGCTCTTTTTCCCTACGTGCAAGTTTTAATAAGTCATTCTTGCAACACTGTTTGTGGATAGAAAGCCAATTTAATTTGTATTTTACTGGATATCCATTTAATCATATATTAACTAGGTGTGAACTGTATACAAATCTTTTCAAGCAACTCAGAAACCTCACAATACACCTGGAATTTGTGTGGCATCCAAATTCACAAAGTGTCTGCCCAAGTGTGACAGAGTGTTAAGGAGTATTACTTTTGCAGAAACCTAACTCTATAAGAAAAAAAGAGGAGAAAATATGAGGACAGGCAGGAAACTTATTAAATGCGTTTATCACTATACTTCTAGTTTTCGGAGGTTGAACCAAGGAGAGGACTTGTTTTCTGAAGGAAGCAATTAATGTTGCACTGACCATTTGATACACAATGGCTATCTTTTTGTGCCCCAAAATTGCTTTGGAAAACATCTGGTATATTCTACATTTTCCCAGGAAAATAGGGTTTTAAGACCCTGTCTCCTCACTTCTATAGGATATGTAAATTTTTAACTACCTGGACTTTTCAAAGCATAAATTTGTATAAAGTATGATTTCAGGAATGAAGAAGTTAAAGGTCCAAGAGAAGCTGTCTTCTCATCTGTTAAAGGATGTGCTTTGTCATGGTGACAGGAGGTTTTCATAATCAGTAGAAAATAGTAGATTTATAAATATTTGTGGAAGTTTTTTTTTTCCTCTGTCTCAAGGTAGAATGAGCCAAAATCTTCTTCTGCAATATCTGTAAGATGTACATCTGAAAAATCACTGGTACCTGATACAATGCCCAGGTCATGGTAAGCTCTTATCAGTACTTATTCTTGAATGGAAATTTAACATTTGCAAATAGAAAGCAATACATTCTCTACATTATCCTGAAAATTTCTGCATTATCAAGAAAGCCAAAAGGGACACAGTTAGAAGAGGTATTCGAATCACCATTTACAATCTGGGGCACCTGGGTAGCTCAGCTGGAGGAGTGTCTCTTTCAGGTCATGTTCCCATGGTTCATGGGATCGAGCTCCACATCAGGATCTGGGCTGACAGCATGGAGCCTGCTTGGGATTCTCTCTCTCAATCTCTCTCTCCACCCTTCACCTGCTCATGCTCATGCATGCTTGCTCTCTCTCTCTCCCTCTCTCCCTCAAAATAAATAAATAAATAAATGTTAGAAAATTTTTTTAAAAAATCACCATCACAATCAGAAAGGTCTGCCAGAAAGATGTGGAGACTCCTGCTGCTCCAGGCTGACTCTTCCATTGCCGGAGATGAAGGAGGGACTTGAGAAGTCTGTGACTGACACCTGGGCAGTGTGAGTTACTCAGAGCCCTAGGCGACAATTATTTACAAACCATTATAGAAAAATGTCAGTGTTTCAACAACCAATAAGGCCATCTACACTGTGTCCGGTCTGCCCTGAGACCTGCGTAAGAGAGGAGTGGCCACAGCAGCAGTAACGATACTCCTCATCCCTTGGAGAGATCAAGGAAAGGGTAGAGAATGTGCAGGACTGAAGCCCCTCATTCCCAGTCCTGATCATTTTGTTTTCTCCTTCCAGCCTCTGAGAGAAGGAGGCCTGGACAGTGTTCTTGACTTGGTAGGTTTATGATAGGGCACTGACTTTGGAGCTGCTCTCTGAGGGACGTGCTGATGTTCGCCTTTGAGTGCTCAGTAACGGCAGCCAATGCTGATGAGAATAAATGATCACAGCACTCAGCTTTGGAAAAGAGACTAGGGTTACCAAACAGAAGTGCAGGTGTCTGAACAGTTAGACTAATTCAGTCACAACTGCTGCCACATTTGATTGGGAAAAGGAGCCAAGAAAATTATGGGCAAGCTAGAACCTGAATGTAAATGTTGATCTAGTTTACTTATTTACAAGCGGATCATCACACAGCTGAAGACCATTTCTCTATTATAACTAAGCCACGTGGATAACAACATCTAACATGGATTTTCCTGTTTACAAACAGATGGCCTCCTTACAACACAGCAAGTTCAATATTATTTTACATTTAACCTGTTAGGACACAGATGCTCTCTCTGATAAGCCTTGTGGTCATGCAGTTAACCAAGGCTTCTCATCATTCTTTTTTTTTTTTTTTAATGTTTATTTATTTTATTTTGAGAGAGAGTGAGCGAGAGAGAGAGAGAGAGAGAGAGAGAGAGAGAGAAAGCGATCATGAGTGGGGGAGAGGCAAAAAGAGAGGGAGAGAGAGAATCCCAAGCAGGCTCTGAGCTGCCAGCACAGAGCCAGACATGGGCCTCAAACTCGTGAACTGTGAGATCATGACCTGAGCTGAAATTAAGTCAGATGTTTAACCGACTGAGCAACCTAGGTGCCCCAAGACGTCTAGTCATTCTAACATGCTTTTTTGCAATACACTAAAGCTGTCTTTTCAGAGATCACATTCAACCTCTTTTCCCTTGATTTTATAGCTTGTCTTGTTCAAAAGTAAAAATAGCAGAGGTGCCTGGGTGACTTCAGTCAGTTAAGTGTCCAACTTCAGCTCAGTTCATGATCTCACAGTTCATGGGTTCAAGCCCTGCATCAGGCTCTGTGCTGACAGTTTGCAGCCTGGAGCCTGCTTTGGTTTCTATGTCTCCCTCTCTCTCTGCCCCTCCTCTGTTCATGCTCTCTCTCTCTCTTTCAAAAGTAAACATTAAAAAGAATTTTTTTAAAACAGTAGTACCTTACCATTTGTAATTCTTGAAATTTTCTTGAAAGAATATTAAAACAAAATTACTTACAAGCTGAGGGAAATCTGGTTGTCTTTGGACTGGAGAAAAAAAGAATATGATCACATCTTTACCCTTCAAGAAAAGATTAACTACCATTTACGTAGGAAAGGAATTTATATAGGAAAAGTTGCATGCTACATTTGACATTTGATAAGGAATTAAAAAATTCAAACAGCACTATCTAAGTTTTTGCAGTATGAGTTGAGTTGCTGTGAATGAAGATGAATTTACTATAGCTGTTCTCTTTGGGAGGAGCAGAACTTGTTTGTTTCACAAAAAAAAGTCCATAGGAAGTTGGTGAATACAGCTGTAGGGATTAATGCAGTCAGTAAAGGGCTGGTTCTCAGTCCTTCCCACTAACTCCTCTCTGCAGCCGCCACTTGCAGTAAGCTCTGTTCCAACCTGGACCAGAGGTCACCTGTGAGGCTGGAGCCCAGTCACTCTGCTTAAGAAACCAGTCTTGGAAGTAGTCTCATCATTCATCTCACAGCGGCTCAGTCCAATGTCCTGGACCAATACTAAGTCTTATTCCTGAATGGCCTGTTTGCCAAACTCCATGCTTCATGCATGACAATTTGCGGTGCCCTCCAGTCCTACCACAAAGCTGCCGTGTATGTCGAGATATTAGCTGGAATCAGAAAACCAGACAAGACACACTGAAGAGTGCCCCTCTAGCCCACGAGTTCTTACACAGTACAAAAGGGCATACTTCTATTTATCTTCCTGCCACAGGGCTTCTGGCTGTCATCCCTATTCACCAATGTTTTTTCTGTACACAGGATGAGGGGATGGCTTTTTTAGCTGGTAAAGTCTATAATATTGAAAAGTTGTCATAGAGAATGGATCCATCTGACAGCGAATCAATGGTGATTATGAAAGCACCCAGCCATCTCATCTGCCTATGTGGTTGGGAATAAGAACACGGATCCCTTGAATACAGCAGTCATGGTGAGCAGATCACCTCCGACTCTAAAAATCGACATAAATAACAACAAAGTTTTAACATGTAAAACACAGATCTCTTGATTCTTCCTCCTGATTTTTTTATTCAGTTCCAAAGTGATTTTGATTAACTTCAGAGCACTGACCAAGATAGATGGCCAAACACTTAAAAAAAAAATCATAAATGACAGGCCATGAGAAAAAGGGTAAGATGTTTTTGAGAGATATAACAAAATGAAACAAAAAATCTAGTAAAAAGTCCCCAAAAGATCCAAGGAAAGTAATTATGTACAAACTTAAAGGGACAAAATCAAGAAGAAATTCTGTATCTCTGACTGAAGAATGCATACCCAGTTATCCACCTGTGGTGGGCTGAATAATGCCCCTACACAGATATCCACATCTTAAAACCTGGAACCCATGAATGTTAACTTAATGGCAAAAAAAGAGCTTTGAAGATGTAGTTAAGTGAAAGATCTTGAAATGGGGAGATAATCCTGCATTACTTATGTGGGTTCTAAGGGCATTCACATATGCCCTACTAAGAGGGAGGCAGAGAAGAGGAGAAAGCAATATTATCCAGAGAAAGAGACTGGAGTGATTTAGCCACAAGCCAAGGAATAGCAGCAGTTACCAAAAGCTGGAAGCGGCAAGTACCCTATTCTCCCAGACAGTCAGTAATGGGCACTGCCAGTATCTGGATTTAGCCTGGCAATACTGATTGCAAATTTGTGGCCCCTAGAACTATGAGAGAATGAATTTCTATTGTTGTAAGCCACCAAGTTTGTGATAATGTTATAGTGAACATAAGAAACTAATACGCTATCCACGAATCAGACAAAATATGTATTGACCAATACAAGCCCAGAGGACATTTATTTCAGGTTAATGATGCCCTTCAAAAAAAACTATAAGACACTACTTAAGAATTTTCAGAATGGCTGTCTATCTTGAGCTTCTCTGTTCTTTCTAAATCTTATTTTAAAAATACAAAATAGTGGGGTAACTGGGTGGCTAGGTCAGTTAAGCATCTGGCTTCAGCTCAGGTCATGATACACAGTTCATGAGTTTGAGCCCCACATTGGGCTGACAATGTGGAGCCTGCTTGGGATTCTCTCTCTCTCTCTCTCTCTCTCCCTGCCCTTCCCCTGTGCCCCCATGTTTGCTTGCTCTCTCTCTCTCTCTCTCTCTCTCAGAAATAAATAAACATTAAAAAAATTTAATGAAAAGTATTAATTTCATTTAGCAGATGTGGCCACTGACGTGGAAGGTTTCAGAACCATCATAGCAGAAAGAATAAGAGTTATGGATACTGAGTCTGTAGAAAGGTCAAGTTAGACAATGGCAAGCAAATGCCAGCACTGCTAGTAGAAAGAGAGTATCTCCAACATGTTGTACCACAGATTAGGAGAGCTGATCTCTAGTGTTGACTTCCAACGATTGTCTTTGTCTTCTTGAGCAAATGAGACTTAGTTCCTCTAAGTCTCAGTTTCCACACTGTAAAATGAGTCAATTATATACACTCAGCAATTCCTTGAAGCTCTAGCATTCTATGGCTTTATCTAGCCAAGAATTGGAATTAACATTTGTGATGAGCTTACTGTTAATAGACAGTTAGAGCTTGTAGTTCCCTACATGAGTATCAATATATCACCAACTTTACGACATACACCTGGAATTTCACCCATAGCAGCATTGTGTGTGTGTGTGTGTGTGTGTGTGTGTGTGTGTGTGTGTGTGTGTGAGAGAGAGAGAGAGAGAGAGAGAGAGAGAAGAAGAAATATTTCTCTATTTAAAAACCTCTGGATGAAATGATAAAACACTTTAGAGTACATGAACTTACCAATCTCCATTATAGTTCTTCTTACTCAGTTACTGTCTTAGACACATTTCTCTATGACAGTTTATATATCTGTCTCTTGCATTAAACAAGAGATGTTCCTAAGAGAAGGAACTAGATCTTACTCATCACTGAATCCTCATGACCTGGCACTTATGTGCCTGGCACAAAATAGGTGCTCAGTAACATTTGTTAGCTAGATGCATAGCTAGCTAGCTGGCCTTTCCCCCACATAGGATTATCAGAAGAGACACATGCAGTAGAATAGAAGAAAAGGTCCTGGCAGATAAAACAAACAAAACCAACATTGTCTACATCTCCTACCTGTGGTGGACAGTACAGTCCACGAATCATCTATCCCAGGTTTTTTCTTATAGCTTGATGCTTTTACCATGTTTTCTTTTGAGAGAAAATTGGGTGTGCTTTATCAGAGGTTTGGTTTCTTTTTAAAACATTCTTTATCTCTCTAAAGCACCATTAAATTGTTAATTGAAATAAAAGAGACTTAATTTGTAACTGGGACTTGATGAAGTGGTAATTAGAAATAAATGCTGTATTGCATTTGAATGTTTACCTTATTATTAGTATGCCTATTGATTTGTTTTAAATTACCCTGTTCAGTTGAATTTCAGTAGATAAATTTTAGCTTTTTTCTCACTGAAAAATGACAGTGAAGAAAATTTCCAAGCAATGAGACATTAGGTAAAGAAATGAGTATTTGGGCTACTTATCATGATTTTTATTGCTATCATTTTAAAGAATTAATCTAACTAGTGAGGAAGAAAATATGGTGAGTTTTATACCACTCTATATGTAGAAATTAGTCTTATAACCACAACATTATCAAGAGCAGGACTGAGTTTGATTTGTAATAGTATACTCTTCAACACCCATGGATTTAAAACAAAAACAAAAACGAGAAACATTAGAGGACCCTCAATTTATAGCATCTTTAGAAGAAGGCATTGATACTAAATGAACAAATAAATTAACAATATTCCACTCAGATAGGAGACCCTGCGTTTATTTTGAATCCCTTCTTATTACTGTAAACCAAAATTTAAGACATTTTATTTCTTTTTAGACTGGCCTGGGGGCTGCCATCAAGGGACACAGGATCCCCTTCCACATCCTGCCCAGGTGAGTCATTCAAATCACAGCTACAGTTTATAGTACGAGATCTTTTCTTTCACACAGGAATACATAAAATATATACTCAAGTAAATGAATTACAAACAGCTTAGTTGCATAATTTAGCTGGATATACTTTAACTAATAACTCAGATTTATTTTCTTCTGAGCCAATTTTACTTCTTTTCAGTCTGGTCCCTGGGAAAGTTGGGTCCTTGCTAGTCTGTAGGTACGAACAGATCAAATCCAAACTACTTCTTCCTTCTTAGCCACTGGACCCCCTTTCCTTATTAGCAGATGTCTATAACCACTATCCAGATCTTCCTCTATGTCTCTGGTCCCAATGTCCCTCTTCTTTCTGAATAATTATCATCACTTCTCTGCTCTTCAATCTGTGGCTGCTTTCTAGATCTCTCTTATTAACTGTTTCTTAGGAAATGACATCTTTCTCTGGCTCTGCCAACCAGGTTCTAGAGTATGTTTCTATCAGTCAAGCTCTGGTTCTTTATTAAATGATTAGTCCCCAATCTCCATACCATATCATGAGATACAAAGAGTGAAAACAAATTCAAAACCCTTGTCATGGGGCCGGGGTTTCTTAAATATCAACCACCATTAGCTAAAGATGAACAGAAGTGGATCCAGAAGAGCACACAGAGTTGCGTGTGGCTTTTGAGTTATTTTATCCAAGTCACCATTTATCAATAGTGTCTCAGAAGAATTGAGAAATCCCAGGCAAAGTTCCCTGAGGAATTCAGACCCCTTGAGAAGGTTTATCATACCCAGTTACAATCACGGGATCATTTATGACATTACCATTCATTCATTCACACATTCAACACTCACTGCAGACTTCAAAACAAACGTTCTGTCTCCCAAGTCTTAGTTTCATGGGATGGAAATTATTGTAATTTTTATTGTAATGTTGTAATGCTGACAAGGATACATTTTTTTTCCTGGAATGGACGTAAGGGAAGAGATAGAAGAACATAGTGATATTGCTTTGAAAATTTAGAATTCTTCAAGATCCCTCATTTGCTTTCCTATTTACCTACTATTCTGGGTTGTCACTGGCTTCTTACCTGGGTAAAAGAGATTAATAGCTATATCTATGTTACCCTGACTTTAGGGAATCACTCTGGTCACTCACCAGTTTACACCAGTTTTGATCCCGGGATATTAGAACAAGACTAAAGGAAATGTCTCTTATTCAATAGAATAAGACAAAAATGGAATGAAGAAGAAGAGTGAATTATGGTGGAGAGAGTATGCTGTTGGAAAGAAGCAGGCTGAAAGAGGCAGGCAGGATGAAATCTCTGACCTTTATAGATGGGATCTATATTGGGTCTAAAAAGGGTAGGATTTCTCTTTCTTTAGGAAAAACCAAAGAGTAAACCCAATCCCTTGTCTCCCTTTACTCTTTGCATATCTGAAGTCATTAGCTAGCCTTGCTTCCACAGGTGTCTCAGGTTCACCTGGATGACTTCCTGTTTGGTAGTTACTGAAGCTATCTCTCTAAAAACAAATCAACAGCCTAAAAGCCATAAGCATCATCAAAACAAAAACAAAAACAAAAAAAGCCAAAACAAACAAAAAACAAAACAAAATAAAAAACAAAAATAAAAATCAGAACACACCTAACTAAAGATAGCAGGACTTGGGGGAAATTTAATATCTAGGTCAAAACGAACTCACCAGACAAAAGGAACAATTATTTATTTTGTTGTATGCACTTACCTCTAAATAGATTTTGATCATGTTAATTACCAAGAGTGCATGGCAAAGAAAAACAGTACAGAACTTGCAACACCAAGTCCTAGGTTCTTATTCTGGGTTGGCTATTAACAAGCTTCATGACCACGGACAAATCACTGAACCTCTCTGGATCTTTTCTTTCTGTTTTCTTATTTGTAAAATGTGGACAATAATGCTTGTCCTGCAGTGATTTGTACCACCAGCTTACAGACGGCTCTTATCACGGAATAAATAAAGTAATAAAAAATGAGATATTCAATAGTACATCATCCTAATTTAGCCCTTTTCCCATTTCTTTTATATCCGGGGTGAAATCGCAGGGTTTTTAGAAAACTAATCTGGTGAATTTACTAATTCATGGTAAAGATACCATGAATATCTTTCTAAAAACAGTCTCATTTAGGAAGAAGCAGTCAAACTTTGAAAGACAAAAAAACTCTTTCTCTCAGGCATCAGTTTCCTTGAGAGCAAAATAAATCCAGGATGCTGACACTGATGTGGCTGTGGGATTATTTCCGGGGGAGGGAATTGGAGGGGGACACAGGAAATGAAGAAAATAACTATGATTCCAATTGTTTGCAGGGTGAGTTTCTCCTCCGGGGTTAGTTATGGGGGGAAAGCAGGGAATAAAATCTTCTGCAGTCAGTGCCTGGGACCCTGTTACTAGAAGGTGGTATCTGACTAGCCACCATTCGTTTATATGTTACACATCCACTTTCACTAGAAAGACTGAAAAATATGTATGTCCTTCCCCTTTAGTATGTGCCGGATGTGCCAAAGGAAATGCCATCAATTTCTCAAAGGCTAAACAAAAGAAAAGACAGAAAGCTTTGGCCAATAAAAGCTTCCAAAAGACAGGCTTGAAGTAGCACTGTTTTCCTTTCCTCACTGAAAAATATAAGTGTACAAATGTGCATACCTGATTCCTAGATACTCCACCTTCTGAGCACCCAAACTATATACAGTCTCTTGCTGCTTCGGCAAGGATAGTTATCAGTTGCTGAATTATTGGGTTGCATATATATGTGCATTTTAGAACTCGGCCAAAGTGGCCCTTTTAGATTAAGCAAGTTTAACTAAGTTGCTTATTAGATAGTTAGGAAGGACTGGGTGAGGATTTGAAGACAGGTCTGTCAGACTGGCAAAGCCAGTAAGATTTTCGCCTTTCCACCTTGAGGCAAAAGCTATGAGTCACATTCTCGGCACTTTATTATGGTCTGAAAGGGTTTGAAGTGATTTAGAAGTGGCAGAAGAAGTGCCTCATTTCCGACTGCATTTGTGAGCTTTCTTCACTCACAGATCGTGAAACCCTTACTGTCGCCATTACTGGCACTCATTGGCAACATATGGGCTCACTGGCTTTCACAGGCCTAAGCTCTGTTGGCATTTGTTGAATAGTAAGTGGAAATTCATCATGGGGACTCTTAGCGGGTAAGCGTGGAAAATATCAAGCAGGAAAATGCTAACCTCTGGAAAAGTTCGGCAAATTACAGACTGCAAACGAAAGTGCTTTCTTGTGAACTCCATCCATGAAGTTTTTAATACCTTAAAGAAGGTCTTAAAGTTTTTAATACTTTTATTCAACAAATATGTAGCCCTTACTGTGCGCTGATACTGTTAGTGCTTTACAATTATTAACCCTTTTGATTCTTATGAGAACTTGTGATAGATATATTATTTTCTCTGTTTTGCAGATTAGGGAGTTGAGTGATATTTGTCTGAAGTCACCAATCCAATTAATGGCAAATCCGGGATTCAAACCCAGGCATTCCTGCTCCAGAATCCATGCTGTTGGGCCTTCTGTTTTACTGCTTCTAAGAGACAGCTGATGCAGACATAACCAAAGATGCAGTAAGGTACCTGAGTATCATGAACCTGAATGCGTTTTCCCCTTTAATCTTTAGCTTTGTATTAGCTACCGTGTAAAAATATCCTTAAATCATTAAAGTTAGAAGTTGGGCATTTAGTAATTGTCATTTAAAAAGAACTGAAACAATTTTCAATTAGTGAGGATACTCAAGAAGACTGTGACCTCCCTCTGTGTATTTGTGACAGTCAACCCTGCCTCCCTGTGTGCCCTGGGGAATGAGACAAAGTCCATGCTTGGAACAGGGTGAGTCACATTATGATTGAATGAATAAATGCCTCACCTTATCCTTCTGCCCCACAGTGAGGCTTGGCTCAGGTGGTGGGGTATGACAACTTCACCCTGCCTCCAAGGGCCCCTGAGATTAGTACTTTAGTCTCCCTGTAGAAATTCCATTCTCTGCTCCCTTGGGCCTTTTCAATTTCAACCCTGCTCCCTGTGCCTTTTCCTTCTTAAGGCTTTTACAAGGCTCACTGTCTGGTTTCACCACGCCATGCCATGTCATGTCCCTTACTTTCTTTTTTTTTGTTCCCTACTTTGTAATCATTTATTTAACATATATCTTGTTTAACTTAAATTTTTTGGAGTCAATTGCTATGAGCAAGCACTCCATTTACAGTTTCCTTTTAACCTTCACAGACTTATATGGAAAACTCCTAAGTCACCATAACTTGTATCATGTGCAAACAACTGTGTCAGCCAAATGTTTCATGAACTTCTGTAGAAAGCTGCATTCATTTCCTAAGGATGCTGTAATATATTATATTACGTTTTTATGATATATTATGTTACACGACTCAATGGCTTAAAACAACACAAATTTATTCTTAGTTCTAGAGGCCAGAAGTCTGAAGTCAGTTTCACTAGGTTAAAATCGGGGTGTAGGCAGGGCAGTGGCCTTCCAGAGGCTGAGGGAATGTCGCTTCCCTTGGCTTTTCTCTCTTTGAGGGGTTACTTGCAACCCTTGGCTTGTGGCTTCTTCCTTGCATTCCTCCAACTTCCTGCTTCCATCATCACATCCCCTACATCCTCTTCTAGTCAAATCTCCCTCTGCCTCTCTCGTGTAAGGACACTTGTGATTATGCTTTAGGCCCATCTGGATAATCCAAGATGGCTTCTCTATCTCAATATCCTAAATTGCATCTGCAAAGTTTCTTTGGTGATAGAAAGTATCATGTGCAGATTCCAGGATACAGACACCTTCGGGACCATTACTAGGCCTATTATAGATGCCCAAATAAACTTATTTATAATTTCTAACAGTCGAATATCCATTTTTATGCTTAGTGGCCCAATCAAACCCACAAAATATCAATTGATTTTAAATCTATACATTCAAAAGATAAGGAAGTCAATTATGTGTGTCCGCTTTTTAGTAAAACAGCCCCAGTCTCGTTGCGGTTAAGCACCATCATAGCTGAATTATGCAAGGAGACTTTTATTTCTTAAGTACTATTCTAAAGAAAATTTTAAAAATGACAGTATGACCGCAATTCTCCATTTTCAATCAGTATTTTGAAATCACCTGAGTCATTATGAAATTTCAAATGAAAAAGCATGAAAGAAAAAAGCATCTTGACCTTTTACTTATTCCTTAGAAAGTATGGAGGTTTTAAACATGTCTATAAATTCTTTCTTCTCCCAGGAAGAGGCAAACATTTCCTTCCTTTCCCTCTACTTATACCTGGGTGGAACTTTGTGACTACATCAACAAACAGAACATGGCAGAAGTGACACTGCATGAGTTCTGAGCCTAAGTTCAAAACAGTCAGGCAGATTCTGCCAGTTTTTCCTAGGACAGTCACTTTCAAGCCCTGAGACTCCATTTTAAAAGTGTAACTAATGCAGGGTGCTTGGGTGGCTCGGTCAGTTAAGTGTCTGACTTTGGCTCAGGTCCTGATCTCACAGCTTGTGATTTCAGGCCCTGCATCTGGCTCTGTGCTGACAGCTCAGAGCCTGGAACCTGCTTCAGGTTCTGTGTCTCCCTCTCTCTCTGAGCCCTCTCACACTGGGTCTGACTCTCTCAAAAATAAATAAACATTAAAAAAATAAATAAAAGTGTAACTAACTGGCCGCCATGCCTGAGTGATCACGTAGATGGCACCAAGGCAGAAAGAGATGCCTGAGGAGCTGCAGGATTCCTTGGAATCCTGTCAAGTCCCACCCCTACCCCCACACCCCACCCCCACCCCAAATCTTCATCTTCCAGATGATGCCTCAGACATTCTGGGCCAGGAGTCAGCAAACTAGGACCTGCGGGCCAAATCCTGCCCACTACCTACCTATTTTCTTAAGGAAAGTCTTATTGGAACAGTCAATAAGATAATAATTTGATGTATTGTCTGTGGCTATTTTCATGTTGTAATGACTGAGTTGCATAGTTGTAACAGTAACCACTGGGCTTGCAAATCCTAGAATATTTGTTATTTGGCTTTTCACAGAAAATGTTTTGCCATCCCTGTTGTACAGTATAGACCAATCCAAATTTCCAACCCACAAAATATTGGAGCATAATAAATGCTTGTTTGACACCAGTTGGAGTAATTTGTTATGCAGCATGAGGTAACCGGTACAGATTTATGGTGATAATCTCTATAATATTTCTTGAAATCCTTTTGTTTTTAAATTATACATAAGCTCATTTTATATCACTGATTTTTTTAAAGTTCCCTTTAACTCATATCTCCTCTGGCTATCACCTTGTTTCTTGCTCCCTTCACTGCAAACTCCTTTGAAGGGTGCATCTGCCATTCAGCTTGGCTCAATACACCCAGGGTTTTGTTTTTGTTTTTTCCTCACCACTCTCCCACAATGGCTATTATCAAGGTCATAAAGATATCCTGCCAAAGTGAATGGGGTCAGCTTTCTCAACTTCTCAGCATTTTTGTTTTGTTTTGTTTTGTTTTTAACAAATCTGGGTGGGCCATTATTTCCTTTCTTCCCTAAGTCTGAAGATCTCTTCCACACCCACTCAGTGTTTTCCCTAACTTGACTCAGAATGTTTTGCCTATCTCCCTTTGACTCTTCATCCCCTAAGCTACTAATTGTTTCACTCCAGGGCTTGCTCCACATTCTTTATCTTTTATCTACTTTCATTATCTATTCTTTCCCTGAGTGATTTCATCCAGTCCTATGGCTCCAGACTTGAATATCCAAATGTCTATTTAAATGAGGTCTCTAATAAGCATAAAACTTACCATATCCCAAATATAACTATGAAGCTTTATTATAAAATCTTCCTCTCTCGAATTCATCCTCAACATATTAAATAGCATCACCATCTATTCAACTACTTAGGTCAAAACTGTAGTCATCCTTGACTTCTCTCTTTCTTACACACTTCACATTTAATCCATCGGTAAGTCCAATGGCACTATTTAAAAAAAAAAATCCCAATTCTTACCATATCATCTTCAAGCCACCATCATTTCCCACCTTCAGCTAGTATTCAAATTGTATTATTTCCTTATGTATATGTAATGTATCTTCATCACTAGCTCCTTGGGAGCCTAGAAAAGTGCTTGGAACACAAGAGAGCTTTAAACTGTATTTTTTGACAAGCTGATTAAATTACAAAAGAATTCAGTGAAAAGAAAAAAGATAAAAATACATTGATTCAGGACAATGTCCAAAGAGATATTATTAACTCTGGAAGTGGCAAACGGGAAGATTTTGAGGCATTGGTTATGATGCTCCACTTCTTAATTAAATGGTGGTTGTTATAGTTCATGTAAAATTACTACTTAAACTTATGAATGTACCTTATAGCCTTCTGTATGTATCATCTTTTTATAAAATGCTGCATCACAGGAGTAGGCAAACCAAGACTATGGGTCAAATGTAGCTTGCAGCCTGTTTTTGTACAGCCACTCAACTAAGAATAGTTTTTACATTTTTAAAAGGTTGCTAAGAAGAAGAGGTGACAGAGATAGTATGTTGCCTCCAAAGCCTAAAATATTTACTATCTGGTCCTTTACAGAAAATCCTACATTAGGATATAGGAGTAAGAGTGGATGTTTTGTTGCATTAAAAATTATTTCAAAAATCCCATATTTTAGAATGAGGATTTGATGAACAAGGTGATAAATAAGCAAGTGGCCTAAAGCTCTATAGACCTGATAAAGACAATTCATAAAAAATCCATAAATAATACAAGTGCTTCTAATTGACACAACCAGGGTCAATTAAATTTAATGCCAAAGGATATTAAGGAGAGACATAATTGTTGAATATTAAAGATGTGAAAGAAGAAACATTTATGGTTCGGTGTTCATTTAATATAAAATTTATGGCATACATTTTAGAATAGAGTAATTTTCCATTTCCTAAGGGGTTTACATATCTTTAACTTTTTCTTTAGCTTGTAGATACAATTTCATATCTTAAGCTTAAATTTGTATTCCATTTTTCCAAATTGAAGACCAATTAAAATATTAAGCATTAAAAACATTAAATTGATTATATGAGAGAGAAACTGTTAGGTAAAATATTAATGGAAAAGAGATTAAAATGTTTGGGCTGTATTAAATATTTACTAGCTATAGCCTTTAATAAATTAACAGCATTGCCAAAGTTTTTATTGCTGCTGCTATTAGAGGTGAACACCAAAATAGCCATTGCATCAGGAATGAATAAATTAACCTTTCAAATGAACATTATTCCATTTAACGAGTTTTATCTTGCCATCTTGGATATTTACATTAAATATTAACTTTTAGATAATTCAATGTGCATAGCATGATGGCTTATGAGTTTGGATAAGTTGAGGATTAAAGGTATATTTTTAAGATGCTTTGACTGTTATTCTAAGCCGATAGCATCTTTTCTTTCAAGTTAAATGAACATGCTTTATAAGCGAATGCAGACAAATATATTTATGTGCTTTCTGTACAGTAACCTATACTTCTTTTTGCATCCATTCCTTTATGTATGGTAAAAGAGGCTATTTTGAGGCGAGTACGGGGGGTAGTCCCCCTCTTCACCAAAATTGTTTGCCGCAGCATAGGTGGAACCGTCAATCAAGGCTCCCTGCCTTCCTTTAACAATAAGCGAGTACCTGACCTGAGCTAGACAAGGTGGGTGGACCCTTATTTCCCAAGCAGAATGACTCACAGAAGAAGAAGCTGGTGCTCCAGAGAGAGTCACCCTGCCATCAGGAAGTCTGAGCTCTTCTGCTTTTTGCTCCCTCCTGGCCTGGTCACCAACCTTCTTTAATTTTGTGAGCTAGTCTATACCCTGCTAATCAATTTCATCTTTGCCCTTTCTGACTTTGTCGTAAGTTAACCAGCATCATTTTCTTGAGTTTGCTGTACCCCATCTGAACAGAGTCATTTAGATTCACATGACATGGAACTAAATAAAGCCTGAGAAGTCAATGTTATGAACTGCATTTAAAAGATAAAAAGTCGAAAAAAAAGTTGGCAACAATGATTTCACTGTATTCTCATATATATTTTTTCACTGTATTCATATGTATATATGAATTCATTCATTCATTCATCTCTCCAAGTTTGTCTCATCTAAGCTGCAAATATTTTTATACTATGAATATCCTATGTTGGTAGCAAGAGATATTATCCAAATGTTTTCATGTGTATAGATGTTAACTCAGCATTCCAACATGATCTACTTGGCTAGAGAAAGGTCCTCTCCAGCCCTCTGATATTTATTTGAACTGCGTGAATTATCTTCACTAATGTTGATTCAGGCAGCCACCACTGAAGAAAGAGAAAACATTAAGCAAATACACTTCTGCTATCATATCAAGTGAAAACCATGTGGTTTGATGATAGTACCTTCTACTAATATTCAGTATATGGAAATACCTTTCCCTAATTTTCCACAGGGCTTTTTCTTTTTAAACTCTAAAATTTAGGGGTTGTAGAGGGGGCTAAATGGTTTAAGAAAAAGATCATCTTTAAGAAATAATAATAGCTTCTATTTAGAATGCTTATTACTCACATCGTCTAAATCAGTCCTCACAACAAGCCAAAAAGAAGGCATTATCTCTGTACTTGATGAAAAAACTGAGGTTCAAAGAGGAAAAATTCACTTGCCTGAGGTCACCCTTATTTACGAAGAGACAGAACTGAAGAGACAGAACTGAAATTTGAACCGAGGTATATCTGTCAGCAAAGCCCATGCTTTTACCCACTACACTATTTAATTTCTATAACAGATTTTATACTCTGTTCATCAGTCCATGAAAGAATATCTACAGGGTGCAAGAAAAAAATTGGGTGCAATTTTTCACACAAAATAGCTTTTTAAAACCAATTCAGATAAGAGACTTGGGTAGGTGGTATTTGAAAAAAGATGATGGCTTTATAAAAACATATATATATGTGTATATACACACACACACACACACACACACACACACATAGATCTTACAAATTCTGATCTCTGCTTTCTTGCCTTGTTCAGAATCTAGAATTCCCAAGTTCTACTAAAGAGACAAGTTCAGAGTTCCTGTTAACAGTAAAAAAGCAATAAAAAGTGCCATAATTTTATCTAGTGCTGTCACAAATCCTGACGTGAAAAATCGGCATTAAAATTAAAAAAAAAAAACAACTCGGAAATAAACTTGTAAAATTATGCTTAGTGAGGAACCTGGAGGGTGGGTGTAAGAGACAGTGTTATGAAGCAAAATTGTAAATATATGCTAAATTAATGCTACGTAAGAAAGAAATTTCCTCTAAAAATTGGGATGAATAAAACTTCAAACCCAGCCTCTGTCAGGTTGTCTCCCACAGGTCTGGTTTTCAGAGTGGAGTCCCTGGACCAGCAGGATCAGCATCACCTAGGAACTTGTTAGAAATGAAAATTCTCTGACGACATTAGACTTACTAGGTTAGAGACTCTGTGAGTGAAGCCCAGCAGCCTTTTTCTTAACAAGCCCTCCCAGTAATTCTGATGCACGCTCAGGTTTGAGAACCACTGTGCTAGAGGCACCGACTGGGTTCTACATTCCAGGTTTCAGGTAAAGCACATAGGTCTCTGCTGTCAGATGAGACCCAATGGAGCTCTTCGTGAAGGTAGAAGGTAGAAGGAAGAAATAGCGCAGCTTTTACTCTATCTTTAATATCTCCCTCTGATTTCAACAAGGGATCTCAACAACTGTCTAATTAACATATGTAGAAAATATGAATCTTACTCTACACTTGGGTGTGTGAGTAATATTACGTATCTTTTGTTTATTCCGCAACTCCCCAAGCTGGCAGGAAATACGACCAGAGACCATCTTAGGGCCTCCTCTCCTTGATGTTATAAGAGTGGCTGATTGCATCACAGGTAGAGGTCAAGTCTACAAAGCCCAAAAGTATGGGGGAGTCATCTTAGGTTTTCAGCCCACGAGGGTGAGCACTGAGAAATCCACTGTATAAGACAGGAGGCGCATTTGACAATTCTTCCATTTTACAGCAGGTTTGGCGTCTGGCACCACTGCTGAGTCTGGGAACCTTTGTTCAAGAGCCCAGTCCCCATAGGAATACCATGTAGGCATGCCTTTTGAGGTTCTATCAACACCCCTAAGAGATTGCAAGAGTGTGAGAACAAGTTCCCACAACTTTGGGGACCACTGGCTTCCATTCCCTTCCCGCTCTGAAGGGATTTCTTTATGCAGGTACTCTCAAAACCCTCTCTACCAAGACCTAGCAGTCTTCAGTGACCCCAAGCTCTCAAAGAAAAATAGGAAAGAAGTTGTCTTTTTTTTTATAGAAGATTTCTTTAATGTTTATTTATTTTTGAGAAAGGGGTGTGCGGCAGAGACAGAGAAGAACAGAGGACCCAGAGCAAGCTCCACGCTGACAGCAGAGACCCCAACACGGGTCTCAAACTCACAAACCTCGAGATCACAATGTGAGCCGAAGTTGGACACTCAACCGACTGAGCCACCCAGGCACCCCAGAAAGGAGTTGTCTTTAGATACAGCCCCTTCTTTCTAATTTCCAAGAGCCTCAACATTTATTGGTTCAACGAAAGAAAAAATAAATGATTACGGCTGCTCAAACCACTTGTTTCTGTATGCTATTTAGTCCTAAACCAGCCTGACTAGACTTTACAGCTTTATAATCTCTGTCTGTGCTGGTTGCTCAGTCATCAGACTGGCTATTTATCCTACCCAGTGTATCTAAAACATTATTGGTTTTTATAATAAAAATAATCTTGATACTTCAGTGTCATTTATTCGATACCTGCTACGTGACAGATAGCCTACCAGGAGCTTTCTATAGCTTCTCTTGATTACTTTCTCAAAGTAGCCCTATGAGATACTTCCAATTCAAGTACTTGATGTAGCTTTCCCGAGATCACACAACTCTTAGGTGGAGGGGCAGAGATCAGTTTCAGCTCCAGCTCTGTCTCTTCTCCCCAGTACCTGTAATTTGGCTCCTTCCTTATGACACACTGACTCTTGCCCTGCCTTTCTGAGGGCAACCAACCAGTGGAACTCACATTTGAATCAATTATCCAAAGTGCAGCATCGATCCAGCCAAAGCACCTACTATGTGCCCCTTGGAAATAATAAAAATGATTGACTAGTAATATTTTGGATAAAACCTCTGCTTGGTGGTGTGTGCTTTCTGGTCTTGCCAAGGTGTAATGAGTCAGAATTGCACGCTGGAGAAACAGAGTATTATCTCCTGGAACCAACTTTAGAAACCCAGTGGACTTGGGGTGTCTGGGTGGCTCAGTCAGGTAAGCGACTGACTTCGGCTCAGGTCATGACCTCCCAGTTCGTGAGTTCTGCTGATGGCTCAGAGCCTGGAGCCTGCTTCAGATTCTGTGTCTCCCTCTCCCTCTGCCCCTCCCCTGCTCGTGCTCTGTCTCTCTCTCTCTCTTGAAAATAAACAAACATTTAAAAAAATTAAAAAAAAAAAAAGAAACCGAATGGACTCTTATTTTGAAGTGTGAAGAGTGAGGCACTATACATACATTCAGATAATACATCCTAATCAACTTGCTGGCCCAAGGGTCCAGACCAAAGAGACTGAATTTTGGAATAACTATTGGAGAAGGCTTAAAAAGAAAAAACAAAGTGAATATAATAAATTCATATTAATAGTAATCTTTATTTAGCATTTATGACTTTCAGGCCCTGTGCTAAGCATTCAAATATTATCAGTTAATGCTCTCCAACTATGAAGTTGTTTTCTATTCCCCAGTTACAGTTCTAACTTACAGTTCTCTGTAAGATAGGGGTCATATTATCATCTCCATTACAGCATTACTGCGAGGCTTCAGTGGTTTAGTACATGTCGAATGCTCGGTACATAATAGACATGCAATAAATGTTAGTTATTATTATTTCCTTCCTTATACAAATGAGAAAACTATGGCTTGGCAAACTGAAAAAGTTGCCCGAGATAGCATGGTAAGAGTGAGAGCAGGATTTGAGTGTCTCTGATTCTGGGAGCCATGTCTCAAGCCCCAGCACACTCCAGCTTTCCTTTACTTTCTTTCAAAAGCCAGGGAATAAGGCCTCTGGATTTCCCCCTCCACTCCCCAAAAGTACACTTGGTCCTCTTAGACTTGATTACCTTTGCCTACTTAAAAATTTAGAAAGATCATTTATCTGAGAAAGTGTGAGTTTATTATCAAGAGTTTATCTTGTTAAGATCAAGATAAACTTTTCTGCAAAAGCCACTGACACTTTCATTAAGCACTGACCTGCCCACTGAAAAGTTCTTTGATGGATGTCTCCGGTGTGGCTCCTATAGAAGCCACCCAACTGCCTGCTACTGTAATGTAACCAGGTGACCTTTGTCTGTGACAATCCCCAGGCTGGTGAATGTTAAAACACAAACAAAAGGAAATGACTTTTTGATTGACATGGCTGTTTTGTGGATTGGCCCCGCTGATAAAATCAGTCAAAACAAATCAGTTTATGCACCAACACATACTTAGAAAGATTGTATTTGGAAATTTCGTGGCAGATGTGATCTCTTCTGCTTTTGCTTTTAAAGTCCTTGGTGTCATCTATCTTACGATAAGGGAGAATGTTAAGAAAGAGAGTTGACTACATAGTTCTCAATTTTTAATTACAGATCACACTGGGAGTCTGCTAAAAAAGCAGAATCCTGGGCCTCAGGAGCAGAAATTCCAATTCAAGAGATTTAGAATCAAGCCAAGATTATATACATATAGATACATATATAATCAATCCAATATTATATATATATCATGTATAGATATATATGGATATATGGATTCTGCATATTAATTGCATCTGGAATCAAGCCAAGATTTTATATATAAATATATATTTATTTATTTTATATATAAATAAAAACAATTTTTAAGTATTTTTTATTTTTTTAAAATAGTGCCAGAGGTGTCCCTGGGTCTTTGAGAAATTAGGAGATGAAAAAAACATGGTTGACATAATGCTTTTATATTAATAAAAATGAATACTTAGAATATGCATTTCATTTAGACTTTTTTGAAGTGAATGACTATGATATACACGGTGTTAGGTAGAATGTATATTCTGAGGGGCAAGCATGGGACTTTTCATTTTATATTCCCAATGCCCGATATGTGGTGGGTGCTAAATATTGCTAAATGAATGAAGTAATAGTAGGGTCTTGCCTCATTTTGGTGTCCTCTGTGTGCTTTGCATTCAGTAAATAATCATTAATAGAAAGATTCCATATTTATACAATTAGTATAAACGGAGATATCATAGAACACACTAACCTTTACGTAGTCCCCAAATTACAAACTCCCAGCTTGCAAACACCCTTATATGAACCACTGGGTGGAAGACAGCCCATCACCACTACTTAGAGATGGCTTCTCTATTACCACCATTTAGCTCCACCTCTCTCTCACACTGCAGCTACCCTCAGATACCAGGGAGCCCGAGAACAAAAGTTAATCCTCTGACCCCAGATTCTCCCCCATACATTTCCAGAGAGTCTCCTGCAGTCCTCCTACTTGTCCCCTAACCTCCCGCCCTGTATTCCACCAGAACTCCTGGGAGTCCCTGGCTGGCTCCCTCACGCACCCTCTTGTCCTACTCCTTGTGGAGTTACTCAAGTTAGCCTCCCAATTTAACATCGTTTTTACTCAGCTTCACTGTATTGAGGAAACAGAAGCAACTGAAGACTCTCTCCAGGCCTGATTCCCTAGGCAGGAGCCATATATGGGACAAACATTGTGTTCACAGGATAGACTTTTTCCCAGCCTTTATGAGAGCATCGTGACAAGAGAAGTAGTGAAGACTGAATTAACTCTTAAGATGCAAACTGAATGCAAGTCTCTGATAAAACATGGTGATCTCCCATTCTTCCTCCTTTTTAACTTAGGCCTAAATGATTTCACATATTTTTAGGGGGCAGGAGTAGAGAGGAGAGGGTACCATCTAGCCAGATATACAAGGTCCTCACTACTGCCTAATTTATGGCAACTCTTGAGGTAAATATTAGTGTCTTCTTTTTAAATATGAGAAAACTAAATCTCAGAGCCTTTGGACAACTTCCCCAAAAAGACACTTTAGTGAGAGACTGAGGTACATTTGAATCCCAGCCTGACAGGACAGTATGTACTCTCTATTTTCATACATTTCCTTTTTAGAATAAACATTGATGACTGTGGGATGTGGACGATATGCACCAAAGAAGCTCCCTTTCTTAAGCCTTGTGTTTTAAGTTCATGTCTATTTTGCATTTTCACAATATGTCTGTGTGAGACTGAAGTGTAAAATCGTTATTTCCTCAAAATTCTAACCTAAATGACACTCCAGGAAGATGAACCTCACTTACTCCTTGGTTTTAATGCCTCTAGCAAATTAGGGGTGTGTGTCGCTCAAGGAGGAAGCCTGCCCCTAGGGCTGCTGCTTTAGCCTTGCTACCCTAAATTATTCCACTTCAGCAAGTCGACAGAAAACCCTAACTTTGGTAGACATGCTCAACATCCAATTCAAGAGGCCAATGATTCCAGTTATCTTTGGATGTGCTTTGTCTACTACTACATCAGGTGTTGTCTAAGTTACCCCTTGACTCAAAGTTCAGTGGAACAACTTCCCAGAGACTGAAATTAAGAAAACTGTTGATCTTATTAGATAATGAGAGATATACACTACAATGCTTTCACCCACCCATCAGCTCTAGACTTCCTGAAGTCAAAAGTGGAAAGAAGCAGAAAAGATTAGTTTATTAAATGCTTGGTAAGATATAATACCACAACAGAGAAAGCAAATGTCTTCATTTGTTTGTGAGTTGTCAGTTCTAAGTAGAACATTATTTTTAAATAAAGGACATTTTTTTGGTATTCTTTTTTCTGCAATGAACATGAGGATGCAGATATCTTTTTGAGTTACTGTTTTCATTTCCTTCAGATAAATACCCAGAAGTGGAATTGCTGGATCATTTGGTAGTTTTATTTTTCGAGGAAATTCCATGCTGTTTTCCACAACAATTTACATTCCTACTAACAGTGTGCCAGGGTTCCCTTTTTCCCATACCCTCACCAACACTTGTTATCTCCTTTTTGATAACAGCCATTCTAACAGGTATGAGAGAATATTTCACTGTGGTTTTGATTTACATTTCCCTGATGATTAATGATGTTGAATACATTGTCATGTACCTGTTGGCCATCTGTATGTCATATTTGAAAATATATTCAGATCTCCCGATTTTAAATCATATACATATATTTTTCTAAAATATGTTTTAAAAGTGCTTGGACTTTTATATAACACTCATTGCTTGGGCTCCATCTCCCAGCATTTGTGTGCACCCCCTGTCCCTAATATAAGGATTACAATTATGACTCAGCCTTGGCTCCAGTCCTATCACTGCAAATAGTATATTTTATAAGTGTTCTCCAGGCTTTACAGTTATTTAAACTGGGAGGATAAGTCGAATACCAGCTCCTCATTGTGGCTGAAACCATAAAATTGTTTATATGATTTTGGACCAACACAAGTAAAAACTTGAGTAATTTTAAGTTACCATTTCTTGCTAGACTTTTGACAAAGAAAAACCTCAGGAATAGCTTTAAAAACATTTCATAGATTCTTCTGAGGACTTATTAGTTTAATTAGAATCTTATTAGAGAACAATCAAATGACTTCAATCACCAGAGTGAATAATTATATAAAATAAAGACTAATAGTGGTGCATGGGTGGCTCAGTTGGTTAAGTATCCAACTGTTGATTTCGGCTCAGGTCATGATTTCACAGTCATGGGATTGAGCTCCACGCTCAGCATGGAGTCTGCTTGGGATTCTCTCCCTCCCTTTCTCTCTGCCCCTTCCCCACTTGCACTCATCCTCATGCTCTCTCTCTCTCAAAAATAAACATTAAAAAAAAAGACTAATAGACCAAAATAATCCTAAGTGATCATTACTCCTAAAAGCTGCCATATAATTGAGTTTTTAAAAATTCAGAGGTCTATTCAGATTTAATAGACCACTGTTAGGATATATTATAATAATTTATTTGAGACAGTAATGTCTGATGTGCCAACCAGAAGTTAAAAACTTCCATAAAACACCAGGGCTTCCATAGGGGCACTGGGGTGGCTCAACTGGTTAAGTGCCTGACTCTTGATTTCGAGTCAGGTCATGATCTCCAGGTTCATGAGTTCAAGTCCAACATCAATCAGGCTCTGTGCTCACAGCATGGAGCCTGCTTGAGATTCTTTCTCTTCTTCTCTCTCTGCCTCTCCGCTGTTTGCACTCTCCTTCTCTCTCTGTCTCTCTCAAAATAAATTTAAAAAAACTTAAAATTTTCCTATTCACCAGCCTCTACCTAAATTCTATTTGTGGGAGAGAATCCTCACACTGCCTCATTCATATACCTTTTTATCCACCCAATAACAAAGAAATTATCCCTTTAGCCCTAGTGATTTACAGAGAAATCCTCCCTTGTATATCCTGCTTACTTCCTAAAACAATCTTAGGCATCTTGAAATATAAAGTCACAAAAGCAAGAAAATCATTTAGATACAAATCAAAGAGTAACTACTTTCAAGAAACATAACCAATAGAATATATTTGTAAAGAAATACAAATGCCCTTTTAGCAAATGACCCTGGCTTGCACTGTTGAAGCATTTAGATGAGAAAATTGCTCAGAAAAATGGTAACAGGTAGCACTCCCATCATACTGATATTGACTCGAACTTAGATGTATCAAGAGTCATTAGCTTCAGCCCCTATATATTCCTTAATCTTAAATCCTCCCCAGTTGGGCATGTGCCTGTGATCTGAAAGAATCTCTTACTTTCCTATCCCTTTCAGGAAGCTTTTTGTGTGTGTCTGTATCTATGCAAAATCACATCTGTATGGGTGGAGAGAAGGTCATATAGAGTGGGGCAGAAGATGATAGCTCCTACAATATATTTCCCTTGTGGTGGTCCAGCCTTGGCGTACCTAAAATGGGGTTTGGAAATACTATGTGGACACACGTAACATTAGCATGTCAGGTGCAGAGCCAACATCTATAATCAGAGTTCCATGATCTAATTGATAACCAAGATAGAAAACCAAGTTTCTGTTTCAATATGAATCCCAAATTGTCATTTTGAGGGTCACATCAAAATAGCTTATAGGCTATATACTAAACATATCCAAAACAATAGTTTTTTTATCTTGTTTTTACAGTATTTTTTTTTACATTTTCCCCAAGCATACATCTATCTATAAGGCAGCCCCAGCTAAGACCCTGTAAGTAGAATGAGTGTTGAGTTGCTAGAAGAGGGGAAATTTCTGAGACCTTTCCCAATAGTGGAGGTGAGTTCGCTCTCTTTCTTGGCCAGCAAGAGTTCTGGTTCTCAATGTTTGCCACAGAGCAAACAATCATAATAGAACACTTGGGTGGAATATTTTGGATGGTAAAGACTAAGCAAGTATGTGAACCACAAATCAATGTGTGACCTTGGGCCACTCAAAGAAAAAGGCTTGGTTTCTTCACCTCAAATGAGGTCTCTGAGGTCCCTTCCAGCTGTAAGTTTTCACATTCAAAACTTAAATCTACGTACTCTATATACATATTCTGAGGTGAATTCGCTTTTCAGATATTATGTGAAAGACTAAGAATAATGGCTTAGTTTTTTTAGCATAAATATGTAACATTATCTCATGTCATATTTGGCCAAGTCGGTACCATCTCTATACCCAAAACACATAAGTGCAGGCATGTACACACACCCACACAAATATTCACAGGTACACAGTAAGATGTAACATCTGTATCCATAACAATCATGACTAGATCGTAACACACTACTATTAAGGTATCCTGATATATAAGCAGTTTAATCAAAAATGTGACTAAGAAGAAAATCAGAACACAATAGCATAATGAGCATTCTTTGGTTTAGGTATCTACCCTTTTAAGGGAAAGCTAAAATTATTGGGGTTCTTATAATTCACAAAGAAATATCTAATTAAAAACAAAAGTTGTCTGTGGATGTGTTTATCAAAATCTGATGAAATATATACTTAGGATTTATGTACTTTCCTATTATCTATTTCGATATAAAGTTTAAACATTTTTTAATGCTGGAATTCAGGCTGCATCTCAATTACATTGATCTATAATAAGATTTCTGTTCATAGGCCATTGAAATATCAACTGCATCCACAAAATCATATTACATAAAGAACCCATGACATTCGTATTTGGATAGTTGTGAGAGGGCTATAGACAGCAATAGAGCAATGAAATCACTCATTTGCTACTGGTAATTAGGTTTCATATGCAAAATTATGCTGAGAAGCTTAGAGTGTCTCTTTGGAAACATGAACATAAAAAAGTTTCAAAGACTTCCACAAAACAATCCTCATCACGGATCCTACTGCAGTTACTGCCATACTTTATCTTAACTAAAATGATTGTATTTTGTTGCAAACTCAAGCAAGAAAAAATTTAAAGATTAAAACACTTTGGGCTGGGCCCCTGGCAAATTAAAGAGCGTTTCTGTTGGGAGTTTCTCTTTTAAAGCAGGCTTGGAGAAGGAGAAGGGACCCATAAGTAATGTCTCAAGCACTGCTGCTGGGCTCTGGAAGGCATTCCACCAGAAGTAATAACTCCTGTGATTATCTGTAGAGAACACGGACAGTGGAAAATCACGCCCACATACTTTTGAGCCAAGCGGAGGTAGAATATACAAATCAGAAGTGACTGTAAGTACACACTACTTAAAACTGGAAATGTAGCATACATTCAATGTGAGTCTAACATACCTATTTCTCAGGTGTCTTTGGCCAGTGAGGTCCAGATCAGTTTGAGGACTTGAGGTCATCTCTGCAGCCATCAGCAGGGGCGCTATTGTCCCACCCAGTGAAGGAAATCATCCTCTACGTGTAGAGAAGCAGCTGCTTTGGATAGTCCTGTGAATGGCAAGAGATGGCCTGAGGTTAATTAGGCAATAAAACACAACTGATCATGCAGCAGGGGTTCATCACAACTCAAACTTGTTACGGGAAACAAGAGGTGAGACCAATGGGCTTGATGTCCTGAGAGTGAGTTAATACTGCACAGACTTGAAGTCTAAAGTGTCTCCTCATGGCTAGTGAAAGGTCCAGGGAGATGTCTTTTGGTGCCTCTTTCATTTCCTGTATGTGCATGCAGGAAGAAGAATATTCATGCTAGGGCTTCTTGTAAGTAGACTGAGTTTGCAGATGACGTCACGATATAACAACTCTTATTTTGCTTTCCCTGAACAGTGAGGAGGAGCAGGTATCTATTATCATGCATAACATACAGATAAGAAAACTGAGTGTAGTGAAATTAAGTGACTCACCAAATATCACAGGCCACAAAAAAAGAAACCAATTGAAAAGATGATGAATTTGCATGGTACAGGGTTTCATATAGGTAGCAAGGTGGTCTTTAAAGTTAGAAATTAGAGGACCCTCAATGCAGAGCCAAAGAACTGGAAGTTTATTTAGAAAGTAATGGGAATGCGCTTTGACAAGGACAGTGACTTGGCAGTGTTTAATGGGGATTAGTTCTATAGCAAAGAACAAGATTGGCAGAAAGAAACTACAATCTATATAAACAACAACAACAACAAACTGGCAAGTAACACTGTTTGAACAGTTACCACGTTTCAAAACCTTACTTGTGGAGCGTCCATGTAAGCTAAAAGAGAAGTGATATTATTAGCTCCAGCATTTGAATAATAATATCATTGGCAGAAAAAGGCTTTGCAAGATCACCTGTAACTAACAAAACCTGGATTCAAAGCCACATCTACAGCATTCTAGTGGTCATGCTCTAATCTCCATGGTGTATCCCTGGGAAACGGAAGGGAAGCTGGCACTGAGTAGCAACCACTTTAAGTCAAGGCACCATCACCATCTTCCTTGACTACTACAGGAACTTCCTGCTACTGTTCTGTTTTTACCTGCTATATCAGCTAGGTATGGCCGCATAACAAATAATCCCACCTTTTGGCTGCTTAAAATGACAAATATCATCTCAGTTTCTAAGAAACAGGAGTCCAGGAGCCATTAAACTGGCTTATTCTGACTTTGAGTTGGCTGGGGCTATAATCAACTGAAGGCTTGCACGGGGCTAGAGGATGTACTCCCAATTTGGCCCTCTCACCCAACTCTTGGCAGAAAGTGCTCAGTTTCTTATCAGAGGGTCTTAGTTCCCCACGATCTGGCAGCTGGCTTCCTCCAGAGCAAGTGATTAAAGAGGGGGTGGTAAAGGTTATATTGTCTTCTTTGACCTAGCCTTATAAGTTTTACACCGTCACATCCATCATCTCCTATTTAAAAGGAGTGAGTCACTAAGCCCTTCCTACATTCAAGGGAAGGAAAATTAAGCTCCATTCCCTGAAGCAAGGACTATCAACAGATTTGTAAACCTACTTTAAAACCACCACACTGTCCTCTTGAATAGATTCTACATATGCAATCATTATCTTTCACAAACATCTCTATGTGTATATCTCTATTTACATCTCTATTTTTATTAACCCTTCAATGGTATCTCATCATTTTGAAGATAAAACCCAACATCTTTGGTCCTACTTGATGTGGCCAGTGCCCACCATCCCCTAATGTCATCTCCCATTTTTCCCTAGCTTTCTGTCCTCTGGCCACATTCTCTTGCTGTCAGTTCTTCCAATATGCCAAATTCCTTTTGGCTTAGGACCTCTGTTTAAGCTGTTCCTGTATCCCAGAATGATCTTCCTCTTGCTCTCATTTATTCATCATTCCGTTCTAGGTCCAAAGCATACCTCCTCAGGAAAGCTTTTCTGACTCATTAGCCTTGTCAACTCCCAGCTACAAGTTCTTGGTATAGCCTGAACACTTAATCTGTGGGGCTAACCAGTTTATGATTACTTATTCATCTAATTATATTGATTATAGTTAGGGGTCCATTTTGTTCAACATTGAATCCTAGTGCGTGATAAAGCATTTGGCTGGTGTTAGAACACAGTAAATATATCTGTACTGAAGAGGTTACTAGGAAAGTAAGATGAATTCACAGAGCAGATAGAGTGGACCCTTTAACAAAACGGCTTGAACTTCACTGGTCCACTTACATGCAGATTTCTTTCAATAAATACAATACATTGCTATAAATGTATTTTCTCTTGTTATGATTTTCTTGTAACATTTTCTTTTCTCTAGCTTTATTATGAGAACACAGTATATAACACATATAACATACAAAATATGTGTTAATGGACTATCATAGGTAAGGCTTCCAGTTCAACAGTAAGCTATGAGTAGTTAAGTCATACACAAATTTTCTAGTGTGCAGGGGTCAGGGCCCCAGCCCCTGCATTGCTCAAGAGTCAACTATATTTCTTCTGTTTTGGGAAGCCAGTTAAAAAGAGGTAAGCCAGGGGTGCCTCGGTGGCTCAGTCGGTTAAGGGTCCGACTTCAGCTCAGGTCATGATCTCACGGTTCGTGGGTTTGAGCCCTGGGTCAGGCTCTATGCTGACAGCTCGGAGCCTGTAGCCTGCTTTGGATTCTATATCTTTCTCTCTCACTCTACCCCTTGCTCACTCACACTCTGTCTCTCTCTCTTTCTAAAAAAAAAATAAATAAGCATTAAAAATTTTAAAAAACAGGTAAGCTGATATATCTCTAATGTTAAATAAAGACAAAAAGAAAAATATACCATAAATGTGCATAAAATGGATACCCTAGTGATCTGGACACCAGGAGGGGAAGTACGATTAGAGGAAGACGAGGAAGGGATACATGTAATCAGAACTCCTGCTAAGTCTCCGATCGTCTAAAATATTAAAGAGATAAAATCCTAATCTTAGGATTGCACTAAATTGCACTAAACTGGAATAGACTTGGCTCTGAAATTTTAAAATATATCTGCTCATTAGGGTAGCTTTGAGCCCTAAGAACTTTTATTCTGATGTTTTGTCCCATCATCAGCCTGCAACTGTATCACCCACACAGTGATGTTAAAAGATGCACCCAAGACAGTCTCTGGGCTGTCACCCCCAGGCAAGAGCACCATCTAAAAAGTATCACCTTCACAGGCTCATTATCTTTGTTAACATGTCAAGGATGAGACTCCTGGATGTTTAGGGCTGACTTCTGGACAGGAAGAAGTAGTGTTGTCAAACCCTTTTTACTCACGGGGACTAAGCCGGCTACATTTCAGAGAGTCCGTTCACCCGCGCAGTGCAAGTGAGAAACGAGAATAATTTGTTGGAAAAGGAGCAGTCCCAGCAGCACAGCTCTGAGCCTGGAGAGGACAAACAAAGCTGCTGCTAAGAATTAAAGCAAGTTCAGTGTTTCTCTCGTTACGGTTTCTCTTGCTTGAGCCCCTTAAAACCTTTTCTGTTGTGTCCAGGCCTGAAAGCTTCCAGTGATCTGACTGAGCCTCTCTAATGGGGTGCTGGCAGTTCATCTTACTTCTCCTTAAAAAAAAAAATAATAAACTCATCAGCATTATAGCCTCAGGGGTCCACAGGGAATATGTTTATAAAAAAGAAGTCTCCGTCTTTATTAGCATTACACAAAGCCCACTACACAAAGCCTCAGAAATTTACACGGGTCTCAGCAAGCTGTAGTTTCAAATGGGAACACCTGTCACAGGGCGTAATTCATTGCAGGCTTACAATGTGATGGGGCCACGGGGCCCTAAGAAAGCTGCACTTTCACTCACCCCAGGTTATTTGAACCAGGGAACCTTTATGGGGACGCCCTTCCCAAAAGTCACAGGCACTCATTTGGGTTGAGGCTGCAGGAAAGACAGTCCCTTCAAAGTAAAAAATTGTGAAGCACCTACTTACTATCGGCGAGATGACGTGGATACGCAGTCGCACTTGCAAGGGTACGCTGTTCCGCAAACTGGGGTGTCGGGGGGTAAGCTGTGGCACGCGTGGTGTGTGGGAGAGGATAGGACTACGCTGTTGCGCGTGCAGGGAGCTGAGGTACTCGGTCGCACAGCAAGGGAGGAAACGCCTGCGCGGTTGCAGGTGCGGGTGGGGGGATGGGTACGCCAGCGCTATCGCAGGTGCAGGGGCGTGGCACGTTCAGGGAGCGTGGGAGGTACGCCATTATAGCCTTGGAGCGTGCCGGGGGCGGGGTACGCTGTCAGGCCTACAGGGATGTTCTCATGATAGCAACATTTATGAGGTGAGTTTCTTTCTTCTTCTTTTTTTAATATTTTTTTTAACATTTATTCATATTTGAGAGTGAGAGAGACAGCTTGAGTGGGGCGAACTCACAGACGGCGAGCTCATGACCTGAGCAGAAGTGGGACGCTTAACCGAGTAAGCCACCCAGGCGCCCTAAGGAGATGAGTTTCTTGTTTGAGTTAATCTCTGTTGACTGCAATGACTTCATGACTTGCCCCAGGTCATACAAGTGAGGGGTGGCGTCAAAAAATTTTTAAATGCGAAACCAGGACTTTCTAATGTCTGAGCCTTCATGTTTCCTACCAAAGTGTATATAGCCTCTTAACATAAATACAATTTTAACAAAAGCCTCTTTGAGAGTCTCATCCCAAACCAGGCAGGTGAAGTACTGCAAAGACGGCAGAGGGCCAGCAGACCTGGGTTGGAGTTCAGTGTCTGCTGTTGTGTCATGCTGGGTTACCAGCTGGGCCAGTCTCTTCATTGGGGATTAGGTTGGCTGCCCTGCTGGAGGACAACTTTGAACACAAGTTATGCATCAAGCATCCAATATGTCAAGAACCAAGAAGAAATAATGTTCCACAAGGGTGGGCACAGCAGGAAGAAAACCAAATTAATTTCAATTGCTGCCAGAGGGAAAAAAGACATTTCAGCGATTGATACCAAATACTGACTGTTACGAGACTGAGCACAAGAGCAAGTGACTTCAAGTTCAACCTGACCAGACTGATTAATAGAAACCACCAAGTAATTGCCTGTAATAACTGCTGCCTGAAAGGCACTTAAATGTTTGTAAGGAAGTCTCCATTCCACCCAGCCCAAGCATTTAATAGAACCTGAAAACAAGGAAGGGAGTTTGTGACTATATTAAATGTATAACTACTATTTTTAGTTACTTGACTTAAAGGTGGTTAATTTACATATTCTTCTTAGTCTTTCCTCCTCTTCCTCACACAATAGCTACACAATGAATGTCAAAGCAAAGAAAGAATGAAATATAAGTAAGCAAAGAGAGTGCAACAGGTTCACCCCATTCTGCTTTGTAAGGCAAGCTGAAGCCCTTTTCACTAAGATGGGAGAGAAGCGTTTTTACCAGTAGCATGGAAAAGGAGACATCTGTGTCTGATTAACCTCACGTTCACCAAAAATTTGGTAAGTTAGAAACCTTTTCTGCAAATATTTTTCTCTAAACTGAGTTTGAATTTTCACACTGTTTCTGTGTGAATCAAATGAAATAATTTTTGAATTAGTCATTACCATAAATCGTCTCCCTGTAATTAAAATGATTGGCACAGAGTTACTTACACCGTAAGTCAAAATAATCTCTTCCTTCGTATTCAATAGGCTGGTTGTATGTTAGGAGACCATCCTTAAATATCTGACCTGAATCTCATTCTGAGACAGTAAGATCCTGCAGGCAGTTAGTATGGAGAAAAGTGGCAAGTTCTGATTAGCATCGGTGTTATTTTAAGGAGTCCAAATCCATTTAACTTTGCTCCAAATGTGTGTTTGCCTTAGGAGAGACTCAGAACATTTTGATTTTAAACCAAATTGACAAACGATGGTCCGGTCCGAGGGCCAGATGCAGCCCCCTTCCCCTGTTTTTAGAAAGTTTTATTGGATCACAATGACATCCATTTGTTTGCAAAGTATTTGTGTCTGCTTTCAAGCTACGAGAGCGAAGTTGAGTAGTTTAAGAGACACTTGGAATGCTGAATGTGTGTACTATCCAGTGATTTACAAAAAAGTTTGTCCACGCCTGCGCTAAACTATGCCCAGTACTTCAGATCCTGTCACATAAACCAAATCAAGCCAACAATGTTTATTAAGATCCTGTTACGTGTAAACTGGCATACCCACCTCTTCCTGAGTAATCCCAGTCAGGATCTTTCCCTGGAACATCCATTAACAGGGTTAGAAATAACGTGGCTGGCGACTTGCATAGTCCAGAAGAGTTCCAGGGTCATGGCCAATGCCACAATCTTTTTCAAGTAGCAAATATGGACTCCTGGCCCTCCCCCATGGCTCTCTTCCCGGTGTTTTGGATAATATGGGACAGGTGAGGCCCAGATCACGCTATGACATAGCTGACATTCTGCCTAGATAAAATATAGACTATATTTATAAGAAACTAATGGCTCCAAGATTTAAATTTTGCAGTTAACCTTGACAGCCTATTCAGACTTTCAAGTCCCTTAGGCTTAAAAAGAAAAACAAAAACTATTAATTTTTCTGGCTTGGCAGGGATTCTTTCTTTACACTAATACAAAGGCATTCCTACTTATATCCTTTTAATACTGTAAGTTATTAATAAAAATATAAAGAAACATATAAACAATCGTATGCAACATCAAGAGAGCACACAAACGTGTTTGCATCAGTCTATGAGTAAAAGTCTCAGAATGTAGAGGGGAAGGTGACAGAAAACCCAGGCACGTTGAGATCAATCGAGTGATTGTTTTTTGACTGATACCTTTATGACTAGGAAGTTGGTTACACCTAAGCAGGACGTGCCCACTTCATTTGATGTGTGTCAGTGTGCTATGATCACATTACTCAATAATATGTTGATTGCACGTTTATGAGAAGATAAGACCTCTTGTTAGTTTTCTCGATAAAAAGAAACAGACATTTAAAACTTGGCAAGTTTTCTGGTAGTAAGTATTCTACAAGGGTTCATGACATTTCCATGAAGCTGTCTATAACACATCACCTATCAACCTCTTTGACACTATCTACACCAAAACATCCCAAAGGCAGTCAGAGGTGAAGGCTCTGGAGTCTAATTAACCTGGAAGTGTCAAGTTTTCAAATTCACTCCAGCCTGAAGATTCTAGGAAATTGCATATGTTCATTAATTCAACAAATATTTATCAAGTTTAAGGCAATGTTAAGGATACAGAAATGAACAAGAACAGGTTCTTGCCTTCGAGCACCTCAAAATATATCTGTGTCATAAGAGAGTGCTAGTTTGAGGCTTAAGTGGGCTGGAAAATCCCTAACAAAAATTATTTGAGCTTTTCTGTAGTAAATGAAATCTAGCCTATCAGAAAATTATTTCCTAAGTAAAAAGGATTTTGCTAGAAGGAAAGAGATTATATGCTGTTTTGAAATAGTTGTAGTTTTTTTAACCTATATTCCTGTTATACTCAAGTTTTAAAATTTCACACAATAAATTTCTTACTGATTTAAAACAGCGCATCATATATAATCCAAGAATTTAATAGTTTTTAAAAAAAGAATATGAAGCTATTAATAGCCTTCGATAATCATGAAAGATGAAAGCTTTTAAAAATAGTAATGTCATGTCTACTATGTTACTTAAAGATAGAAACAACAGTCCCTACATGCAACTGGATGCTGGAACAGAAAAAGGTTATTAGTGAAATAACTAGGGAAATCTGAGTAAAGTCTGTAGTTTAATTAATTATATTGTAGGGGCGCCTGGGTGGCTCAGTCGGTTGAGCGTCCGACTTCGGCTCAGGTCATGATCTCACCGTTCCCGGTTTGAGCCCCACGTCGGGCTCTGTGCTGACAGCTCAGAGCCTGGAGCCTGCTTCACATTCTGTGTCTCCCTCTCTGTCTGTGCCTCTCCCCTGCTCATGCTCTGTCTGTCTGTCTCTCTCTGTCAAAAATAAATAAACATTAAAAAAAAAATTTTAATTAATTATATTTTAGCAATATTAATTTCTTAGGTTTGATAAATGTACTAAGATTAAATAAAATGTTAACATTAGGGTAAACTGGGTGATATTGTATATGGGGACTCTCAATTTTTGCATCTCCTCTGTATACCTAAAATTATTTTAAAACAAAACTATTGAAGAATAATGCATATACCAACTTATTGTTCAAAGCTATTTAGCTTTCCTCATATCTTGGTATAGACATGAGAGAATTCAGGCAGGAGCATTTGAAATTGGCTAGATAGGAAATAGTGAGTCCTGATAATACCTTATCTAAATAAGAGCACAGAAATAGAGGCTTCCAGTTGCTCTTTCAAACATGAAATGTACCTCTTTGCTATGAGAGGCAAAGTATATGAGCATGAAAGCAGAGCCAGAGAGATCCTTAGGTTTATTTCCATTCTTCTCAATTTATCCATCAATACCTCCCTTATGGACAGTATTAATGTGCACTCCAGAGGGTATGGAGGTTTGCCGGAAGTGACCTAATTACAGATAGAAACTATCTTCACAGTGTCCACTTCAACTTCAAAACTTCTCGCAATACATTATGTTTCAAATTATTTACTTTTCTAATTGTGTTTCCAAAGTTTTTATAAAATTGATGCTCAAAACAAAACAAACACTTCTGCTCTTATTACTTAAAAAGTATTAGCTGCTTATGCTGTGTTGATCCAAGGGTATGATTTCATCTTTGACACAACACTATGAAATTTGGTGAGGGCTGGGAGCGAGGAGGAGGGGTGGGCTGTAATTTGAGAATGACAGAGTTCTTGGCCTAATAGACATCTTGAGCAAACTACGTCAACTCTGTCAACTGAATTAAGACCAGCCACTACTGCCGGAGGGGGTGGGAAGGGGGGTGGTCTTGAGCATATGGAAGTGAGCACTGTCACTTTCCAGCCTCACTCAGGGAAGCTTTCAGCCCAGAAAGTTCCTGGGGAACTTTCCCATTTTATGTTCCCTGTCTTTGTTTTCTCAACCCCTGTCTTTTCCCCATAGGGGGATGGGAAGAACCTTTTTCAATGTATCAAATTCAGTCAATTTAGCAATTGAGGGGGCTGACATACACTTCTAAATGCCTTTTCTTTCAGTTTGTTACACTTAAAGATCATTGTAATGGAGTCTAAAACCCTGCATGAGAGTATGTGCCTTCCAGAGGCCCACTTCTGTCAGTTCTGCAGAGCACAGGGTGAAGGGATTCCATCAGTCCACTTCGGGCAGTAAATATCAGAGTGCAGCTCTGATTTGAGAAATTCCACCCCAAATCTTATTTATATAATTAAAGACAGGCCAGCTTGAATTAGTGAGATAATCCCACATTTTATGGATTGGGTTGCCTAATGGTTTGACCTGACATTTATTAGTCAGATACTGTTTCTGTAATCATTTCAAGATTTGCCTGTTTTTCCGTTTAATTGCAATCAATGGCCAAGATTACTATGGTAAAAACTGTTCGGCCTTATATTCTATCAATTAATTAGAACTGCAATACAGTGCACACTGATACAAGTTGTAATTAGTCTGATGAACTCAAAGTCATAAGTATTAAATTGCATATTTGTTCTAAATATTGGAACAGGAAATCTAACATCCTGTGTTTCTGGTATGGTTCATTTTGTAACCACAGCTCCAAAAAGCATGTTGTTGTTGTTTCTTTTCTTATTAGGAAAGAAAAAGAAAATCAGCCTGTCTTGGGGGAGAAAAATCCTAAGAACTTTAGCCAACTCTAACTAGTTTCTGAATAATGCTAGGAATGATATCAGATCTGATCCTCAGATCTCGAGCTTCCAAGAAACTATACATAGACGCATTCGGTAGGGGCTTGTTAATAAAAGTCATGTAAGAGGTGTTGGTAATGTTGCACAGTGAAATTTAAAAATTGCCATTTATCGGGGCACCCGGGGGCACAGTCAGTTGAGCACCCAGCTTTGGCTCAGGTCATGATCTCGTGGTTCGTGGATTTGAGCCCCACATCAGGCTATGTGCTGTCAGCTCAGAGCCTGGCACCTGCTTCAGAGTCTATGTCTCTCTCTCTCTCTCTCTGCCCTTCCCCTGCTCGTGCTCGCTTTCTCTCTCTCTCTCTCTCTCTCTCTCTCTCTCTCTCAAAAATAAATGTTAAAGAAAATTTTTTTTATCATCATTTATCTCCTGTTTTGTCACAAAGTGTGTTTCCTCTGTTTTCTGCTTATGTTCTTTTGGGTTTATTTCTAAATGTCTTTTAGAAATTGGAAAATGTATTTGCCAGGTTTATAATTTACTCATTTTTATGGGTTATAAGTTTAAACCAAAGTTATCTTTTTTACATGATATTATTCGAATCCTAGCACATAGTCAAAAGGAAATTGCTAGGTTTACCCATCCCCAGTATTCATGGAATATTAATGTATTAGATTTTCTCCTCTGTGTTTCTCTTGAGTTCTTAGAAAAAGCATTTTGAATTTTAATCAAAGTGCATCATATATAAGGTGTAACAAATTTTCAACATTTTATGCTATTTGGTAGAATTTATTCTTTTGCATGGTATATCTAAAATTCTACATTTAGAAGGCAGAAACTCAAAAAAAAAATCTCCTACTTTAATTTTTAATGGTCACCCCATAAAAGGCAACAATGTACTTTCTGAAATCTTAAAGTGGGAAAAAAATATCCCAGTAACAGAAAACATCATCTAGATATTATAGTCTAGATTCCCTTGTGCTGTCTGCCACCCAAATATCTCTAATTGTATTAGTCAGGATTCTCCAGAAAACACAGAACATTATACATATGTATGGAGAGAGAGAGAAAGAAAGAGGTTGATTAATAATAAGGAAATGGCTCACATGATTATGGAGTCTGAGAAGTCCTAAGATCTGTAGTTGGCAAGCTAGAGACCCAGGAAATCCAGTAACTTGGAACTGAAGGCAGGAGAAAGGATGTCCCAGGCCAAAGAGAGTCAAGCAGAAAGAATAAATTCTCCCTTATTTTGCTGTTTGTTCTAAAACCTTCAACAAATTGGATGGGGTCTACTCTCATTGGGGAAGCCAATCTTCTTCAGTCTAGCGGTTCAAATGTTAATCTCATCCAGAAATACCCTCACAGACAGATTCAGAATAATGTGTAACCAAATATCTGGGTCCGTCATGGCCCAGTAAAGTTGACATGTGCAATTAACCACCAAACCAATCAAATCATGGTAAGATGTTGGTCATCAGATAGCTTATAAGCCATCTTGGTATTTAGCTTCAGAAGAGTTCTAATGGGAGATAACTTATGTGTCAAACTGTAGCATGTGTCATTTCTGTTGTGTAGCATACTTCTTGCCTCCCATCCTCTGATTCCTTGGAAAAATACTTCATTCTGTATGCTTCTGATGGAATATCAGTCATGCTTCAGAAATGGTCAGTCCCAGTATTCCATTCCCCAATGAGAACTGCCTAGGATTGATATGCAGCTGTAGAGAAGAGCATTGCTTTCTTTCTAGTGGTTATCGAACTAGGATGGTGTGAAGTTGTGGTTGCAGGTGGCCATCTTCCCTGCCTACATGAAGGAGGCAGTCTGCAGCAAAAAGTAAAACGACCATCATGCACAGAGAAGAAGACACAAATGAAAATATGAATGGAAGGTAAGAGCGACTACTAAGGGGAAGATTTGAAACTCTAGATCCAGTTGTATCTGAAGCCATCATTTGGAGACTTTCTGGTTAAGTGAGCGAATAGGTTTTTTGTTATTGTTTTGGTTCATTTGATTGTAACCAAGAGAGCCCTGACTAATGCTAACTATGCTCCTAGGAGATAGATAGATAGATATTTTTTGATGGAACATATGGAAGAGTGTCTGTTATATGGATAGATTGTCCTTGTTGACCAAAGTTACAGTTTTGGTGGAGGTTATTTAGAGCCATGGACAGGACTAGGATTCTTCACCTCCCAGCTGAACAAGTCCTGAAGAACAGTGGCAAGGCAGTGTTCTAGCCAGATGACCCTCCTGAGAGTAACTCAATGAGATCAAAGGAAGATTAAGTCTGTAACTAACACTGCCACAATTACAGTCATTTAAAAGCCATAAGTCAATGAAATACTACTTTCAAACTAGAAGAGGGATAATCCAGGATCCCTCCATACCTAGTAGCAGCTCTAGTACACAAAATACTAACTAGATTTCCAGTAAAGCCCACTCCTACAACAGGTGAAAGAACAACCCAGATCTTCTGCAAAGTGTAATGAAAGCCAAAATGCAAAACATCAGGAGCAAACACACCCTAGGGCTCTGTTAAGATCCCCTATGAACTTACACCTTTGTCAACCTCTGAGAAATCACCCAGCCTCTGATTTCACAGATATATACTACATGAGGGCTGAGGCTGCATGTTTAGTAAGCAAAACTTTATGATAGGGTGTTGTCATTGCTGTTGGTTTTGTTATTGTTGTTAATTAAGAAAGAAAATAGAGATTCCAAAAGGCATAGAATGGCATCTAGGGCCCAGGGATACATCATTGCTTTCTGCCCCCTACACCACATACCCTGCATCATAGCCTGGCCTTCCATCATAGCACACCTTTCTCAGTGTCCTAATATGACATCACACAATACAGTGCCCTGCAGATGAGGGATGGGTTGGCCTATACTTGTCTGCAATGTATTAGAACAAGCCATAAAAGACATAGAAATATGTGTATAACACGGAGAGGAGGATCATATTCAGATATACTGGTACTCTAGCAGTATAAAAACTTTAAAATATTATCAAGATAGAAATTTAAAGTAAAGAAAGCTGAGGAGCCTCACCTCATGGAGTGACCAACCCATTATTATAGAGTGTGCCCTCTCTCACCCTTTTCAGGTTATTCTAGGTCTCTGCCCAGAAGGCTGATGTGTAACCATACTAAGGATATCAAAGCTTTTCCATCCTTTAGCCAATCCTAGTCATTATAATACACCACCGCCACCATCAACAAAAACAGACATCATTAACAGATTATGGCCCAAAATTATTTTTTTCTGTGACTCATATTTTCTTAGATATTCTGGATCCCCAGTATAATTAACCAAAACACCACATTTCTCAACTGTATCTTTCAGGCAGTACTAGCAAAATGAGCAATAATAATGCCACCCTCTATATATGTTCCTTACAGCCCAAGCCCCTTTGCACAGATAGATGACACATTGAACAATCACCTTATGCTAGCCACTCATCATTCACAGGGCAGAGCTAGACTCATTCCATTGAGATGCCCAGTGAACCTACAGATCCCTGCCAACACATATCATCTACCAGACTAGGACTTCAAGAAATTTTTTAAAATATTTATTTTTGAGAGAGAGAGAATAAGTGGGGGAGGGACAGAAAGAGAGGGAGACACGGAATCCAAAGCAGGCTCTAGGCTCTGAGTTGTCATCCCAGAGCCCAACGCGGGGCTCGAACCCACAATCCATGAGATCACAGCCTGAGACGAAGTCTGATGCTTAACCAACTGAGCCACCCAGGCTCCCCTACCAGACTAGGACTTCAAAGAAATGCTTCTTTAGAGACATCACAAGCGATTTGAGGAGAGGTTTCTCCTGTAAACAGGAAGGTTTAGCTCTAAAAGACTTTGTCTTCCTTTTTGGAAACTTTCTCAGCATTTTCTTGTGGAAATAATCCATACAGATTTGGTATTCTCAGCATTTATTCGTGCTTGTGGATTTCCTCCCAACTCCCACACATCTCCCACATCCTGCTTCTCCTGAAAAGTAGGAAAGTCTAGGCTCAATCAGTGTGGAGCAGAATGGAATGATTGTTGCACAGTTCCCATGAACTCTGCCTTCAAGTGTGTCCTCCAGACTTTGCTCCTCAGCCGTGTAGTACTTTGTGGTTTGCGGTGGTCCAGGCAGACTCTAGATTCTTCTTGTCTTCCCTCTCACAAGACACCCAGCCCCTGACCCCCACCATGTAGGACTCCTCTTCCTCTTTTTTTTTGTACATTCCAACTGTTCCTTGTGCTGTATGTTCTGATCATCTGCCAGATTACCATGCTCAGTTGAATTCTGATTCTCTCAGAGTGGAAGTAATGAACATGGTCTTTCTTTTATCACAGGAGATAAATTATTTTTGTGTTTACATCAAAAGTCTTAAATCAATAGCTGCTTCAGAAACCCAACAGGATAGAGGCAAAAAGCTAAACAAAACAAACAAACACTGTCACAAATAGCAATGCAAGTATGAAAGGGTCAACCCTGTCCTATTCAAACAGGTTTCTCTCTATTTTTACCATCTATTTAAATCTAATTTGTTTTCCCTCAAAAGGTGGTAGAGCTTTTCACACTTAGTGGGATTTACTTGTAGGTGTTAAGGTCAATATTACCAACATTGTAAGTCCTGCTTTGTGGTTTATGTACATTATTTAACTTGATATTCATTACCACTTAAGTAGACCCCAGATAAATACTCATGTAGTCAACAAAATAGGTATTGAAAACTGACATGCCAGAGAAAGGACAGCAATAGCTAACACTCTGGCATGCTCCTCAGAAAACAGATTACAGGGTGCAAGCAAAATAGTTAAAAAGCTGGCACAGTATAGGTGTGAAGTGACTGTGGTGTGGGCCAGAGTGGTATTGGTAGTGGTGGTTCAGGAAGGGAGCAAAGGCAGATTTTAAAGAGATTTAGGATGTAAAATCGATATGTCGATTGACTGGATTGGGGGTCTGGGCAGGATATAATTTCCAAAGTGTGAGGGGTCAAGGAACTCGTAAGGTTTCTGGATGTGTTCAGTGAATGGATGAAGGTGCTGTTGATGAGATTTGGAAATAGTGGGGGAGGATGTTTAGAGGACGTAGATCCATCAGTTTAGTTTCAGACAGGTTGAGTTTGAGATAGGCCTGAATTATTCTGAAGCAGATATGGGAGGCAGTTAGATAAACAGGTCTGGAAGTCGGAGGAGTGGTCTGTGCTGGGAATTCAAAAATGTCATTTGTCAATGAATGGCTGTTAACAACATGAAAATAAGTGTGGTCATCTGGTGTGAAGCCGGAGAATGAAAGAGTCCTCCAGAAAGTGCTTCCAGGAGGGATGATCAAAAGAGACAAAAGATGTGACCATAGAGTTAGAAGCATCCAGGTAGATTCCAGTAAATCAGAAATAAAGCAGATGCTGTAAATATAAAAGAAAGAATGAAGATGAGGCTAACAATCCTGAGAAGTCGCATAAGAGCTTCTTATATTTATGGACATGGACTTTAAGTCCATGGGTTTTGGTAACATTAGTTTCAGAAAACTAGAAAAGACAGAGGAAGAGTGGAATGGCTGAAGTAACAATGTGCCATGTGGCTTCCAAGTGCTTTACAGGCATAGCCTTATCTAATCCTCTGTTACAGTAACTCTTACAGATGAGGAATCTCAACTTCAGAGAAGTAAAGCAATACCACCTGCCCAGGCTCTTGCAGTTCTGGGAGGCAGCAGAGCAAGAGCTCAATACCCAATATCAAAGATACCTGATTGAATTTTGTCATTGAGGCTTCTGTTTTAATTAAAGATGAAATACTTCTTTTAAAAAGTGAGAGTGGAATAAATTTGCAAGTCACTTTTGAAATATTCAAAAAAGAAGAATAAAGCACCATAGTCTTTATTTTAAGATGTTCTGTTTCATTTTGTCAATCCATGAGCAGATCTGAAAAGGGTTATTGTAAGAGCACCTATACCCTGCTCTGTCCTCACCTTATGTCTACCGTGAGGAGCAGTCACTTTGAACCTTTTCAGCTGTGTAGTTGCTCTTGGTTATGTTGTACTTATTTTTTCTATTTTTTTTAATGTTTGTTTATTTTTGAGAGAGAGAGATAAAGACAGCGCATGAGCAGGGGAGAGGGCAGAACAGGAAGCAGGTTCCAGGCTATGAACTGTCAGCACAGAGCCCAACAAAGGGCTCAAACTCATGGACTGTGGCCACGGATTGCAAGATCATGAGCGAAGCCAAAGTTGGATGCTTAACCAACTGAGGCACCCAGACGCCCCTTATTTTTTTCTATTTCTAAATAATGTGTTTATGCTACTATTTTGGAGTTAATAATTTTTTGATATTAACTGTGCACTGCCAATTAGAGTAAAAATCGCCCAGTTACACATGCCCATTCCCCATTCTCTTCCTAGCAAATATACTTATATCATGATTTTAGTTATAGAAAATTGTTATATGTTAATGTAAGTTTGTAAATATTGTTCATTAGAGATAGGTGTGTAGGTGTGTATCATGTGGATTTTCTTTTGAGAAATAATGGCCTCATTTTAACTTGCATGCTTTTTAAAAACCTATAATTTTTTTATTTCCATAAGTCACATAAAATTGATTTATTTATATATTTTTAAATAATTTATGTCAAATTGTTTTCTATACAACAGCCAGTGTTCATCCCAACAGATGCCCTCCTCTGTGCCCATCACCCACTCTCCCCCCTCCCACACCTCCCTCACCCCTCAGTTTGTTCTTAGTATTTAACAGTCTCTTATGTTTTGTCTCCCTCCCTCTCTGTGACTTTTTCCTTTCCCCTCTTACCCTCCCCATGGTTTTCTGCTAAGTCTCTTAAAATCCGCCTATGCATGGAAACATATGGTATCTTTTTCTGACTGACTTATTTCACTTAACATAATACCCTCCAGTTCCATCCATGTTGCTACACATGGCCAGATTCATTCTTTCGCATTGCCATGTAGTATTCCATTGTATATATACCCTGCATCTTCTTTATCCATTCGTCAGTTGATGGACACTTAGTCTCTTTCCATGATTTGGCTATTGTCGAAAGTGCTGCTATAAACATCAGGGTACACGTGCCCCTATGCATCAGCACTCTTGTGTCTCCTGGGTAGATTCCTGGCAGTGCTATTGCTGGGTCATAGGGTTGTTCTATTTTCATTTTATTGAGGAACCTCCACATCGTTTTCCAGAGCGGCTGCACTAGTTTGCGTTCCCACCAACAGCGTAGTAGGGTGCCTGCTTCTCCACATCCTCGCCAGCATCTATAGTTTCCTGATTTATTCATTTTAGCCACTCTGACCGGTGTGAGGTGGTATCTCAATGTGGTTTTGATTTGTATTTCCCTGATGATGAGTGACATTGAGCATCATTTCATGAGTCTGTTGGCCATCTGGATGTCCTCTTTGGAGAGGTGTCTATTCATATCTTCTGCCCATTTCTCCACTGGATTATTTGTTTTTCGGATGTGGAGTTTGGTAAGGTCTTTATAGATTTTAGACACTAGTCCTTTATCTGATATGTCATTTGGAATTATCCTTTCCCATTCCGTTAGTTGTCTATTAGTTTTGTTGGTTGTTTCCTTTGCAGTGCAGAAGCTTTTTATCTTGATGAGGTCCCAGTAGTTCATTTCTGCTTTTAATTCCCTTGCCTTAGGAGATGTGTCGCATAGGAAATTGCTGCGGCTCAGGTCAAAAAGGTTTTTTTCCTGCTTTCTTCTCTAGGATTTTGATGGTTTCCTGTCTCATATTCAGGTCTTCATTCATTTAGAGTTTATTTTTGTGAGTGGTGTAAGGAAGTGGTCTAGTTTCACTCTTCTGCATGTGGCTGTCCAGTTCTCCCAGCACCATTTATTAAAGAGGCTGTCTTTTTTCCATTGGATACTCTTTCCTGCTTTGTCAAAGATTAGTTGGTCATACGCGTGTGGGTCCATTTCTGGATTCTCTATTCTATTCCATTGGTCTATGTGTCTGTTTTTGTGCCAATACCATACAGTCTTGATGATTACTGCTTTGTTGGGATTGCATTGAATGTGTAGATTGCTTTGGGTAGTATTGACATTTTAACGATATTTATTCTTACAATCCATGAGCATGGGGATGTTTTTCCATTTCCTTGTGCCTTCAATTTCTTTTATAAGTTTTTTATAGTTTTCAGCATAGAGATCTTTTACGTCTTTGGTTAGGTTTATTCCTAGGTATTTTATGGGTTTTGGTGCAACTGTGAATGAGATTAGCTTCTTTATTTCTCTTTCTGTTGCTTCATTGTTGGTGTATAGAAATGCCACCAATTTCTGTACATTGATTTTGTACCCTGCAACTTTGATGAATTCATGGATCAGTTCTAGTAGGCTTTTGGTGGATTCTGTCAGGTTTTCCATGAAGTATCATGTCATCTACGAAAAGTGAAAATTTGACTTCATTCTTCTCAATCTTGATGCCTTTTATTTTGTTTTGCTGTCTGATTGCTGGTGCTAGGACCTTTAACACTATGCTAAATAGCAGTGGTGAGAATGGACACCCCTATAGTGTTCCTGATCTCAGGGGGAAGGCTCTCAGTTTTTCCCCTTTGAGGATGATATTAGCTGTGGGCTTTTCATAAATGGCTTTTATGATGTTTATGTATGTTCCTTCTATCCCGACTTCTTGAGGGTTTTTATTAGGAAAGGGTGCTGTATTTTGTCAAATGGTTTTTCTGCATCTATTGACAGGATCATATGGTTCTTATATTTTCTTTTGTTAATGTGATGTATCACGTTGATTGATTTGCGAATATTGAACCAACCCTGCAACTCAGGGATGAATCCTACTTGATCATGGTGAATAATTCTTCTTATATGCTGTTGGATTCAATTTGTTAAGAATTTTTGCATCCATATTCATCAGGGATATTGGCCTGTAGTTCTCTTTTTTTACTGGGCCTCTGTCTGGTTTGGGAATCAAAGTGATGCTGGCATCATAGAATGAGTCTGGGAGTTTTCCTTCCGTTTCAATTTTTGGAACAGCTTGAGGAGGATAGGAATTAACTCTGTTTTAAATACCTGGTATAATTCTCCAGGGAAGCCATCTGGTCCTGGACTTTTATTTGTTGGGAGATTTTTGATAACTAATTCAATTTCTTCACTAGTTATGGGTCTGTTCAAGTTTTCTCTTTCTTCCCCTTTGAGTTTTGGTAACATGCGGCTGTTTAGGAATTTGTCCATGTCTTCTAGGTTGTTGAGTTTGGTGGCATATAATTTTTCATAATGTTCTCTGATGATTGCTTGTATTTCTGAGGGATTGGTTGTAATCACTCCCTTTTCGTTTCGTGATCTTATCGATTTGGATTCCCTCTCTTTTTTTTTGAGAAGCCTGGCTAGAGGTTTATCAATTTTGTTTATTTTTTCAAAGAACCACCTCTTGGTTTCATTGATCTGTTCCTCTACTTTTTCTGTTTCCATATGATTAATTTCTGCCTTGATCTTTGTTATTTCTCTCTTTCTGCTGGGTTTGGGTTGTCTTAGCTGTTTTTCTTGTAGTTCCTTTAGGCGTGCTGTTAGAATTTATGTTAGTATTTTTCCTGTTTCTTGAGATGGGCCTGGATTGCACTATATTTCCCTCTCAGGACTACCTTTGCTGCATCCCAAAGCGTTTGGATTGTTGTATTTTCATTTTCATTTGTTTCCATGTATTTTTAAATTTCTTCTCTGATTGCTTGGTTGACCCATTCATTTTTTAGTAGATTGGTTTTAGCCTCCATGTTTGTGGGGGTTTTCCAGACTTTTTCCTGTGGTTGATTTCAAGTTTCAAAGCATTGTGGTCTGAAAGTGTGCATGGTATGACCTCAATTCTTTTATATTTATTAAGATTTTTCTTATGCCTCTGAATGTGGTCTATCTTGGTAAATGTACCGTGTGCATTTAAGAAGAATGTAAATTCCTTTGCTTCTGGATGAAGGGCCCTGAAGATGTCTGTCAGGCCCATCTGTCCAATGTGTCCTTCAGGGCCACTGTTTCTGTAGTGATTTTCTGTTTTGTGGCTCTATCCAGTGCTGTGAGTGGGGTATTAAGGTCCCTTGCAATTAACAGATTTTTATCGATAAGATTACTTAAGTTTGTAATTAGTTGCCTTACAAATTTGGGTGCCCCTGAATTTGGCGTGTAGATATTTATAATTGTTAGTTATTCCTGCTGCATAATCCCTGTGATTACTACATAATGCCCTTCTTCATCTCTCATCACATCTTTTAAGTCTAGTTTGTCTGATGGAAGTGTGGCTACTCCAGCTTTCTTCTGACTTCCTGTAGCATGGGAGATAGCTCTCCATCCCCTCACTTTCAATCTGAAGGTGTCCTCAGGTCTAAAATGAGTCTCTTGAAGACAGCAAATAGATGGGTCTTGTTTTTTAATCCATTCTGTTACCTTATGTCTTTTGATTGGAGCATTTAGTCCATTTACATTCAGGGTTAATATTGAAAAATATGGGTTTAGAGTCACTGTGTATTCTGTAAGTTTCATGCTTGTAAGGATGTCTCTGGTACTTTGTGTTCTTTGCAATCTTTCCTTCATAGAGTCCCCCTCAGGATCTCTTGTAATGCTGGTTTATTTGTGATGAATTCCTTCAGTTTTTGTTTGTTTGAGAAGACCTTTATCTCTCCATCCATTCTGAATGACAGGCTGGCCAGATAAAGGATTCTTGCTTGCATATCCTTCCTGTTCATCACATTCAAGATATCCTGCCATTCCTTTCTGGCTTGCCAAGTTTCTGTAGATAACTCTGCTACAACCCTTAGGTGTCTATCTTTGTATGTTAAGGCCTGTTTTTCCCTAGCTGCTTTCAGAATTCTCTCTCTGTCCTTGTATTTTGCAGTTTCACTATGATGTGAAACCTATGCAGGTCTATTCAGGTTGCATCTGAGGGGAGTTCTCTGTGCCTCTTGGATTTCCTTGCAAGATTCCTTCCTCATGTTGGGAAAGTTTTCAGCAATGATTTGTTCAAGTACCTCTTCGACTCCTTTCTCTCTCTCTTCTTTCTCTGGAATATCTACAATATGGATATTATTCCGTTTGATATCATCGCTCAGCTCTCAAATTCTCCATTCCTGTTCCTGAAACAGTTTCTCTCTCTTTTCTCTGCTTCCTCCTTTTCTATATTTTTATCTTCTAATTCACCTATTCTTTCTTCTGCCTCTTCAAGCTGCACTGTGGCCGCCTCCAATTTGTGCTGCACCTCATTTAAATCATTTTTAAATTCCTCCTGACTGTTTTTTTGGACCTTGATCTCTGCCTCAAGGGTCCTCCTGCTTTCTTCTATTGTTTTTTCAAGCCCAGCGAGTATTTTTATGTTTATCATTCTATATTCTTGTTCTGTTAAGTCGCTTATGTCTGCTTTCATCATTTCTTGCACTGTCACTATTTCCTGTATATTCTTTTGAGTGGAGTTCTCCCATTTCGTCATTTTGGCTAGGTGTGTATTGGTTTATTTCCTAAGGCTCCCTGGAAAGGAAAAGGGTCAGAACAACAAATAGGAAACTCAATCTCACAACCGTACCAACCAGTAATACACACAAACAAATCACAACATAAAAAAGAATAACGAACAACACTCTGGAGGCCTGAGACCTGAAGTACCAGCTACACATTAAGGATAGGGTGTGGGCTTTGCTGATGGTAGAGCATACATAGAGTGAATAGTGACAGGCATGGGGAGAAGAAGAAATTGAACTGTGACCAGGTAGAGAGATTAGAAGATTGAGCCAGCAAGAGAGAAATCAGAATAAGGAAGGATGCGAGGAAAGAGAAATGAGGTTAGATGTTGCCCAGTTGCACTATGTGGCCTGCCTGTTCCATAGAGAGAGATAGGAAATTAAAGAGTGAGGTATAGAACTGCATTGAGAGAGTGGGTTAAATGTCTGTTTAAGCAAACCAAAAACTCCCAGGTGACTGGTTTAGAGGTGGGGAGAGATAGGAAGGAGAAGAGGAAGAATATATCTAAAACAGAAGAATTGACCTAGAATTAATCCAGGCAATGCTGCAGTGTTTGTGTCTCCACGGCTATCACTCCTGCAGAAGGGCCTCTCTAGTATGAGGAGGAGCATAGCATGGTGTAGGCGGGTCCTGCCTCCACTGCTGGGGGGTGGAGTCCTAGGGTTTGGCTTCCAGGGAATGTGTGACCACAATGTCACCCTCCAAGTCCCCTCTTCACAGACCCGGAGTCTCAAATCACTCCTCTGTTTCTGTTCTCAACTCTGTCTGGGTTGCAGGCACAGTGCAATTTGCTGGGTGGTCATGCACCCCACACTCATCTGAGTTCCTTTAACTTGCTCAGACGGCTGTGCTTTATGTACATTGAGTCTCTGACTCAGCACCAGCGTGACCACAGTGGTGCCCCCCGCAGCCTCCTCTTTACGGACCCAGCGGCTCAAATCACGCCTCCGTTTCCGCCTTCACTCTACCCTGGGTTGCAGGCACAGTGCGATCTGCTGGGCGGTGGTGTGCCCCTTGCACGCCCGGTTTTCCCTATATAAATTGTGTCACAGACTCAGCACCGATCCAGTGATGGCTAGGCGCCTCCCCTGTCTTGAGTTGGGTCAGCGTTGCTGGCTCCAGAGTGAAGGGAGCTCCGCCAGCTCTGCTGTGAGCAACGGGCCTTTTCTCCAAAAGCCTTGTGGTTAGGGACTGGATGATAAGCTCCCTCTCCACCCCAGTCCGAGGTGCTTTCCCCGCTGCTCTTTTTCTTCCCCTTGCCTTTCTGTGGAAGGGGTCTGGGGTCGGCCCACTCCCTGCAGTCTGCACCTCCATGGCTACAATTGATTTGATTATGTCAAAATTACACCTCATGCTAGGACATAAAATACACTAGTCAGTAGTTGTTCTTCCTGGTTTTATTTATTCCATCACCATTAAAAAACCCATTTTATATATTTTATATTGTCTTAGCAATTAAAAGACAGGCTCCGGGGCCTGGGTGGCACAGTCAGTTGAGCATCTGACTGTTGATTTTGTTTGGCTCAGTTCACAATCTCAAGGTCATGAGACTAGTCCTACATAGGGCTAGCATTGGGCATGGCTGCTTAAGATTCTCTCTCCCTTTGCCCCTCTTCCCCATGCACACTCATGTACTTCTGTCTGTCTGTCTGTCTGTCTCTCTCAAATAAATAATAAATGGCAAGTTCTTTGAGGGTGGGAATGCCATTGACTTTATCTGTTCTTCCATTAGGATTTGTGTCATAGTTAAAAGCAAGGTCTCAAAGTCTTAGGCCCATGACTGTGTAAACCTTTTCCTGATCTTCCACCTTAATGACCCTCCTGGAGTCACTGTGAGCCAATTACTAGTTGTTTCAAAATGCTCACATTTGTGTCCTTGCATTTTTGTGCCTAGTTATGTTTTTATTCTCCCTCAATCTACTCTCCTGGATTCCCCTGGAAGCGCACTTTTCTCTTATGCTCTTACCCTACCCTCCTTCCAACGGAATCTAGTTTTAGAGGATGGAAAGCAACCTGATGCCTGTCCCAGGACACTTTGAGTGTCAGGTCCCCACAACTGTGAAATGGAAGGACTTGTTCCCTGCAGAAAGCAGGTGAACGGAGGACAGGGAGAGCCTATCCGCACACTGAAATAAGCCTAACAGGCCACCACGTGTCACTGCAGGTGTTGGAGTGTTGCCTCCTCAGTCTCACAGGCACAGTTGATTTTAGGATAGTAACTTTCCATGAGGACCTTCCCTCTGCAGACTGGTGCCATGACTGTTCTTAGTTACAGAAACATCTTAAGTGCAGGCTGATTTCAAAAACAATCTATAAACTATACATTATTAATTTTGCATTAAAGCAAATCATTCCTTAAAATGTAATTTATGTTTAGTAAGTTGTTTTTGCTAGTTGTTAAAGCACATTTCTAAATATTTTATAAGCAATTGGTGTCACTATGTCAGAAATATAATAACATCAGGGAATTTTACATTTATTCCCAGGAAAGTAATTATGCAGTAGGTTGTAGAGCAAAACAAACTGGTTTACAGTCCCTATTCATTTATTTTCACAAGGACTACTGCTGTTTTAGAAAAATCAGGCAATACTAAATATGTACAATTGTGAACTAGATACTCTTAAATATATTAATTGGCTTGCTCAACTTAATTGGTGCTTGCTGTAATATAGTTCTAAGCTGAATTTTATAATGGACCATATCATCTTACTCTAAAGATAGTGACAGCCTCTGGATAAGGACGGCACATAGACCACAAAGCATTAAGTGATAAAGTTTGAACATCTCTGCTGGTCAAATTCCACTGGCTTACCTATTGGCTAGGTCATTAGACCCCAAGTGAGGTCTCAGCTCCAGCAGCATCAGAATAACTTTGGCACATGTTAGGAATGCAAATTCTTAGGCTGTATCCCACACCTACTAAGTCAAGAAATTCTGTGAGTGGGACCTAAAGCAATCTTGCCTACAGCAGTAGTTCTCAAACGTTAGTGTGCCTCTGAACCACCTGGACACCCGTTGTTGGGATCAACTGTAACCCAGCTGTTCCCAAGTGATACTAATGCTGCTGGGCAGGGGATTACATTTGGACAAACTACTGACCTAGAAAAATAAAATATTGTATCAAGTACGTTAAGGGGTTACTAAATGGGATGTGCAGTGTTTGTTCTATGATTTTGTTTAGGGAATTTATCTGATTTCCTCTCCTGGGTGCACATGTATGCAGAGAAGGGAAGGGGAGAGCCAATCCCCGAACACACATGCAGTGACATCTACTCTGTGGCAGGCACAAGAAAGACAAGGACCATCCCCCTGGAGCTTACATACCAGCAGGGGAAAAAATAAACAATAAAACAAATTATGGTTATGGTTGTTTTACATGCTTTAAAATGCTAAAAGGAGTAAGTGCTATGCTATCAATGTGTCTAAGCTGGGAGCCTGACTATCTGGGGAAATCAGGTTTTTAGCTTGCAGTCTGAAGGAAAGTGTATTAATTGTCTGTTGCTACTATAACGAATCATGCAAACGTAGTGGCTTAAGTAACACAAGTGTTTTATCTTAACATTCAGTAGGATAGAATTGATCTCACTGAATAAAATTAAAACCTCAGCAAGGCTCTGTTCTTTCCTGGAGACTCTGAGAATCTGTTTTCTTGTCCTTTCCAGCTTCTGGAGGCTGTTCTCATCTTTCCCTCTTGGTCCCGTTTTTTCTAGCAACACAAGCAACCTTACCTTTCTGTGCCTCTCTTCAAAGCCTCTTTGTCGTCTAAGGGACTATCCACTTCCTCTTTCCTCTTCCATTTGTAAGAACCCTTCTGATTACACTGGGCCCACCTGAATAATCCAGACTATTTAAGGTCAGCTGATTAGCAACTCTAATTCTACCTGCAACTTAATTTCCCTGTAGCATGTGCACATTCACAGATTCTGGAGATTAGGACACTGACAGTTTTGATGACTGCATTCTGCTTACTACAGATGATATGCATTTACCAGAGTTAAAAGAAGGGAAAAACATTCTAAACACATATTGTCCCATCAGTAACATATGTCGAGAGCCAGGGAATGACAGGAGCATGACATTTGAAAAGGTGAACCTGGTGACTAAGTGGTTTAGTCTGTTGACTCAATGTCTCAGGTCATCATCTCAGGGTTGGAGAGTTCAAGCCCAGTTTTGGGCTCAATGCTGACAGTGCAGAGCCTGCTTGGGATTCTCTCTCTCCCTCTCTCGCTGCCCCTCCCTCCCCTCTCAAAATAAATAAATAAACTGAAAATAATAAATAAATAAATAAGGAATAAACTCCAGTGTGACCTGAGTAAGAAAGTTCAGGGGGAATATGGTGAAAGGAAGATGGTGATGAGGAGGTAGGATCTCCAGAGAAATTTGCAAACAACTCAATTAAGGTTATAGTTATGGCAAAAGACCTGAACCAAATAAAAAAGAAGACACTGGAAATATACTGGACTCCTATTAAAGCAAAGAAACCCCAAAGCTTTTATCCAAGTAATGTGCAGAGATATCCAAGGAAGATCATTGGTACATAAGACAATTAGTCTATTTTGCCCATGGGAAGACCCTCAAAGGTACTACTTCTCTGAGTCTAAATGCACTCTCTGGGGGTACCTGGGTGGCCCAGTTGGTTAAGATGGCTAAGCGTCTGACTTTGGCTCAGGTCTTGATCTCGCAGTTCGTGAGTTGGAGCCCTGGATCAGGTTTTGTGCTGACAGCTCAGAGTCTGGAGCCTGTTTCAGATTCTGTGTCTCCCTCCCTCTCTCTCTGCCCCTCCCCTACTCTAGCTCTGTTTCTTTTTCTCAAAAATAAAATAAACATTTAAAAAAAATGCAACTCTCTGGCCTGGAGTAGGGGTTTTTAGGCCACGCCTGAAACTCCTAACATTACCTGTAAAGTTATCCATGTAGGTCCATGTTCCATGTCCATTTTTAGAGGGACAAAGAGATTGTGGCTTTAACCAAAGGGTTATCTGACTTTAAGAAGCATAAGATTTTTAGAGCAATGAAACTCTTGTGTATGACACTACACAGGTAGATATATATCATTATACATTTGTTAAACCCATAGAATATATATCACCGAGACTGAACTCTGTTGTAAGGTATAGACTTTGGTGATAATGATGTGTCAGAGTAGGTTCAAAGAGATATAAACATGGAAGCAGCAATACCATCACAACTGATAATCACTGTGCTCATTTTGGTAAATATCTTTCCAGATTGTTCTCTGTCTCTCTCTAAACAGGCACGCACTCACGGACACATACACATACATACACACACACAATACAAGTACATATAAATTAAATGTATGCATTTACATTTGAATAAATAATTTTCATAAAAGGAATGATACTTGAACTATGTCATAACTATGTGATACTAGCACAATTTACATAATGGTTATTTCACTGAAATTCTTTTGGTAGTTTTGTTTGTTTTTAATATTGTTTATTTAATTTGGAGGGGGGCAAGCAGAGAGAGAGAGGGAGAGAAAGAATCCCAAGCATGCTCCACACTCAGCACGGAGCCCAATGTGGGCCTTTGTAGAGATCGAGATCATGACGTGGGCCCAAATAAAGACACAGACGCCTAACCGACTGAGTCATCCAGGTGCCCCTCTTGTGGTAGTTTTTTGTAATGATGAACATTATGGTGTTACATGCTTTTACACACATTGTCTTCTTGGAAAAGGTGTTGGTGTTATTTCTGCGTTGAAGTATATAATCATTTAAACTTTTGATACGTTTGACAAATAGTTATACAGGTTTTATTGATTTACATTTTTATCTACAGTACATTTCTCTCATCAGTCAGCACTAGACACTTTAATTCAAAAAAAACTTTTTTTTTTTTGCTAACCTCATAAGCTCTATACCCTACCCTGTTGTTAATACGTGATATTAACATCAGTGTTTAGTTTGAACACCAGTAATTAATTTGAACATTATTATGAACTTAATAATATCTTCCATACAGAATTGCCTTTACCCTCATACCTATTGAAATATTTCTTTTATTTTTTGAATTTTAAAATTTATGCCAGATGATAATAATTTATGTATATATTTTGGCAATATACATTTTCAGTTTATAATTTTTTAACCCAGTAGTGAGCATGTATACTTTCACTCATATTTCATTGACTACACATAGTGGCAAGTGGAATGGGGAAGTTTAGTCCCTGGCTAGGCTACTATTTCTCATCTACAACTGCATACTATAGAAAGGATGAACAAGACTTAAGGAACAGGTACACTTTATGATACAACTTATTTGAGCTGTTTTGGCAAACATAGGTGGGGTTTTTTGGGTTTTTTGTTGCTGTTTTTTTCTGGTTGTTTCTTTGTTTTTATTTATTTTTTATTTTTTTTAATGTTTATTTATTTTTGAGACACATAGAGACAGAGCGTGAGCAGGGGAGGGACAGAGAGAGAGGGAGACAGAGAATCTGAAGCAGACTCCAGGCTCTGAGACATCAGCGCAAAGCCCAGTGCGGGGCTTGAACCCACAGACCGCGAAATCATAACCTGAGCAGAAGTCAGAAGCTTAACTGCCTAACCAACTGAGCCACCCAGGCGCCCCTGTTTTTAGTTTTATAAAGTTAAATCAACCTTTCTTTTTTCTTGCAAATTATTTTCTGATTCACTGCCTGGGGGCATGGAGACTGAGCAGAAATGGGTGGCCTAGAACTTAGGACAGTCTTCTCATTGGGATTTGGAAACAGAAATTGGAGTTCAGAGCTACCAAGACAATGAGGACTCCAAGGACCAAAATCCTAGGAATAAAGGGACCTGCAGAGAAGTGAGCTCAATCCTTGGTATATAATCTGCCCTAAATCCATTTGCTGGCCCTAACCAGTGCAAATGTGGAGAGAGGCTCTGAGAAACCATGCAGAAAGCAGCTTCTAAAAGACTACACCTTGGGGTGCCTGGGTGGCTCAGTTTGTTAAGCCTCTGACTTCTGCTTAGCTCATGAATTCATGGTTCGTAAGTTGCATAAATTCAAGCCCACTGTCGGGCTCTGTGCTGACAACTCAGAGCCTGGAGCCTGCTTCGGATCCTGTGTCTCCCTCTCTCTCTGCCATGCCCCTGTTCACGCTCTCGCTCACTCTCTCAAAAATAAACATTAAGAAAAAAAATTTTTAAGGGCTAAACCTCTAAGCAGAGAACACAGGGATCAGGAAAACAGAATTTCGAATTTTCCAGAGAGAGATGGCCAAGGACCAGAAGGAATGAGAACCTGAAGAGGTTATGCTGTAGGGCTAAGGGCAGGATAAAAAATAGAATAGTTCAACTGAATATAACTACCTACTAGACTAAAATTGAATCTCTTGAAAAAAATCTTATCTGGCAATTCCACTTAAAAGTTCTTTGTATCTTTTATGACTAGAGTGATACACTAGTTACAGGAAACCCAGAATGATTCAACATTTTCCCCCTCTTCACTTCATCTTTGGGTTTTACTTGAACACTGAAAGAATGCTGGCTAACTGCCTTGGGGTCGTGAGGTTGTTTTTAATTAATGCATTTTTTTTTTCCAGAGAATATGATTTGTTTGTTCTACCATGAGGTAAGCAGCCTCTGCGGAATGTCAGAAAAATCTTTTTCTTTCTTTTTTTTTTTTTTTTTTATCTTTTGTGGGCCATAGAAATCCTATAATTCTGGAATAGATGGTTCGTTCATGTTTGACTTGGCTTCAGTTACAAATCGGACTTTTTACAGCTGAAGAACTTATTACTGCCATTTAAAAACAAATTGTAGAACAAGCAATTGGTTTATATGTTTAATATGAAAATATAGAAAATATGTTTAATATGAAAATTCCTTTATTTTAATGTGACCGAATAACCAGGGGCAAAAATTCATTCTACCATCAACTATATATGCTCTCTTCTTTAACACTTGCTCTCTTCTTTAACACTGAATGTGCTCATTTCTCTGTTCTTAAATCACATTTTTTCAAAAATTTTTTATTGTCAAATTGGTTTCCATACAACACCAAGTGCTCATCCCAACCCGTGCCCTGCTCAATGCCCATCACCCATTCTCCCCCCTCCAAGAGCCCACTAAACCCTCGGTGGTTCTTAATATTTAAGAGTCTCTTATGTTTTGTCTCCCTCCCTCTCTGTGTCTTTTTTCCTTCCCCTCTTACCTTCTCCCATGGTTTTCTGTTAAGTCTCGCAAAGTCCACCTATGCGTGGAAACATATGGCATCTGTCTTTCTCTGCCTGACTTATTTCACTCAGCATAATACCCTCCAGTTCCATCCATGTTGCCACACATGGCCAGATTTCATTTTTGCTCATTGCCACGTAGAATTTCATTATATATATATGTATATACACACACATACATACACCACATCTTCTTTATCCATTTGTCACTTGGCAGACATTTAGTCTCTTTCAATGATTTAGCTATTGTTGAAAGTGCCTCTATACACATCGGGGTACACGAGCCCCTATGCACTCCTGTATCTCTTGGGTAGATTCCTAGCAGTGCTGTTGCTGGGTCATAGGGTAGTTCTATTTTCATTTTATTGAGGAACCTCCACACAGCTCTCCAGAGCGGCTGCACTAGTTTGCATTCCCACCAATAGTGTAAGAGGTTGCCTGTTTCTCCACATACTCACCACCATCTACAGTTTCCTAATTTGTTCATGTTAGCCACTCTGACCAGTGTGAGGTGGTATCTCAATGTGGTTTTGATTTGTATTTCCCTGATGATGAGTGACATTGAGCATTGTTTCATGTGTCTGTTTGCCATTTGGATGTCTTCTTTGAAGAAGTGTCTATTCATATCTTCCACTCATTGCCTATTAGTTTTATTGGTTGTTTCCTTTGCAGTGCAGAAGCTTTTTATCTTGATGAGGTCCCAGTAGTTCATTTTTGCTTTTAATTCCCTTGCCTTAGGAGATGTGTCGCATAGGAAATTGCTGCGGCTCAGGTCAAAGAGGTTTTTTCCTCCTTTCTTCTCTAGGATTTTGACGGTTTCCTGTCTCACATTCAGGTCCTTCATCCATTTAGAGTTTATTTTTGTGAGTGGTGTAAGGAAGTGGTCTAGTTTCATTTTTCTGCATGTGGCTGTCCAGTTCTCCCAGCACTATTTGTTATAGAGGCTGTCTTTTTTCCATTGGATACTCTTTCCTGCTTTGTCAAAGATTAGTTGGCCATATGCGTGTGGGTCAATTTCTGGGTTCTCTATTCTATTCCATTGGTCTATGTGTCTATTTTTGTGCCAATACCATATTGTCTTGATGATTACTGCTTTATTGGGATTGCATTGAATGTGTAGATTGCTTTGGTTAGTATTGCCATTTTAACGATATTTATTCTTACAATCCATGAGCATGGGATGTTTTTCCATTTCCTTGTGTCTTCTTCAATTTCTTTTGTAAGTTTTTTATAGTTTTCAGCGTAGAGATCTTTTACGTCTTTGGTTAGGTTTATTCCTAGGTATTTAATGATTTTTGGTGCAATCGTGAATGGGATTCGCTTATTTCTCTTTCTGTTGCTTCATTGTTGGTGTATAGAACTGCCACCAATTTCTGTACATTGATTTTGTACCCTGCAACTTTGATGAATTCATGGATCAGTTCTAGTAGGCTTTTGGTGGATTCTGTCAGGTTTTCCATGAAGTATCATGTCATCTACGAAAAGTGAAAGCTTGACTTCATCCTTCCCAATCTTGATGCCTTTTATTTTGTTTTGCTGTCTGACTGCTAGTGCTAGGACCTCTAACACTATGCTAAATAGCAGTGGTGAGAATGGACACCCCTGTTGTGTTCCTGATCTCAGGGGGAAGGCTCTCAGTTTTTCCCCTTTGAGGATAATATTAGCTGTGGGCTTTTCATAAACGGCTTTTATGATGTTTATGTATGTTCCTTCTATCCCGACTTCTTGAGGGTTTTTATTAGGAAAGGGTGCTGTATTTTGTCAAATGGATTTTCTGCATCTATTGACAGGATCATATGGTTCTTATATTTTCTTTTGTTAATGTGATGTATCACATTTATTGACTTGCAAATATTGAACCAACCCTGCAACTCAGGAAAGAATTCTACTTGATCATGGTGAATAATTCTTCTTATATGCTGTTCGATTCGATTTGCTAGTAACTTATTGAGAATTTTTGCATCCATATTCATCAAGGATATTGGCCTGTACTTCTCTTTTTTTGCTGGGTCTCTGTCTGGTTTGGGAATCAAAGTGATGCTGGCTTCATAGAATGAGTCCAGGAGTTTTCCTTCCATCTCAATTTTTTGGAACAGCTTGAGGAGGATAGGTATTAACTCTGTTTTTTTTTTTAATTTTTTTTAATATATATATTTTTTTTTTGAGAGACAGAGTGTGAGCAGGGGAAGGGCAGAGAGAGCGAGAGGGAGACACAGGATCCAAAGCAGGCTCCAGGCTCTCAGCCATCAGCACAGAGCCCAATGCGGGGCTCGAACTCACAGACCATGAGATCATGACCTGAGCTGAAGTCGGCCGCTTAACCGACTGAAGCACCCAGGCGACCCTAACTCTGTTTTAAATGTCTGGTATAATTCTCCAGGGAAGCCATCTTGTCCTGGACTTTTATTTGTTGGGAGATTTTTGATAACTAATTCAATTTCTTCACTAGTTATGGGTCTGTTCAAGTTTTCTCTTTCTTCCCCTTTGAGTTTTGGTAACCTGCGGCTGTTTAGGAATTTGTCCATGTCTTCTAGGTTGTTGAGTTTGGTGGCATATAATTTTTCATAATGTTCTCTGATGATTGCTTGTATTTCTGAGGGATTGGTTGTAATCACTCCCTTTTCGTTCGTGATTTTATCGATTTGGGTTCTCTCTCTTTTCTTTTTGAGACACCTGGCTAGAGGTTTATCAATTTTGTTTATTTTTTCAAAGAACCACCTCTTGGTTTCATTGATCTGTTCCTCTACTTTTTCGGTTTCCATATGATTAATTTCTGCCTTGATCTTTGTTATTTCTTTCTTTTTTATTTTGGGCTGTCTTAGCTGTTCTACTTCTAGTTCCTTTAGGCGTGCTGTTAGAATTTGTGTTAGTAATTTTTCTTGTTATTGAGATAAGCCTGGATTGCACTATATTTCCCTCTCAGGACTGCCTTTGCCGCATCCCAAAGCATTTGGATTGTCGTATTTTCATTTTCATTTGTTTCCATGTATATTTTAATTTCTTCTCTGATTGCTTGGTTGACCCATTCATTTTTTAGTAAGTTGTTCTTGAGCCTCCATGTTTGTGGGGGTTTTCCAGACTTTTTCCTGTGGTTGATTTCAAGTTTCAAAGCATTGTGGTCTGAAAGTGTGCATGGTATGACCTCAATTCTTTTATATTTATTAAGATTTTCCTTATGCCTCTGAATGTGGTTTATCTTGGAAAATGTGCTGTGTGCAGTTGAGAAGAATGTAAATTCCTTTGCTTCTGGATGAAGGGCCCTGAAGATGTCTGTCAGGCCCATCTGTCCCAATGTGTCCTTCAGGGCCATTGTTTCTGTAGTGATTTTCTGTTTTGTGGATCTGTCCAGTGCTGAGAGTGGAGTGTTAAGGTCCCCTACTATTAGGACATTTTTATCGATAAGATTACTTAAGTTTGTAATTAGTTGCTTTACAAATTTGGGTGCCCCCAAATTTGGCGTGTAGATATTTATAATTGTTAGTTATTCCTGCTGGATAGTCCCTGTGATTATTATATAATGTTCTTCTTCATCTCTTATTACATAGTTTACTTTAAAGTCTAGTTTGTCTGATAGAAGTGTAGCTACTCTAGCTTTCTTCTGACTTCCAGTAGCGTGGTATATAGTTCTCCATCCCCTCACTTTCAATCTGAAGGTGTCCTCAGGTCTAAAATGAGTCTCTTGAAGGCAGCAAGTGTCTTGTTTTTTAATCCATTCTGTTACCTTATGTCTTTTGATTGGAGCATTTAGTCCATTTACATTCAGGGTTAATATTGAAAAATATGGGTTTAGAGTCACTGTGTATTCTGTAAGTTTCATGCTTGTAAGGAATCTCTGGTACTTTGTGTTCTTTGCAATCTTTCCTTCATAGAGTCCCCCTCAGGATCTCTTGTAATGCTGGTTTATTTGTGATGAATTCCTTCAGTTTTTGTTTGTTTGAGACCTTTATTTCTCCATCCATTCTGAATGACAGGCTGGCCAGATAAAGGATTCTTGCTTGCATATCCTTCCTGTTCATCACATTGAAGATATCCTGCCATTCCTTTCTGGCTTGCCAAGTTTCTGTAGATAAGTCTGCTACTATCCTTATGTGTCTGCCCTTGTATGTTAAGTATTTAAAGCCCGTTTTTCCCTAGCTGCTTTCAGAATTCTCTCTCTGTCCTTGTATTTTGCCAGTTTCACTATGATGTGTCATGCAGAAGGTCTATTCAGGTTACGTCTGAGGGGAGTTCTCTGTGCCTCTTGAATTTCCTTGCCCATTTCCTTCCTCGTGTTGGGGAAGTTTTCAGCAATGATTTGTTCACGTACCCCTTCGACTCCTTTCTCTCTTCTTTCTCTTCTCCCTCTGGAATTCCTATGACATAGATATTGTTCCATTTGAATGCATCACTCAGCTCTTGAATTCTCCTTTCTCCTTTCCTGTTCCTGAATCAGCTTCTCTTCTTCTCTGCTTCCTTTTTTTGTATAATTTTATCTTCTAATTCACTTATTCTTTCTTCTGCCTCTTCAAGCCGCACTGTGGCCACCTCCAATTTGTTTTGTACCTCATTTAGAGCATTTTTTAATTCCTCCCGACTGTTTTTAAGTTCCTTGATCTCTGCTGCGAGGGACCCCCTACATTCTTCTATGCTTTTTTCAAGCCCAGCGATTAGTTTTATGTGTATCATTCTGTATTTATCTGTTTTCATCAATTTTTGAGCTGTCACTACTTCCTGTAATTTCTTTTGAGGAGAATTCTTCAGTTTGATCATTTTTGCTAGGTGTGTTATGGTTTGTTTCCTGAGGTCACCCTGGAAAGGAAAACAGACAGACAGACACACAGTAAACAAAAACACTCAAATGTACCAACAAATGATACAGACAACAGGTCACAACAGAAAAAGGAATAACAAACAACACTCTGAGGACATGTGACCTGAGCTACCAGCTACACGTTAAGGACAGGGTGTGCGCTGTGCTGATGGCAGAGCATATACAGAGAGTAACGACAGGAGCGGGGAGAAGGAGAAAATGAACTTTGACCAGGTAGAGAGACTGAAAGGGTTAATCCAGAAAGAGAGAAGTCAGAATAAGGAAGGAGGAGAGGAAAAAGAAATGAAGATAGATTTTCCCCAGATGAACTATGTGGCCTGTTATTCCGGAGAGAAAGATAGGAAAGTACAAGAGGAGGTATAGAACATGCGTTGAGAGAATGGGTTAAATGTCTGTTTAACCCAGCCAGTACCCCAGATGGCCAGCTCAGGGGTGGGGATCAGTAAGAAGGAGAAAGGGAAGCATATATTTAAAAAAGAATAATTGATCTGGAGTTACTCCAGGCAGCAGTCTGAACTGTGCATCAATCGCTCTGCGGAAAAGGTGTCTCTTCTATGAGGAGGGGCATGGTTTGGTGTAGGTGAGTCCCGCCTCCAATGCTGCTCAGATGGATTCCTGGAGCTGCTTTTTGTGGGTTTGGGAGACAACAATAGTGTCCCCCCAGTCCCTTCTTCGGGGTCCCGGAGTCTCAAATTGCCCCTTTGTTTCCGTCCACGCTCTGCCCCAGACGCAGGCGTAGTGTGGTTTGTTGGGCTGTCGAACACCCCACGCTTATCTGAGTTTTTGACTCTCTTTGCCTGCTACACCTGGTTTCTCTGCAAATTGTGTCCCTGGGTTAGAAGCAATCTGAAGGCGGCTCTGCACCTCTGCGTGTTGCAGGCTGTCTGGGCCCCCGCTGCTGGCTCCAGCATGAGGAGAGTTCTGCTGAGAGTTCTACTGGTAGCAACGGAACTTCTCTTCAAAAGCCCTGCGGTTAGGGACTGGATGGTGGTCTCTCTCTTTGTCCAGTTTTTCTCCTGTTTGGATGTGGCCCACTCCGCACTTTCCCAGATTTCTCTTCCCTATGTCTTTCCCCAGAAGGCTCTCCATCCCCTCTGTTCTGTACTCCCGTGGTTCGTTTTATCTCCCCCAGATTGCACTCAAGTCTTCCCTGGGGCACTTTCTGGATTTCCATCCTATTCCTTGTAGACTCCAACACCTTTCCTTCCAGACTCTTGGGGTTGAGAGTCCTTTGATTTTGGTCCTTCTTAGTTTGAAAGCCCCGGGGAATACTGAGTCCCCCTACTCCTCCGCCATGTTGGCCCCCTCCCACGTTTTTAATAATAAAGAAAAACCTTATTACTTTGTGCAAATACCTCCCATTTAAATTTTTTAAGGAAAAATCTAAAGGAAAAAAAGCAATAAAAACTAAACATTGTATGCTTCTAACAAATAAGAGAATTGGCCTGTGTGTTGAAGGTGTTTTGGGGGGGAAATAATTCCTAATTATATCTTAGTGAATATACTTTATTTCTAAAGCAAAATGGGTTTTTAAGAAATATAATGTGAGATTCTGGAAATGGAGGGTAAAGCAAAAAGAGAATAAGCCTTGTCTACCATTATATTGCCATCCTATTGTATTTTAGCTTGTGTTCAGCATATTATAATTAAACTGCATTCGTATGTGTGAGTGTATGTGCAGAAAGTAAGAGTCCATTAGTGCCACTGAAACAAGTGCTTGGGTTTGAAATAGATCCCATCTCCCTCACCACACACATGCGTGCACACACACAGACGCACAATGTCAACTGCAGCTTAAAATAGCTGGGAATTTATATAAACATAAAAAATATTGTTTATAAAAGTGGACTAAATCCTGTGGGGTATGTGGGGAGAAAATTACTTTTGTTCTGTACTTTTACCTTAAAGATATTGAAGGAAAGGGAAAATTCTCTTACCTTTCAAGGTCTTCTAGCTGAACTAAGAATTAAATTTATGTGATATAAATAGAAGAAAAAATTAAGTCTTATTACATGGGCACAGAGACCCAATTATGAAATTGAGACCTAAATAAGTGACTGAGGTAGACATTTTCATGCTTTTGTAGGCAAAGAGACAATAAATCTGTGAGGAGTTGACAGGACAAAGAAAACTCCACTTTGGGAGCTTCAGTTAGTAAGGAATGATAAACAGAATTTGGGCTGGGATAGTAAATTAGTAAAAAAATAACCAGGGTCATGGCCCCTCGGTGGCTCAGTCATTAAGCATCAACTTTGGCTCAGGTAATGATGTCAAGCTTTGGCTCAGGTCATAATCTCAAGGCTCCTGAGTTCTAGCCCCACATTGGGCTCTGTGCTGACAGCTCAGAACCCAGAGCCTGCTTCAGATTCTGTTATCTCCCTCTCTCTCTGCCCCTCCCCTACTCATGCTCTATCTGTCTCTCTCTAAAATAAATAAACATTTTAAAAATTAAACAATATAACTGCAAACATATTTTTTTTTAAGGTAACCAAGGTTCTTCATATAGCCTTCTTGGCATTAAGTTTCCTATGTTTGGTGATAAAGTATGTCTCTGTACTTCCTGATATTGGGAAGCTGTCTTTCACAGGGGAGATTTATTTTCTGCTTTCAGGGGAACAGAGGAGCATCTGAGTGTCCTTCTTGCTCAGGCTGTCTCCTATAACTTTCTTTTAAAATAATCAGTATGCTAAAGCGGCACATTTTGGGACTGCCCGCCTATGGTCCCTACAGTATTCATGAAAGAGGTTTTTATTTTGTAGCTATTTGAAACATTTCATAATTAGTTCCAAAAAGAAATGTTAGATTCAATATAAAGAAGAGAAAATAAATACATTTTTAAGCTCTGGATTTCTGTTGTATTTAGATTTTTAAAGTTTAGGTCTAGTTTGCCAATATGCCTCCACTTTCTTTATAATAGAACCAGTTCAGAATCTTGTCATGGATCACTTCCCGAATAGTTTCATTTTACCTGTAGAAATTTCAAGTTTATGGGTACTGTACTTTTCAAATGTATAATAGATCTGCTCTGCCTTATTCTAACTTGTTCTATTTTAATTTTTACTGAGACTCTCGTCTGTTTGCTTAAATCTTTGATGCTTCAGGCCCACGTATATTTAAAAACAGCTCGTTTTGTGTTTTAAAAGCATCGAGCAAAACCAAAAATGCAGCATACTATATACTGAGATGGAAAATGCTGAAATTGTTTTGTGGTTTGTTTGGTTTTTTTTTAGCAAACCTTTCAAGTTTTAGCATTACATATATTCTACATTTCAATTAAGAGTTAGTAGAAATGCTAAGAAACAGGAACAATAACTTAAACCAAGGAGATAAAAGATAATATAAACAGACCCACAGGTAATTCAGTTGTTAAACCCATACATTAAGAACCTGCAATGAATATTTTCAAGAAAATAGGAAAAGTCATCAGAATCCAATGACTTCACCAAATAATTCTTCCAAATATGTAAGGAATTAATCTGCAATAACCTTCATTTTAAAACCTGAGAAATCATTACAGGAAAGGAAAATTAGAGGCAAATTTCTCATGAATAAAAATACATAAATCTTTAACAAATATTATCAAATCAAAGTAAATAGTATATAAAAAAAGAATTCCAAATCATGGCCAAATTGAGTTCACTCTGAGAATGTATAATTGGTTTAACATTGGAAAATCAGTTTAGGGGCACCTGGGTGGCTCAGTCAGTTGGCCAGCCGACTTCAGCTCAGTCGGTTGGGCGGTCATGATCTCACGGTCTGTGAGTTAGAGCCCCGCATCGGGCTCTGTGCTGATGGCTCAGAGCCTGGAGCCTGCTTCGGATTCTGTGTCTCTCTCTCTCCCTGCCCTTCCCCTGCTCATCCTCTGTCTCTATGTCTCTCAAAAATAAATAAAAATGTTAAAAAATTTAAAAAAAAAGGAAATCAGTTTAATTCACCAGATTTAAAGATTTTAAAAGCTGATAAGCTCAGGTTCGGAAAAAGAATATGATAAAATTCTACAACTATTAATGATTTTTAAAAAATTCTCCCGGCAAACTAGAAATATAAACTTATTTAATCTGACAAAGTATTTATGAGAAGTAGCTAAGAAAACATCTTACTTAATGTTATACTGGAAGTTTTCACCTTGAATTTGGAAATAAGTTCACCACTGTTCAACATTTGATTGGAAGTCCTAGCCAGTATAATAATGGAAAAAACAGGAAAAGAGCTAATAGACCAGGGATGATAATGAAGAAATAAAACAATCTACTTTGTATAGACAATTGGATTGAATCAGTGCATTATCTATAAGAATTTAGTTTTATTTTATTTTAATATGCCAGCAATAGAAATTAATTATTATTTTTCATTTTTTAACTTTAATTTTTTTTGAGAGACAGAGACAGTACAAGTGGGGAAAGGGCAGAGAGAGAAGGAGAGAGAGGATCCCAAGCAGGCCCTGTGCTGCTAGCGCAGAGTCCAGTGTGGGGCTTGAACCCACAAAACCGCAAGAGCCAAAACCAAGAGTTGGATGCTTAATAAACTGAACCACCCAGGCACCCCAGAAATTAAATTCTTAAGAAAGATACCATTTATAATAACATCAAAAGTATCGATACATAGGGATAGTGTTAGGAGAAATTATGTAAGATTTCTATGTGGAAGACTATAGAACATTACTGTGAGAAACTGAGGAAACCTGATATAAACATAAAGGTATCATTGCTCTCCTGATGCAGTGCAGCCCAGGCAAAATACCAAGAGGATTTTTTTAAGTAAAACTGACACATTGTTTCTAAAAATTCTATGAAACACAGAGGGGGCTGGCGTACCTGGATGGCTCAGTCAGTTAAGTGTCCAACTTCAGCTCAGGTTGTGATCTCACGGTCCATGAGTTCGAGCCCCGCATCAGGCTTTGTGCCGCCAGCTAAGATTCTGCTGTAGATTCTGTATCTCCCTTTCTCTCTGCCCCTTCCCTGCTCGTGCTCTGTCTCTGTCTCTCTCTTTCAAAAATAAATAAACATTAAAAAAAATTTTTTTTAACTGCAAAGGGACCATAATAAAGACTTTCTTGAAGAATAAGAACGTGGTATGAGGACTTGTTCCACTGAATACTGAGTCTTGTTGTAAAGCTGTCGCTAATGAAGGATACGGAATAGGAGACAGAATAGAAAATTTAAAAATTATTTTAAAAGATCATAAGATAGACCAATGGAATAAGAGTTTCTAAAAATAAAAGGCCATAATGGGGCGCCTGGGTGGCTCAGTAGGTTGTGTCATATTCTTGGTTTCGGCTCAGGTCACGATGTCGCAGCAGTTTGTGGGATCCAGCCCCGCGTCCGGCTCTGCACTGACAGTGCAGACCCTGCCTGAAGTTCTCTCTCTTTCCTTCTCTTTCTGTTCCTTCCCTGCTCACATGCTTTCTCTGTCTCTTTCTCTCAAAATAAATAAACTTTTAAAAAGTTAAAAAAAAAAAAGCCATAGGTACAGAGGTGTTTAGTTTATGAGGAAGGATTGGGGGACAGAAAGAAAAAAAACACAGTATTTTCAACAAGAATGAAAATGATAAAATTGGGTATCCATACAGAAAAAAAAAGCAACTTGATTCCTACCTCACGAAAGCAATTACAGGTATAAATGTTAGTGATACATTACTAGTAATCTAGAGTGTTAGAAATATTCAGATGTCTACTGCATTGTTGTTCAAAAGTGTGAATAGCAAAGATCTTACACAGCCACCACTTTTGGGGTGTCTCCAGATGAATTTAGGGAAGCTAAAACATAATTATTCACCCATACCTCAATAAATGATGGAGAATTCATTAAATGCCATTAAATAGTGATGAGACAAGTTTAGAGCTCTGTGGTGTTTGAGGGGAGTGGATCGAAAAAGCAAGGAAGTTTAGAAACTCTGGCAATATTTAAGGTGTTTGAAACTTAAAATAACATTGTTAGTTTTGGAATGGACAGAAAGGGGTAAATTAAAAAGATATTTTAATAGGGCTTAGCAGCTGGATTGATATGGGGGCAAAGTGGGGAAAAATCTAAATGACCCAGAGGTTTTGAGACTTATCCTTTTCTTAAGAATAGAAAATCAAGGAGACAGGGTGTCTGGGTGGCTCAGTCAGCTTAGCATCCAACTTGGTTTCAGCTCAAGTCATGATCTCACAGTTAGTGAGTCTGAGCCCTACATAGGGCTCCAAGCTGCTTGTAAGGAGTCTGCTTAGGATTCTCTCTCTCTATCCTTCCCCCCTCAAAATAAATAAACTTTTTTAAAAGAAAATGATGAAGGCAATCTGGTTTGGAAGAGAAAATTACTGAGTTTGAGATGACAGAGGCATATGCAAATGAAAATGCCCAAAGAAGTAAGTTATAGGCAGTAAAGAAAGGGGCAAGGCCTAGAGTTGATGGAACAGGATATTCAGCAGTATCTGGGGACAAATGACACATGGCTACTCACTGTCTTTCCCAATTCCCTCACATCTGTTCCTTGAATTACAATCGTGATATCATCTGCATTCACAGATCAGTAGCCTGGCTTGGGAATGGAGGGGAAGGGACAAGTGCTGATAGTAACAGAGATGGACAACATCTGCTGAGAGCTACCTTTGAGTAACTCTTAAGTCACACAGAGCATTGATAAAACTTTAAACTAGCTTTGTCTTGAGACATTCTAAAGAGATGTTTCAGTAGATTCTGGCAAGCCACTCCATTATTTCACTAGCATTAGAATCTTTCAGGCACCTCCTTTCATCAACTAAACTTCACCCAGTAGAATATTAGTAGGCGACGATGCCACATCTGAGGATCAATCCACTTAACTTCTTCAGGTGGGCTTAGGGAGGACATCAGGCATCTGGTATGGAAGAAAATCCTCTTCATGACTCTTTTCCTTTTCTCTCTACTGTAGGGATAAGGCAATATATAAATATTCATGGCCATGCATGATGGTTGTCATTGGCCACCATTCCACTAATGGATGGCACCTGGATGTAAAAAAAAAAAAGTTATTTAATGGAATAAAGTTCTAAATGATCCAAATTTCAGAGGAGTGCATAAGCATGAATATTTATGTAACACATTACCATTTAAAAACATTTTTTTCTCCTTTCAAAGCTTTCTATTGAGCTATAAAAATTCATGCTAGCCTAGAATTAGGCATCCATGCTAAGTGCCCAGAAGTGCCATATTAACATTGTAATCAAGTTTGGGGGCTAGGGTTGAGGTGGCAAATTTTCTCTCCCCTACTCCTATTGTTAGGGAACCTGGTCTGGATTACCTGGTGGAAGAACCAAGCAGAACTTGGAGATCTTGGAAGGAAGGAGGTTTATTTTACACTGGTGGGTTCAGAGGAGATCACTCTCCAGAGGTCTGAGGTCTGAGCATAAGCAGAGGGAACAATTTATAGTCTGTTACTTCCACATTCCACATTAGTAGTAACTTGGTGTGTGTGGCAAGTGGGGTAGGAAGTAGGACCTGAAGGAGAGTCTTTGGTTGGGGACTCAAATTTCCCTATCAGTCCTGTCAGCCATCTTAAAACAGATTTTTCTCTATCACTATGAAATCAATTTTTTAGTTCTTTCTATAAGAATTCTTATTTCCACATAATTCTTTGCTAATAGTCACTACCAAACTACCTTTTGACCTTCGGGCCCTATTTAAAAGAATTTTGGAAGGCGGGGGAAGTACTTTAGGAATAAGAAGAAATGAAATCAAATTCATAATGTTTCCCATTTAGCAATAAGCAGCTTTTATAGGCAGGTAAACAGTGAAGCAAAGATGATGTTTACTTTATAACAGCAAAAAGTATTGCAGGGGACAAAGGCAGACCACCCCAAGATGGCCATTTTATCAAAATTATTTTGAGTTCTAAGCCATCAGACCCCAGCAGATTTAGAAGAACTCTTCACATCCCCTTCTACTGTCTAAATTTACATTGGAAAAGAGAGCCTATACCAGGAAGAGAGCTATTAACAGAGATGCCTTTTTACCTAAGAAACTTATCTGCATAATAGGGCTACCCTTGTTTTCTAAACATCTCCCCTCACCTTCCTGCTAATGGCCTTCTTCCCTTTTGTGTCCCTAGACCCCTAACCATCTCCTTAGTTCAGAAGTCATATGAGCCTCTTGTTGCCTGTCTTTGGAATTTCACATCTGTGTGGATTCCCTCTATGTACAAAATTAAATTAGAATTTCTCCTGTTAATCTCCCTCATGTAAATGTAATTCTTAATCCAGCTAGAAGAACCTTGGACAGAGAAAATTTCTTCCTCCCCAATAGTACAAATTTTAACTCCATTTTAATGCCAGAAATGGCCTTCTTATAGAAAAGAAAAAGAAAAAAAAACTTGCTATAGAAGAATTTGAAATTAATGAATTGCTCTATTTCATTACAATGTGGGGATTGGTTTCAGAATCCCTGTCCATAAGAAATGGGTTCTAACCAGATATGAGGGAATTCAGATTGTCTCTCTGTAGACAGTCTGTGTGGAAGCCACAACTTGAGACTTAACCTTCAGGGAGTGTCAGAACTCACTGTGCTTCAAATAAGATCAGGCCTTTATCTTGCTTCTGTAGGGAAGATGTTCTTCTAACCCTAATAAAGAAAATTCAATAAAATAAATAGAAGTGAACCCAAATTCACCTGAGTTAGGAATACCAATCATTGCCCTTACTAACAAACCATAACTTTTATGGCCAGTTAATGATTATGACAAAGGCCCTAATGATGTGAGTGAGCACAAAGCCTTTACTTCTCTAAGCAATTCCATGGAATCTGTTTATTGCTCAGGACAGAGCCTAAGAACTCTTAGGCAAATGCTTGAACTGCACACATGTTTAATGTACTAATAAATAATATTTTCCCTTACCCCAGCAACCATTTCCTATAGAATCTTCTCTGCCCAAACTTCTGGAAACCCTATCACTCAGCATCAACTGATTGTACTAATCAGGAATGGACACCTTAGTCATTTTTGACCTATCAGATTTTCTCTTCCAGGAAACTGGGTTTGGGAAACTGCCTGAGAGATCACTACAGAGATCAAACCGAAGGGTCAGAGAGACATGTAACTAAAGCTTTCATGTTGGGATAGTTATGGAAATCTAATTTTCAGAGCGAAGGATGAAGTAGACGAGAAATGTGGAGAAGGGGCGCCACACAGACCCAGAGGAACAAAATTGCCTCCCTTTACCATCTCCTACTCATTTAAAGGTAATATGCTTTCTAACTTTTAACACAAAAACGCTCTTGTTTCTATCCAGTGTCTTTCATTCAATATTATATTTGTGCAATTCATCTATGCTGTTGTATATTGTGTAAGGTTTTCCATTCTCATTCCATTATGTGCTAATGTATGCATTTTTCACAGTTTATCCATTCTGTGGATGGGCAGGTGCACTGTTTCTAGTTTGTAGGTTTTGTGCATAGTGCAACTTTGATCATTTTTGTTGTTGTACATATGTTCACCTATTGTTAGTATATGCCTAGGAACAGAAGTGGTGATTCACAGGCATATCGGTAGGTATTTCAACCTTAGTAGATATTGTCAAACCATTATCCGAGGTGGTTATACCAATTTACACAGCCATCAGTAGCATGAGAGAGTTCTGGTTGCTCCACAATCACACCTCTATCAACATTTGGTATCGTATGTGTGTATATGTAGCCATTTTGAAGGAGGTATAATGTGATCTCATTATGGTTTTTATTTGCATATTTCTGATATCAAATGTTATTGAGCAGCATTTCAAATATGCATTAGTTATTTGAATATCCTCTTCTATGAAGAGGTTTTTTACTCCTTTTTAAATTGAGTTGACTGTCTTTTCCTTTTTAATTTGCAGGAGTTCTTTCTGTATTCTTCATATTAGTTCTTAATCAGATCCATGTATCGCAAATATCATATTCCATTAGTGACTTGTCTTTATACTTTATTAAAGATGTTGTTTGATGAACAGGAATTCTTATTTTTAATGTAGTGAAATTTATCAAATTTTCCATTTTTGTTTAATTCTTTTTTGTGTCTTGTTTAAGAAATCCTTTCTATCCCAAAGATACATATATTTTTCTCAAGATTTTATTTCACCTTTCATTTTTGGCCTATAATCCATCTCAAATTGATTTTGGATGAGAAAGGTAATAATAATATAGATAAGAAAGAAGTAATAATTCTTTTTATCATAGAATATAAATTGAATGAGTACCTTTTATTAAAAAGTGACCTTTCCTCCATTGTACTATAGTGTCATCTTTGTATAAGTCAAGTGACAATATATAACATACAAAGTCGGGATCCGTTGATATAGAAGTATCATACAGCAAATCAAGGAGCCAGGAATCAGTTGCAGGAAAAAAATTACCGAAAGCACAAATAAATTTTAAAGGAAACACTAGACTTGATCGTCCTAGAATGTGGGTGTCAAACAATAGTGATTCTTGGCATATGATTACATCATTTTTAATATTATGTAGAATAAAAAGAACCAAATATTGAATATGACTGTGGGATTATGGTTAATAACAGACAAAGTGACAAATTTGTTCTTTTAGACTCTGTCTATAGAGTGTGTCAATAGACTAAGGCAAACTGAAATGAGACAGCTTGGGTACATCTGTGACGTAGTCTTGGCCCAATTTTAGAAATCAAGAGTAGTGAAGCCATTGTGTGCAATAAAACAAAAATATTAGGTGAATGTCTCTTATGTAAAACTGACGGCATTTTCTACCACTGAACAACTTATTGGAAATGTTTTATCTCTCACATATACATAACTAATCTGCACTATTGGGAAAAAACAAGTCAGCGAGTAATTAAATAACATGTCTGTCAAAGTGCCTGATAATATTGTTGCACAAATAAAAGTACATTGTGTACTTCATTTTTCCTTTTGTACTTTGGATGTATCAATATGATAATTCAATATAGTTCTTGAGGAATAAATGGTATTAAAATAATATGACTATCAACTTGATTGTCTTGAATATAAGTAATGTACAACACCAATATTTTAAAATGTACAACACCAATATTTTCTAGGCAATGGAAATTAAACTTATCATCTTTAATCTAAAATGATTTTTTAGAAATGTCAAAGCTGTCTCTAAAATTGGAATATTAAAAGGGCAGCCTACTTGAAACTTAGCTCTACTGTAGGCCCAAATACTCAGACAAAAAAAAAAAATTGAAGTTACTGATTAACTGACATTCAGGAAGGAATCATTTCCCAGAATGAGGTCTTAGTAACAAAACAGAGTTGCTGGAAGAGCGAAACATCTTGGAGTGAAACACGAGATATAGCCTCATCCCTCTGATCACACCTCATCATTCAGGTTTATTGGGATTGTGCCTAACTTGAGGAAATTTTTTTCTACTGTCTGTACAAGCCATGTCACAAGTATTTCACTCATCTATGGCTCATTAACCACTTACCCGAGGCAGAAGCCAACTTGGCTTACGACCTCTTCCCTTCCTCTTTGCTTTTGTTTGGGCCATTACCTGTATTCTCCATTTTCTTGCTTCCCAGTGAATTTCACTTCATAGTTATTTCACCTTGATCAATCTCTCATTGTGGATACACTATATTCACTCTGTCCCATTCTCGCTACCACTTATGGCCCCATTGCCTTGGAAGATTTCTCTCTGAAGATTAGGGCCAAGCGAGCAACTTTTGCCATGGCATAGGACCCCTTGCTAGAAAAACATTACACTTGGTTTAATGCCCTGAAGGTAATGTCTTCATATCCTTAACTTTGTCTACGAATATGTGTTTGGAAAATGATATCTAATGGAACAGTGGGGCATGCATATGAGCAAGAGATATGTGCAATATATATATTTATTTTTTCTTACCACCCCATTCACATGTAACATTTTCATGCCCCATGAATGTAGATTCCGTCGGACCCGTAACACATGGGAGTACAGAAAAACTTAGTGAATACAAGGTAAGTGTGTCAAGTCTGTGGCCAAGTGTGGGTACTGAGAGCCACAAAAAGCAACATGTTCTTGAAACAGATCTTCGGCAGAAAGAAAAAAAATCCAAGGAACTCTATCATATTTTTCCTTATTCATCTTACATCCTCGTATTACCAGTTATATTGAAAATGATGACATAAAAGTAAGGAAAAGGTAGAGCAACCCATAATTCCCTTTCTTTTCAAAACTTCCTAACTCATCAGTAAGCTGAAGGTAAAGTGTTGGTAGAATACCAAGACACAGTGTATATCAAGACACAGAATAAAAACATTTGAGTTAGTTTTGTGCAGGACTTCTACAAAATACATATTCATGTATTAGCTATGAAATATGAATTATATGATTTTGGTGATTTCACATATGAGTTAAATGATCTTATGTTTGAATCTAAAATTGTGTCATTGCACAAGGTAAAGATGAAGGGTAAAAATGCCAATAATTTAAAATTTCATTTTTTTTAAAGTAGAAGGGCATTGAATAACAAAGAAAACATGACAACAAGTTGGTAAGTTACAGAAATTGTGACAAAAGAAAAAGCTTTATTTTTTAGTACCTTAACTGCACTTTTTTCCAGCTCTTTGAACGAAGGGTATTGCATTTTGATTTGGCAGTGGGTACCACAGATCGTGCAGCTGGCTCTACTGAAAACTTTTCAGTTGGAGTGGTGTGCCTCATTTTTACTAATCGTGGCTGAGAGAATTACAGCAGTACTAGCAATATTCCTGAATTATGGAAACAGAAGATCAAATTTGTGGCGTTTTGAAAACTACTTGAAAATTTTCTTTGCATTCTCAAGTAGTTTTGAGTAAAACTAATACCTTCTCAAACAGAATAACCAAAATAATTTTTTAAATTCTTTTCTTCCTAAATGATACTGCTTTATTTTATGAGGATTACAGAAGTATTTTTTCTACTGTTTTTCACTGAAAAAGATGTAGCATTTCAGCTGTATTATGGACTACATGAACTTTGGCCAGCATAGGAACCACAATAACCATGTGTTTTCTAGGGTTGGGTTGGGAAACTTACCATCATTTCGGTCTCTGGGAGAAAAGTGTTTTCAGTGCCAAATAACTAACAAGCCAACTTTTATTCCATAGCCTGTTTGTAAATCAAGAGCCGTCTCCTTTTGGTTTACATTTTCTTATGGTTCAAATATGATGCTTGATATATACTAATGTTTAGTGACTGGAAGATGTATTAATGTTCATTTAAGACCTTGGTATGTTATTTTCCTTTGGATTAGGCCTGGTCAGGAAGAGGCAGGACATATGGACAGGAAGCAGACAAACAGGAAAAAGAGTTTCAAATTTTGCACCAAGAATCACACATTTCCCATTTTCTTCTGTAATGACTACTAGGAATACTTATTTTAAGTCATTTATAGTCACTCATTTCTTTAGTCATTCAAACCCTCAGAGATTGTTTTTTATGAAATTATAAGAGTAGAGAAAAATTTCCAACTGCTACTTATCTCCAAGAATTGCATTTATCTTCAATCAATAAGAAGAGTTGGGGATTTTAACTTGAAAAGAAAAAGAAAATAATAAAAATTAAAGATAAATGATATTCCCTGTAGCCTTTATGTAAATTATAGTCACGTTTAATCATCCTTCTAAATATTAAAACCCATCTTTTCCAGTTCATCTTTTGAACGCACAATCCTCTCAACTGATCCCACCCTAATTTGAGACTGGCAAAAGTAGTGATCAACAAATTCCTGTATTTGGATTTGAGAATGCACACGATCATGTGTAAAATATTATCTCAATATTCTTTGTGTACATTAGAAAGGTCTAAGTGGGAGAGAGGTTAGGGATACTTCGGTCCTTAACAATTAATAACCAGCGTTCTTTCTAGAAATGCAACCAATCCGGAAACCAGATTCCTTTTATTGACCACTTTATTCCAAGCAGGAGCCCTACTCCAAGTGACCTGATTTTTCTAAGTACTGTGTGACCCAGCACAGATTTGTTACCCTCTTCCTTTCCTTCTGTGGGTCTCAGATTACGTATGTATGAGATCATTAACTTGAATAAAGTTTTCCTGGACTTTCCCTGAACTGACTCTAGAGGTCAGAGGAAGTAAGAGGAGGAATCAGGAAAGATGAGTCAACCACATTCTCAAGACCTGAGAAGGGGAGATGTACGGGGTTAAACTCGGTAGGCAACAGGCTGAGAGTGAGAGTTAGGTCCAGAAAGCCTAGAATCCAGCGGCGAAGACCCAGATTTTGAGAACCTGAGTCTGAGCCACCACAGCGCTCGCTCCTCTTCCGGAAGCCACGCCCGCCTCGGGAGCCGGGTTCACGCCACGCTCCTGTCTCGGTACCTACGTCGACGGTGAACTACATTTCCCAGAATGCCATTCAACCCGTCTCGCAGAGCAGTGATAAGTGCCAGAGTGACGGCATCAGCCGGCGCGGTGTTTAGAGTCCACTGATGTCGTGGCGCTTTGGGGAAAGAAGTTGGTGTTTCTTCGGGCCCTGGTTCTGAAGACGCTGTCCGGGGGACCCCTAGCCCCTTTATACCCACGCTTCTGCTTTTTTTCTTCCCTACTCTGGCCGGATGAGGCGTGCAGGCCTGGGTAAGAAGAGGGTTGAGGTTCGAAGTTCGGGGGCCCTAGAACTGGCCGTGCTGGGCGCGGGGATCTGGAAGGAAATCGGACCGGTTTTATGTCCCTGGAATCTGGGCCAGAAAGCAGGATGTGTTGGAAGGGTCTTTGGAGGCGGTGCCAAGTGGAAACACACCATTTGTCCCAAATCAAAGGGTTTTCTTTAGTTTGGTTCAGTCCTAAGTTTGAATGGTAGGTTTATAGAGTAGTGGAGGAATGGGGGTGGGGTATGTACAGGTGCCAACTCAATAGTCAAGTTTTTTTAGTGTTATCTACTGTCGGAGGGTGATAACGAAAACTGCTGAGTTTCCCGAAGTCTGGCTTCGGTTTCTCGTACTCTGCTCGTCCTGGATGTTAGTTTTTTCAGAAGCGAAATTTGAAGAATCAATGTTGCAGGCGAAGCACACTAATAACAATCATATTAAACTGGTAACAGTGAGTTACAGAGGTAAACTTGTATGTCGTCACTGTTAAAGACCGTAGTGTGTAACATTGGGGGCAAAGGCCATTTTACCCAGAACATTTCTTATCTGAGTCTTGTTCCACTGTGGAAACTTAGGAAACAGGTTCACCAAGCACAAGGATTTTAAGGGGGCCATTATAACGCATAGCTAATAAAACAGCATTTTCTGGTTTTTCAAGCTCTCTAGTAAGAGACAATTTTAAAAAACCGTGCTAAATCGGGGATACAGTATACCTGAGAAAATATATGGAATATTTGAAAAAAGGGAATGTTGCTTTTTTTTCAGTTGTTACAATAAGATGGAAAAAGAAAAGGTTTTCAAAAGGTCAGTTATTTAAAGTTAGTGAAGTTTGCCAGTAACTTTACACGTGTACATTGATGAAAATCTTGTAGTATGAGAAGAGCTCTTGAAAAATACAGCTTTTATGAATACTTGGATCATAGAAAGTTGGCCAAGTAAATTGTAGGGAAAAATAACTAATTTTGAATAGTTTAATTTTACATGTGTATATTTTTTCTTTTTATCATTATTAATGACCACATTTATTGTGTACTTGAGTAAGCTCTAAATATATAGTTAATTGTAGCTCTGTTGGTGCTCCTAGACCTTCCAGTCTAGATTATGTACAAAGATAAATTATGGTACAAAGATCAATTATGGTACATCCAAGTACCAAATAAGTTCCTCAGCTAGTGTCTCAGGGATTTCAGAGATAGAGCACTGCATAGTTTGTGGAGACATGAGAACTTGCACTAGCCCTTGAATAATGGAAGGTGAGACAGGCAAGTTCTAGTTGGAAACCAAACTCCCCCACCCCTAGTACCAAAAATGTTGTAAGACTAGAATTATGAATAGTGTGTTTAAGGATTATCATTAAGCCAGTGTGATTGGAGTAGGAGATGTGGAACCAGAACCACATTGAGGAGATCTTTTGAGTGCCACAAGTTTGGATCTCATCCATAGGCCCTTTGGGCCCTTTGAATGTTTTCCTGCAGCTGTGTGCTATAATTTAATTTGCAAGAAAGGGCCTTGAGAAGTTGTGGTTCTCAGCCCTGACTGTAAGTTAGAATCACCTGGAGAGCTTTTAAGGCATTGATACCTGGACCACAGCCCAGACTAATTACGTTAGAATCTCTAGGACAGAGCTTTTTTTTTTTTTTTTTTTTGAGGTTCCCTTATAGTTGAGTGGAAACATGTTTACTTAAGTGTCTATTACTATCATTTAAATTGGTGTGATGTGATTATTTTTGTTTATTCTGATTTTTTTTTTGTTTCTTTTAGTATCATTGTGTATTGACCTGGAATTTTAAACTTGGGATAAATAAGCTGATACATATTCATGTGGCATTCTTCATGTGAATCTCTAAATGATTTGGCTCAGTTATTGATAGAAACTTCCCAAAAGAAATAGCATTTATCTAAATGGACAAAGGCTAAGGATGATCTTTGGCATTCACTAGCTTTCCTACAAGTTTTCATACTATATCTGGCAGGTTTTATGGATGGTGTGTCAGCAGTTGAGGGAATATTTGGGAAATGCAAATCTTTCTGCCCTGGAACACACTTGTTTAACATTTTGTTGTGGTTTTTGTGGTGGGGGAAATTGTGTAAGTGTCTGCTGCATATAAAGTACTCATTAGGTACAGGGGATACAGAAGTATGAGACAGTGTCTCTGCCCTGAGAGGAGTTTATGGTTTCATTCTTGAGAAAGGCAGTCTCATTCAAAAATGAATAACAGTAGATTCAAATTCTATTTAATTCATTTACAAGTATTTATTGAGTGTGCCTGTGTGTGTGTGTGTGTGTGTGTGTGTGTGTGTGTGTGTATACACACTTGTGGGGGATATTGCAGCCATGAGTCAAACAAATTTAGTTTTTGCCTTTGTAGAACTGTCTAGTGTGATATTACTGTTATGTACAGTTAGAGCTGTAACAATTCAGAGGGAGTTTTGCCTTTTAGAGAAAGCAAGGTTTGTGCTGTGTCTTGAAAGAGCTTCCTGTTTACACATCAACCATCCTTCAACTACCAGCACTGACTGCTGCTTCCTACCCTTCCATCTTTTACTGTCCCTGTTGCCCCATCGACTCTTTGAGTTTATAGAGACCTCCATCCCTTTCCCTCATTTCTCCCTTATAACTGCTTCAACTCCTGTCCAGTATAGTCCCCATATTCCATATCTTAAACCTCTCTTTTGGCAAGCAGTCTCAGCGTTTTGGGGCTCTGTTCTTCTGAAGCCCCAGTGCTGTAAACCTCTTGATCAAATTCTTGATCAATCCAATGATCCATGTTCTCACGGGCTAACTGAGGCTGATGAGCCCTTCCTCAGAAAAATCACACATTCGGGAGGATTGAAACCACCACAGTGTGTTGCCTCAGCCAGGATTATTTTATCACCCTAGGAGCCGTGTAGTCCTAGTTACTTTCCCTCATTATTCTCTTTACTGCTTTTTCCAACTGATACCCTTCCTTAAAGACAGCCTTATCTCTTCCTTTGCTGAGAAAACTGATGGTATCCACGGTTTTTAAAAACATGGTTAAACAGGACCCTCATCTATGCTTTCCTCTCTCAATCCTTTAGCATATTTATACATCGTTTCATTCTCCAGGCTCACTGCACCTGTTAGATTGCCTGGTGAATATCAAGTACTTTATCAGGCAGTAGCTGGGACTGTGTGTTCTCAGTGCAGTTCCATAGAAGATAAGCTCCAAAAAGGAGTACCTAGAAAGGACAGTGGATCTGACACATGGGAATTTCTCAAATATTTGTTGCAGGAATTCCCCTCTTCACTCTCAGGTAATGTTCTCCATAAGTTAGTCTACGTAACTTTAATAGAAGTCTCTCTTCTATTTAAAAGGAAGAGATGTCAGTAAAGAACCCTCCCTCTGCCATAAGCTCCTTCCTGCTACAATTTATCCTCTCGCTCCCTTTCCCTTCATAGCCAAGCTTCTAGTATCACTTCTAGATCCTTTTTAAAATTCGTAGTTTTATGGAGAGGGAATGTATCCTGTATATCCTTGTATATCAGTGCCTATTTTAGTGTCTTGTGGGCAATTAATAAGCAGTCAATAAATAAGTATAAAAACATTGAATATTCTTTGCCTAAAAGAAGGCACTAGAAAAGAGTTGTTCTGCTCTCCATTTGGTTATTAATTCTTAAAATTCCTTCGAAGCGTGAATATTATAGACATACATGGTCTGCAACGCCCTCCAGGGGTCTTTTTTGGTTCTTTTCTATTAAGGCTTCAAAAGTGACTTGTTTTTGCTACAGCTATACTGTGACTGTGATCTTTGCAGGTGAAGGAGTACCTCCTGGCAACTATGGGAACTATGGCTATGCTAACAGTGGGTATAGTGCCTGTGAAGAAGAAAATGAGAGACTCACTGAAAGTCTGAGAAGCAAAGTAACTGCCATAAAATCTGTAAGTATGTAACAGATATGGTATACTTTCCAATTTGTGTATTTATGTACATATATTTACTTATAAACACTCAAAATTTAAACATGGCTTGAATAGAAGATTAGAAAATACGGCCAAATCAAAACATATGGTCCATGTTTACTTTTTTTAACTTTAGCTGGGTTTTGGTGGGGGTATGTTGTCTGTAGTAATGTCTCAGAGCAGTCCATCTTCTACCCCTAAGCAGCTCTTCTGACTTTTGTTCTTCTAGTATACTAAGCTATACATCTCAATGTTTCTATCTTTGTACATCATGTTAGTCACTGAGTTTTGTGCTTCCTTTTTGTGTCTGTTTCTACTTTTCTATTTCTACTTTTCTTTTTTAATACTATCCCTTGGTTTTCTTAGGAGAAGTATGGAGAGAGCCTTGTAACATATTTGTTCCTCATTTATTGCATGTTCTGCCATCTTTTTGGAGTGTTTGTAAAATTGCATTCTTTGCACCCAGAAGTCTTCAGTGCCCTCCCATGATGTAAGAATAAAATTCACACTCTATAGCATGGTTAAATGGGTCCTTGCAAAGATTGTCCATAGCTCCTCAGACCTCATCTCCTACACTTCTGGGATATGTATATGTTTTCTGCCAGACAAATTATTCTCTCGTCCTGTGCACGCTGTCTCTTGCACTCCCTTATCTTTGATCACACTCTCCCTTTCCTGTGGAGGTGTCCTCTCCCTCCTTACATTGGCCAAAGCCTTCGATAGTAAAGGCTCCACTTCACTGCACTCCTTCCTTCCCGCAAGTCTACCTGATTACCACATCCAAAGAACCCTTTTCCTTGTGAACAGAAGACAGTTTGCACCATTTCTGTGGCATGTATTGCATAGGGATCTGCATTGGAATTATTCATATGTAAAAGAAATTTTCCAGAATGTATGGTTTTCTGTCGTTCTTATTTTTAACTTTAACACAGCACCTAAGCATAATTCCTTATTGGTGGTATTGAGTTTAACATGTATTAAATAAAATAATTACAAAAATATGATTTTAACAATGTATGTGATTGATTCTATATTACAGTAAACATACTATACACTTATAGAGCCTTCATGTTGCCAAAACTTAATTGGTATTTCATTAGTCTTTGGAAAATAAAATTATGTTCAGCCTGGAGACTAATAACATTCGGAAAAGAGTATTGTTTTCAAAGTCATATTAGATCAAAAGGAGTTGATCTATGAACTGAGTAATACTGTATAAAGGTAACAGCTTAGAAAATAAACATTTATAGGGAATTAAGAATTAAAAAAATTTTTTAAACTCTGACATTGATATTTAGCTCCTTGTTGGAAGAAAGCTTTTTCCTCCTGGAAATTTCTTTTCTTGTCATAAATGACAGTTGTAGAAAGTAGGTGATTTTGGCTATTTGGCTTTACAGTTGCTTTATTATCTCTAGATTGTTAAATTTGGGGGAAAAGCTCATGTTCTGATCTATAAAATTCTAGTATAATTTTGTGTATTACCCTTCTCCACAGGAGAAGTGGAGAACAATATTTGCAATGGTTTGCCAAGCTTTTCATCTGTTGCTTGTAATTTATCCAAGTATCTTGGAAGTGAAGTCTTTGATGAATTTCTCATATAAAGTATCAAATAGGCTTTGGTCTGAATAGCAGGCATAATCACTTAAATCGTATATATTCTTTTAAGCTCAGCCTCTTTCTGCATAGCTCAGGATGGAGATAATAATAACTTATCAGTCTTTTTCCAATTTATTGTCATACTTTGATGAAAAATACCTTTAGAATCTAAATAGAGCACCCTGTGGCTCAGTCATTTAAGCCTCTTGTTCTTGATTTGGGCTCAATCATGATGTCATGGTCCATGAGACCGAGCCCTGCGTTGGGCTCTGTGCTGACAGCGCAGAACCTGCTCGAGATTCCCTCCCTCCCTCCCTTCCTCCCCCCCTTCCTCTCCCTCCCCCCCTTCCTCTCCCTCCCCCCCTTCCTCTCCCTCCCCCCTTCCTCTCCCTCCCCCCTTCCTCTCCCTCCCCCCCTTCCTCTCCCTCCCCTCTTCCTCTTCCTCCCCCCTTCCTCTTCCTCCCCCCTTCCTCTCCGTACCCCCTTCCTCTCCGTACCCCCTTCCTCTCCCTCCCCCTTCTCTGTCCCTTCCCTGCTCATTCTCTCTTTTTCTCTCAAAATGAATAAACATTTAAAAAAAGAATCTAAATAACTAACTAGTTTAGGCATACATTCAAAGTAATGTCCCATTTCATTAAAAAAATATCAAATACTTTTTTTAAATCAATTTATTGTCAAATTGGTTTCCGTACAGTACCAGTGCTCATCCCAACAAGTGCCCTCCTCAGTAGCTGTCACCCTCTCTCCCCCCTCCCATATCCTCTTCAACCCTCAGTTTGTTCTTAGTATTTAAGAGTCTCTTAAGTTTTGTCTCCCTCCCTCTCTGTGGCTTTTTTTCCTACCCTCTTCCCCTCTCCCATGGTTTTCTTCTATCTCTCAAAGTCCACCTATGTGTGGAAACATATGGCATCTGTCTTTCTCTGCCTGACTTATTTCACTCAGAATAATACCGTCCAGTTCCATCCATGTTGCTACACATGGCCAGATTTCATTTTTTCCCATTGCCGTGTAGTAGTCCATTGTATATATGTGCCACATCTTCTTTATCCATTCGTCAGTTGATGGACACTTAGTCTCCTTCCATGATTTGGCTATTGTCAAAAGTGCTGCTATGAACATCAGGGTACACGTACCCCTATGCATCAGCAGTCCTGTATCTCTTGGGTAAATTTCCAGCAGTGCTATTGCTGGGTCATAGGGTAGTTCTATTTTCATTTTTTGAGGAACCTCCACACCGTTTTCCAGAGTGGCTGCACTAGTTTGCATTCCCACCAACAGTGTAGGAGGGTGCCTGCTTCTCCACATCCTCGCCAGCATCTATAGTTTCCTGATGCGTTCATTTTAGCCACTCTGACCGGTGTGAGGTGGTATCTCAATGTGGTTTTGATTTGTATTTCCCTGATGATGAGTGACATTGAGCATCGTTTCATGTGTCTGTTGGCCATCTGAATGTCCTCTTTGGAGAAGTGTCTGTTCATATCTTCTGCCCATTTTTTCACTGAATTATTTGTTTTTCAGGTGTGGAGTTTGGTAAGGTCTTTATAGATTTTAGACACTAGTCCTTTATCCAATATGTCATTTGCAATTATCTTTTCCCATTCAGTCGGTTGCCTATTAGTTTTATTGGTTGTTTCCTTTGCAGTGCAGAAGCTTTTATCTTGAGGAGGTCCCAGTAGTTCATTTCTGCTTTTAATTCCCTTGTCTTTGGAGATGTATTGCATAGGAAATTGCTGCGGCTCAGGTCAAAAAGGTTTTTTCCTGCTTTCTTCTCTAGGATTTTGACGGTTTCCTGTCTCACATTCAGGTCCTTTATCCATTTAGAGTTTATTTTTGTGAGTGGTGTAAGGAAGTGGTCTAGTGTCATTCTTCTGCATGTTGCTGTCCAGTTCTCCCAGCACCATTTATTAAAGAGGCTGTCTTTTCCATTGGATACTGTTTCCTGCTTTGTCAAAGATTAGATGGCCATATGCTTGTGGGTCCATTTCTGGGTTTTGTATTCTATTCCATTGGTCTATGTGTCTGTTTTTGTGCCAATACCATATTGTCTTGATGCTTACTGCTTTGTAGTAGAGGTTAAAGTCTGGGATTGTGATTCCTCCCACCTTGGTTTTCTTCTTCAATATTATTTTGTCTATTCAGGGTCTTTTGTGGTTCCATACAAATTTTAGGATTGTTTGCTCTAGCTTTGAGAAGAATGCTGGTGCAATTTTGATTGGGATTGCATTGAATGTGTAGATTGCTTTGGGTAGTATTGCCATTTTAATGATATTTATTCTTCCAATCCATGAGCATGGGCTGTTTTTCCATTTTCTTGTGTCTTCCTCAATTTCCTTCATAAGTTTTTTATGGTTTTCAGCATAGAGATCTTTTACATCTTTGGTTAGGTTTATTCCTAGGTATTCTATGGTTTTTGGTGGAATTGCGAATGAGATTCGTTTCTTTATTTCTCTTTCTGTTGCCTCATTGTTGGTTTATAGAAATGCAGCCGATTGCTATACATTGATTTTTGTGCCCTGCAACTTTGCTGAATTCATGGATCAGTTCTAGTAGGCTTTTGGTGGATTCCATCAGGTGTTCCATGTAGAGTATCATGTCATCTGCAAAAAGTGAAAGTTTGACTTCCTCCTTGCCAATCTTGATGTCTTTTATTTTGTTTTGTTGTCTGATTGCTGATGCTAGTATCTCCAACACTATGTTAAATAGCAGCCGGGGAGAGTGGACATCCCTGTCGTGTTCCTGATCTCAGGGGGAAGGCTCTCAGTTTTTCCCCATTGAGGATGATATTAGCTATAGGTTTTTCATAAATGGCTTTTATATTTAAGTATGTTCTGTCTACCCCGACTTTCTCGAGAGTTTTTATTAGGAAAGGGTGCTGTATTTTGTCAAATGCTTTTTCTGCATCTATTGACAAGATCATATGGTTCTTGTCTTTTCTTTTGTTAATGTGATGTATTATGTTGATTGATTTGTGAATATTGAACCAACCCTGCAACCCAGGGATGAATCCTACTTGGTCATGGTGAATAATTCTTCTTATATGCTGTTGGATTCAATTTGCTAGTATCTTGTTGAGAATTTTTGCATCCATATTTATCAGGGATATTGGCCTGTAGTTCTCTCTTTTTGCTGGGTCTTTATCTGGTTTGGGAATCAAAGTGATGCTGGCTTCCCAGAATGAGTCCGGGAGTTTTCCTTCTGTTTCAGTTTTTTGGAACAGCTTGAGGAGGATAGGAATTAACTCTGTTTTAAATGTCTGGTAAAATTCTTCAGGGAAGTCATCTGGTCCAGGGTTTTTATTTTTAGGGAGATTTTTGATAACTGATTCAATTTCTTCACTAGTTATGGGTCTGTTCAAGTTTTCTCTTTCTTCTCATTTGAGTTTTGGTAGCGTGTGGGTGTTCAGGAATTTGTCCATTTCTTCCAGGTTGTCCAATTTGTTGGCATATAATTTTTCATAGTATTCCCTGATAATTGCTTGTATTTCTGAGGGATTGATTGTAATAACTCCCTTTTCGTTCGTGATGTTATCTGTTTGGGTTTTCTCTCTTTTTGAGAAGCCTGGTTAGAGGTTTATCAATTTTGTTTATTTTTTCAAAGAACCAGCTCTTGGTTTCATTGATCTGTTCCACTTTTTCAGCTTCCATGTCATTAATTTCTGCCCTGATTTTTGTTATTTATCTTTTTCAAAAATATCAAATACTTAATGCAGATTCGAACTGATAATGTAGGTACTTACATATATCTTTTAAAATGTAAAGAAGAAATATACATATAAATGCTGTTGTATGAATAAGATAAAGAAAGGAAGAAAAAAGCATGCAAGGATAAGAGAACCAGAGAGAAGTATGTACCAAAATTAAAAGATGGAATTGCATGTTAAGATGGTATCAAAATGAAGAGCAAGCAGGGAGACGACATCCATAGTTTGGGAAAGAGTAGAAATTCTAACTTTATTTTCCTTTAATGTCAGTGAGGAAATCATCAGAAGAAACTATATGTGTTTATAGTTTTGAAGCTATATGTAGTTTATAGTTTTAGAAGACAGTTTTGAGAAAACGTGTATGCTTAGAATGGCATTTTACTTCATAACACTTAAATGCCTTTATGTGAGTAATAATGCATGTGTCTTTTTTTTTAAACAGCTTTCCATTGAAATAGGCCATGAGGTTAAACATCAAAATAAATTATTAGCTGAAATGGTAAGTGGCTGTGACTTTAAATTTAAGAAATTTGATCTCATATTCTCAAATTTAGTCTGTTAATCAGGAATAATATCATTTTAACTTTTATCCATTTTGAAATTAATCTAGAGATCATAAGTTCTAGATTCTGGTCTATTTGTGTCTCATTGCTTTCAAATAACTAATATTTCATTAATAAAGACAAAAAATGCAAAAATGAATTATCTAAGACACGGAAAGTAGGAGGAGGAGGTGGAAGCCATTGTATCTTTAATCTTGTGTTTAGAACACTGTTAAAGACTCAGGACAAATGACTGTTTTGAGTGTTCTTGGAGATCTTAATGGATAAAGGCTACAAAGTAATCAAAAGCACTTCGTATCCATCCAACTGAATGTCTTTCACGTAATGTGAGCCTGTCTCTATTTGATCTCCTAAGGATCACTTTTGAACAGATCAGTAAGATTTGAACATAGTAACATCCCAGAGCCTTTTATCTCTATTCTAATCGAGTTCAGCAACATATACCTGTTTTTGTAGAACCTCTTTCCATTCTTTAATGTTTATTTTGGATGTCAAATTTCTCTAGACCTTCCCTAGTTTCTCCACTTACTTTTAAAATTGTATTATTTAAAAATGAATTTGTCATTGAAAGCAATGTTCTTATGGAGGTTGTGCATTCAAATCACCTGGGAACTTCCTGAAAATATTTATGCTAGTTCTCCATCTAAATATACTGATCTAGAATTTCAGGGGGAGAGACCTACATATATGTATTTTGGAAAAAGAAAGCGTCCCAGGTGATGGTGATACTTAACCCTGGTGAAGAACTATAGATATAAAGTGCTTGAGCTACACAGAGCCTGAGCTGTGCGAATGCTAGCATTGTGCTGGGGCCTTTGAAATTTCTGTGAAAGTGCAGTATTCCTAATCCACACCTAGTCCTCTCATCTTAAGGACTTTTCCAACTTCGTTTTCACACGGTCGTTTTCCCCTTCCTCATTTGGGGTCTTAACCACATTTTACTACCTTTACATGATATTCTCTTAACTGTTAATATACTCTGCTTCAAAGTCAGCTATCTGAATAAAAGGGTCTTAAAAGTAAAGTACCTTTAACTGTAACCATATTAAATTTTAGATGAATTACCGTACTGAATTACTGAAATAAGCGACCATTTGCCCTTCGAGAGTAATGCCCCAACAAAAACTGAGGATCGACCACCTGTATGATAGTAGACAAACTACTTACCTTTATTATTAGTGTTTTTTAATTCACATGATTGGAAAAAGACCTAAGTAGTTTGGGAATTTGAATTACTCTGATGCTGAAAGAAATGTTTATTGGATAATGAAAGAGCTTTTTATTCATTGAGAGAATTACTCTATTTTGCACAGAGTAATCAGGCTTGATTACCCAAGTTATAAACAGGCTTCTGAATTAATTAAACACTAAAAATATCATTAAAAATGTATTCTAATAACAGTATATTCCATTACTTAAACGTGCATATGTACAATATTAGAATCTAACTAGTTTGTTTTCCTTTTCTCCTCATAGGATTCACAGTTTGATTCTACAACTGGATTTCTAGGTAAAACTATGGGAAAACTGAAGATTTTATCTAGAGGGAGCCAAACAAAGCTGCTGTGCTACATGATGCTGTTTTCGTTGTTTGTCTTTTTTGTCATTTATTGGATTATTAAACTGAGGTGATGCAAGTAAGTGTGATTTTGGAATTTGTTCCAACTTAACTGTTTGGAGTACCACTTTGGTAAAAAATCAGCATCAAAACATTCCTAATTTCCAAATATGACTTTTTCCATTGATAGTTACTGAATTGTGCTTGTTTTATAAATCACATTAGGTAATACAGTACTCTTTGAATACTGTTTCTTAATGTTTCATTTTTTGCCCCTATTTTCAGGGGTATTGAGATGGCCTGAAGTCAGTCTGGTCCTAACAATTGTTTTTCCTATTGTTTGCCATCATATTAAATAGCCGAGAACACTCTGTTGTTAGCATAAATGTAGGTTTATGTTCACCTGAAGAAACTTAGCGGGAGAATAACAGAATGCCTGGAGAGCCTGAGGCTGAGCTCTTGAGGTGGTGGACAGGTTTGTGATGGAGCGCGGCATGCATTCGCCCAAGCTGTCACCAACCCCGATGATGTACCCCCTTTCCTCCTCCATTTGGTTAAAATTATAGGCTGATTTCCTTTTACCTAAGTTTTTCTCAAAAATTTGGATGATACAACTTCTTTTTCTCCTCTGCCCAAGGACCTCTTCTTTGACTAAAGCTTGTTATTTTGTCATATTTCTTGTAGGACCCAAAACAAATGTATACCAGTCTAGTTGTTGTTCTATGTTAACTTTATGCATACCATTGACTTGGCTTATAATAATTTTGTGATTTTACCTGTTTAGGTAGGCCATTTTGTTACCCTTTCTGACAGAATAATGTGAAGCTAAAGTATTCGCTAAGCTCTGAATGAAAATAAAATTAACTCCCTCTGCTTTATTATGTGTTCAAAATAGATATTGAAAGTACTCAGGCATTGAACTTGGGGTTAAGAGTATTGGTGCTTTAATCCAGTCTATTTGTTTGTGGAAAGGAAAACAAACATGGAAAGAAAGGAATATTAAAATGTTCTTAAATACTCTGTATTGCTACTGTTTGGGATCCGCCCATTTATGGGCTCTAAAAATAAAAATTTTAATGAAATATATTAATCGTCTTTGTTGCCTCTTTGTTCAAGTCTCTCTCTTTTTTAACATAGAATCTGAGACATGGTCCTGAAAACAGATCCCAAACAAAATCAGGAAAAGTTAATATATTTGTATTATTTCAGAACTTGCTTCAAACAAATGACATAAATCATGACTGCAGTTTCATAAGTCTCTTTAATTCTTTGTATTTTTAGTTGTAAGTCTGTTACCTTTGATTTTGCTGAATGTGTAATCCTTTGTGCTCATCCCTAATTACCTATCATTTGGGCCTCTACTTGACAGGTGGAAACACCAGAACTGAGAGGGATTAAGTGACTTCTCATATAAGAGGCCTGAGGTCTTGTGATCTATCAGGGACTCTGGTTTCAGTTAGATGACCTCAGTCCATTTCTTAACTTGCTCAGTCCCTTTTTGGGACTGTTTCTTCATTAAATCACCCGTTTCCTAGGATTGCTGTGAGAGGTAGACAACTTACTGAAAATACATGACACATAATTACTCAATAGATATTAGTTCTGCCTATTGTTAACACATATGTCAGAAAAGGGACTTACTTTACAAGACAGCATGTTGGTTTCCGGCTTTGAGATGATGCTGTGACTTCTAGGTGGACGTGCCTATCAATTAGAGATTGATTCAGTTTTTAAGAATTATTTAACTGTGTACGCTGTGGCAACTATGTGACATCAGAGCTCAGGGAAGACTCAGAAATCATTGGCAATAATTAAAGTTGCAAAAGGAAGAGCAGAAGGCCAAAGAAAAACGACTGGAAGATGGAAACAAGAGAATCAACAATGGAGTAAATGAGATATCAAAGCCTTGGGAACACCAGTGATGGCAAGTGAGGGATGGATTTCAAGATTAAGGTTTGGCTGTTATATGACAATTTTTATAAAGTATTAAAACACTATTTAAATGTTGGATCTTATCAAGGAGGTGGGGATTTCAGGAAATGGGGTTTGGGGTGATTTATCATCACTGCGTTGTCCAACATTTCATATTTTACAATTCTTTCTAAAAACTGCCTAAAACAGGTCCATAACCAGCGTTTCTTATTACTCATTATTACTCTCATTACTTATTATTACGTTTCTCACCACTGCCTTGGCCGAGATTCCTGGCAGGCCGGGGACTTTTCTGGAAGGGCCTGTCCCTGCCCCATCAGAGATTCTGGCAGCACCATTTCTTCCTTCCGTTTGGGGACCCCTAGAAAAAAGTAGTCCCAGAAATAAAATTGGGGGGAGACATCAAATACGGAAAATTTTTAATCATAACCCTTCACAAGCCCATTGCTAACTCTATAGTACTTTATTGCTCTAGGCTTCTGGGAAGTTGATTATAACAATTCAACAGCCAAAATATTCACATTATAGTTTTTGTTCAGACAATGTAAGACTTGCAGATATTTGGGTGGTGGATGACACACTATAAATCTATATTTTAAATGTTGGAGAGAATTCAGGAAGCAATTTATAAAAATCCGAGATTTCCATATTTTCCTGCAAGGTATCTAGTCACTTCACTGCGAGTTGTGCTTGGGAGTATGCTGACGCATTTGCACATAATAGAAAGTATTACTTACCTGCAACCTTCCCCTATGGATACAAGGCGTAGGTCTCTACAATGAGGAGAGGGAGAATTACACGTATTATTGATAGAATTTAAATTGGCCTGCAAATTAATTCTTGGATACTACTTGAACAGAGAATAGTCGTTAAATCTAAGACAATATGCACCATGTTAAACATCAGAATTCTGGAGCCGAAAACCCCAGCACCTGCATCATAGAAAGCTGGTCCTAGAAACTAATTGTCCTATTTTTTCAATGCTCTTAAATTTCAATTCTATGTACTGAATTTGCTTGCTTGTAGAGAAAGTGGGAAAAGTGCTTGATAATTTGGGTTCATTCACTTAGTAAATAACTTCATCAGGCTATACCGATGAATAACCTTTGACTAAATATGTACTGGGAAGCAGAACAGCACCAGAACTAAGACTGAGAGCTATGAGGTTACACTGGCTGAGCATAAATCCTGGGTCCCACTCACATTATGAGGTTGGACAGATGACCTCTCCACCTCAGGTGCTCTGTTTGTAAAACAGGAATAAAAATTATATATAGGTAGTGGTAACACACAGCATTACTGTGCTAATTAAGTGATAGTACTTACAAAGGAATTAGAACGGGTTCCTGGGACTCAGCGGTAGATGTTGCCTTTGTGGTCAGGACACTTAGGAATCTAATCGGTCACAGTCACCCACATGTTGCTGAAAAAATTCTGGCTGCTTTCTCCACGCTGCCTGGCCTCCCGCCGCTACCCTCCCCTGCTCCCCAACACCATCCTGCTGCGGAAGGAAGCAGCTATCTGTCTTTCCTCTTCTAGCGAGGGCTCACCACTTTCTGGAAGTTGGCTCAATTAGGTTTCTTTGCAGCCTCAGCAATCTGGTGGAATTTTTAAAAAAACCTATGATTTTTTAGTATATCTATCTTACTTGCGTTTATTAGAAAGAGAGCAACAGACTTCAACTTTGGAAGCAGAAGTCTGAAGAGAGAATCTGAGAAAGTTCTCCATCTGTAGATGTTTGATAAACAATTGACAAACATTCTATTTCCTTTTACTTTATCAACAGTTATATTTTTTAATTCTAGTTTGAAACTTAATTGACTTAACTGTATGAGGTACAGGGCACAAGTGATTTTCATTTACAAAGTGCCAACCAGTTATTCTCACAGTAAATACTGGATAACATTTTCTTCTTACATATTGTTATAGGGTCTTTTTCTGGGAGTGTTTACTTTGTTCTATCCACTTTTCTATCCTTGCACCAGTAACACACTGTTTTAATTATTGGACTTTTGTAGCGTTTTCATAGCTAATAGATACCTATTTGTTCTTTTTGATAAACTTCATTATACTTTGATATTATTTTAACAAAGCATAGTGGTTTTTTATGAGAACCACGTTAATCTTTTATAATATCCTCTGAAGAAAATCTCTAAAATGTTTCCCTAATTGGAATGTTGGCTTTTGACTGCAAGTAAATTTCTTATTTCATTTCAATGTATGTTAATATTTAATGGTATAGCCCCAGAAACCAGCTTTCTGGGGCTGGGGAGGGTAGGAAGGTGGTTTAATTTTTTTTAATTTCTTTGGTGTAAATATTCCCACCACACTTGATTTCAAGCTACCGAGGTGATATCACTGAACACAGTTGTGAAAATATGGGCACAGTTGGCTCTCGTGAGCTGGTACGAGCTAGCTCTAGCATACCACTGACTATATTGATGACAAATATTCTTTTAAAAGATGTAGAAGTTATTTGTTTTTTAGATGAGGATCTCCCACTTAAATTTTAATAGAAAAAAATATGCAACATGAAGCTAAATTGATGAATTAACTTGAGAATAGTATTTTTCAATGACGGCGGACTCTTAGAAGATCATTTGTGCATTTTTCATGTGGACCTTTTCTCAATCTGCATGAGTAAATTCCTGATATATTTATAACCTTCCGTCTTTTGATAGTTCAAGTTCTATATATAAATCATATTCAAAAAGGGTAGGTTATTATTGTCATTCTCCAGGCTTTTCCCTGCAGTTGGATGTTCAAACAGAGTGCAAGTGGTGCTCTGTATATTTAGAAAATAATTGGCTTCTAAAGTTTATCTTAGTTGAGGAGTTTAACTCACTGGGTCTCACCTTTTGAGAAGAGTTCCCAAGCCTTTGAAGGACTACCATATAAACTGAAGAGACTCGCAGAGTGCCAGGACCACATCTTAAAATAATCTTTCCGTACTCTTCAAAATGAACAGAAAGAAAAACACAATATGTTTTAATAAAAGCATTATCCACAAACTACATGTGAGATTCTAAAATTCACATGAGCTTAATCATTTATAATTTTAATAGCTACAAATATAACCATTTTATCCATTGTAAATCTAAGTATTTGATGAAGTTTCTATTATGTTTATAAAGAAAAATAAACCCTTAATGTTTTCTTTTTACTAATCAAGCCAACTTTGCTAACTTCGGCAAGGGTCTAATATTATATAATCGTGTGAAAAGTCGTTCCTACTCTGCTTTGTCAATGATCCACAATGATCATGGTGTTATTCACATTAACAGAGAGCTGGATCTGACTTTCTCAGTACTTACAGCTTCTCTCATGACTATAGTGAATTCGGAAATGAGAAAATAAGAACCATAACTGGGAAAAAAAAAAGGTCCAGATGAAATAGATTTTAACAAACAGTGAAAAACTGTTAGGTCATCAATTTATATTTTAAAATAGTATTTATAATTATTCCTTTCTCAACTTTCTTATTAATGAATAATCCTAAAAACTGATAACTTATTACGGTTTCTGCATTATTTAATAATCCATTGGCTTTAAACATATATTCTTTACTTCCAAGGAAATGGAGCATAAGCGTTATGTGAGATAACCTGTATGCAGAAACATTATTGGGATAAAATGCTTTAGTTTGTTTATAGACAGATTTAATGTTTAGCATTCTTAAAGTCTCCTTTTAAAGTATTGTAACTTCACACTTATGTATATTTATATTTGTTTCATAGATTAAGCATTATTAAAAAAATTAAAGGTAGGTTGGGTTTCTTTTGTTTGTGCACACACGTGCGCGCGCGCACACACACACACACACACACACACCAGTTTTCCATGGAGAATAAGTATGTCCTGGTGATTTTTGATAAAGATGTTCATACTATCAGATTAAAATTCCTTCAATGATTAATGGCGTATCTTGTAGGTTACTGCTCAAAAGACAAGAAAATTTCTTTTTTTATCTTTAGGACAAGAAAATTTCTGGGGTCACTTGGGTGACTTAGTCAGTTAGGCGGCCAACTTTGGCTCAGGTCATGATCTCACGCTTCATGGGTTCGAGCCCTGTGTCTGGCTCTGTGCTGACAGCTCAGAGCCTGGAGCCTGCTTCAGATTCTGTGTCTCCCTCTCTCTCTGTTCCTCCCCTGTTCTCTCTCTCTCTCTCTCTCCCTCTCTCAAAAATAAACATTAAAAATAATTTTGAAGACAAGAAAATTTCTGAATGATGTGTGCTAGTCTGCTCCCTTAGATTCTCTTTACTTTGTCTGGATTTACTTTATTTATTTACTTTACTTATTTGCTTCAAATAATTTAAATCTAATTTTAAGCTATTTCTCAAATAGTTTCTAGAATTCATACCGAGAGCTATTTAAGTAGGATCAATGGGGATAGAGAACATTCTTCTTATTGATTACACACTGTTTCATCTTCAAAACTGCCACAAAATTACCTTTTTTGAAGGCTCAGCAGAAACAGCACCGAGGGCATGCCATATTTACGACTCTAGCAGAAAACTAGAAATGCACAAAAATTTTCTTTGCACGCCCAACCAGGGTCACACAGAGCAAATGACAGCGCCAGACTTCTTACTGTGAACTTCTCTGCAGGTGAGATAAGACAAACTGCTTAACACAAAACTGTCTAATGCAAAGCTTACTTCATCTGCTCTTATACATTCAGGGTATCTGCATCTACCTGTTGGGCTAATGGTTAGCCAACTGCCTTCGAGGGAGTCGCTCAGAGTTCTCTTGGCAACCTTTTCAAATTTTAATTCATTAAAAAAACTTTAAACTACAAAACCATTTCGAAAATAATGGCATTCTAATATTCAAATTAAAGGCTACTATGATTTGAATATAGTCACTTAAGTTCCTTGTACTTTCATACTCCCTAGAATTAACCACCAGGAAGTTCTCATGTAATAAGGTTTAATAGAAGTTAAATATTTGTGAGCAAGTGAGAAGGAAAGTATATTTTCTCTCTACATACAAATTTATTCTCTATATATGTATTTATATATTTTATATACATCTCTACTCATGACTGTCAATTTTTGTTCTAGTACTTACTTAGAGCCATTATAAATATGTTCCTCTGGCAACACCTGGTATTGAAAACCCATCTCTTCCTCACTGATGAGAAACTTTTTAAAAACTGTTACCTCCTCAAAAAATCTGAGGACTATTCCACATTCTTGATTTTACTACATTTTTTAGAGAATATGAATTTCTCATAATAAACGAACATGGAAATTATTCATGGAAAAGGAAATTTTAACTATCAAAAATAAGGCATTTTTATTTCATTCAGAAAATAAATATTTGGTATCTACCAATATAAGGGATCTTATATTAAACACCTGTGCCTTCCCTAGAGCACTTGACACAAGAGTAAATTCCAAGAAGCATTTGATGAATAAATGAACTAGAGAACATATATTTTTTATCATCTCTCACAAAATTCCAGTGCTAATACCATAGAAAATTCTTAAGAAAAATGTGGGGCCTGGGGCCACCTGGGTGGCTCCGTCGGTTGAGCGACCGGCTCTTGGTTTTGGCTCATGTCACGGTGTGTGGGATCCAGCTCTGTGTCGGGCTCTACACTGATAGTATGGAGCCTGCTTGGGATCCTCTCCCCCTATCTCTGCCCCTCCTCTTCTCACACACTCTGTCTCAAAATAAATAAATAAACTTAAAAAAATGTGTGGCTTGATTAATAACATGCCAAGTTCAGTTACTAGCTGAGTTTCACTGAATACTGGAGGCACAATATTATACCCATTAAGTTAATTAAGTAGGGGCCAAAAATCGTTGCTAATTTCAAAATTTTCTCGTTGCTTTCCCTTTTTATAAAGTTGAGGGAGCATGAGTTGAAATCAGATGCTGCCCTACAAGGTCAGGAACAGACAGCATGTAATCAGGCACAAGTGACACAAGACTCGAGAAATGCTATTTCATATTCCTCCTCTCCTTTCACCATTCACGCTTCAAAACACAAGAGGCTTCTCAGCATCTCGGACCCAAGCTGATCAGGTAAGCAGGGTCTTCCATTCCAAAAAAAAAGATTAAAAAAAAATTTATTTTGAGAGAGAGAGAACAAGCACACACGCATGTGTATATGAGTAGAGGAGGGGGAGAGAGAGAGAGAGGGAGAGACAGAATCCCAAGCAGCCTTCATGCTGTCAGCTTGGAGCCTGATGTGGGGCTCCAGCCCATGAACCGTGAGATCATGACCTGAGCCGAAATCAAGAGTTGGAGACTTAACTGACTGAGCCACCCAAGTGCCCCAAAACCTAGACTTAAAAATTTTTTTTTTCTTTCTGTTTCTATTTCTAAGTAATTGGAACTGACTCCTGTCCTTAGTGGAAAAAGTCTGCATTTCATACAAAGTCCTAGCAAGATGTGTAATCCATTTAGTCAGCAATGTAAGTGGTGGCTTCTCACTCACTAGTTGTCGTCATTGGCACACAGACCAAGGACTTACTCAGGTCAAGGGGTGGGTCGGCACATTACCAGTGTAGGCGGTAGCCCCCGGTCAGCCTAATATTCCTGTGTCCACATTTGGCAGTCGTGGATGATATAGTCACAACCTTTTTTTTTTTTTTTTTTTTGAAGTCGGCTTCCTGCCTAACGTAGAGCCCAACATGGGGCTCCAACCCCTGAGATCAATGCCTGAGCTGAGATCAAGAGCTGGACACTTGACCTACTGAGCCACTTAGGCATTCCTAGTCATCACCTTTCTTCACATCAGTCACCTTGATACCTACTGAAAAGGGGAATCAGAGGAAATACAAGTTTTATTTTAAATCTTTCAGAGCAGACAGTCCATTCTCATTCATGAAAGGCAAGTGATAAATATTAGCAACTTAGGAACTCAGTTCTTTAGGTCTACCATGGATTTTCAGACCTATAATTTTCTGTAGGTTCACAGTACCATATACTTTTGAATTAGAAATGAGATACTATCTAATTCCCACACACTGTTTTATAAACACAAGGTTCTGGTAGGCATATTTTCGCAGGTAAAACTGAAAGAAAACTGAGGACCAACTGAGTCAAGAATGTGTAGGTAGAATAACACAGACAAACAGATTTGTCTTGCTGGTCTAGCTACCTTATTTCTCATTATCAAATTTCTGATCATTAGCTCAGCCAATGAAATAGCAGAATTGGTAGGAAGATTGGTGTTAGGAGAACAGAAAAAAAAATAAAATCATTTAAATTCACACATCACAGGGGGACCACTGTGGTTCATCACAAACAGCATGATCACCAACTCTAAAATGCTCTAGGTCCTGGATCTATAAGGAGAAAAGAAAAAAACTGGAAATCTGCAGATGGCTGAACGTGATTAAACAGACTATTTAGAATGCAGCACAGAGAGACAACAAGTAGAAACTGAAAGTGAAATCAAGATAGGTAAAATGAGAACTCTAGCATATATCTAATATTCCCAAGGGAAAAAATGGAGAAAAAGGAAATGGGGGAAAATTTTAAGAGACAAGGGATGAAAATTCTCTGATTTGCCACCGTATGATACAAGCAGGGTCATAAAGGAAAGAGGAGAACGAGAAATCCCACAGCTAGGTGCACCGCATTAAAAATGCAAAACATGGGGCACCTGCATGGCTCAATAAGTTGAGCGCCTGACTTCAGCTCAGGTCATGAGGTTGCGGTTCGTGAGTTCGAGCCCTCAGTCAGGCTCTGTGCTGACAGCTCAGAGCCTGGAGCCTGCTTAGGATTCTGTGTGTCCTTTCCTCTCTGCCCCTCCCCAACTTGCACTCTGTCTGTATCAAAAATAAATAAAAACATTTTTAAAAAATTAAAATGCAAAACACTAAAGGTGAGGAAAAGCCATCTTAAATGTATTTCTTCAGTAAGAGGAATAATGAACATAGAAGCAACAAGATGAACATAAGAGCAACACTTTAAAGGAAACAAGAGTACCCGATTTATCCGGTCATATTCTTTCAAATGTGCCTTATTATCAGGGTTTAGAGACCAAGGAACAATGACTTATGAAATAAAACCACTCCAATCGACAGAACTCCATAATGGAGCCTAAAGTAGAACCATTCTAGACATATAGGTTAAGACTGATGGGAACGCGGGGAGGGGTCAGAGAGGAACTTAAATTTATTCCTCAAACACACATAATTATGTTACACCTACTATTGCATGAGGAGATAGTATAGCCTCAAATGTGCTGTTCCTTTTCAAAGCCTGGTGCCCACTGGTACAAGGAAAAGGATCCTTACAGACAGTAATAAACACAGCCAGAGAGTCGAATCTGGGAAAACACATAGGATTATGGTAGTTTAAGAAGACTTACTTCACTTACTTGTAACATCAGACCTTGCACCAGTTTCACTAAGACCGTAGAGAAGTGATGAAGCCCTCCAGCAACAGAGGGAACAAGTCAACACTGTGTAAGCTCTTGGCTCCCCCACCTGAGGTTGAGAGGTCAAAGGACTACCGGATTAAAACTGGCCATATTTACTGGCAAAGTACATGATCAGTTCTATCAGAATCGGAGCTGTTTGTTGTCAGCCCTGGCCAATTCCCAGTGCCCAGGTGCTCAATAAATATTTACTAAGTGAAGGAATTGAAGTAATCTGAAACACAAAGGAAGGTATAGCTTTAATAGGCAACTTAAATCCCTCTAAAATACATCATACTCTCTCAAGGTAAATTTAAAAAATAAACAGAACCTAGCTACTGATTTTCTGTGCAATCATATTTAAAAGAGGACAAGGTTATAAAAATTTTAGACAGTGGTAAATTGAGTTTACTAATTTATGACTTGACACGTAAGGGAAAATTCTACTATTTTCAGGCAATGCAAACATATTTTTAAATGAAAATATTTATAAAGCACCTTTCAGTTGGTTGTATATCCTTGCCATTACATACAAAAGTGACAGAGCAAGGCTCGTGTGGTGGACGTTGGTTGTTTTTATGTATCCAGTCCCCAGGAACCCCTGCCTATTATGGGGTATTCTCTGTATAAGTGTTGCTTCCCACTGCAGAAGCCAAAGGGGCTGGAGACTCTCGTTCCTGCTCTCCTGGTAGTCTGAGTGTAGGCTCAACTGGGTATTTCCAGCCAAGGCTTCCAAAGATGCAGGGACCTGAGAAACGAGTAATGACAGAAGCCAACAGTGTCAGTTGTTCAGCAGAGCTGGACGCGGAGTCCAGTGACGGCAGCCTCAAGGGTCCCATATTGAATAGTCGGGCAGAGACGACGAAACAATAGCCTTGTTGTCTACTGGTGGCAGTACCAGTGACAATCGTCAGGAGTGCTCATCGGTCACGACTAGCTATGCTTCCTGGTCTTGGTCAACCTTCATTTGCTCCTATCAGTTTTCTGTTCTCGATCCCCCAACCCCAGAATGATCATGTGGACAACTTGCAAACAGCCTCGTTTTCTCTCCAAGTTACCCAAAACCATTTTCTTGACATGAAACTCTGACTGATACACCTTGCCATTCATGATACAACTTCATGTGATATAGTAATTGTTAATGTTACTAAGAGAAAAATACACAAAACGGGTCCCTCGTCCCTTACTTTACACATCTGCCACTTGAACTTGGAGAAGAAAAAGTTCTATGAATTGTGGGGTGAATTAATTTGTTAAGAAGAAGTATTTCTAATTTGTCTTGGCATTATGTAAACTTCTATCTATGCAGACAGCAATGCAGACCATAATAGCCACGGATGACTTTTTATATTTGGCTCAAAATCTGACGATGCTGCATCACACACTTTGTCTTTCAGACAATGCATCCTTATTACAAAGGCATGTTTCATTTTTAACTAAGTAACTTACCTCTCGGGAATGTGATATTGATGATGTTTTTGTCTATATGCTGATGTAACTTTCCTATGACTCATAAGTAGCAGCTGAGCAGGGACATGCTGATGCAAATTCATTATCTAAACTTCCTTCTGGGTCATACATAAACATAAAACAGACTAACTCGTATACACTAACGTAATTAAAGGGCTTCATCACATCATCATACTTTAGAGGAAGAAAACTAGATGCTATTCCAAATAGTCTCTCTTTGCTGGAGGAGAGGAAAAAAGAAAAAGGAATTATATACTTATGTGTATGTATTCCATTGCAGAAAATCTAATTCTACATATATCCACAATTGCACTTAAATTTCCCTTCACTTATTACTTCAGAGACTTCTTTGTGTCAAGAGAAATTTAACATTAATAATGAAAAAAGAATAAAAAACATCCCCAATCTTAAATGGGAGGAAGATGCAATAAAATAAATGTAAAAATATTGGTCATGATTTCTGTTGGCAACACAATGGGATTCATATGATATAGAAGATTTTTTGTACCACAAACTATGAAGTCCAATAGTTTATTTTTGAGGGGGGAGATGGAACATGAGAAAGTGCTATCCCTCAATAGTCTTCTACTAACCTGGGTAATGTGAAATGATGACTTCTGCTGTTTTTCAAAGAAAGAAAGAGAGAGAGAAAAGGAAGGGAGGAAGAGAGAAAGAAATGCTTTATTACTTACAGATTCTCAGTTCATCTTTATGAATTTGTGATTCTGGGTACTAAAAAAGAAGGGGATATGTTATTTCCTTAACTAAGGAAGAACTAATTGTTCACTGACCCTAATACTGTATCTAAAGAATAAGTGGGCTCTCTCTCCTTTGACTCCTCCCTAACTGCCATTCGGCAGTTACTAAACTTCTACACAATTCCTATTCATGCAACTGCCCTTATCTATTTATTTGGAAATATTTTAGATTACTTATGTGTAACTATTTTACAATCACAATTTTTATTTGATTTTATGTTTACTTATTCTTAAGAGCAAGAGAGACCAAGGTTGAGCAGGGGAGAGCAGAGAGAGAGCGATACACAGAATCTAAAGCAGGTTCCAGGCTCTGAGCTGTCAGCACAGAGCCCGATGCAGGGCTTGAAATCACAGACTGCAAGATCATAACCTGAGCTGAAGTCAGACGCTTAACTGACTGAGCAATCTAGGCACCCGTAAAATCACAATTTAAATAAATAATAATTTGTAACCAGAAATAACTAGTAAAGATCTGCTTAGGAGAGAATGGGACTGTAGCTTGTATCAAAATGTTTTGAATGCACAGATGAATGCTTTCAAGTTCAATAGTGACCAGTGACGCTCATTGTCTGGGTAAATGACTTCTTGAAAGTTGAGAACTATAAAATATATAGGAGATTGATATAACTATTTAATGCATAGAGTAAGTATTAATAACTATTGAATAAGTAGAATATCAACATTAAAAATTCGTAAGCCTGGGGTACCTGGGTGGCTCAGTCGGTTAAGCATCTGATCTTGCGGTTCATGAGTTCAAGAGCCCCACATAGGGCTCTCTGCTGTCAGCTCAGAGCCTGCTTTGGATCCTGTCTCCTTCTCTCTCTGTCCCTCTCCTGTGCACACTCACGCTCAAAAATAAATTTAAAAAAATTTGTAAGTCTATCACCACATAAACTGCATAAAAATATGTGACATTAAGAAAAATTGAAGACACAATAAATTTCTATTCCACAAGAATTAAAGTAGTTAATTTAAAATTATTACTGCTAACACCTACTTGCTTCTATTATCACAAGAAATAGCAAAATAATACTTTTTTAAAAAAATAAGGGATGTGAAAGAGGTTTTACGGGCAATGTGATCCATTTAAAAGTGGAACTTTAAACATGAACATTTTTTTAACAATGATAAAACTAAGAGATCATCATATGGATTGAACTGTCGAAGATCACAGAACTAGGTGGGCAAAGTCGAAAGTAGGCCTGGTTCCCTTCAAATCAAGTGCATTTGCTCACGTCACTACCTAGACTCTAACTCAGCCATATTTGCTTCTCAATCACTTTTGTCATGAGAACATTAGTGAAAGAACAAACAGCAAGTTTGTTTGTTTGTTTGTTTTAAAGTATCTAAAGGGACATATGGCGCTATGTTCATATTCTACTGCCAAAATCCATCTCATGGCCACACAAACCACAGAAGGCATGAAGAGAAATCTTCCTATGAACCTAGAAGGAAAGGGAAATATTTGGTGAGCAGCATTAATGACTACATTATATATATATATATATGTACACATACATATATTGTTTTTCCTTTGAGCTTTGCAAGGAAAATCACTTCATTACACATTCACTGAATAATGAATATTCATATATCTGTGAAAATGCTACCAGAAGACAGAAGGCTAATGAAATTTGATATCTAATTATACCTATCTGCTTCATATTATATTACTAAGCAGATTTTTAAGTGGATAACATGCAACACCAAAAAGAAAAAAAAAACCCTAGAATTTAAAACCAGATTTTAAAACCCCATTTTGATTGAAATATGTAATTTCTTCAAAATCACTTGTTTATTCATTAGGTAATGTTGCTTCTCCCCTCAATTCAGGTTTCCTCAATTTTGCAGAAAAACTATGCTATAGGTATTTTTTTTTTCTGTTTGAAAACCCATCGTGGTTTGAAGGCAGTAACTAGAGAAAGGATAAAACACCCTAGCTGTAGAGAGGCCCTAAATGTCTGAATGAGAATATCAAGATTGCCACTAAAAACACTAAAGTTCTCACGGGGGGGGGGAATGCTAGAAGCCAATTTAATTGCACCTTTATTGTTTAGACATTTATTATTTTTCAGGTGCTGTGCAGCTTATGCAAGGTTAATAGACAAGAACAATTGTCTTCACAAAGCCCAATGATATTATGACACTTTTGAGAATGTAATTTACCCAAAGTTCTTAAAAAGTCAACCAACTGAAGTTTTGATGGGGCAAGAAAAGTTTGAGTCAGAAATATTTAGGTTTGCATTTAAGCTTTTCTATTTTTAGCTGTGTGGCAAGTCATGTTTTCTATGTGGCTATTCTTCCTTCACCCTGAACTGGGGACACTTCTATCTATATCACAGAACTGTTGCAGGGATCATTCATTCACTCTCTCAGTGAAATATTTAATAAGCCTCTCCATATGCCATGTGCTTTGCTAGGCATTAGGGTTACAATGAAGCACAAAGCAGGCAAGAGAGAAGCTAAATCCACAGATAAACAAAACAAAAGTATTTTGATAAAGAAGGAAGTAAGAGTGAGAGTTACCGAGGAGGCCACTTTAGACGGGATGGTCAGAGAAGGTCTCTCCGAGATGCTGAGATTGGGAGGATGAGGATGAGCTTGGAGGAAAGACCAGCTGAGCGGAGGAAATATCAAGTGCAATGGTGTAGAGGGCAACTCAATAAAAAGTACGTACAGAAAAGGCAGCACTTAAGCCTCACCAGCTGCCCCCGCCCCAGCCTACTCACACTCTTGTCACTACTCGGTCCTTCTGCTTTGCAGACTAACACTTCACTGGGACATGTGCTAACAGTTGTAATGAGTTTCAATGGCAGCAAATATAATAAGTAAAATAGAAACCAATGAGAGCCTTTGGGCAACTTCATTTTTAGTGTGAATACAGTCATTTAAGCCTAAGTGCCTGAGACATTTTCCAAAGGAAGGAAAAGAGTAATCTTGAATACAGTTACCTAAGAACATGTAATCTTGGAACAGGTCATCAATTCTACAACATTCAAATAAAAATGAGTCTGGCACTTGCCTTTCTACAATTTAATTAGTAGGTTAATTGTCTGTATTGACTTTCCACCAAAATAAATATTCTAATGATATATTCCTTTCAGTCAAAGTAATATTCAAGTTCAGTTACTGGATCTCAGAGAGTAGTAGCCAAGGTTGCTAAATTACCTAGTATGAACTGAACAAATATCTCCTTATAAATGTTTTCAGCCTAGTGGCGCCTGGGGGGCTCAGTCGGTTAAGGGTCTGACTTTAGCTCAGGTCAAGATCTCTCATTTCTTGAGCTTGAGCCCTGCATCGGGCTCTGTGCTGACAGCTCAGAGTATGGAGCCTGCTTTGGATTCTGCGTCTCCCTCTCTCTCTGCCCTTTCCCCACTTGTGCTCTCTCACTCACTCTCTCTCTCAAAAAATAAATAAACATTTTAAAAAAATTTAAAAAAAAAGTTTTCAGCTTAATGCCCCTTGAGGGATTTGTATATTTTACATGTCTTGTTAACTTTACTGAAAAATTGCTCTGAGGAAAATAGACAATCACAGACCATCCAAATAAGATCATCTTTCAACAATGCAATAACACAGCTCCACCACTAAGTCCATGCAACATTTTGATCAAGTACTCCTGTCAAGGACCAGGCAATAGTCTCCTGATTCAACATACATAAAATTCAAATGTATGAGGACAAACATGTATTCAAGATCAGAAATATCCCCAGTACTATCCTCATTTACACATTAAAGCAGATTCTAAGTCATTGTCAAGGAGAAACACTTTATCGCCTTGGATGCTGAAAGCTTTGTGAACAGTGGACAAATCGGTATCCCATGTTATGACCCTTTAATGAAGATCTACAGGAAACCGACTGAAGTATCCAAGTGTCCATTACTAAATGATAACACTTTTATTAACCACAAATGTTTGAAATGAGATAAAATGGGAAATAAAAAAAGCATTGTAATGCTAAGCTAATTCCCATTGCTTTAAATACAAGAAATATGAAAATTCTTCTTTTATGGTTACCCAGAAAACCATAGTTCAGAGATTTTGCCTACACTCAGCTTGACTAATAAATAAATAAGGTCGATAGCATCAAAACATTCTTGTGTTTGAATTGTCATTCTACCACTTAATGTATGTATGTATGTACATATGTGTGTAAAGATCTATAATATTAGATCATATATTCTAATGATATAATATTCTATAATATTAGATCTTTACACACATATGTACCATGAGTAGATACCTTTCGAATGTATTCTGCTTAGTAAAGCTCTCAAAATAATCTTGTCATACCTTCTTTGCTCCACTTTTGAAAGTGAAGGCTTAACATCCTTTCTTCGCAATGTGAAAAATGATCTGGATGCAAGGGGGTGGGAAAGACCAAGGACAAAACAAAGATTTGGGTTTTCTATCATATAATATAAGCCTTTCATTAATCCACTAATTCTCTGCTTGGTTTTTCTGCAGCTCTTCTAAAACTATATTTTACTTCAACTTTAAACAAATGTGTTGAATACCTTAGAAACCATCATGTAGATTTTTTCACATGAACCCTTCAGGTTCCAAGTACTGATACTAGCAGAAGCCTGTTTCTGCTCTTTTCAGCTATTCCTTGGCATTTGTCCAGAAGGAACAGGCTTCCTTCCAGTTCCATCCAGCAGAGCCACAGAATTATATAATCACATGTCAAAACAATGACTCGGAGGCACTGTGAAATCATACAGTGCCTTCCAAATCTTCCAAGAAAGATGAAGTTGTTGTTTTTTTTAACAAGTATATTTTGTAGACTCGTAATTCTTTGAAAACGGAAAATCAATGTATGGCATGATGATTGAGCCTGATATTAGAAGATAGTATCAGGACATTCTTCAACTATTCAAAAGAAAGTGGCATTTTCCACCCTTGCTCTTTCTATCTGGGATCATTTCAGCTTTCCAATATTGTAAGGGCCTGCTTGTAATCAGAACAAAAGGATGACTGAATGACAATTTAAGTATCTATACAGAGACAGCATTAACTGGCATGGAATCTCTCTTATCAAAAGCTGGGTCACCTTTGCTGTTAAAGCTTTCAGATACACTCTAACACATAACATAAAAATGTCTGCATTCCTGGGGCACAGGGATGGCTCAGTCAGTTAACTGTCCAACTTTGGCTCAGGTCATGATCTCATGGTTTGTGAGTTCGAGCCCTGTGTCGGGCTCTGTGCTGACAGCTCAGAGCCTGGAGCCTGCTTCGGATTCAGTGTCTCCCTCTCTCTCTGCCCCTCCCCGGTTCGTGCTCTGTCTCTCTCAAAAATAAATAATTACACATTTTTAAAAAATTTTAAAAATGTTTGCATTCCCTTTTTTCAATAAAAATGTTAATTTTTTCACAACCAAAGCCACACATAAAGAACTTCCTGACCAAAAATGAAAATGATAACATGCCTTTCTTGAATATTCATGCCCCTTGAATAGAGATTCTAGAAAGCAGAAAAGTGTGATGGAAAAAATAAAAATCGTCTACATTTTCACCGTCCAAAGACAAGTGCTCTTAATATTCTGGTACATTTTGTCTAGTTTTTTTTAAAGTTTTTGCTTTGAAAGAGTTTTAGACTTACAGAAAAGTTGCAGAAATAGCACAGAGGACTATTTTAAATGCTTCACCTAGCTTCACTAAATGTTAATAACCTATTAATATGGTTAATAACCACAGTACAATTATCAAAACTAAGAGATCGACATTGGTACAATACTATTCCGGTTTTCCTAGTAATGTCCTTTTTCTGTTCCAGGATCCTCTGTAGGATTTCATGCTGCATTTAGTTGTCCTGTTTCTATCATCTCCTCTGACTTGCGTCATGTGCGGAAGTTGACACTTCTGAAGAGCACTCATCAGTTATTCTGTAGAACGTCTATCAGTTTGGTTTTGTTTGATGTTTTCTTGTGATTAGATTGAGGTTATGTATTTTTGGCAAGAATACAACAGATGGGATGTGTCTCTCTCAGTACATCATATTAGGGAGTATATAATGTCAACATACCCATGTTGGAGTATGCTAACTTTGATCACTTTGTTAAAGTTGCGCCTGCCAGGTTTCTCCACTCTAAAGTTACTATTTTCTGCTTTATGGTTAATAAATATTCTGGAAGAAGTACTTTCAAATGCAAATATTGTGTTTCTCCTCAAACTTTCACCTACTAATTTTAGTAACCATTGGATATTTGCCTGCAATAATTTGCTGGTATTCTAATGGTGATTCTGTTTCCTTCATTACTTCTTCATTTATTAATTGGCCTACTTTTCTAAGGAAGAGCTCTCTACACACACACACACACACACACACACACACACACACACACCTATTTGGGGTTCTTTCCACATCCTGATTGATTTAAAAAACTTTTTACATACTGTATAATTCATTCTTCTGTTTCGTTTTGAAGGAACTTAAATGCATCTCAGAACAAAGCTCAAGAATATTTATGGAATATGAAATTGTCATTCTTTGTGGTGCGGAATTCTATGAGTTTCAACAAATGCTTACAGCCTTGTATCTACCACCACAGTCACGATACAGAACACACAGGTACCCTCAACCCTCAGCCTCTAGAAACAGTTGAGAAGCCTGTGGCGATCCCCAGAGGAGTCTTCCTGAAAACAAATAAGCAAGCTAACAAATAGCATCTCCTTGTTCACTTCTCTTGCTTTTCAGTCTCCCCATCGCATGGATCAGATGCCAGGCACTGAGGTGTGCCTGGGAAGCCTGAAGACCGCCTTCGTCTCTCTATGCCCTTACTGCTGAATTCCCCGCAATCGAGTCCCCAGCTCTTTCCAATGAGTGGCTGTATATGCATATGAAACCACTCTCTTGCTACACCAACTTCTCTCGTAGGCCAGGTCCAGTAATCAACACTGAAAATATTTTGTTAAAACGGCGTACCCAGAGTTTTTTTCCCCTGAGTTAGTTCTGGTATGATGGGAATGAGGTGCTCCTTTGTACTTCACAGAGCTACAGGGTGCTGAAGCCCCAGAACCTCCCTAGAGACAACTGGAAGTTTGAGCGTTAGTCATCAGGCAGCACTGCAGGGACCATCAGTGGACAGGATCCAAGAAGGACTTGTTCGAGCCTGCTGACCAGCGCGGCAGGCCTTCTGAAATGGCAGGCTTTGGGACAGTAGTGAGACTGTGGAGTCTTTAAGGGCTCTGGACGTTGTTGTCCATAGTATGGACAGCCTTTCCTCTCACATGTGAAGACGTTTGGAAATCTGTGGCAGCCCTGACTACAAGTAGCCCAGGACTGTTTGGATGTCCGGGAACTACACTTCAGATATCTCTACAACCAAATGGTTCATTGATCCTTGAGAGCTAAATGAAAAGAATCTCCAATTTTCCTGCTCTTCTTTGGATTCCTGGCATTCTTTAATTTCGGAGCCAACTTTTCAGTTTCGAAGTTGAAAAGACTGAAGACCTTAGCCAGTTTACAGCTTCAAAAAATAAATGAAATGGACAAGATAAGGCTGTCTAGAGGCAGTACAATAATAGAGAGTCTTCCCACTGAAATGTACAATTGCCTTTAAAAAATTGTTAAGGGCAGATTGGAGAAGAAAAAAAGATAAGGATGATACTGTCTGCCCACTCTTTTTTTTTCTAAGGCAAAGATTGAAGATTTTTCAAGTAAAATAGGAATATTCAATTTTACCTCCATGTAGGGATTCTTATTTTAGTCTAGTAGGCAATGGTTTTCTATCCATCTGAAAACTCTCTTCTCAGTCAGACATCAAAGACTGGAGCTGGAGATGCAAGCAGAGGTTGGACAGAAAGAGCATACATGCTGAATCAATCAGGCAGGATTTGAATCAGCCTTTCCTGAATTACCAGCTATGTGACTTTAAGGAAGTCACTTAATCTCTCTGGCTCTCTATTTTCCTATCTGAAAAGCAACCCATTCCTCACGGGTTGTTATTAAAATCAAACAAAAATTTTATGCCAACACAATAGGTTTTGCAGAAATGTTAACTGAACAAGAAAACAACTGGTTTTATGTGGTTCAACATACTTTACCTATAAGGCAACTCCAGCAATAGCATTTCATGCATAATGGTTTTGTTCTCTGGCTTCCTGGCACTGTGGTGGATGTTATAACTCAGGAGAAGCAAACTTTGTCTCTGATGGATGACCGCTTTCACTCTAGAGCTGACAGTTTTCAGTCAACCACTTATGAATAGAAAATACACTAATGTCTACGGCAGAACTATGATCAAAGACTTGATGTACAGTGTCATTCTCTGGGTAGGAAAGAATACAACCATAGCCTGATGGCTCAGATGAAGTTCTATTTTAAGGAAAAAAGCCTCCTTCAGGAACTTTTTCAACACTTTCTTTTTAAAATCACAATTGGACTTTTCTTTTTAATTGCAGCTGCTGAAAAGAGTTGCAAAATATAAAAAAGAATTTCACTTAATATAGCATTTTTCTGCCCCTTTAAAAGTTAGCTCACTTCTGGGGCACCTGGGTGGCTCAGCTGGTTAAACATTGACTCTTGGTTTCTGCTCAGGTCATTATCTCAGGGTTGGTGAGATCAAGCCCCACATCAGGCTCTGTGCTGACAGGGTGGAACTTGCTTGAGATTCTCTCTCTCCCTCTCTCTCTTGCTCTCCTCTGCTCCCTCTCTCTCTGAAAATATATAAATAAATATTTAAAAAAAATATTAGCTGACTTCCAAGAAAGTCACTATTTAATTAAAACTTTCTTATTTAAATCTCATTAGCAACAAACTCACATCATTAATAAAATTTCCTATTTGTTGCCTTAACTGAAATAGAGTAACTAATTTATGACCTAGACTGAAATACTTTTGGGAATAAAAGTGGAATTATTCTGGGACCGTACAGCATATTTAGAGATGGTTTTGGGAGAACCTGGACAGACGGTTACTCTAATTTTCCAGAAAGGTTAACTACTCTGATCACTAACATCTAAGAGGAGTGATACGCAGTGTGCTGCAGACGAAGTGAGGCTGCTCGGATTTAGCAGAAACATACTATCATTCTTTTTCTCCTCGAATTGGGAGATTTGCACATAATTTTCATTTTAACATTAACTTTTATTCTAAGAAAAACTCTATATACTCTCTATAAATTGTCCCTAAATTTCAAAGCAGGAGTAGATTTCTTACACTGATGGCCTGGACTTTGATTTACTGTTTGTTAATACGTTAGAGACAGTTTGCCAATTTTGTGATTATTAGATTTCGAACCTCATTGTGGGGCACCCTCTTCTCGTGTGAAGGGACACATTATTTTCAACATATCTGAAAATACATGGTTATAAGACAAATGGGGACTTTTAAGCAATGTGTGAAGGGAAACAGGAGCACCTATGTATATATTATATTCTTAGATATTTCTGTTTAAATATTATAGTATATACGGTATATATTTGAGTCTATTAGATTTATCAGTTAGGTACAGTGGGAGTTGTTTTGATATTATCAATATTCTTTCTGCCAAATAATTCGCTTAATAACATAACACAAATATTCTCAGTAATTGTTTTTAAATGTAACTCACAGTTATTTAAAATGTTTTGCTAACAGCATCTCCCCTTTTACAGGAATCAGACAAAGCCTATTTATTCTATTCTATCTATGTCCTGTCTTTTTCAAGCTTTTTATGTTCACTTTGAAAATTCACCACATAGCTATATCTTCTAGTTAGTATAAAACTGGAGACATTAAAATACTTAAAGAAAAGGGTGCCTGGGTGGCTCGGTCGGCTGGGCCTCCGACTTTGGCTCAGGTTATGACCTCGCAGTTCATGAGTTCAAGCCCCACATTGGGCTCTGTGCTGACAGCTCAGAGCCTGAAGCCTGCTTTGGATTCTGTGTCTCCCTCTCTCTCTACCCCTCCCCTGCTCATGCTCTCTCAGAAATAAACATTAAAAATTTTTTAAATAAATAAAATATTTAAAGGAAAAAAGGAATGATTGCAGTTTAAACCCTTGATTAATAATTTTTTTTGTCAAAAGCCATATACTATATAATATTTAACATGTTTATCCCCAGTTACATTTATAAATTCCTTTTTCTCTTCAAAATAAGAGAATCCAAGTAGTGTTTTTGAACTCTGCTCTATGTGCTGAGCACTATCGTCATCAGGAAGATGACAAGGTGAATAAGAGACAGGTGCACTGTCTCAAGGGGCTCACTACCCCATTTCTGTTACCTTAGACTAAGGTGACAGGGTAAGGATTATGACTGCATATTTGTATTATATGGGCTTAGGGTTCAGAACAAATGTGCAAAATATGAAAATTCTAAACTTCTTTCGAAGTCTAGCTAATTAAGAGGTCAAAAAAAGTGTTTTCCTCTCAAGTGCTAACAGAGACGGAGGGATACGTGCCAAGCAAAGAGCTTCAATTTGGCCATGCGTTCATTAGCTTCTCCGCACACTGCCTCATAGACAACAGGAGACCGTTCCCGAACGTTCCGGGGCCTGTCAGGCTGAACGAGTGCATTTCCCAAAGGGGAAGTCCCATTTCCCACTGATATTATGTCCTTTATTTTTCTCTCTATTAAACAAAGGTCTTGATAAATGGTCTTGGCAAAAGCTACCCATGTACCTCCGTCATGAATGTTAGATTATACAAAATTTCATTTGAGAGCAAAATTTCTTTAATGCAAATCCGCTTGTATAGCACCAATTTTGTATAAGAGATTGATTATGAGTTTAGATATTTCATTAACAAAGAACCAGTGACTGAGCATGATTAGTAATTTATCCTTTCCCTATGAAGACAGAAAAAACCTTGTCAAAATTCATCAAATTAATAAATATTTGGGTAATTATGACTTACCCAAGGTTGATTTAAAATAAAATATATTAAATTTCCTGCAGTTCAATGTTGAAATTCAAAGCTGAATTCAGAGAAGTTGACTAGAACATTTAATATCCTCATAAATCAAGTACGAATAGAACCAACCAAAATTATAAAGAGTCAAGGTAGGAGAGAAGCAATATGAAAAATAAGCATATAAATAAGTAAAATAACCACAAAAATAAAATATTGGAAGATACGTTGTGTGAGATTTCAGTAACTGATATAAACTGAAGGAAGCAGAAAAATATCTCCATGAAGTTAGCATACCCTTAGGTGATTGTCTTGAATGTTATGACTTGGGTTTTTTCTACTTCCCAGACAAAAACAGGTCATAAACACATCTTTATCCAAGGGGCAAAGTGGCCTAGCATCTACGTCTCCTTCCTGGTCATTCCTATCCATCCACATTACAACAGACAAATTTATGAGCTTACTTGTTACAATGACAGTTGGACAGTGACTACCAAGTTACAGTAATTTACAAGGGAGGGCACATTCTACAGCAGAGCAAGGACTTTCTTCAGGGAAGACAGAGCCTTTCTAAAGCCATTCACTGTTGGAGTCCCTTGTTACCAAATAATCACACACCTCTCCTGTCTGAGTTCTGAGCAAATTGAGAAGTGGGCTTGAGAGTCAGATAGTGATCAAACTATCTACTGAAATTTCATTAAAGCTGGATTAGAGCATTCCCTTGGACCCAGAAACAGAAATAGGCCTCTAATTCTTTCTCCTCTGCACTCCTAGCTATTCACCCTGTCAGGGGCAACGAAATCGGGCAGGAAGGCGGGCTTTCCTCTCAACAGGAAAGAGGGACATGTGAGCCTCCTAAGGTGAATTGAAGAGACGAAGAGAGGGACAGAAGGACAGAAATATAAGTGACACATGAGCTGGGCATTTTGCACCTTAACTTTTCCTAACATGAACCACTGGTTAGATAAATCCCCTTCTTAAAGGAGCTATTTCTACCTCATCCTTCACGGAAAGCTGAAGTCACTGGTGAATGGGTAAGGAAGAATCTGAGAAGACGGTAAACTTTATAAAGGTTGAGAAAAAAATGCGGATCCTCTAAACCAAATGCAACAAGAAACAAAAACCGTTTCAATTACATTTGTCTGGGTTGTACTTACTTTCTCTGACTCTCTTTCTCTCTATATATATACTCTGACTGTTCTCTCTTTCCTTCTCTCTCCTCTCTCTCTCTCTCTCTCTCTCTCTCTCTCTCTCTCTCCCTCTCTCTCTCTGAACCAGTTATTCTGGACAAAATCATATCTGGCTTCTCATTATTACTCAAACGTTTTACATGTGTGTCTTCTTTCCCCAATTAAAGATTATAAATTCCAAAAGGAAGACAGTGGCACGCAGCAAAAGCACATGGGCCTTAGGTTCCCCGAGAGAGAACCGGGTGCAAATTCCAGCTCTGCAGTTTGCCTGGAGTGTGACCTTGGATGAGTTATTTAACTCTACAGAGGCAAAATCTCATCTATTAAATGGGCCTAACTCCTAGGACTGCTATGGAGCATACGAACAATAAAGCATATAAAACATCAATGGAATGTGCTTTAGTCTTGCTGACACTTGTACTTTCCCCCCCACAGAAGGCACTGGTTATCTCCTTCGAATTCTGCACATTGTCAAAAGTGGCAAATGATTTAACGGCTATTAAGCTCCCATTGCCCCTTGGGGGCCACTACTGAGCAGATACTACTTTTGTATGTATGGCTTTGGAATACTTATAGATTTTTAGTGCTTGAATATTCTAGTCTGGTAGATTACAAATAATCTGCTTTTCCGTTTAGATATATTTTGTAAAACTTTGCCAGCACATTTGCAGTTAATTGTTTCTAAGAACAATTGAAGGCCTGTTACAAAGGGTTCAAAGTTTCAGTTATACAAGATGAATATATTCAGGATGAATACGATGGAGAGCACGGTGACTATAGTTGACAATATTCTACTGTATACTTGAAATTTGCTAAGAGGGTAGATCTTAAGTGTTCTCGTCACACACACACACACACACACACACACACACACACACTGTAACTATGGATACATTGGCTTCTTTGTGGTAATCATTTCACAACATAAATGTTTATCAAAACATAAAGCAGTACACATTCAATATATGCAACTTTCATCAGTTGTAACTCAATAAAGCTAAAAAATTATATTTAATTATGTTCACCAATATTTATAGATTTGATGAACCACCAAGAAAGTGATTATGCTAAATTTGTTTAATTTGAAGTGGAGGTGGTGCGAGGAGTATGGAGGAAATAGATTATAACTAAATTGAAATGTATACAAATTGAATGTGTTCAATATTAGGTCGAGAAAACAGAAAGATCGAATGAAATGTCATTTTACTGTCTTGTGTAAAGCAAACACCTCTATTAATATGCTCTGGTCAGTATGTGTCAAATGAGTTTTCTCCCAGGAGTAAATTTGTTTGTCCTTCATGGACAAAGAAGTGTTCAGTGGAAATGCTTGTTAGTAGTTTGCGTTTTCTTTTCTTTTCTTTCCTTTTTTTTAATGTTTATTTATTTTGAGAGAGAGAGACAGAGTACGAGCAGGGGAGGGCCAGAGACACAGGAAGACACAGAATCTGAAGCAGGCTCCAGGCTCTAAGCTGTCAGCACAGAGCCCCTGACGTGGGTTCAAACTTTCGAACCACGGGATCATGACCTGAGCTGAAATCTGGCGCTTAACTGACTGAGCCACCCAGGCACCCCAGTCGTTTGGTTTTTCAAATACTCGTGGAATGCTGTGATAATTTTACAGAGGTTTCACAAGTAGAACTAGATTCTATTCTTTCTGGTGGCTTATGTGATAAATTCTGTGGAATAAAATATATTAAGCTAAAAAATACAGCTCTTCACCATCTATGAATAACAAGAGTTTTGGTCCTCGAACGCAAAAGAACTTGTTAGCCGTTGTTAAAGATTTGTAAACAAACAGAAATTTTGAGTTATGAAAAAACTTTCTAATGCAAAATTCAATTCAGCTTTTAATAATAGATATAAAATCTAGTTTCGGCTTCTCCTAAATATGATTTAGAAATATATGGTTTTCAAATAAGAAAATCTTCCCGTGTCATCACTACTGCTACAACCACTGTTACTAATACTTTTGCACATACTGTGTTTTCAACGTAAATGAAGCCCCACGAAGCTGAAAGTTAACAGTAGGTGGGACGGAAAGAGCGACGTTAAGGGTCAACTTGCGCACCCATGACTGCCGCCTAAATAGCCCTGCCTTTCACTTTGCATCAGGGGCATGGTGCAGGCCCTTCTGCGGGACCCGCTCTGCCTTTCATCAATCCACATTCAGAGAGCATGCATGAAATCAGGTACCGGTCTACATGTACAACCTATGTAAGTTTTCAGAGAAGTTTTCTTTACATTTTAGGAAACTTACAGCCTTTTTCCTCGGATGAGTCCTGTCTAGATTTACGGAAGACAGGATTTGTTTGGTCTCAAAATACAGAAGTTGTACGCGCTGAACTGCCTAAAAGATGTTAAGATATGTTTATTCTTAATTATCTTAGAAAAACTTTGAGGGAATTATCACCAGGGAATTAACATTAACAAGATAACAGAGCCAGTTTCCGAAACTACCACCTTTGGTGACTCAGATTCATGTCTCCCCTGCCCCTTCATTTAGAGGGGTGCAAACCTGGCGGCCATGTTGATATGGAAGAAATGAGTGTCTTAGCTGTTGATGACCGGGACTAAAGTCAACAAGTAACCCCAATTAAATCAACTGGATTATTTCTCACTGTGCTACAATTAGGGCAGTCTTTCTTCCTCCCTTCCTCCTGCCTTGTCTCCTCCTTCCCTTCTCCCCTCACTTCCCCACTACACACACACACACACACACACACACACACAGGCACACTTTTTCTAGCTGGAACCATGATCCACGAACAGTTTCCATCACTTAGATGGAAAAGCGGCAGGGAGGGTGAAAAACAACAAAAACAGCGGAAATGGGGGGAAATGCGAGAGAGACATCTGAGAGGACATTTTAGCTCTTGGTTTTAGTCCTTATCTGCCTTCGGCATTCTTAGGACATTTCTGTTTAATGATTTTCTTTTTAGCTCAAGCTATTTCAAGTTTCTTTCTCTCACTTGTAATTAAAAGAGTCCCAACTAGTACAATCTCCCACTGATACCCACTGACACAAGATAACATGGACTGGTTGCCAGTATTTTGCTCATACTCAAGGACTAGTATACATCACTGTAGTGTCCCCAGAGAACTCCAGATTGTACCTCCGTTCATTTGTAAATGAACAAAATGGAGGCTCTGTCATTTGCCTTCTGCTTCAACTTTCTTAGGTGTCTCTGTGGCGGTACTAGGTCCTTTGGGCCTGCTCTGTTCTGCAGTCAGCTCAGGCTTGGCTCATTTATCAAAACTGTCTGGTTTTCTGTTCCCTGCCTGGCCAAAGTTAGTTTTGCTACGTTGGCTAGAGGGATGTGGAAAGGACCTAATCTAATGGGCAGAAAATTGGGAAAAGTTGAAAAGTGCGGAGAATGGGAGATGTAAGGAAAACAAATGATGAAAGAGAAGGAACGCCAAAAGAGCCAGAGACAGTGGGCTTAGTCAGAAATAATGGAAAATAGGTGGACAGGATAAGAAAGGGGAGTGAAATCAATAAAAGGAGAGAATAATGCAAAAGACTGCATCCACCAGATAGATAGTAAATGGCATTTTCGTTGTTCTCTCTTCTTCCAGTCCCACTTTCTCCTGATTTTCGGTAGGTGTTCACACCTGCTGTACCTTCTCTACCTCCTGTAAATATGGCCGTCTTAGACTTTCTCTCTGGGTTATGGTTCTCAACCCTGGTTGATCATTGGGAAATATTTAAAAATACTGATACCTGGGCTCCACATCAGACCACATATAGCAGAATCTCTGGTAGTGTAACTCAGCAGTGATCTTTAATAATTTCTTTTTTTAATGTTTATTTATTTTTGAGAAGGAGGGGAAGGGCAGAGAAAGAGGGAGACACAGAATTCAAAGCAGCTCCAGGTTCTGAGCTGTCAGCACAGAGCCCGACGCAGGGCTCACAGACTGTGAGATCATGATCTGAGACCAAGTTGACTGCTTAATGAACTGAGCCACCAGGCACCCCCAGCATTGATATTTTAAAGAGCTGCCCAGCTGAGTCGAAGACTGTTCACTTTCTACTTCCTCTGATCAGAACTTTGTGACAAAAACTCTTTTTATTATTATTATTATTATTATTATTACTATAATTATATTATGTCTCAAATTTCTTCATAGCTGTAGTATGTCACTCATACTTCCCTCTTCTCTGAGATCTTAGAGGAGAGTTATCCTTTCCCAGATAACACTTCTATTTGTACTCCTGATTCCATCATCTGCCCTTTGCTACACTAACTGGCTTTATTGTTACTTCTCTTTCTCATTTCAACTGCTGTCTTTTTTGACCTAAAAACTGTCTCAAACAACTTTTTGTTAAGGAATCTTCTCTTTCCCCTACTTCCTCTTCTGGTATCGGTTCATTATCTTCACCATCTTTCCAGATTCTTAAATACTGTTTTTATGTTTCATGTTTCAGTTAGGTTTCACGTACAACTCCAGCGGCACCGTTCAAAGACCACAGGGGACTCCCTGGTGCCCAGATCCTGAGCCTTCCTTCGGTCCTCCTTCAGCCCCATCTCCCTGTCCCATCTGAGAGTGCTCGTTCCTCAAGCCCTCTTGATACTCTCACCTATGGTTCTTGCCTTCAGATAAGACGTTCCATCTGCCTCCCTATATCAGACCCCAAAGCCTCATTCAACTTTAATTTTTTTTGTTTATTTATTTATTTTGAAAGAGAGACAGAGAGAGCAAGCGGGGGAGGGGCAGAGAGAGAAGGAGAGAGAGAATCCCAAGCAGACGTTGCACCATCAGTGTGTAGCCTGATGCAGGGATTGAACTCACGAACCGTGAGGTCATGACCTGAGCTGAAACGAAGAGTCGGACGCTTAACCAACTGAGCCACCCGGGAGCATTTTTTTTCCTAATTTTTCTTAAAGTTTATTTATTTGTTTTGAGAGAGAGAGAGAGGCAGAGCAAGTGCAGGAGGGACAGAGAGAGAGGGAGAGAGTCACACCTTTAAACCTCTTTTCAAACTTTCCTCCATCCAAAAACCTTCATGTCATTGATTTCTTACATCGTAGAATTATGTGCTCCCACTGTTACCAGGAATCCTTCCCATTATAATTAGTGTATGTGTTTTTTAATATTTTTAATTTTTTACATTAAAAATTAATGTTTATTTACTTTTGAGAGAGGGAGAGAGAGAGACAGAGTGTGAGCAGGGAGGGGTTGAGAGAGACAGAGAAAAAGAGGCTCCAGGCTCTGAGCTGTCAGCACAGAGCCTGACACAGGGCTTGAACTCATAGATCAGGAGATCACGACCTGAACTGAAATCGAGTTGGATACTTAACAGGCTGAGCCCCCCAGGCACTCCTCATTTTAGGTGTTTTCAAATGCTACCTTAGCAAAACATATCTATTTTTTGGCAATAAAACTTTAAAATTTTTTTCCCAAAGAAATACCAACAAGTCTAAGGAATGTCTGTTTGGATGTCCGGAGTAAAGAAGGCATAAGGGCCAAGGTTGGTTTCCAGGTATCTGACTTGAGCAAATGACCTCTGATAAGGAACATGTCAAGAGAATGAAGGACAAAAATTATTACATTATAGAGCGGAGCATGCCGTATGCAAGATGCCTGTGGTCCGTTGGTATGGACTCATAAGCAAGACAAAGACATCCATTTTTGTTGGAGTTGGGGCCATGGAAGTAAATCTGTTTCTCAATTAAAAGCATTCAGGGGCGCCTGGGTGGCTCAGTCGGTTGAGCGTCCGACTTCAGCTCAGGTCATGATCTCACGGTTTGTGAGTTCGAGCCCCACGTCAGGCTCTGTGCTGACAGCTCAGAGCCTGGAGCCTGCTTCGGATTCTGTGTCTCCCTCTCTCTCTACCCTTCCCCAACTCATGCTCTCTCTGTCTCTCTCAAGGGTGAATAAACATAAAAAAAATTTTTTTAAAGCATTTAAAGTTAGAAGGGGTCAAAGACAGAAGCCTGCAGACACAAATATTTAAGAATCTAACAAAGGAAGAGATTCTAGCTTCTTGTTTAAGTAAAACTCATAGAATGGATATAATCAAATACTTTGAAATATTTGATACCAAGTAGATATATCACAACGTTCAGTGTATTTATCTTGAGCACAAAACAAGGTACTGTACCATAAAAGGAAATTAAATCAATCTAACAAGAACTGTGTCTCCACAAACTCACTCTAGTTTTTAATCACTGCCCCACACCCTTCTGCCCCCACCGAATCTTTGCTTGTGGCTCTGCCTGTGACACTTGAAGTTTTCCGCGTCTTGCAACAGAAGCGAGTATTTCCAGAGTATGTGGTCCTGTCTTGTAGAACAGCTCCTGTCCCTAGAACCACCCGGTGATGGCAAGGGCCTGGACCCTGAAGTACCCACTAAAAATGTGGTTAATGTTTGCTAGAGGATTTCTACAAGCTAACAACCACAACAACTGTTACAGAAAAACATGTAAGAAGAGACCAAGTGAAGCATCAAAGAACCCATCTGATGAAGTAGGATTGCATCTTCTTAGCTGTAAAGCCTTCTGTGAAATCTCGTTACCAGCATCAGCGTCATCAGCATCATTCCCAACGTTCTGGAACATCATGTGTGCTAAGTGCCTTTACTCCTTCTAACAATGATGATCATTGTAAAAAGCGGAAACTGAAGTTTAGAACAAATTTCCCAAGGTCACATAGTTTTTAAAAAAATTGTCCGTTATTTTTTTTTATTTATTTATTCTGCAAAAGAAAGAGAAAGTCAGAGAGACAGAGGCAGAGACACCATGACCGGGAGGAGGGGTAGAGAGAGAAGGAGAGAGAAAGAATCCCAACCAGGCCGCATGCTGTCAGCGTGGAGCCCGATACAGGGCTTGAACTCACAAACCGTGAGATCCTGACCTGGGCCAAAACCAAGAGGAGTCGACGCTTAACCAGCTGAACCACTCGGGCGCCCCAGATCACACAACCATTAAACGTCAATGATCACCATCACGTGTAAATGTAACCTAAGGGCTCCACCATCACAACTACTGTGACACCCAGGACTTGAGACTTACTAAAAGCCCTCTTAACCAACCTCCACCTGACATGTGGACTAACTGATCCTGTCCATTTCCTCAACAGCACAAACCGATACCCAACGCATACTGCACGGCATGGTCAGGGTGTCCCTGCACTTCTGTCCCACAAGCTGAACCTGCGCGCTCACCCAGAGGCAGTTTCTGTTTGTTTTCAAACCTGCTTATGCCATTTGTACATTTCAGGTTAATTATGTGATTTAATTAAACATTACATAAATCAGCGGTATAGAAAGGTTAAAGAAAGGAGGTTGCTGTTTAATGAAAACACAGCTGAAAAAATTTGCAAGTAATTTTGAAGAAGATGAATTGTTTAATACTTCTATTAAATTAGAGGGGGCGCCTGGGTGGCTCAGTCGGTTGAGTGTCCGACTTCAGCTCAGGTCATGATCTCACGGTCTGTGGGTTCGAGCCCCGCGTTGGGCTCTGTGCTGACAGCTCAGAGCCTGGAGCCTGCTTTGGATTCTGTGTCTCCCTCTCTCTGCCCCTCCCCAACTTGCGCTCTGTCTCTCAAAAATGAATAAATGTTAAAAAAAATAGTTTAAATTAGATATCGGTAAGACATTAATAAAATTTCTAGAATGCCAGAAAGAAGAAAGTGTTTAGAGAAACACAAACACTTGCTTCATTTTTCATAAAAGCTAGAATGGGGCACTAGGCATTGCATATGGCTGTGGTTTAGGAGAAAAAAAAGTAGGCCCTCCATTCAGCAGAAACACATTCAAAGCAAGTATCTTGGCACTACATCAAATGAACATACCTTTGTAAGTTTTAAGTTTAAATAAGATATTCAAATAAGATATTCAAAGAAGATATGTATCTTTTTTTTTTTTTTCGACTCACAGTTTAATCAACTGTTTTGATTATCTGACCAACAGCTGGTGCTTTGGCACGAGAGGGCAGGATTTCTACCAAATATCTAACACCACACTTTTCACACTCTTTGTTTGCTAACATGTTTGTCTTCTGACTAGCACGTGAACTCTGTGATTACAGCATTAGCAGTCTCCTGATTATTAGTATCTTTGAAATATATCTTTTTTTTATATTTTGAGAGAGAGATAAAGAGAGAGAGAGAGAGAGAGAGCATGAACAGGGGAAGGACGGAGAGAGGGAGAGAGAAAACTCCAAGCAGGCTCCACACTGACAGCGTGGAGCCTAAAGCAAGGCTCGAACTCACCAACTGTGAAATCATGACCTGAGCCGAAACCAAGAGTTGGACGGTTGAGTCGGACCAAGAGTCGACTGAGCCACCCAGGTGCCCCTGTGATATATCTTTGTACTTAATACTTTAATAAAAAATAAGTCTGGTAATCTGACAACTTGCAATAGCACAAAGATAAAATCAGACTTTGGTAATCTTGATCCCAAGGAAACTTCGGCATTCATTTAGCACATTCCCTACCCACATGCCAAGAACTGTTACAAGTATTACCTAAAACATAGTTGCCCTTACCCTTCTTAAGTCATGTTTCTCACATATCTTGAAATGGTAAATAATTAGTTTAATCTAACTCCCCCGTCCATTTAAAATTCTTCTTAGGTGATGCAGGGAAAGGATTTAGTATTTATTATACACCTACGATGTGGTAAAAATGGGTTAGGTACTTTACACGACATTTAATTGTTATAGCAACCCTGCGTGGCAGAAATTACTGCACTCATTTTACGGATGAGAAGACTAAAACCCCAAGGAGAGAAGTATTGTTCAGTGTTACATAGAAAATGAGGATTCAAATACAAGTTCGCCTAATTCCAGATTCTATGGTCGTTCTGATGCACCGTGGTATTTGTCACCAAAGAATAATTATATAATGTGGGTAAATAGCAGTAAGAACTTGAGGGGAATAGATTTTTGTACAACCTGCTTATTATTTAGTTTGTTTATAATTTAAAGGATCTCCTGCTGTTTTTTTAAATAAGCCTCTAAAGGGTAAAGCTTTAAAGAGGAATGATTTACTTATTCTGAGACTAGAAGAGTCTTCATCCACAAATGCTATGATTGTGTAATCCATATCTTAAAAAAAGAGCCACATTAGGTAGATAGAGAGGGAGAGGGAGACAAGGAAGGAAGGAGGGAAAGGAGGAATGAAGTAATTTGTAAGCCATTTATAATGGATCTACAATATACAAACATATACACATACATACATATGTAAATATATACATATCAACTTATGTTGCCATTTTTCTCGATCAAATCGTCTGAGCAAGGAATTATACATTATATTTAGATGTTAGCACATGTATGTCTCTGTATATTCTTCATCTGCAACTCTTTTTAAGCATTTGCTGCAAAGTGTTACATAAAATACGTAGAAATTCATGCAAATATCTATCTGTGATTTCTCACTATTATAGCACTCCAGGAACTCTGTCTCTTCCTCTGGGTCCCATTGGGTACACTCAATTTTGTTTTCAACAAAAGTACTGTGTCCTAATAGTGCAATGCGGACAGTCCATAAAATCACTTGTGTTGCTGAGCAGCCCGACTTCTAACATCCAGCAGTTCTCCTTATCCTTTATCTCTGTCAAACCATTGCGAAAACAACCAATAGCAGGTTCCTGGTGACACATTTGTATGTGTGTAAGAGGGAGAGAACATCCAGGCTTAGAATAAACTCTGCCCTTCTCTGTTTTTCAAGCCAACTACAGGCATGGCGCACTAAACTTTCATCCTTGTTTCTTTAATAAGGAGAAGAAGAACTTCTTCCTTTCCATTGTAAAAGTTCTAATTCTAGAAGTGCCCCCTTTGAGAGTAGGTCTAAATATTAGGGATATCTGTGTGTTTTGTTTTTTTGTGGTTTTTTGTTTTTTTGTTTTTTTGTTTTTGTGCCCTGCTCCAATATGCATATTCTATTAGTAACTGAATAACAAAAACATATTTTGGAAGGGTAAACTTACAAACCCTTCGGGAGGAAAATGACTTGTATAATGAAAATGCTACCAGGCACTTAACTAAAGCAGCTCTGGCAGGGACAATTATAATATAATTTATCACCAGAAAGCACACTTAGATGCAGAATACATAATCATCTTATCAGTAGGCTGAGAGCAATGGCAAAGCTCATTTGAATTAAGAACCAAAAATGTAAGTCTCGAGGAAATTATACGGTGTCAAGCAATCAGTAAAATAGAGATGAACGCTAACCATCTTTCAATAGGTATATATAATTTCCGGGGGAATGGAAGTTTGTAACTATACAAAGGGTTAAAAATGTACTGTAAGTTTAGGAGTAAGAATGGCTTGTTGGTGATGTATATGTACTTGAAATGGAATAAAGTGTTCTACTTTTCTTTCCTTTTAGAGAACTATATACTTAGGTATTATAACCATAATATAATTTTTTTCTTGTGTGTCAACCATGCTCAAATAAAAGAATTTTTAAAAATAAAATTATTTCCATTACTGAGAGCCTAAAAGTACATCATTCAGAGACTAAACTGCATTAAATGCATAGCGTTTAGGTATTCTCTGCTATAGTTCCAATTTCGTGTTGTTTTTAGGGGACTCTGTGTTGAGTATAAACCACCATTATGTTCTTTTAGACGCAATCTATCTACAGTCACCTGCACTAAAAATGTCATAACTGGCACACTTAAATGGCACTTTGTCCTTTTCAACCATTTTCACCTGTGCTTTTGCAAGAAAATTGCCCTGGGTGGGTGAGAAAAGAACAGTATTTTTTGTCCCATCCATTCTCCCGGGAGAACTTAATAATACATGCCCTGGCCTCGGGTTTCCCCACGTCGGCTTGGGTGCAGCCTTGCGAACTAGGGGTCTCCGTGGGCACGACACGGCCAAGTCTGCTCTTTTTCTTTTTTCTCTTCAATGCTGTCAAGCTGGGATGTAATTTCCAAAAGGAACTACTCTAAGAAACAACAGAAAAGTAAACAAAGAAAAATGCAAAACCGTACAATGAAAAGACATGAGAAAGTGGCAGGGTCCAGTCCAAGATATCTAAAGACTGCAAAGAAGCAGTTGTGGCAAAGGTGAAGGAACATGAGACGTAAGCTTAACTCGTCTTGATTTCCTGTCTTGGTTCTGCCTTATCCTGGATGTGTGTGATTGGCTATGGCGTGTAATCTGTGCACCCTCAATTTTTGTTTCAAATTATTTGTTTTAATGTGTAAAATGTGATTGGTAATTCTGACTTTATCGGGCTGTTATAGGATTAACACTGTGGATGCTAACTTTTCTGTCAACTCACAACTGTGGTCACATGTAAGGAATTTTTTACCCTCTTGAGACCTTTTTGATGAAGAAAACCATGCTATACACTATTACGGTTGGAGCTGCCCTTCAGGAATGTACAGCTTCCTCATTGTTAGTTTAGAACTCGTAAGTAGATTCAATCATATTACTCTTTGTGACCTCTCCAGTGAATGGTGCTTTGTGTCTGACAACCCGACACGAATCTGAGAACCTGTTTTAAAAACAAAAAATTTTACCTGGTTCAGCAGCCCTGCATCTTCTACAGGCTCACTCCACCTCAAGATCTTGCCCCTACCCTCTCTATCCACTTTTGAATTTCTTTCTTGCCCCTACCCTCTCTATTTCCAATTTTGAGACTTCAGTGTTTACTTCATTTGGATAGTGCCGTTATCACGCTCATATCCACTGAAGTCACTACCTTCTTGGTTTAAGTTTTTCGATTCTATACACACCTGAAAATCTCTCCCTCGCCCTTCTCCCATTCTTCCTGTAAGAGGATGTTCTTGTTAAATGAGTGCCTTTTCCCAATATCTTAAGCATTTAAAAAGAATCCTATGCATATATTCACTCCTTTGCATTGCCTTAGATACTTCCTGTGAAAAAAGCTAGGCACATTCCGTCCCCACAGAAATCACTGCCATCACCAACTCAAGGCATCATTTAGGGCATGACGAATTTCTGAGTGAAACACCCTCACCCTCACCCCAGTGTTTGCCTGAGACTGAGGCAGAGCAGGAGAACCGAGAAAGGTCTTGCTCTAAATACAAAGCAGTGATGTCTACCTCACGGGGCGGAGCGGCCTTGCAGACAGAGACCCTCAATGAGGTGCAATAACCCTTTTTCTGTGTCTGGGGATGGAAGAGAACCTAGGGTGATTCTCCGGCACTCCCTGTCCTACACTAAGTATGTCCTTTACACACGATGACCAGCGTTCAATTAAAAAAAGATAAATAGACATAAAAAACAAGAAAATACATCAGTAGGAATAAATAGTCAATAAATGAAAACCCAGGTACGGCACATGATCAGGCTGGGATTTCAAAACAACTACTGCTATGGGTCACCCACAACAGTATCACGTCAGTGGCTCCCTGGCTACACCAGCGCTGACCCGGGGCACCACCACACCACCGGCAGCAGAATCTCCTGGGAGCTGTTTGGAAATGCAGATTAGGGGCCTCACCCTGTACCTACAGAATCTTGGAAGGGGGCTCAGAAATCTGTGATTTCGCAAGCCTACCAGGTGATTCTTATGCCTTCTAAAACTTATGAACCACCCTATTAAAGAAAATGAATTCACTACCATACATAAACACAGACTCAAAATAATCGTGTGACACAGACATCTGCAGAAAATGAAGGAAGGTGGAGTGGTTTTGAACTCCTTTCGGGAGGCCAGCAAAACGTGATATCACCGGGATAGAAAACTCTAGACCAATAATCCTCATGAACTCATATTTTAAAATTTTAAATATTAGATAAATTAATCTAATAATACATTAAAAAAGATAATACATCATGACCAATGAGATTTATTCCAGGAACGCCAAGTTGGACTGACAAAAGAAAATGGACCATGCAGTTCATACTAACAAAATAAAAGAGGAATAGTATATATCTATCCATTTAATAGATGCGGACAAACGATTTGACAAAACTCAACACCTGCTAATGTTAAGAATTTCCCATCAAGGTGGGAGTAGAAGAAAAAGTCCTAAATCTGATCAAAGGAATCTACAAAAACCAATGGCTAACTTCTACTTAAACGTGGCACATTATGCATAAATCTTTCAGAACAGTGCCTGGTACAAAGTAAGCGCTAAAAGGGATTTGCAAAAAAAATTAAATTGCACAAATTTTTAATTTGTCTTTACAGATATGCTACAAGTAACCACATGTTGTGAAAATTTATGAGAGGATATTACTTTCATCCTGGCAGAAAGTACATGTTCAACAGATGTTCTTTTATATTTTCCCATGGATCTCTGCGTTTTTTTAAAGAAATTTTATTTATACTTAGTTTTGAAATTTAATGATGTTATGAATACTTCAGCACAGGAAAAGAGAGATTTTGAGTCATAAAATTAATTTTAAATACTTTTAATTTTAAATACTCTTTCTCTCTAAAAAATGGATAACGACTTCATATTTTCAGACTGAAAATCTTTGCAGCGAAAATACAAGTTTTTGATGGTGTGCGTGTGTATGTTTCTGAGAGACAGCAGGGGGATGTATTTGACCTGTAGGCCTGTTGGGGTCCCTTTTTATCTTTTTTAATGTTAAATGTCCATATGAATGAGACCTGGACTTTGCTTACAGCACCACATGTTGCCAAAGCATGTACATTCAGATATGACTCAGTGGTTCCAATTGGACCTCTGTGTCCCCACAATTGTTTCCCAATTCAGACCCTAAAAATCAAAAACCCATTTAGAAAAGTACAATATTTCTCTACTTCTCTCTAGGTTTTAGAAGGATAAGAGGTAATCTTCCTTAAAAAGCTGCTTTAAGAGACATGAACTACTCCTAAGTCCTTATTTCAAGTTCTCTGAACTTCTTTCTAGTCTCTCATCAGAAAGAAAAATGTCCCACCTTTATCCATAATAATTCATATCCTCACTACAGCCCTGTGATATGGTACTAATATTATCCTCATTTTATAGATAAGGACATCGAGTCAAAGTGAGATCCTGCAATTAAAGTGCTGTAACCAGTTAAATGGCAGAACTAAGTTTTGAACCCAGGTAGACCAGCACTAGACTCCCAGCTCTTTTTGATTTTTTTGTTTGTTTGTTTTTAATTTTTTAATATTTATTTACTTTTTTGAGACAAAGAGAGAGAAAGAGAGAGAGAGAGAGAGACCAGAGGAGGGGCAGAGAGAGAGAGAGAGACATAGAATCTGAAGCAGGCTCCAGGCTCTGAGCTGTCAGCACAGAGCTCAATGTGGGGCTCGAACCCACGAACAATGAGATCATGACCTGAGCCGATGTCAGACGCTGAACCGAATGAGCCACCCAGGCGCCCCTGGACTCCCAGCTCTTAGACAATGTATATACTGCCACTTGTATTAGTCATTTGCTTAATGCTATCATTAAACTGTAGAATTCAAAAAGCCAGCAAACTAGTTACCTTACCTTGCTCTCAGGACTTAGCACAGAGTAAATTTCTAAGAAGTAGATGTTGAATGAATGAACACTTTCAGGTAGCTATTCTTATCCTTGATTTACAGATGAGGAAACAGAGATTAAAGAAGCCAAAATAAGCTACTCAGAAATAAGCAAATAGACGGTACATCCAAAACTGAACCTGGACCACTGGCTCTGAATATTTTTCTCATTTCTCTTAAAGGACACCATATAGAGTCTTCTTTAGATACCTGACATCTCCAGAAAGGTAACAGACAGCAAAAAAGCACGAGAGAGAATGTGGCCCTTTGAGAGATTTTATATGAAACCACTTTGGTCATGAGGCCTTTATAAAAGGAAGTACTCAACATCACCTACAAGGCGATGACAATGGCCAGAAGGAGGAGGAGGAGGAGGAGGAGGATTCCTGTGATGAAGAATTAGTTTTTGTATGAGGAAAAAGGAAAAAAAAGGAATCCAATATTCTACTCCTGGGACATAATACTGTTTATCAGGCATAAAGTATGCACACTTCAATGTGTTCTGTAAAACGTTATCTGGGCAAGTAAAAAATTCACACAATTCAGTAATAAAACATCAGATATTGGTTCAGTACTCTCATTAAGATAACACTGCACAATCTAGGTCACAGTTGTTTATTTAAAACATTTTTTTTAAGATTTTTACTTTTTTAACTACATATTTAACACTATATAAAATGTGTTTAAACAGGAAAATGGTAGGGGTGCCTGGGTGGCTCACTTGGTTGAGCATGGGACTTTGGGTCAGGTCATGATCTCAGGGTTCATGAGTTCGAGCCCCATGTCGGGCTCTGTGATGACAGCTCAGAGCCTGGAGCCTGTTTCGGATTCTGTGTCTCCATCTCTCTCTGCCCCTTCCCCACTCATGCTGTCTCTTTCTCTGTGTTTCAAAAACAAATAAACATCAGGAAAATGGTAAAATAAATATAAGTTAAGTTAGATTGGACTGAAAGTCATCAATATAAATCACAATAAAAAATATAAAAGAGGTAAATCAGATTCGCTTGTATTCTCTACAGATTGAGAGAGAAAAATGGAAAAATTCACATTTTAGCAGATAACTAATTATTAGTCTTAATCAGAGCAGCCTTCCTGTCAATAGCAATAAAGTCAGAAAGCCATGATCTTAACAGTGATGCTCAGCGTAGGTCTATCCTGTTACATACAATTGTTTTCTTAAAGAAGGAAACTAAAAAGGAATTGGAAAAGCAGCGGTTTGCTACCATTCAGAGTCAGCTGCGGGCACAGCCACAGGGTCTGTCCACGTAAATGACGGTCTGTGGCTGTCCAGACAAGCTGCTGAGTCATTCTCAGACTTGCCCTCTGGATAAAATCATAATTACTGGAAAATTTCACAATTTTCTGCCTCATGATGTGAATAATAAGAAAGCACAAATGTATGTTTAATGACCAAATAAAACATTTGTTTTCTTGGCTTGAGTGACCTAATCTAATGCCTCAATCTTTTGATCAATAAGAGACTAAAACGCCTTCCACTAACTCCTAAAGTAGCAAGAAAAGGAAATGGCATCAGTAAGATATGTGTGGACAACAACCTGCAAATAAAAAACAAACTAAAGTGTATTGTCCTTACTTTTAATGCCTTCTTTCCTTCCTCACTTCCCTCATTCATTCATTCAACAAGTATCTTTGGAGCCCCTATCGGGAGCAACGCTGAGTGTGTGGCTATGTACGCTATGCTCCCAGCACGGTTCAGAGAGAAGGACATTACATGGAAATATGGCAGAATTTCCATATCTGGTAGATAACATTCAAACAACCATGGTGAGTGAGGCTGGGTCTTCACCCAGAACTTCTAGCTGAGATGATGAGATAAGGCATCTGAGACCCTTCTAGACTCTCACCAATCCAATGAGAACTCCATTTTAAAAAATACACTAGTCTTCTGTTTTTCTTTACTTTCCTCTTAAGCAGAATGTATGTATTCCATCATCCGACACTTCGGTAACACTCTTGGTCTCACTCTAAATGTCTGTACGTTTTTGTATTTTGGATCTTGTCGGCCTTGCAAAATATCAGTCCTGGATAAACCTACCTGTTGACGATGGTCTCGTTCTTGTAGTCTTTGTTGGCATTCCAATAACTTTTTTTTTTTTTCATATTACTCTACAGTCATGTTACTCAGGGGTGACTCTTTTAAACTTCTATTCTCCTGAAGCTTTCATCTCTGCCACTTTCCACCCCTTCCTTGGGGTCAGCATGCGACACTGCCTACTATCTCAGAGGGAAAACAGATGCCATCAGTTGGTCATTTCTTCCCAACACATTCCTTCTCGCTTCACCATTCCTCTCTCTTTTTGCAGGAGAGGAGTTGGTCCTGTTCTCTAAAATTCAAAGTCTCTCGGCTGTGATTTGTGGCCTATCATCTCCCACCTTCTTAGAAACTTTAGTCAATCAAGTATTTTTTTTTTCTATGAGATTTCCTAATTTTCTCTTTTTTTTTTAAATTTTTTTTAATGTTTTATTTATTTTTGAGAGACATAGAGACAGAGTATGAGCAATGTAAGGGCAGAGAGAGAGGGAGACACAGAATGTGAAGCAGGCTCCAGGCTCTGAGTTGTCAGCACAGAGCCTGATGCGGGGCTCGAACTCACAGACCGCGAGATCATGACCTGAGCCGGTCGGCTACTCAACCGACTGAGCCACCCAGGCGCCCCCTAATTTTCTCTTTAAACCCGAATATTTTCAATTGCTTTTAAGCTCTCTCAAGCCTCTCCTAAGGAAAAAATGAAAATGTTTACCGGATCTTTCATCCCCTTTCAACTACAGCAAACTTGTCAAAAACATGGGGCGTATTTTACTGTTTCTGATTCTTTATTTCCTGATCACGAGCCAACGGTCTATGGGGTTTGAACCCCGCACCTTTCCACCAAAACGGCTTTTGTCAAGGTCCCTAGTGGCCTCCATGTCACTAAGTGCAATTATCTTTCCTAAGTTTTAAGTTTTCATCTTAGATGATTTCTCAGTGACATCTGACGATGTGGAACACTGTCTCCGTCTTGAGATACTTTCTTCTTTTGAGGTGTCATGTCATATTCTCCTCGCTTTTCTCCTTTATTTGGCCAGTGCTTCTTGGTCCTCTGTATGTTCTTTCTCTTCCACCCAGGAGGTCATTGTTGGCCGTTCCCCAGGCCAGGCTCAGACTCCCTTCTGCTTTTACTTACTTCTCTAAGCAATTTCATGGTTTTAATTAGTGTCCGCGTCTCTGTGGGACATAAATCTTGTGTACCTCCTGAGATGTCCTTTAACTGCCTCCTTATTCTTTTTTGCTCAGCACCCCACCTAGACCTGAGCATACCTCTCCCACAGGGTTGTTTAATTTGGGTGTTAAAGGTTGAGTAGACTTTTACAAGGGAGAGCATAAAAGTCGAAAAAATTATCCCAGATATTGAAAATGGCAAAATAAGGGCAAAATTCATAAGAATAAAAGATCAAGGTGAATTTTGGTATCAGGAAGTAACCTGCTTGAATGAGCATAGGCTTTACAAATAGGTTGAGCCTGGGTCATGGAAGCAGATAAGGCACCCAGGCCCCACCCAACCAATAACAGCAATCCCATGAAGGGTTTCAACAAGGGATGAATGGTTCTACAAGGTGGCTCTAGAACACGAAGTTGGAATATAACTATTTGAGGCTTTCTGCTTTGGGTGATAAAGGTCTTATTTAAGATGGCAGTGAGAACTGGAAGAAAGAATGGGCCAGAAAACACAGTGAAAGATGGCAACTAAATTTGATGTACAGAGTATGCAGCAGATGAAAATCCAGGCCAAAAAGTCTTGTGAAGTTTTAAAGTCCCTGGAAAAAGAGACTCGCTCTTTAATGTTCAGAAGGGGATATGACTATGTGAAACTAGCATCCAGGAAAGAAGCCTGGGGTGTTCATATTTATTTAAAAGTCGCACCCAAAGAGATGATAGCTGACTTTTCTAAGTTGAGTTTTCCAAAGGTAGAAGTAGAAAAAGGGAAGAGAAGAAGGTCGAGGAGAAGACCTTAGAAGGCATATAAAATGTTAAGGAAGGAAATGAAGAAAAGACAAGAAAAGAAGAAACTTAATTTGTGCAGGGCCAGAGAAGCGAAGGAAAGGAAGCATGTCAAGAATGTTCTGAGACACCGAGGGGGAGAGAAAAAGCACTTGGCAAGTTCGGAGTGTTTTTAATCCTTGCAAAAGATTAAGAAGAGTTTGATGAAAACAGCTCAGGCTTTGAAGAAACGTTGCGGTTAAAAGGAAAAAAAAATGTTCCGTTAGTTTAAGGAGGAAGTAGAATTGCTGAAAAGTTGATATTTTTGCTTATTTTAGGCTAAGGAAAACCTGACATCATATTTACACAGTGCGGAAGGACAATTATTGGAGAGAGGAGACATAATACGGTAAAGAAACAATGAAGTGAAAAACAGTTTGGAGGGTGAAGGAAATGACAGGAATGTAAGAAAGAGGGAAAGATAAGTTCCAGAAAAAAGGAAGGACACCTTGTCCTTCCAACCATGGCTGCAGATAGATCAGTTGTGAGGACCTGAGAATGATGTGCCCAGAAGTCTATTGAAAATGGATGAGATAAAGTTTTAAGGCACTGTTGGAAGAAGAAGATAAGGAAGGAATCGGATCGCCCGCAGTTATTCATGTCCTAAAATGGCCATGTACCAAAGAGAAGAGAGGGGCTGGCAAGATAGTTGTCCAACATTCCTTTTGGAAAGTGATTAATGATAAGTTTGGCCCAAATAATTGTTGTATCTGTTATATTTAGAAAAGTCTAAACCTGAGAAAGCAAATAGGTTTAATCTGTCTTGTCAACTCCAATTGATCGGCAAGCCTGCAGTGCTATTGAACGAGACCATGAGGCCTGTTCTAGCTCGGCGGGCGGGTACCTGTGCCTCATCCGCCTTGTCTCCTGTGGGCCAAGGATAGACGGCTGATGTGTTTGCTAACTCTGGAACCATAACTATAAGCTATTTAGCCCGATTTTCTGACATACAGATCAGAAACAAGACAGCATTTAGATATTCAGCACAGGCATATATGAAAGTGGAAATGTCAGGGGCGCCTGGGTGGCTCAGCTGATTAAGCATCCAACTTCAGCTCAGGTTCGTGGGTTCAAGCCCCGCATTGGGCTCTGCGCTGACAGCTCGGAGCCTGGAGCCTGCTTCAGATTCAGTGTCTCCCTCTCTCTCTCTGCCCCTCCCCTGCTCACACTCTGTCTCTCTGTCTCTCAAAAATAAATAAGTATTTAAAAAATTTTAAAGAAAAAGTGGAAATGTCAGGCAAAGTCATCTACTTTAAGAGTTCTTAGCTGAATGATTTGGACTTTGGAACCCAGGTTTTGAATCCTGCCAAGTTCAAGCAGAAATATCAGACCCCGCTCAGTTCTCTACACTGTTTTCAGATTTCACGTTTGTTCCTTCCTTCCAAGTTCATGTGGGACTGCTGCAGAAACACACTTGAACTTTACATTCAGAAAAGTATGACCAAAATTTGCACCACTATCCAAGATTGGTTGTCTGATTTTTTTCTCCCCAGGAAAAATAAACAGTATTCTGGATCAAATAGTTTCCAAAATGTACTCTTTTTAGTGGGGTGACGAGGAGGGGGGTGGTAGGGAGAGTGGAGAGCAATAGCATCTCTATAGTAGAGATGTCTCTACAGATGAGGCGGGGGGGGGAGGTCGCCATGGCAAGACACATTCTTCATTTGCTTCAATGTCTTAATTTAAACTGGATATAGAAATTAGCTCTAGTGAAGGAAAATCAGAAGGTCCATCGTTTCAGTAAAGATGTTTTACTAATATATAAATATTGATGTATTTCTTGAGTATAATTAACTTTTTGATTAATTTTGTTGAAACTAATTTCTATATTTAATAGTTGCATCCTTGTTTCTATACTTGTGTTATAACATTCCTCTGCTATTATGTAGTGCATTGTTCATGTGAAGCTGTTTTTAAAGGAAACACAGCTCTGTCTTGATAAATATCAGGAAACTACCAGATGTTTCCTACTGTCTAAGCCAAGCCAGTCAACAGAATGATCATGCTTTCACTGACATAATTGGGAACTATATACCACCCACAGAGCCTCGCTAATAAGAGTCCACTGTTTTAGCACCCAGAAAAATGTACAATTTAGAAAGTTAGAAAACTAAATAAAACAAAAGGAAAATGAGGAACGTCATTCTAATATTAGTATTTTACCTTTCATACGAAAGAAAATGCAGGAGTCATATTCGAATTCTTAATCCAAAAAAGGAACAGACTTGCTTTCTAATATCATGTAACACTCCCATAAATAGAATTTATATATTTTTTCTCTTCTGAAAGTGGAAAATTATTAAAGGGACTAGACAGAGAAAAAGTTAATGTGTTGTTTAAGAATAATACATTAAGAAAGACTAGTGGCTAAGCAAGTTTCTTATCTGAATAACCCAGAGCTAGTTGTAGTGCCCTTGCTGAGCCTGCATTCTAATGTTGAGGCCACCTCCACAAGGGGTGAGGTGGGGAGGGAAGACAGGGTTTCAAACTGAGTAAATGGCATCTGCAACAACTGGGATACAGAAAAGCTTAAGGCTTGCTTAGCTGTCAGCCAGCAGTCCCCTGGATAGGTATACACAGAAGAACTATGGGAGGACATGATGGATTAAAATGTTTGGTGTGGAACCTTGAGGCCACGCTGAGTAGTTTGCACCTACATCATTAGGCAGGCAAAACGAGGCCATGGGAGTTTCTGAAAGAAGAAGTATATTATAGGATTACTGGGGAGACTCTTCATAGAGAGGGGTAACGAGAAAAGTGTGAAGGGCAGAGATCATGGCATGTTTCTGTATAAGAGCCTGGAAAGAGGGGTTCTCACACAGGATGGAATGGCTCCGAGAGGCAGAAGCAGGCAGAGAGGCATGGTGGATGAAGTTTTGAAGTCAAAGGAAGAAAGGGCTTTGAGTAGAAAGCAGCTTCCCACGACAGAGCAGGTCAGGAGTGAAGGAGAATTTAAATGCACTGGATCTGACAGAGAGTTGTGGGGAGAAAGTGGGTAGTGAGAATGGAGGAGGGATTGCGAGATTTCAGAGAATGAGAAGTTAGTAAGGGATGGAGTCAGGCCAACGACACAGGCGATGCTCCCAACAGTGGAAACGGAACGCTAGCATGGAGGGTATTGCTCACACAGCAAGCAGGAACAAGAGAAAGTTTCTCTTTCTGTTTTAGTGTTACAATTGTTGCTTTTATTATTGATTTGAGGCGAGTTGCATTTTTAGGCCAAAAAGAGGAAACCAGTCAAGGGTGAGAATTAGAAAACCTAAAGAAGACAGCATAGCTTTGGATTTTTATCCCAGGAGATCCAGGGATATAAGAGCTCAAAAAGATAGACTTAGAAAAAAAAAAAGTTTCCTTCTCCATCAGAAAAGAGAGGGACCAATAAAGAGAGATGACCATTTGAGACATTCTCCTGTAGGAAGGAGAAAAAATAGGAGAGGGCACATGTGATATATTTTCTACTGAGTAAGAGGGCAGGGCACCTGCCCATGAGATGGTGGGCTGAAGCCAGGCTGGACTCTTGAAGAGAAGAGAGCAAGCTGGTGACCGATGCGGTGGAGAAATCAAACGGCAAGGAAATGAACGCAGTGCAGCAAAGGGCCTAGCCAAGGGTAGTTAGGTTTTCTCTGACCCAGTCAACACCCTGGAAGCTGAAGAAACTCCAGACTATGATGGTGGAGAGACTGATTTTCATTACAAACTAACTGGAATTTGGAGATGCAACAGAGCAGTGAATAGAGGATGTGGAGGAGAAAAGTTGAAGGAGGACCACACAGCAAGGCTGGAGAAAGGACGGCAAGAAGATGATATCAGAGACGGCGGACGTTTAACTTGGGGTTGTTTCCTTTTTTATCTTGTAACTTCCTCTTCACTTTAAGTCGTGAATAGGATTTCCTACGTACAAATATGCCTTGTGAGAAGTGTCGTGGGGAAATGAAGAGAAGACTCAGAGAAGAGCATGGCAGCAGGAAGTAAAATGCGAGTGGGCTGAGGGTGGGGGAGGGTAGGATTCAGAACCAGAGGTGACCTTGAGGAAGTAAGTCTCAGGAATTCACATTCATGGGGCTTGGCTTCCCGCAGGACTTGCCACAGGAGAGCTGAGTGAGTTTTGTCAAGCTCTTAAAAGATAGTGTGCAATTACATGATACTGGAGTGATCCAAGTATGGTGTTCAAATGGCTGACTCTCTGGGCCAGGCTGGGTGGAGGCAAAGAGACTCGGAATGTGGGGGAAACTGGGTAAAGTTGGGGGGCTAGGAGAGGGGGATATGGACAAGCACTCAGATTTACATAAAGGAGAGGGAGAAATGAAGGCCTAGAAAACCCACAAGGTTGGGATTGAAGAAGAAAGAATTTTCAGTGACACTGGTGCTCGCAGAGGTAAAGAGGAACAGGAGATAATAGAAACAGGGTGGCGACTGCAGTACCGAAGCACAAGGACAATGCTGGTATTTTGATATTTAAGCTGGTGATTTATCATAAAGCAGGATGTGGTTGTCATCATATTCTATATTCTGCCCGAGGTGCTGCTTCCCCTGAAAGAGGGTCAGGGTCCAGGCCTGAGGTACCTTTGACCTTCTGGCTCAGATGATTGATGAAAAAAATCCTGGTTTAAATAAATCATCTAAGAGCACCAGGGGTCAGGCCCCTGACAATTTACCAGGCTTAGAATAAGAGGAGGAAGAGAGAAGTGCATCAGTAATCAGCTTGCAGGGCCGGCCTGGGAATTACATGAGGTGGTGACCCTCCACTCTCCATTACTCTCTCTACTCCCAGAGCCCCCTGCCACACACTCTCCTCATCTCCCTGTTGTCCCTGCCCTCCACCCACAAGTTTTAAGATCCTGCTATGGATCCCAGAAAGTGCAGAAGAAACTGGCGTTGGGAGAACTGCAAATGATTAAAACATAAGATTCACAATGCATCGGTAACATGGGAAATCAGAATTAAAACAAGAACATTATCTTTCAGATAGCTTCAAAGGGTAGAAAGGAGCTCAGAATATTTTCTGTGTATATAATATTTTCTGTGTATAAAAGTGTATATACCATGAAAGAATGCAGCACAAAGAAATATTTTACAAAGTGAGCATAATTGTGTAATTAAGGACCTCGCTCACCCAACACCAAAAACATTACCAGCATCCCAGAAACTCCTTTCAGTCCTCTTTCAGACACACGTACACCTAAGAGAAACTACAATCTTGGCTCTTTGCACCACAGATTCATTTTACATTAAAAAGTTCACTGCCAAAAACCAGAAAAGAGAAGACATGCAAATTTCTCATCGTTAAAGAAACACAAATCAAAACAACTACACGAAAATAAAAAGCAAAAAATTCACTGCCATTTTGTTCACGTTTTTCATAGTCATAGGCATAGCTGAAGACAGAAATCATTAATATCTTAAATAGGTGATATGCCAATAAAAATACTAATATTTTAATACATTAAAGTAGCACAGTATAATGGATTAGTGGGATGCGTAAAACTAGTATTGTAATCATTTGGGTTAAGGAAATGAGAACTTCCAGGTCTGAAGTGTTAAAAGGGACCTCATCTTAGGAGTTGACAGGTTAGGGAGAGGATGGAGTCCAAGTCTCTGATGTGATCAAGGAAGAAGCAAGGATGGCAGGTAACTAACTACATTCACGAAGAGGAGATGGTGAAATCGAAGAGGAGATGGTGAAATCAGGCAACCTGAATTTCAAACATTAATAGAGGAAGGCCATGAGGCGGTGGTCAGGGTCAGGATATGGCAATGGAGGCCACCGAGCCATGATGGAAAACGGATGCGGGAGGAAGAAGGAGCAGGCTCTTGGTCTGATTGTGATAATAGGAAAAGTTAATGGAAGGAGATAATTGGGAACATGGTTCAGTCTGATGACTGTGGAGTGGGAGGTAGATGGGGCACAGAGGAGGGTACACAGGGCTTGTGTTCCAAGTCTCCCAGAAGTCCTCACTATAGTCAGACGGTACCTGTTCTCAACTAAAGGGTCCACATAACCTCTTTTATTTGGGTTATGTAGGCAATCTCCTTCTTAAGAAAGGATCCTGTTTTTGTTTTTGTATTTTTATTGACACTTTCAAGATTAAAATAGACTGACTTACCATGGGGGGAGGGTGTTGAACGTATATACATATTAAATTAATTTCAGAAGGTTAACTGAATCCTGAAACTCATTCACATATATTCATGCATACTATAGGTTAAGAGCTTTTGGTTTAAGATAAAGGTGTGTTTGAAGAAATAGCTCGCCAACTGAGGACATTTATTTAAACAAAGGAAAGTCGAAGTCCTGACTTAGATGTATAACCTTCAGAAACCCTGTGACCTCTGGGGCTTAATTTTGTCATCTCTAAGGTGAAAATAAATCATGAGGTCTTTAGGTGTTCTGAGACCATCAATTTCAATATTGGAGGGGATTATGAGGTGTTTCCCACACAACACGGAGCCGAGCAATTCTTGGACATCATCTGGGTGTGTTGCAATTCAACTCAATTCTGACACTGTCTACCTAAGACAGCATCAGATCCCACAGGTTAAGGGTTCATTGCTACAAGGCTGGCCTCCTCCCACTTCAGGCACCAGCTGCAAGTCCAGATTGTTACTTATATTCTGACTACCTATAAATCAGAGGTTCCCACATCCTCCTCCTTGGGTTTGATTACTTTGCTACAGAGGCTCACAGAACTCAACGACACATTACTTACTAGGTAACTCGCTTATTATAAAAGGATACAACTCAGGCACAGCCAGGTTGAAGAGATGCATTCAGCTTCCATGTTCCCTCCCACTCTCTAAATCTCCACTTACACATCAATCCGGAAACTCTCCAAACCCTGTCCTTTTGATTTAATGAAGGTTTCATTATATAGGCATGATTGAATCATTGACTTTTGGCAACTGATCCAAACTCTGGTCTCTCTCTTCTCCCTTCTCCAGAGGTCACGGGGTAGGATGAAAGTTCCAACCCTCTGATCACCTGGTTGGTTCTCCTGGTAACCAGCCCCGTCTTTAGGTGTTTTCCAAAAGTCACCTCATTTACATAGTAAGAGATACCCTTATTGCTCTCATTACATAGGAAATCTGAAGGGTGTTAGGAGCTCCATGGAACAGGAGGAAGACCAAATATATATTTATTCATAAATCACAATATCCCGCCAGCTTTAATACTTATACTGTCTACCTCTCAGGATCAAATGAAATAATGTGATGATGCACAGAAGATACAAAAGACCATATAAATGGAAGTCACTTTTAGTGTTATGCTTATTTATTACTCGTTAGTTTATTCATCCCAAGTATCTAGCTTTTCCTAGAATATCAAATGCATGAGAAGCAGGAAAACATCTTTTTTCCTCCCACTGGTGAGTAAATGGGTGAATCGCCTCATCTATGCCCTGGAATCAGGACTGGAAAAATTAATTCAATTAAATATATTTCAAAAGGGATGAAATCAATTTCAAAAGGGACATTTCCTCTAGATTCTTTAAGTGGCCCAATTATGAATTAGATGGTTAGAACAGTCTTTTTGGCTTTGGATTTCAGTGCATTATGATTTTTTAAATTAAGTTTATTTATTTATTTTTGAGAGAGAGACAGAATGAGTAGAGGAGGGGCAGAGAGAGAGAGTGGGACAGAGGATCTGAAGCGGGCTTTGTGCTGATGGCAGAGAGCCCAATGCGGGGCTTGAACCCACACACCATGAGATCACGACCTGAGCCCAAGTTGGAAGCTTAACTGATTGAGCCGCCCAGAAGCTCAGTGATTTATAAATTATGTGCATTATAAATTATGCTAACAGGAATTACACAGTGCCTAATACATGATATTCTAACCCAATACCCTCTATCTTTTATCCTCATTCATTTTCACCCTCTATTTATTAAGGGTAGACTATGCCAGGTACTAAGGGAATACAGAAGATGTGTATGATGCAGTTCTTTGTTATAAACATATACCCATGACCCCCAAGCAAAGATGAGACACTCTCTCCTTTCCTTTCTGAGTCTCTCAGACACCCTGTATCTGCTCTCTCTCTCTCTCTTTAATACATTTCAATAAACTCTGCTCCCACTTCATCTCTGCTCATGTTTGATTTCTATCCTGTGTGAAGCGAAGGACCCTCTTGGCTGGTCCTGCAAGATCTCCTCTGGGTCCTAGGCAGGCCAACATCACTAGCATGAATCCTACAGGGTCCTTGTGAGGATAAAATAGGTTAATGTGTACAAGGCCCCTGGCACAAGGTCAGATAAACTCAATAAATGTCAGCAAACATCAGGGATAGGCACAGGAATAGGAAGAAGCCTCTAAATAAGGAGACTACAGATCGGATACTTTCATTGTGGTTTTGCTGCACTAATTTGCTGCACAACCTTTATAAATGTCACTGACCTATGGCTTCCACATCTTATAAACTAGAAGGACATAGTCCACAGTACCCCCTTCACTTCTGATACCAATTACACAAGTTCAGGGATACCCCAGACAACACTTAGAGTCAATAATTTGCTAGAAGGACTCACAGAACTCACTGAATGCTGTTATATTCACAGCTGCAGTTCATTACAGCTGAAAGAGTCAGATTAAAATCACCCAAGGGAGGTGATGCATGGAGCAGAGTCCAGGAAAGTTCCAAGGATGGAGTTTCCAGTTGCCCTCTCCCAAAGGAACCATGGACAACACCTCTCTCTCTCTCAGAAACAACGTGCAACAAATGCACAGGGTATTGCCAAGCAGGGAAACTCACCAAAGCCTTAGTATCTAGAGTCTTTATTGGGGCCCCACAGTCAACTATCCACAAGCTTGGTCTGAGTCTCTAGCCTCTTGAGAGATCGAGCTGATACCACAAGACTCGAAGACTCACCATAAGTCACATTGTTCTACTTCCTGGCATGGTCCAGAGTCCCCACAACCACTCTTATCAGCCAGGACATTCAAAGGGCTTAGACATCACAGAGGGGGGCGGTACATAGGAAAAACCCACGTCTCAATTTGAGCAAGGTTAAAGTCGTTACTACATACTATCAAAAACCAGACCTTCAGCTCTAATACTCTAGACAAACAGTTTTCAAATTGTATCACCTGGAACCTACAAAAAGAAATGAATTTTTACACATCGACCTGAACACATATGTGTGAAAAGATAAATACTTACGCTTTCACAATATGGAATGTATGGTGATTTTTATTTTATTTATTTTTTAATTTTTCATTAAATTATTGGTAACATTCCACTTAACTGATCATGAAGTAAAACGCTGATCTAGAGCAGAGTCTGTGGGCTAAATCCAGCCTACACTTCTTTGTATAAAAATGGTTTTATTGAAACATAGCCACACTCATTTGGTTATCTACTTTATTGCGTGTGGCTGCTTCCATATTGGAGTTGTTGCCACAGAGACAGTAGAGCTTGCAAAGGCTAGTATAGACACTATGTGGTCCTTCACAGAAAAAAATTGACAACCTTCCATCTAGTGTACCAATATGACTTATGAACTCAGGAAAATGCACTTATACTGTTGCCTCATGGCCCTCCTAATATATGACAAATATATAACCTTACACCCAGTTTTTAGTTTATACAAATGCATGATAATGACACAAAGTTTAGAGTACGGGTTCCCAAATAAATTTTGTGTAGGAAAGTCTCTAGCATTGTTTTGGGAAATGTCCTTCTAAATAGGATAAAAGAATCACGTATTTCCAGGGTTAGCTACCAAGGCAATGGATGTACTAAGATTGTAAGCTCATGATTTGTGTGCCCTCAAACTTGTGATTGTGTTACTCATTAATCAAAAAGTATTTGCAAACTCTTTCGCTTCCAGATAAACTGCGCTCTTTCAACTGCAACAAAATATGAGGAATTATGCGAGAAACTTCAGGCATAATGAAAGAAATCAGAAGCCTCAGAAATCCACTGATCAGGAGTAAAGAGAGGAGTTCAGCTTTAGTAAGAGAAGCATTATGCCAAGGAAAAAATTCCAACACAGACAAAAACGCAAAAAAGTAACAGTAGAAGTCCCTCTAAAGCCCAGATTCAAGCGGAATGTTCACAAGAATTAAAACGAAAGCAAATCTGGGAGGGGAACTGTAAATTAAACAGCAAACCCAGTTCTTTAGGTATCTCTCTCATCGCAGCCATCCAAGATAGAATATTAGGAAAAGACTAAAAAGAAATGCAGGCTGCCAGAGAGTGAGCAAGGAGTGGCATGGTATTTCCATTTTCTGAAATATTGGCAGGATTGGCTTATAACAGCCCTTACCCTTGCCGGACTGGCTGGCCGGTGCTGGGAACAAACCGTGTGACTTCTCAGAGGTTGGCTCCACTGAAAATGAGTCCCCGTGCATGACGAGGTCATCACGTTGCAGGAGGCTTTTCTATTCTGTAACATAAGATGAAAAGGGCGTAATCAGAACCTCAGTCTTCCACTTCCTAGAAATTGATGTTTTTATAAACTGAGTTAGTAAAATTAATTTTCAAGAGGCTGCTCATTTTCTCACGATTTGGATTTGCCACAGTGGCTGTGAAGATTTGTCAAGTTACTGAAACTCTCTCAAATTCATTTTGCTGCTTCTCTTCTCACAGTAGATTTCTAGTCCACCCGTTCCTAACTTTTTGAATCACTAAGTGTGTGCCGTGACTATCCCACGTTTTGCCTTGACCATCAGAACCTTCTGGCTTTTATTCTAAGAACTAAGTGTCTTCTCCCATGTATCCCTAGGTTATTCCTGTTGGCTTCCTGCTGCTCAAGATCAAGGCCAAGATCCTCACTCAATGTGTTGGATAGATTGTAAACTGCCCCTAACTTTCCACCCTTCCTGTGTCCACGGCCTTTGCCATATGATTTTGCAGCTCCTACACTCGAGAGGGGGCATCTATTTTCCTTCCTTTGAACCTGGTTCAGCCTTGTGTCTTCCTTTGCACAACTGAATGCAGGGAAGTGATGGTGTGCTAGTTCTTTTTCTAGGCCTTAAGATACCTTCTATGCCTCTACTTTTCTCAGAACTCTGCCATGCTGTGAGAACGAGTCCAGGCAAATCTGTTAAAGGATGAGAGGCATATTACCCAGATACCAACTTTGCCCTAGCCAACGCCCAGCCAACACCCAGCTAACCAGTTAGCTCTCACCTGATCCATCGGCCAGCTGCACATGAGTCAATCAAACTAGCCATGACCAACAGAACAAGGCCCCGATAAACTGACTGGTAGACTCATAAGCAATGATAAATATATTGTCTCATTTACTATTTATTTTTATTTTATTTTATTATTTTATTTTATTTTATTTTATTTTAGACAGAGAGAGCATGAGCAGAGGATAGGGATAGAGGGAGACAGAGATACACACACACATACACACACACACACAGAGACAGAGACAGAGACAGAGAACCTCAACCAGGCCTAACGTGGGGCTCAATCCCACGACCTTAGCATCATGACCTGAGCCGAAATCAAGAGTCAGACATTCAACTGACTGAGCCGCCCAGGTGCCCCATTAATATTTTGTTTTAAGTCATTGAATTTGGGGTAATTTATTACCCACGATAATGGAAAAAGAATTTCAAAGACTTTTTTTTTTAACCGAAGACTGTGTACCCAATTAACTATAGATTCCTTCTGCTTTTGTTCTATACATTTGATAAATGCTTTCTTGGTCTGCTCAGCTGCACTCAATAAGTGGAATTTCCCTCTTAGTTTAATACTTTACAAATCCTTTTCCTTCATGTAAGTTATTGTGTCTTCATCCATGAAATGTTCCCCCAAAAGGTAGAAAATGTCCTAGTCTTACTGTAATTATTCACTTATTATCTCCTTTTTCTCAAACACTTAATTCACTTACATTTTGTACCTAAATTGATCTAATTAATTGGACTTGATAAATGTCACTACTACTTGTTTGACTGCCAATTCCTAGAATGCAGAAAAAATACTGCCTGAACTTGTCCAAGAGTGTCATGTTTATAGGCCCTTAATCCATTTGTTGAATCAAATTAAAACAAATTTATTTTTAAATGTCTACATTATTCCCTGCCCCAACTGAAAAATCCAAATGTTAATAAATATGAATTTATTCTACCTTATATCTGCTTTTACATTAATGTATGTAAATAAGAATCAGCTGAAACCCCAATCGCATGCAATCTTTCAAAAATGAATTAAAACACAAGAAGGAAAAAAAAGGCAAGTCTCAGTATTCACAGTTAAAGAGCACCTATGTCCATGTTGTGGTGTTCCTTGCTAACGCATAAATTCAGTTATAAAGATGAAACATTTAGCACCAACGGCCTTTGAACTATTCTTAAGTAATCAGTGAACTATGTTAATATTTATTGTAGTTTTTGGATTATGTTTTCAAAGTATTTAATATATGTTTAAATGTTTCTCTCCTCTCCTCCTAATTTTTCACTTTTAGATTTTGGGACACAGACAGGTTTCAATACTATTTCAAAACACTCAGTAAGCCAAGACCAACTCCCTTTCTCTTCTTCCCTATGCTTCACCAAACAGAGCGACAAAAGTTAGAATGAATACACTACTTCTGCAGAATAACTATTTTTAATATATTTATATTTCACCTGAATACTTCCACAAGGGATTTGAAGGCATTAACTGATAAATGCTGATCAATGCCAAAACATGAGGACCTTTTAAGGGTTTAAAGAGCTCTACTCATAGCCTAGTCAGGTCTAATAATTCCCCAACCAACTCTGTGAAGCAGGTCATTAACATTGTGTCTCAGGCTGGCAGGAAGAAGAAGCAATGACAGAAGCTAAAGACTGTAGCTAACTTCATTAAAGAAAACATACAAAGTTTTTACAGAAAATGACTTCAATCACTTAGACAATATTCTTCGGTACCTGTAAGCAATTCTCTAGGGATACCTGCGATTTAATAATTTTGATAAGAAAGTCTTTACAGAATCTGATTTATTTATTCTAGATACTCTACCATAATTTATGTAGCTTTTATCGATAACTTCTGGTACTAAACTGAGAGATTATATTAATCAGCAAATGAGCAAATGCTATCTGGTATATAATTTAAGTACATTGCTGTTATAAAAATTTAGGGTGATCCGATTTTTACTAAGAAAGCAAAATTCACCTACTTGGTATGGGTTAAATTTTTTATACTAGGAAACTAACCAACCAACCCACCAACCAACCAGCCAACCAGTCAACCAGTAAAATCAACTGAAATAAGCGACTGTAAAATGCTATGTCATACACCGGGGCTAAATATTTCTGAGGTGATAGGAGCAGGCTATACGTGTGCCAAAAACCACTTCAGAAAATGGTTGAGTTAATAGTTCTTTTCACTATGCATATATACTGCTTGTATAAGAGAGGCAGTGCTGCATATCGTTTAAGGCACAGTCAGTGTTGCAAGTTACCAGTTACAGTAGCTCTATGATTTTGTGTAAATTATTTCCCCCACATATAAGGTACTTGTGAGAATTAAAAGACATAATCTATGTAAAAAGGCTTACTCCAGTGCCCAAAAAATATTAAGCACTTCATTTGCATAAGCTATCATCATCACCATCACCATCATCGCCATCATCATCAGTGTCATCATTAAAAAGTAGAAAAAAGACTTTCCTATTTATCCTAACCTATACATCATAATATACTCTGTAATTTCCACCTACATCTGATTAATTATAATTTCTGTAAATTCCATGATGTTAAGGACTTTGTCTAATTCACCACTATTTCCCTTGGGCCTAAAGCAATGCCTCGCATATAGAGAGAACTCCAAATATTTTTGGTTTTGAATAAATAAATGCATACATTTTTACATATGCCAACACGAATTATTTTTCATGACCGCTAATTTTACAAAGATCTTTCCTTTCATTTTAAGCGTAATTTTTGCACAATAACTTCACGGTCAATTTCTGAAATTTATAATCCACCTATTTTAATCTCCCCTGCCTATTTTCATGTTTGATGAAGTTAGGTACTCTTTAATGTCAGGCTTAAAAAGGAGGTCATCACTTAATGTATGTCTAACCAAAAGGAAAAGGAAGAAACGGCATTAATGAGTCTCTACCTTCTGCTAGTGCCAGTGGATGGTTTTTAATGGTCTGTGGATTTATCTTCTCTGACTGAATGCAGCACGGGGGAAAAGGTACTGGTGACACCCAGGTCTTTCCTGGTCTTCCCTGATATATGGAGTAGGGTATCAGGAGACATCCCTCAGCACTTTTCTTCCATGACCGTCCCTCTGCTCTCTAGTAAATGAGAAATACCTTCTGATTAGTCCCTGCTCTCCTAGACTGTCATGAATAGGGGCTTATTTTTCATTGACTATCATCCTTTTAAGACTCATATATAATGAACATAATGGAATATAACAACTATAAATATATATAACTATATATAAATATATACATATATATAACTATAATAATGAAGTAATAACTATTATTGACTTAATATTTTTGTTTTACTTGGCAGGATAAGCTGAAGAGATCAAAAAAATAACTATACAAACTTATTTCTGATTCATAGGACATTAATTACCAAAATACACTTACTCACCAAAGCTTAAACATAGTGAATATAAACTTGCTTCTATTTGTTATTTTTAAATTAATTTTACTTTTTAAAGTAGATAACGCATTTACAGGATGCAAAAATAAAAACTTTATAAAATTATTATTGGTTTCCTGTCTAACCTTACGATGTTCCTTTAAACAAATAAAAGCAGATAAAAATGGGTACATGAAAAGAAAAGTTCAACATCACCTATCATCAAGGAAATACAAATGAAAACTATAATGAGATATCGCCTTGTACCTGTTAAAATGGCTTTTATGGAAAAGACAAGAAATACCAAGTGCTGGTGAGGATGAGGAGAAGGGGAGACTCATGCACTGCTGGTGGGATATAAATCGGTGTAGCCACTATGAAAAACAGTAACTCGAAAAATTCTAAAAAATAAAATAGAACCACCATATGATCCAACAATGCCACTTATGGGTATTTATCTGAAGAAAATGAAGACACTAATTTGAAAAGACATCCGCACCCCGATGTTCGTTGAAACATTATTTACAACAGCCAAGGTATGGAAACAATCTAAGTGTCCACTGATGGACAAATGGATAAAACTATATTATAATAAGATGGAACATATATACAAACTGGAGCATTAGCTATAACAAAAGAAGGCAATCTTGCCATTGAGACACCATGCATGGACCTTGAGGGCATTATGCTAAATGAAGTAAGTCAGACAGAGAAAGACAAATACTGTAGGTAAGCTTACTTTTTTGTGGAATCTAAAAACACAACAACATCCCAACCTTATAGATGCAGAGGTAGTTGTAAGAGGTGGGGGCCGGGGGGACTGAAATGGGCGAAGGTGGTCAAAAGGCACGCGCAATCGTACTATAAAAATACAGGAAATCAAGGAAATGAAAATTTAGAAAATATCGAGATACCAGTTTGCATCCCACATGTGAAATAAACTGTCTTAAAATATCAAGTACTAGTGAGCTTGTAATGTAGATTCTGCCTAGAAATAGGAAAACCAAATTTGCTAATTTAATGAGTTCATAGAACCTGAGTCTCAATACACAAAGCATAGTCACTATTTAATCAGATACCAAATGATTAACACAACTATATACTTGGAAGAAACTGAACACATGATTTAAATTCTACTTAACAAATTCGCACTCGCTAAAGGTTACTATTATAATAAACCCAAATATATAGTTGCTATATTTTTCATTTTCTTCCTAATGCAAGCTAATAAGTTTTTAGCAGTTGAACACTTGAAAATCAAGAGGATTTTATTACACTTCTACATGTTTGCTGAATTACTGTGATGAAACAGTAAGGGAAAAAAAGCAAAGAATTAGGTTTAGTGGAAACATCTATAAGATTGGAGATTTATTAAGGAAAAACCAGAAGTGGGCTAAGTTGTCATCTGGCTAAAAGTACATGAAAAGCCAAGGCTAGGACTCGGAGGTGTATATAAATGGATAGCCTTTTAATCCACAACTCTCAAGAAGTTACAGGATAAATGTGTTGACTTGGCTCTCCATGAAGGAAGCAGGTGATTTGATCTGCCTTACCAAGAACAAGAATAGATGCTTGTTTCCTCATGCAACACAAGAAAGCCTCATGACTTAGAGAAATGAACAGCTTATTAAAACCAAACTTCACAAACCCCAAACTATTAAAACCTCAGGCTGCTTCAAATGTGAAATGACATCCCAATACTAATTGTTCTTGGGCTGTTGGAAAAATTACACCTTTACTGTTCTTACATCTCATCTTGAAGCAGATCACGTTTTGGGCTAAAATTATCCTTGGACTCTCAGTAATCCCAACTGGCGTCAACACTTGGAAAACAGCAGGAAACTGAAGGAAATAGTCCCCTGCTCTTGGTTTGCCCTAACCTGCTCTTTCAAAAGCCTGGGGCATCCTGTTCCTTCTCAGAGGGGGGAAGAAAAGTAATTTCAGAGTGAGGATGCTGATACACTTTAGGAAGCTGCTAGAGGTCACAGGCGCCTCTCTGGCTTGATAAGGTATGGGTGTAGTCAAGAGAAAAAACCTAGTCAAGGAGAAACTTGGACTTCTGGTGTCACATTTAAAGTTGCAGGGCAAGTTAATAACTAAGCCCATTTGAACTGCAACTAATCTATAAGGGATGTGCTGGTCTTTCTTTTGGCTCAAACCTTATCCATTCAAAAGACAAGGAGGGGGAAAAATGCTCAAAGAAAAAAGGTCCCTTTCTTTTGAGGTCAGTGCTACCGGTGCCTTCATAAAGAACTTGAGTGAGCCATGTACCTTGGTGCATTGGGCCAAGGGGTTAAAATTGTGGCAGCTACCATCTTTCCATGAAACGGTAAGCCATGGACTAGAGAAGGTTATTTGCAGCACCTATCACTGACAAAGGCTGAATGGTGAAACTATATGAAGAATGCCTACAGATTGATGAGGGGGAAAATAAGCTAAAGGGCAAAAGATTAACTGGTCCCTTTGGGGGAGAAGGAAAGGTGGTGCGGGTTGGCCTGGGCTTGCTGGAAAGGGATGGTAAGAGCAGGTACAGAGCCAAGTGTCCACGCCAATGCCACAGAGCTGGAGTGTCCATGCCCAGGACCCTGCAGATCTTGTGGGAGATACCATTCCCTGAGGAGCGACATACCAGGGCTGACCTCCCGGCATTTCTCCTGCACCCCAAACCTGGCCCTTTCCCAAGGTCACTATTGTAGCAGCACTTTGAACAAGATCTGTATGATGATAAACCTGGGAAGCGCTAATGTGGTTCCTGACTCAGAGACTCCAGCTCCTGTCAATGTTAGGAATTCTACTCACTTAGTTCCCTAATAGTTACTATTATATAAAAAACAGTCCAGAAGTCAGAACTCAGCCCTGTAAACCAACTGAGATTTGAAGTAGAGAGAGCTGGATTGGAGACCTGATCTATCAAAGAATCTAATCTTTTGATACATGTCCCGAACACGCAAAAGGTTAAGGGGAAAAATATAAAAGTAAACGCAATAAAAAAACCTAAAATACTTTTTAATCACCAACAGTCATTTTCCAGAGATAAAACTTTATTTAAGGCATCAAGCAGTATACTGAAAGAGGTGAGTCATGCACAAGTAATGTCCTTATTTCCAAAATTGTATGTTTGATACTCTCTGCCCTCTTAAAAAGGGTGTGTAGTGAGCAAAGATGAGAAACACAGTTTTTATACATAACCATATCAACATCAGTGTTTAAGAAAGTCTTTAAATTTTGTTTTTCTTTCTTTGCAAAGCATTTTGGTTTTATTTCAGAAAACCAAAACAAGCTAGTTCTTCTACTGAGGATGAAATTTCTCCCCAGAGTTATTTATGAAATAATACAGCTGCCTTTCTCTTTAAAAGGATTCTTGTCTTCTGGAATTCCTTTCACAAGAGGATCCTCTCCAGAACGTTCTTCGATATAGTTCTTTATTTCTTCAGAACATTTAGACACCTTAAGAAAAAAAAAAGAGTGAATTAGGTCAGGATCATCTACACTTTATTGAAATTAATATAATTGAGTACAGCCAGACAGCATTTTAAAAAGTAAATAATATGAAAATATTAGCACAAATACATACATAGTACATATGCTACGTATGAATGATGCGATCTAAAATATATTTCTCACTATAGTGAGGACCAAGAAGTTTGAAAGTCACCGTATTAAACAGATCATCCCCATCAATTTCTATCCATTTTGCCTCATATGATTTCCTGCCTCTGCTAAAAAACAATTATGGTGTATCCATAATATTTTAGGAACTGAAACATATCCCACTTTCAATTTCCCATGCTAATGAACAGGTGCAGTAATAGATAATCCCCAAATGTTTTGGGCTGTATCCTGCCAAAATTCTCACTTATTATGGGTGTGTGCCATGTTCTGCAATTTTACAAAATGACAGAAAAATTGGAGAAGGCCAGATGCCGAGAAGGTTGAGGTTGCTGATTCATACCATTTGTGTCTCTATTCAGAATCCTTTCCCATTGCTTGAGGGCAATAATCATAACAACAGATTTATCTGAGGTTTATTAGGCTTATCTGAGACTCTCGTGTTTATGTAACTAGTTGAAACTTTTTCTACAAAGGAGAAAGGATTGAATACTTTCCCCAAAAACTCTATCCTTCGGAAACAGTTTGCAAGAATGAGTTTAAAAAAGAAAAAGGAATAAAAAGGAAAGGAAAAAAAAGGATTAGTGTCTTCATGAAGGCCCGCATTATGAATAAGAAGTTAGAAAAATTACAGCAGCTCCAGCAAATTCTAATACAGACTTCTTAACCCTAAGAAATTGTTCCCTTTGAATTTGTATTCTAGATTAGTAATCTTCAAATTGTTTTAATGGTGATCACTAAAACATGTTTGCATAATTATCCCCAAATATATATAATTATAAATAATATGCAATTATTTACTTATAAATAAACACAGATGCTACTGTGTTAAGACACAATGCATAATTATAAAACATAAACTGGAGGACTGCCTGGGTGGCTTAGTCGGTTAAGTGTCTGACTTAGGCTCAGGTCATGATCTCGTGGTTTGTGGGTTCCAGCCCCGTGTCGGGCTCTGTGCTGACAGCTTGGAGCCTGGAGCCTACTTCAGATTCTCTGTGTGTGTCTCTCTCTGCCCTCTCATACTCTGTCTCTCTGTCTTTCTCTCTCTCTCTCTCAAGAATAAATAAACATTAAAAAATTCAAACAAAAATAAAACATAAACTGGAAATTGTCAAATGAGATTTAAAATCTAACCAAAAGTAGAAATTGTAATATCTTATTCCCATACCCCTAAGAGTCTCTGCGTATAATGTGAAGACCACTGTTCTAAAATTTAAAACTAGCTGATGTAGTTATATGACTTACAATGTGGTGAAATAAAAACCTTTTCAAGCGCCATTCTCTCAGGGAACGATTGCTCTTATTTGTTGCTGACGTTTATAGTGCATGCATTTTATGTGAATTGTCAGAAGCAGACACAAGTATCTATAACCCGGGGTCTGTCAACCCAGAGTTATTTGTGGATAAGATTAGAGGTCCCCCAAATTGTATCTTTCTTATGGAGGCTTCTTCATTAAGTTTCCAAAGAGATTTGCAGCCTCCAAAAGTGAATAATTACTCTTCTGCGCATTTCCTTCCGCGATCAAGAGGATAGGTTTGAACAATTAGCTGGAGCTGGAATTCAGTCTGTGAATTTTGTGTCCTTGGCCTGAGTAAAGCACACAGCTCAGACATGAACAATTTACTGATAGAATAATGAGCTGGGCATCAGAACACATGTGTTTCAGTAAATGCTCTATCATTATCTCTGAGGTCTTCAATAAGATGGTAGTTGGCTTCCTTGGGATTCAGTGTTTTATCCTTAAAAGTGAAAGCACTGAATGATCTCTAAGAACCATAATGTTTGTATAGCTCTAATACTCTATAATTCAAAGTGTATAATAATATGTGTTTGAATATTATTATTAGGATTTAGATGCCTCTCCTTGTATCCCCTAAGGCTACCCCTCATGTTTTCTTTCCCCTTGGCAGACACTTGGAGTTGGAAAACATCCAGCAGGGCGTGTCCTAAGGAGTGGAGGTGGGGAGCTGGCAGCGGGGGAACAGGCTAATGAATGATACCTTTAATTTCCATACAGTCAGCTGCTTCCAGGGTCCTGCCTGATTTCTAACTTGAAGCTTAAAACACCTAGAAGACATTTGATCTTTTTCTCCTATAAGTGCTGCACACTCTGTTATTTGGATATTACAACTTTGTACAATGCTTTACTTCAGTATATGCAACTCTGTTTAATGTGTAACCTCTACAATGCATTGCGGGAAAAAATCTAAGTGGCCAACACATGCTGCACTTTGCCATCCACAAAACGGGTCCCTCAAAGTTTCAAGAAAGTACCCTACTGTTTGGGTCTTATAACTTTGTTTTTTCCTTTAAATACAGCAGCATTTTTAAAGCTACAAAAACTTTCAACAAAGATAGAAATAACTTTGTACCCCAAAATGTAGGAAGCATAGGGATTTGGAAGTGAAAGGTTAAATTTGAGAAAAGAAATGCATAAAGAGTAAAACTCAAAAACACCTGCATCTTCCAATATCACTCAAAATGTTCACCCTGAGTAACAGGACCGTGTCATGAATAGATTTGCTATAACTAGAGCAGGAAGGCAAGTGAGCATATTTACCATACCTGAGTAATATCCATTTTTTTCTAGCATTGAACTGTAGAAAAATGAATTTTTTTTTTCAGCTGGGGAGAAAGGACTAGAGCATTTACTTAAAAATATATATATCTTAAAACCTATTCCCGGACCACAGGTTGCCTGATTGAGGAAAAAAGGAAGAAATGCATGCTCATATTACCAGTAAGAAATTGAAGTGAAATTTACAAAATCTCCAACAAATAACAAATTTCAAATTTCAGTGGAGACTTCTGAACACTGAGGCCTATGTCCTCACTGAATTTGTAACCTACGTCCGTGGTGTCTAAAATTTTTAATCATGATCACTAAAAAGAATTTTCATAAGCACCTCAGTACGTGTCTAATTATTTGCTTATAAATAAATGCAGAAATACTGTATTTGTTCATTGTGTGTACTTCTAAACAAAGTGGAAAGGATAAAGGGATGAGAGTCACAAATAAATAAAAATAGGAATTGTAAGGTTTTGTTCCTAAGCCCCAGTTAGGTGTTCACTGCATACCTCTGGACAGGCCTTGTGAAATTCAAAACTATGTAATTCAAATACTTAAATTGTGATGAATTAAATAGTGATGACAACAACAACAACAACACCTTTAAATACCATTCTTTTCCATAATGAAAAAGATCAAGGAACGAAATAGTCATCTGCCTTCTTCCTGTAACTTGAGTTTTTAAAACCAACTGTCTAAGAGCGGACAGAATTTTTTGTCCACGTCCCCCATTCTAGGCTCGGATGCTCTGACAGTGGGCTTTAAATTACTCACGGGATCCTTGCGTTCTCCTTTACCTCTTGTGATTTCCCCACATCAACTGGCAGTTCGCAGGTACCACCGAAGCCCCACTTCAGGAGACTGGGAGGTGGGGAATAAACCAAAGAACAAAACAAAACAAAACAAAACAAAAAACTGTACTGTTTTACTGTTAACCAACCAGGCAAAACCGCCCTTGGTTTATTTCAGAGAAAGGACTGTTCTGGGACAATTTACCTGCTGCCTCTGCAATTTCACTTCTTTGCGCAGTTGCTCGACTTCCATCTTCAGCTTTTCCTTCTCTGGCAAATCTTCGATGTGAAGGGCCGGCATTTCGGCCCAGAGCTGGGGCCCGGGACGGCTCTGGAAGTGGAGCGGCTGGAAGTGCGGCAAAACCAGGGCGCGTCCCCAAATAACTGCGGAGCCCGCGCACCCCGCCCGCCGGCGCAGGCCTGGACCGCCTCCCCGAGGCGGCCGGAGCCCGGAGCGCTCGGCTGCCCCCGGGGCTTCTCGCGCCCGCCCTGCTTAGCGTTGTCCTAGGATCTCTCGGATCTCTCGGGCCCCCACGACCCCGGGTGGCCTACCCCGGCGAGCCCGGGGACTGTGGAGTCCGGAGGGAACCTGAGAAGCTCGGAGCTGCGGGATCTCCGGTCTCCTGGCGGGACGCTGGCCCCTTGCCACCTTCGAGCCTGCCACGCCCGCGTGGGACCCGCCGGCGCTGCGGCCAGAACAACGGGGGCTGCGCTAACCCACTTTCCTGGAGAAACAACTGTAAAGTTTTACTTTTTGTTCCTTTTTTTTTTTTCGTTCCCAAGTCACATCCGGGTTTTGTTTGTGAAGCAAGAAAAGGAGGACACTACCCAGCAGGAAATAACGGCCCTTCACCTCTCCAAGAGTTTCAAAAATATACAGCATGTTCCTTTTCCCCAGTTAATATACATGTGTATTGTGGGAAATGTGAATACTTAAGGCCCAAGAGGAAAGTGAAACTGGCCTGTAACTCAGAAACATGCACCACCTCTGTTGGTGGACATCCACCCAGTCGGTTACATACCTGACACATATCTACACATTTAGGGATCCAGAGGGGATCCGGATGTGACTATTGTTTACAACTGCAGGGCCATTTTCTGACAGTCGTCTGCATCCCCCACGGCAGAGTTTTTATTATTTCTTCAACAGAAGGAAGGATTTGGAGGACACAGGGATGATACTAGAGAAGACAGACACAGCAGTCTTAAAGTTCTTACCAGAAAGTGTTTCTCCACTCCCTATCAACCACGGTTTGGATGACTGTTGACACCAGGGGTCTTGAATTCCTGGCTCCAGCACCCTTCTGGACCTGGGCAACAGATTCACGGAGTATTGGTTTCTCCACTATCTGGAAAGCAGTATTCATCTTGCCGCCAAGAAAAGTATCTTCTGTGACAAATGCTTAACTGCAATATAAGGTTTCCCTTTGACTATAAACTAAAGTCTTCTTAATGATGCTCAGTAGACTAGAAAAAAATATAATAAAACATTAAGGTAGGAAACCTTCCCAAGCAGTCAGATATTTCTCTCTTTGGAGATATTACCTCCTGCCTACAGAGCCGAATTCAAGAGTGGTAGCATGAACTGAGTTTTTCAGGGCACTTGACCTGAGACACCCATAGCCACCTATCTTGTAAGTAGAGGCTTTGTTTGCTCATAATTTCTCTCTACATTCCACCCACTTATCCTCAATGAATATACTGGAACAAGAAGAACAATGAGCTACTTGGCGATTACTCTGGGTCTAGTCCCAGCTCTGTCCCTGGCTAGCACTGGAAAAGTCCCTTATTTTTTTCTGGATTTTGGCTTTCTAATTTATAAAACATATGATGGGGGAGGGGAGAGGAGGATTAGCCAAAGTATGTTTTGTTTCTAATTGTATTTATGCACCCGTATCTGATAAATCACTTTCACAAAGAAAACTGGTTAGGAGCTTCTTTTTCTGTATTTGAAACACCACACATGGCAGGATCTCCCAGGCTCAAAGAAGTCAGATCAGCTGCCAGCGTTTCCCGCCACCCCCCTCCCCCGCCTGTTAGTAAGCAGTCAGCCAAGGCGAAAAATGCACATCTGTCTCCAAACACAATTCATATTTTCTAATTCCCCATTGCTCAGATTTAAAAGGTTGGTTAAAAATAACTTAAACAAGTTAATGAAAGTAGTTAACGTGGCCCAAATTAAATAAACTCAGCACCCAAATTGAATAAGTTGTTTAAGTAACTTAATGCATTTCTGGTCCACATCATAAGAGTAGAATTATTTTAGTCTGGAAATTTCTTCTCTATGAAATCATCGACTTGCATGCAGTGATAAATATTTATAAAACCATACTGCTTTTTCACTTCTTCCACAGTATTATTAAACTTAAATTAGAGATGAAATACATATTAGTCTATGTTTTTTTAGTTTTTATTCTTATAAAATAATGCAGAGTCCTAATATCGTATTAAGTAAATAGATTAAACTAAAATGAATGAGGAAACGCTGAAATCCTGTGACCACACAACATTCTGAAAAGTGTCTTGTTGTTTGGTTTTAAATGGGAAGACGATGCAAACACTTTTTAGAAGAGCATGTAGCCCCCACCCCTAACCACAGAATTTACCTCCCAGACAGCAACCATGGTAAGCAACTTCTGGTGTGCTTTCACAGAAATGTCCTACCCACAAAACTGTTCGGAAAAACAGATTTTAAAATCCGTATCAGTTATATCCAAATGTAATGTTAGTTTTTTCTTACATTTTACATATTACCCTTAATAGAAGTTGTTTTATTTATTTTTTTTACAAAATAGTATGTGTATAAACCATTCTGCAATGAAAATAACAAGCATAATCAGAAAGTAACTTTTATTAGACCATTATCTTCTGACAAATGCTTTAAATAAAACTGCTTAAGAAAATTAACCGTGTGTTTATTTCCTAACTATGTATCTATCTATCATCTATTAAACCTTTACACCCAACATGAGGCTCGAACCCATGACTCTGAGTTCAAGAGTCACAAACTCCACCAACTAAGCCATCCAGATGCCCCTATTTCTACTTTTAAAGTATAAAAGAGCAAAGATCATGAAATATTTACCTTGACGTGCAAAAAAAAAAATAAAAGAAAAAAAAAGAAAATATTCTTTGGCTATTTTTCTGACTGTATTAAGTATGTTGTTAAAAATCCATGTAGAGGAAACTGTATGTGAAAATATCAAGAGCATTATATTAGAGCGGATTTAATGCTAGGTTGAACTCAAAAAGACCAGGAACCTGGTCTTATTTTATCTTGTGATTTTTTTTTTTTTTTTTTTTTTGCAAGACATAGATTCTCTCTGCCTCTGCTAGTGTAAATAAATGAGGTTATTTCCCAAATTCTGCTCTTCTGGAACTTACAAAGTTCAGGATGACTGTTTAGGTCATTAAAATGATGGTTTCTTTAAGGAATATACTTAACAAATATTTGCTCCACTTGGTTCATTTTATTTTACTTCAATTTATTACAACGATCCCATGGAAAATTTCACAAATTGACCCATTCAACTGTATGCATAAGCTTCCTTTTCTAGATGGAGATAATATGAAGTAACAGGATGACCTATGTCGGATGCTCCAATTATCTTTTTTATTTTTTATTTTTCTTAGAGAGAGAGTGCACTCCAGTGTGGCAGGGAGGGGCAGAGGGAGAAAGAAGCTCAAGCAGGCTCCACACCCAGTGTGGAGCCAGTCATGGGCCTCTTATGATCTGAGATCATGACCTGAACCTGGGCAGCTCAGTCCATTGAGGTCAGACCCTTGATTTCAGCTCAGGCCATGATCTCATGGTTTGTGAGATCAAGCCCCACCTTGGGCTTTGTGCTGACAGCTCAGAGCCTGCTTGGGATTCTCTCTCTCCTTCTCTACCCCTGCCCTGTTCGTGCTCTCTCTCTCTCAAAAATAAAAATAAAACAAAAAAACCCAGAGAGTTGCATCTTAACCGACTGAGCCACCCAGGTGCCCCTGATGCTCCAATTATCTTAACAACTACTTATAATTCATATCAAAGACGATTTATCAATTCTGCTTATATAAGACTTCAATTTCCATTTAATTGGTCATTCTTATTACTCATTTTACTCTTTTCCTCATGTTAATATTCGTTTAAGAATTTAGGAAGTTTGATATTAGCCTTGTTTTCAAATCTGGTCAAATCAAATCAATTCAAATTAGAATAACAGTGTTTTTTTTTTCTTCCTGCTAAAGCTTAAACTCACTCATGTGTACAATACCCTCAAAGTGCAAGCATCTCAAATGGCATACTGCAGTAAGTATGTATACTTAACCCATTCTTGCTACTGGTACCAGGAAGTTTTTTTGAAGAGCCAAATGCTAAGACTATGCCTGAAGTATCTTTTGTTTCCCTGTAATCTTACCTCATTCCTTTTTACCTAGTAATCCATGGTCCTGAAATAACTTCTGGAAAGACAAAAACAAAAGTCACTCACTGTTGTAGCTGTATAGCCTGTGGAACAGTCATGATTAGCACATCCTTCTTCCTAAATCATCTTTCTCTATCCTTCCTTTCTATGACTTTTATCCTATTCCAACTTCTGCAGACAATCTGTATTTTTATCTATCTATCATCTATCTATCTATCTATTTATTTAAGAGAGACAGAGACAGTGCAAGTGGCAAAGGGGCAGAGAAAGAGGGAGACAGAGAATCCCAAGCAGGCTCTGCACTGTCAGCATGAAGCCTGACGTGGGGATTGAACTCATGAAACCACAAGATGATGACCTGAGCCAAAACAAAGAGTTGGATGCTTAATGGACTGAGCCACCCAGGTGCGCCAACAGTATGTATTTTTAAGCAACAGGAATGTTATCATACTGTTGATTTATTCCCTAATTAAGCTAATAAGAATTCTGAATTATTCAATATAAAAAGTATTGTCCTTTCCTGCTTTTAATTGAACACTTCTTAAGTCAATTAAATTGTAGAGACAATTTATTAGTTGGTTATGGCAGTTTCAAAGATAAACAGAGCTTCTGGCTTGGGAAATTTACAATACAGAATGGAGATCAAGACGACCATACAAACTGTAATAAGAAAAAGCAAAGCAATGTTAAATGAGTTAAAAGATTTACAGAATACTCTTGGAATGGAGTGAGGGACAGAGGAGATATTTTATAGTGAGTCTCAGAAAGGAGTAGGATTCAAAAGGCTGAAGTGAGTTAGAGAAGAGGGACATTTCAGGTGGAGAGATCAATATGACTAAAACTGCAGAAGGTGGAGAAATGGGGTATCACGTCAGGGATCATTTAATAGTTAAGTTTGTTGGTTACAGGAAGTCTCCAGGGTTTATTACAATAGAGGACATTTGTTAGGTTTTTATCTATATGCTCATTTCTGTTCTAAGTGATTTTAAATTTTCACATAAGATTCCATCCTATTCTCTCATTTTATACATGAAAAAACTCATGATGTTCAAAGAGTTGAAGTAGAAAGTGGACAACCCAAAGCTTTAGGTTGGAACTATCTGGCTCCCGGATCTATTTCCAGTTGTTATAGATGTTGGTTAGGACCATGCATGTTACTAAATGTCATAGCAAAGACTCTGTATTTTTTTTAATCAGGGGGGAAAAATAAATGAAACACTTAATAAACATTAAATTGCACATGGAAATACCCTTGAGACAGACCACAATTAAACAAGTAAAACAAGTAAAATATATAGTATTCTAGATACTATAGAAGAAAATAGAGTGGTACAGGGAGACAGGCAGTGGTGAAGAGGTGCTTGGAGAGGAGTTGTTATTTTAAACAGGGGGAAAAGAGCTTCTGCTGAGGAAAAAGACAAGAACTATCAATAGTTTATCCTGGAATCCCTTAATACCCGAAGCACGTCTATATGTGATAGTGTGTGTTGTTAACCACGCAGCCAGAGACTCAGAGTCTGGACCTGAGAAACTTGCCACTTCACTTCTCTGAGCCTGGATTTCCTCCATTTCAAAATGAAAGGGTTGGACAAGTGTCAGTAGATCTTTGTTGAGCATTGACTACCGCCAGAGTGGGAGAGCACTGTGCTAGGAGCCAAACTTGGGATGACCTTGACATTCCCTTCCAGACCAAATACGAGATAATTCTTATCTTGTTTTTAAATGGATGACAATCAGGGCGCCTGGGAGGCTCAGTCCGTTGAGCATCCAAATCTTGATTTTGGCTCAGGTCATGATCCCAGGGTTCTGGGACGGAGCCTCATGTCAGGCTCTGTGCTGAGCGTGGAGCCTGATTAAGATTCTCTCTCTTTCTCTCTCCCCCTCCTTGCTGCTCTCCCCTGCTCATGCTTTCTGAGTAAATAAATAAATAAAATAAAACAAAAAGAATACAATCAACTAGTATTTCCTTGTATTCTGATCACTGATGTATCCAAAAATAACCACTGTACATGTGAGATGGCATGAGGAAACACTAACAACAAAAGTAGTTTCCAAGTTTGGGTTATTAACACTCATTTGTTATAGAAGCAGAGGCAAATTATTTTAGTCATTAGCACAAAGGTAGTGAAATTTGGCTTATGTCAACTCAGTTAAGATGGCAGGAGGAAACTGGTTAGGAAGATGATGCATAACATAGCTATTTTTCTGCCATTTTGCTCTTACACTGCTGTAGGAAAAAGGACTATACTGGTGAGAGTCTTGGAGATGGGATGGATAGCATATATCTTAAAGGATTCTGTATATGTATCTAGTTCTTTTCTAGATACAATACTAGTGTTAACAATACTAGTTAACACTTCCTGGGTCTTACTGTGTACCAGGTAGCACGCTAAGTGGCATAATCACTCTAGTGTAATATTTAACCCCCAACTATAATGAGATAGAACCATTATTATTCCTATCCTACAGTAGAAGAAACTGAGATTTAGAAAGATTAAGTAATTTATCCAAACTCTGTTAGGCAGTAAAGTGCAAGAACCAGATTTCTCCAGCTTCCTATGACCTTTTCTCTGGTGCTGGTTAAATCCACTGTGCTCCATGACCACAGACTGACTCTTAATCCATTTGGTATTCTGGTAAAAAGTCACATCATTGGTAACAAGTAAAAATGGTATCAATGTAGGAAGAGGTTATATTAAAACCATCACTGATGACTAGGGGTTGAGAGAGAAAGGAAAACAAAAACAAAACATACATAACAAAAATCTTCACAGCACACATTCTGCCAACACAGATCCCCTGTGAATAAAAAAAAATAGACATCCTAATTCTATAAGCAAGAGAAAAGGATTGGAAAAAATATAAAGCTAACCATGCAATTTCCTGGTGGAATATTAGGACTGTTGAAAGGGAAATTAAGAAACATTAAACATTAACTATATGCTGGAAACAAGAATATAGACTCATTCATGAAACAGTAGTTATCGATCTTTAAAATTTTTTGAATGTTTATTTATTTTTGAGAGAGAGAGAACGAGTGTACATGCAGGCAAGGGAGAGGCAGAGAGAAAGGGAGACACAGAATCCTAAGCAGACTCCAGCCTCTGTGCTGTCAGCACAGAGCCCGATGCAGTGCTTGAACTCAGGAACTGTGCTGCGAGATCATGATCTGAGGCGAAGTCGGTCACTTAACCAACCGAGCCACCCAGGTGCCCCATCGAACAGTAGTTATTGTTAAATACAGGGGTCAATCAATATTCACTGCCAATTATGCGTTAAATTCTGTGCTAAATACTTTAACAAAAACATAGATTTATGCATTATCACATCCCAATTTTTATTAAAGTTTATATTTATAAATGTAAAGGTTTACGTACATGCTTAATAGAATTCTTACATGCGACCGAAAAAATTAGCACTGTCATTAAAGCTCAAGATATTCCAAGGATTTTTTTTTTTCCTTAGGAAATCACACAGCCTCCTTTGAGCTCCTTGAAGGGGTTTTTGTCCTCTGGAATACCCTTTACTAGTGGATCTTCGCCAGATCTTTCTTCAACATAATCCCTTACTTCTTCACAACATTTGGAGACCTTAAAGGGAAAGAGAAAGAAATGACACATTTGGTTCAATACAGAATGCTGCCGAATCCGAGAACATATTTATTATAATTTTTGTGTTCTTTTAAAAGTGGTCCTGCTTTCTGCCAATGCATATGTACTTCCTAGGAGAGAAGGAGTAGCTGCTTTCCTTCCTGACCTCCTGGATATCTTTAAGCCAAGGATAACCATGTGCTCACACTCCAGCTGAGGGCTCTCCGACTTCTCTAAAGGAGACAGGATTCAGGGATCAGAACACAGCTGGCAGCAAGAGCCAACGGTGTCACCAAAGTGAACACTGAGTGCATCTTTTTCCTCATTCTAAAAGCGTGACCTGTAAAGGTGGAAGGGAATGGATATTTGTTAAATTCTAGGCTTACCACCACTCCTGGATTCCCGGAAGTTTACACATGTAATTTTATTTTTAACTCATTTACAATGATTGATCATGACAGTGCAATAGAAGGTGAGCTCCAAAGGGTCAGGGACCTTTGTTTGGCTGATTTGTTGACATATATCCCAGGCATCTAGAACACACACTGCATTTAGTTGGTGCTCCGTACATAAGTATTTGTTGAACTGAGTTTTTTTTTTTTTTTTTATGAGATTGATCTTCCCTCACCTGCACTATTACAGTAATGAGTTCATGAAAAATCAGGCTTTAGTACTTTAACGGACTCAGCCAGAGCCCGAATGATCCATGTAACATTTAACTCATTTTTTAGAAAGAGTCAATGTTCTATAACATATATAAGGATAAATGTGTGTATACACATATATGTATACATGCATATATACATGGGATCAAATTATTCATTCCTTTTAACTTTCAACTTGTTTCCTTTTCACTTAATACACCACGAAATTAACATAAAACTACTTCATTTCTGGCAGCCCATTAGGTGGCCATTCCATAAGCTATCTAGCTATTGTGTTTTTTTAATAAAATATTTATGCTATTTTTATGTGCAAATTTCCAGCAACATTAGATATAATACTTAAGATTACTTTATAACTCTGCAAACTCGTTATGTACATATTAGAAAACATCATTCCTAACTGGGGCAAGGCCTTGGTCAGGTGGCTCCTTCAATTCGAGTTTATATACAATTAAAAAATATGCAGTAATTTAGAGTCACATTTTTTCCTTCTCAAAATTAAGATTTAGATTCACTTTTTTTTTTTTTACACTTCTCCAAACACCAGCTTTTTGGGCCCCAATGGGATGTCAGGAATAGAGGTTTAATTGCCATCCTAATTCTGGAGTCAGTGAGGGGTTGATTTTGACATGCTTAACTAGGATCTGGGGCTATAGGGAGCAATAAATGACCCCAAAATTTCATGCGAGTGTGTTGTTCAAAACGTATTTCAGTGAGGTTTATTATAATTATAGATGGTTTAATATACGATTACATGGCATCGTGGAAAGCATGGACACTCGATTCAGGCCACTCCAGGTTTGAATTTTGGCTCTACCCACTTACCCACTATAGATCCTTAGTTAGAAGAGTTCATCTAAGGTTTAGTTATCGCATCTATGAGGTAGGAACAGCAACACTGATTGCATTAAGTTCCCAGCATACAATAGATACTCAATCAAATGGCAGCTATTTTTAGCAACAATCGCGAGGATATAAATAATCAAACAGCTTTTGGATGTTTCAAGTAAGAAAAAAATAACTTTCCTTTATGCCAAAAGTTTATTTTTCGTAAGTTATAAAGATTTTAACTTTTTTGTTGTAAGTTCCAAGTTTCTTGTGCTGTTTATAAATTTAATTTTTTTTAACAACAAAATATGTCTTGCTGGTATGGAAAGGGCAACAGGGGAGTTTGAGACAATTATAAAGGGAAAAAAAGCCCCAAAATTCCAATCTTTATTGGGAGTAAAAGTTTTGAGAAAGGTACAAAGATAATGCAAACTATCTCCCCGCCCCCCTTTTTTTGTGCTCTGGCTTGATAAAATGAATTTTTGAAAAGATATAAAATATACTCTTATTACTCATAGAGGAGTTTTTGTTCTACTTACTTTCCTAAAATGAAGAGATCTAAAATACATATCTACATCTTCCAAGCTTTAGTCCCTGTTTGTTTGGAGGAAACTTTTATTCCTTGGCCATTTCTGGTCCTTTTAACAGCAGACAACTCTTGGTAACCATTTCCAAGATCTGTCAGATGTTTTTAGGAGGAACGAGCGAGTTCTTGTGCTTGAACTCATTTTTGTTTGGAAAGAAGGAATAGAATGTACTCCTTCATCACTAGCCATGACAGTTCTGGATGAGGTCTTAGCTGAAAGTATTTAAATATCAAGCTATTGCGTTAAATAAAGAGGAGCTTATCAATTTAGGAAAGTAAAAATAAAATGCCTATATGCATTGCTTCACTTTACTGCTTAGCTATAAAATATGGTGTCGTCTCATCTTCTTTCTTTCTTTTTTCTTTCATTTTTAAAACAACTCTATAAAAATGTAGAAAAACATTTTTAGCTTTGTGGTCATATAAAAACAGGCTAGGGACTGGATTTGGCCCATGAAAAATAGTTTGCCCAATCTTTGATTTACAGTCTAACCAAGAGACAATTACAATTACTAACTTCCTTAATCTCTGATGAATTTTTAACTGAATAATTTATTTTTAACTATGTTGAGCTTCTCCAGTAAATGGTGTGGGGGAGGACAAATAATTTTCCCTTTACTCTTTTAGGTTCTTGGCTGAGACAGCCCTGTAATAAAAAAGGCAGATTAACAGGAGAAAAACACACAGAAATTTATAACGTGTATCTCTTGTATACATGGAGGGACCCAGGAGAACCGAAAAACCTCCCCCAAATGACCTAAGACACCCCCTTAAATACCACCTCAGCTGAAGACAAAAGATGTTAGGGGGTGGGTAAGCCGGTTACGGGAGGTTTCCAGGAAGAGTAGTCATCAGAAACCCACTTAATCAAGTAGACCTAAGTCTTTGCCTTCTCTACTGATAAGACTTTCTACAGATTTAGAGTCTTCTCTAAATCCTAAACCTCTAAATGCCTTCTCTTCCTGCTACACAGAAGATGACACCCTTACAAATGGTCCTACAAAAAGGCAGCTTTTACTCGGTTTCCAGAGCTTCTCCACTATCTGCTGTTTCTTAAAAACAATCAGCCTAAAATAATACTTACGCCAAAGGAACATATTTTGGCGTGGCAAATTCTGCTCCCGTGCAATGGTTTCTGACCCGGCAGTCCTACTATGTCTACAGCTTAAAATAAAATGCAAAAGAGAGCAGCAGGTTACCAGCATTCTTTCCAGTGTTACTTCTTTCTTGAGCTGGTCGACTTCCATGACCAACTTGTCCTTTTCTGTCAGGTCTTCGATATTGATCACCGGCATCTTTTGCCTGCTGAAAAAATAGACAGTTCATAAAGCTGAACTGCTGGCCTTGCTTCAAGCCAATGTTAGCCAACACTTCTTTCCGCTCTTAACTTACTAAGTGAATTCTTTCTTTTAGTTTTCTGTGATAATGGGTTTCTTACGAACGCTCTCCGAACAATTCTAGCACTGCACGCCAGACTTGCAATTTTAAAGCTCCTTTATAATCCTCACTAATATGATTAAACCAAGCACTGGACTCTAAACACCTGCTAGTAGGTTTGTGGGGAGAGGTCAGTTTAATTGTGTGTAATCTTAAACACCCAAAGCCTCTCTTTTTCCCTGTTTTTTTTTTGACACAATTTAAAAATTTGGGTTTCTAACCCTCATCTTCAAAACCAAAGCCCTCCACCATATGGTTTATGCCATTTAAATTAGTCTGAGGTCATTGTGAGGACTGCCCATTAATCCCCTAAATCGCTAGACTACTTAATCTGGTATTAACAGAGAAACATACGAAAACTGTTATTATGAGTTCTTTATAAATAATAGATTGAACTATGAACCAATAGTGTGGAAATATAGCAAACAACCTTATTAATCAAAAATAAACTAGCATGTTATTCTAAACTATACCTGGAAGTTGTGTATAACTGTCACGATGCATCGGATAGCACTGGACGCACTGGATGAGCAAGGTAAGGTTAAAGGTAGCATAACGACTCTGATCTACCAACGCACATGACGGAAGAAAGATCTTTTACACTATCAGCAATCCCTCCTCCTTGATTAGATCAACAGGCAAGGGGGAAGATGATGGTACCCACAGGCAACTGTCTGGAAAATATTTCATTATAGCCAAGTGGCATCACTTATAATCTCTCCCTTTTTGGTCCTCTCTTTTTCTCCTTTGTCTCCTTGGTCCAGTTTTTATAATGACATATGTTTATGAAAGTAGACATAGTCAGGTCACATGCTATGTCATCAAACACTGTACATCTACATAAAAATATTCTGCTAGTAACTTATCAAAAATTAACTTATTTCCTTGTGCTCATACAGTGTTACCATTTCTAAAATCTTTGAGGAAATATTATTTCCCTTCTCAGTCTTATAATAGACTGTTCTTCTCTGGGAAATAGATGTTTTATTTAGTTATTTATTTAGTTGTTATTTATTTATTTATTTATTTATTTATTTGAGAAAGAAACAGTGTGAATGGAGGAAGGGCAGAGAGGGGCCTCTGCAGGCTCTCCACTGCCAGCACAGAGCCCAATGTGGGGCTCAAACTCACGAAACTGCAAGATCATGACCTGAGCCAAAACCAAGAGTCCAATGCTTAATCGACAGAGCCACACAGGCACCCGGGAAATAGACATTTTAGCATGTTTTTAGGAACAAGTACCAGCATAAATACAGAAAAGAACACTCTATCAGTACCCAAGTCAATGTTTCCTGTACTTTTAATTTTTGCTATTCTGTTCTTATTTTAAGAATATGACAGCAAAAACAATATGACAACAAAAAGTTTATTCCTTCTTGTGTAATTACTGCTTGGTATTAAGAGTCCATGCTCAAGTTTATTCTCCCCTTCCTTCTCACTACCTTCAGGCTATCTATAACCGTTCACAACAGTATCTACCTCCGCTGATCATTTTTAGCTGCTGACATTGGCCTTTGCACAACTTTTCTCCAGTTTGGAAAATTAATTCCATTTGGCAATGGCTCTGACACTCTAGTGTGAAGAAAAATAACTTTAGGACTTGTTAAAATATGAGCCAAATCTAAGAGGTTTTGATTTGGAATAGGGTTTAGAATTTCATTTTCTCTGTTTTAGAGAATCCCTACCATATTTTTGCCAATGAAATAATCACTCACTGGCTCTTGATAGGTGTGTGACTCTGGTTATGTTACTTAACTTCTCTCTGTTAAGTAACTGTGTTACTTAACTTTCTCTGTTTCCTAGGAAATAGGAGCAATATTGTTACCTACATGGTAGATTTCTTGGGAGGAATAAATACTACGTGCAGTATGTAGTACAGAGCTAGTTCTCAGTACATGTTAGCTGGGTTACTCACTGTACCTCCCGTACCTTCAGATTTTCAGACTGTGCTATCTTACCTGTCATTTGCTGATAGGTAGTTTTATAAGTGCTTTTAAAGGATATCATGTGGACATGATTTCACTCATTTAATATCATGCATAGCAGACACTGTTGGTGCCCTGCCTAGACCCCCCTTTCCAGAGCAGGGTATTCATCTCCCCAACACCTGCAGGTGTTGACTGTCAAGGGTAAGCCTTGTGTGTAAGTTTGTTCTTGGCTGATGGAAATCACCTCAGCTGGTGAAGTCTGGGAGACTATGCTTTCAGCTTGCCCCTGTAGCACATGGCTGGCTGAAGTGGGGTTCTAATAGCTCAGACCACTTGCCTCTGGGTAGAACAATGTTTTGATTGAGAACCTTCTAGAGTCTCCATGGAATCAAGATCGGCTAGACATCTGAAACTACAACTTTGCCTAACGTCTGCTTCATCATGCTTTCCACCCTCCTTCAGAGGTTTCTCCTGAGAGCTCACTCTTGATAAGTCACTTGGACAAGGATCTCTGCCTTAGGCCCTGCTTCTAACAAATCTAAGGCACAATGGGTTGTAAGGACCTTTAGAAGAGCATTCATATCTTTCATAGCTTTTATGTCCTTTCTCCTGCATTGTTCAATATATAAAAGAGAACCATGAAGTGTCGAAAAGTCACTTGCAACCTACATCATAAATATTCACCTCGACACAGAGAAAACTGCAAAGTATCTAATTTTATTAACAAATGATATTCCAACTCTAAAATACTGTGATTCACCATACTTAATAATGTTTTAAGTAAACGCATTTGCTTTGGTGGAGGTGAATCTTAGAAGATGCAAGAATGCTTGCCAAACTTGATACCACAGGACTTGCATGAGAAAACTCAAAGAGTTAGATCAAAACTCTAACTTCCCTCAAGGACTCTCAAACACACAGAGAAGTGCAGTGGATACTGTCTGCATGGAGTCCAAAGGCTCAGAGGTGCACTGAAGGGTTTAAGGGAATTCAGATATGGCACCATCTAATCATCCCTTATCCCGTTTTACAGATGAAGCAAATGCAGTCCAGAGAATTGAAGTGCCCCAAATCATACAACAGGTGGCAATAGAGCTGGGGTTATAACATGAGTGTTTGTTTTCTGGTCTGGGGAATTTTCAACTCCAGCATACTCATCTTTGTTTTTGTTTTTTTTTTCAGCACACTCTGTTACCCTTTCTCAAATTGGTGTAAAATAATAGATTTGTTTTTTCATACTCTAGAATTACACAGAAAGAAAGCACAAAATTGAAAACAAAGGGCCTTAGGCCCACTCTGCCATATTACCTCCCACCCCATGTCTGGGCCACTCATATTCGAAGCTTCCAAGTTGAGTCACTTGTCCACAGAAAGTCCTAAGAGGGACTAGATCTTGTAATTGGCCCTATTACCAAGCTCATCTGTTACTCACCCCACCTCCACCAGAATATAAAAGGGAAGGACAGAAGACGCAAACCAACAAAGGTAGCAATTTACGTCTAACTCAGGGTAGAAACACACCCTAGAAGATATTTGCCTTTTTACTTCTTCCATCCTGCACTACTGACAGAGGAGATAAGGTCCAAAGTGGCAAAGGGAAGAGAAGAGGGAGGAAGTATCTCAGAGTTGTGTCCTATCAATAAAGCAGTGGTTCTCAGTGGGGGCAATACTGCCCCCTCCAGGGTCTTTTGAAAATATGATAGGTTGTTAATGGTTTTCTTTGGTTTTGTGGGTGTGGGTGAGGGATGTAGGGAAGATAAATGTATGTAGAGTAACTTAGTGTCTCACTAATATCTTCAGCATTTCCATTAAGTTTCTTGCTAATTTATTCTAGAATTAAAGTGGGCTAGTATAAAGTTCAAAAGCTACCTGTTTTCTGTTTGTTTTTACACATTATAGATAAGCATATTTTGAAGGGAACTTGACAAAATATTTTACTTATGGGGACCCTGGGTGGCTAAGGTGGTTAAGCATCCCACTCATGGGTTTCAGCTCAGGTCATGATCTCACAGTTTGTGAGTTTGAGCCCCACATCTGGCTCTGCACTGCCAGTGGGGAACTTGCTTGGGATTCTCTCTCCCTCTCTCTCTCCTTTTCTGTCTGCCCCACTCCTGCACGCATGCACACACACACACACACACACACACGCTCTCTCTCTCTGTCAAAAATAAACTTAAAAAAGTAAAAAAAATAAAATAAATTATTTAACTTATAAGGCCTATATTAGGGAAAATTATTGAAATTATTTTTTGAAGTCCCCCGTTTTATACCGATGATCAATCGCACATTCTTTGAAATAGAAATATTGCTAGCACACTTTAAATATTTTGATTTATAAACATTCAATTTAACACTTTTTCAGAAACAAATCCACTGTATTATGTACAATAAATTTGCAATCATATGCCTATAAATTTTCTTATCTTGTACTATTCTTTTTGCCCTGACATTATACTTGGAACTATAAAAATAGTTTTATTCATTCATTCAGCAAATATTTACTGAGTGCCATTATGTGCCAGACACTATTCCAGATGCTTGAGGGTAGAGCAGAGAAAAATTTAAAAAACGCTGCTCATGAGGGATGTACATTCTAATGAGGGAGAAAGATGATAAACAAGATAAAATGTACCACATATCAGACTGTGATAAGTGCTAGGGGAGGTATAAGAAGTACTTTGTTTATTTTGCAGACATTTATAAGATCCTACTTTCCAAGTCTTGCTCTTAGCAATGAGATGCAATGGCGAGTGCAACAGGTAAGTTCTCTGCTGTCACAGAGCTTAGATAATAGTGAGAGAAACACACAAGCAAAACGAAATGAATAAACATAGTGATATCAGATGATAAAGGCTATAGTTTATGATAAATACCGGGATATGAGGCAACATCATATAGACTGATTAGAGGTAGTGCCGGCGGGACCAAGACTGTCAAGAAGGAGCCAGCAAAGGTCAGGAGGTGAGCATTTCACACAAGGAGAAGGGCAAAGCAGAAGGAAGAGCTCATGCAAAGGACCTGAGGTGGAGACAAATTTGTTGTACTAGGAGAATAGAGAACACGGTATAACTTGAGTATACACTCAAGGGAGATTCGATGGGGAGTGAGGCGGTGAGGTCAGTAAGGGAGACAGCAGTCAGATCACATAGAGTCACTCAGAGGAATGGTGAGGAATAAAGGGAGAAGCTAATGAGGGTTTTGGTTTTATTCTGAAGTGAGGTATTGTGACATGGTCTGATGTGTTAAAAATACTCTGCTGTGTGGGGCTGAGTGGTGAACAAAAGTGGAAACTGGGAGTCTATGTAAGAACTTGACATAATGGTCCCTTAAGAACAAATAGATTTGAACCATATTGGTGGCCAAGAATATAAAGAAATGTGGGCAGATTAAAAATGTGATTTGGAGGTAGAATTGATGGATTGGGTGATGAAGAGATGGGACATGTCAAGAATGATTCCACAGTTTTGGGTTTGAAAGTCTATGTGGAAGTGTCATTGACAGAAAGAAGGAAGATCAGGGTATATGACCGAGGCTGCAGTTTAAGACATATATATATATATATTTGAGATGTCTATTAGACATCCAAGTACAGATAGTAAGTAGATATAAGTGTTTGGAATTCAGAGGTGAGATCAAGACTATACACAAATATACGTATATGTGTATGTACATATAAGTACGTATATACACTTGAAATCAGATAAGAAAAAAGTACAGTTAGAGAAGAGTTCTCGAGGTTGAGCTTTAACGGATAGGCAGAGGAGAAGGACAGATTGAGAAGCAACAGTCAACTAAAGAGAGCCTAACCAGAAGAATGTGGTGTCATAAAAACGAAAAGAAAAGCATTTCAAGAATGAGGAAAGATTTGAAATTGTTAAGTATTGTCGAGACAAAATGTAGATGCAAAAATGTGGTCCTTGGTGACCTCAGGGGCAGCTGAGGTCATATGGTTTGGTGGTCATATGAATTGAGAGGTCCAGTAAGACGTGGAAACATCATGAGGTGCCCTTGACAGGAGTACTTCCTGTTCTTCTTCCCAATATGGGGGTTTAATTGGAGTGCAATGTGGAAAAAAAGGGAGGTAAGGAAGTGGAGCAGATAGTGAAGAAAACATGTCAGGTAAGTTTTGCTGGAAAAAGGAGCAGCGAAATAAGCTCTAACAGAAAGGGGATAGAGAGTCAAATATGAATTTTAAGTCTGGGATGACAATCATCTGGCAGGGAGCACTCTGAATGGAAACGATTGCAAGCACTGTTGTTACGGAAAAGCGGCAGAAGTCAAGTCCTTGAGAAGGCAAGAGGGGAAAGGGCCCGGAGCGGTGGTGTCTGACTGGACCAGGGCATGACTTCTACGGGAAGAAACAGGAAGATAGAGAAGGCGGGAGATATCATTGACCTCTAGGAACGACTCACACTTCTCTGGCTCCTTCAGTAGACCTAGTCCGTGCTACTCTACTCAACTCCCTTCTAATACAGACCTTTTAGTTTGACTCAGTGTCAAACTATTCTTTGGCTAACAGTCAAGAGAGGAAAAAAAAAAAATTAGTGAGACTCTTAGGAGATATATTGCCCTTTCAAACTGCAACTACCGCCTCTTCCCACCCCCAAATGGCAGGCTGTCCTTTCTGTGTGATTTCAGATACCAAAGCTTTTCCATATAAAACTAGAACAAACGAACATTTGAAGGGTTTATGAAACTTTAGTAAGTAATGTGTAACTAACATGACATTAGGGCTAGAGCATAAAAATTACAATATTTTTGTAAAAAAAGAGTGTCTTTATCCTTGAAAGGTCAAGGTCCATTACTTTCTGCTAAATATAACCCTGAAAATAAGGACTTTAGTGATTAACTCTCTCAACCCTCTAAGCTGATTACTAACTTTGGCAGATGTTTCTCTGGGAGCATTACAGCAATGTATTTAAATTGTTGTGATCTATCTATTTGTTCTCAATTATAAACTTTATGTTTGAGTAAAAAGGAAATCTGAGATAAAGTTGTTCAGGTACTGAACTAAGGTCATGAGCACGTGTTATATATGATAAGCCTGGCACAGGTCCCCACTACTGTGTAAGAAAAAGAAGTGTATACAGTGAGTGAGACCAAGTGATTGGGATTCAGACTGCCTGAGCTAGCTGTAAGCTTTCGCAGAGACACATATTCACCTAAGGTTTCAATGCTCATTTGCAGAGTCGGGAGAATAAAGTATTTCCCTCAGTGGTTACTGTGGGAGATTTAATGAGCTAATGTATGCAAAATACAACGTATACTCTCAATAAACATCATATTCATTATTAGAGTTATTGTTATTGAGGTTCCCACATGATATTCAGGAGTTAGGGACAATTTTTCTCTGTCTTCCCCACTGCCTGACACGCCACTCTCTAATGAATTGGGAGCCCAGACTAGAATTCTGGGCAGATAGTAAGATTGTACTGTTCCAGAAACATTTTAGATAAAATGGTTCCAAACATGTCCCAACCTTCTAGATGCCCTACACTACATAGTTAAATATGTAGCAACCTGAGCAAGAGAAAAGATAGTCTGTCTCCTAGGTAGGCATGATAACTGAGGGAACACACATCTAGGTAGAAGAGAAAGGGGATTTCTGAGATTCTACCTTCCTGCAGAAGGCAACGCTTTGCTAGAGCCATAGCATCTTTAAAAACCAATGAAAAAAACTAGCTGTTGAAGGAATGAGTCTCTGTATCCCATAGGCATAGAAGATACAGTGTTAGATATATTTACATGGATTGGCTATTATTTTGAATTGAGCTCTTACTAAAATTTTATTTCCTCCTCTATGATCCCATAAAACCTAGTACATACTTTAATATTGTACCAAAAACACTATATTGCAATTTGGCTTTGTGATGTTCATCTGTCTACCCTATTATGCTATGAGATTCCTAATGTGTTTGTCTTTGTATCCCAAACACCTAGCACAAGGTTTGGCACATATTAAATACTAATTCTGCTTATTTTTAAAATAGGTGAATGAAAAAATGACCATGGTACAAGACACATTAAATACTCCATTATCTCATTCTCCCTAAAGGAACAAGAATAATAAAATTAGGCGTAGGGAATGTCTTATTCTCTTATGTGACTCCATCTTATTATAGAAGACTCACAAATGCACTCTATGTCCGACAGACGGCGCATTAGAGTAAACATTTCTTACCTGGCCCAACTCGCTAGAAAACTGCCTTCTTGGTGAAGGAGTTGCCTAAACTTTAACAAAATCCTTGTGATCCGTAATCTCTCAGAAAAGATTAACTGCCTTTCTTATCAAATGTGTAAACTTCTTGTTAGAGCCAGCTGGGTTGATTTCAGATTTTATTTTGTCAGGGCTTAAGCTAATAGGCAGCAAGAATTTTGTTTACTAAGGAGTTATCAATGCAATTCCTTAAGTGACTATGTTATATAATATATATCCCCAAATCACTGGGTTCAATTGATTCTCTCATTCATTCATGAGCTAACCATGCCACCTCTCTCTAAGGTGTCTGACAAGAGAGGAGGACCATCTGCCTCAATCCTTTCCTTAAATTCATGGTGACTGTCCAAGGATGTGTGGCTCTCAGAAGACAGAATGTCATACTTCAGGCTTGGGAATTCTAAGAGCTAATGTGTTCCAAATCAACTTCATATCCATTTTTTATGGGGCCGGGGGTGGTGGCAGTGGCGAGAAAGAATAGAAGCAAGGTTCTGACACACGCACAGGTGCTCCTGAAGACACTGTACTTCTGTGTGCTTCGATTCTGGTATATAGTGTTTTCCTCCAAGGCCTTGTGCAGTACAAAGAGCCCAGGTATGGGAACATTAGAAAGAATACAGGACTGAGTATCCAGATTTTGGGTTCTAGTCTCTGCTCTGCCAACAACTAATGTAAGTAGACACAACCAGCCATTTTATCTCTTCAGGTGTCAATTTATAATTTTGTAAAGTGAAAATAATGGAATAGATGATATTTATAGTTCCTTTAGCATTCAAATGATAAGAACTCCATGCCTTCTTTTACAGAACTCCAAACTATTTTGAACCTCTATTTTTAGCCATAGCCACTAAAGCTATTACTTGGCATAACAATGACAAATCAATCTGGGTGACTGTTCTTCCCAGTTCCCTCCAGCCTTGCACTTCCTGTTGACTTTGGATAAAGGAATTCTTTTCCTTTGCTATGTGGTAACCTTTGGCATAGATACTGGTTTAAGGATATAGAAGTACTATGACATCTCTATGGAGGCTGACTGTAGTAGTCATGTGGCCCTTCCACGTGGTCCTAAGTATAAATTCAGTAATTTAAAGTAGTCCCGGGAAATTTAGATTCCTCTTATATTGGAAGATACCTTTTTCATGGATATGAAAATACTCAAGTATTTTGCAATTAAGAGGAGTAATTTCCTTCCTGATAACCTTGCTTGACAATTTCAAACTTCTAACTGTCCTCACTTGTTCAATTCTCCTTCCCTGTCTCTGCTCAGTGGTCACAGGGGTGTTAAAGATGCACCCTACGGGGTGCACCTGAGCCTGGGTGGCTCAGTCTGGTAAGCATCCGACTCTTGATTGCGGCTCAGGTCATGATCTCATGGTTTGTGAGACTGAGCCCTGAGTAGGGCCTTGCTGATAGCATCAAGCCTGCTTGGGATTCTTTTCCTCCCTCTCCCTCTGCCCCTCCTCTGTTCGTGTTCTCTCTTTCTCTCTCTCTCAAAATAAATGAACTTAAAAAAAAAAAGCGCACAGAATAAGGGAAGGAAATTAACATTTCTAGAAAACCTCTGAACTCAGAGTTTGACCTGTGTCCACAGACGCTACACCACAGAAGGGTGAAAAGCCTGGTTTTGGCCCTTTCCCTTTCCCCTCCATGTGTTTGTTACATAGCATGCCCGAGTACTTAGCAGGACTAAGCACACTGCTCTGGCTGAAAGAACCCTGAGGCCCATTTCCCCAGAAGAAACCATCACTTCCCAGGAAGACACCTTCCCAGGCAGAGGGTGGCCGCAGAGCTCAGCCAGGAGGAGAGCTGGTGAGAACAATGTCACAGGTTTCAGTCCTCCAAGGCCAGTTTTCTGACTGCACTGCCATTTGTCTAATCATGTCGCTGGGGCCTGATTGTGGTTGATCCTCCATCTTTGAATTTTGTGTCAAGGTTCTCAGTGGGAGTCGGGACATGGGCAATCTGGGGGACTCTGGGCCTGTGTGTGAGAGGCTGGAGCGCGTCTCTGTGAGTGCCTAGGCACTTGGCCTTTTACCCTCGTGACACACATGCAAACACGAATAGTCATTACACCATTTTACACATAAGGAAACTGAGGCTCAGAGAGTTTATGCGACTTGTCTGAAGCGCTGAGCAAGGAATAAAATTCATTTTCCCATCGCATCATGCTATTTCCCAAAATAATCTGCCCTGATTCAAAAGATTCCTCATTTTATATGAAGCAAAAGATGATCGAAAAGTCCCAGCATTTGAGAACAAAGAACAGACATGACGATGGTCCATGCTGAATGACAAATTTGAATCAGTCCTTTAATTTATTTTAGTCCACATGGGAGATACATGTAACCATATTCAGAAGAATGAAAAGAGAACAATTTGAAGTTGAATTTTCTCCTGAATGTGATACTAGATGTTTGGTAAAATTTCCCTCTCCTGTGAACATTTGAGAGGTACTGGGAGGGTCTAATCTGATTCTCCTGGCATTGTCTTTCCCAAACAGCTGGTGTGCTGGAGCCAGTTCACACTGGCTCTCCTGAGCTGACTGTATCTATTTCCAACTCTGGTCGCCTGAAATTGGCCACAATGGGAGCATTTACACCACGGAAATCAGTCAACTCTACAAACCAGAAACACCCGCTTCCCACCCCGGTTTTCCCCCTCCTGAGATCTGGCTGGTAAAGATTTATCCTTACATCTTAGACTGTCAGTCTTAATCACAGATTTTTGGTAATCTGACAGCATAAGTGATGCTAGATGAGGCTGGTTTTCTTAAGAATATGATTCTCTGCCATGACATCAGGATAACTGAAATCTGGCACAAGGGATACAGTGTGCAAAACGTCCCAGACTGTTAACTAACTGTGAGCGTAGTGTTTCTCAGAAACTTGGAAGAGAACTCCTGTAAACTCCTTCCAGACCCTCGGGAGAAGCCAGGAATAATTATTCTCTTGAAAATGTTAAATACTACAAGAAGAAAAAGGAGGGAAGGGAAGACACATTCATCAAGAGAACCCACTAAAATGTTCTCCAAAAATATCTTTAATGTTTTATGTGAAAACTGAGTTGTAGATAATTCGTTTTGCAAAAATAAAAGGTTAGACTCGGACGATCATGTCAAAGGAGTAGAGAACTTTAATAAAGATGCACGGAAAATCAGGAAATATGCAGGAAGGGGCTGCTCTGTGATCCCCTAAGCCCACTTTTCTTTGGACTTTGATGTTCCAGCTCAAAAAACATAGCTACAATACTTGCATGTGGCTCATGCGGGGGGGGGGCGCGTGTAAAATGCCATAATCATTTTGGAAAAGTGGCGGTTTTTACCACTTATGAATATTTTACCCGAGAGTAATAAAAGCTGTGTATGTACACAAAGCAGCTTTATTCATAACAGTCCCAAAGTAGAAACAACACAAATATCCAGTAACAGGACATCTGTAATATATTCATACACTGGAAGAATGGACTCAGCATTTAAAAGGAACTAACGATCAGTAAATGTGGTGTGTCTTACAAACAGTAGTGGAGAATGTTCTGGGGTGCTGTAAATGTTCTAATTCTTGATTTGGAATAGCGCTGTACACTTAGAGAGATCATGAGTCTTTCATTAAATGGAAATTAGATCTTGATAGACCTCTGCACATACGAAGAAATGTAAATAAATACACATACTTAAATTTCTAATCTAATTAAGGAATCTATTGCAACAAGCCAGGCTCCCCTCAGCCCAAAGAATTTCACACTTTCTCTCTGCCCTTGCGATACTTGGATTTCCAGTTTTCAGGACATGGATTCAGGCTTCACGGTGATGCTGCAAGTTGGAACCTTGTGTAATCACCCCCAGGTCATTTCCCTCTAGCTTGCCGACTTCCCATCACTGACACAATGCCTCATCTGGCCACCCCCGCCAGGCCTCGAGAGAAAGTTTGGGAGACAGGTTCAACCTGGTGGGGAATTCCTCTCCCCCGCACACTCTCCAGCTCCCTGCTGCGGCGGGTCACACAGCCCAGCGGGGCATGAATCAGCCTCCCTTCCAGGCTCCGCATAGGCACGCTCCGCCCCGTCCGGGGTCGGAGGAGGCTCACCCTACTACATAAAGCAAGCACCCACCACGTCGGCACCCAGGCCGCCTAGAGGCTGAACTCTGTGCACTCTTTTCCAACGGGACTTTCAAGGAACGCCTCGCCCCGAGGGCCACTTGAACACGGCACCATGGACCTTACTGGACCTCTCGGGCTGTTGCTTCTGCCGTTGCTCCTGATGGGGACCGTGCTGGGCGATGGGGTTCAGGAGGCGCCAGGTACTGGCTGGTCCGGGACCCCCTGTTTGCGCCCTGCTTCCGCGGGGATAGGCAGTAAGGGCGCTGCGGCTGTGGGATCCCGGCACCCGCCCTCTCCACCTCGATTTCCCCGGGCCCCTGCCGCACAGGAGTCTAGGAGCCGTGGGAAGACGCACTGCGGCCAAGTTTATACTTTCTGTCTCTGCAAACCTCCCTGTGCTCGGAAACAGGCGGCAAAACTCCCCGGGGAAGCCTCTACCTTCCCGGGAGACGGGAGACGTGGCTGAGCTCCTTCCCTCTCTCAGCCTCTCCTTTTGCTCCTCCTGTAGGAAACAATGCGGAGATCTGCCTCCTGCCCCCGGACGAAGGGCCCTGCCGGGCCCGGATCCCCAGTTACTACTACGACAGGTACACGCAGAGCTGCCGCAAGTTCATGTACGGGGGATGCGAGGGCAACGACAACAATTTCGAAACTAGGGAGGCCTGCGATGAAGCCTGCTGGAGGATAGAGAGTAAGTTGTCACGCGCAAGCTCAGAACTCTTGCGCGCTCCTTGCACAGAAGGGCTGGTGGTAATTTAATTTTATGCCTCCTTGAGGACACCGTTTCCTCGTGTCGATCATCCATCAACCTGAAATACTTCCAGTGGATTTTATTATTAAAGTATGATTTAGCTAACTATAAATTTTCCTTTTGTTCCAGGATGCCCAAAGATGTTTTGGGTTAGTACAGAGATAGAGTGGAGATTCATGATAATGTTTTCTATTTTACTTTAATTGTATTTACTGTATCTGTTAACACCAGTTAACAGAATATGGGACGTTGCCGTTCAAGGAACTAAGCCAAGGGAAAGTACCCATCCCTGTGAATAAGTTTAATTAACTTCATGTGTAGAAAAATCAGAACGCCCTGTGAGAACAAAGAGAATTCCCACTACATTTGACTGACTCAGGTCTGGAGCCACTGTTTAAAAAAAAAAAAAAAAAAAAAAAAAAAAAAAAGCTAAACTAACTGGATTAATGAAAAGTCTCTTGGGGATTTACTATCCCAGAACTAAATGTGATGCTCTTTTCTGAAAATAGAGTAAAGTTGTGATGTAATACTAAGAAAGATAATTTTTGACTAACATTGTTTTCTGCCCTCCTTTTCCTAGAAGTTCCCAAAATTTGCAGGCTGGAAGTTAGTGAGGGGCAGTGCGGAGAGCCCAGAGAAGAGTATTTCTTCAATCTCAGTTCCATGACATGTGAAAAATTCCTGTCTGGCGGGTGTCAGAGCAATGAAAACAGGTTCCCGGATGAGGCTACCTGTATGGGCTTCTGTGCACCGAAGAAAAGTAAATACTACTTTTATGTCATTTCTATTTCATTGCTTTATTAAGACTTTGGGAGGAAAAGAATCAACAATCTGATGTGGAAATCACATGGTTTGTGTTCTGGTGATTTCACATACAGTACGATACTGACCTTCACACTATTGCCGTGTGAGAGTATAATTATTCCCGTTTTTACTTATGAGAGGAAAGGCTACCAGAAGCTACTCACTTGCCAAGTTCTCGGGGCTGCAAAGTCACAAGGCCATGCATGATTTCAGTCTTTGCTTCCTCTTCTGGATTGTTTCTTTAGAACTGTTTCTTATCTACTTAATTTACACATAAAAATTACAGTATTCTGAATGTCATGACCTCAGGTTTGGGATCACTTGTTATAGGAGGTAGTGGGATAGATATAGACTTAAGATGGTGAAACTTGAAAATTTATATCTAAAGTTTTTGTCTAGATTTCTGTATCCTTTAATAATTGCGAATTGCAGGACAAAGAGATCTCTATCCTTCTTTGTTCTCCTCCCTGTTTCTTACCTACATCCTCACCCCCGCCGTCCCTATTGAGAGGCTACTAGGGCAGCATCTTTGTAGAGGTAGACAACACAGACATTTTCCCCATGCATAGCAGACACATGCACAAATATATATAAACTTAACAAACAAGGAAAACTTGCTTTGGCAGAGCTTTGAGGAAACTATAGCTATTTGCTGTGTTCAAAATGTAAAATCTTGAGTTAATAAACAGATGGTGGTTGCTGGTGTTTTCTTAAATTTTTTGTGTAAATGTAAATATTCCAGGGGCTATTTGGGAATTAGATACGTGTATTCTTGATTAAGAGTGGAAGGAGAGGGGATAAAAACATTTAAAATGAACCTACCAACACAAGAAACTTTACTAAAGCATGACATATATCAGCCCTTGAAACACGACCCATTTCTACCTGACCACCTCTGTTCTTTGGGTTTAATTTCTTTACATATTCAAATGATAAAAGGACATAGCTTCAGATGAAATTCTCTCCAGCTTACGAAAACTTTAGATTTAACAAAGTATAGCATGGAAGCTTTCTTGAAAATGGAGACACCCTTTTTAAATGGGTCGGTATGATATTTTAGATTCAGAATGAAGCTTCTATGGGATTAGATTTTCTTCAGTTACTTCAATCATCACAATTTATTAACTCTGGTATTAACTGCATTTCTAATTTTATTTTCTTTTTTTCATAAAGGTCCGTCATTTTGCTATAGTCCAAAAGATGAAGGACTATGCTCGGCTAACGTGACTCGCTATTATTTTAATCCAAGACACAAAGCTTGTGAGGCCTTCACCTATACTGGCTGTGGAGGGAATGAGAATAACTTTATTAACATGAAGGACTGCAAACATGTCTGTATCAAAGGTAGTGAATTTTATCTTATTCAATTTTTAAACTAATTTTATAAATAATTCATAAGCAAATTTATATTTTTATGTATCCATTACCCTAATAGCATATTGACATTTCTAGACTACTTCTACATAAATAGTATTTAGTACTGATCAATTTTGTTAAATGCTAATGCTGTCTAGCTACAATAGACAGTAACTGTATCCTCACATTTTATAGGTAGAAAGTTACTAACCTGAGTGGATACTGCATAAAACTGACTTTATAATCATTAAAAATGGTTGAGGTGAGTTTGTAAGCATGTCGGAACTGTTGATTTAAAGTGAGTGTATGGGCTGAAGATCTATGATATTTATTTTTATTTTGTTAACTTTAGCTTTGAAGAAGGAAAAGAAAAGGAAGATGCCAAAGCTTTTCTTTGCTAACAGAAGACTGAAGATTTGGAAGAAGCAATTTTAACCTTTTTTCCTATATTTCATCTTGTGAATGCTATTGCCCTTATGGGATACCTGAATAATAATATGGTAACGTGGGTAAATGAATCATTAGTGATTTACTTGCCAGCTTTTATTGCTACAGGTTACTTTTTTGTGTATTTTTATACGTAACTAGCTGCTATTCAAATGTGAATCTATTATTTTTAATTTACTATTCACCTAAGTGAGGTTGAATTCTTACTGTGCATAAGACATAAAAGCAAATATGACTCACCCAGTTCTTGGGGTTGTTCTTCCTGAAATCAGAAGGTGACGACAGCTGAAAAGCATAAAACAAAATAATCATGTTGTCTTAATATATGTCATAAAAACGACCAGCAAATACATTTCATTTTGCATTTAAAAGTTGAATTATACTTTAGGCCCAAGGAAACAAACCTGCAAATTGATCAACACTTGAGACAATATTACAAGCGCTGTTATGTAGACACATGACTAACTTCTATTTCTGTGGTGTCGTTTAAAAGATAATAAAATAACTTTTTTTGACTGAATAAAAAGTTTGTAAATTTACTAAAATCAGAAATGTTTTCTTCTAGGAATAAAATTCTCTCTCTCTCTCTGTTTCCATGCATCCATCCCCATTCACATGTATATATATGTTCTATATACATATAGAATGGATGGCTTTTAATATTCTATTGTTACCTGACTTCCTAAGACATAATAAACTGGAGACCACTAAAATTGTTAAAATTTTTAACTGTTCAAGGTGTTTATTTATATTAAACCAGAGACCATGCAAGAATTTTATAATTTAAATTCCACTACTGAATCATTCTTGATAAATATGATCCTTCCAGTTAAACAGTTTTTTCTTTTTTCTGTAATTAAGTTTTTTTTGTTTTTTTTTAATTTTTTTAACATTTATTTATTTTTGAGAGACACAGAGACAGAGCGTGAACAGGGGAAGGGCAGAGAGAGAGGGAGATACAGAATCCGAAGCAGGCTCCAGGCGCTGATGAGCCATCAGCACAGAGCCCGACATGGGGCTCGAACTCCAGACCATGAGATCATGATCTGAGCTGAAGCCAGCTGCTTAACCAACCAACTGAGCCATCCAGGCGCCCCATAAAGCTTTTTTTTAAATTCCTACATTTTCATGGCAAGATTAATATGTTTAGAAGTATGCCCCTAATGTACCAAAATTATAAATGCATTTGCCCTTTGCTTGAGCAATTCCGCCCTTAATATTCTATCCCAGAGGCGCCTGGGGGTGACCCAGTGGTGACAGCTGGATTGTCCCACCCTTGATTTCAGCTCAGGGTCATAGGATCGAACCCCACATCAGGCTCTGCGCTGAGCATAGAGCCTGCTTAAGATTTTCTCTCTCTCTTTCTCTCCCTCTGCCCCTATGCCCCACTTCTCTCTCTCTCTCAAATCAAATCAAAACAAACAAATCTATCCGAAAAGTATTGTGAGAAAAATACAAAATGGTATAAGCATGAGGACATTCATTGATGTATTATTTGGAACAACTGAAAACTGGAAACAAATCAGATAATCATCAACAGAGGATTGGATGAAGAAATTATGGACGAAAACAGGAAAGTATCTACATATGGGTATCAGCTGATCCTCAGAATACATTTAAAAAACAGGATCTAGAACAACGTGAATAAAATATACACACCACAGAGGACATGAGGATATTAAAAAGAGTTGCCCATTGCAAGAAGGAGAAAACAGAGGATGGGACAGGTATGGAGACAAAATTTATGTGAATCGACCTTATTATATAGTTTTGATCTTACACCATGCAAACACTGCATAATTTAAAACTAAAATTCATAAAAAGAATAGAAAGTATTCCTTCTGCAATTAGAAACAAACCAAAACAATTGAGCCCAAATGAATATCAGACGGTGGCATAACTACACGAAGAATATATAATTATTTCCGGTGACTTTCGAAGCCAGTATTTTGACTATCTGTCTTTTAAAGGCTATAATCTAAGGGTCAAATAAATTCTGAAGAAATCTGAAAATGCATTTAGTAGTCCTATTAGTAATATTGATATTGTTATTTTGAACTTATCGTATATAGAAAATATATTTCTTTAGAAGTCAAGATTTTCAGTGTTAGGAGAAAAAGACAGAAGTATAAAATTAAGGAATTAAGAAAAGCCTTTAACTTTTATATTGGAATTATAAACATGAGTATGAATTCAAAATTTATTTTCTCTTTCAAAAAAAAAAGTCTTTTCCACCTTCCATTTAAAAGTCCTTGAAGCAATGATAATCCAGTAGCAGTAAGTACACCTGCCAGGGTTCTGAGAAGAAATCGTCAACTCCAGGTGTAGGACAGGAAATACGTAAGATGAACCTGGGCCATCTCACTCCAGGTAGCGAGGAAGCTATCAAAGATTAATGAGTCAGGGGCACCTGGGTGGCTCAGTTGGGGAACTGTCCGACTTCGGTTCAGGTCATGATCGCACAGTTTGTAGGTTCAAGCCCCACATGGGGCTCTGTGCTGACAGCTCAGGGACTGGAACCTGCTTTGGATTCTGTGTCTCCCTCCCTTTCTACTCCTCCTCCACTCACTCTCTGTCTCTCTCTCTCAAAAATAAACACTAAAATATTTTAAAAAGAAGACTAATGAATCATATCATTAAAACAGGAAGATAACAAGGGCTTTTCAATGATCTAAAATGAGGCAATATGAACTTCAAAACGAATAATGACCACAATACACATAAATATATAAAAATGAATACAAAATTAATTAACAATTATACACACATGCATACCTCCTTGGTCACTTTTGGAGGCTGCTAGGGCACTCTCTCATTACTTTGAAAACTGATAAATTAACAGAAAGAATAAAGTATTTATCTTTTTTTTACTTATCCTTAAATTTATACCACTGGCGGGGAGCCTGGGTGGCTCAGTCGGTTAAGCGCCCAACTTTGCCTCAGGTCATGATCTCACAGCTCATGAGTTCAAGCCCCGCGTTGGGCTCTGTGCTGACAGCTCAGAGCCTGGAACCTGCTTCAGATGCGGTGTCTCCCTCTCTCTCTACCCCTTCCTAGCTTGCATTCTGTCTGTCTCTCTCTTTCAAAAATAAATAAACATTAATAAAAATTAAAAAAAATATATACCACTGGGAAACTAAATAATGTATAAAAGTTATTCAAGGAAGAATCTCACCTCATACTTGGATGGAAATGTTAGAAGATAACCCTAATGAAAGTATGCTGCTGGGTAATGATCCTCTGTGGATGCCGAAGCCGTGGCTTGAAAGGCTGATGGAGGAATTAGGCTTATATCTCTGAATCCGTGGACAATTTCAGCATTACTCAAAACGTAATGCCAACAGACATTCTTTGCTTCTTAATATGATGCAGTAAGTAGCGCACACCTCCTCCTCATGACGAAATCTGGAAGAAAGAAAAAAATTTGAACCTGAAGTTAATCACACGTCTACATCTATTACTCATGAGGCAATATTGGGGATAAAGGAACAAGTTAGAAGAAATCAGGGAAAGTCAACCAGCCAAATCCATAATGTTGGCCACTCTACAGGACAAATACCTTAGGTTTTCAACAAACCAGTGAACTTTGTAAAAGGAGTGGGAAGAGGAGGCTATGCTTTTATAGCTTTTACGTGGGATGCTGCATGTCATTAAAAGGTTTTTGGTGGCATAAGACCTGCATTTGTGACTACTTTTGGTGGTTTTTGAGAATGATTAGGGCAAAAGGATCTTATGTATTCTGAGACTGTCCAGTTAGTGATACGGAGCCTTTGGGAATTCTGGGGGTTCCAAGTGCTACAGGGAAGCTTGATTTGGTATTTGAGGCCTTTAACTCCCCTGCAGCTAAAGCCATCAGGAGTTGGCTCAGCCTACATTCAGCTACAGCTGCAGCTTTCTGTTCCCCTTGGGTAGGAATTTTGAAAACAATTTTCTAATACCCCAAGCCTCTGCCATTTTATTTTAACGAAGAAGTATATAAAGCTGTCGTAGGTCATCCTACGGTCTAAGGGAAATTCCTTCTCACCACAGCCTGAAGAAAAGTCACTGCTGTGGTTTCACCAGACAGACTGATTAAAAGGAATGTCTCGTTCTAGGATACAAAAAGACACAAAAAAGAATGGACTGGCTTTTAATAACATAGTCTTTTATTGAAAAAAAAAATTATTCTGAACCACCACTCGTTCCCACTCTATGCATGCAGATTGTCACATGTTTAACCACAGAAACTGTAACGGAGCCTTTAAGATTGCCTGGATCACAGCATCTCCAGATATACATGCTATCTCTGCCAACAGTCTTGGAGACATTTAGCTGATGATATTACTCAGTAATGTCCTTTAAAGAATCTGTTCTGGGGCACCTGGGTGGCTCAGTCGGTTAAGCGTCCGACTTCGGCTCAGGTCATGATCTCACAGTCTGTGAGTTTGAGCCCTACGTCAGGCTCTGTGCTGACAGCTCAGAGCTTGGAGCTTGTTTCAGATTCTGTGTCTCCCTCTCTCTCTGCCCTTTCCCCACTCATACTCTGTCTCTCTCTCTCTCTCTCCCTCTCTAAAATAAATAAACATTTAGAAAAGAAATAAAGCATCTGTTCTGGAGGGTAATAGTGGCTCCAGTAAAATATAGATCTTGGGCTAAAAATAAGGAGAGGTGGAAAAGTAGTTTGTAGTTTTAAGAGATTCTTCATCTAGGTATTATAAGCCTAGAATGGAGGCAAGCGAATGTGGGAATCGGAACCATCCAAAATTATTTTGTCTTCACTCAGTAAGTATTCAATTGGTCACCAAGTGTATCTGTTCAAGTTTAGTCTAATACTGCTTTCCAGAAAAATTTAAACATTTTCCCAAATTTCCTCCCTGCCTGTCTGCTCCCTATCCAATCATCCACACTGACACCAGGGTAATCTTTCTGGAAAAAAAAAAAAAAAAAAATCTTATCAAGTTACTCCTCTTACAACTCTTCAGTGGTTTCCTGAAACTGCCCAAAGCCCCTAGTGTGTCATTTAAGACTTCTTACAAGTGGGCCATGACATTCCTCTCCGGATTTATCTCCCCCATTCCACCATCACCAGTAAGCTACAATTCGGTTGCACTAAATTATGTTCAATTTCTCAAGAACGTCATACTTCTTTGTTTTTGTTTTCTGTAAGGTAATTAACAAATTTTATGCATGAGAACCATCCAGGGAGCCAGGTATACGGCAGGCTCCTATGCCCAAAGCCCAGAGGTTTTGATATAGTGAGTTTGAGTTGGCAAAGATGTACATGACAGACAATGACTCCAGATGATTAGGAAGTACAGTCATGCCACACTTTGAGGAACACTATTTTATGCCTCAGTGTAAGTTTCTGTTTTCTTTGAAATGAATACCTTCCCTCCTTACTAACCACTTGGTAAGCTGAATCTTCTTGTTGGCACAGTATTCCTTGAGCTACCTCAAGCAGGTTTAATCTTTTGTCCTGTGGGGTTGGCTATATCTAGTACAACTTCCTAGTTGCACTAAGATACCATTTAGTTATTTTCCTAGGGGTTTTGTTGTTAGGGTGTTCAAGTTTTTCATGCAAAACTAATAGGTTATATTTTGATTTTAAAATATGTTATTATATTCACTGTATACTATATAGAAAATTAAAAGTATATGTAAAGATAAGAATAAAAATAATCCAAAATTTCATCACTAAGTAATTAACAACCACTGTTCTGTTTCCTTGAGGTAGAAGTAACTTAGTCAAGAGGTATGAACATATTAATGGTCTCAGTATATGCTAACAAATTACATTAAAAAGTTATATCAGTTTATCTCCATCTAAGAATATAAGAATGTATGCAAATGCTCAACACACTGGATTTTAAAAGAACAGAAAAATAAATTCACTTCTTTGTCATAATAAAATTGCATCCCACCACTATTTTAATTGGTATTTCCAGGATTATTATTAAGGTTGAACCTTTACAAATTTTATACATTTTCTCTCATTAAAGGTTAATACTTCCCTTTAAACTCAGCTCAAATTTTTAACATAAAAATAGAGCTTAAAGCTTACCATTTAATTTTAATCATGAAAGGTTTCAAATGTACAGAAAATTACAGAAAACTAGTATTACTGACCCAGTTTGGAAAACAGGCTAGATTTGTTTCAGGTGATTTTTCTATTTTAATGGAGCTTAAGATTCAAAATGCCCCTCACCCTATTTTCCTCTCTCAAGAGAAGTAACTGCTCTCCTGATGTTGGAGTGTATACATTCTCTGCATATTTCTTTTTAAGTTTTTTAATGTTTATTTATTTTTGAGAGACAGAGAGACAGAGCATGAACAGGGGAGGGGAAGAGAGAGGGAGACACAGAATCGGAATCCGAAGCAGCCTCCATGCTCTGAGCTGTCAGCACAGAGCCGATGCTAGGCTTGGACTCATGAACAAGATCATGACCTGAGCCAAAGTTGGACACAACCAACTGAGCCGCTACCAGGTGCCCCAATTCTCTGCATATTTTAATGCTTGTATTATAAATATAATGACCCATGAAGTACTGTTCTATGTGCTTTAAAATTACTTACATGGTGTCACACCATGTATATCCATCGCCACCATCCAGTTTTACTACCATGTTTTGGATATACCCTCTAAATCCGTATTATTTTCTGAAGATCTGCTTCATTTATTTTTACTACTCTCTGGTATTCCATTACATAAATATAGCACAATGTGTTCACTTCCCTGTTGATGGATATTTAGTTTAGTCCCAAATTTTGATTATTATAAGTAATATTTATATACATATCTCATTACACACACATATGTGCATGAAAGTGAAATTGTCAAAGACAGACAACCTAGACATTCAACCTACTATATTTTGCCCAACTGCTCTCCAAATACTCGTAGCCAGCGATGTATAAGAATTTATACTTCTTCAAGTTTTTGACAACATTGTGCATCACTGAAGTCTTTATTGACATTCATATAAGTGAGAAGTAATGAGGTCATTACTGTTTTCATTTTTATTCTCTAATTAATAAGGGGACTTCAAATTATTTCTTCACATTTTATTGGCCATTCTTTTTCTATAAATTGCCTCTTTACACTCGGTTCATATTTTTCCATTTGACTCTGTGTCTTTTATTATTAACATATATTTTTTATGCATTCTATGTAAGAAGTCCTTGTTAGTTATATAATATAGAGATACCTTCTTCCAATTTGTGTAAATAGTGATGTTATTTTGTTTTTCCTTTGCCTGTTGGATTATGATGTTACAGTATTGCATGAACTGTCAGAAATCTGGGTTAATTTAGCACTTTCTCAACTTTTAAATTGATTATGTGACCTCATTACAAGAAAGCAGGCAGTATGATGTTTGTGCCAAAGCCCAGGAGATCATGTGGTATTTCCTTAGTAAAACACAATCACATTTGAACAACGAGCTAAGAAAGGCTTTATGTATTAGAAGAAGCTTTATACTGCATATAAAAAGCAATACTGGAAGAAATATTGGCTAAGAATTTCCCCAAACTAATTTAAGACATAACTATACATTCAAGAAGCTCTGTGTACCCCAAATAGGAAATAAGACAAAACAAACAAAACCAACTAGGCACATCACAGTCCAACTTCTGAAAGCTAAAAACAAACTGACAATCTTCATATACCTAGAAAAACAGAGATAATACCTCCGAATGAGCATCAAAAAGACTGATGACTGACATTTCCACAGAAATTATGGAAGTCGGAAAATGACAGATTAACATTTTAAAGTGCTAAAGAAAAACAAACAAACCCTGCAAACCGATATTCTATATCCAGCAAAAAATCCTGCAGAATCGAAGGATAAGTAAAGATGTTTACAGTTAAACACAGCTGAGAGGCTTTGCTGCCAGCAGATCTGCACTACATGTAACATTATTGGGAATTCTGAAGGAAAATGATTCCAGATGGAAGCACATAACAGCGAAACGGAATGAGAACACGAGAAGATGTAAACATCAAAAACTATAAAGGAGCCCATCTCTGCTGCTGCTCCCACTGTGCGTGCGGAGCTGGGACGCACAGCACGGAGGAGACGGCGCCCTCAGGCTGCGGGAAGCCACACCTGCAGAAGCTGCCACAGGAGATCCCTCACAGCCTAGAATCACCCCTAGGCGTGGCAGACATTACTATCATAGAACGGCCACCTGCTGAACATTACATGGATTCCTCCATGGGAACAAAATAATAACTGCGTGCTACCTGAGGATGTGAAGAATTTTCACCTGATGACCAGTGGCTGCCACATGACATGAGTGTGAAGCTGGACGAGCACACCATTCCACTGGGCGGCATCGCACCTAAGAGCATCTCCAAGCTGCCTCGACTCCACTCAACTAGTCTTCCATGCATTCACTCCCTGATGCACCAACCCTGGCGGGCCTGGAGGATGGCGCACTTGAAGCCAGTGAGAACCGCCAGAGAAGCCTCACTTTGATTCTCACAGTGGGATATCTGAGCTGGATCCTTGCAATGGGAATGGGAAGGTTTGCCTTGCCTACAAAAGAGAGAAACCAGCAATACCACAAGACGCTGAGATCTGGCTACTAGACAGAGTTATACTGGCATTTTCTTGTTTATTTTAATTTCTTTTAATGTTTATTTATTCTTGATGGAGAGGGAGGGAGGGGGGAAAGAGGGAGAGAGAGGGAGAGAGAAAGAGAGGGAGGGGGAGGGAGGGAGAGAGTTGGGGAGGGGCAGAGCACAAGAGGGAGACACAGAATCTGAAACAGTCTCCAGGCTGACGGGGGGCTCAAACCCAGGAATCGCTAGATCATGACATGAGCGAAGTTGGACACTGAACCGACTGAGCCACCCAGGCACCCCTATACTGGCATTTTATCAAAGATACCTTTACCACTTACTATGGCCTGCTCCTCATGCACCTGGGCCTGCTGCAGTGACAGTATGCCTTCACCAGCCATGGCATCCCACATGTCAAACAATGGTTCAACATTTATAAACCCATCACCTACAACACAAACCTCCCCATAGAAGAGACCAACTCCTTCATGAATAAGCTGGATCTCAGCAAAGTGTTCAAGAGCAAGAAGACCTTAATCCCCAAAAAGAAGGAGCCCAAACAGCCTGCAGGTAGCCAGAAAAGGCCCTCAGTTTCTCCCTCCACTTCTAAATTATCTTCTAGCCCTGGAAACCCTGTTGGAAAATTAGCATCCCCTCCTCCCCACCAGTCCCACAGAGATGATTTCCATGCACAGATGGCCCAAGCCTCTTCCCATCTGAGTAAACAAAATCCTAGGCCTTTGACTCCTGTCAGCATTAGCCAAGAGTTCAAGGGCATACTCAGGTCTCCCCCAGAGACGTTTCATCACCCCCGGCCTCTGAAAGCTGTGGAGAGAGTTTCAGAACTTGTTTAAGTAGCTAAATAGATCTGTAAAGAGCTCTCCTTTCTCTCCACTCCCAACCCTCTATACTTCTCAGCGGCAATTAGAGAAGGCCCCCGAAGAAACCACTGGTTCTGACCCATGAGGCATTAGAACGGTGCTGCTCTGTTGGTAACTGCTACCCACATGTGACTGTTTAAAGTATATTAAAAATTCAGTTCCTCAACTGCATTAGTTATGTTGTGAGTATTCATGTGGCTAGTATTATCATCACAGAAAATTCTCCTGGGCAGCACTGCATCAGAATATTTTCATGCTGCCCTTTCCCAGATTAGTTCATTTTTGTTAGAGAATGTGGATATCTTAATTTGATGGGTTATCATGTTCCATTAAATTCTTGAAGATGCAATTGTATATGTTCTTTTTGTCTTTCATAAGCAATTCTCACTCCGCTCCTTTTTTCAGTTTCCTATAAAGTTTGTTGTTTCCAGTAAAAGAAAAAAACTGTCAACAAACATTCCATTTAAAAACATTAAATACTCTATCTTATACATATAAAATACTATATTTAAAATATGTGAAATTGATGGCAACAAAGGTGTTTTGATTAATGGAATTAAGCTATTTTTGTTTCTTGTATGCTTTGGGGAGTATTACAACTTACTATGTAGAACTCATATAGTGATTTTAAGAATAGTCAATGAAATAATAACAATATATGTAGCTAAAAAGCTAATTGAGGAAAGAATGGAATAACAAAAAAAATAATGACCAGAAATAAATAAATAAAAGACCAGAAAAGATAAATGAAGAAACAAAGATGAAACAATTAGAAAATAATGGCAAGATGGCTGACTTAACCTCAACCATCTCAGTAATACAACAGGTAATAATAGGTACCTTGAAATTAATACAAGATTATTGGAAAATCTCTAAGTGTTTGGAAATTAAACACACAGTTATATAGCACATGTGTCAAAAAAGAAATCACAATGAACTACATTTTAAATTGAATGAAAAAAGTCTGACATATCAAAAATTCTGAGATGCAGTTAATGTGGTGACCAAGGGAAATTTTTAGCTCTAAATTAGTATACTGATAAAGAAGTTGAAAATCAATCTTCCAATCTACCATCTCAAGAAACTAGAAAATTAACTACAACGTTAACATATGTAAGTACTCCTTAAAAATAAAATATTTTAAAAGCAGACATCATTGTAAAGAAAATACAGCAAAAATTATTTCTCAAAACATCAAGAATTTTGTTAATAGCAAGATATTAAAGAAAGATAAAAAACATAAATAATCAATATCATAAGTGGAAAAACAGACATTACAAATCCTGAAGATATTGAAAATAGAATGGATATTAACAGGTTAATACCAACAAATTTTATAAATAAGCAAATACATTTAAAACCACACATGGCAAAACATGAATAACTATATCATTTGATAGGTCCAGTGCAAAATGAGAGTTTCTTTGTTCAAACATTGATAAAAAAATTTAAAGATGGTGACAGTAAAGCATTAAATTAAGTGCAAGACATTTGTAAGTGCATGTGATTTCCCAGATCATATGACCATGGGGCTGGCCTTGCTTCTAAAACTGACATAAAAATAGACAGAATTTCTGATCATTTATACATCCATTAAAGAAACTGAAGCTACAGTTTTCAACTTTCCAGAGATTTAACAAGAAATAATCCCGATTTGCAAAATCACTTTCGGCAAACAATAACACTTTGTATTTTTCAAGTCTCTCATAGGGTAATAATTGGCAAGAGCATTGCAAGAAAGAAAAGTTACATGTCAATTTCTTCCTTGTGGATAGTTAAACAAAACCTGAACAAAATAATAGCAAATCAAGTCAAGCAATATATAAGTCATCATGACTAAGTGAAGTGTATTCCAGTTTGCAAGATAGTTTTCAATGCAAGAAAATCCAGTTACTGTAACTGACCACATTAACAAAAAAAATGACAAATATCATACAATCATCTTAATAGATGCAGAAAAGATATTTGATAAAATTGAACATCAATTCATGATAAAAAATAATCTCAACAAATAGGAATAGAAGAGATCCTCTGTCATCTGAAAATGTGTGTCCACAAAACCTATGGTTATCATCATAATTAAAAATGAAATATTGAACATTCCCCCGGTGAGTTTGGGATAAGACAAATTGGTCCAATACTATATTTCTATTCAAATTTTACTGGGACTTCTAAACACTGTAAAGATTCAAGAAAAGGACAAAAAAATCTATAAATATTGTACAGAAAAAAGTAAAATTATCATAGTTTTAAGTAACATTTGAATACCTAGAAAATAAACGGCATCTACAAATGATTCGCATTCATAAGTGAATTAAGCAAGGTCACTGGATACAAAATCAATATTAAAATAAATTGTATTTTTATATATCAGGAACAAGCAATTAGAAAATGAGATATAATATACATACACAAGTTTCCAAAAAATCAAATGCCCAGGAGTAAATGTAGCAAAATACTACAGCAAGAACTCTACCCTGAAGACCACAGTTATTGCTGAGAGAAATTAAAGAAGATCTAAATAAATGGTGATCAATCAATTGTATATCCATGTGAAAAAAAAAGTTAACCTTAATGCCTACTTCACATAACAAACAGAAATTAACTAGAACTAGGCCAAAATTGATATGTGAAAGGCAAATTATTAAGCTCTCAAGGAGAAAATGTAGAAGAATATCTTTATGACCATGGAGTAGTCAAAGGACATAGGACCAAAAAACACACTATCAAAGATAATTGGTGAATTGTACTTCATAAAAATTAAGATGTTATTTTCATCAAAAGAGATTTTAAAAGTAAAAAGTAGGGGCGCCTGGGTGGCTCAGTCGGTTAAGCAGCCGACTTCAGCTCAGGTCATGATCTCACGGTCTGTGAGTTTGAGCCCCACGTCGGGTTCTGTGCTGATGGCTCGGAGCCTGGAGCCTGCTTCAGATTCTGTATCTCCCTCTCTCTCTGCCCTTCCCCTGCTGACGCTCTGTCTCTATGTCTCTCAAAAGTTAAAAAAAAAAAAAAAAAGTAAAAAGTAAATCAAACACTGGAAAAAGTTATTTTCAGTGCATATAGTGGACAAAGAACCCATATCCAGACTATACAAAATTTCCAACTAATCAACAGGAAAACAAACAAACAAAAATAATGGGACAGAAATATGAACAGACACTTTACAAAAGAGAATGTGAAAATTGCGTATGAGGAGGTAATCAACAGAATTACCTATCAGGAATACATTTGCAAGCCATAATAAAATATTACTATCCAGCCACAAGCATGACTAAAATTAAAGGAACTAACAATATCTGGTGTTGGCAAGGACGCACAGGAACTCTAACTATTACACGCTGCTGAAAGAGTGTAAATTGATACAATCATTGTGGACAATTCTTGGGCAGAATCTGCTAATGCTGACCATACAGGTACCACATTGCCCAGCAATTATACTTCTAAGTATATGTCCAACAGAAATATGATGCATATGTCTATCAAAAGACACATAAAAGTGGTCATTTTACCTTTATTCATAATAGCAAAAATCTGGAAACATTTCAACTATCACCAACTTGATAGTGAATAAATGAAATAATACACAGTAATGGGAAAGAAAAATCCACTGCTGAACACAACAACACAGATAAATCTAACAGAAATAAAACTGAGATGAAAAACATACATATTGTATAGTTTATGTATATGATGTATTATTTATATGATGATCAAGAATAGGCAAAACTAATCTGTTGTGATAAAGGTCAGAAGAGGAGTTACTCTTTATTTTGATAAAGGTCAGAAGAGAATATTTGACCTTAAAAGGAAATGAGGTAGGCTTCTGGGGTGGTGATAATAGTCCCTATCTCAATCTGGATGGTCATTACATAGGGACATAAATTAGTAAAAAAATCATTTTTTGTACTTTACTGTATATAAGTTATAACTTGCTTTCAAAAAGCATATGAATTTTTTAATTATTTAATGTTTTTATTTATTTTTGAGAGAGAGAGAGAGAGAGTGTGAGTAGAAGAGGGACAGAGAGAGAGGGAGACACAGAATCCAAAGCAGGCTCCAGGCTCTGAGCTGTCAGCACAGAGCCTGGAGTGGGGCTGGAACCCACAAATCATGAGATCGTGACTTGAGCTTAACTGACTAAGACACCCAGCAGCCCCCAAAAATATTTTTAAAAACAGATACAAATGTGAGACTTGCAAGATGAGAAGTTAGAAATGATTCCAAGGTTTTGTTATTGTTTTGGTTTTGGTTTTTAGCCTAGAATCTGGAAGAATAGCATTATCATTAACTGAGATGGGGAAGGGCATGGGTGGAACATATATTATGGGTTCGACTAAAAGTTCAGTGTTGGACAGGCTGGGTTTGAAGATACCTATTAGATCTCCAATTCAAAGTTGAATTGGTAATAGGGACCTGGAGTTCAGGAGCAAATTGTCCACTGGCATATAGGTGACACTTTTAGCTTTAAGACTGGATGCCATCACCAAAGGAATAAGGATAGACAGAGAATATAAGCGCCTGGTGTGCTGTCAGGTCAAAGAATGGGAGGGACGGAAGGGGAATGCAATGCAATGGAAACTGAGAAGGAGCAACTAAAGAGGAGTGTGACATCCTAGAAACCAAATAATGAAAGTATATCGAAGAGAAGAACTTGACTAACTACATCAAATACCATTGATAAGTCAGATGAGGAATGAGAATCGAATATTAGTTTAGCAAAGAGGATACCTTGGAAACAGCAGTTTAGAGGATATGGAATGCAAATCTGGATGGAGTGAATTTGAAAGACAAGGAGGGGCATCTGAATGGCTCAGTCCAACTTTGGGTCTAGTCATGATCTCATGGTTTGTGAGTTCAAGCCCCACATCAGGCTTGCTGCTGTCAGCACAGAGCCCACTTTGGATCCTCCATCATCTTCTCTCTACCTCTCCCCAGCTTGTGCTCAATCAAAAATAATTTAAAAAAAGAAAAGAAAGAAAGAGAAGGAGAAAGGTGCAGTTGGAGACATTTCTATAGACGTCTCTTTTAAGGAGTTTTGATGCAAAGGAGAGGAAAGGAAAAGTTACGCCATGTAGAAGTGGGACCAAGCATTTTGCTTTTTTTTTTTTTTTTAACAGGTTAGGAGATATAACGGATATTTATATGCGGAGGGAAATGACCTAGTAAAGAGCTAATACAGGCAAGAGAGAAAATTTGGAGCTATATTTTTGTATAGGCAACAGGAGATGGGATCCGGAGCACAAGTGAGGAGGTTTGCCTCAGACTGGCTCATGGGTGGTTGATCTGTGGCAACACATGGGAGAGCAAGGTATGTTAGTGCACATACTTGGAAGTGAGGAGATGTGGTGGCAGGCAGCTGTGGAAGTTATCTTCATGTTGCTTGATTTTCTCAGGAAGAAAGGCAGTTATCAGTCGAAAACGAGGAAGGGAGAGGAGGTTGAGGTGGTTTGAGGACAGCAGAGAATAGAAGGTGAGGATAAATAGCCTTATGGCATACACTGTGATAGTCTGAAAGCATGGCTGGCTGGCTTGAAGTGTGTGTCATGAACATGGTTTTGAATTTTCTACAGTTATTACCACCTCATGGGGCTGACATAAAGCAAGTGGAGAGATTTAACCAGGGTTGTAATTTTTGTGATGTTAGCACAATATTGAGAAATGCACAGGATGGAGTTATGGAATTGAGAGAAGAACAGATACAGGATATATGGAAGGATATGATTACAACTATTATCTATGAAATGTAAGTTAGATGAAGAGAGGAGAGAAACCATCAGGGGAGAAAGCATGAAAAGTGGTAGGATCCATAGACTTCCAGTCTATTGTATATTTGTATTGAACTATATTGGTGAGAAGGAAGGTAATAATATTAGAGAAGAATTAAATGATATAGAAACTAAAAAAAAACAATAGAACATATCAAAGAAGTCAGGAGTTGATTCTTTGAAAAAAGTCAATAAAATTGATATCTTCTAGCCAGACTTATTAAGACAAAAAGAGAAAGGACTCCAATAAATAAAATCACAAATAAGAGAGAAGAAATAACAACACCACAGAAATACAAACAATTATAAGAGAATATTATGAAAAACTATAGGCCAACAAATTGGACAACTTAGAAGAAATGGATAAATTCCTGAAAACATATAAACTATCAAAACTGAAACAGGAAGAAATAGAAACAGGAAGAAACAGAACCAATAACCACCAAAGAAATTGATTCAGTAATCACGAAACTCCCAACAAACCAAAGTCCAGGACCAGACAGCTTTACAGGTGAATTCTACCAAAAGAAGCGTTAACACTTATTCTTCTCAAACTCTTCCAAAAATAAGAAAAGAAAAAGGAAAAATTCCAAATTCATTCTATGAGGACAGTATTTACCCTGATACCAAAACCAGATAAAGACAATACTAAAAAAGAAAACTAGGGTCAACATAACTGATGAACACAGATCAAAAGTTCTCAATAAAATACTGGCAAATTGAATTCAGCAATACATGTAAAATCATTCACCACAATCAAGTGAGATTTATTCCTGGGTTGTAACAGTGGTTCAATATTTGCAAATCAATGTGATACATTATATCACTAGAGAAAGAATAAGAACCATATGATTATTTTAATATACACAGAAAAAGGCATTTGACAAAGCACAACATCCATTTACGATAAAACTCTCAAGAAAGTAGGTTTAGAAGGAACAGACCTCAAAATAATAAAGGCCATCAATGAAAAACCCACAGATAACATCATCCTTAATGGGAAAAACTGAGAGCTTTTCCCATAAGGTCAGGAATAAGACAAAGATGTCTACTCTCATCACTTTTATCCAACATGATATTGGAAGTCCTAGTCACAGGAATCAGACAACAACAATAAATAAAAGGCATCCAAATCAGTAAGAAAGAAATAAAACTTTCACTATTTATAGAAAACCCAAAAGACTCCACCAAAAAACTTCTAAACTGAGTAAAGTCACAGGATACAAATTCAATGTATAGAAATCTATTGCATTTCTACATACACCAATAATGAAGCAGAATTAGGTAAAATTAAGAAGTGATTCCATTTACAACTGCAACCAAATTAATAAGATACCTAGGAAAAACCTAACCAGAGAAGTGAATGTCCTATACTTTGAAACTATAGAACACTGATGAAAGAAATTGCAGACCACAGAAAGAAATGGAAAGACATTCCATTCTCATGGATCAGAATAACAAATACTGTTAAAACGTTTATATGACCCAAAGCAATCTACATGTTTAATGAAATTCCTATCAAAACTCATTTGTCACAGAACTGGAACAAACAATCCTAAAATTTTTATGGAACCAGAAAAGACCCCAAACAGCCAAAGCAACCTTGAAAAAGAAAAGCAAAGCTGGAGACATCACAATTCTGTACTTCAAATTATATTACAAAGCTGTAGTGACCAAAATAGTATGGTACTGGCACCAAAACAGACATATAGATCAATAGAATAGAATGTAAAATCCAGAAATAAACCCACAATTATATGGTCAATTAATCTTCAACAAAGCAGGAAAGAATATCCAATAGTCTCTTCAAAAAATAGCGTTGGGAAAACTCAATAGAAACATGCAGAAAAATGAGCCTGGACCACTTTCTTACACCATACACAGAAACAAATTCAAAATGGATTAAAAACCTAAATTTGAGACCTGAAACCATAAAGGTCCTAGAGGAGAACACACGTAGCAACTTCTTTGACACTGGCTGTGGCAACTTCTTTCTAGATATCTCTCTCGAGGCAAGGGAACAAAAGCAAAAATAAACTCTAGGGATGTCATCAAAATAAAAAGCTTCTTCACAGTGAAAGAAACAATCAGCAAAACTAAAAGGCAACCTATAGAATGGGAGAAGATATTTGCAAATGACATATCTGATAAAGGGTTAGTATCTGAAATATATAAGGAACTTCTACCATGCAACACTCAAAAAACAAATAATCCAACTTAAAAATGAGAAGAAGACATGAACAAACATTTCCCCAAAGACATACATTTGGCCAACAGACACATGAAGAAATGTTCATCATTATTTATGATCAGGGAAAGACAAATCAAAACTACAGTGAGATATCCCCTCACACCTGTCAGAATGGCTAAAATCAACAACATAAGAAACAATAGGTGTTGGTGAGGAAAAAAGAACACTCGTCTACTGTTGATGGGAATGAAATTGGTATAGCCACTCTAGAAAACAGTATGAGTTTCCTCAAAAAGTTAAAAATAGAACTACTTTATGATCCAGAAATTTCAACACCACGTAGTTACCCAAAGAATACAAGAACACTAATTCAAAGGGATACATGCACCACTATGTTTACAGGAGCATTACTTACAATAGCCAAATTATGGAAGCATCCCGGAATGCCCATCGCTAGATGAATGGATAAAGAAGATGTAGTATATATAAACACAATGGAATAGTATTAAGTCATAAAAAAGAATGAAATGTTGCCATTTGCAATGACATAGATGGAACTAGGGAGTCTAATGTTAACAAAATAAGTCAATAAGAGAAAGACAAATACCATATGATTTCACTCATATGTGGAATTTAAGAAACAAAACAAATGAGCAAAGGAGAAAAAAGAGAGAGAGAGAGAGACAAATCAAGAAACGAACTATTAACTATAAATAACAAACTAGTGGTTACCACAGGTGAAGTGGTGGAGAGCAGGAGGGGAAGTGGAGGCTGGGTTAAATAAGTGATGAGGATTAAGGAGTGTACTTGTCATGACTGGCACAGGGTGATGTATGCAAGTGTTGAATTACTATATTGTATACCTGAAACTAACGTAACACTGTATGTTAACTGGAATTATAATAAAAACAAAAAACAGCAACTACCAAAGAAACACATTGCTGACATTTTTCCCTCTGTGACTGTCTTTTTGCCTCAAGCCCCAAAGGGTTTTCTTTAATTTTAGAGTCTATTAATTTTACTAGGTAATATATCATAATTGATCAAAATTTAAAGATCTGTTTTCATAGTTGTTTTTCATCTTGCCATATAAATTTTATTTATACACACATACTACTTGTTTTGCTGATTTTATGTATCTAGAATTTTTCTTTTGAATACCTTTCTCTCTCTCTCTCCCTCACTCTCATTTTGTGTATATTCTCTTGGGTTTTTTAATTCTGTATTCAAATGTTCTTTATTTTAATGCCAAAGCTTTTTTCTGTTGAACAATTTGCAGTTATCTTGATTTCCAAAATGATTTTTTCTCATTTCTCGTGTGAGTTTAGTCAATTCTACTTTTTCCATCTTTCTACATTTTGTCATTTCTATTATTTATTATTATTCAAGTCATTTCTTATTCTTTATTTCTTAGTCTTTATTTTATGGTGTGTTCTCTTATCTACCATTGCTGGTTTTTATATTATGGATTTTATATTTGAGTGCTGGGTTATAATTTTATAGTTTTTCTCTGCTACATTTCTAGGTATATTTTTATCTGGTGAAAAAATTGAGTCTTCCTTTCTTCTTATTATAGCTTCATAAGGATGTCGTTTGATTTTCTGATCATTTTTAAAGTCTTGGATTTTTGTGCCTCAGCAACAACCAGCATCCCTCTGGAGAACTATGAAGAGTTTGGGGGATTACTAGGTTTCTTACTTCAAAAACATACTCTTCTGTTGGTACTCAAAGGTATAAGTAGGAAATGAAGCCGTTTTTGCATAGTCGGTGTGCCTTCTACTTTCTGTGATTCTTTTACTTTCTCTGAGATTCTTGATTTCTATTGTTTTCTTTCTTTTTCCCTTCACTGTCAGATCTTCTAAGGATATTTACTTCCTTAGGGCTGTTGCACTGCCACCTCTGGTTCTGCAACTTGCTATCTCTTCTCTCTCCAACTCCATCAATGGCTGTGGCTTTGATCCACCAGGCTTCGTGCTCTCTTTGAGGCAAAACCCTCTTTTTTGGGGGGTTTACATCATCACATTTCACCAAATGCAGGATTCTACTACTCCGTTTTCCTGCATAATCTTCACATTTTCCCCCCAGTTACACGTAAATAAATGTTTGCGTGTTCCTTTTCTCTTAGTTTCACTCTACATGTAAGTTGTGGATGGTTTTATTAGATCTCTTTATGAATCTGTAACAGTCTTTGGAGGGTGTGTGGAGAGATTACTATTGAAGTATCCAATGTGAAGTCCAAAAATAATGTTAAAACTAAAATAATATTTTAAGTTTTAAAAACCATAATTTTCCTTTCCTCTTTTTTAAACCTACTTTGATTTTTATATTCGCATCTCTTAATACATACAGAATATAAATTATATGTTGACGTTATCTTCAAAGCCTAAGCTCCTTAACCATGAATGATCTTGTGACTTCGGCTTATTTAGTATTTGATGCTAATAGAGTCTTCAGCAAAGACACAAATTGATATAGTCCTGGACTAGAGTTTTGCATCAGAGGCCAACAGTTTCCCTCTGAGACTAAAATGGAGGTTAATCTTATATTAATCTTGCATGTTTTGCTTAGATGATTCTTTTGATATTTGATACTGAAGAGGTCTGCCCTTTGTTCTTAGCCATCCTCCCCTGGAAATTTTTCATCTGAATCACAGCACTGTAATTCTCAAGATAAATTGATATTCTGCATTGTGCTGTTAAGTTAATCTTTTCAGATAACTTATAAAACATTGCTTTTTACAGGAATAAAAAAATAGAGTTGTTCAGCTATAATTTTAATATATTCTTAGTCCCTTTATACTTCCTGAGTTTACTAGAGCTAGATGAATGATGGTATATCATCAGTTTAATTATTACCTGCTAAATACAAACTTTTGTTTCAAATACAGTCTACAATTTTAAATGAATAACTAAAGCTATTTACAACTTTCTAACAAATATTGCTGTCTATAATAAAATGTGGTAAAATGTTATTTTTTAAATCAACCTTTGTATGTAAATGTCACTTCTGATAACTAATAATCAAGGCTGACTTAATATTAAGTGTTATGCTTCAAGGAGACAATTATCTTAAAAGCAGGATATTTCTATGTTAAGTCAATAGTCTCAAAATGTATTAAAGCATTTAACTACTACAGGCCAAGTAATTGCCCTTCTTTAAAAAAAGACAAATTGTTATTTCTTGACTTTCTTTAAAATGGATTTGTGTCAATTTTTATAATAATATAATAGTGTTTTATTCCTTTTTAAAAGTAATTTCTTCAAAATGGAAAAACATTTCATGCTCATGGGTTGGAAGAACAGATATTGTTAAAATGTCGATACTACCCAAAGTAGTCTACATATTTAATGCAATCCCTATCAAAATAACACCAGCATTCTTTCACAGAGCAAGGACACACAATTCTAAAATTTGTATGGAACCAGAAAAGACACTGAATAGCCAAAGTAATGTTGAAAAAGAAAACCAAAGCTGGAGGCATCACAATTCCAGACTTCAAGCTGTATTACAAACCTATAATCATCAAGACAGTATGGTACTGGCACAAAAACAGACACATAGATCAATGGAACACCATACAGAACCCAGAAATGGACCCACAAACATATGGTCAACTAATCTTTGACAAAGCGGGAAAGAATATCCGATGGAAAAAAGACAGTCTCTTTAGCAAATGATGCCGAGAGAACTGGACGGCAATATGCAGAAGAATAAAACTGGACCACTTTCCTACACCATACACAAAAATGAACTCGAAATGAAATAAAGTCCTAAACATAAGACAGGAAGCCATCAAAATCCTAGAGGAAAACACAGGCAGCAACCTCACTGACCTCGGCCATCACAAGTTCTTATTAGACATGTCTCGGGGGGCAAGGGAATCAATAGCAAAAATGAACTATTGGGACCTCATCAAGATAAAAAGCTTCTGTATGGTGAAGGAAACAATCAGCAAAACTAAAAGGCAACCGATGGAATGGTAGAAGATATTTGCAAATGACATATCGGATGAAGGGTTAGTATCCAACATCTATAAAGAACTTATTAAACTCAACACCTAAAAAACAAATAATCCAGTGAAGAAATGAACAAAAGACATGAATAGACACTTTTCCAAAGAAGACATCAGATGGCTAACAGACACACAAAAGGCGCTCAACATCACTCATCATCAGGGAAACATAAATCAAAACCACAATGAGATACCACCTCACATCTATCAGAATGGCTAAAATTAACAACTCAGGCAACAACAGATGTTGGTAAGGATGAGGAGAAAGAGGAACCCTTTTGCACTGCTGGTAGGAATACAAACTGGTGCAGCCACTCTGGAAAACAGTACTGAGGTTCCTCAAAAAATTAAAAATAGAGCTACCCTATTACCCAGCAAATGTACTACTAGGAATTTATCAAAAGGATATAGGTTTGCGGATTCGAAGGGGTACATCCACCCCAATGTTTATAGCAGCACTGTCCACAATAGCCAAAGAATAGAAAGAACCCAAATATATCAACTGATGAATGGATAAAGAAGGCATGGTATCTATATACAATGGAATGTTACTTGGAGATCAAAAAGAATGAAATCTTGCCATTTGCAACAACACGGACAAAACTAGAATGTATTATGCTAAGTGAAATAAGTCAGTCAGAGAAAGATAAATAGCACATGATTTCACTCATACATGGATTTTAAGAAACACAACAGAAAAACATAGGGAAAGGAAAGCAAAAATAAGATAAAAACAGAGAGGGAGACAAACCGTTAAGAGTCTCTTAAATATAGAGAACAAACTGAGGGTTGCTGGAGGGGTGTTGGGTGAGGAGATGGGCTAAATGGGCAAGTGGCATTAAGGAGGGCACTTGTTGGGATGAGCACGGGGTGTTATATGTAAATGATGAAGCACTAAATTCTATTCCTGAAATTATTATTATACTATATATTAACTAATTTGGATTTGGGTAAATTCAAATCTAATAAAAATAAATTTTAAAAGTATTTCCTTCACTATTTGGATACATTTATTCTTCAAGTGAATTTTAGAATCTGTTTTTCATGTTAAAAATAATCCCAGAGCATTAAGTACATTTGCATAATGCATATGCATATATAACACATAGGATAGAATTAGGGTCATAACTTGATAAAAATTGTATTATGATGTGTTTCTAGATCCTACCATCAAGACAGGTGCAAGGTCCAGTACCACTCTATGAAAATTCTTTCCCTTAACTTGTGATAGTTTAAGACTATTAGGAGCTAAGAGGCTTCTTCAGCTCAGTAACAAATGATATTTAAGAGTCAGGGAGAAGTCACCTCCCTGTCCATGGTCCCTATATGTCCTTTTATGGAACAAGATGCACTGTCAGCAAACATCTGTACCTCTGCTTTGCTCTCTGTGAAGCAACTCTTGTAAAGGAGTTGTTTTACTCAGCCACTTGTCTAAATCAACTGGTCCTACACAGGAAAGTAGGCCCACATTGAATCCATATCCTGTTTACTAATGTTGGAGTCAGGGATATTCCTCACTCAGGTACACCCCGCCCTTACTGACTCACTCATAGTCACCTTCTTCTGAAGATGTTCCCTGGAGGGTGCTGTCTGAAAGGAATCAAACGTGTTCCAATTAGTATGTGTGTAACACTTGCCCTTTTGCCTGTGCCAGTAATTCCTCAGAATTCCATGATTTATTACGCTGTATGTAAATGAAAGGCCGACAAAACTCTCTCTCCTGAGAGGGTAGATCCAACATTCCAAAGACAGCTACCATAAATCCATGCATCTCACTTCTTTTAGGGATGATAATCCTAAATATCAAACTGCTTCTTTCTTTTTTTTGTTGGTAGGCTCCATACTCAGTGCAGAGCTCAATGTGGGGCTTGAACTCACAACCTTGAGCTAAGATCTAGAGTCTTATCTCTCTAAGACTGAGATGTTTGACTGAGCTACTCAGGCACCCAAGACCTGCTTCTTTCAAAGATGAGCTACCTTGATTATCTTAAAGATGAATAAAGGAGTAAAACAAACATGGACTTCTCTTGTTTGGCATTATAGTAGAATAACAAAAAAATATTCCTTAGCACATCACGATTCATTTATTTTTAAATTTTTTTAATGTTTATTTATTTTTGAGACAGAGAGAGACACAGCATGAGTGGGGGAGGAGCAGAGAGAGAGGGAGACACAGAATCAGGCTCCAGGCTCTGAGCTGTCAGCACAGAACCTGATGCGGGGCTTGAACTCACGAACTGCAAGATCATGACCTGAGCCGAAGTTGGACGCTCAACCAACTGAGCCACCCAGGCACCCCCATCATGATTCATTTAAATCTTTTCTATTTAAAATTTGTTCTTCATTTTTAAAAAGTTTTGTTTATGTCAGTGGAACTGTGTTATAAATTATATATTGTAACTGGTATTACTGTTAAGTAGAAGAGCTATGATTTGGGGACTAGTTATTTTTTGATGAATCAAATACTAAATGTTTCTTAACTGAAATAATATTATAATATGAGTTTTGAAGATTTTCCACAGAGTGAATCACAAAATTTGCAAATAATAATTATATTTCCTGTTGCCAATATCTGAACAACTTGTTCTTTTCTCTTGTATTGTTACATTGGCTGAAATGATCAGAAACAGTGGTACATAATACTGAGGAAAGTACTTTTGTTTATTTCTGACCTTTATCGATATACTTTTTGCGTTTTATAGTTAACTATGCTGTTGACTGTAGGTTTGAAAATAATAGTTATCAAATTAATGAAGTATAATCTCCTTTGTAATTTACTAGAGGTTTTTCCTTATATCAAGTAGGCATCATAGATCCAGATTGACAGATATTCAGCATATAAATATGGTATTTTTCTCCTTTGGTACTTTGATATGATAAATTATCTAATAGATATATCAATATAGGTTTATCAATAAATCCTAAAACATAAGACATATTATTATTAAACATTTTTAATATGGTGCTAAATTTAATTTGATAATTTTTATAAAAATTTGGTCTGAATCCTATTGTTTTTCTCTAATACTCTCTAAAATGTTAGCATTAATGTTATTTCAGACAAAAAAGTATATTCTAAAATATTCTATCATTTTTCTAGGCCCTGTTTTTTTTTATCATGTTATAAGGTTTATTTATTTGGTTTTTGGAGGATTTTCATAACTCATCTTTTAAATTTTCTGAGCTGAGCACTCTGTTAAAGATAGCTATTTAAATTTTTCTATCTTATTTATGACTTTTAATTTATTCAGGCTTTCTATATCTTCTTAGGTTGCTTTTGGTAATTAAAATTTTCCTTTAAAGTAATTTGATGAAGGCTTTCAAAAATTTTAACATTAAATTTTATATCTTTTTAAGAAAAAAATCATTATATTATCCTTAATTATGGCTTTGCCTACTTTATTAGACTTTTAAATGAACAAATTTTCAATGAAACATGTTTTCACCATTTGTAATATCCTAATAAATTAATTTTGGGTTTATATTTATTAATTTCACCATCTTGATTTTGTAAATAATTTTCTTAGTTGAAATGGCTTCATATGGAATATTTGAAAAGTAATAAGAAATGAACGGAAACAGCAGAAATCTGTTGTTAAATTTAAATAAACTCTTGCAAAAAAAACCCCAATAATACTAATTTTAGAAGGAGTTAAAAATAATAGAATTAGATTGAAAGATTTTATGTAAGTGGAAAAGAAACTGATGGCAATGAGAGTATTCTAGGAAAGTAAAGGTATTTACTAATAATTGATTTTGTTTGGTTAAGTAGGATTACTATAAAATATAGTGCGTAGTTTCCAAATTATCAAAGAGAAAAGAATGAAATCAGAAACATAATTCACATGAGGACAAGAAAAGACCAAAAAAGATTTAAAAGATATAAAAGCCAGGACAAATAGAAAGCACAATAAAAGCTGACAGAAACAAATACAATGATGGATTACATTAAATGCACTTGGAAAGTATTTTAAAGACAAAGATTATCTTCCTGAAATAAATTATAAATTTAGTTCTTTGCTGTTCAACAGAGACAAATCTAAAACATAGATAAATAGAAAGGCTGACTATAAAAGTATTGAAATATATTCCAGGAAGATACCAACCAAAAAAAAGTTAGTATATCTCTATTATATAAAGCCGAAATTTCATCTACTATTCATATTTTAAAAATAAATTCAGTAGGAAAATATAACTATTATAAATTCCTGGGTACCTAAGAACAGATTATCTATCTTTATCTATTTATAGCAAAACTGAAAAATTTAACAGAAATTAAAGATAAACAAATATACCAACATAGGTGGAAATCTTGATACATTTATCTCAATAATTGGTAGATCAAGACAGGAAAAAAAAAAATCACTAAGGACATGCAGGCGTTTCAAAAACTCAAAATTAATACAATTTGTATCCAGTGAACACAAGAAACACTGCCCCAAAACTATAGAATACACATCTTTTTAAAGTAGGGGGTCACCAAACTTTCTTTGCAAAGGGCCACATGGTAAATATTTTAGGCTTTGCAGGACATACAGTTTCTTTGTTTCTTTTTTTTTTTTAAATTTAAATTCAAGTTAGTTAACATACAGTGTAGTACTGGTTTCAGGAGTAGAACCCAATGATTTACCACTTTCATATAACAACCAGTACTCAATCAAACAACGCCCATCACCCATTTGGCCCATCCCCCTACCCACCTCCCCGATAGCAACCCCCAGTTTGTTTTCTGTACTTAAGAGTCTCTTATGGTTTGCTTCTTTCTATGGTTTTATCTTACTTTCCCCTCCCTTCCTCTATGTTCTTCTGTTGTGTTTCTTAAATTCCATGAGTGAACACGTGATATTTGCCTTCCTCTGACTGACTTATTTTAGTTAGCATGATACACTGTAGTTCCATCCATGATACAGTTTCTACCACAACTGCTCAACTCTACCACTGTAGTGTAAAAACAGCCATAGACAACATATAAATAGATGAGTTTGACTGTATTCCAATAACATTTGATTTACAGAAACAAATGGCTGGCCGGCTTCAGTCTTTGGGCCATAGTTCACTGATCCCCGTTCTAAAGCATACATATAACATCAATGAATATTACCGTCTAACCATAAAGCAAAACTCAACCATCTTTAAGGTATAGATACCATATAAATAACATTCTTTGAAAATAATACAGTTAGGTTAGTTATTAGAAATAAAAAGTTAACTAGAAAATCACTTTTGCTTGGAAATTTAGAAAAACCCTCATGGGTCAAAAAGAAATAATTGTAAATTAGAAAATATTTTGACCTGGATAATAATGAAAATATTACCTATCAACACTTGTAGAAGGCAGCTAAGAAGTACTTAGAAAAAAAGGGTAGCATTTAATTCATATATTAGAAAATATGAAAGGCTTAATAAGTTGAGCATCTAAATTCAGAATCAAGATTAACAGAAATGAAGGAACTGGTGCCAAAATAATCTTAAGAAAGGAAAACAAAGCTAGAGATATGACAATCTCAGACTTCGAGATATACTACAAAGATATAGTAATCAAAATAGTATGGTACTAGCGCAAAAATAGACAAAGATCAATGGAACAGGACAGAGAGCACAGAAAAAACCCCATACTTAGATAGTTAATTAATCTATGGCAGAGGAGGCAAGAATATACAATGGGGAAAAGACAGTCTTCAATAAATGGTGCTGGGAAAACTGGACAGCTGCATGCAAAAGAATGAAACTAGACCTGTTTCTTACACCATACACAAAAAGAAACTCAAAATGGAGTAAGGACCTAAGTGTAAGACTTGAAACCATAAAACTTCCATAAAGAAAACATAATCTCTTGGACACTGGCCTTAAAAACATTTTCTTTTTTTTAAAAAATCTTTATTTTTGAGAGAGAGAGAGACAGAGAGAGAGAGAGGATGCAAGTGGGGGAGGAACAGAGAGAGAAGGAGACACAGAATCCGAAGCAGGTTCCAGGCTCCGAGCCGTCAGCAAAGAGCCCGACGCGGGGCCTGAACTCACAAACCGCAAGATCATGACCTGAGCCGAAGCCGGATTCTTAACCAACTGAGCCACCCAGGTGCACCCCAAAAAACATTTTCTATATATGTCTCCTCAGGCAAGGGAAACAAAAGCAAAAATAAACTGTCGGGACTATACCAAAATAAACTTTTGAACAGCAAAGGAAACCATCAACAAAACAAAAAGACAATTCACTGAGTGAAAGAATCTATTTGCAAATGATGTATTTATTAAGGGGTTAATATATAAAATATAAAAAGAACTTATACAACTCAACACCAAAAAAACAATCCAATCAAAAATAGGCAGAGGACCTAAACAAACATTTTCCAAAGGAAAAAAAATGCAGATGGCCAACAAACACATGAAAAGATGCTCGACATCACTAACCATCAGGGAAATACGAATCAAAACCACAATGAAATATCTCCTACCTGTCAGAATGGCTGAAACCAAAAAGAAATAAGTGTTGATGAGAATGTGGGGAAAAAAGGGAACCCCTCAGGCACTGTTGGTGGGAATATAAACTGGTGTAACCACTGTGGGAGAGTCTGCAGGAGCCTCAAAAACTTAAAAATAAGATACTATCTGACCCAGCAACTCACTACTGGTACTGGGTATTTACACACAAAAGACAAAGTCACTAATTTGAAAAGATATACACATCCCTATGTTTACTGCAGCATTATTTACAATAGCTGAGCTCTAAAAGCAACCTAAGGGTCCACCGATAGATGATAAAGAAGATGTGGTATATACATACAATGTGATACTACTCAACCATAAAAAAGAGTGAGATCTTGTCAATTGTGACAATACCGATGGACGTAGAAGGTATTTTTTTTTTTTTACATTTATTTATTTTTGAGAGAGAGAGAGAGGCAGAGCATGAGCAGGGGAGGGGTAAGAGAGAGGGAGATAGAGAATCTGAAGCAGGCTCCAGGCTCTGAGCTGTTTGTCAGCACAGAGCCCGACACATAGCAGGAAACTGAGCCGAAGTCGGACACTTAACCAACTGAGCCACCCAGATGCCGCAGAGGTATTATGGTAAGTGAAAGAAGTCAGAGAAAGAAAAATGCTATATGATTTCACTTATATGAGGAATCTAAAAAACAAGACAAACAAAAACAGAACTGGTGTTCGCCAGAGGGGAGGAGGCTAGGAGGATGGAGGAAATAGGTGAAAGGGATTAAGAGGTGAAAACTTCCAGTTATAGAATGGATAAGTCATGGAGATGAAGGTTAGTATGGGGAATACAGTCAATAATGGCTTTGTATGACAATGGATGGTGACTGCACTTACTACAGTGAGCGTAACTTAACATATGAAGTTTTTGAATTCTGTATTATGCACCCAAAACTAATATAGCATTGTACGTTAAATACCCTTCAATATAAAATAATTTTTTTTAACATTTACTTATTTATTTTTGAGAGAGACAGATCACGAGCAGGGGAGGGCAGAGAGAGAGACAGACCGAATCAGAAGCAGGGTCCAGGCTCTGAGCTGTCAGCACAGAGCCCATGCGGGGCTTGAACCCACGAACTGCGAGATCATGACCTGAGCCGAAGTTGGACGCTTAACCGACTGAGCCACCCAGGTGCCCCCAATATAAAATAATTTTTAAAAGGATTGGATTGTCATAGAAAACTGACACAAATAAAAGATCAAACCTTATTAATGAAATCCAGGGTGCAAATAATCAAAGCGTATAGTTAGTCCACTGAGAAATCTAGTACTTCTAGGTGGGCGTCCTCAGGTCTTTTTTTAAAACTGTATCGGAAATTCTCTGGCCCAGAGCACCCATACTGTAGAAGCGATTCAAGTCATAACCCATCTCTGCTTTATACTCAGATAGTTGTAGCTGGCATGATATTTTTCAAGCAATCATGTCCTATAAACGTATAGATTCCAGGTTCTTTATTTTAAGCAATTCTAAATGGCCAGGCACACCCTGCTGAAAGCCTTTCATAATAAAGCCTTTTCTTCTACAAACCATTTAGTCTATTTGCTATGAGGTCTGTCATTGATATGTTTACAAGAAGATTAAACTAGGACACCTGCCTTCTTTCTTTTCCAGGGCAACTCCTCCTCTGGTCAGGAAAGCAAACGCATTGCAGGCTGTTTTAATCATTTATTTCCCAAGGAACCAGTCAGAACAATGGAATAAATTTAAAAACAAACCAAACCCCCAAAACTCAAAAAGTGGAAAACCATAGAAGGATTAATGGTGTAGAAACGAAGGTAAATGGACAAAATAAACAATGCCAAACAAAGATAACTTTATTAATTGAAAATATCAATAAAATCGATAAACTTCTGGCAAGATTAACAGAACAAAAACAAGGAAACAACGCAAAAATAATCACTATCAGAAGACATCAGTACAGCTACGAATACGGCTTACAAGAATAATAAGAGCATATTTGCTACAGTTTTTATGCCAATATATCAGAAATCTTAAATTGAATGAACATAACCCTAGAGAAGAATCTTCAACCATGCAAGTAATAACAGAGATACATGAGGAAAAGGATTGATTGGAGCTCTGAATGTCATTAACTGTAGAATTTAAGACCGAAAAGAAGTGAGAACAAGGGTAACAGAATCGAACGATTTTTTTTATATGCTCAATGTAGAAATGAAACAACTAACAAAAATCAGGAGGCAAAGGAAAGAAAAGGTGGAAAATAGAATCTGCTGTGGTAGGACTCAGAGGAAATCACTTACAGCTGGGAAATCAAGTAGTTGGAAGAACATATTCATAAATATAAACGCTAAGATCATACTGTTGAGTAAAATTATGCAATTAAATTACCAGGGGAGGGTAGAAGATATGAGTTAATTTTATTGTAGTTCATAGTAGGAAACAAATAGTTAAGGGCTAAAGAAAGAGAGAACTGAGGGCATTTTATAAAAGTAAAATTGCAAAGTGCCCCGTAGAAAAGAAATACAAAGCAGTATCAGAGAACTGAAATAAAAAGCAAAAAATCTAGAATACCTAGTGAAATATATAAATTTTGAAAAACAGAAGAGACTTCTGGTTTCCAGTCTGAGTTTTACAAGAGCTTGAAAGTTGTCATTCTGTCCTCCCAGCAATGAAAACAAACCAACAAAAACCAACAGCTCTTCTTAGATCCATCAGACAATTGATGCCACAAGGTAAACTGCCAGTCTGAAAACTAAACAGGTAAATACAGAGAATCACAGCTTACCAGGACCAGAGCCCCAGGAGCAGAAGCTTCCAACAGACGCCAGGAACTGGTAGGAACGCGGAAATGTAAATCGACTAATTGCTAGAAACTGAGCATCGGCTAGTTTGAGAGATTAAAAACTCCTGGGGGCCCAGCTTTACAAAGGTAAATGTAATTTTACCATATGACCCAGCATTCATGCTTCTAGAATTTTATCCGATGAGTTGAAAAGTTATGTCAAAACAAAAACCTGCACGTAAATGTTTATAGCAGCTTTATTGATATTTGCTAAAACTTGGAAGATGTCCTTCAATAGGTGAATGGATAAACAAACTGGTTCCATTCCATAAAATGGATTAGCAATAAAAAGAAATGACCTATCAAACCACTGAAAAACACAGAGGAACATTTATTAAATGCATATCGCTAGGTGAGAGAAGCCCCCTGAAAAGGCTACATCCTGTATGATTCTACCTACACGACATGGTGGAAAAGACAACACTATAGAGACAGTAAAGGAATCGGTGGTTGCCAGGAGTTTGAGGGGTAGAGAGAGGGCTAAATCAGTAGAGCACAGTGGATTTTTGGGGCAGCGGAACTCTTCTGACTGATGTTCTACTGGTGGATACATAACATTAAATATTCGTCAAAACCCATAGAATGTACAACACAAAGAGTGGAACCTAATGCAGACTTTGGACTTTAGTTAACAATAATGGACCAATATTAGTTAATCAACTGCAACACTGCAAATATACCACACTAATTCAAGACGTTGATAATGGTGGAAATTGTCTGTAGGAGAAGAGAGGATATGTGGGAACCCCTTCATATTGTCTGCTCAATATTTCTATAAATCTAAAACTGTTTTAAAATAAGTCAATTAATGAATTAAACAGACTAAACAATGTAGCACTACAAAAGGACTCAAACATACCTGTCACAGCAGCGACGCTGATGTTTTTCCTGTGGTAATCATTTTTTGCTATTTGTTTTACTTTGAGTCTTTCCATCTTCCTTTAACATGAGTTTACAGTATGGTTTCATAGATCCTATGCTGGTTGCATACTCTATGCCTTTTGGTATGGGAAGAAATCACTCCAGCCCATCAAAATAGTGTATATAGACTTCCCTTGTTCTTATTCACTGCCACTCTGTTCAGTGCCTGGATCTCCCCCGGCTCGGTGCAGCAGCTAGAGATGGACTGACATGCAGACAGCAGTGATCAGAGTTCAGCAGATAATAAACTAACACAGATTTGCTAGATTGATTTATTGTATTATGTTCCACTCTAAAGTGCTTCCTGATATTCTGAACTGGAATAAAGAAATAAAGACAAAGCAGAAAACCTCATGCAGTAGCCCTTCCCCTCTGAGGCTTGTCAATAGCATTTGTTTGTGAAACCCTAACTCCTATGATCCACTCTTCTGTGGTCATTCATCCGCTCCTCCCTTCTCATTTTCTTCTGCATCGTTTACTGGGAGTCACGATCTCTAATTGGCTACATATAAGAAGAGTGCTACTAATGAGAGATTGTGCATTCTGCTTCCAAGATAGCCCTCATACTCCCCTGCTTCCTGGTATTCTCCCCATTGTGTAGCTCCTCCACACTGGATCAACAGCATACAGCAGAGGCGATGGCATGTAACGTCTGGGATTCCAAAAGCTCCCATCTTGAGCATTTTCTTACTCTCTTCTTTCTCTTCTCTGGGTTATTCTTTCTGGGTAAGACCAGTTTCCAAATCTTGCAGACACTGAGGTAGCCCACGGAGAAAACCATTTGGTGAGGAACAGAATTCTCCAGAACCAGTCAAGCGTTGGGGTGACTGGCACCCTGGCTGACATCTTTACTGTAATCTTATGAGAGCTGCTGAGCCAAAATCACCTGGATGAACTGCTTTCAGATTCCTGAGACTCAGAAATTATGTGAGATAAGAAATGGTTGATGTTTTAAGGTGCTCAATTTTGATATAATTTGTTATGTTTGTCAAACATCAGCACTCACAAAGTATATGGAATGTTGACAAGTTTTGTGGTGGGTTAGCAAAAAAAAAAAAAAAAAAAAAAAAAATCCCCTAAAGCACGAAACAGAGGGTAAAAGATCTTTCATTTAGAAAAGGAAAATTTTCCTTTTTTCTAGCATGGCTGCACAAATGGGCAGGAGTTTGTTTTTTAATTTAATTCCTTTAGTTTTGCAGTTAGTGCAATGTCTTTTGGACCTTGGTAACAGGTTTCCTAGCAATTTTAGTTTTCGCCATCATTATGAGTTTATTTTTCTGTATCTTCATAAATATTTTGTGATCATTTGGTAAAATATATAATAGAATTTATTAAGCCAACTCAATTTTGAACCAGAATTTTGAACCTATGATAAAATTAATTACATATGATTTCAATGATTTTATTTATTTATGTTCATTTCATAGGTCAGGTTTTGGCATCTTGGTAAATGTTCCCCAACTATCATTGTCAGTTTCTCTGTTTCTTTTTTCAGCTTCATCAATTTTTGCTTCATTTATTTTGAGACTCTTTTGCTTGGTGCACACATTTAGCATCATTACGTTTCTGGTAGATCGATCCTTTTATCATTATGTAATGTCCCTCTTTCGTTCTAGTAATTTTCTTTTCTCTGAAATCTATGTGATCAGTCATTAATATAACTATTCCTTTTTTTTAAATTAATATTTATAATGACCAATGGTAGTTACACTTGTGATGAGCATAGCATCATGTTGAATCTCTGTGTTGTATACCTAAAACTAATGTAATATTGTGTCAACTATCCTTCAATAAAAAAAATTAAAAAATAAAATTAATGTTTAAGTGGTATATCTTTTCCATCTTTTTACTTTTAACCTACCCACGTCATTGAATTTGAAGTGTTGCTTGTAAACAGTGTATGGTTGGGTCATTTTTTAAAATCCATTCTGTTTTTACTCAGTGTATTTAAATCATTTACACTTAACATAATTATTAACATGCTACAACCAATCTGCCATTTACCATTCGTTTTTCTACTTGTTTCTTGTTTTTGTTTATTTCTCTTTTATTGCCTTCCTATGGAATATTTCAATATTTTTAAAGATTCCATATTGATTTATTTAAGGTATTTTGAGTATATCTCTTTGCATAGTTAACATAGTGGTTGCTTTAAGTATTACAATATACATAGTCTACTGATACCAACATTTTACCACTTCAACCAAAGTGTGGAAAGTTCATTTGTAAATAAGTCCCTTGACTTGCTCCACTTTAAAATATAATTGTCCTGAGTATCAGGTAGTATTACAGGCTTTATTTCAATCATCAAATATAATTTACAAAACTGATGAGAGAAGAGGAACCTGAGTGGCTTGGTCAGTTAAATGTTGGACTCTTGGTTTTGGCTCAGGTCATGAGCTCATGGTTTGTGAGTTCAAGCCCCACATCAGGCTCTGCACTGACAGTGTGGAGCCTGCTTGGGATTCTCTCTCTCTCTCTGCCCTCTCCCCCTATTTGTACTCTCTCTCTCTCAAAATTTAAAAAAAAATTGATGAAAGAGTAGTCTATTTATTACATGTACCCCTATTTCTTCTCTTTCTGCTATTCCTTCTTTTTTCCTGGTACCTAAGATTCTTTATTTTATAATTTCCTTTCTATCTGAAGTACTTGTTTTAGCTAGCCTTTAAAAGTAGGCCTGCTACACCCTCCTACACTGTTGGTGGGAATGCAAACTGGTGCAGCCACTCTGGAAAACGGTGTGGAGGTTCCTCAAAAAAATGAAAATAGAGCTACCCTATGACCCAGCAATAGCACTGCTAGGAATCTACCCAAGAGACACAGGAATGCTGATGCATAGGGCCATGTGTACCCCAATGTTCATAGCAGCACTCTCGACAATAGCCAAATCATGGAAAGAGACCAAGTGCCCATCAACTGACGAATGGATAAAGAAGATGTGGAACATATATACAATGGACTAACGTGGCAATGAGAAAAAATAAAATCTGGCCATGTGTAGCAACATGGATGGAACTGGAGGGTATTATGTTAAGTGAAATAAGTCAGTCAGAAAAAGACAGATGCCATATGTTTCCACGAATAGGTGGACTTTGTGAGACTAAGCAAAAACCAGGGGGAGGGGAAGAGGGGAAAGGAAAAAAAAAGACACAGAGAGGGAGGGAGATAAAACATAAGAGACTCTCAAAGACTAAGAACAAACTGAGGGCAAGGGGAGTGAGGGAGGGGGGAGAGGGGGTGACGGGCATTAAAGAGGGCACATGTTGGGATGAACACTGGGTGTTATATGTAAACCAATTTGACAATAAACTATTATTAAAAAAAAAAAAGTAGGCCTGCTAGCAAAAACAAACAAAGAAACAAAAAAACCTTTTAGTGTTCCTTTATCCGAGTTGTCTTTAATTCTCTTTAATTCCTACATGATAATTTCACTGGATACAGAATTTGCAGCTGAAAGTTATTTTATTTCAGTACTTGAAAAATGTCCCAATTCCTTCTGATCTCCATGACTTCAGACAACAGATCATGCAAACTGATATTCCCTATGGGCAATATGTCCTTTTTCTCTGGCTGCATTCAAGATGTTTTCTTTGTCTTTAGTTTTCAGAAGTTTAATTATGATAATGTGGATTTCTTTAATTTATCCTATTTCAAGTTTGCTTAGATTTTGAATTGTAGCTTTATGCTTTTTCTGAATTTGGGAAGTTTCCATCTATCATTTCTTCAAATACTCTTTCAGACTCTCTCTTCCTCTCTCTTTCTGGAATTCTTATGAATGTTATCTTTTGTTATGGGCCTACAGATCTCAGGCTCTGTTCATTTTCTTCCTTCCTTCCTTCTTTTCTTTCTTTTTTCCTTCCTTCCTTCCTTCCTTCCTTCCTTCCTTCCTTCCTTCCTTCCTTTCTTCCTTCTTTCCTCCATCTATTTTCTCTCTGTTTTTCAGATTGGGCAAATTCTATTAATCTGTCTCAAACTCACTGATTCTATGCTCTGTCATCTCCACTGTACTACTGAGTCCATTCGGCAATTTTTTTGTGTGTTTGTTATATCTTTCAGTTATATAATTTCCATAGAAGCCACTTAAAATTGGCTGATCAATTCTCCTTGTTGGTGGTGTCAGCCTCACCTGATGTCAAAGAGATTTCCATTAAGTTCCACAGAGGAATGAGCCTATGTGGTCTGCCTTCTGTGGCTATGTTCGAGGTCAGAGAATAATGAGTCGGCTTTGTCTTTTGTCTGATGGAAGGGACATAGAACTCCCTGTTGCTGTATCATTTCACTAGTGCTGGCTTCCCAAACCACTTTGCCTTCTCACCATCTTTCAGAATTTTCATTTGGGTATCGCTTACATTATTTCCATGGCTTGTCATTTGTGCCTCACCAAAGAGGAGCAGGGAGAAATGAGTCATGCCATTTTATTAGTCTCATTCATCTATTCTTGATTTTTTAACAGACTTCCCTTGGCATGGTACTTGACATAATCAATCCCTAGTATACCGAAACTCTACCACCTGTTTATTTAGAAAATGTGCAGCGCTAGGCTATTTTTTGTGTAGAGGCCATCACTGATTAGACCAAGGTGTATTCTATAAGAAAGAGCAGTCTAGTTATATGCTGTTGATTGACTATTGGTCCGAAAGAAAGGGCACTGGTCAGTGAAGGTGATTTCCTAAAACAATCAGATTACCTTTTATCCAAATATTTTGAACAATTTATCTGCATACAACTGTACGAACAGCAATGAGAAAGGTCAATGAGGGAGATCGTGAGGAGAGATGGAGAGGGTTGAAGGGAGGGTGGAAGAGAGGGAGAAATGGAGGGAGAGGAGAGAGAAAAAGAGAGACAGAGAAAGACAGAGATTGGGAAAAGCCCGTCTGCAAAGTTGCCTAGAAACCTTATTATCTTTTCTTTCCAGTTACCACTGATATGTTCATAGAATAAGAACCCATCCTCTGTACCCTCTGTCTCCAGAATGTGGCTTGGATAAGTGTTTGTCCCTCACAAAGAGAAGAGTCTCATTTATATATCACATTCCAAAATAATACACAATATCCAAAAACTCTAATGGGATCCTATTTGGAAATATAAGCTATTCTTTTATCTTGATCTTTCTTTCCATTCAGGAACTAGATTGTGTAACATCCTCAGGAATGGGAGTTTACAACAGAAAATCGGGAAAAGGTTTTTTAATTTCAAAAGCCTGGGCCTTGAGATAACTGGAACATAGAAAAAGAAGGTGGTAAAGCAGCAATAGATTTCCTACTCCTAGAAGAAACACAGGCTTTAGACGGTCTCCTGTATCATGGGAGCAGGAGGGTGGTCCCGGCACATCTAAGAATGAGACTGAAATGTCAGGAACAGAGCAAAATCGGGCAACACTTTGCAGGTAGGACTGAAGGACGATACAGAGGGATCCGTGTGGCTATGACCAGAGCAGAATAAGGAAGTGTCGGAAGGCACGTACACAGTTGTTGATAAACGTGGAAGTCAGGAGTGCCCCTTCTGATGCTCTGGAACTACATGAGCCCCCAGCATCTACATACCCCAGGGAAAAGATTACATTTTTATGGCATGGTTGGAGAGAAAGTTAAAGGAAAACGTTACCATTAACTTCGAAGTCTCTGTGTGCCTCTTCTCTCAGATGTAACTACTTTTATAATCTGTGTTCATTAGTTGACTGTTTTTCTTTTTAATTTTGCCACAGATACATGTATCCCTAAATAAATTTTTAGTTCTTCATGGTTTTGAATTTTACATAAATGTAATCAAACTGTATCTATTCTTCAGTGAAGCTTTTCGTTCAACATTTATGTTTCTGCATTTCATCCAAGGTGATGCACTTGAGTACATTCATTTTCACTGCTGTAAGGATTCTATTATATGAATACATGGCGATTATTCATCCATTTTCTTTTCAGAGACCATTTGAATCACTGTCAGATTTTAGCCATTACAAATGATATTACTATGAATGTTTTTGACATGTCTCCTCATGCACATAGGAAAGAGGTTCCCAGAACCAAACCTAAGAATGGAATTGCTTGGTATTCATTAGGGTGGATCAGCTGCAGAAAGAAACTATTCCAAAGTCTCAATGACTGAACACTATCAACATTACGTCTCGCTCACTCCAAGTTACATGTGAATAGTACTGGTTGTTCTCATGGGCAGAATGCCGTGAGTGGTACTGCTATAGTCTTTTACACTTGGCCCTACGGTGGCCTCAGAAAGGATCATGGGGAAGACAACGGATCACCACTGTGGTTTGGGAATGCCACTCACAGATTCCGCTCACATTCTGTGGGCCAGAACTAAGCACAGGATCGACACCAGGTACCGGGAATCTAGGAACTTCTCCTCCCTGTTCCAGGGAGGCAGCAGCTGCCAACTCGAACACTGTGAAAAGGGAGCATAAATCTGTAGTATTTCTGTTCTTAAGTTCTGCTACAGATCCTTGTAAAGTGTGCTTCTGGTCAATTTTGGAAGAGTATTGCAATTTGTTTTCTAAGAGCTGGTAACAAATTGCATGCGCACTAGCAGTATAGGAGGACCGGGTGCTCAGTCGCTTTGTCTGTACTTGGTATCCTGTGAGCCACCTCACTAACCACCAATCTGCAGAGTATTTTTAAAAATGAATTCCTAGAAGGCCTCTCTTAAATAAATCATTTAACTATTTTATGATGAAAGAAATGAAGGAAATAACCTTCAATAATCTATAAAGGTCAGGCCAGCAGTGCCCAGATTTTATTTTTCCACAGCCCACACCTTTTCCGAGGGTTTTAGTAATTTCGGATATATTCAGTGAAAGCTTCTTTATTGTTTCTTTTTTTCCTCCCGTAGATTTAAATGTTTATCGTAGTGCCTTGCAAATTATTGGCAATCAATAACTATTCTTTGAAAGAATGAACAGATGAATTTCCAGGAAACAATCACATTTAAAAGCTTCAGCATATGCTTGTATGATAGCCCCTCTACTTTAGGTTGGAATCACTGGTTTGTAAAAAGGATTTTAAAACCACATTGGGGGCAGAGGACAATTATCTGATGATATAAATGGCCAATTTTTCCTTCCCTGGTAATGAAAAGCAGAAGTTAATTTGTGTCAGACTGTGTTGCTTCTTGCTTAATAGCCATACTTATTCTATTTTGAGCAAGAAATGACTGGTGTGGCTTCCTCTACCTGCCATGTTTCCAGTCTTACGTGCGGATTAATCACTACCTGGACCGCAGAGGCTTGTACAGACAGCACTTGTTCCCCCACGGAATTTATAAATCAAATATTACAAACTTTTTTTTCTTTCTTAGAGAAGTCTAGAGCAGGAAATGCTAACTACATGGAAAGCAACATGCCTTTCAACCACGTGGAAGGAAAGAACAGATCAGTCTAAGTTCTATGGGGCTTCCGGTCTATTACTTTCCAAATGAAGGTGTAAAGGATCAAGGACATTAAGAAGTACAAATTAGCACGGAATCATGGTTACTTTTTGCCTTTTCTTATTAAAGCCTTTCCTAGACTATGAATAGTAGATGATTACAAATAGATACTTTGATTTTCTATAGAAATTGCAAAACTACGTTTGTTACGGGGGGGAAAATCAATTTTGTTCCTTTGGAATAATTTCACATTTCTTCTCATGTTAAAAAGAGGAGGAAAAAGGTAACTTTTGGTCCTTTATAATAGACAGCATAATTAAAGAGAGAGATTTGGATTGCTCAAGGCTGAGATTTAAACTCCCTAGTGCATAAATCGTGTTTTGTAGAGAATGAGTTGTGCACTATTTAAGTGAGGTGCGGTAGCATAATCACCTTGGATCAGTTTGCTTAGCTTACAAGGTCAAGGGTCCATGGAACAGCAAGCTTTATTCAGTTGCAAAAGAGTGAGCTGTATGAGTAGGGCTGAAGGTGAGTGGCCGATGTGCCATGCTTCTGGGGAAGAGGACAAAAACAGGGCATGGCAAAGAGCATTTTAAGGCAGAGAGAGCAGTTGGGTTTTTAAAAGCCCTGGGGATAAGACTTGCCAGTGTTTTGGGGTGGTCGATTGAGCACTTTTTTTTTTTAACTTTTTTTTTTTTTTTTGAGAGAGAGAGAGAGAGAGAGAGAGAGCATGCACGAGCAGGGGAGGGGCAGAGAAAGGGGGAGACACAGAATTTGAAGCAGGCTCCTGGCTCTGAGCGGTCAGCACAGAGCCCAAAGCGAGCCTCGAACTCAAAAACCATGAGATCATGACCTGAGCCGAAGTCGGCCACTTAACCCACCAAGCCACCCAGGCGCCCTAGCACTTTGGCTAGACGTCCTCGTGCTAAAGACAGTACTTTAGAAATAAATGCACAAGCTTCTTGGAGATGTGATGGCTCGGAGTCAGGGACAACTAAAGCTGATGACACGTAGGTGCGAATAAACATGAATTACTTTTTCAGCCAGTTCCTGGTGAAGGGATCAACTGTGTCCTCATGTAAGGTGAAGGAATTGCCTTTCATCTTTGCTCCACTACTTGGGTGAGAGTCCACCACAGACAGCACAGGAATCATCAGATGCCTCCCACGCAAAGGAGCCTGAAATGCATCCTCCGAGGCTTCCTCCTGCTTCTCCAGAGGCAAAGGACAGATGCAGACGGCACTTTTGGTTGGATGCAGCCACAGTGTAGAGTGAGTATGGTGAGAACAGTTAACCAACCAGTGGTGACGGAGGGCTTGCAGGTATTTATGTAGACTAGTATCTGGTAGCACGAAGCAGAGCGATGCCAAATAGAAAACTGTCCTGGGTGCGGTGGTAATGTGAGAAAAAGTGTCTCTATCAGGAGGGACCGCTGTGAGCCTCAAGCTAGAGCAGGAAGACAAGCTTTTCTCGGTTCAGATTGATCCTAGCTTACTTCTTGATCCATAGAGTTCTCTGCCGGGTCGACAATCCCCAAGGACTTTAAATGTAAAACATGCTGAACATCACTGCTGACGTTGGGAGAGAGGACAGACCAGAGATGGGGAAGGGACAAGCCTTCCCAGAATAACTTGGACACAGGTAATCTATGGATCCTTTTCCACTCAGATCACAGGTAGAAGGGCGATCGTGCCAGCGTGACTGGAGAGGACAGGGACTGAAGGAAGACGGAGAGAAAACTTTCCCACTCTTCCGGTTTTTCACTGTGTGGGACAGGCCCCTAAAGACTATGATTGTGGATTTGCCTATCTCTCTCTTTCATTTTATCTGTTTTTGCTTCATGCATTTTGAAACTCTCTTATTAGATGCATATAAATTTCTGATTGTTCTGCCTTCTTGGTCAAAATCCTTTTTCATTATAAAATGTATCTTTAACCTTAAATTTTTTGCCTGATATTAATATAACCACTCCAGCTTTCTTATGTGTATTGATCGCTTTACTTATCTTTTCCCATTCTTTTATTTCCATCTATCTGTGTCTTTTTGTTTAAAGTGCATCTTTTGCAGAATCGATATGATGTGGTTTTACTATTTTACCCAATCTAACAATCTCCACCTTATGCCATTATTGGTATGATTGGCTTGAAGTCTACCCTTTGCTACTTGTTTTCTGTCTCCTATCTTTATTTTTCCTCTTTTCCTTTTTTCCTACCTTAAGTTTAGGTTAACTAAATATATATTAGCTTTCACATTATTCTTCTATTAGCTTTTATAGCTGTTATTCTTAGGTTATTTTTCAGAGGGTGCATTTATGTATCTTTAGTTTATTACTGTCTACTCAGAGTTAATTTTATACTACTTCATATAAGAATTTTGCAAAACTATTTTTCATGTATGCAACCCATATTTTTTATGCTATTGTTGTCATATATTATATCTGTTTATATTTTGAGCTGCACAATAGTTTATATATTTTTAAATGAGAGAAGAAAAAATATCTTTTATACTAACCCACATATTTATAATTTCTGGATTTCTCTTCAATCATTTCTGTTAGACTGGTTTTCCATCTGATGACAGATCCCTTCCATTTGGAGAACTGCTTTTTACTTAATTAAAATGCGAATGTTTTGGTGATGAATTCCCTTAGCTTTTAGCTCTCTGAAAACAACTTTTTTCATTTCTATTTTAGAAGAGCAGAACTCTGCCTACAGATTTCTTTTTCTTTTGACAATTTAAAGATGTGGCTATTTGTCTTCTGGGATATGTTGCATCTGATGAGAAGTTAGCCATCTTTTGTATTATTGTTTTCCAGTGTATAATGTTCATTTCCCTCTGCTTGCTCTCTCTCTCTGTCTCAAAATAAATACACATTTAAAAAATTTAAAAATATATTTTAGCCTTCCTTCTCTTTTTCAGATTAGATAATTTCTATTTATTTACTTTCAAGTTCACTGATCAAGTCTTCTGAGATGTCTTCACTTCAGATGTTATACCTCTCGGTTCTAGAATTAGTTCTTTTTTATAGTTTGCATTTCTCCACTGATATTATCCATCTGTGATATGTTCATTCAAGATGAGCATATAATTATGGCCTGTTAATTCCAATATCTCAGGGTCTGTTTCTATTAATAGTTCTTTTTTTAGATCACGAGGTCTTATATTTTACTTACCTAAGATTATTTTATGACTTTATCGAGGAGAAATTGACATATAACAAACTGCAATCTTTATGCAACATGTAAATCTTTATTTACACATACACAGACACACATTTTTGAAACTATCACCACAATCAGGAAATGAACAAATCCTCCGGCCTCAGAAATTTCCTTTCCTTGTGGCCTTTTGTTATCCATTTATCCATCCATCATCCACCCATCCACTATTCCTCTTTCCCAAGCTACTACTGATTTGCTTTCTGTCACTATAGATTAGTCTGTATTATCTATAAATATATGCAGTATATGGAATATATGTATAAATATATGGAATATGTATATATAGGATCATACAATATATATTCTTTTCATCTGTCTTCTTTCACTCAGCATAATTATCGTGACATTGTTTAAATACAGTTCATTCCTTTTAGTTACGTTGTATGAATATACCACAGTTTGTTTATCCATTCATCTATGATAAACACTTGAGGAATTTCTAGTTTTTGCTTATTGCAAATAAAATTGCTATGGACAAGCATGTAAAATTTTTATATGCACATACGTATCTTTTTCTCTTGTGTAAACACATAGTGAAGGAGGGCCTGGATTATATCCATGGTAGGTGTATGTTTCACTTTTTGGGAAACTGAAGAACTGTTTCCCAAAGTGGCTGCTGTTTTACAATCCTGTGATCAGCTAATGAGAGTTCTAGTTGTGCCACATCCTCGCCAGCCTTTGGTATGGTCAGTCTTTTTGATGTTAGTCATTTGCATGATATGGTATAAAGACTCTAGATTCTGTTTTCTCCCTCTGAAGAGTGTCATGTGTTGTTCTTGCAGGCAGACACCTTGGCTGATATTAGTGTTGGATTTTGTGTTCCCTTTGGAGGGCAGCAGCTGAAACCTCCACTCTGTTCTTTTAGAATTTCAACCGATGTTTACAAGAGGGCTCACTACAATATCCCCCGTGGATATGCAGTTTAGTTGTTTGAGTTATACCTATATTTTTGTGCTTTCTCCTTCGTGGCTCCTTAGTTTGAGTTTTTCCCCTTACTTTCCAGCTGTCATAATAGCTGCCACCGACTGTATTATCTCACTTCCACAGAGTTTAATGGTTTCAGAGGAAGAGTCAAAATTAGTTGTTTTCTATATCTTACTGAGAGTTTATCACTGATAAACCGATCTGCACTGATCTGCAGAATGGTCACAATGGCTCAAGCCACTTCTCCTTCACCATAAACAGAATGCTACCTGCCCACACGAAGACTTTTAAGATTGAGCAGCTCATGCTAAACTAGCTGTCAAATGAGGAAAGCTGACTTAGACTGATGCCCGCGAGTCTCCAAAACTGAATAAGGAAGAGCTACCGCCAGTTTGATATTTTCTTCTTATAAGTGAAACCCATCCTAATTCTGGGGGGTAATAGCAGGACCATGACTCATCCAGTCATCAATCTTCTTTCCCATCTGAGTCCCTGAGAATTGAAACACCCATTTTCCACAAGCAAGGAGGCAATGCAGTGTCTCCAAGGATGTCTCATATGAGGCATTATATCACCTTTTTTTTTTTTTTTTAAGGAAGTGGATGAAGACTCGAAGCCAGAAGAGAAGACAAAATGATACGGGGAAAAGGTGGAAACAATGAATAACATTACAAAGTGGAAATAGAGTAGTTTATATACATTTCTGAACTCTGATTTTGTTTTCATCTGCCTTGGAACTTGACCTGCAGCTTCTTACGCCACTCCAGTAGTGAGTGATATAACTTGGAGAATATGTTAAAGGAAGAACAAAAGAATATGCCAACTCAGCTTGTACGAAGTTATTTTCATCTAACAACTTCCCATTCTTGGTTATGGGATGGAATACAAATGACTGAGTGACTCACTCTTAGATCAACAAATCTTATCTTTGATGTATAACCGGATTTATTTTTGTCCAAAGACAAATATTTATTGGTCACTTGAACTGATAATGGTTAGAACATATTAATATATTGTTACATTTTTATCTCTCTGTCCCACTTGCCAGTGGAAGAACAAGGAATAATGATGAATAATTTAAGAAATGTGTATTTCAGACAATTAAATCTATGACCTTCTCAAAGTATTTCAGCCTACTTTTTCTAGATTTATATACTCCACATTATTTCGTTTCCATGTGCAGATTGAGGAAAAGAGATTGGTTGAGTCTTGAGCCACTGCATTTTCCCATATATATATTTCATTTGATTTTAAGGAATTCTAATCATTATAATTCTCTATTTCTTGGAAACATGAGCCTGAGACTATAGTTTAGTTAAGAGTCTCTTTCTTTATCCTGCTTTTCAGTTTGGAAAAGAATTTTATTGACTTTTATTGGGAACACAGATGCTAAATTGCCAAAAGTCCTAAATCTAGATAGGTGTGGCTTAAATCATCTTTTCTGTTGGCTTGAACTTTTGAATCTGTCTAGCTATTGATTTGTTTTTGTCAGCATGAATTTTAAACAGCATCAAATGCTGTTTTCCTAAACTTTCCACCAAGAAAGCACCCTTTTCCCCATTATTTTTTCTTCCCATGAACTTATGTTTTAAAGAATAATTTTAATCCAAAGATCACATTTGATATACAGTAGCTTGTGTGGCCTTGTAATAGAAAAACATATCATTTTTGTTGGGACTTTTAAATCATGGAAAAGAACCTGTAAGCACACACTTATTTTGGGGTGTAAGTCAAATAAAGTAGGGGATTCAGTAAGGATGAGTTAGAATACAAGAGTTAGAATATAAGAATTTCAAGTTCCCTGATAACATCTATCTTCTCAGAAGCACTTTTAGAAGTTTAAGTAAAGACATGTCACTAATAGGGTCACTAATTCCTGCGATATCTAGAAAAGAAAACTGACAGCATGACAGAGTCACAAATGATATTATGTGGTGACATTTTACTAAGTGTCTTTAAATTTTTTAATTTTTAAGACATTAAGGTAAAAGTAAATCACACAGAATATTAATTATTTAAGTGCATCTAAATATCCTCAGCATTGTTGTTTTCCCAAATTTTCCCCTTCCCCTCATGTCAGTTTATATCTTCACTCCTTCATACAATTCTCGGAGTCCCTGTGGGTTTTCAGATACCACTTTTCCCGGCGTGTGGTTCCTCATCTGCAGAGAGCCCCGTGCTTGATTTCTTTCCTCATGCCTCATTCAGCCTCCATCAAAACTCATCCTTTCCATAATTAGTACCACATCATGCTCGCTCCACAGTAGCACAGGGCCAACTCACATGACAAATGCATCTATATTTTACATCCCTAAGGAGAATGGGAGCTTTCTATTGGTGAAAGTTTCATCTTTATTTTCAGCTTTCCTCCAGAGCAGGAAAGATAATAATTTTACTCTCTTCACTCTCCTGAAACTGCTTTTGGTAGAGTGCCACTGATCTAATTGCCATATACATTTTATTGCCATAAGTTTTTATCTTACTTGCCATTTGCTCAGCATTGATAGACTATCTACTTCTTTCTGAAATTTTGTCTTCCCTTGAATTTGGAAACACAGCTCTATCCAGGTTTCCTGCTATCTCTCTGACTTCTCTTTCTCCATCTGCTTAGCTGTGTCCTCTTTCCCGAAATAGTGGTGTTCCCCAGCGTTCTATTCTTACCAACGTTTCCTTCTTAGTTTTTCCTCTCTCCTTGAATGAACTAATTTATTTCCATGACTCCGTGTATTTTTCACAATAAGTCATCTTGCTTTTATTGTCTGTCAAACTCTTGTAAGTCTTTCAAGACCGATTTGGGTCTCAGTGCCCCTTAATGACGCTTCAAAGTCCAATTCGGGTATTGCTTCCTCCAAGAATTATTCACTGGTTTTTCTACACAGAGCAAATCAACCCCTATCCTGTAAAATTTCTGATTTTATATACATGCTTCCATTATTGCTTTTATTATACTATTAACATGTCACTTTTCCTTTGTGACTCTATGAGCTTATGAAGGGCAAGGTTTTATGTCTTCTTTATCTTTGTATTTCCAGTGCCTAATACAGTATATGATATACGGTGCATATTTATTAAGTGTATTGGGGCGCCTTGGTTGGCTCAGTCGGTTAAGCATCCTGCTCTTGATTTGAGCTCAGTTCATGATCTCACAGTGGTGAGAATGAGTTCCCTCCTCGGGCTCTATGCTCACAGTGTGGAGCCTGCTTGGGATTCTCTCTCTCCCTCTCTCTGCCCTTCCCCTGCTCATGTGTGCACACACAATCTCTCTCTCTCTCTCAAAATAAATGAATAAACATAAAAAAATAAGTGTATGCCAAATGAATGAGGGAGCTTATGGATAGATAAGCAAATGAAGTGAATGGTATTTAACTGGATTGATCCAAACTGTTTTAGTCACTGAAGGCAGTTTACACAGCTACCGTAGCAGTAAAGTATTGGAATGTTCTAGTCCCAGATGCATGTAAGTAAATGGTACGTTTGACTTTAAAATCTTGCCATCATATCCACAGTATATAAATCCATGTAAACTTAGAAAATAAGGTCTTTCTTTCATTCCTCACATTTTCTCATAGCCTTTAAAAAGGTTCCACTGACAAACCATCATGTCTGTTTTATGTACACTATCTTTACTTATACTTTGCTTGTGTGATGTTTAAGCATTTTCAACTATTTGAATTCATTTGGCTGCAAATTTAATCTCTCCAGAAACTAAGAAAGAAATACCAAAGGAGAGACTACTTCTCAGAAATAAAACATGGTATATATTTTTCACTTGTTAATACCATCAAGTTTTCAACATTCCAGGAAGAAAAATTCCATTTACAGCGAATGGTTTGGCACTTTATGACGAATAATTATTGCGTTTAATAATCCATGTGAGATAATTTCTTAATGAGTCCACGAGAGTCTCTGGTGAAATTAAGAATTATTATAACAAGATTTAATAAAATTAACTTGTCTTTAATGTTGTGCCAGTCATTTCTAACAAACAAATCTGATAGTTTCATTTCTAAAAATAGCGAAACTGTCAAAAATGATTAATCTTTGGAATACACCATCTGATATATTCTGATAACAGATCAACCGCCACCCCTTATTTAACTTTGGAGAAATAACTAATTTGAAGTAATGGAGTTTTCTCTCTTGACACCTTGGATTTGGAATGTCTTTGGGAAAAAAAAAAAGAAATTGTATCCTCAGACTCCATGGTTACATAAAATCTTTTTGTTGATTATGTTCTCTTGGCTAAGCTAGAGAAAATAAAATGGTTTGCTTGTTATATCATTATCTCCAGAGTAAATTATGTGGATGCCAATAAACTCTCTAAGTTTATTGAAAGCCAGAAGGATTAGATTGCAACATGCAAACAAAAAACTTGCCATGATTGCTGCTTATTTTCAAGCACATCCTTGCATATAATTGGCTCCTTTTCCTTAAAAGGGGCCCAGCTTTTGCTTCATAACTTCATATGTAAGATGAAAATATCATTTCCTAGAATTGATTTATACAGCGTGCCAAAGAGACAGCAGCAGCATTATTATTTATTTTTGGATGAGAAGGACTTACTGGGCAGGAGGAAATGTTTCCTGTATTTCCTTCCTCTGAATCTCCTCTAAAATCAAGCTCATAAAGGCAAGAAATCAAAGTCCAACTGCTATTTCTGGCAGTATTAGGAAAGCAAAGATTGGTAGTCACAGAAACGAAACAACAAAATTGTAATAACTACGGTGGTTACCTTATGGTAAAGTGAAAGGAAGTCTCCAGAAAATCTCAAAGGAGTAAATAACTTTTCTTTGAATATACTCAGAGCACAGGCAACTCACCACAGAGATCTAATGTTGAGATTTCTGTAATGGCCTTCCTTAATGGCAAGTCTCGTAAATTTACTCGTGACCCTAAGATATACCCATAGAGTTATGCTTTTATATATCCCTGAAAGGCTCTGTGCTTAATCCAGTAACTGAATCGGCTTTGGCATGCTGATTACAACCTTAAACTCAGTTCATTATAGATGTTATGGTGAATCAATTCAGAGGTTAAAAAAATATCTGGAGAGCTAGAAATCATCCTGTTATACACCTTTTTTTGTACAAAAGTCCAGGTCAGTTGGAATTCTGTGAATCTGGATTTAAGAAATGGGTCACTGTTCAGCTTTCATAGTCTTCCTAACCAAAAATGCAAAATATTTTAAAGATCAAGTCAAATGCGAAATTTGGGATGAACTCAAGGCTAAGGATAATACAAAGAAATGGAGAAAACCTAAAAGCACTGTGTTCATTTATTCTCAAGGGTCACCGACTCCAAATTAAATAAGAGGAATGCAAAATGCATCAAGGAGGTCATTATGTTATCCTAAGTAATTTCGGTAAGGATAGTAGTCAACTTAGATCAATATCTACAAATCCTACAAAAAATTGGCAAAAAAAATCCAAAAACAAAAAACACTTTCAGAAAGAAAAACATACAAAACCTCACTATATACAAACCAAACAGTCCAACTAAGTAACCTGTAAGGCATAATAACAGGGTAAATGACACGGCGGTACCAAGAAAAGAGACATAAATTGTTACATAATATCAGAAGCGAGGCCGCTATAAAAATCTCCAGAGATCATTATCCTCTGCTGGAAGCTGGAGCTGCTGCTTCTCACCTAACTGCCTACAAAGCAACATAATGATCTTTTGTATTTTTTTGACGAAGCAATAAATCACAAGTGTACACACACACACACACACACACACACACACACACACACACACACACACCAGAGTTATATCCACATTAAGCCTCTCAGGAATGATTAAAACTTTACTGAGTCCACCAAAACAGTCTAATATTTTTCAGACAAAATCCTAGATACTGAATATTAGTTTGTTTAAAAGTTTCATTGCTGGATTATAGAAGAATGGTAAATCTTCCCGCATGTTTACTCAGAGAAAGGAAATGAGGTGAATCTTGGGAACACAACCTTATGTTTCGGGTGGGATTTTTAATTTCAAATTAAATTAATTAACATGAAATTAAGTCATCTTTTTGGAAGTCCCAGAACATGTATTGTGAAGGGGGATGCTTGAGATGTACATAATTGCTCATGTTAAGTAAATTACTTTGTGAGAGTATTAGGTCCCTTAATCAACAGACTGTGAGGAAATATGCAAATAGATTACCTTTCAGTCAGAGACTAGAGAAGAAATTATCCAAAGATGAATCGTTGAAGTCGTTACGTATCTAGTTTTTTATTTATTCTCAATTTACCTTTGAAGGGATAGCATATACAACACATTTAAGATCAACTGACTTGTAAAACTATATATTAGTTTCGTAGCAAACATATAAAACTTATCTTATATTTCAAAATAAATTTCTTAAAGGAGATCTGACTTCTAGCAAATTTTTAACTGTTTAATCACTTTGAACTACTTGGATATGAGTAAATAATCAGAAATAATGGGGCGCCTGGGTGGCTCAGTCGGTTGGGCATCCGACTTCAGCTCAGGTCATGATCTCGCTCATGGGTTCGGGCCCCATGTCGGGGGGCTCTGTGCTGACGGCTTAGAGCCTGGAGCCTGCTTCCGATTCTGTGTCTCCCTCTCTCTCTGCCCTTCCCCTGCTCATGCTCTGTCTCTCTCTCTCTCAAAATAAATAAATGCAAAAAAATAAAAAAATAAAAAAAAAAGAAATAAGCTCTCACTTTGTTGTTATATATGTAAGTCCCTGAAGAAGTCACACTTACAGGACGGACTTTTTGTTTTGGGTGATTTCTTATGACAACAATTGTTACCAGTAAGTCTTTGATGAGAATTGAAGGAGACTAAGTAATGCAATAACCCCTCTTTCTAGAGTGGATTTGGGGGGAGATTAGGCCAAGCCCATCTGCCTGTGTACATACATAGGTGATATATCTTGTCCACGGCAATCTGGAAATCTTTCACTTGGTTTAATACCTTTCCTGATGCCATTCCTATAATGGAACCTTAGCAAATATATAGTAGCCTAAGTTCCAGAAAAAAATAAAACAAAACTACATCAACTAGATTTTTATAATACTAAAGTAAAGAAAACTCTTGTACTTTGAATGAAAAATTAAATTATGAGGACGAGGACAACTAAATCGGGTAATTTTGGACAAGAGTCTATTTGGGGAAGGAAGTCACTCAAATTACATTTTGTAGTCACTATATAAGCTGAATATTTGCCAGATAACTCCTTTTATTTGGGCAGAGATACTCTACAAATGATTAAAAATAATTTAGAAGAAAGTTAATCCACCATGATAGATTTCTATCAGTAAAACTCAAGTATAACCTCCATAAGATGCATCGTAGCATTTGGTGAATACTTTGAATGACTTTTTGAGAGTTGTATATTTTTAAAATATTTTCCTACCTGAATGCTCTATCATTCACATAATTAGAGTCAATATTCTAGGACAGAAGGAGCTCATAGCCTGGAAGGATGAAGATAGTAATATTTTATAAAGAATTAACTACTAATCATAGGATGTCACTTAGGACATCATATTCGGGTTGTAAAGGTAAAGGACAACAAGAAATGTTTGAACACAGAGGTAGAAAGCACAGAAACTTTAAAATGCCTAGGAGAAGGCGAATCAATAGAAAGGCATAGGATCTTAGACATAGGATCCTAGAAAATCTAGAATCAGAATACCCACCTCATAATGGAACCTGGCAACTTTCAAATGAGACAGAGAAAGATAGACAAAAAGTGGGGGAAGGGCAGAGAGAGAATGAGACACAGAATCCAAAGCAGGCTCCAGGCTCTGAGCTGTCAGCACAGAGCCCGATATGGGACTCGAGCTCACAAACCATGAAATCATGACCTGAGCTGAGGTCAGAGGCTTAACTGACTGAGCCGCCCAGGTGCCCCTCAACTGACGACTATTAACTACTTGTTGCTTTACCTGGGTTGGAACATCAGGACATCAGACTTCCCTTCAGTGTCGAAGAAAACCATCACAGTACTTTCTTGGTTACTTTTTTCTTTTTCTGTGGGCTTTAAAAATTATAATATTACTAGTCTACTTGTTTGCCTAATTTCTCGCCTTCCTGCAGATTCTTTGCTGCTGAAACAATATTCCTGCAAGATTTGCACAGTGATACAGACTTAATGATATGAATAGAGGAGCAGCTAGTCTCAGAGGGTAGTTTCCCATTGGCCAACTGCCAGGTCATCAACAAAGTCAGATACCCACCAGGCAGAGAAACTGAGGCTTGATAATAGCTGTTGAAGAGGACGTGTGTGTCTAACTTCTTGAAAAGCGTAGGTGAGTCTTGGTATGTTCCCATGTCCCCGATAATCATGAAGTTTTGCCCAGGGCACAATATTTTTCACTACACTTAATAATATTACGATAAACATTCTGCTCTTAGATATTTTATAATTGGAAGAGACCATGAATACTATGTAATCCAATGTTTTCCCAATAATAATAGCTGATCTTCCTTTTCCTCAAATGAAATCCTACATTTTGTCATAATCCCACAGGTCTGTAGAGAAAGGAGATTTCTTCTATGTTCCATCTTTCGTTGCACTTTCTTTCCATGATTTTCCTAAAGGAATTCCTCTATTTTCCATTTTATCTGGGAGACCCCTTTCACATTTCCTCGCACCCACACTAAGCACGTGGGTGGAGATATCCTTCCAATAGATTTCTCTTGGCAACTTTCAAATGAGGAGAGTACTCTTAATGAGCAATACTCATTGGAAACTCCTAGTAGCCTCCTTTCCCCATGCCCGCATCCGTCATTCCCCAGACCTCAGGGGTGTCTATTATATTTAATGGAATGCTTTCAAAAGAAAGGCTGCAAACTTGATATGTAGATTTTTAAAAATTCCAAAACAATTTTTCTTACTATCAAACAATGTAAAATGATGTAGGAGACACAAAATTGTGCTCTTCTTGAAATAATACAGTTTAGAAAAATCTTAGTTCTCCATATCAGATGATAACATCATATACTTAGAGCCCCAGATTGGAATATTTATCTAACAATTTTGAGCACTGCATATATGAAAGACTGTTTTGTTTAATGTATATTTATTTATTTTTGAGACAGAGAGAGCACAAGCAGGGGAGGAGCAGAGAGAGAGAGAGAGGGAGACACAGAATCTGAAGTAGGATCCAAGCTTTGAGCTGTCAGCACAGAGCCTGATTTGGGGCTCGAACCCAAGAACTGTGAGATCATGACCTGAGCTGAAGTCAAATGTTTAACTGACTGAACCACCCAGACATGCCAAGAGGCTGTTTCTTTGTTGTTGCTGTTGTATGTGTATATATTTTACTAACACATAGTTATATTTTCTACCATCTCAATCTAAAGTAGGAATTTATTATAGATAGGCCCAATATATGTTAACCAAACTGGAATTAAATAAAATTTTTTAAATTTTTAAAAATTTTGAAAAATAAGATCAGGAAGAAAAAAATACATATTTTCTTGCAAAGGTGGCTACTTAATAAGAGTTTACATTTTTGAATATTTGTTTCTATGTACTTTTTAATGTCTCCTTACATTTCCTAGTTGACCTATTTATTGTTAGTAGCATGTTATTTAACCTCCATGTACTTGTGGTCTTTCCAGATTTTTTCCTGTGGTTAACTTCTAGTTTCATAGCTTTGCAGTCAGAAAAGAGGCATGGCATCACTCTGATCTTAAACTTGTTGAGACGTGTTTTATGGCCTAATATGTGATCTATTCTGGAGAATGCTCTTGAAAAAGAATGTGTATTCTTCTGTTTTAGGATGGAATGTTGTGAATACATCTGTTAGATCAATCTGATCCAGTGTGTCATTCAAAGCCATTGCTTCCTTGTTGATTTTCTGTTTGGATGATCTGTCCATTGATGTAAAGGGGGTGTTAAAGTCGCCTACTATTGTATGATTACAAATTACTTCTTTTATGTTTGTTTTTAGCTGCTTTGTGTATTTGAGTCCTTCCATGTTGGGTGTCCAAGTATTTACTATTGTTCTATCTTCTTGTTGGCTTATCCTCTTTATTATTACATAGTGCCCCTCTCTCTCTTGTTATAGTTTTTGTAATAAGTCTATTATGTCTGATAGAAGTATTGTTACTCCAGCTTTCTCTTGACATCCATTTGCACGATATTTTTCCATCCCCTCATTTGCAATCTACAGGTGTTTTTGGGTTGAAAATGAGTCTCTTATAGGAAGCCTATAGATGGATCTTTTTTTTTTTTATCCATTCTGACACCCTATGTCTTTTGACTGGAATTTTTAGTCCATTTACATCCAAAGGAATCATTGACAGATATGTATCTATTGTCATTTTATTATTTGTTTTGTGGTTGTTTCTGAAGATTTTTCTGATTCATTTTTGTCCTTCTCTCATGGTTTGCTGATTTCCTTTAGTGATGTATTTCTTTCTCTCAGGAAAACTGACAGCAACATACAAAGGAAATGACACTGGGCCACTTTCTTAACCATACACAAAAATAAATTCAAAATGAATTAAAAACCTAAATGTGAAATCTAAAACCATAAAAATTCCAGAGGAGAACACAGGCAGTAATTTCTTTGACATTGGTTGTAGTAACTTTTTTTCTAGATATGTCTCCTGAGGCAATGGAAACAAAAGCAAAAATAAACTATTGGAACTACAACAAAATAAAAATACAACAGCAAAGAAAACAATCAACAAAACTAAAGGGCAATCTATTGAATGGGAGTAGATATTTGCAAATGATATATCTGACAAAGGGTTAGTAGCCAAAATATATGAGAAATGTGTAAAACTCAACATCCAAAAACCGAATAATCCAGTTTAAAAATGGGCAGGAGACATGAACAGACATTTTCCCAAAGAAGACCTACAGTTGGCCAACAGGCACATGAAGAGATGCTCATCATCACTTATGATCAGGGAAATGCAAATCAAAACTACAGTAAGATATCCCTTCACACCTGTCAGAATGGCTAAAATCAACAACACAAGAAACAACAGGTTGTTGGTGAGGATGTGCGCTATTGCACTATTGGTGGGAATGCAAACAGGTGCAACCACTCTGGAAAAGAGTATGGAGATTCCTCAAAAAGTTAAAAGTAGATCTACTTTATGATCCAGCAATAGCACCACTGGGTATTTACCCAAAGAATACAAAAACATACACCTCTATGTTTATAGCAGCATTATTTACAATAGACAAATTATGGAAGCAGTCCAAGTGTCCATTGATTGATGAATGGATAAAGAAGATGTGATTGTATTAATCACATATTAATAGTATTAATAGTATTCAGCTAAAAAAGAAAAAAAAGAATGAAATCTTGTCTTTTGCAATGACATGGATGGAGCTAGGAAGTACAATGCTAAGCAAAGTAAATCAGTCAGAGAAAGGCAAATACCTTATAATTTCACTCACATGGAGATTTTAAGAAAGAAAACAGATGGACATATAGGGAAAAAAACTGAAGGTTGCTGGAGGGGAGGTAGGCGGGGCATGGGTGTTAAATGGATGATGGGTATTAAGGAGGTCATTTGTGATGAGCACTGGATGATGTATGAAATTCTGAATCAATGTATTGTACATCTGAAACTAATATACCATTGTGTGTTAATTAACTGGAATATAATAAAAACTTGAAAAAGAATAAATAAATAAGCAAATAAAGAAATAAACAATTTTTGGAATATGTGATATTGTCTTCAAGTTACATAATGATGAACTACATGAAACAAAGATTTATTTTTTTTTTAAATTTTTTTAATGTTTATTTATTTTTGAGAGAGAGAGAGAGACAGAGCATGACCAGGAGAAAGGCAGAGAGAGAGGGAGACACAGAATACGAAGCAGTCTCCAGGCTCTGAGCTGTCAGCACAGAGCACAACGTGGGGCTCGAACTCACAGACCGCGAGATCATGACCTGAGCCGAAGTCAGACGCTTAACCGACTGAGCCACCCAGGCGCCCCAGATTTATTTATTTTTAATTTTTTTCTCACTTTCTTTCTCTTCTTCTCTCTTTCCTTTATCTCATAAACTAATTATGCTTTTTGCATTTGTTTTTTTTTTTTTTTTTCATATAGTTCAGTGTTGCCATTTGGCTAAATCTATAATGGCTCCTGTGGAGCGAACAAATAAAATGTTTTCTTGGCTTTTGTGTCTAGCAGAGACAGAATAAGAAAAAATTCCAGCACAAATATTTGATTGTCTAGGAGATTTTTCCACAAAACAAAAGTAGGAAGCAGTAAAATAAAAACTTAGCTTTCAGGAACAGCTGTCTGGCAAACTCTCTTACATTTGCAAAGTGCTCCCTGAGATGACAATCCTGGGAGGAGGCATTTTCCTGGTTTCCTAGGCTTACCAGGTCAAAATGGAGTCTCCTTGTATACTTCCTTGGACCGCTCCAAATGTCTAGTAGTCACACCTCAATCAATCTTCATTCTAATTGGCGGAGGCTTTCTTTAATATCCAGGCAATAAAGATAACCATATACTTGAGTTCCTAGGTATTTTCACATTTGATTAACAATCAAATTACAATATTCAGAGCCAAATTCCTAGTGTTGAAATTGTTATAAGGACTTTGTAGACTTATACTATTTTCCTCAAGTAAAACAAAGTAATCATATGATTGAATCAATACCATGCCCATATATAAAAACAAAAACTCAATTCTCAAAGTCAGCATTTCTAAAACTTAACTGAAAATTATAAAGAATTGATTGAACGTAACTGGTTAACAGGAGCTATAATTCAACTTTGAATTTATGTAAATACAGAAGGCACTGAAAATACATTTGTTATCATGTGATGCAGAAGAGATATGTTTTTCTCCTTTTTGGGTACATCCCTTTATCGAAGTGGGTGAATAGCAACCTTCCTGCGTGAGGTATGGTGCGGCTGCAATCTCAGAATGATTTGGGTCGGTGTCGAAGCCAAAATAAACTTTTATTGTGATCCAACATCTTGGTTTTTTGAGTTTATTAACTCAGTAGGAATTAATGAAAAAATGCAAATCTCTATCTGAACAGTAACCCTTTTGTTTTGAAGACAAATGTTTTTCTCCCTCAATCTCTTCTTCCCACTAACCACAGTATTTTCTGGAGGTTTATTTCTTACACTTGCCTTTGAGATATTTGCCATCCTTTTAAAAGTTGGAGTTTCAATGGTTAGTATAGGATTGCATAAGTTATGTATTCTCTGGAAATGTTCCCAAAGAAAGAGCATGAGAACTAGGAATTTAGGTCTGATACAAAAGCATTTCTACTGAGTTGAAGTACTAACATGTAAGAAGTCAACTATCTGGAGTGAATAGGTACAGAGTATGAAGAAATGAAAAATTAATCTCACTTTATACTTTTTAGTTGATTTAAAATAAGTTATTTGTTTATAACTGAGCCTCAATTGAGCCTGGAGTATGACTCCAAAGATAAGGGACTGGAATCCTTTCACATGTGGTCAATTTAATCCCTAGGCTACCTGGGGCATCAAATGAGCTTTTAGAGCGATCTACAGACAGAATTTTTAATATTAACTCTTGGTCAGTTTCTCAGTGGTGTATTTCGTATTTGCTTACAGGGATTTTCCTATCATGCTACACATTCCAGGACTAACTTGCTGCACACGTGAACAGCTCTCTAGTGGTTTATCTACTCTTAACAGATTGAACAAGCCTTCTTCTGTCTCCTTCAGGCAAGCAATCTCCTCACTAGAGTCATTTGTCTCTAGTCACAGAGGAAATACATCTCTGTCTTGGTCTCTCCCTCTCTCTGTTTCTCTCTGTCTTTCTCTTTTCTCTTACTAAATAAAATGTAAACTTTGAGGAACTTCCTGTGATACCATCATGGTAGCAGTGGTTTAAAAAGTCTCCCTGAAACTTCTTAAAACCAAACTGATGAATCATAAAAGAAAAAAGAACTCAGATGACATCTTCAATGAATTTTGTATCACAGTCCAAAATCCAGCATTTTACTTTATGGGGAGACAGTAGAGACTTTCCAACAAAAGCTAAGAGAAATACAAGGATATCTACTATCGGCACCACTAGTAGACATGGCACTGAAGGTATTAGCTAATGCAGCTAGGGGAAAAAAAAGAAAAAAGAAAAAAGAATTACAGGGCAAAGAGCAGAGAGCAAAAGGTAAAATTAGTATTATTAGTAGGTAATAAGATATGATTGAATTTTTAGAAAATCCAAGAGAGTCTATGAGAAAAAAAGTGTTACAATATATGAGAATTTAGCAAAGTAGAAGAGTTTAAAATTAGCCTATAGAAATTAATAGAGTCTCTATGTATACAAACAATAATCTGTTAGAAATATAAGAAATGCTCCATTTAGAATAGGAAGAAAAAATGTTAAAATATCTGGGAGAAGTGATAATATAAATATGCCTTAACAAAACCTTTAAGACATTACTAAAATTACAAAGTTTACTTCAATTAAAAGATTGAGTCATTAAGTTTTTGAACAGAAAGACTTAACATCATAAAAGTATCAGTTCACAGTTAATTTATAAAGTAACATGATTATAATAAATTCCAAAAATGTTTTGAACTAGATGAGTGATACGGAGAAAAACCCAGCAAGAATAGCCAAGAAAATAGAAATTCATACTACGAATTCTGAGCAACCTCACTAAAGATGGAAATTTCCTTAATCTGATAAAGAGCATCCATGAAAGGTTGGGGAAGGGATCCCTACAGCTAACATCATACTTAACATTCAAATACTGAATGTCTGCCCTCTAATACTGAAAACAAGGCAAGAACGCTTACTCTCATCAATTCGATGATGAAAAATTGTACTGAAAGTCCTAGCCATTATAATAAGGCAAGAAGAGGAATTAAAAGACATGTGGACTGAAAGGAAGTAGTAAAAATGTTTCTATATTCTGAAGCAGGATTGCTTATAAAAGGCAGAAAACCTCAAGAAAGAAATAACAACACCAATGAGCTTGCTTCTATTATTTAAAATGCATGTTGATGCATGAAGAGACAGATCAAATGGAATAGAATAGGAATTCCAACAATAGACCCAAGTACATGCAGAAAGGTAGTGTATGATGTAAGGGTGCTTCCCAAATCCCTGGGGAAAATACAGGTAAATTTCAGGTGGTTCTCACTTTGCATGATGGTATAAGAACATAGAAAATGACAATGCAAGCTGACATAAAATGATCTTAATAGTTAATGGGAAAATTATCATTGTTCAATGGTTTTTTAACATTCTTGAAAAAAGCACCATAACTTCCTTCAATGTAGGTTATAAGTGTATAGGAAAATTTAGAAATGATAAGAGTGATGTTTATTAGTATACTCTAATTTAAAACATTTAGAGACATTCAGGGGCGCCTGGGTGGCTCAGCCGGTTAAGCAGCCTACTTCCGCTCAGGTCATGATCTCGGGGTTCCTGAGTTTGAGCTCCAGATCAGGCTCTCTGCTGTCAGCACGCAGCTCACTTCAGATCCTGTGACCCCCTCTCTCTCTGCCCCTCACCCACTTGATTTCTCTCTCTCAAAATAAATAAATAAACTTAAATAAAAACACATTAGCGACATTGAGAATGAAAATATTTTAGGGCACCTGGGTGGTTCAGTCAGTTAAGCACCTGACCCCTGATTTCAGCTTAGGTCATGATCTCAGGGTCATGAGATTGAGCCTCCACTGGGCTCTGCACTGACAGCATGAAGCTGTCTCTCCCCTTCTCTGCCCCCCTCCTCCTCCAAATAAATAAATAAATAAATAAACATTTTTAAAAAAGAGAATGAAAATTTTTTATTTCTTTATAAAAATTTATCAAGTATTTTTTTTTTTGATGTTTATTTATTTTTGAGAGAGAGTACAAGCAGGGGAGGGGCAGAGAAAGACAGAGAAGGGGAGACACAGAACCCGAAACAGGCTCTAGGCACTGAAATGTCAGCACAAAGCCCAACATGGGGCTTGGACCTACGAACTGTGAGATCGTGACCTGAGTTGAAGTAGGACCTTTAACAGACTGAGGTGCCAAAGAGTAGTTTTAACAGTGTTTATCTTCTTCTTATTGTCATATAATTTATGAAACAGAGAATGTGCCTTTTGTAGACCTTGGAAAATTGTGCTACTCCTTTCTAAGCTTGGACCAGCTTCCACAATTTTATCCTTTGCACTTTCTATGTTATGAGATATCCCTGAGAGTTCTAATGTATGTGTGTTTTTTTTCTTTTGCTGGCAGGACTTCCTCAGAGACATCTTGGTGTTTTCATCACAACCATGCTCCATCACCGCGAACAGGCGGCTGCATATATAGTCTCTCAGAAAGCAGAAGTGTTATAATTCTCGGTCACCTGGTTTTTCTATAATTGCATTTATGTTTGATTCAAATTTACCTGCAGATTTATTGTTTTTATTTTTTTTAGCATACTTTTATCTTTGTTGAGCAACTCTCTCTCGATTGTCTATTTTTGTAACGGGCCACATGGATTTATCGCTGGGAGATAAGAAGACAACACAACTATATGCTTTACTGTCTGTGCATAAGCAGAATAATAGATGTACAGTGACATTATTACCAATAGCCTCTGAAAGAAGGAGCATGATTTGTCACCAATCATGATGTGCATCTGTTATTTATGTAGTCATTTGCAAACTGAAGAGTTAACAGCTAAGTTTGTACTGTATACAATCATTTGCAGCTAATAAAATGTGACGAATGAAATTTGAACTATGTTACTGAGAAAATATGTTGTTTAACTAAACTGTGGTAATCGAAATCCATGCATATTTGAACCACGAATACTGAGATTGCCTGCAATTCTTGCTGGTATAACTGGTTAGCTGTTTAAGAAAAGATAAAATCAAATTTGTACCTCACTTTCATGCTATGATAAATTCCACAATAGATCAGAGTTCTAAACATAATAAAATGAAGACCATACATAAACTAGAAGAAAGCATACATTAATTCTTTTGTAATGAGTATGGAAAATATTTTCTAATAATTACTCGATATATAGATGAGAAATGATTAATAAATTTGACTACGTTCAAAATTTTTCTCATTGTTAAAAACAACAAAAAAAAAGAAAGCAAAATCAAAGGACATGTTAAAAAATTAAAAAAAGATGTTTCCATTTATATCATATACCACAAATGTCTACAAATCAAAGGGGAAAAAGACCAGCACCTCTCTAAGAAAATGGGCAAAGAATATGAATAGAGCATCCAAGAAAAATTATTTTTTTAAAAGTCATCAGGCATATGATAAACTTCTCAGCTCCATACATAATAAAAGAAATCATTTAAACTGTCCTGAGATACCACTTCTCATCTATCAGATTTGCAAAAATCCAAAAGTGGTAATGTTTTGTAAAACTGTAGTACTAGATTACAACCAGGGTACCAGTATCGACATAGTCAAGATACATGCCGTTTCCTTCACCACAAAGATCTTCCATGTTGTCTTGTTATAGCTCCACCCCTACTCCTTCTTCAACCATTGGCAACCACTAATATTCTCTATCTTACTCATTTTAAGAATGCTTTACATATATAAAATCATGTCATATGTACCTTTTGGAACTGGCTTTTTAAATCTCAGCATATTTTTCGAGGATTCATCCAGGGTTTTGAATGTATCAATAGCTTTTCCCCCTTTTTATTGCTGAGTAGTATTTCATATTATGGATGTACCACTGTTTGTTTAACCATTCACTCATTCAAGGACATATTGATGGTTTCTAGAATCGTTTCCAACTTTGGGCTGTTCTAAATAAAGCTACTATAAGCATTCATAGCCCAGGAGTGGATTTTCTCGGTCTTCTAAAAAGTACATACTTAGTTTGTAAAGGAATTGTCAAACTATTTTGGTAAAGTGACCATTGTGGATTCCAACTAGCAACGTATATAGTTTACTCTGACAATTTGTCTTTTAACTGGCATATTTTGACTTTTATTTTATTTTATTTTTTTAAACTTTTTTAATGTTTATTCATTTTTGAGAGACAGAGAGAGAACACAAGCAGGAGAGGAGCAGAGAGAGAGGGAGACACAGAATCTGAAGCAGGCTCCTGGCTCTGAGCTGTTAGCACAGAGCCGGATGTGGGTCTCGAGCCCATGAACCATGAGATCATGACCTGAGCTGAAGTCGGACACTCAACCAACTGAGCCACCCAGGCGCCCCTATTTCGACTTTTAAAATGTCATGCAGTTATTTATATATTAGGACTTCAGTCTGCCATTTAAATGTCTGTTTTGTTTTTCTATTTTTTCTGTTTTTTAATGCTTTTCTAAGAGTTATATTAACATTTTTTAGAATCTCTTTTGATTATAGTGTTTTTTAAACTATCTCTTTGTATGGTGTCCTAGTGGTTGCTCTGGATATTACATTATGTATACATCATTTACCCCAGTATAATGGTGTCATCATTTTACCAGTTTGATTGATGTATAATATTTATAATGTAATGATCTTAAAAATTTCTTTTACATACATCTAGAACCACATCATACAGTGTTATAATTTTGATTCATATCAAACATATGATAAGAAATTCAAGAGGAGAGGAAAAGCCTATTGCATTTATTCATATTGGTTATCATTTCTTTTTCCTTTCCGATTTTAAAGCTTCCTTCGTTTATTATTCTATTTTTGTTTAGATCACTTCCTTTAGGCATTAATTTAGGGTAGATTTACTTGTAACAAATTCTCTTACTGTAACCTCATCTAAAGATGACCTGGGGGCGCCTGAGTGGCTCGGTCAGTTAAGTGCCCTTCTTTGGCTCAGGTCATGATCTCTTGGTTCGTGAGTTCACACCTCTCATCAGGCTCTGTGCTGATAGCTCAGAGCCTGGAGCCTGCTTCAGATTCTGTGTCTCCCTCTCTCTCTGCCCTCTGCCCCTCTCCCACAACACACTCAAAAATGAATAAATGTTGAAAAATTTTTTAAAAAATTAAAGATGTCCTGATTTCCCTTCCACTACTGAAGGATATTTTCACTGAGTATAGGATTATATATTGATTGTCTTTTCCTTTTAGCACTTGAAAAATACTATGCCACTTTTTCTAGCTTCCATTTTCTGGTGAGAAATTTGCTGCCATTCCAATTGTCTTTCTCCTATAGGAAATGTTTTTCTTGCTGCTTTCAATATTTTTTCTTTGTCTTTAGTTTTCAGATGTATAATTGTAATGTATCTTTGTTGGGAGCCATCTTGGGCTCACAGGTTGAGACATCTCCCTGTGTGGAAAGGCAGTTGCAGCAAAGCTCTTGCCAATCAAATGGCACCCAGTCTTACCTCCTTCTAAATAATTTTTCAAGCTTATATTTCTTGAGCTGCTCTCCTTGGCCCCAAGGAATGTAATGCTCTTTTGTTTTATTGTATTTAAATAAAAAGGAATGACCTGGAGCATGATGCTTTGATGGATTACATCTGAATGAGAATAGCCTGACCAGAAGTAATCTTAAAGTTGCATCTTGGGGATGGGTTGCACAGATTGATAGCAGTTATGAGCTGGCTGGATATTGGTGTGACTTGTGTAAACATTGGGCCTTCTTATGTAAATTAACTCATTCCCAAGCAAAGGACAAGCATTGGGAATTCTGTCCTTGCTAGATGGGTTGCACCTCCCCTATTGTAGTTGGAAGAACAATTCCTGGGCTGTTGGTAGATAATTAACATAAAGTCTCAAGGTAACACCCTGTTCTCTCCCCCTGCCTTAAATTTATATGTAATTAACTTGAAAACAACCTGCCAGATTGAGGAAATCACCCACTTTGCTGATAAAGACACATTATTGTTAAAGATAGCAAACTATGCTTACTGATGGGACATCACTCATTGCCGGTAATGTCACTTACTACTTTTAAATAAAGACACTGAGACCAGCAGAGCAGAGATGCAGAGACGCCTGCTTGGTGATCAGACCATATTTCACGGCTCTCTCATTCCTTTCGCCAACAACCATCCTTCGGGGACCCCCGGACACAGTGGAGCTGGACTCCGGCATATTTGGCATGGAATTCCTTGAATTTATCCTGTTAGGAATATTCTCAGATTCTTAATTCTGTAGATTTATTTCTCTTGCTAAATTTGGGAAGTTTTCAGTCATTATCTCTTCTAGTACTTTTTAACTCTTGACCTCTTTATTCTCTCCTTCCTGAACTCTGATGATATGTTACAGTTTTTCTTATAATCCCACAGGTTCCTTAGGGCTCTCTGTTCACTTTTATTTTTCAATTTATTGTCTCTCTGTTGTTAAGATTGATTGATTTGTATTGTTTTGTCTTCCAGTTAACTGATTCTTTCCTTTGTCCCTACCCATTCTACTGTTCACTACATCCATTAAATTTTTCACTTTAGTTTTTGTAATTTTTTTTAGTTAGAAAATATTTATTTGGGTCTTTTTTATATCTTAGGCTTTTTTGCTGAAATTTTCTATTTCTTTCATTCGTTTCAAGTGTGTTTGTAATTGCTTGTTGAAGCATCTTTGTCAAGGCTACTTTAAAATCTTTGTTAGGTAAGTCAGACAAACCTAACATTTCTGTCATGTTTGTGGATGAATAATCATGTTTAAAAAGATATTGGTAGCCATTTTTCAGTAGTTGTAATATACTAGGAACTAGTCTAACATTTTATATGTATTGGTTTATTCCTAGAGCAGATCTGTGAAGTAGGTATTATTACCATTATTTATTATTGTCCAGGTGAGAAAACCCTCTTCCCTCTAACTCTCAGGCATTGACTTGGTGGTCAGCTCTAGGTTGGATGGAAATAAGGTGACTACATAAATTTCCAGTAATGGAAAATAAGTACACCATCTGTGCTTTTCAAAAAAGTGTTTCACTGGAAGCCGTTCTAAAAATAAATAAATAACACATTAGTGAATGTTGTGGTTCCTTTCCTAGGCTTCCTTCACAACAACAAAATAAATTCCCATTGTGTATTTGGATTATGAAAACAGATAAGTGCTTTTGGTTAGAATGATATCATCTTGAAAATCTATGAGTGAACATTGATCAGCTTAAGTTAATCAGTAGAATCTCTTCTTTTTGCTATAGTTTCTCGATGGTATTACCTGGAGCTGAAGCCTCAAAGCTAATTTAAGGAATGGAGACTTGAGAACAAATATAATAGAGACGGTAATAGAAAACCTGAAGAATCAAGAAAACAGCAGAGAAAGGAAACCAGAACTCTGATCAAACTCAGATGAATCTAGCTGTACCACTAGAGTTTTTAGTGAATGAGCCTATAAATTATCCTTGTAGTTTAAAAAAATTGTTAAGTGATCTGAAATGGTCCCAAGAATACAATATTTTATCTTAATGCTTTATTGAACAGACAATACCGCTACAAACTGCTTATCAGTACCAGGAGGCATAAGCATAAGTAACTGCCAATCTCATAATATTCTGGCTTGGCTGACAGGAGTTCACTAAAAAACATATAATGAGAAATTTATAATGCACTATAGCTTTTCTTTTTTGCACTAATTTTATGGGTACCTCTATGTCTTATATCTTAAATTTTCTGTGTTTTTGCAAAGATAATAAATGAACACAGAAAGAATTCCAGTATCATATGATACAATTAATAAGTTCTGTCCCACCCCTTATATACAGGCCTATAGTTGCTTTGCCTCGAGGCAATCACTATTATTAAAAAATGTTCTCTACATATACAAGCATATATAAAATTATCTGTCCGTTTTCTATGTCTGTGAATGATGACTAGCTGTGCTCGCCATTCTGCTTCTTGCTTCTTTCATTTAGCGATATATTTTCCAGGCATTCCATGTTAGGACTTGTTGTAATTCATTTTATGGATGTTAGGTTTGTTTTCACTATTTGATATTATAAATAGTACTTCAGTAAATAGCCTTGTACATACTTCTTTGCAAACACACTTATATGGACCCAGTATAAATTCCTAGAATTGATAACCATGGCATAAGTGCACTTTGAATTCTAATAGATATCGCCAAATTGCCCTCCAGAGATAGTTTTTTCCATAACCTCTCCTCAATTCAATTATGTTGATATTTTAAAATCTGAGAGGTAGAATGCTATATTTTTCATTTGCATTTATTTATTATGAGTGATCCTGAGTGCTGTTTTAAATGTTCATAAAAGTCTGTATCTGTTTTCTTGGGAACTTTCTATGTATTTTTGTCTTTTGCTTACTGATTTGTAAGATCTTTTTACACGCTGAAGGATGAGCCACTGGTCGTTATATGTTTATGGGCGATAATGTGGACTGGTTTGCTTACCTCTATTAGTAATACCTAAATTGGTGTTGCAGTTAGGTGTGTTTGATGAGATTTGGGGGAAAGCAGGAACAGTGAATCTGTGTTCATTCTCCTGACATTTTTGACCGGATTTTGCTTTTGAGTAAAACTATGGAAATGTGAGGTTCATACACAGTCATGGCTATTCCTCATCTTCTCAATGAAAAGAGGCTGTTTTGGTGGCAGACGCAGTGGAATCCCATACATCCAGGCCTATTTACCAATTTCGCGGGTGGTGAGAGGCACTTGTGCCAGGATTAGCAGGTAAACTTCATGTTCCCCAGTGTCAGTTCGCCAGCTTTGTTTCTTTAAGAAATAGTCGTTGCAGCTTCCTGGTCTACCTCCCTGATCCCTAAGTTCCGGCCACAGCGTTGTGCTCTTGGTAGTTCGCAGTGGTAGTTTTGGAGGTAAAACCGTCTCTGGTGGGACAATGCAACAGTGTTCTTGGGATGACTGCTGGAGATTCCAGCCTCCAGCTCATTCCTCCACCTTCTTAGTTTTTTTTTTTTTAATTTATTTTTTATTTATTTTTGAGTGAGAGTGAAAGTGAGTGAAAGCGACAGCAGGGAAGGGACAGAGGAGGTGTGGGCAGATAGAGAAACCCAAGCAGGCTCCATGCTGTTTAGTGTAGAGCCCGATATGGGGCTCGATTTCACAAACTGAGAGATCATGACCTAGAGTGGAAATTGAGAGCTGAAAACTTAACACACTGAGCCACCCAGGTGCCCGGTCATTCCTTCACCTTCTAATGCCATTGTAAATACATACTTTACTTCACCAAATTGCTTTCTTCTTAATATTCCTCAAATAGTTTCTGTTCTTGCCCTGAATCCTGACTGGATTCTCTTTTGCAGTTTGTCATTTATCTTTTGACATTTTATAATTTTTGCCAAAGAAGAATTTTAGATTATTGTGTAGTTAAATTTATAACTTTTAAAAATAACTTTTGGTGCTGTGTCATATTTAGGAAGGCATACTTCTTCAAGTTTTTTTTTGTAATACTTTTAAACTACTTTATGGAAGTACATGCCAAAAATCTATTTATTTTATGTGTATAATTCAACGACTTTTAAAAAATTTACAGAGTTGGACAACCATCCCTACAACCTAGTTTTAGAACATTTGTATCACCCCAAAAAGAAACCTTATGCCTATTTGTAGACACTACTCCCTGTAGTTTTGTCAACCACTACTCAACTCCCTGTCTCCACAGATTTTCCTCGTCTGGATTTTTCATCTAAATGGAATCATGTGGTATTTTGTAGTTGGTTTCTTTTGCTTAGTACACTGTTTTTGAGTTTCTGTCATGTTGTAACATGTATCCATTTTCTAGTATTTTTATTGTTTCGTTTTTTAACATGTAAATCTCTGGTATCTTAGAAGTGTGTGTGTGGGGGGTGTGTGTGTGTGTGTGTGTGTGTGTGTGTGTGTGTTTGGGGGGAGCAGGAGAGAAAGGGAGAGACAGAGAAAACTAGCCAGATGTCCTTAAACCATTTATTGAATAATCTATCTTTTGACCACTGATTTAAATTGCTGCCTTTGCTAACTGTAATAGGACGTTACATAAAATTCCACACAGTCTCAGCTGAGATGTTATATCTGTAAATGGTGCAAGGCACATATCTCCATATTCAAATAAAGGTCACCTGTGTTAAGCCACCTGTGCAGGTCTTCGTAACAGTTGTTCTCAGACCAGTTCTGCAACCCTTAGCTCTTCACCATCTCGAGATCATAATAAGAGTAAGTAATGACTGATCAGGGACTTGTTCAACAAGGGTTTCTTTGAACAGAACTGTCAAAACTGTTTGTGTTTCTAGTGTCCTCTTTGAGAAAGAGAGGCACTCATAAAGAGCAGAATGTTGGCCAGCAGGGGAAATGGAAATCTTATACCTGTTAGGCTACTCGCCGAGTTACAGAATTTCATGGACCTTTGTGCTGTTGGGAGAGCAGAACGAAGTGTGGTGTGATGGTTCTTGGGAGATTGTGACCTAAGTCCACGGAGAGTGTGAAAATGGTAAAGGTAGCTAAAATGAAATGAAACGAAAAGCTGGCTGGTGACAAGAGAGTAGGAGCAAGAGTAGGTGACAAGAGTAAGTGCAGCCTATGTTACTTGAGTTTGACAGGGTGAAGGTCCTGAGTTTTCTCATGAATCAAGTGAATGCCATAGAAGGCAACTGGGCTAGAGCTCTTTTGAGAGACATCTATTTTTGGGGACCAGGTGACCCCAAAAGAAAGCAGCTATGCGCTATATATGGTAGGATATAGGAGATGAGGGGGGATTGTGCAAGCTGGAGCCCTTATTGTGCTTCTGTGGATTATTGTTTCTCTGACCTCATCTCTTCACCTCCTACCATTCCCTCTTCCCCTAGTTTGTTCTAGTTTCAAATGTATCAGGCAAACATCCATCTCAGGTTCTGCAGTTACTGTGCCTGGAAGAAGCTTCCCCAGATATCCACAGGGCTTATCTTTATACTTTCTTCAAGCCTCTGCTTAAATATCCTCTTTTAGACCACATATTAAAACCTTTCTATTTTAGCTCTCCCTAGCCTCTTCATTTCATTTATCTTATTCCACTATGCTTATCACATTTAACCTTCTATAAATTTTCTTACTTGTTTTCTTTAGTGTCTGTCTCCCTAAAGCAGAATATAAATCCTAGGAACGGAGGTTACTTTGTCTCTTGTTCAGTGCTATCACCCAGAACTTAGGAACACGCTTGGCTCATGGTGGAGCCACAGTATATATTTATAAAATACTGAATAAATGAATTCAGGAGTGGGAGAAAAATCTGATGGAATGCGTTAAAGACAGTAGTAGGATAAAAATAAATTTCCCTCCTGCTTTCTCATTCTGATTTCAGCTTGTTCAGTAAACCAATTATAGAAACCAAAGTTCTATATGTTTTTGAGGCTTTTTGAGGCTATTTGGACCCTAATATGTTCCATATAAACAACTGAGACTGTTACAGTTCTATGATATCATTTGAGAGCTGACAGGTTGATTCCGTCTCATTACTTTTTTCCTGATATTTTAGCCAGATTTCTAATTTCAAAATATATCTGAGAATCAACAACTTCTTGTCTACATGCCACGTTAGTATCTTCTATCGGTAGCCTCAAACGTGACTAATTTGTGCAAAATAACAAAGTCATAATACTGGATTTTATTATACAAAAGAATTATCTTTTTTATGTCTCTCGGTAGCCATTTAAATATTTCTTCATATAGATTTTGTCCGTGCTTGCTACAGCTTATTCTTAAATCTTTTGTATATGGAAATCTTTTTATTACATTATATTTACTTAACGATTACCATTCAGACATAGGAAGGGTATGGATTTTTAACAGCTTTATTGAAATATCATTTACATGCCATAAAATTCACTCTTAAAGTACATAATACAGTAATTTTTAGTATATTTTCAAAGTTGTGAAACCATCACCACAGCCTAATTTTAGAACATTTTCATCACCCCAGGAAGAAATCCAAAGATCATGAACAGTTCCTCTTATACTCCTTCTATTCCCAATGTATTGAGTGATTTTACTATGAGACAGTTTTACCAAATGCTTTTTCTGAGTCTATTCAGATTATTGCCATGTGGTTTCTGTCCTTCATTTTATTAAAGTGGTATACTACATTAATTGATTTTAATATGTAAATCTCACTTGGACATGGTGAATAATCCTTTTAATGTGCTGTTGAATTCATTGTTGATGATTTTTGCATCAAGATTCATAAGAGATGTTAGTTCATAGTTTTTCTTTTCATATTGACTCTGTCTGGTTTTGGTATCAGGGTAATACTGGCTTCCAAAGAAAGAGTTGGTAAGTTTTCCCTTCTCTTTCATTTGTTTGAATAATTATGAAAGAACGGCATTACATTTTCTTTAACTGTTCAACAGAATTCACCAGTAAAGTCTTGTACACCCAGGCTTTTTTTTAAGTGAAGTTTTTAAATTACTAATTTGATCACTTCACTTGTTACAGGTCTTTTCAGATATTCTATTTCTTCTCCAGTTACTTGTCATAATTTCTCTCTATCTTTTTTTAAGATTTTATTTTTAGGTAATCTCTATACCCAATGTGGGAGTCAAACTTACAACCCTGAGATCAAGAGTCACATGCTTCACAGACTGAGCCAGCGAGGAGCTCCTCCATAGGTTGTCTTATTTGATTTTTCCATTTCATCTTTCTTTCTAGGAACCTCTAGAAATTTCTGTATTTCATTTGAGTTATATAATTTGTTAGCATACAATTGTTCATTGTATTCCCTTATAATCCTTTTGACTTTTGTAAGATAGTGATATCCCCTATTTCATTCCTGACTTGAGTAATTTGAGTCTTTGTTTTATTATTGGTCAGTTTGGCTAGGGGTTTTTTCAGTTCTGTTGATCTTTTCAAAGAACTAACTTCTGGTTTCATTGATTTTTCTCTATTGTTTTTGTATTTTTTATGTCATTCAATTCCACTCTGATTTTTACTATTTTCTTCCTTTTGTTTGCTTTGGATTCTGTTTTTTTTCTTTTTTCCTTTAGTTTTCTGTTGTTAATTTTTTTTAATGTTTATTTTTGAGAGAGAGAGTAGGAGTGAGGTAGGGGCAGAGACAGAGAGAGGGAGACAGAGAATCTGAAGCAGGCTCCACACTGTTGGCACAAAACCTGATGTGGGGCCCAAACTCACAAACTGTGAGATCATGAGCTGAGCCAAAGTCGGACACTTAACTAACTGACTGAGCCACCCAGGTGCCCCTTCCTTTAGTTTCCTGAAGTGTAAGTTAGATCACTAATTTGAAAACTTTCTTATTTTTTAATATAGTAAATTTTTATACCTACATCACAGCTATAAATTCCCCCTAAACATTGCTTAGTAATAGGAGTCACAGTATATAAACTTTTCTTATTCTTGACTATAATGGGAATTATTTCACCATGAGTTTTAAAATTTGACACAAAGTAATAGAGATATATAGACACAGGTCAAATAATATTGATATTTTATATACTATCTTGTTGAGGAAATGTCTGGATTGCATCAATTGTCTTTCATGATCTTAGAAGATAAATATGTATTTTCTACCTCACTACCGATCTCATGTGCCTAAGCTCAGACTACCAGCTGCTGACGTTCTCAGAAAGTAAGTATCTGGAATTTTCATTTTGGGAGTTGGCAAACTCAGGAAGGAGGATCCGATGGTGGCTAGCAAAAAGTAAAAGAGAAACAAACAAACAAAAAACTTCTAAATGTCCAAGTCAACTTGGATGCAGCGAAATGTAGCAAAATTTAATAAAAGGGATCTTTGATTTTATTAACTAGGTGATTCCTTATATTATGGGTATAGGAAGATACCATAGCTTAGGAGCATGAAATGTCACATAATTCCATGGTGACATGAGATTTTACCTGAATAGGGATAGTACCTGCTCTCCTCTAAAATTAGATGGTTCTGATGAATCTCTAGTAAACTAAAATTATGATTCTAACTGACTCATATTTAGATGAGATATATGCAAAACTAGTTTGAGGCTTTTCAAGTATCGTCCAAATGTTACTTATCATTATGAAAGACCTTGTCAAGGTCACACAAAGTGGGGAGCTAGAAGAAAAGTCAGGTTTAAGTTTTGTAGACTAGGGCTTTTTCTACGGCACAACCCTTAATTACAAGTATATGAGCCTGAAAGATTCTAGAGGCACCATGGATAAGCTTTCTTAGCTTGGTAACTTAATTTTAAAAACTTCATTTCCATTCTATGAGAGTGACTAGATGTGCGAATATGTAGACCCACTTAAGACTTTAAAGAAAGTAACTAGTCGCTTTTAAAATATGTCTGTCATGTGGGCCACACGTGAAATAGTTTGGGAAATGAAATGCCAAAAATACTACATTTTCCAATAATGAATCACTACCCATTTGTCTCAGTGCTAAAACTTGGCTTTTAAAGAAGAAATTTTCTAAACTCTAATTATAGCTTACAGAGCAAAAAGGTCAAAAAAGTGATGTTTAGCAGCCTAATGGGATTTTTTTATTGAACCGATACAGCATTATGAGGAGGTTGTTTTTCTTTTCATCAAAAGGCTATGCACAAACCAATGCCATCAGCTCAAAATTGTGCATGTGTCATACTAACATGCTGTTCAAATCAACTGTCAAGCCCCTCAGCACCTAAGTTATACACAAAAGGCTAAAAGACAGACTTCCTAGGTAAGTAAATATATGAGATGTTGGGAATGCATGAAAATCTCTGAAACTGAGAAGTAAAATACTACAAATCATTTCTGTTCCAATGAACCTATATTTAGTGATGCAAAATCGCTACTTGGTTGTAATGAATTTGAAGGCAGAACTGATTTCTTCATTTCATTTCTTAAATAAGTCAACTCTGCAAAAGTATTTCTTTAGTACAAGTCAGTAGAAGTCACAATTCCTTTTATGGGGTTTTTCTTTCACTTGCTATAACTTATTCTTTGACTTGTTGGATTTGTATACTATTCTTATATAATAAATAAGTTACAGCTTTGTCACTACTCCTAAGCTAAGATGGCAAGCGATGACCACAGTCCTCTAGAAAGGAATCTTAACTTAACTATCGGTTCAACCCATGTGTGAGCTATAGTTTATGCAAGTCACAAAGTCAGTATTAATATTTTTAAGTGTCATTTTGGAGTCTAGAAGCTCCATTTGTAGGGATTTCTATTATTTCTCCCATATTATTCTAAACTTTGAACATATTAGGTTACCTTTTCTCATTTCTAAAAGTGTCCTGTATTAAAACAAGAAATACCAGCCACTGTGAAAAGCAACTACCAAATCTCAGTGGCTTGGTAGTTTCACATTGCCATTGCCTACAAGTTAGCTAGTACTCCTTCAAGAATGTCTCAGGAATCTAGGCTCCTTTCATTGTATAACATTGCCATCTTAAAAACATGGCCTCCGTGGTAACCACAGAAAGAAGAGTATGGGCAAGCACACAGGAGATTTTTAGGGCAGGCTTCAAAGCGAATACATCATTACAACTCATTAGCCAGAATCCAGTATTGTGGCCATAGTCTAACTTCAAGGGAGACTCACAAATACAGCCTTCCCTCTGTGTTCGGGGGTGGGGGGGGCGCAGGAAGAGGAAGAAGGAAGAAGAAGAAGAGGAAGAAGAAGAAGAAGAAGAAGAAGAAGAAGAAGAAGAGAGGAGGAGGAGGAGGAGGAGGAGGAGGAGGAGGAGGAGGAGGGGGAGGGAGAGGGGTAGGGGGAGGAAGGGGAGGAAGGGGAGGAAGGGGAGGAAGGGGAGGAAGGGGAGGGGAGGAGGATGATTCTGTCACAATCCCTAAACAAAAAAATGCAACTCCTACACTTTTCAGATTGTCATCAGAACCCTTGAAACCTGGTTATTAATGGAAGAAGGAGGGGGTGCTGGGGATAGATAAATGTATCAGGCGGGGCACATAAAGATGTTTGATAAATAAGAGCAACCAATCCCTGCCTGCCATGGCATCTCTCATTTTTCCTTCTGTTCTCCCCACCAGCCATCCCTCCCCAAAAGTCCCCTTGCACTACTTTAGAACAATTTGATCTGGTCCATAGAGAGCAAAGACTTTCTAAATTTTCTAAATATCTTGATTTCTATTTCATGAAGAGACCAGATGTGGAGGCAACAGGAGGGAAGAAACAAACTATGCCCTGAATTTCAACTGCTAATAGAAATAAATGCTTGTTGTTGTTGTTGTTGTTGTTGTTGTTGTTTTTGAGATACTAATGTACACAATTCTGAATCACTCTTCTTTAGCTGCATATTGAAATAAACTTGCAAACTACTGCGCGGTCATACTGAGTCCCACTAGGAATCTAGTGAGCTGATAAACTGATACCTCAAAGAAAGGAAAAATGAAAATTAAATTAGAAGTAAAAATTAACAACAACTGAGGGCATTTCAAAAATAAATTTTCATCTTATCAGTTCCTTCAAAGACTCCAATGATGGGTATTGTTATGAATGGAAGAAGTGATTTTCTTTTCAAAGTTTTCCATTCAATGAGATGACAAAGGTATCTGAAATTACAGATCTGAGCTCCCTGAGAATCAATGCTCTTCCTGCTGGCAACTTAGCAGCTTTTGTAATTGATGTGACAGTTTCATTTCCCCACCGCCACAGACAATCGGCATGTTACTCCATCTCTCAAGCAAATCTAACAACAACAAAAAAAGATTTTCAGCTTTACTTTTTAGGAGATATTAACATCCTCCAAATAAAATATGGTAGCAATGAGAGATAACAGATTCAAGGCTTCAACAACATCCTTCTTTACAAGATAGGAAACAAGAAGTTGTCAGCATGACTTCATCAACAGACCTGATAATTGCCTCAACAGGACAACTTATTATTTAAAATCTTTCTGTAAGGGCTTTTCACAAAGGATATTCTAGCACGGCAGGGGCGGGGTGGGGGGTCAGATAGACATGAGTGAAGGTAGACACGTGCTCATACCTTGACTATCACTATTCCAGAGTTACTTTTCTTACTTCAAGAATAAAGCGTTCCTTTAACAGCAATAGAAGACCACTCACATCTTGCCCTGTCTTGCCTTATCTTTTTTGTTTGTTTTGTTTCAAGTTTTTATTTAAATTCTAGTTAGTTGGCATATAGCATAATATTGGTTTCAATATTGACTCATCACTTACATACCTGTCTTACCTCATCTTATTTCAACTTTTTTTCACCACATACATTGAACTTAAGCCTTGCTGAATTCGCTGTTTCAGAAATGCACAATAATCTTTCATATCTCTAGACCTTTTTGCAGTAGATGCTCTCCTAGCCAGGAATATACTGTATCAATCAGAAGTAGTTATGTTGCAATAACATATGAGTCTTCACTTAATCAGTGTCTCAACACAATAAAAATTTATTTCAGTCATGCAATGTGGATTGCTGGGAGCTCATCTTATCCTAGTCCCTCTGACACAAGGCTGATGGAAACTTCATCTCAGACTGCACTCCCATTATCAGAAGTGAGAAAGGACCATGGCAAATAATGCATTGACTCTTAATTTTTTTTTTTTTTGGCCTGAAAGTGTCAATCACCTATCCTATTCACATTTTATTGGCCAAAGAAAAGCAGGTGGGGGGGAGGGGTTTAAATTGAAAGATTAGAAGTGCAATCCTACCAATGGAAGAAAGTGAAGCAATTTTGTTGAGCAGTGTTAATGACTACCTCATCAGTCTTTCCAATAAGTGAAGTTCTACCCACTTTTCAAGATCCAAACAAATGTCACCTCCTCTGAGAAGCCTTCCATGACATCTAAAGGTAATTATTTGCTTTTTTATCTTTACTGTCCAAATATTTTATACAGGCTTTCTTAAAATACTTGCCATATATTATTTTATTAATACAACCATGTCACTATTACACGGAATTATGTTGTATCACACTAAAAAATTCCTCATTCGTATTTTTTTGCCAAATGCCTGGTATAGTTACAGCACATAATGGGGGCTTGCCGATGTTCCTTGTTGAAGGTTTATTTTTACATTTTCTTCATTAGACTGTAGGCTCACTGAGGACATACGCTGTGTATTTTTGCACAAACCTAACCCTAGGATCTTGTAACAGTACTTGGCACCAGTGGATGCCCACTACATGTTGGATGAATTTATTAATCGATTAACTATTTTTGTTATTGTACCATATTGTATCATTATGGTAGGCCAGGTTTTGCTGCAGCGACAAAACAGTTCCAGAATTTTAGATAAGTTTGGCAAAAGTTTCTGAATTGCTCGTGCTGTATCTTCTACATGGGTAGGCGAGGAGCTCTGTTTCATCTACTCAACCAGGGATGTAGGCTAATCTAAGGCTCTGTCTTACAGGTGAATCGTCTGTAATTCAAGGCCTTCTCAGTTATCCAGGCAGAGGAATAAGAAACCAGAGACTCACAGGTGGCTTTTTAATTCTTCAGTCTAGAAATGACCTATCGTACTTCTACTCATATTTTATTTTCATTGGCCAGAACTAATCACATGGCCCCATAACTGAAGAGGGGTGGGAAAATGGAAAAACAAATGGGCTACTAGGTGTGCATTACTGTTTCTGTCACATGGCTGAAGATAATATTCTCATAATGGAATATAAAATGTTCAAATATGGGAAACAGAATGTTGGTAAGTAATATAATCACATTTCTCTACCACTTTCCAAGTGAGAAGATGCTTGAAATCAATAGCTAGTGTAAAATGCGTACAGAGTTGAGAAAGAGAAGAATCAAACTGCTATGTCCGGGGAAACAATTCTTTCAAAGACATTCAAATGACTTTCAAATTAAAATGAATCTGCCTTTCCAACTTCCTGTTAAATATAACAATAAAAACTATACAATAGCATTTAGAAGCTAAGAATGATATCTAGCTATATGTTAGAGATTGGAAGAAATTTATAAAACCAGAGAGGTCAATAGGTTTTGACACAGAAGCACAGTCTTTGTATGCTTTGGTTCTGTGTCAGCAGAGGGTCTGGGAGGGAATATTTCCTCAACTTCCACATATGTCCCTAGCTCAAGAGTGATAAGATTTCACTAACCAAAAGTTTTTTGTGTTTTTTGTTCATTATTCTATAGGTATTTTTTCATTAGGCAGTCATAATTATGTTCTATTTTCTCTATTTTGTCTATGGTTACAAATCTACAAATCTTAACTCAGCTAACACATAAATAGACAGGTAGGAGTCTTGTTTTCTGGGATGCCCTCTTCAGAGTGTGTCATTGAGGTGTGTTCATCTGGACAAAGTACTAGAGATTGCCTCGGACACTCTTTTCTATGTATAAAATACAAATTGGCAGTAAAAGATACAAATTTTATCACACTGTATTGGAGTTCTATTAGTTGGATAGCTTATAAGTGCAGAAGAGTGGTTAGCATATTGGACTCTTAAATCTGGATCCTTAGCTATCAGGATCAGAAAAAGATATTCTACTGCAATGAAGTGGACAGCGGGGGCCTATTTGATTAACATATCCACTGTGGTTGCAGATAATTCTGGCTAGTAGAACACTTCACATTCAGGGATAAGCAAGCAAGAATGAAGCAAAGCAAATGAGAACTATAAAAAAGGTACTTTAAGATATTTTAAAGCAATCTGAATGTAGAATATTCTTAGGTTTTTGTTTTCTCCCCCAATCCTTATGATAGCAACATTTCTATTTTTTAAGCTATATTTTGAAAGCTTTTTTGATATTTCCCAAAGCTTTCATTTTATTTTTTATGGAAACAATTCTCATTCATCCAACATTCAAAACTCATGGGTTTACTTATTTGATTAAATTACATGATTGTTATAGCAAGTGCTTAAGCTATCTATTGCTGTATAATGAAAACTTAAAGACTTAATACAATGATGTGATTTTTTTTTTACAATTCTGCAATCGTAACAGGGCTCAGGTGGATGGTTCTTCCATCCTATGTGGTATTTTCTGGGATTGGCATGTCTACTGCCTCAGCTGGGTGGCTAAAATAGCAAGGAGGTGACTGGACATCTCTCTCCACGTGGCTTCTCCACAGGGCTCTCTTGGGTTTCTTATAGCATGGTGGTCTCACAGTAATCAGACTTCTTGTGTGATGGCTGGTTTTCAAGAAAGAAGAAGCAGGTGCTACCAAATTCTCTTAAAGCCCAAACCTAGAACTAGCACAGCAACATTTCTGCCACATTTTATTGGTCAAAGCGAGTCACAGAGCCAGCCCAGATTCAAGGGGAGCAGAATCAGACCCACTTCTGAGAGTAAGGAGTGGCATGTTCACGCAGCATGGGGGGAAATGACGGCAGCTAACTTTGGAAACTACCACTGCAAAGAAAACTGGCATGAACACATTTAGAAGCAAAAACACTTGACTCTTGGTAAGCATCCAGCTTACCTGGTATGAGCAGATGTGTTTATACTTAGGGGGAAATAAGCTGCTAGCCATAAATTCAGTGAGCATTAAGATCAATCTGATCATTTTACAGAGGTATTAGTTAATCCAATGATTTAGCTGGGTTAAATTTGGTTAAGAATGATTCTATATATGAATTTGATGCTGAAAAGAAAAGTTAGAGGAAAAGATGATGATAAACTGTAAATATCCCTGGGAGAAATAATAACCTTTCATAGAGAGGAATATATCATATGATAGGGAAGAAGGAAAATTGCTTGAAAAGGAAGGTTCGGACCCCCTAAGTTGAGTTGAGAGGGGAAAGAGGGGATTCATGGTTCGAAAGGATCGAAGTCTGGGGACTCCCTATTTGACCATATTGACAAAGTTTATACCCAACTTTCTAGGTCAATTAAAAAACTGTGATGCTCCAAAATAAAACAGACACAAAGAGCCCAGGACAATGTCTCAGCCTTCTAAATGCATGACTTTATATTAATAATCAGTGTTTCATCTAATAGAATCAAATAGGCAACCCTAGGGTTATGGATTAAAAACAAACAAGAAAACTTCACTGTCAACATGCAAATTTGTCAGAACAACTCTGTCTTTTGGTGTCTACAAAGTGTTGGATCATTTCTGTATGAATGAGTGATCCAAGGTGCTTTTAGATGGTGTGTGTAGCTCACTATGACTCTGAATAAAATTTATATCTAATGCTTCTTCCTCAAAATTGACCCTTAATTTTACCTTCTTGGCTCAGCTGTGGTCTGCTAATTTAACCAATTTTATTCTACCTCTGGTTTATTCTGGTCCACAGTGCTCCAAAGAATAATCATGGAAATTATAAACTGTAAAGCTTGGAGAAAGATATATATGACTGTAAACCTTACTGAATATATAGAATCTACCTTTGATAAATATTGCAACAAGAGGACATTGAAGACAGATTTATTTTTTAGTGTTCTGGTAATGAAAGTCACCTATGAATAAGAAACTGCTGCTCCCAAATTTTATTCTAATTAAGGTATACTATAATGTTACTCAAGTCCAAATAAAAATTGCTTTCAATAATGTTGCATCCAGGGGCACCCAGTCATCACTGGGTGACTCAGTTGGTTGAGCATCTAATTCTTGATTTCAGCTCAGGTCATGATCTTGTGGTTGTGAGATCCACCCCATGTTAGGCCCTGTGCTGAGTGTGGATCCTGCTTAAGATCTCTCCCCCTCTGTCCCTCTCTTGCTGATGCTTTCTCTAAAATAATAATTAATAATAATAATAATAATGTTGTATATAAATTTATATTAGAGTTGATCTCCCCTGATTGCGTAAAGAATTGGTTTTGAAATTTTTTTTAAGTTTATTTATTTATTTTGAGAGAGACAAAGCGTGAGTGGGGGAGGGGGTTAAAGAGAGAGGGAGACAGAGATGGCCAAACAGGCTCTGTGCTGCCACCACAGAGCCCGATGTAGGGCTCGAACTCAGGAATCATGAGATCATGACCTGAGCCAAAACCAAGAGTTAGATGCTTGACTGAGGTAAACAGGAACCCCTGGTTTTGACTTTTTTAAAAGAATCTAGCAATGACCAGTTGATTTGCTCTCCCCTCCCCCTTAGGAGAGCCATATGTGAATCACAACTACTAGCTTTGTCCTTCTAAAGTAAGGTATTCAAGAAAATAATTTTAGATTTCCCTTTTAATTTCTGTTTCACTTCAGTTTAACCAATAATTGCTTAGCCTCTATTATGAACTGTTTGTACTATGTGCAGAGGAGGCCAAAGGCACATTACACATGACCCCTGTCTTTAAAGAATTTCCAGGCAACAGTTGCAGAGAAGATACTGTTTAAAATTATAGTATATTATAATGCCTAATTAGGTTATAATAGGCATCCAAAAAATACATTTTGATTGATAGATTAGAAGTATGTTGAGGTTTTCAGAGAACACAATGGAAAGGTTCCTACCTGTACCTTGGGCTTCCTGAAGGAAATACTGCAGAGATGAAGAACAGAAAGCCAGATGAAGTAAGGTAGGAAGTGCCCCCAAGACCGTGTTCTTTGAATTGTGAAATTTCTATAGGGTTACTGGAAGCATTTTGGCATTATTAGGGTTTAAAGTGTTAGGTGAAAAGTGGTCAGATGGAGTGAAACCATAAAATGCTTCTATTTACTGAGAAAATTTTATTTACTCTGTAGGAAATGGCTGAAAGCTTGAGAATGACATTCCTATATTATTCATGCTCAGTGATTAAAACATTTAAGAGGAAAGAGTTGGGAATGATAGCAAGAATCCTCTTAGGATGCTAATAAATTAATTCCAGGTGAGAGAAGATAAAACTGTGAGCAAATCCTGTTCATCAGGGAATTAAAGGATTGGGAAAATCATGTTCCATTTCTGCCTATACTGAAACATGTGCATCAGATCGCATGACAAACCACGCTGTTGTTGACACAGGGGCTGAAGCTGTTCCAGCAGCTGGGGCTAGAACTGAGGATCTACAATGAGTTAGGAACTCATCACAATCCTAGGATGATTTCAACGAAACTACTCTTTCTTGAGTGATTACAAGACCAAAACTTGGGCCAAACTCATAATGGATTTTACAAGATGTGACTTAAGCATCATTTGAGAACAAAGATTGCTTTTTTATGTCTAGACAAAAGTTCTGGAATTCTGAGAAAAGAGAGACTTATGATGCAGGTGTAGGAACTAGTAGTGTCATATGTGGGATATATTTATCACTCCTGCCAAAGAGTTTTTATTTCCCAAAGCACCATATTCTAGAACAGGAAGAAAAAAATGATTACACCATTATTTGAGTGCTAACTTGTCACATTAAATAGAAGTACTTAGCATCTGAAACAGGATGTAATGACACTATTGTTAATGTGAGTCTAAAAATATATTTTTCCCTTTGAAACCTTAATATTAACTCAGGACAGAAACAATAACATATGGAATAAAAATTCATAGTACAATTTACTATTACACAAATCAATCCTCTTTCAAATGGGAGGTGTTGATATAGGAAAAATATCTGCCTATATATTCTGAATTGCTCAAGGCTCCACAGAGAAGGTACAAGAGAGGGGGAAAAAATCACTTTTATTTTAGAATTTAGCTCAACAAATATTTACTAAAGTCCAGTACTAGTACTGTAAGAACTAAAGTGTATTCATGAATCCTACTATTTTGTTGAGGAAGATGACAGGAAATTGAATTGTCTGAATAAAGTATAGTAAGCACTATGAAAATCACTCCCCGTGCCCCTCAAAGAAATAAGTAAAGGAATGCCCTGTGTTTATTATCATATACTAACAGAGGGGTTCACAGATAGTGAAGTCACTATATCTCGTTAGATCTCAGAAATGTACCTTCTAGAAATTAGCAGGGAGGCATGCAATTAACCACAAAAAACAAAGCCTTTTTAATAGGTAAATCAGATTTTTTGAAATAAAATGTATATATAGAAGCTCATTGCCCACACTTGTTTCAGGGTTTCGGGGTGAGAATCTAAAGTTTCTACCTTAGGATTCAGAGAGTTCTGCCCTTGTTTGAACTATGGTCTGATGGACAAGTCTATCAGGAATCTAAGGAAAGAGAGGTGCCAAGAAGAACAAATTTGGTCAATGACAGTACTTTCCATCCAAGAGAGAAATGCTTTCAAGACATCTGGAAATGTTATCCGAGACAGACATCTAGGACACTAACAGATGGAATAACAATGGCAGGGATTCAATTGTTAGATGCTTCAGGAATTAAAGTATGGATGGAATTTTACACTGCATTGTTTTGAAAATGGTCCCCTTGAGAGGACTAAATTGACAATAAAATATAAAGTCAGCTTTCTACCACTTATGATAGACTTTATTCCTTAAAAAAATATTTGTCATGCTGTGAGTTTTCATGTGACTCATCCATTTAAGGAATGTATTTCATATAGCTTCTGAACTTGAAAGCTGATTACAGATTTAACAATCAGAGTGATAAGGACTTTAAAACAAATTCCACTTAAGGTTATAGTCAATTAGAACTCATCTCCTGAACACAATTTTACATTGATTTAGGAGGAAATGAAGTACCGCTTTGGAAAAGGATCTGATTGTTTCTTTTTCTTTGAATCTTCAAAAATATTCAAAATATTTTAGAATATCAAGTATAATAAATGAATCACTTACAGTATCTGAATCTGGACTTTAGTGGAAAAAAATGAAAATTATTCCAGACAAAAGTATTTGAGCAGCAATTTGTGAATCACTGGAATTAAGTGTCATTAGAATTAAATGTGTCTAACAGATTTTTTTCACCACTCATTGAAACAGCCTTTAAATTATGAAGTAGAGTTTTGAAGATAGAAAGATGAAAGAACCAGAAAGTATTCTGAGAGAGAAACTCATTTATCTCTAAATAGAGATCTCTTATCTCTATCTCTAGCAGGGACAGTGTGCTTTGGTAAGAAACACACAAGTCTTTAGAAATAATAGGGCTTGAACCTTAGCTCTTTCGCTGCCTGAATTTGAGTAAAGGTATTATCTTTCCTGAACTTCAGTTCCCTTGCCTGTAAGAAGCAGATAAGAGTGTCTTTCTCAAAGAACGTATTTAAATATCAAATGAGATAAAATAGGAGAAAGTAGTTTTTAAAATCTAAAACTCTATAAAATTCATATATTTACTTAGCCAAGGTTTGCACAGTACCCACCCCCTGTCATAGGCTGTACTAGGTACCATGTACTTCTTCACGTGGAATACAGTGGTGAATGCTGATTATGTAAGTTATTATCTTTTAAAATTGACTTCCTAAAATCCCACAATATCAGAAAAATAAAAGGCTTGATTTTCAGGGTAAGTTGTCATTTTAAAGCTCTGTTTCCCTTTGGAAAGTATTACAGATGCCTAGGGGTGATTTGGTGACCCACCATCTACTACAACGTGTCACCTTAACTCCCCTAAGCTCATACAGCCAATTTTCATCAGCAGTTCACTCCACTGTGAACAGCTGTATCCAGAAATCCCTTGGTGACAGAGTCTGACTCTACTTTTGATGTTTGACTGCTGAGAACTTTTACACCCACCTCTCCTCTTTTTTTCTACCCCCCATCTCGGCATGCTGATAAGAAAGCTTAGGTGCTTCTTTCTTTGAAAGGAGGGTCAAACCATAAAAGCTCCTTCCCACGGTCCCTTAGTCATCATCGAAACCCTAAAACAGTCTCTCTTCTCTGTTCTCTCAAGCCATTTTTGGACCTGCTTGGGAAGTGTGCTCTTCTCTCCCCAGAAAGCCACATTATGTAAATAAATCTTTTTCATACTCTGTTGGTGTGTGCCTGGAGTCTTCAGACTTGACCAAATTTCGGTAGAGGTCCCATTCTGTTTCTGTGTATGATCCCTATCTCTGCAGAATGTCACAGCTGACTCTGGGAGTGGAATCCCTAGACAATGACCACCATCACCAGGGCTCTTTCTTCTCTTCCTCTGGCTTACTAACAGGTGCTGCTGTCTGATGGCTAGCCTGCGTTTTGAGCTGTCTTACTTTGTGCTCTATTTTCTGAGTTCTACTGGGCACCTGCTATAGATTTAACTGACCTAAGTTGGAAGTTTTAATAATTAATTGGCTTTTAGGAAAAGAGGTATGGGATTCAGGCCCTTATTAAAGCAGCCGTGGGTCATGTGTCTCAGCCCAAATCTATCTGCATGTCTTAGAATAAATCATGTGTCCCAATTCCAGAAAAAACTGTGACTGACACAACGTTCAGAGAATGACTCCTACTTTGTGACCAACTGTGACCTGAGATGTTTCATCCACATATATGCCTTCATTCATACAGAGTTTAAGGGAAAAAATTACACCCTGTGTGATACATGGGCACATTGGGTGGTAACTCAATGGAGGACTATGATCGTATCGGAATAGCAGCAATTATTTGAAAATGTGAATTGCTGAATTCCACCCTCCTAAAGGCAGAGGGCTCACTGGGACACTACAAAATGCTTCTGCTGGTGCTGGTGCTGTTGTCCTTACATCTCTGTTGCCAAAAAAATACACTTACCATCAGAAATATAGGAAAAAAATCCATGGCATTTCTGTAGCACAATCAAGGATTAATTCAACTGTTGCCAAAGATGAGGTCCCTAATCCTGATGATACTGATTTGGGGCTCTCTGGAGGAAGAAGCTTATAATATGAGCAGGGTAGGGAGGAACTCACTCAAATATATCCAGTAACTACCACCCCCCCTTCCATATACACACACAAAAGCAAGCAAGAAAGCAGGAAGAAAGAAAGAAAGAATGGAGAGAAAGGGAGAGAGGAACGAAATCTGGATCCAGAGGAAGGAAACATACAAAATAAATAAATAAATGAAAAAATTTAACCCAATTGGAAACCCAAAAGCTATTAAAGTAATTTAACAGAAAAAAAAAATGTGCTGATTGGTTTTTGTGCCTCTACAGTATAGGTTGTTAATTAACTTTTATATCTGCTAAAATGTACAAATTGGCAAACCTTTATGGCCTTAATCAACATGGGGGCTCAAATTATAGTTATGCTGGGGAATCCCACTAAATTTAAACAAAGTACCCCTCCACCACATGATCTTAGGGGAGTTACTGAGCATAAAGTAAAGGACACATGCCTCATTTAGCCATTGGAACTACTGTCTTGCCTAAATTCCCCATATTCATAGCACCCATTGCCCAAAAATGTCCTATAATGAGCAATAATTGCCTTGACCTAATGAAGAGTAAATTAAAAATTAAACTAAGTCTTTGTACTTACAAATAAGCTTGACAAAATAGGATTACACGGTCTTTCTCTCTAGTTAAAATAGTTAATAAAGCTCAAATTAGAATTGGGACCTTCAAGGATTGAACCACGTTGTAAAAGTCCTGCTTAGAGAGGAAGTAATTGTCCCCACTTCTTCTCCACCTAATAGTCTAATATGCCCTCTTCTTACACTTGTAAAAAATAAATAGTAGCTGCAGCGTATGTTACTGCAACCTCGATGTCTTGGTCTCATGTATTAAGGTTTCCATATCAATATTCTTGAAATTTCTGACCCTATACAAATAGCAACTGGCAAATATTCTGCCACTGTAGTTTATAACAAAATTCTCTAGAATCTGTTCAAAATGTGTACAACAGTCACTCCTGTTAGTATCTCCAGAGACTCCTTTGTTATAGAGGCTTTTGCAACTTCTTTTCATGTCTTTTGGAGTCTCTTGACTACCTATAATGATTGTAAGTGGCCCACAGGCTTCTGATGCAAACAACTGCCCCCACCGACTCAATGCTGTGTGCCATTATAGTGGCGTTTTTTGACCACACAGTGGATATGTGACTCTCACACCCAGGTGCCTATCTTGACTTGATCCTGGAAGCAGCAACCCTCAAACTCGGCATGACTGCTGAGGTGCCTTGCTACAGGATAGAGACAAACCTGAGCCCTCTGACATATCTTTCCTACAGGAGGGATTACCTCCTCTGTCCTTAGTCTCCTGCTATATGCCCGAATATGAAAGAAGACAACCCCTCTTCTAGCACCTCTGGCTACCTAAGCCCTTTGGGACCAACTAAATGAACGGCAAAAGAAGTTTGTAAACTTTATGGATGAAATTATTTACAACCATCACACAAATGATGGAGATCCCTGGAGAGCAGCTGTTTTCCTTTCCTAAACCAGAATGTCTCTGATAAAGGACAGGATACATGGGTCAGCATAATTGGTTAAACTTCAGGCACCAGAACACTGGATGGCAGGCATCTTATTAGCACCACATGCCTTGGTCAACAATCAGCCCTATCTGCACAATTTTAGTCTCTTGAATCATTGCATATGGTCTGGATGTCTGATCCACTCAGTGGCAGCAACAATTCCCTCTCCATGATTGCCCCCTGAGGGGTAAAGAACCCTGGTAATTTCTTGCCTCATACACATCCAAAACATACATCAAGGTCACACGTTTCTATACAGATTAAAGTTAAAATCTATAGCCTCACCAAGACACTCCTTATCCTCTTCAGAGTTCCAGATGTTATTGATAGTGACCAAGGCACTCATTTGAGGACATTTTAGTCATCAAACATTAGTAGATTATAACAAAGAGTTTGACTCCACTTTTGGATGCTTGACTTCTGAAAGCTTTTGAGCCTCATCACTGTTTTTTCTCTTTTGTTTCATATCTGGACAAACTAATAAGAATGCCCAGATGCTCCCTTCTTTGGCACTGATAGGAAATTCAAACCAGACATACCCTTTCCTGTAAGGAAACCTTTACTCCTGCCCCACTCCTTCTCTCCACCATGAAAATCTCAAACAAACTTCCTTTCTATACTCTTTCAAGCCACTTTTGAACCAGACTGAGAATCCTGCCCTGCTCTTCCCGGAAAACCTGTGGTGTCTTCAGTCTCAACTGCTAAACCAAATTTTAAGTGAGTGTCCATTTTGTTTCTACAGGATGGTCATAACACCTCGCCTATCTCAAAATTTTTCTTTACCAATGTAAATATAGAAATGCAAATCTTAACAAATTCTGCTCTCTTTCTTGACTCTTCTATGGAAAGTAACCTGCAGAAGGAATGTTTCTGTTCTCTGCCCCCAGGACCTGTGTCCCCAAAACTAAACAGTATATGTCCCCTTGTTGGTTGATGAGACCGTATTATCTCCTCTTGTTATTGAAAGACTATCTGGTGTAATAGTACATAATTGGTCTGAGGGCACCTATGGCAGAGTGCGTGTGGTTGTATATAATGACATTCCCTGGATTTTCCTCAAGCACATGGTTGGTTACCAGGGTCTTCATTTTTTCCTGGCTTGCCTATGATTGCCCATCTTCTCCTACTTCAGTTACATATCGTTTCTGCATAAGTATCCCAAAATTCAGTGGCTTAAAACAACCACCTTTTATTTCCTCATGATTCTGTGGGACTGGACTTTGGACAGAAGATGGTGGAATTGGTTCAGCTCATCTTTGGAGCACATAGGGCCACCTGGTGTGGCTCAAGTGATGGAGGGCTGGGTACATCGATTCCACTGGGGTCATATGCCTGGGGCCTCTGTTTTTGCTATTGCCTGGACACTTCATTTCTCAACCACGTGTACTATTCATATGGTCAACTTGGTCATATGCATAGTGTTCTCAAGGTAGCTGGACTTCTTACACGGCAGCTGGCTGTATCCAAAATGCAAAACTGTAAAGTACATAAGCAAAATTCTCCAGGTTTTCCTAAGGCTTGAGCCAAGAACTGGCACAATGTCACTCCTGCTGTGTTTTATAGGTAAAACATATTTCAGGGCCAGCCCAGATTTACAAGGGAGACTATACAAGAATGAGAGTACTGAGAGGTTGGTTAGTTGGCTGGTAACCAAAGTAATAGTCTACCGACTTTCAGAGCAATATCTACTTCCAAAGCTACTACCAACTTCACACAAACTGTTTTAATTCTTGGCAAATTCTTGGGTGTGTTTGGCTGTAGTATTTGTGTGTAGCATAATTCTATAGTGGCAGACACTATAAAGTACTGCACATAAAATGTGCTAGAAAACATGAAAAAAATGACTACAAATCATAGAGAACAGGAAAGCAGAGTTCAGATTGCTTTTATCTTGATAAGAGTATAAGACTGAAAAACTATGAGCAATTTCCCAAAATCTAACTGGCTCAAGAACTAGTTTCTATCATAGTATAATATCATATACTCACTCTATTTTGTTTATCTTTTAAGAGTATTTAAACGGCGCCTGCTTAAAATGTATGTTGGGGAAAGACAGAGCAAGCAAAAGGGGGCATTTACATGTGCACAGATCACAGAGAGAAAGCAAAGTGATCAAGCGAAGATGAAATGAATTTCCAAGTGTCCATTTAGGTAACAAGCGGATAGCGTTATTTACTGTTCTGTTCCATTACTGACATTTTCTGTCACACCGCAGGTTGCCATGACCCCTCATTTTGTAGCATTTCATGATTGGAATTCTGCCACATGACATTTCACTAACCACATTTCATTGATTATCTCTTAACCCTTGACTTTTGGCCACTTACGATATATTTGAAACTGCAATATCAGAAATCCCTTCCTAAGACGTGAGCAATGTTTTAAAGTCAATGAAAGGGATAGAGATGTCCTCTCCATATTTCAATAAGACAGTTCCCAAAGGCGAAGATTTTCAATTAATATTCTTTACATGAAAGTTAAAAATATGATTTTCCTTCTATTATGATTTCCTTAGCATATGCTATAATCTTAGTAACTACTCTAAAGCTGTTCAGATGAAATACCTTTTCTTTCAAGGACCATAAGTAGTTTATTATTTTTAACTGTTCTTGGCTCAGCAGAGTCCACTTACCAAGTAGACTTCATGCCCCCCCCAGCTATACTGAAGTATAATTGATAATTAAATTATATATATTAAGGCATACAACTTGATGATTTGATATATATATACATTATAAAATAAAACTATTTAGCATATCCATCATATAGTTGCCATTTTTTTCTTTTTTTCTTTGTGTTGAGAACACTTAAGATCTACCCTCTTAGCAAATTTCAAGTATGCAATTCAGTATTGTTAACTGTGATAACATAATTGCACATTAGATCTCTGGAACTTACCAAATAGACTCCAATTCAGAATTTTTATTTATCAATTTCTTTTATAATTTAGATTTCTTAAAAATTTGTATTAGAATTTAACCAAGATGTTAATTTTCCTGTTGAATTTCTATGTAATGTTTAGAAGTCCAATTAACTTTCATGTCTTCCTCAAATAGTAGACAATACATGCTAATCAACTATATGAGAAATTGGCAAACTATGGCTCATGGGACAAATACCACCACCCATTGCCAGTCTTTGTAAATAGAGTTTTACTGAAACATAATCACGCAATTCATTTATATAGCATCAATGTCTATTTTTATGCCACAATGGCAGAATTGAGTGGTTTCAAAAGATGCTGTATGGCCTATGAAGCCAAAAATATTGACTATCTGGCTCTTTACGGAAAAAATTTGCTATCACGAAAATATTATACAATTTAATGAGAAAGCATTTTGAAATATCTGACTAACTCCTGAAAGACATAATACTTTTGTATCTCAAAATGAGATCAGGGGCACCTGGGTGGCTCAGTCGGTTAAGCGGCCGATTTCAGCTCAGGTCATGATCTCATGGTCTGTGAGTTCAAGCCCCATGTCGGGCTCTGTGGTGATGGCTCATCAGAGCCTGGAGCCTGCTTCAGTTTCTGTGTCTCCCTCTCTCTCTGCCCTTCCTCTGCTCATGTTCTGTCTCTGTCTCTCAAAAATAAATTTAAAAACATTAAAAAAAATTAAAAAAAAAAACGAGATCAAATGTACACAAACTTTTTGACACCTATCGAAATTTACTTGTTATTCCCTGTCACCCACATTGTGTATTTTATTTTCCTCTCTCTCCCTCTGTGCAATTCCCTTCCTTCTCTTTAATTGCTCTTCTTTTTGGCTGTTTCTCAAAGTCACCCCGTACTTGTAAAAAGGCAGATCTTTGAGTTCCATGCCAGACTAGCTGATGATTCTTCAGCTCTCAAAAGGTCTTGAGGGTAGGCATTCCCATTCCACTATGCTCCCACTGGTCAGGGCGAATGATAGTTTTGAGCAACTTCCAATTCCTTCTTATTTCATGCACAGTCACTATCAGTTAACAGCTTTAGATATCACTGGAAAGATTGGAGGGCCAACTGTCTTAAAAGAAAATGCTGTTTCTTCTCATGCAGATTAACTTTACCAGAAATAAAATGGGTATTTTGATCACTCTGACTTTTGTGCCTATTTCTCAGTTGAGTTGAACTCCATATGGGAGAAGGGATGAATGATAATCATCCTGAAGCAGGCAGCCTGGAGCCTGCTTCGGATTCTGTGTCTCCCTCTCTCTCTCTGCCCCTTCCTCACTCACATTCTCACACACTCTCTCTCTCAAAAATCAGTAAAAAAAATTTTTAAAAAGGAGAGAGAGAGCAAATTCTAAAAGTTCTCACCACAAGGAAAAATATTTTTATAACTATATGGGGTGATAGATGGTCATTAAATCATTTCTAAATATATACATATGTCATTATGCTGTATACCTTAAACTTATGCAGTATTGTATATCAATTATATATCAGTAAAATTGGGGGAAAAGCAAATGGTATTAATTTAAACAAGATTGTTCCTATCAGGGAAGAACATCCGTGGTTTCTACAAGTTGGAATATCTTCTTAACGTTTGGTAGTTGTATTAGTTATCTATTTCTGCACAGTGCAAATTACTCCTAAAATTTAGCAGCCTAAAACAACAAATATTATTATGTCAGGGATCCTGGCACAGCTTAGCTGGGTGCCTCTGGCTCAGGATTTCTCAGAAGGCTGCAATCAAGGTGTTGGCCAGGGTGACGGTCATCACAGGCTCATTTCACAGCTCGCTTAAGTGGCAGTTAGAAGGCTTCAGTCTCCTGGGAAAGCTCACAGTATGGCAGGTGACTTCCCTCAGAACAATCAAGCAAGAGGGCACGAGACGACAGCTCAGATGCCATATTTCAAGCTGCCCTAATGGGAAGGCCCATATGGCAAGGAACTAACGTCTCTGGCCAGCAGTCTCCAAAGCCACATGAGAACTCTCAGAAGCTTACTCCCCTGCTTGAACCTTGTGATGACTACAACCGCAGCCAACATACTGATTGCAGCCTTGTGGGAAATCTGGAGATAAAAAATGCCCCAGAGAAACTATTTGTATTTAATACAAATATTAACCAAAAACAAGTCTGTGCTGCTATACCAAACATGAAACAAAAAAAGACTTCGAAGCAAAAAGTATAACCAGAGATAAAGTGAGTGTATCATAATAAAATAAAGGTTTGATTCTCAAGGAAGATAAAGTAACTCCAACTTTTCATGCACCTACCTTATACAGCCTCATTAATTGTAAAGCAAAATTTACCAAAAGTAAAAAGAGAGACAAATACACAATAATGATGGTCCAAATTTGCACACCTTTACCAGTAATCGATTGAGTAGACAAAAAAATTAGTAAAAACATTAAATTCAAACATTAAAGGAGGTATGGAATATTTCACAGAAAGCTCATTCTTTCTCAGTATAAAAGGGCATTTAAAAAATTCACCATATGCTGTGCCATAAGGTTAGTCTAAAAAGATTTAAAGGACTAAAATAATAAAAATATTGTCTGTTTCCACTTTAGCTCAATTACAGTATAAATAAGAAAAACAATACTACATACTCACCATCATGTATTTCACATTCTACAATACTTATATTCATTTATTTATTTATTGTATCTATTGTTTGTTTATTGTTTATTTACTTCTCTTGGAGAACAAAGATTTTTAATTTTTTGGTGTTCGTTTGCTTGTTTCCCTTTTGCTTTCACTTATGCATCCATCTCCCAGCACCTACAACAGTGTCTGGAATATGCAATATATATTTGTTTTTGTTGGTGATGTTGATTGTTAGGGTCAAAAACAGAAGGTATACGTCACCTAGAACACTACCACCAAAGCCCGATTTTTTTTTTTGGTTACAGTTAAACAACTAGTAACTGAGGTACTAAAGTAGGATAGAGATGTATCAACACTGCAGCTGCAGTACAGAGGAAGAATATTCCAGAAATAGTTGTTCAAAGAGGAGAGGTTGAAGAGATGGCTACGGAATACTGATGGGAGCTGATGCAAAATTACTGAGGCACTGAGGGCCCAATGAGAACAACATTGCTCAACTGAGAAAGGGACCATTGCCGGACTAGGTAAAGGAGTATTACTAAAAATACAGATTACAATCAATTACACAAGATGTTCTCTTTGCACAGATATTGCAATTTCTTTATCTCTAGCTGTGTTTAATATACTATTAAATTTCTATCAAGTTCTTAATTTTATGTTTGAAATTTTTCAGTTTTAGAATTGCCATGTGGTTCTTTTCTAGAGTTTCTAATTTTATACATAAATTCTCAATTTTGTGTTTTATTTCCTTGATATATTAGGATAGTTACTTTAGATGGTGCCTGACAACTCTCATCTGGATCTCTTCAGATTTTGTTTCTATCATCTTTTATTTATCCTGTATTTTCAAAAATTACATTCTTATATGGTTGGTTAGTTTTTACTGGGTGCCAGATACGAATGAAAAATTTTAAAGATAATTTGCAACTTGACATGATGTTACATTCCTCCCAGATGTGTTAGTGTTTGGCAGATATTGACAAATACTAGTTATCCTGGAATTCTTTAACCATTACATATGAGATGATTTGTAGCTAGGTTTTAGACTTGAGGAGGAAGATTTTATTCTGTTTTCACTCTTATTTCCGTGCTAGAGGACTCTAGGTCCCCATCCAAACCATTCCTCCTTAGTGATACCAAATTCCATATTTTTTTCTTAGCTTAGTAAGTTCTGTTGCAAGTACTTCTCAGTTTCTCTGCCTTCTTTGCAGTTCTACTACAATCAACTGATGCACCTTTGGGATAAGTGTCCCCTAATGCAAAGTTCACCGCTCCGGATTTCCTTCTTTGCCCTGATATTTGCTCCATAATTCTTCCTTGCCTTAGCAGCCTTCTGATACCTTCAAATAGGATGCTTTTTAATAATTAGACCAGTTTCCTAAATTGTTCTCAGTCCTCAGGAAGGATGAGTACAAACGACAAAATCTGCCATTACCAGAAGTAGAACCACATTTATTTGATCTTCTGGCACACATAATTTCAGGGTTCTGGCACAAACTCATAGAAATTCTTGTGAATAAAATCACAATTATTACTTGATAGTAGACTCTTATCTATACTGTTAGGCTGTTACTCAGCCAGCCCTTAATTATATTTTATTTATTATTTTTTTAATATTTATTTATTTATATTGAGAGGGAGAGAGAGCACACAAACAGAAAGGGGCAGAGAGAGAGAGGAAGGAGAGAGAGAGAATCCCAAGCAGTCTTCGCACTATCAGCACACAGTGTGACACAGGGCTCGAAACCATGAACTGTGAGATCATGACCTGAGCCAAAACCAAGAGGCAGATGCTCAACCAACTGAGCCACCCAGGTGCCCCAGGACTTAATTTTAATTACACAAATAAAGCACGTGACATCTTCACACATGGAAGAATTTTTTGAACCTCTCATAACTGATTGAATTGTCTTAGGGTATCTACTGGAGATTTGGTACCAAAAGAGTTAATGAGAACTCTAGTCTTGACCAAGTCTCTTCCATATAGTCTTCCTCTTTTCTCTCAGTTCTAATATTCCTCCTTATTTACACCCCAGAAGTATGAAGTGATACATTTGCATCTTGTTCTCTCTCTTTCACTTGCCACCACTCACCTTAATTTCTCCTCTTATTACCTGTGCCTGACCCTTCACACAAAAATCACATTTGGAATTACTGTAAGACTACCTAACCAGCACTCTTCAGCAACTAAGCATAGAGCACACAATCCTCGCTGATGTTGACAGTAAGTTTCAGAAACTTGTCTGGGCATCGGGTTAAATGCGGGTATGTGCCTGCCTATGGAAGTATATGACAGTGATTAAAATTTTTGATGTAGATACTTATTACGCATACAGGAAAAGTGGCAGAATGAACTAAGGATATTTTTTAATTGGTTTGTCTGCATAAAATTAATGCTAATTACTGTCATTTTTGTGAACTACTTACCATTTATTCTTAATTATGATGTAGCAAAATAATGATTATGTTTGATAAAATATGTTGCAGATTTTCTTTTCTTTTTGTAAAAGAAAACTTTGCATATTAGCACTAAACATTTTCTGGATTTTAATAGGTGGTGACTAGGAACAGATCCAAATTCAAAGTGATAACTCCAATTTTACTTCCTTGCTTTTCATACGCATACATATCCTACAAGCTCTAGAGTGGAAACTTGGTATCAGAAAAGAGGTCAGGAAGTCTGGGTTTGGCTATTCTCACATGCATAAAATGACTGTAACTTTTCGCAATGCGTCCCTTACAGTTACCCTGTATTAATATAATAGGCTGAGAATGTCTCATGTGTGCTTATGAACAAGCATAATCAGTGCATTGCTGGGCTCCAAGGTTCTAGTAAATGTCAATGTTACTCTTCTAGACACTTGTCTCTGTTCCTGATCATTGCTGCACTAGGATTACTTCAGGACTATGCCAGGACTCTGTTTGACATATCATCCTTTGCAAATATCATGACTTCTTATGTTGCCATCCTTGGCACCATGCTCTCTGCTGTAGTTTTATCAAACTCATCAAAGTAGGAGAATTCTGCCTATACCCTAAATGTGGTATAGAATTGGGGAGGATGTGTTCATTCATATTAATAGCTTCCTTATTCTCCATAAGACTCCTACCTGGAAGTAGTACGGAGCTAGACTGACAGACAAGTCTGAGTGGTAGACTCTATGCAATATTCATAATCATCTTCTCCACCAGTGATTACTGCTTTGTTGCAGGACAACCTTTTGAAAGCAAATAAACATCACTGACCATTGGGCTATTGTACCATTTTTTCAGATAAGCTCAGAAATGCCTGAACCCTGGTGGTGGACATGCAAAATCCTAACTTCAACATAAGATTTTTGCTATACTTCAATAATCCAACTTTATCATATGTGGCAGCATGAAGTTGTTGGTACTAACAACCTAAAACATTTAGTAAAGCTCACTTCTAAGTTTATACAAAACATTCTAAGGAATAGTTGCCAGAGGCAAAGCATATATTTGTCATAGTGGCTATAATGCGTGAAGTATACATAAGAGCAAAGTGCACTTAGGGTGCATTTTAAAAACTCATATACTAATAACAACTTGTGATAACACACATGATATCAGAGACCACATCTGGGTTTTTTTCTTTGACTGTTTTTAACATCTTTATCATCAGAAACCCAGCATATGATAGGTTCCAATAGATACTGGTTGAAAAAATAAAATTAGAAAAAAGTTAGCTTCCCATTTTAGATGAAATTTCCAGCTGTAGGAATATTTTCAGATGAGAATTTTAAAACCCTTAAATTAGAAAGCCTGGAGAATGTCTTTTACAGTCAGACCTGTCACCAAAAGAGGACTCAGCGTCTGTTCTATGATGATCTGGTTCAGTGACGGAGGCAATTATTTGTTTTATCAGTGGACACGATAACAATTATTTCTGGAAGGACTCTTTCTGTTTAAAGTTCTAGAATAAGTACATTTAAGTAACATACATTTATATCTGAGTGAAATCCATTTTGTCCTTCAAAACTAACTTTAAAAATGTTCTTTTTAAGGACTGATCTACAAATAAATAGCACTTTTAAAAAACTTTGATGGCAGACTAAAATCATAAGCAAGATTTACTTGAGAAATTATAGGAAGCCAGTGATATAAGAGCTGAATGGTTTCCCATTTTTATGAGGTATAATTGACAAATAAAAATTGTATCTAGGTCAGGTGTATAAGAAGATGTTTTGATATATGTATACATTGTGAAATGAGCACCACAATCAAACTAATTAACATATCCTTCTCCTCATATGATTACTTTTTGTGTATGTTAATTTAAATTTGTTAAGATTTACTCTTAGCAAAGTTCAAGTATACAATGCAGTATTATTAACTATAGTCACCATGCTGTACATTAGATCTCAAGAAATCATCCTGCACAAGTAAAATTTCACCCTGTGACCAACGTCTCCCCATTTCCCCACCCTCTAGCCTCTGGCAACCACTACTATACTCTCTATTTTTGAGTTCTACGTTTTTAGGTTCCACAGAGCAGTGAGATCATGCAGTATTTTGCTTTCTGTGTCTGGGTTATTTCACTTAGCATAACATTCTCTAGGTTCGTCCATTTTTGTCACAAATGGCAGGAATTCCTTCTTTTTAAAGACTAAATAATATTCCATTATGTATTTTTTTCCCACATTTTTTATCCATTCATCTGTTGATGGATACTTAGGTTTATAACAATAGAATTTTTGCAGGTCCTTACCCATACTTTCTTGATTTTTTGTCAATATTTCAAGTTTTTATTTAAATTCTCAGTTATAGTGTACTATTAGTTTCAGGAGTAGAGTTTAATGATTCATCACTTACATAGAACACCCAATGCTCATCACAAGTGATCTCCTTAATACCCATCATCCATGTAGCTCATTCCCCTGCCCACCTCCCCTCCAGCAACCCTCAGTTTGCCTCTATAGTTAAGAGTCTCTTTTATAGTTTGCCTGTCTCTCTCTCTCTTTTTTTTCTTTCCCCTGGTCACCTGTTTGGTTTCTTAAATTCCAGATATTAATGAAATCATATGGTATTTGTCTTTCTCTGACTGACTTATTTCACTTAGCATTATACACTCAAGCTCAATCCATGTTGTTGCAAATGGCAAGATTTCATTCTTTTTGATGGCTGAGTAATATTCCATTGTGTATATATGCAATATATCCTTTATCGAGGATCAGGCCTCTTTAACAAGCAGACCAGGGCACACCTACTTAAAACTTGCCACACTCTGGTCAAAGTCCAAAGATTCCCAACTGCAGGCAAGAAGAAGCTCCGCAGAGGACTGACTTGAGGGAAAGAACAGCCAAAACACAGCAGCAGAGTGCATATAGCATACCAGAAACACTTCCTGAAGTGCCAGGCCCTGGACATTATATGACTTCTTCATAATACAGCCATTACACTCAGGAGCAGTATACATAACAGGCTTTCCTAACACATAGAAGAAGAGAGAGACCTAGACAAAATGCCAACATGGAGGAATCTATCCCCAAAAAAAGAACAAGAAAAGTTCACAGCCAGGGATCTAATCAAACAAATGAAAGTAATATGCCTGATTCAGGATTTAAAACAGCAATCATAAGGATACTAGCTGGGCTTGAGAAAAGCATAGAAGACACCAGGGAGTCCTTTACCACAGAGATAAAAGACCTAAAAACTAGGGCAACCCAAAATGTGAAACCAACTGGATGTAATGACCACAAGGATGGAAGGAACAGAAGAATGAATAAGTGATACAGAAGATAAAATTATAGAAAATAATGAAGTTTACCAATACATTTTGTATATACTGGTAAGCTGATGATAAGGAGGAAGAACTCCGAAATACATGCAAATCTCCTGTCTATTTAGGTCAGTGTTAGTTCCACCGAAGAGATTGATATAACTGTGATATGAAAAACTTTTTTATTTCTTTATTTTTTCCCTCACAGGAAGTTCTAGAAAAATACCAGGAATAGGCAATTAATTGGCAACAAAGCAATTCATTTGCTCTAAACATTGTTTGTAAGTTACCAAAGACATATCACAGCTCTATGAATTAATTAGATTATTAAACTTTCTCTTGGACTAGATTAATTTAACATTTTAGTATTAAAGACATTTGCAGTCCCTGATGATCTTCCAATTCTGTTAGTGAAATATTCATAGTTTCTTGGTATTGCTTCTCCAAAGTAATGTCAACCAACCTCGTGTCTACACAGAAATGTTAGGCACTTGTTTTTGTTTTTCTCTATTTGGCGGAAGAGTATAACTTTCCATTAAAAGGATATAACCTGATTCCATTTCTAATAATACAAATGTTGACTCTTCTTTGATATAAATATCTCAAAACATACAAACTTGAAAAGTCAAGAAATATGATTTTTTTCCCTAAAAACTAAGTATCCATTCATAGACATTTTTCTTCTACCCCTAAGATATCATGAAGTTGGCTTTCTCTAATCAGCTGATATAGGTCACAAAAACTAAAAATTTGAAGATGTTTTGGATTAGTTTATTTATTTATTTATTTATTTAATTTATTTATTTTTGAGAGACAGAGACAGAACACGAGCAGGGGAGGGGCAGAGAGAGAGGGAGACACAGAATTCGAAGCAGCCTCCAGGCTCCGCGCTGTCAGCACAGAGCCCGATGTGGGGCCTGAACCCATGAGCGAGATCATGACCTGAGCCGAAAGCAGACACTCAACCGACTGAGCCACCCAAGCGCCCCTGGATTAGTTTTAAATGAAAAATATTTCATTCAACCAGACCTGGCTACCCTCAAGTTTAAATAGGATGAGCATATATTAAATAGGAAGAGCATATATCCTACTTCCTCCAGTTCTGAAGGAAGTATAGACATCTGCAGTCACCTCTAGCTCTTCAGAAAGATGCCCCAGTGGGGAGCCGGGGTGGCTCAGTCAGTTAAGCCTCCAACTCTTGGTTTTGGCTCAGGTCATGATCTCGCTGTTCGGGGGCTCAAGCCCCACATTGAGCTCTGCCCTGACAGTGTGAAGCCTGCTCAGAATTCTCTCTCCTTCCCCTCACCTCTCAAAAGAAATAAACCTTAAAAACATTAACGTTTCACACATAACAGGTATAAAGCAGTTGCAGGATACCAACAAATCAGTAAGCAAAAATGATATGCTATGGTAGTCAAGGTAGATGGTGATATGGACTTATATGAGAGACGGAAGAGAAAGTTTCCCAGTTGTGATCTTTAAGCTCAGATCTGAAGGATGAGTAGGAGTTATTAAAGTTAAGTTGAGGGAAAACTACGAAATATGTCTGGAACACAGTGATAACTTGTGCAGGAGGATAACGAAAGAGCATGGATAGGTAAGCAATGGCCTGGATACAAGGATACAGAAAGGCTAAAGAAGGTTAAGATAATTTTTCAGGGGCATAAATAAAGTTTGTATTCAAACCATTTGAGCTTTGGAAGAATTAAGTTGGGCTCTTTCACTGAGGAAGATCAGTGAGTTCTGCAAGGATATTAATACAGTCTGATGCTCCCTTTTTTTTTTTTTCATTTCAAGTGTCAAGTAGAGAGTGTTTATTGCTTTTCATTGACATCAAAACATTCTTTCCTACTGCTTGTAGGATGTAGTAAATTGGGAAGGAAGCATCCCCTTTGTCCTGCAATCTTGAAGAGTTTTTCTCAAGGCATGTATTGAAATGGCGTGTTAGTACAGCAGTATTAAAATGGAACTGGAATAATATCATTAACCAAATTGGTCATGACTAAGTTTATTTGTAAGAATCAGAGGCAGGAAGAGTTGGAGTGATAATTTAAAAATCTAGAAGTGTTTCAATTGGGAAAGTGAAAATTGCCATAACCATGGAAACGGAAGGACAAAAACTCAGAATATGATATGGTTTGCACAGGGATCAAAAGAGCCAGGAATGCAGGAGGCTGTTAGTGATTGAACAAAGTGGTGTCTCTATTTCAATCAATCCCTTTCCCTTAATTTGCCTATTTAAAGACTTCAGAAAGCAGAGTGGGCATGTCCACCGATCACAGGATCTTTTGTACTTAAGGATCTCGTTCCTACAACTATTTTCCAAGCAGCCTTTGGGGATCAAAGACCCTGGCTACAGGGAAAAAGCAAGTTTATGGACTGTGAATTCTGGGAAACTTTACATGAGAAACTTCATTTAAATGTTGGCAGTATTACTGCCAATATCTTGACAATAGATTTAGAAGTCAAAATCCATTATTATGAAATCTAAGAGCTATCCTTCATTCTTCTATTGCTGATATTTTGTAAACTGAACATTTTCAATTATTAGAAATCAAACACATGCTTAGCAGGTATATTTGCTATTTTAGTTGCATACCATACATTTTGGTATGTTGCATTTTCATTATCATTCAATTAAAAATATTTTCTAGTGTCATTTGGTATGCCCACAGATTATTAAGACATGTGTTGTTAATTTCAAATATTTATAGTTTTCTTAGGTATCATATTGCTATTGAGTTCTAATTTAATTCCAATATTTTCAGAGAACATACTCTATGATTTTAACCTTTCTAAATTTATTGAGGTTTGTTTCAAAGTACGGCATATTGTCTAGCTTGATGAATGTCTACCTATATTTGAAAAGAATATGTATTCTGCTATTGCTGAATATGACTCTATAAATACCAGTAACTCATGGTGGCTGTTAGTATTGTCCAAATTATCTTTCTTTACTCCAATAACACTCTTAATTGGAAAGTTTAGTCCATTAATTTTAAATCTATTTATATGGTTGAATATAGAATGATCTTTTTTTTTTTTTTCAGTTTGTCATCTCTGCTTTGTTGCTTTCTATTTCTCCTATCTTGTCCACTTTTACATTATGAAATACTTTTTAGAATTCCATTTCAGTTATCTTTTTTTTAAGCTATACTTTTCTGGGCTATTTTTGGTAGTTGCTCAGATTATAGTACATACTTAACTTTTTACATTCTACACAGAGTTAATATGTCAGCATTTAACACAAAATTTAAATCCTTTGTAAATATATTAGTTCATTTATCCTCTTCCTCCCTGATCATCCCTTTTATAAGTTGCCACTTTGTATCTACTTATATTTTTTTGTACCTACATATATTACAACCCATACTTGAAAGTGTTTTATTTTTGTTTTATATGGTCACATATCTTATAAATAAATTAAGAGGAATATACAGTCTTCCATATTTAACTTGATATTTACATGTTAGATGTTCTTCATTATGTCTGAAAGATTTGACTTTCCATATTATATAATTTCTTTTTTTAATGTTTATTTATTTGTTTTTGAGAGACAGTGTGCGAGTGGGAGAGGGACAAAGAGAGAGGAAGACAGAGTATCTGAAGCAGGCTCCGCCCTGTCAGCACTGAGCCTGATGTGGGGGCTCAATCCCAGAGCCCAGAGTCTGATGCAGAACTCGAACCCATGAACTGTGAGATCATGACTTGAGTCAAAGTCAGAGGCTTAACCGGCTGACCCACCCAAGGGCCCCTGTAATTTCTTTTTAGACTCAAAAATTTACTTTATCATTTCTTTGCAATAAATTCTCTTGGTTTGTCTTTATCTGGAAAAGCCTACTTCATTTTCATTGTTGAAGGATACAGAATTTGAGGTGATATTTTTTATTCCCTCTCTCAACACTTTAAAGATGTTGTTCTACTGTCTACCACCTTCAGGATTTTCAATTGAGAAATCTATAGTCACTCAAATCCCTGTATCGTGTCTTCTATTTTAATTTTTACCTTTTTTTCCTTAGATTTACAGTAATTTGAGATATGCTTAAACATGATTTTCTTTGTATTTTTTTCTGTTTAGGGTTTGTTAAGTTTCTTAAGTCTGTAAATATATGTCTTTCACCATATTTGGAAATTTTCAGCCATTATATTATTATTTCTTCTGGCCCAATTTTCCTCTCTTACTGGGACTACAATTACTTTTACATACATCCCCTAGAACTGTTAACTTTTTTCTCATACCTTTTTCTACTTCAGATTAGATAACTTTTATTGGTCTATATTCAAATTTGAAGACTATTTCTTTTTTCATCTCCATCTTCCAAATAAGCTCAATTTGTCAATTGCTTATCTCAAGTATATATTTTACATTTGTAAAATATCCCTTTGTCTCTCTTCATATTTTATATTTTTTGTTAAAATATTCTATATTTCTATTCATTGAGAATATTTTTGGGCGCCTAGGTGGCTCAGTCAGTTAAGTGTCTGACTTCGGCTCAGGGCATGATCTCACGATTAGTGGGTTCAAGCCCCACATCGGTCTCTGTGCTGACAGCTCAGAGCCTGGAGCCTGCTTCAGATTCTATGTCTCCCTTTCTCTCTGCCCCTCCCCTGCTCATTCTCTGTCTCTGTCTCTCTCTCAAAAATAAATGTTAAAAATTTTTTTAAAAAAAGATTATTTTTTTTACCTCATTGAGCATGGCTGTATGCAACTTCAAAGTTCTCGATTGAAAATTCCTGCTCTAGGTAACCTCAAATTTGCTCTCTATTGATCATCTTTACCTTTTAGCATAATTTTTTGTATGTTAAGGATTATAAACTTGGATTGTGTCTTAAACATTGCGAGTGTTAATTGTGGAGCCCCTAAATTCTGTTACATTGCTCCAAAGAGTGTTGGTGTTTTTGTTTTAGAAAGCAAATAATTGACTTAGGCTTAGTCTGACTTGACATAGGTAGGGAGCATTTTCTGTTTTAAAACAAATTTTTTAAAGATTTTTTTTAATGTTTAGTTTTGAGAGACAGAGAGAGAGAGCACGAGTGTGTGTGTGTGTGTGTGTGTGTGTGTGTGTGTGTGTGTGTGTGTGGACGCGCGCATGCACATGAGTGGGGGAGGGGCAAAGAGCGAGGGAGACATAAAATCCGAAGCAGGCTCCAGGCTCTGAGCTGTCAGCACAGAGCCAGATGCGAAGGCTCAAACTCAAGAACTGTGAGACCTGAACTGAAATCAGGAATTGGACATTTAACCAACTGAGCCACTCAGGTGCCCCTAAAAAAAATGTTTTTTTGATGTTTATTTACTTTTGAGAGAGAGAGACAGATAGAGCACGAGCAGAGGAGAGGCAGAGAGAAAGGGAGACAGAATCCGAAGCAGGCTCCAGGCTCTGAGCTGTCAACACAGAGTCTGATGTGGGGCTCGAACTTGTGAACAATGGGATCATGACCTGAGCTGAAGTCGGATCCTCAACTGACTAAGCCACCCAGGAGCCACGATAGGGAGTATTTTCAAGTCTCAACTCACTTCTGTGAGCCTTAACTGCACTGCTTACATATGTATGATTCAAAGGCAAGACAAAATTTTAGGCGGAGTCTATATGCAGAATGTGAGTTTTGTGACTCAGTTTCTCTACTCTCCAGGATTTTCTTCCTTACCCTATGAGATCTGTGGTTGCCTGAGTTCCGTCTCCTGGTTCCTTATCTTATAAAGATGGAGGAAATTTTATGAGTTACTTTGCCTACTTTGTTCTTCAGCTGTGACTCATTCTCAGGCCAAAGTCATAAAATGGGAATCTCACATTTTAGATCTCACATTCTCTTAAAATAAGATAATGGTAATTTCTCTCCATATATTAACTACGCTCCAAAATCTACCTGCTTTTGTTCACTTTCTAGAGCCCTCAAGTAGTTGTTTATTTTGTATCCATTCACGGTTCAGTATTTATTTACTATTTACCAGTATTTATTTATTACTGATATTCTGTTCTCAGTTTGCTCTATATCAGAAATGGCATATTCATATTGTTTTAACTATAGAGTATATTTTAATATTTGGAGGGACTAGCTTTCCTCATTTCAATTCTGACTCTGGATTCATTTGTCCCTCTAGATTTCAGGGAAGCTATGTGCCTTGTAACCCCATTTCTCTAATGAGACCAAGAAAAATCATCGATTTTCAGTCTGTTCAGCTTTTACTTATTGTAAGGACAAGAGTGATGACTTCCAACCTCTTATATGAAGATCAAAACTACAAGTTCCTATTGTTTCTAAGATTCTTATTCAGTTTATCATCTTTAATTCATGATGTTCTTTCATACTTCCAGCCTGATTGTTTAATTCATAGTTGAATGTTGTGCTGCATTATATTATCTGTCTCAAGTGTTTGTGTATGTGTGTTTCATTTGATGAAAAGTATTGATACTTACTTCCTGTTTTCTTCTTATGATGTCTTTGGATGGATTCTGAATTCTTTATTCTGTTCATGAGCATGTCTGATGAATTTGAGCAAGCAATAGCAGGTGATCCCAAGGGGATGGAGGGAGTGTTTGCAAGGTTTCCTGAATTTCCTCCTGAAATTTACCGAATTCTAACTTCACTAGCTTCAACTTCTGTTTCCACAGTAAAATGCAGTTTCTGTAATAAAGGGTATATGGGGTCTCTTTTTCTATTTTTATTTAATTTTTTTGAAAATATTTCATTTTCTCAGAGCTCTTTTTCTGCCACTTCCTTCTTTTCCTCTTATCATCATGCCTCCAGGGGACACCTCTCTTTTCCAGGCGTTCCTTCTTCACTAGAACCATGCCTTCTCAAGATTGCTGCTTCTGGACTGCACACTTTCCAACCTCTTACTGTTCCTTGTCTAGCAGCCAAGTAGCCAAGTATTCTAATCAAACTTGGACCTGTTTTTAGCATTTCTTGAGTCAGGATGGAAACCACTTCCTCTGGGCTTGAGCCTTAGTGTATTGTCTGTAACCCATCACTTCTGTTGTCTCTCTTCTGCTCATTTCTTACCTGACTCTCTGCTTTTATGTGATCCTGAGACAACTCGACTGGTTTGAGATGTTTCCTTCCCTACCTAAAAGTAACTTAAGATTGTATTATCATCTGTCTCTCGGTTGTGCTGTAGGAATAGCTGTGGGCAGTTTTATTTGCTCCCTGTTGTGATCTCTACGGTTTTATTTTAAAAGATGTGTGGAGATGTGTGAAATTTAAGTAACCCCTCCCTTTCTACAAATGGAAAAGAAAGTCTTTTACTGGCTCCCTTTATGTTATTTCTGCTTAACTCTTACAATAAACCTATGAAATAGATATTATCATTTCACCTTGCAGATGAAGAAACTCTGAAAGGTTAGTTTCCCTGAAATCACTCCCTTGGAAACTGACAGAATCAGGGTTAAATACATATTTAAGTCTACAGTTCCTAATCACAGTACACAGTACTGGGGTAATGGTTTTATATCTAAGATTGTAAGGTGATGGAGTCAAACTGCTCAGGCAAAATCCTGACTCCATCACATTGTAGCTGTGACCATCGGCAAGTTATAAAACTTAGAGAATCTCTAGTATTCTTCCATAAATGGGGATGGTGTAGTACTTTTCCTTATAGGATATATATTTAAAATTTTTTTAATGTTTATTTATTTTTGAGAGAGAGAGACAGGGTGCAAATGGGCGAGGGGCAGAGAGAGAGGGAGACACAGAATCCAAAGCAGGCTCCAGGTTCTGAGCTGTCAGCACAGAGCCTGATGCGGGGCTCAAACTCACGAACCATGCGATCATGATATGAGCCAAAGTCAGATGCTTAACCAACTGAGTCACCCGGGTGCTCCTCTTTATAGGAATATCCATGAAAAAATCCATGCAAAGTTGATAGCACATGTTAAGTACTTGATGTATTATTTATATTAATTCCTAAGGAATATTAAATTAGTCAAGGCTTTTGAGTTTTCAAGTATGTTCATGGTGTGATGGTTTCTAAAATCAAGCACATAAAAAACAGTATTAAGTATTTGACTACCGACTTCTTGAGGTCAAATTCAAAATAAATTCCAATTTGTCAGTGTCTGCTTTCCACTTGAACTGCAATAGCTAATCTCATGCTAGACTTCCTTCAAGAGACAACTCTTGCTGATAGCTTCCAACTTTGAAGGTCTAACTGCGTGCCAATCACAGCAGGGTGCTTCTCTATCTCTCTGTTCCTGGGACAACTTTCCTAAAACATACTTATGCAATCAGATTAGATCCCATTGCTTTCAGTAGCTCCTAAAGGTAGCTGAATTACAAATTTTGCTACTGAAAATGATCATGTAGAAGAAAACAAACCTATCTCAAGTTGGTCACACTAGAGGTACAGATTTGAAGCCAAATATTCCTGAATGAAGCTAAAAGAAGCATTTTAATAAAGCTGGCAAACTGGAATCTTCCATGATACTGAAATAATTGTTGCTGAGAGAAGAGGACATGATTATTTATTTGAATACATTATATTCTGATGTCTTCTAAAAGGAATTTGAGGAAGTAAAAGAATAAATGTATATGTATATATGACTAATGCCAAAGATAATATGAAGGGCAGAATTATTGTAGGGCCAGTCCTCCAAAACAGATCTCCTGGTTCACAAGTTGTCAGTGAAAAACTCTCTTGGAAATGATGCCGAACATTTCTTCTAATATAAAATATGACATTCTATCCATAAGCCAGCAAATTGAGCTATCATGGTTACAAAAGAACAGTTGGAATTTATTTTTAAAATGGCAAAGTGGAACCTACTGCTCACTCTCTGTACGATACTATGCTTTGATGTAATTTTATGTTCACTATAGAACCGCTGAAAATGTGGAAAGGCAGAAAAGAGTTTGATATTCTATTATATTGTAAATCTGTAGTATTTGTGAGGTTGCCTAGTCTAAAAAATCATGGGTACTTCAAGTAAAATAACTATGGAGAGTACTAAGCAGTGATGTGGTTTTCAGACTTATTTAGGAAAAATGTGGCTCTTAGATCGAAGTTAGAAGCCCCACAGTGAATCGGGGAAAATGTTCTTATGTAGTTCTACACCCAGTGTGGATAAATTAAATTACATTCTGTATCCTCTCACCCCTAACATCACTGTTGGGTTGTGGCTGATTGAAATGTTCAGATTTCTGAACTATTATTAGTAACCATAGATTACCGCAATCTGACTTATTTATTTTCTGACTCCCTCTCTCATCTCTTCATATATAGGAATACGTGTATAGTAAAGTAATAGCTACCTGCCAAGATATATCACCCTAGGGTGAAAAGCAGGGAGGAGGAGAGGACCGTGGGGTCATTTCGGTTCACCTCACATTTTCTGCCAATAGTAAGAAACGGCAAAGACAGAAGAGATTATGTAAAACTGGAGGCCTGGAAGCTCAGTCCGATGCAGCAAAGCATCCCCACCCACTTGGCATCAAGCAACACAGCGTTATTCTTTTGGTTTAGCTCCTCTTCGGTCATACATTCTCTAGTGCATTCAAGTTACAGGTGACCTTATTGATACTAGCTCAGAAGTAGAGCCTGGGCAGGTAATGTCATCAGAGGCTGCACAGTTGTTTCTCTCATGTCACCACAACTGACAGCCATCGATGAGCAGAGAAGGACTTGATGATGCATTGATCTCTTACGAAGACTGGTGAATACTGTGAATATTGAGTTGGATAAAACCTCAAGAGTACACATTTAATTTCTTGATAATATGTGAAATTGGTTTAAAGTGGAAGATACTTCTGTCCAGTGAATGTTGAAGATGCATGGTGAGCAAATCAAGCCACCGACCAAAGAGGTGGTCTCTTTCTACCTTTTCCAAATTTTAGTTTCATGCTGGGTGTTGTCAGCTTAAGCAAAAAGCCAGAGAACAGGCCTGATTTGAATTGCTTTGTATTATTTGTAGCATAGTGTGATGTTAAATGGATTTTAAATAACATTCTTTTCTATAACATCAATTTGGCACTAAACTGTGTTTCTTATAATTAAATGAGCACCCAAATTTTATTTTAAAAAACTTTTTAAATGTATTTATTTTGAGAGAGAGAGAGTGGGGGTTGGGGTGGAGAGAGAGAGAGAGAGAGAGAGAGAGAGAGAGAGAGAGAGAATCCCAAGAAGGCTCCACACTGTCAGCACAGAGCCCAATGCAGGGTTCGAACTCAGAACCTGTGATATATGACCTGAGCTGAAATCAAGAGTCAGATGCTCAACCAACTGAGCCACCCACCCAAGTGCCCTTAAATGGAGACATAATTCAGCACTGAAATTTGTTTATATTTGTATACAAATGAAATTACACATATATATGCTTATACTTTTATTCTGAGATAAAAGATTTAAGTTTGAAGCCACCATTATCAGTTCGGCAATATATTGATAGTAGAGTAAATGGTATTAGAGGAACAAATTTGAATTAGGTATGTTTCCTGTCATCAAGATGTATGCCATATTATTGGGAAGTTTTAAAAAAAGTAAGCTACATGTTCCCAGACTTGCAAAACTGAGCCTAAAGAGTTTAAATTTTTGTATAGATTATTCTAACCTATTTGTGTGAAATTAGCCCCCCTCCATGAACCCCAATTCTTGGAGCATCTCCAAGCCACACATGTGTTTTGGAGCAAAACCCCCTGTTTATATTGTTGTCACCTATTTCGTTGTGTCATGCTACTGGTTACCTTCCTGAGCCTGGCGTCCAGCTATTCATGGCCTCTCTGAAAAGGGTAACAATGTTCAAAGTCAAGTAAATATTTGCCTCATCACCTTTTTCCTTCTTAAAATTTCAATATCATCTAACTTTAATGCAAGGATTATGATTAAATTGGAAAGTTTTATATTGTGAAGGAGATACATAGCAGAACCATGCTATTCTCTTTCTCTCTGTACTTAGAAGCACATGTATATGTGTACACACACACATATATACAGTTTCCACACATATAGTTTTTATACAGTTTACATGTATGCAATATAAATATATATTATATATATAATTTAAATTTATATTATATATATGTAGTTTCTCTTTCTATATAGTTTCCAGTGTGTTAGGGATTAAGAAGGCAGGGAAGTAAGACACATGGTTGTTGCTCTCAAGGAGTGTATAGGTCATGAAAGGATTGAAGATAACATAACGGACCATGATAACAACAAAAAGAATGCTCTCTATAAGGAATGCAAATAAAATTATATAGAGATCAGAATCAGAAGAAATTACTCCTGGTTGAAGGATTCATAGATAAGGTGACTGTATAATTTATCATCTGAACTTGCACATTTTTAAGAATGAAAGTGAGAGCAATTGACAATTATACTACAAAAACAGCTATTAGCCAGGATTGTGCATTTGAGTCACCTTGAAGGGAAAGTCTTAGGAAGAGATGGCATTTCATCTAAGGATTGAAAAATGTCTAGGAGCTGAAGAAAAAGAAATATAGTGAAGGTCAGAAAGAAGCAACAGCATAAGCAAAGTCATGGACATTATTTTTAAAATATGGATTTTTTAAAGAAATCAAAGGTGATAAATTTATATCCTGGAAGAACCAACAAACAGATGCTGTTTCAGGATCATGGAAGGAATTGGTTGACATGATCAAACTAGGTAAATGTAATAAAGTTTCATTTACAGAATTGCATGAAGGTTTAGGAAACAGTATTAGATAATTAAATTTGCCACACCAAGCACCCACTGTCAGCTGTTCCCACTCTCTAAGCTTGAAATGACAACGGGAATTGGCAGTTTCTAAAACCTGATGTGGGCTGACTGAAGGGAACTGCGACTTTTAATAAGGGCCACAGACAACTTGCAGTGACATGCGATAGAGAGGATGTTAGTAAATATTCAAAATCATTCCCCTCCCAATCACTGATCCCTTATTAATTTCCTCTAGCCAAATCTAAACAGAAGCCAGCAGGTAAAAGAACTGTTGAAAACATACTGTTCAGACTCCAGGAGCACAGTGTAGGGTCGAAAAGGATGGGGAGTGAATTTGAAGGTACAAAGAGGATATATCCAAAGCGGAGATCATAGCTAGGAATAAATTCAACATGGAAGAAGATGAAAAATCAATTATGGACAGTGATGGTGGATGAAAAGAAATACAGAACTAAAGTTTCAGAATGGTCAAAATCGGCGGGGGGGGGATCAACTGAAAAATGTTGACAATTCATACATTTATTTCTTGTGTCCTCTACCTCTTTTGGATTGGGGCTGGCTATTATGGTATAATGTTTTTGTACTAGTGTCTTTAATGAACTTTTTACTAGCTCAAATATTTTTGTGTGACTCCTTCATATGTATGTATATATGTATGTATGTGTGTATGTATGTATGTATGTGTGTGTATATGTATGTATGTATGAATGAATGAATGAATGAATATTAAAACAAAGTAACTGTGACAAGTGAATTTTTATAAACCTTATACTGAAATACAATTGAAGATCATCCTGTTCAAAATCCATTATCATACCTGAAAGAACAGTCAGCTAGAGCAACTTGAAAAGCTTCTTATAGGCCTAGAAGTCATAAGGATGAAATGTCTCTTGATCAACACATTTCGCTAATGGTATTATTTGGGGATTTCAATCCTGGTATGACGAAAACAATTTTAGTAAATAGGCTTTGTCTTTGTATCCTTTGCCTGGATTGTTGTTTATTTATCTTTGTTACTATCCTGCTTAGCTCTTATTCATCCTTATCCCTATTATCTTTTTCTTTCACAACCCAAAATGTATTAGGTCTGCCCCAGTGTTCCAGTTTGGTAGCTGGAAACTTGCTAACACATTCTTGAGCCAAAATTTTTGTTGGTAATGCTACATATCATTTAGGCTTTGATCTATTTTTGAGCTTCATTTCATATTAGTACAGCCTGTTTTTAATATAAGTTCTCATTAATATCCTCCAGTAATAGCTACTCAATTGGAGTATTATCCATTCTTTTATTATTATTCCTATTTAATTTCTTGCACAAACTAAAGTATGGACTTCATCAACATTTGCAAATGATACAGCTTTAGTTCTAGAATCCTATTCCTCTCAGGTGCCAAAGCATGCTACAATTACCTGGACTATATATATCTTCTTTCTTCACACTTCCTTGAAATTATTATGCTAGCAAAATGTACCTTTGAGCACCTAAATGTCTAACTTAATGCATACTTCTTAGTTCTTATCTTATTTGGACACTTGATGCTTATAATACTGCCTTAAAAAATACCTGCTTTTATTTTTGAAACACTAATTTCTTAGCTCTTCCCTAAATTTCTGACTCTTCTTCCTTTTCCCTCTTTTGATGACTCATCTTTGAAGACGTCTCACTAGGCAAAATTGGACTTCAGGGTTACCAAGACTGTCATAACTTGAGAGGCCAATGTTCTAAAGTAAAAGAAACTACAGGTAATTAAACCTAGAATCCTGTATACAATCTCCTGTTAAAGCATTCACTGATTTCCAGGGTAAGTGTATGAAATGCGACCCTCCTGCAAACAAAAATAACCAAGCAGCTATTAAAAGGTGCTAAAAAGCTAACTAGTGTTTTCATTTATTTCAAAGTCCTGAGAAAATAAAAACTGAAATGAATACACATTAAAAAGCAGGGAGTCATTAGATTTATTTGAGATATCAGAGAGGGTAAGTCCTTTCAATTAAGGCAAACTTGAAATAGGCTAGCTTTGAATGAATGAAGTTCATCTACTTGTACTCTGCCTACCAGAAGAAAATTATATACTCTCTGAAGGAAAATAGCACTAATGAGAGTCTCATCCATTTTTTCAGACATGGTGTCTGGGATTCAATAAAAAAATTAGCAGCCATGCCAAGAAACAGGATAAATAAAAGCCTGGGAAAAAAACACAATATAAACAGATACTCGATTAAAATGATTTTTTAAAAAGGAAAAAAAGAAAGCATAGAATGTCTCATTGGAAAACAGAAACTTGTGAAAAATAATGAAAATTTAAGAATTGAAAAAAACTAATTCAATATAGGAGTTTTGAAACATATTAGACTGCAATAAAAAAAGGACTGGCAAATTAGAAGTTAAGCCAGTTAAAATTAAAATGAAAAAATATACAGGAAATACTGAAAAGAGCATACAGACACATGAGGCATGGTGAATAAGATTAACATATATATATAGTTAGAATTCCAGAAGGAGAGGGATGAGAAAATAGAACAGAAGCAACATTAGGAAACTTACTAGAGAAATTTCCTAAGCTAATAAAAAAAAATCATCTACAGATGCAAACATTGGTATAAACCTAAAGTAGGATAAATTAAAAGACAACCACGTTTGGGCATGCATAGCAAAACTTTTTTGAGGGAAAAAGGAGAAAGAGAACCTCATGGAAGTAGCTAAAGGAAATGACACACTATTTTTAAAAGTGAGACTGATTAGCCCAATATTCAACGTGATAAAAGACAAAAAGATTAAAGAAAATACTGTCCAGCAAAACATCTTTCAAAAAGGAAGGAAAAATAAAGGTTTTTACATAAAGCAAAAACAAAAGATTCATTGTCAGCAAATGGACACTAGAGGAAATACTAAGAGCAGTTCTTCAACTGGTCTCTTGGAAGTACGGTACTGCAGTAAAGAAGGAGACACACCAGGAAGGTTTGTGTCTTTGATAACCTACACACTTTTGAGGAGTACTAGTCAGGTACTTTGTAGAATGTCCCTCTGGAGGCATTTGTCTGATGTTTTCTCATCGCTAGACTGGAGTTATGGGTTTTGGGGAGGAAGACCGCATAAATACAATGTCATTTCTCACATTGTGTTGATCTCACGACATATCAATTTTGATATGAAACTTGATCACCTGGCCGAGGTTGCTTTTGTTAGGTTTCTCTACTGTAAAATTACCTTTTTCTCCCCTTTCCACACTGTAATCTTTGGAAGGAAGTAACTATGAGTAATGCATACTTAAGGAGTAGGGAGTTGTGTTCCCACCCCATCAGGGCAGAATTTCTACGTAAATTACTTGAATTTCCTAAGCATGGGAGATTTGTCTCTTCTCTCCCAACTAACTTATTCAATCATTTATTTATATTAGGTTGGACTTTTCGGGTATTTATTTTATACTTTGGGTTATAATTCCATGCCACTTTTTTGTCGTTGTTCAAATTATTCCAGCTTTGGCCATTGGGAGCTTTTTAATGTGGCTCTACGTTTTTGTTTTTTTTTTTCCTGATGTCATATAATTGAAATAATACAGTATGTAGAATTTTTAGACTGGTTTTCACTGAGAAATGTGCATTTTAATTTTTTCTGTGTCTTTTCATGCCTCGATAACAGCTCATTTCTTTTTTTATTTCTGTATAATATTCCATTTATGGATATACAATTTGTTTATTCATTTACCTCCTGAAAGACATCTTGGTTACTTTCAGCTTAGGGAAATTATTAATAAAGCTGCTATGAACACTTCTATACAAGTTTTTATGAGGCCATAAGTTTTTAGATCAAATCGGTAATATGTAAGAGCACATTTGCTTTATTGTATGGTAAGACTATGTTTAGCTTTGTAGGAAACTGTCAAACTGCTTTCCAAAATGCCTATAACATTTTTAATTCTCACTAGAACTGAAAGAGTTTCTTTTGCTCTGCAATCTCACCAGCGATTTGTATTATCATTTTTCATACTTTAGTCAACCTTCCAGGTATTGTGGCATCTCATTGTTCTATTAATAAGCAATTTCCAAATGACAAATGAAGTTGAGCATATTTTTATATATTTATTATCTGTGCATCTTTTTTTGTGAGGTGTCCGTTCAGATATTTTGCCCATTTTAAGTTGGACTGTTTCTTAACCCGCTAAGAAGTTGTTGAAATTTTAGAGTTCTTGGTATATTTTGGAGTCAAGTCCTTCATCAGATATATGTTGTGCAAATACATTCTCAGTTTGTGGCTTTTCTTTCTCTTTAGAATTTCTTTCACAGAGTATTTCATTTTAATAAAGTCTAATCTATCAATTTTTTCTTTCAAGGACTATGTTGCTGGTGTCATATCTACAAACTCATGACCAAATCTAAGATCATATAGATTTTATCTTGTTTTCTTCTAAAATATGTATAAGATTAAGTTTTTCTTTTCACTTTACACTTAGGTCTATTATCATTTTTATTTATATTTTTGACAGATGTAAGGCCTGAGTCTAGATTCTTTTATTTATTTTTTGCATATTGATGTCCATTTGTTGAAAAGCTGATCCTTTCTCCATTGAATAGACTTTACTCCCTTTTCAGAAATTAGTTGATTACTTTTGTGTTTGCCTATTTCTATTTTATTCAACTGATTTACCAACTATTTTTTTGCCTTTACAATGATATGTTGATTGCTGTAGTTTCATAGTAAATCTTGAAGTCAGTTGCTGTAGGTCCTTCAGTTTTGTTCTTCCTCAGCATTGTGTTGGCTAGCCTGGTATTTTGCCCTTCCATACAAACTTTAGAATCATTTTGTTGATACCTACAAAACTTCTTGCTGGAGTTCTGATCAGAATCGCATTAAATCTGGTGCGCCTGGGTGGCTCAGTCAGTTAAGCATCCAACTCTTGATTTTGGCTCAGGTCATGATCTCACAGTTCATGAGTTTGAGCCCTACACTGGGCTCTGCACTGACAGTGTGGAGCTTTCTTGGGATTCTCTTTCTCTCTCTCTTACTCAAAAATAAATAAACATTTAAAAAAAAGAATTGCATTGAATTTGTAGGTCAAAATGGAAATAATTGAAATCTTTTTTTAAGTTTATTTATTTTGAGAGAGAGAGCACACACATGTGATTGGAGGAGAGGAAGAGAGAGAGGGAGAGAGAGAATCTCAGGCAGGCTCTGCACTTAAGGTCAGAGCCTTAAGCGGGGCTGGAACTCATGAACCATAAGATCATGACCTGAGCTGAAGTTGTACACTCAACCATCTGAGCCACCCAGGTGCCTCCAAAATGGGCATAATTGACATCTTAACAATATCGGGCCTTTTAATCTATGAATACACACCACCCCTCCATAACAACTCTCGAAACCACAACAATAATGATTTCGAAATAGTCTTAGAAAATTTGCTTAATATGATAATGTGCACCTACAAAAAATATAGAAAATACTATACAAAATGGGAAATAGTGATAGCTTTCCCTTTAATATTGGCAAAGTAACAATAATATCTTCTATTACCATCTTTGTAAAGATTGTATTGAATGTCCCAGCAAGTTCAATAAGGCAAGAGAAAAAGAAAGTAAAGACTGAAGGATTGAAAAGATGCCACCACCATTATTAAAATACCACATAATTTGCGCATAGAAAATTAAATAGAATACATAGCTATTATTAGAATTAATAAGAAAGGTTCATGGGTTGCCTGGGTGGCTTAGTTGCTTGAAACTCTAACCCCATTAAAATTCACTGGGAAAATTATGGTGTTTTCATTAAATGGTGTTGGTTCAATTGGCTATCCATATGGAAAAAGATAAACTCAAACCTTACCTCTTTTTATCCAAAAATAAATTCCAGATGATTAGTCTAAATCTCAATAAGGTAACATACAATCTTCACAATTTTTGCAGGAGTCAAAAACATCATTAAGCAGGTCAGAAAGATTACTAATAATTGTAGATGGATTCATAGGCACATAGCTTGAGGTTAGATGAAGCTGTAGATAGATAAGCTAACATGTAGATATATTTATATATAGATAGATGATGGGGTAGGTTTATGTGTGTGTGTCTTATTTTCTGGGAGCACTTACAAAAGCTGTTAACAATAATTAACTTTGGGAAGGTACTGGGAGTGAGGGAAAGTGGTAAGGGATGGGGAGAGGTTTTAATTTTTACATCTCATACTATTTCTATTTGCCAAGGGTTGTTTAAAATGTCAATAGGATATCATGAAGTTACAAGAACATTTAACTCTTTGGTTGATATTTCATTAAATAAAAATTCCAGTAAGTATTCATTTAACATAAATCTATAAAATGCTTAATAAAGAAAATAGGGTTATATTTCATCCCTATTAAAACTTCACTGACCTCTTAACTACAAATATAAAATATCCTAGGGCCACACAAAGCATAGAAGTCTCTGGAACAGAAGGTCTTCATTATTTGGTCTTTGTGTACATATCCAACCATTTTTCATGCTTCATCCTCAATACCTTCGGCTAGATTTACTGAACTGTCTATGGTTCTCTAAAAATAACATGTTGCCTTGTTGGTCTGTAATTTTCCAAATATACAAGGGGCACCTGGGTGGCTCAGTCGGTTGATCGTCTGACTTCGGCTCAGGTCATGATCTCACGGTCTGTGAGTTCGAGCCCCGCGTCGGGCTCTGTGCTGACAGCTCAGAGCCTGGAGCCTGCCTCGGATTCTGTGTCTCCCTCTCTCTCTCTGCTCTTTCCCCTGCTCATGCGCTGTCTCTCTCTGTCTCAAAAATAAATAAACATTAAAAAAAATATATACAGAGCTTCCTCTGCTGGGAAGGTCTTATTTCTGGTTTTCTGCCTGAAATTTTTTGTTGTTCCTTTAAAAATCAGTCAGACATCAAGTCCTTCAAAAAAGTTAACAGCTCCTTCCTTAGTATTTCCACTATACTCTATATGTACTTGTTTGCTTGTTCTTGTTTGCCTATTTTATCATCTTTGAAATGCCTTGTTTGCTCTTTTATCTCCAACATGAGATTGTGAGCTCTCTATGGGCCAAAGTTCCTCCATTTATCTTTGTATACTTGATATACCTGTCAGTACCTGACATGACATATGGCCAAGTAAGGGTTCAGTTGGATTAAATTAATGAGTTAAAGTCCCTGATCAAAAATATTTTTTAATTAAAAGGAATTGGTTGTACTGTGGCCACATGTGCACACAGAGAGGACACGAAAACTACTACAGTATTCCAAATATAGCACCAGATGCCAGGAACACAATAGGAGACATAGACAAGTCCATGCCCTTATCAATCACTAGACACCTGGTGAATCTGTTTCTTTTCTCTCTGCAGACTAGGTTACTCTGCTTCTTGTCCACAGATCCTCAGTTGTATTTCCTCTCTTCAAAGGTCAAACAATTCCAAATCTCTAGGACAGCCACCCTGTTTAATCGAGCTTAGGTCATTTGCCCATTCTGGACCAATCACCTGTGGCAGAAGGAAGGGGTATTGTAGTAAAGCAGAGCTGCTGAGTGCATAACCCATGTATGAATGGTCGCATTGAAATGCCAGATTCTGGTAGACATGTTAAAAAATAACTTCTATAAGCATATAGATCTGAAGGATATTTCTTTTATAAGTTGATACATCTCAAAGAATGTGTTTGAAACTATCACTTAAAAATGTCAGACCCAAGTTTTACTTCCAGCAAGAACTTATTGCTTCCATTACTCTGGGAAGATGAACTGAAGAATACAAATAATTCACTCTAGTGATGGGCCCTAGTTTTTCATGCATTTGTCATCTCCTGTTTTTATTATCATTACATAAATATTTTAAAGTGAAGTCTTTTGCCAGGCAAAAAAATACTCCCTTGACTCCATATTCACCAGTTCCTAATCCTTTCCTTTGCTTCACAGCTGAACTTAGTACTTACTTCTTCACCATCACTTCTCAACTCACTCTTGTCTGTCTTCTCTTTCTAAAATTTACTTACAACTGCTCTTACCAAAGACATGGCTATGGCTACATAGTTTGTAATACATATTAAGAAAAAATTTTGCCCTTATCTTACTTGACCTCTAAGAAATATTTGGCTTCCTCATTACTCCCTCCATAAAACAATTATTTCCTTCATTCCTATGATATCACATTCTCCTAAGTAGCAAAAATGAGATTTTTGTTGTGAAGAACATTGCAGAGAAGGAAAAGCTCCCATGACCCTTGGTGGGGTTGGGAGGAGAGGGGAGGAAAACGGCTCGGGTCATGATCTCATGGTTCATGAGTTCAAGCACCCCGTCGGGCTCTCTACTGCCAAGCCCACTTCAGATCTTCTGTCCCCTGCCTCTCTCTGCCCCTCCCCTGCACATGCTCTCTCTCTCTCTCTCTCTCTCAAAAATAATAAACATTAAAAAAAAAGAATACAGGATACCCAATAACTATGGGCTTTGATACACCATATCATTGGTTTCCTGTTAGCCAGAGAGCTGCGTGAGTTTTAATAATATCTGAGACAAATAAAAGATACCACATAACTGAATGGATTTTGAATTTTCTTATGGATATAAATCAAGAGGAATACATTAATGGCTATAAACCACATGCCAGAGTCTACGTAGATCATCTTAGTAAATATATCACGGTATTTGTGATTGGGATTACCACTTGGCTACTATAGTCCGCAGTCATCTCTCATGACACATATTTTCCCCATGTGGCCAGTCTGATGAAGAGAATGGAATACAAAAGGAAACTGTCTTGCATCTTTTAGCTCTATGATGATGATGATGATGCCATTAACTCTAGTATTTTTTAAAAGACTTTTATTTTTTAGAGAGAGAGAGCAAAGTGGGGGAGAGGGGCAGAGGAAGAGAAAGAGAGAATCTTAAGCAAGGTCCATGCTCAGCGTGGAGCCCGACAAGGGACTCAATCTCATGACCCTGGGATCATGATCTGGGCCAAAATTAAGAGTTGGATGCTTAATCGACCGAGCTACCAAAGCGTCCCTAACTCTGGTATTGCTTCTGATTTGTTATCTTGACTGGCAGAGAGACACTTTCAGAATCTTCTACTTGGTACTTCTTGCCAGTCACCCTTACACCACATTTCTGAGAATTAAAGTGAGAGTTTGAACAGTGGCTAAGTATATCTATCCCTAGTATGCATTTGAAGACTAGGGAATTTACTTGTGGGCATATACAACAATGCCTCACCTTATACCAGTGTGACCTGCTTCTTGTTTCCCAGTGAGGCTTTCCAGTGGATTCTTACATGTGAGATATCACAGAATCCAGCTGGAGCCCAAGTATGCAAAACCTCGATGTGTGGGGGAATTAATACTCCAAACTTTGACCAGTGAAAGATGGGATTAGGTGGATAATTCCTTCTCCCATTCTTCTCTTCTGCACTGTTTAGAGACAGAGCAGCTTCACAGAACCTTTCTGAAGATGACCTACAGGATTTTTTGCCATGAAACTCTGGCTAGTTCACTAACATATCCCTTATATTTATTCTCCCTCATTTTTCTCCCTTATTTTTGTCACCAACTCCTGCTTTCTTGCTAGAATTCCCCAATAGAGTGCTAGTTAATATAACCATTTGCTTCCACTTTGTTTTCTAAATAAATAGGTTAAGACATTTAGAAAATGGAGACAATAACAGTCCCTACTTTATAGGATTGTTATTAGGATTAAAAGAGAATATTCAAGAAAAGTGCTTAGCCCAGTACTTGTCACAAAGCACACGCTTGATGAATGTTAAGTACTGTTGTCATGGTTTTATTGTTATTGTCGTTGTTGTTGTTAGCAGTAGTAGTATAATCTACTCCTTCAAGGGAACAGTTTCAACATTGTTATTTGTGCTATAAAGCATCTAGTAACTTGATATCTTGTGTCATCCAAGGTCACATCATAAAATAATATGGTCCCCTCTATGTTTTCAGTAACTGTTATATTTTGAAGTTTAGGTTTTGAATGGAACATGGAAAATAACATCACATTATTGTTCTGGAGCATTCATAATTGGCAGTATTTTGCAGCAGTTTGCAGAGTATTCTTTTCAGCAGAATATTCCCAGGAATAAAAAACAATGAAAGCTAAAATTCCTTAAAAGTTGTTGGTAGTAACAAAATTAGAGTGAATGGCTGAAGCATTTCCAAGAGACATAACACACACACACACACACACACACGCACACACATGCATACGCACATACACATGCACGCACACACAATGGACACACTTCTTGGCACATTACTTTAAAGAAACTTACTTCCTTATGTTTCCTAAAAAGTAATTTTTATTTAGAATGTAGCAGATACCTGTAAAACATGGAACACTTATACTCCCTTCCTAAGGGAATATAGTACAGTATTTCATTACTATAATGAAAACAGTAAAGGCCAAACAGGGTCTTTTCATCTGCAATGTCAGTATGTATATTTCCTCAACATTAAAGAATAGTTTCTGTACAATTATTCTCTCTAAATATAACCCAGATGTTTTAGAACATACAAGTATGTGACTACTAAACACAGCAATTCCTTCGTAAGTGCATTATAGCAGCATGAGGTCGTATCAAATTGATTTCCTGAAATAAAATAATAATGAATGATTTGTGATGGTTCCCAGACATGTGTGTTTTACGAACCATGGCAGCATCCGCCCCTCCCTCTCCTGCTCAGTTTCACAGTTGCTCCAGTTGCAGCTTGCGAAGCAATTTAGGAAGGGGAGCCACAACAGTTTCTCGCTATGATGCCAACATTCACGCCAAGGTGGCTGGTTCTCAGAATGCCAGAGTGTGGCTGGCTTCCGGGTAGAAACTGGTGAGGAAATGAGCTCCTTCCCAAGTGTGTCTCATTCCAAAACATCTCTCAAATTGATTCATCAGCCTCTTTTCATGCCTCTTGGCCCATAATCTCTTTAATTCTCTGAAATTCTGTTCATTTTTCTTTACTATATTTTTCCTTCTGCCAGTCAGAATGGGTTATCTCAATTAAACTATGTTCTTTCTTCTATCTTAATTCTGCTGCTAAAACTTCTAGTGAACTTTTCATTTATTATATTTTTCAATTGCAAAATTCTTTTTGGTTCTATTATATATGCATATATATAATATATATAATATCAATAAGGAGAAATATATATTATATATCAATAAAGAGAATTATATAATATCAATAAAGAGAATTTTATATATAATATCAATAGAAAATTATATATATGTTATATATCAGTAAAGAGAATTATATAGATAATATTAATAATTAATATTATATATAAAATCCTCTCTATATAACACATATAATTATATAGCATATAATTAATATTATCTATATAATTCTCTTTATTGATATTATATATCAACTTGGTGAGCTAATGTTCTTATTCTATCATTTAATTCTTTTCACATGATTTTCCTTAGTTCTCTGATATTTTAAACAGCTGATTTGAAGTCTTTGTCCAGTAAGTCCAATGTCCAGGCTTCCTCAGAGATAGTTTCCATTGATTGCTTTTTTTTCTCGTGTTGCTTGGATTTTTCTTTCTTGTTACTTTCCATGCTTCATAATTTTTCGTTGAAACCTGTTTGTTTGTTTGTTTCTTTATTTATGTAGGCTTCATGCCCAGTGCAGAGTCCAATGCAGGGCTTGAACTCATGACCCTGAGATCAAGACCTGAGCTGAGATCAAGAATTGGACCCTTAACCGATTGAGCCACCTAGGTATCTTCAAACCTGAACATCTTAAATAATTAATATGATGACCCTGGAACTTAGATCTTCTCCCTCCCAAGAGTATTTTTGTTGATGTTAGTTGTTATCTAGTGACATGTCTGAAATAATCCTGTGAAATCTATATTTTTTGTCATGTATGACCACTAACATCTCTACTTGCTTAGCTTAGTACTCACCTAATGGTTGGACAGAAATTTCCTTAAATGCCTAAAATAAATATATCTCTAGAATTTGTTAAGGGACACTGTGTGTGTATTTGGGCACTCCTTTAACACTCAGCCAGGGAGCTTACTTTAGCCTTTATTTCCTGTTTGTTCAGAAGCTGAGGTGTGAATTCGAAGCGAGAGTCTGAGGTGAGAATTTAGGGTCTCCTCAGTACTTTAAAAGTTTTTTTTTTTTAACATTTTTTTATTTATTTTTGAGAGACATAGAGATAGAGTATGAGCAGGGGAAGGGCACAGAGAGAGGGAGATACAGAATCTGAAGCAGGCTCCAGGCTCTGAGCTGTCAGCACGGAGCCCCACATGGGGCTTGAACTCACAGACCATGAGATCATGACCTGAGCCGAAGTTGGCCGCTTAACCAACTGAGCCACCCAGGCGCCCCTCAGTACTTTAATAAGCACGTGTACAGCCCTTGGTGTGAGCACAGCATTATGCACATATATGGCCGGCCTGCTGAAGTCCTAGAATATGTAGGACATTTTCAAAACCCTCTATAGTCATCACATTATCCTGATTCCCATTTAAAGTTCCTTGATCAATCTGTTGTTTCCCCAACTGTTTTCCAATGCCTCAGGCATTCATGATGTTAATTAATTGCCTGTGATATTTTTTGACAAACAGCCCAAGGTACAAGGCTTTTAAAACTAGGCAAGCTCTGAATCGGTTCAAAAAAAGACAGCCTTGAAAATGGGGTCTTCCTTTGAACCACCAGATATGTCAAATAATGACGGTTCTCAGGGATTGGAGTTTTGAAGGGGCTTCAGTGCCATTCTACCCTCTCCAGTGACTCAAGTTGATTCGTTTTCACTGTGATTGGAGGCCGTTGGTTTTTAAGGCTATTGTGGAGTTAAGGAATAGAAGATGGAAACAGAGTAACCTAAAATGCCACAAAATCACTGTTCTTATGGAGATTCAGCCGTTTTTCTTGTACAAATGGTCCCTGGATTGCTATGAGCCTTTGTTCAATTCTCAGAGTTCTTATGAAGTTGATTCTAACAAGTTTTGCCGTTGTTCTTGTGGCTTTTGTGGATGAGAGGATTTTTTGAAGGTCCTTACTCCAAAATTTTCACTGATGTTTTACTGGCTTGTTATTTTAGGCTTTCATTTAATTTTGCAGTAGATTTTGTCAACTTCGGTATTAGAACCCTGTCCAAATTTGATGTTAAAACTTCTCTTGAGAAAGAAAAAGTGAAAGTATACCTGCATGCAAGTACACAGCCGATTTCCCAACTAAGCTGTTGGAAGTACATTAGCCTACTCTATATGGTCTGTCAGTCCATGGTGCTATCAACTTGATTGATCAACACCATTTAAACAAAACAATTTAAAATATTTCTCTTCTAGGGGCACGTTGGGTGGCTCAGTGGATTAAGCCTCCAACTTCAGCTCAGGTCATGACCTCACAGTTCGTGGGTTCAAGCTCTGCATCAGGCTCTGTGGTGACAGCTCAGAGCCTGGAGCCTGCTTCAGATTCTGTGTCTCCCTCTCTCTTTCTGTCCCTTCCCCATTCACACTCTGTCTCTCTCAAAAATAAACACTGAAAAAATTTCTAACTGTAAGATATTTCTCTTCTAATTGAATTAAGCCAAAGAATGCTTATTGGTATGACAGTAAGTTTGGTTCCTGTTTAGCATTTATCTAATGTTTCATGTACTTTTTCACTATGTGGACCGTTTCTCTCCCTTTTTTCTTGTTGCTTTTCTGGTAATTAATTTGTATTTATAAAGCAAGGGTTTTAACTTTATAAACTCTTACCTTCATATGAGGGGGGAAACTATGTGGTATGCAACTTGTTTCTTCATTTCTTCTACCTTACAACTTTGTTCAATAACATTATCTTTCTCTGTGTTTACCTTTGTACTTTTATATGTATGGTTAACCTTCTACTACTTAATTTGTCAGCTTTAAAGAATATGCTTTGACTTTCCACCTTTTCTCCCCTCATTACACCTGTTTTGTTAGCTGTCATTTCTATCACATTTACAAACCATTCCGCTTTTATTTCAAGGGTTTTTTTAGTCAAAATTTTGTCAAGGGTATTCATTATTCATTACCACCCCTTTTACTGATTTTTTTTTCTGTAACTCTTTGTATGGATGTAAATTGTGCTGTAGTAGATTCTTCAGGAAGGGTTCATGAACACAATATTCCCTAATTTTCTGTATATTCAATATTATCAATGGTCTTTACACTAGAAAGCTGAGGGGGGGTGGAATTTCCTTAGTTCATACATTTTTCCCTATGTATTTTGAATATCTTTTTTTCTGATGCAGAATTTTGTCATAAAAAGATATCTAACATGAAACCACTCTCTTTGGCTCACAAGAGATTCAGTATATTTGCCTGAATGTTCAGGAATACTTTTTTTTTTAAATTACATTTCAATAATTTTAGTAGAATATTGTTTAGTCTTGACAACATTTCTGGTGAGTTTTTGTCATCTGCCAGAATGTTATATTGATTTTTTCCCAATTTCCTGTATTCTCTTTAGATGAGGATGACCAAATTTCTTTTCTATTATTTATAATCAAAATAGATGGTTTCTCCTGAATTAGAAGCAAGGGACAGGGTGTGAGTACTTTACTGTAAAAGATAGGTGAGTCGATTCCTATAAGCCTGAGACTGAGTGCTAATCAGGGTGTTATAGACCCGCATGTATTTGTGGTGGAGTCTAATTAATTGTGCAGTTCCTAGGAATGCAGTAAATGGTCACTGTTGAATAACATATATAAGGCATACAATTCCAGATCTGTGGGCAGAAACCCAACTTCATAGCTTCTTAATTCACAGATATAGGCCGGATGCTAGACTTGGAACTCATTGATTGAAAGGGACCCCACGACATGAATTTTTTCCCAAGTCTTACCCAGTATTACCTGTCAATATTTTCCGTGATGATTGTGCACTCGGAAAAGAGAATATGAAGATAATTATATACTAGATCTGACCTAATACTAATCCCCAGAATTCCAAAACACTAATGTGATCTATCAGTTAATGCCAGGGCTTATAATGATCCAGCGATAGATTTGTTTGATAGAAAAATACCACATGCAGAAATTAAAAGTAATTCCACATACCTTGGAGTATTCAAGTTTTTATTATAACTATCTTTCCAGTAGCAAATTAACATATCCTTGGTACCTGATATGTAGCTATGGACTTACAATATGCTTTTTCCTTATCCTAGTAATTAAAAATAATCAAAATAGTGTGAGGATGGCAGGAAGAGCAGCATATTTCCACTGACTATCTCAGGGCTAGGTCAATTCTTTTGCTCTAGTATTTAGCCCAAAGAGGTATTATTTTGATATCCTACAGAACATCACACCATCCATTATACTGATACTATGTTAGATGGATTGGATGAGCATAAAATGGGAGAAATCACAATTGCCTAAAAATATAGCATGAGAGAGGACAGACAATAAATCACAGGAATATTCAGGAGCTTACACATCAGTGAAATATCTTAGAGTCCATTGGTCTGAGGTATGTCAAATACGCCCTCTAAAGTGAGAGAAAAGTGGCTGCCCATTACACTGTATGAATTGTGCTTCTTTAAATATTTTAGATTGTATAAGCAACATAGATTATACTTGAGTTCACAATTCTACCCATTTACTAGGAAACACATAAAGTTGCCAAATTTAAATCAGGCCCAAAGATAAAGAAGGATCTGTAGGAGGTCCAAATTATGCCAGAAGCTTTTCTACCACTTGAACCTTATAACAAAACAGTCCCAGTGGTAATGAGCGTGTGACTCATAAAAATATCATACATTGCCTCTTGCCAATCCCAAAGAATAATCATGGTGCAGAACTATCTTAAAGGTTTGGAGCAAGGCAGTGTTTTCTTCTGATGATGACTAGTTTCGCTTTGAAAAGTCAGCTTCTAGTTTACTACTGAACCTCAATAAAGACTGAATATTGAACCACAGAATACAAGGGATTATAGCACTCAAACTGCTCATCATAAATGAAGTATTATTTGATACATTGAATCACGTACATGGAGCATGTCTTTGTTCAATGAAGGCTCTACATGGGATGGGCGCTAGCAGATGAGAAAGGAAACATAACTTGTATAAATAGCGTCCTCAGTGTCCCAGTTCTTACTACTTAGTTGACTTAGTCTTAACTGCATATGTGGTTCCGGGAAGTTCCCTAAGGCCATTTACCCAAAGAGGTGAAAATGTGCTCTGTTTTATAGTTAGCAGAGGAATAAAAGTGTTTTTCCTGCATGATATTCTGGCACCAGCAAAAAGTTGATAACCACTACATAACAGACCTCCTCAGGGCTGGCCCTGAATGACAGCAATGAAAGAAATCTTTCCAGTTGGTCTGCTTGTCCACAGTCCATGGTAGAAAAGTTGGCCTAAAGTATTGATTTACCCTAGACTATTTCCTCAGTAACTCCAAAGATTTTGTAAGCCTTCAAATAGCCAATTATAAATGTATCTCTGTTCAAACATGCTCCATTATAGTCTCTGTAAATGAACCCTGATCAAAGAATTTTAACTAATGTTTTGTGACTTGACTATATATTATGTTTCATGATCTTAAAAGCATTACAGTCAAATGACAAATGACGAAAAGAACAACTGTTGCTGATTTTGCTTGCATTTAGCAGAAACTATTCATATATAGTAATATATATTATATATATACTAAAGCAATCCTCATCTTGATAGAATGATGGAGCAGTTATAATAAAGCTTGGGGAAATTGCTTTATTTTTGTAATTATTTCTCAGCCCCTAAGAACGCATAGAGAGGTGAATTCGACAAGCCAGAATGCACCTGCCTGGTGAGAACCACAAGAGGTTAAACACTATCTTTTGGTTAATAAGTCAACTGCCCTGAATGCTTGGGGTCATAAATGTCTAAGCCACGGTGTGTTGGGAATTTTAAACTGCAGCTTTACATGACCTGGGTGGATGACTGAAATATTGATGTAGGTATTACTCTGGAAAGAACATTAACTTTCCTTCTTAATTTTAAAAGTCAGTATTGAGCTCTGTCTAGCTGGCCTGATAAATAAACCACCCTTGAGGAAGTAGCAGCAACTGATATGCACCTGATTTGACCGAAGGAATAGAAAACTATAAAATAAATAATGTAAAGGTCTTGTTTTCTGGGAACCTTCAGGCCCAATATGCCTCCTTTGGAAATGTCAGTACAAAACATGTAAATAGTGACATTTAATCTATGTCTTTACAAAAAAACTAAAATTTATCTTATAAAGGTTGAAGGGTTTTTTCCTCTAGAGTATACAGTGGCAATTTTGGAATTAATTGTTTATTAAATTTCTTTAGGGCTATGATAAATAATAAAACTGATAATAATATTCATCAGTATTTAGTTGTGTGACTGGTTCTGTATTAGGTGTCTAAGATAATTTAAATAACCTTCTCAAATTACAGAGATAAAATCTGAACCTGGTTTGCTCGCTCAAAACCTGCAATTTTCCTCAGGGCCATGGAAATAAATATATGTGGAAATACATTTGAAAGGGCCTTTGATAACAAAGGACTAAGTGATTTAGTTGTTGATTTAATGCAGGAAATTGTTGTACCATTCATGCTACTTTAAATGACTTCATGATATTAGAATGATGAATTTGTGATAACATTGTAGTTCTCTCGTATTTAGCCCCGGCTCTGGGCTACCTTGTCAGAGAAGGAAAGGTATTATGTCTTCTTTTATAATTTTCTACCACCCCTTGGCAGAAAATTCTTCAAACTCAGGATCGGTCTTCTGCTATTCTCTGGCTGATCAGAAGACAGCACACATAATGTTAGATGCACCCATTGCCTCCATTCTTGCCACTGTAGCTATTCCATTCATGTGCCTGTTGTGAAAGTCCTGGGGAGGATCTACTTGTTTATTCAATTTCTTCAGGGCATTCTTTAGGGTTTATTAAAGTTCTTCGGTTTTCCTACCTGCTCTCCCTTTTCTCTCTTTCTCAAAGCCCTGTGCTCTAAGAGTTACATATCACTTTCTCTCTCACGTTTTCAAGCACCAGAACTGCCATTTCACAGAGTTCTCAACTAATTACTAGAGGCAACTGTAAGGAATGCATATGTTTGGTATCTCATATCAATGCCCACCCAAGAATATCCATTGCAGCAGAGGCCACGTGCAATCAGGATGATAACATGACTCATCTGGTAGAGATTAATGAGCCTATCTTCTTGGTTGTCGCGGTGCTTATACAATGTGCACATGAACTGAATACTCATGGTGGCCAGTATGGAGGCAATGCATACACCTAACAGTATATACAGTCTATCTCACTAAAACTATCATCTTTACTGCTGCTAAGTGTCTAACTGAATAGTAGCAAAAACTGTCACAAAATCCTCAATATGGTACCACCCCTTATGAGCCCACCCAGCTCCTTAGTGGCCAGTTGAATACATCTGAACCCTTCTTCCCCTAGAGGAGGCAGCAATTTGTCTTAATTAGGACTGATGCATAGTCCAATTATGGAGTTACTTTTTCTACCCACAGAGCCTTAGCCAGCTGGGCCACAGAACTCACTGAATGTCTGACTAATTATAGGTAATATTGCATCGCACTGCTTCATACCAAGGGTATTCACTGGTCTTCCATATAATGGAACACTTCTCATGGCCTTTTACAGGGACAGCTCAAGCACTACATAGGGATGACTTGCAGGGTCAGGGCATATATATGGTGCTGTTGTAGACAGAATACTGAGTTCTCAAACCGAAACCATGGAAGTAAGAGTGACTGCTCTCACTATCATTCCAAGTGATTAACTTGAGAAGTTTTTGTTTTCTATCCTCATAAATTAAGGATCTGCTTTACTAATAGTCCTTGTTCTTTGGTCATCATGGGGCCTGGGGTGAGAAAGGATTCTTTCACCAGGGGATCCAGTAACTTGTGAATCACCACTTGGTCATATGATGTGCTTGAAAGCATCAAAGAAAGGGGTTACTGTACTAACCACTCTAATTAACCCTGAATATCATGAGGAAATAGAGTTTCTGCTGCATAATGGAAGCATGTATTTCTGAAACTTGAGTGATTCACCAGGGTGCTTTGTTTTGCTTCCATGTTCTGTATTAGCTAGGAATGGGCATTTATAGCAACCATAGCCTAAAAAGGGCATAATAACCACAGGAGTTCAGATCTTTGAGTGATGAAGGTCTAGGTCTCTACCAGACCAGCAAAAGTATTGGCTTAGGTTGACGCGAACCTAGGAGTAGTTGAGGAGGGAGATGATGAATATCAGTTGTGGGTTCTGAAATAATTAGTCTCACTGGTTACCCCGTTTTACAAATTGTCACTGACTACTACATTACAGAAATCATGAAAAGACAGAATCACTTTGACATAGGGTATGTGTAAATCAGAATATTCGTGTGGAGCTCAACAAGTCTTATTCATCTGGTTCATCTCGCTCTGGCTTAATCACCTCAGTGGACTCCAGTTGACTTCCAGTTCTTTTTGTTGTAGTATCTGCACCTCTTTGTCCTAGGGCGTTCTCCAAAGCTACAATTGCCCTTGCACATGGTAGTCTGGAATTGTCAAGAAATCAACTTCCCTACTTCCCCACACTCTAGCAGGGACAGCTATCAGTCACTGACAAAATAAGAGTTCAAAGATGAATGCCCCTGTTCCCTCACTCAGAACTGGCAAATGTCCCCTGGAAATACTACTTGCAAAAATCACCTCACCTCTATTTCTCTCTTTCTAGAATCTTTGACTCTCTAGTCTTAATTGTTTCAGTAGCTCTCTAATGTTTTGGTGATGTTTCTTTTTAAATTTAACAATTTTCTAGTTGTTTGGTGTGGACATGTTTGATGCAAGCTACTCTATCCTAATTAGCAGTGGAAAGCCTTTGTGAGTCACTTCTGAGTTTCTAAAATAATTCCTGGCTATTTCTTTAAAGCATGTGAATAATAGCATTTACTGAGCAATTACTGTTTGACATGCTATATATGGGTCAGCATACATACATTGCATCTAATCATCCCACCTGCAGATATTATCCCCATTTTACATATAAGAAAAGAACTAGAGAAAGGCTAAATAACTTTCTGAAGATCACGTGTTTAACTAAGATGTGATCATCTTAAATTTTACATGGTCCGATTCCAAGCTTTTTACTGCCTTACCAGTGGTCCTCAAGTTTTCTATGTATAGCAAAATAAGTGACAAATTGCATAAGGTGCATATGCCCAGGCCTAACTCAGGTATTATGTATAGACACACACACACACACACACACACACACACACACACACAATAGTGCAAGAATCACAAGACATCTGTGCCTGCCAAAGATGAGAATACAGTTTAAAAGATTACCATTGTATTTACCCTACTACATATATGGGGCTATATGATTTATTGTTTTAAAAATTAATCTGAAAAATATCATTTTGAGACATGGCTAATTTCAAGCCAGATCAGTATCTTTTAATGAAGCATACTATTCACTTTTACTAACAATTACATTTATGAAAAAGGACTCTCAGAGAAAAACTGAGCTCTAGTATTGAACATTTTCAGTAACTTTTGCAAAAATAGACTAAACCCTGAGGAATATTCTAAAGTTTTAGAATCAGTAAAAATCATTTTAATTCAGCATGCATTTACTTAGCATAAAATTTTCATTTATTTTATCATAAGTGTATTTGATAGACAAATCATCCTTTCTAATCTGTTCACCTTGACTCCAGTAAGTACAGATGGCCTTTGCAGCAGATGCCATGATAAACGACTTTTATTTGGGAGAATAATGACAGTAAGCAATGACATAAACATATTTTGGTGTTTTCATTTCTATGACAAGAAAAACTTTGACTTTTACTCATTTTGGTATATTAAGCACTATAGTAAAAGAGCTCATGTTCCTCTCAAAACATAACTTACACTGACAAAAGTGATGATCCAAAAAAATCCTAAAAACAAGAATAGTGGTTTGACCATATACAGATACCTTCTACTAACTGAAGTGTCAACAGGACAGAAATAAGAAGTATAAAATTAGAGCCAAACTAATACTTCTGGCATGAGAATTATATTATGTTCCAGGTATGCTACTAGAATGTGATACACAAATGAATGTCATTCTTCATGTGTGTAACAGCACAGGAAAAAAGATCGAAAGCTAGTATTCTATATTGTCTTTCAGTATTAGGCAAGAAAACATGACTCACATAATAAAAGAATTTTTCAGGGGTCCCTGGGTAGCTCAGTTGGTTAAGCATCCAACTCTTGATTTTGGCTCAGGTCACGATCTCACGGTTTTGTGGGTTCTAGCCCCACACCAGGCTCCATGCTGACGGTGTGGAGCCTGCTTGGGATTCTCTCTCTCCCTCTCTCCCTGCCTCTCCCCTGCTCATGCTATCTTTGTCTCGCTCAAAAATAAATTAATTACTTAAAGTTTTTTTAACAAATAATAAAAGATTTTTAAAAAAGAAGTAGAAAAGAAAGCAAAAAGAATTACAAAAATAAATGTCACAAAAGTATTTGTCTTAAGATTCCCCCAATAAAAGAGCAAACTCTACTCTCCATGGTAAAGAAGTAAAAACTTGGCCACATGGAACTTAAAATAGAGAATGATTGAACAAAGTGACAAAAGTTTTGAAATATTAAGATAGAGTCCACTTCTGGCCAGGATGGATTAGGTTACAGCAGCCAATGATCCTCCTGCACTAGATAAAGTGGAATAAATTTAAACTGTCATGTTTACATAGACATTGGAGAACTGCAGAAGCAGGAAGAATTGAAGAAAATAAAATGCATCTGAAGAGAAGAATACTTTTTCCAATATTAGGGTGCTGAAAAGGCAAAGATCTGCTGGAGAGCTGGGAAAAGTGTGGAGAACACAGTTAACACTCACAATGAAATGCTTGGAAAATTAGGAATTGGAAGGAACTTTCTCAATCTGAAAAACAAGCATATGCAAACATCACACTGGATGGTGGCAACTTTCCCTTGAGATGGGAAAGACACAAAGATGTTCTTTGTCACCATGTCCATTCAAAATTAGACAAGAAGTTCTATCCAATGCTATAAGATATTAAGATTGGAATAGAAGAAACAAACTACCATTATTTTCAGATGACATGAACGTATATGTAGAAAATCCAAAGGAATCTATAGGTAAAATTATCTTCATAATTTTAAAACAAAAACATCAAACACTTAGCAATAAAACTAATGGAAAAAATGTATAACAATCATACTGAGAAGTACAAACTTTAAAGAAGTCTTTAAATGGAGGGATACATGCAAAGTCTCCTTAAATTACAGATACATTTTAATCTCAATCAAAATTCCATTTGATTTATTTTTTTAAAAATCAACTGACAATCCTAAACTTTATATGGAAATTCAAAGGGCGAGAATAACCAAGGTAAACATAGAAAAGCAGGAAAGCAGAGAAAACTATTATAATGCTCTAATATATTTCTTAAAGTTTATTTATTTTGAGAGAGAGTGCATAAGAGTGGGGGTAGGGGCAAAGAGAGAGAGAGAGGAGAGAGAGAATCCCAAGCAGTCTCCGTGCTGACAGTGCAGAGCTCAGCAGGACTTGATTCCATGAACCGTGAGCTTATGACCTGAGCCAAAATCATGAGTAGGCTGTTCAACCAACTGAGCCCCCCCTCCCTTGCCCCAATAATGCTCTAATATTTAAGATGGTGCTGGGCTGGTACATAGAGAAATGAAAATACCACTATCGAAAAGGATTCACAATTCTCTAATATATGGTAAAGTTGACCTGTCAGTGTAACGGAAAGAGAACGGTCTTTTCTTTCCTGTTGCTTGTTTTTATTTTTTTTTTTTAAGTGTTTTAATGTTTATTTATTTTTGAGAGACAGGAATACCAAGCACGAGCAAGGCAAGGGCAGAGAGCGGGAGAAGCAGGCTCCAGGCTCCGAGCTGTCAGCACAGAGCTTAATGCAGGACTCGAACTCATGAATCAAGAGATCATGACCTGACCTGAAATTGGACACTCAAATGATTGAGTCACCCAGGCACCCCCTTGTTGCTTGTTTTTAATGTTGATTATAGATTTTGAGACAGGGAGAGAATGAGCACGGGAAAGGGGCAGAAAGCGAGGAAGAAAGAGGATCCAAGGCCGGCTCCATGCTGACAGCAGAGAGACTGATGTGGGGCTCAAACTCATGCACTGTTAGATCACCACCTGAGGGAAAGTTTGACGCTTAACCGACTGAGTCACTCAGGTCCCTGGGAACAGTCTTTTCAAAAATGATGCTAAATCAACTGGATATCTATTTTTAAATATGATCCATTCTTCATACTACCCATAAAAATCAATTTGACATGGATTATAGATGTAAATATGAAAAGTAAAACTATAACATTTTTAAAAGAAAACATATGAGCAAGTGTTTATGAACTTGGGATGGCCCCAGATTTCTTCAACAATACAAAGAACACCAATCATGAAGAGAAAATATATACTACATTTTCAATGTAGCAAATTATACTACATTATAATTAAAAAGTTCTCTTCATCGAAATATACCATTAAGAGAGTGTAATGGCAGGCTATAGGTTGGAGAAGAGTTTTGAAGACGTATATTGAAAAAAGGATTTATGTCCAGAATTTATAAAGAACTCTTAAAAGACAACTTTTAAAAGTTAGGTAAACCAGTAAAAAAAGTGGACAAAAGACAGAAAGAGTACATTACAAAAAATTATATGCAAATTGCTAGTACACATGACGAGGCACTTAACTTCATTAATTATCAAGGAAATCCAACCAAAAACCACAATTTTCTATTTATACACTTTTACCAAAATGGCTAACCTGAAAATGACAGACAATACCAGGTATTGAAAAAGATGAGGAATAATGGAAACATTCGTTGTCTGCTTATGGTGGTGAAACTGATAAAAAACCGCTTTGGAAATCAGTTTGATAGTACTTACTACAGCTGAATTTATGCTAAACCTGGGACCTCGCAAATTCACTCAAGGTATGAATACAACAGAAATAAGTACAAATGTAAACCAAAGGATATGTACAACAATTTTCATAGCATTATTTTAAAAAGCATCTAAAAACTAGAAAGAATGTAATGCCTGACAACTACAAAATTAATAAAATGATGTATTTGTCAAACAGAATGTTAAGCAATACAGATGAAAAAGCTATTGCTACAAAAGTAGCATGGGTGAAACTCGCAAACATAATGTTGAATGAAAAAATTCAGAAGTAACAGTATTTAATGTATAATTCCACTCTCCAAATCTCATAGTTTTCAAAAACAGTAAGACATAATTTAAAGTGTTAGGAATCAGGGGGTACCTGGGTGGCTCAGTCGGTTAGGCAACTGACTCTTGATGGTGGCTCAGGTCACGATCTCACGGTTCGATCTTCCCCTCCCCCACTCGGGCTCTCTCTCTCACCCTCTCTCTCTAAAATTAATAAATAAACACTTTAAAAAAAAACAAATAAAAAAAAGTGTTAGGAATCAGGATAAAAGTCACCACAGTGACTGGTAATGGCTCCAATGAGTTTCTGGGATGCAGGTAATGTGTTGTTTCTTGATGTGGACGCTGGCTATTATTGATATGTATTCACCTGATCAAAATTCATAGAGTTATATATTTATTCTAATTTGTACACCTTTCTTATAAGTTGTATGGTTCAATAAAAGTTTGCAAAGTACAAGTTTCATGAAGAAAACAAATCTCATTTTGAGTGTGTGAGTCAGAAAATTAGGAGATATTAAGTCATTGTAAATGTAGAACATATGGCAAGGCATATTTCATCAAAATGTAATCATATGTGTATCACTGGGAAATCATTGTCACTTCAAAATAGTAACAGTGACTTTCCCAAATGAAGCTACTGGAATTAAAGTATAATATTAAGTTAAACTTTTTAAAAAAGTTTTATTACATAGGGAACAGAAAGGGGACATTACTGCCTGATTTGGAAAGTTTCTTGACTGCCCTGGAATATCACCTAAATTTGATGCAAAATGTAGACAACTATTCTTTTTGCTGATATTCCATGGAAATATTCTGTACAATATTTCAAAATGTCTCTCAAATGCAATGTTATTACAGAGAATGGGTTTGAAAGGTTTAGTTTATTCATCTATCATCTAATTCTGAAATGCACCAGATATGTGAGAGTAGCTTTTCATTTGTTTTCCTATGGCTAATATAAAATTAACAAGTAGTTTATATACTCACCCCAAGAAATCATTGTGAAATGGAACACCGTGTGTAACATGCACCAGATAATCAGTGATGGGGGCTGGAAAACGTTCTAATGAAAGGTTTAGAATGGCATTTCCCTCCAAGAATAAAATGGACTACTACATAACTATTAGCAGTACACTCTTAAAAAGTACTAATTTATAAATAAAATGAAATGTAAAGATTTCTTTTGATTATGTAAATATGAAGGCATATTTCAATAAATGAATCATGCAGTTATTAAATTATGTAATTATAGGTTATTTTAAAAATAATCAAGTTATAAGAAGCAGTTATACCTGTTTATAGTGAAAGAAGGCACACTGGTTTTCCTCATTAAAATAAAAACTCCTGCTATAATTTGACCATACATGAATTCTAGAAAGAATTCCCAATATCTTTGTTGTGTCATATTTCTCCTTCGGAGTGCTTTTCATTTTGAAATCATACAATTAGTATTTAGGAGCTCCTGTGAAATGTAAAACTGACTGAAGTTTAGACTCAGTTTCCTTTCTTAGATGTTATGTGATCTTTGGTAAATTATTTATCCAGGCTGACCCTCAACCTTCTTATCTGTAAATAGCTACAAAATATTTATATTGAGCTTGCACTTACAACGCTTAGCCCAGTACCTGGAAATTAATATGCAAATCTGACAGTTTTACTTTCATTCTAAGAAATATTCAACATGACCTCATCCTACCAAGCTTAGTCCTCCAGGAATATGCAGACTTATCTGTGAAATCATAAGCCTAAATCCTTTTCCTTGTTTCCCTCAGCAGAGCTGAGAAGTTGACATTCTAAAAACAAAATAAAAACAAACCAAAACAAAGTTTGTGCAAAATTTGCTAGAATCAACAAGGAAATACAACTATGTATATAAAACATTTATCTAAAGATTAGTCTTTTGGCTTTCTGAATTTCAATAAAAGCAGAAAGGTATTTAAAAAGCCTGTAATTCCCATTTTCCCAGCCCTAGATTGGCCTGAGCATGATCCCATCTTCCTCTGTTCAGGAAGTCCGCGGTAAACCCAAGGAATCTGCATTTAGCAAAGTTTTCAAGTGGTCCAGATTTGTGGCCAGGCTTCAGCATCACTGAACAAGATCGATTAACTTAAATCACTATGAAATGATCCATGGCAACTTACTGAAATAGATCTTCCCTTCCCATTTCTCTCCCTAAAACAGCAGATCCTGGGAGGAAATCTTGAGCTAGTCTTTGCATTTCAAGATCAAAATAATGGTTGTACTTTAACCTTTTTGCAATAAACTTTTCACAAAGAATAAGTACACTACCTGAGGAAGAGCAGGGGTTTTTATCCAATATTTACCTAACACTCCCTTTATCCACCACCTCCTACTTCTCATATCTCATTCATTCCACAAGAACTTCTTGGTTTGGTGACATTATCTGCAAATAGCTATATTTCAAATATTCATTTACAACACATATCTAACAGAATTTCTTTCAAGTCATTTGGTATGATAATTGAATTTCAGAAACCAAAAAGAGCAGAACTTTACTAACTATAGAAGAAGGTATCAAATTTGTTCAACTAAAATTTCTTTATTTTTAAAGAATAAGGGATAACGACTGTGGAGAGCCTATGAACTTACTGTGGAACTTCAAAATCATCTTACTCTAATATTTAAGTATTTTAAATAAAAAGAAGAAAAATGTCTGCTTAGACTAACTTTCAAAGTCCTTATATTCAATACTTGCTCATTAGATAATGATTAGCCAAATTACCTAAAAGTATTTTTTATTTTATTTTTAAATTGTTAAAATAATTTAAAATGGTGCAATATAACACAATGACTAAGTGTTTGACTTTGGAATAAAATAAAAACCTGAGTTTGAGTACTAACTATCCCATTTGCTCATTCTCTGAACTGGGCAAACTTACCTACTCTTTCTTTTTCAGCCCAGAATCCTCAGACAAAAAAAAAAAAAAAGACAAAATGCATCATTGAGTTGGTCATTGGCATGTTGACAGATTGATTTCCTAGGACATCCTCAGAAAAGTCATATCTTATACTAAAACTCTCTCTAAACAATCTATCTATAGGAGAAAGGGCGAGAACTTATCTTGTCATTTCTATTTCCCATTGGTCAAGGTTTATCCTCATGGAGTATTGCATAACATGGGGACCCAGCAGTTTCCAAGGTATTTTATGCCTCAGAAGTAACAGGGAAGACTCAGGACAGGGTACACAAAACAAACTTTGAGCTTGAGGCAAGGCACTATCACTTTACGTACACAAGCTGTAGAATGGTTGCGAAGCAACCACTCTAGTCAACCTGTAGTGGTATTATTGTATCAGTCAGCTATTGCCATGATAATGCTGCTAAACAAATCACCCCAAATCTCATGGCTTAAAACAATAAGCTATTCGGCTTATATAGGATGGGTTCAGCTGGGAAGCTTTGTTTGAAGATGTCAGTCAGCTGGATTTGGCTCCAGGCTACAGAGTCATGAATTTGCCCTAGGCAGAAGTGGAGAAGCTATCTAGCCCATGTTCTCATAGGAGATCCCCAGAACACAAAAGTACAAACCTCACCTCTGGAAACAATTCAGGACTCTGCTTGCTTCACATCTGCTAACATACCAATGGCCAAATCAACTCATGTGTCCAAAACCAAATTGAAGTGATGAGAAAGGATGTGCCTCCTATCATGAAGTCATGAGCAAAGGTATGGAAGAGTCATTCTTTAACAGCTGAGTGATGAATTAAGACCAATAAATGAATCTACTACAAAAAGACCTGTCTTCATGAGAGTAGGAGCAGTGCAAGGCAAATGCTCAGATCTTAGTGACACACGCAATGAATCCAGTACTCTGGAAAACCCTCCATTTTTTCATCTTTAAAGTAGGGATAATAGTAAACCTTAACACATAGGGTATATATCTAGGATTTTAAATGAGATAAGTGGCATAAAACAACTCTTAACACAATACACGGCATAGTGTTCAAGAAATGTTAGTTAACACCTTCCTACCAAACAAAAGAGCCATGTAGCTACATTTCAGATATACTAGAAGCCATGAGCGAGTAAACAAAAAACACAGGAATTTAGCTTATTTTGATTTGTTATTGTAGGGAAATAAGCAATAATTTTGTTCCTAATCACAGTGGTTTAATTTAATAGCATGATCTTTGTAAATGTAAGGTGGAATATTTGATGAATATCAAAGAATGAAATGAGGAAAGATAGCTGGGAATCCTTCAGCTATTCCTTGTCTCATTTAGGCAGTTGTTCTGTATTACCATTTGATTGAATTAATTTCAATTGTACAGTAAAGCTAATGTTGGTACAAGCATCTGGTTCTTGCAATTGTGGAAAAAGAAGGAATTAAAATTGGTCAGTGAAGGGTGACTGGTGGCTCAGATAGTTAAGCATCCACCTCTTGATTTTGGCTCACGTCATGATCTTGTGGTTAATGAGATCAAGCTCACATCAAGCCTCTCCTTGTGCTCTGTGCTGACAGCATGGAGCCTGCTTGGAATTCTCTCTCTTCCTTTCTCTCTGCCCTCTCGCACTCAAGCACACATGCATTCTCTCTTTTTCTCAATAAAGAAATAAATTTTAAAAAAAAATTGCTCAAGGAATTCTCCACAGTACCAGAGAGATACAATTTCAAATTCAGCAGTAATTTAAAAAAACAAACAATTAAATCATGTCAGGATGGCAAAGTCAGTATGGCTGATTAAAAAAGGAGTCACATGGGGTGCTTGGGTGGCTCAGTTGGTTAAGCACCAGACTTCAGCTCAGGTCATGATCTCACAGTTTGTGGGTTCGAGCCCCGCATCGGGCTCTGTGCTGGCAGTTCAGACCCTGGAGCCTGCTTTGCTTCTGTGTCTCCCTCTCTGTCTGCCCCTCCCCTGCTCACCCTCTCTCTCTCTCTCTCTATTTCTCAAAAATAAATAAACATTTAAAAATTTTAAAAATAAAGGAGTCACACAGGGATGCGGGGGTGGCTCAGTAGGTTAAGCCTCCGGCTTCAGCTCAGGTCATGATCTCACGGTCTGTGTGTTCAAGCCCTGTGTCAGGCTCTGATGACATCTCAGAGCCTGGAGCTGCTTCAGATTCTATATCTCCTTCTCTCTCTGTCCCTCCCCTGCTCGTGCTTGGTCTGTCTCTCTCTCAAAAATAAATAAACATTAAAAAAGAAAAGAGAATCACAGGAACTTGTTTTTTTACGGTAAATTTCAAACAGTGACTGCAAAATTCTTATTGTGAGATGAGATGGATACCAGGGAAGTAGAAATCCGTAGGTGGAAATTCTCCTGGTAGTCACACTAGTCATTATTATTGAATATTTATAGTTGGATTTAAAAACAGTCATCTAAATAGACATGTGTATTTCTATACAAAAAAGACTTTCTAGCACACTTTTCTGATGTTCATTGTATTTCTCTATTTTACTTTCAATTCTTCACTCTTCGAATGATTCATTATCCAATATTAAATAGAAAGTATTCCTTATATACCCTTAACTATGCCTATTTGAAGCTTTAATGCTCTGTTATCCACATTCTATTTCTATAGGAATACATCTATATCAAGTCATGGGAATATGTTAATAAATTATGTTTATGTTTCAATATCTACTAAACAACAGTCGTTTCAAAAGAAAGAGGTCAAAACAATCTATACATATATGCTTGGGAATTTTTCTTCTGGGAGTTTTTCTTTATTTCCCGAAATGATTAGAATATGTCCTTAAAAATCCAACATGGTATAAATATACCTCTTTCTATATAATGGCAACTGTAAGAAACAGAAAAAGTAGTTGATGGAAAGTTCTTATGAGACCAAAACACAAGTATTTTTTTAGTATGGTCTATTTAACGAGCATTTTCTTATAGAGACCCAGGGGAGATTTGTAACAGTGATTTGTTTGTATTTTTAGCTTTTACCACACGACTTTGGACTTTGAGCAAGTCTTGATTTTCCCATACACACCAAGTGAGATTAGCAGTAATAGTTTGTGTTATAGATTTCCTTCCTACAGAATTTTCCTTCCAACAAATTTCCTACAGATTTCCTTCCCACAAAGCGATCAAAATTTTAAGAATCCTGTGAAATTTTCAGAGTTTGACTTAGTTGACTCTAGAAGTGTGAATCACATGACAGTGAGTTAGCAGGCTTGGAGAAGGAGGCAAGTGCAGCTTTTCGTGGACAGAGAAGGTAGGGGAGCTGTGGGCTTTATCTTGTTAGGCCATGGCTTCTTCCCAAACCTATAAAGCCACAAATATGGACACACTGGGGAGACGCACCCTTCAATGAAACCCCGCTCTGTAATTCCTCCAATGAACCTCAGATCTTTGGGATATTTTTCTAGGACTTTTAATTACATTTCAGAGAAATGTGGTCCTTTTGGAGATAGGTTAGATTTTGGGGAAAGAGGTTAAAGTTTTTGGTTTTATTGTTTTACTTTCCCCTTAATAAGCATTATTGCAGTTTTATTTATTGTATATTTTTCACCAAATTTTCCTTAATTGCCATTGTATATTAGATATTTTTACCTCTTTTTCTAATACAAATGGGTAGTAGAGTCTTGATTTCATAATCTGACTGGGATGTAGCCTTGTATTACAGTTATTGGGTCTTCCTTGGACAAATATGTGATTAGACCTAACTGTTTGTAACATCATCCTTGTTTTTCTTTTGCCCCTTTGAAATTCCATTAAGGAAAGAATTTCTCATCAATCACTTGTGTCTCAAGGAGCAGGTGAGTTGCCACGTTTGGCAACTTAAATGTAACACATTTGGCATTTAAAGTCTTAACTGTGTAGAAATAAAGCTATTAAGGCAAAGTTTGTTTAAGTTTGTAAGCATTTTGTTTGTAGCAGGAATTTTCTCTTTTTCTTTTTTTTAAATTGAAGTACAGTTGACACACAATGCTACATTACTTTCATGTGGACAACACAGTAGTTCAACAACTATACACTACCCTGTGCTCGCCACTAGGGTGGCTACAATGACTATACTCCCTATGCTGTGCCTTTCATCCTCGTGACCTACTTATTCATTCCATACCCAGAAATTTTCTTCAGTGAAACTGAAATTACATTGTGTAGACAACTTCGCTTTTTGCCTACTTCACATGACTCTTCTATATAAACACCTTCTCTCCAAAACTAAATTATAAACTCATTAGCCCAGAGTATATCTGAAGATACTTCTTCAGAGCCTTTAACAAAGCCTAGAATTAAGAACACCCTCACATAATTATTTATAACATTAGATTCAAAAATACTATACCATAATAGTATTTGAAATTATTATACACACGATTGAATAAATGCAACTTCAAATTGAGATCTTATTCTCTGGTATATCGTGGGGACCAGGAAACTTCAATCACATCCCTTTTTGTTAATGTCATTTTACATTTCCAGGCACATTTCCAGTTCTGAGATAAGTTTTTAAGAACTCATGTCATCAGCACATGTTTTTAAGTTCATTTATTTATTTATTTATTTAGAGAGACAGCACGTGCAAACATGGGCAGATAGAAAGGGAAGGAGAGAATCACAACCGGGCTCCACCATGGAGCCCGCTAACTGTGAGATCATGACCTGAGCAGAGATCGAGTTGGACGCTCAACTGACTGAGCCACCCAGGTGCCCTGCATAAGCACATTTTTAAATTATGTCTAAATTTGTATCTTGGGGCTGTGTGCTATTTAAGATATTGTGATAACCCTTATTATATGCATCATGACATTAAATTATTCTCTATTTTTCTGATGGGAAGACATTGCCTATCATTGGAAAGGCAAAATAAAGGTCTAAGATTTGACATATTTTGCAAAGTAATATCTATAAGGAATAATATAGAAAGCACAATGAGAATATTTGCCTTGAACTCTGATAACTGCATCTAAATTAATCAGGTATCTTTAAACTGCAAAGACAGAAACCCAAGTCAAATAACATTAATTCAAATAATAGAAATTATTAACTAATGTAAGTAGAAAGTTCAAGGTTACTTTGGACATGGTTGTATCCAGAGACTTATGAGATAGCATTAAGGTTCTGTTCCTTTCATCTCTCTACTCTGCTTGCTATGTGGTTAGCTTCAATCTCTGACAAAGATAATCATAGGAATCCCAGGTTCATAATGTCCTTATGACCTGTGATCCCAGAGAAAAGAACCAACTGTATCTGAATCGATATTCCTATCCGTTCCTGAGAAGAACTCTGGTGGGAACTTGCTTGAGCTACATATTCACTTTTGTCATCAGGTGAGTTGAGGCTATATAATTAACTGTCCCAAGAGAATCACAAGTTGCAGAGAAAAGGTACTTCCCAAAAGAAGTATTTTACACAGCCTAGGAGAAATAGAAGTCTATTGAATCACTGAAGTTTACATATTAAGATTTATGTTTGCTTAAAATCAATAATTTAGGTTAATTATAAATATTATGTATATGCAAAGAAAACAGCCTATAAACTGAAACTTTCCTCAATACATCATCAGCTTCTAAGTCATAAAATATTATTACAGAGAAAGCAGTATTATAACAGAGACTTTTAAATACTCTTGAACTTAATGAATGGCAAAGGTGTTCCGTGTTAAATTTGTATATGCTATTCAAGTTGTGTCTGGAATATACTACGTTTATATGTTCTGATAATGTTTCTTTTTAATTTATGCTTTTTTAGGATGAGTCAAAGTATAATAAAGTATTTAATATATAACAACATCTCCATTCTCCATTTAGGCCTAGACAAGCATTTTCTGTAAAGGACAGGATAGTAAATATTTTAGGTTTGTGAGTCATAAGTATTCTGTTGCAATGACCAACCAACTCTGCTTTTGGAGTACAGTGCAAAAGAAGCCATACATAATTCTTGAATTAATAAGTATAGCTGTGTTCTAATAAAACTTTATTTATAAAAATGGTGGTGGACTTAATTTGGCCCATGTGTTGTACTTTGTCAACTCAGTGAACCTGACTTACAGAGAGAATCATGACCTGTATGGACAATGTTTTAAGCACAAACAATTCTAACGGAAGTAAGTCAATTTGTTTCTCCTTCATTTCAAATTTCCTCCTATTAGAGGATTGTCAAAATTCAGTAGAAAAAAATTATATTTTATAATTTATACTCACATAGTACTCTCATGAGAAATTGTTCATTTGTTCCTTAGAATAACCCTATGTAAAACGTCTCTTTTACTCTAAGTCCTCCTCACTCAGCAAGGCAGAGATCTTTCTCATTGTAAGGAGTTTACTTACAATCACTTTGGGAACATAAACAAGGAATAACAAATATCACAAATGTGAACAATTTTTCTGACCTCTCATACTAATAGGTCATAAAACATTTGCTCATGCCTATAGGATTCCTGTCTTTTTGTTTAAATACATACAATTGTGATGCGCCCACAACTCAACGGCAAGCCCATCTAATTCCCCCAAATATTTCTACAGTGCATAAATATATTTGTATAACAATACTATAAGTCTCTCTGCATAAGAAAAAACATCTAAAACAACTACTTACCTACATGATACTAAAAAATTGATTACTTCCTTGATACTAAAAAATTGTGTTCAGTGTGCAATGATAAAGCACAGCACTGTATACAAATCACCTATTCCTCCTTTTTCTCACAAATATCACAATGCAAATAAATAATGAAAAATGATTAAATACCTAACAAATGCAAATAACACTTTGAAAAAAAATAAGCATATAAGGCAACTCGTAATACATGTTATTCATATCAAAAAACTACCTGTGTAAGCTTTGGTGGCAAGAGGAAGAAAATGGAAATCTCTGTTGTTTAGTGATAGAGGAAGGGAGTGAGGGTAAGGTGGTGAAAGAGTGAAAAGTTAATGCCTTAGATTTATCCATGGGCAAATCCAACAAAGGGGTGGACAGTCTTTTCGTGGCTTTAGAGATACATCCATTATTTTAGGTTATCCATCTGTTGGTGTATAATTGTTCACAGGAGATCCTTATGATCCTTTTAATTTCTGTGGCATAATTTGTAAATCTCCTCTTTTATTTATGGTTTTGTTATTTGAGCCTTCTCTTTTTCTTTTTATTTTATATAATTTATTGTAAAATTGGTTTCCATACAACACCCAGTGCCCATCCCAACAAGTGCCCTCCTCAATGCCCGTTGTCCACTCTCCCTTCTTCCACACCCCCCATCAACCCTCTGTTTGTTCTTAGTATTTAAGAGTCTTTTAGGTTTTGTCTCCCTCCCTCTCTGTGACTTTTTTTTTTTCTCTCTCCATCCCTCCTCCATGGTCTTCTGGCCATTAGTAGCAACGTGGATGGAACTGGAGGGTATTATGCTAAGTGAAATAAGTCAGTCAGAGAAAGACAGATACCATACATTGTCACACATAGGTGGATTTTGAAAGACTGAGCCTTCTCTTTTTCTTATTTGTTTTGATAAAACATCCCCCAAAGACCTAAACAAAGCAATGGGATTAAAATCAAGTAAAAACTCAAAATATATTTGTTTGGACTCTTTGCTCCTAATAATGAGAATGCATTGTTTAATGTGATGCTTCTGTTCATGTTGTGATTATTCTCTTATGTAACAGCAATTATTTTGAATTCACCATCTAAATTTTCCTTTAAAAACCTGGCATCAAATATTTTTGACTCTTCTTCTCCTTCCTAACCAACAATAAGCATCAAATTGAGCAATATAGTTGTTAGTAAGTTTTTGCAAAGTGATCCTAAATTTTAATATTCTCATCGTCTACCACAAAAATCTTGTTTCCTGAGAAAGATGTAAATTTTGTGTTAATTGAACCTTTCTTTAAAACCCTGAAAGTCATCATGACATAGAATAATCAGTGTGTACTGTATGTTTGTTGATAACCAGTTGAACACATATGCATGGGTTTATTCTGGGTTCCATTGGTCTGTATATCTGTTTTAACGTCAATACCACACTGCTTTATTATAGATTTCTAATATATTTTGAAATCAGGAAGTATTGTACTTCAACTTTGTTCTTATTTCTAAAGACTATTTTAGTTCTTTGGAACTTTTTTGTGGTTCCATATGAATTTTAGGATTTTTTTTCTATTTCTGTAAAAAATAATACGAGGTTTTGATAGGGATTGCATTCAGTCTGTAGATCACTTTGGTAAGTATTGACATTTTAACATGATCTTCTAAACCATGAACATAGGACAGGATATCTTTCCATTTATTTGTATCTTCCTTAATTTATTTCATCAATGTTCTATAGTTTTCAGCGTACAAGTCTTTCACCTCCTTGGTTAAATTTATTCTTAAGTATTTTATTCTCTGTGATGCTATAGTAAACAATATTGTTTTCTTAGTTTCCTTTTAGGATGGATCATTGTTAGTGTATAGAAATGCAAATTCTCTTTGTATGTTGATTTTGTACGCTGCCACTTTACTGAATTTGTTTACTAGTTCTAAAAGTTTTAGCATAGTTAGAGTATTCTACATTTCATGTTATTTGCAAGCAAAGATAACTTTATTTATAACTTTCTTATTTGAATACCGTTTATGTATTTTTCTTATCTAATTGCTCAGGCTAGAACTTATAGTACTATGTTAAATATAACGGGTGACAAAGGGTATCCTTGCTTTATCCCTTATCTTAAAGGAAAGCTTTCATTTTTTTCATCATTGACTATGATGTTAGTGTGCGGTTGTCACATATGGTCTTTATAGTGTTGAGATAATTTCCTTCCTGGTTTTTGAAAATTTTTCTTATGAAAGGGTACTGAATTTTGTCTACATCTATTGATGTGATCATGTAATTTTTATCCTTTATTCTCTTAATGCAGTGAATCATATTTATTGATTTTTGTATGTTGACTTACTTGTGAATCCCAGGGATAAATCCCACTTTATCATGGTATCTAATCCTTTCAATGTGCAGTTGAATTCAATTTGCTAGTATTTTGTCTAGGATTTGCATCTCTTTTCACCAAGGACATGGGTCTGTTGTTTTCTGGTAGCTTCCTTGTTTGGCTTTGGTATCAGGGTAATGATAGTCTCATAAAATGAACTTAGAAGTATTCTATCCTCTTCATTTTTTTGGAAGAATTTGAGAAAGGTTGGTGTTAGTTTTTTTTTTTTTTTTTAATGTTTATTCATTTTTGAGACAGAGAGAGACAGAGCATGAGTGGGGCAGGGGCAGAGAGAGAGGGAGACACAGAATCTGAAGCAGGCTCCAGGCTCCAAGCCGTCAGCACAGAGCCCGACGTGGACTCATGGACTGTGAGATCATGACCTGAGCCGAAGTCGGATGCTCAACTGACTAAGGCACCCAGGCGCCTTGTTAGTTTTTTAAATGTGTGGTAGGACTTACAGGTGAAGCAGTTCTGAGCTTTTCTTTGTTGAAAGGTTTTGGTTATTCAACTTCCTTACTAGTTATAAGTCAGATTTTCTATTTCTTACATAATTCAGTCTTGATAGGTTGTATGTTCCTAGAAATACATCCATTATTTTAGGTTATCGATTCGTTGGTGTATAATTGTTCATAGGAGATCCTTATGATCCTTTTTATTTCTGTAGCATCATTTGTAAAAATCTCCTCTTTTATTTATGGTTTTGTTATTTGAGCCTTCTCTCTTTTTTCTCATTTAATCTAACTAATGGTTTGTTAATACTGTTGTCCTTTTCAAATAATCATCTCTTTGTTTCAATACTTTTTTTTTCTTTTTGTAGTTCCTTGAGATGTAGAGTTAGGTTGTTGATTTGATGTCTTTTTTTCTTTTTACTCATTTTTATGTATTATTATTACCTTCCACACTCTATCTTTTTATTCTGCTATCCTTATTTATAGCTTCCATTCTCAAAGTTATATAATGGTTGTCAGGAAGAACAGGCAAGACAAGGCATAAAAGCCTCTCTGCTGAGCTAAGTCAACCCACCATTAAGGTTTTTTTAATTCAGTTAAAGTTTACATAGAGGGAAAGGTACAAATTTTACATGTACAATTCAGTGGACATACTACAAAACAAATACTCTAAGAGATAAAATATTTATATAATGGCAGCAAATTGCTTTGTGTCTCCTTCCACTCAATTCTAGTCCTCCCAGGCAACCACTCTTCTGGGCATTTATTGCTATAAACTTTCCTCTTAGTACTGCTTTTGCTGTATTCCACAAATTTTGATATGCTGTATTTTCATTTACCACTTTTGTCAAGATAATTTCCTATTTACCTTTTAATTTCCTATCTGGCCCACTGGTTGTCAGGAGTGTGTGGTAAATTTCCATGTAATTGATGAATTCTCCAATTTTTCTTCTGGTATTGCCTACTAGTTTCATTCCACTGTAGTAACAGAAGATACTTAGTCTGATCTCAGTCTTCTTAAGTTTGTTAAGATTTGTGACCTAAAATGCAATCTACATTGGCGAAAGATATGTTGGGCTCAAGAAGAATGTGTATTCTGTGCTGTTGGGCTGAATATTCTGTACATATCCGTTAGGTCCATTGGTCTAGATTGTTGTTCAAGTTCACTGTTTTCTCATTGATTTTCTCTCTGAATTGTCTATTCATTATTGTAAGTGGGGTAGTAAAACCTCCTATTATTATTGTATTACCATCTATTTCTCCCTTGATTCTGCCAATGTTTGCTTTATTTGTACAGATGCCCTAAAGCTTGGTGTATACATATTTAAAATTGTTATAACTTCCCGGTAAATTGACCTTTTACCATTTTATAATGTTATTTTGTCTCTTGTGACTGTTTTTGAATGAAATCCATCTTTTTTTCTGATATAAATACGACCACTGTTGCTCTCATTTGGGTACCATTTACATGGAATATCTTTTCCATCTCTTCACTTTCAGCTTATATATGTCCTTAAATCTGAAGTGAGTCTCTTGTACAACATCATATAGGTGTGAACTATTTGTGTATCAATTCAGACATGCTATTATTTTGATCAGATAGTTTATATTTAAAATAATTACAGGCATGGAAGGACTTAGTACTGCCATTCTGTTCATTATTTTCTATCTTTAGTTCTTTTGTCCATCATTTCCTCTCTTGCTGTCTTCCTCTGTGTTTCACTGATTTTTTTTTCTATTGGTATGCTTTGATTCCTCTTTCATTTACTTTTGTGTGTTTTCTATAGGCATTTTCTTTGTGGTTACCATAGGGCTTAAATTAGACAGTTTATAGTTATAACAGTTTCTTTTAAACTGATAACAATGTAATCATTTTATTTAATCTCATACAAAAACTTTATACTTCCACTTCTCTCCCTCCACATCTTATGTGCTGATGTCACAACTTACAAAGGAAATAGGAGGCATGGGGAAAGAAAGCTATACCACTGGAGAAACATTTATGAATGCCACAATCTAAGATGCAATCCTACTGAAAGAATGAAATTTAATCAGACTCTGGAGCACTCTCCTTATATTATACCCATTATATAAATAGGGGATGTGTTCATGGAAATGTTTATTTTTTATTTACCTCTGTAGATATACTTTTTGACTTTCAGCTTTTCTTTTAAATATGGGGGGGTTGTTTCATTTTGTTTTGCTTTTTGAGAGAGTGTGCACATGTGTGGGTGTGTGGACAGGGTAGATAGGGAGAGAGAGAGTCTTACGAAGACTCCATGAGCCTCCACAGCGTGAGTGTGAGCATGAGCGTGACATAGGGCTCGATCTCACAACCGTAAGATCATGATCTGAGCCAAAATCAAAAGTTGGACGCTTAACGAACTGAGCCACCTAGGCACCCTGGTTTCATCTTTATCATAGCATTAAAAGAAATCAAGACTAATTAAGCAAAAACAATTCAAAAATCTAAGAGTTTGAGTTCTCATATGTAACACAGAGATAATAAAATCTCCCTTGATTATATTATAAGGAAACTGATCATATAACTCTTCATCAATCTGGCACACTTTCGAGAGTTAAAGTAAGCACTATTTACAGCCCAGGACCCTATGCTGTGCTCATTCTAACTAGAAGCTTATCCTAACAAATGAGAAGATGTATGTGAGACTGCAAAGCACTGTACTACCTGCCTAACAGATGACAGATTTTATGATAAATAGACACAAAAAAGTCCAATTTTGCTTCTAACACCTGATCTTATATATATTTGTAGTACCCTATTTCTGTTAGATTCAAAGTATTTAGAACTAGGGGCATTATGGCTTAAAGCGTCTCAAAGTTTGTGTACCGAGTTGATTTTAGTATGGCATTCTATATCAAACTCAAGTGTAAAGTGGAAAAAGTTAGGAAATCAAAGCTGCTTTTAGTAATAAGTGATCAGATACAGGCATAGGTATATCTCTCTCAAAACAGGTTCATATCTCAATTATAAATTTTAAAATGTTCAAGCAGATGCAGTTATAAATGCAATTTTCTTTTGTAATACCTTTCTTAGATGTTTTTCGGTTTCCAGCTCAATTTTTTCATTTGTAACATCAATGAATCATAAAAAGGCATAATACTTCAATGACCATTCATTTAAAAATGGAATTAAAAAAAAATAATTATCATCAAATTCTGTTCGAATGCAGTCTGGACCACGGTCATAAAGACTTGGCCCTGTACAACTTTCTATGAGGATATGAAGTAGCACCTTACCCGTAAGTCAACAGCTTGCCACTGGCCTCCATTATAAGCTAAATGGCTGTTTCAAAAGCAGTATCATGGATACGGAAGTTTTAACGTGATAGAGCTGAGGAGGGATCTAGACTAAACAGATTTCAATAAAAGTTATGCAGAAAGATAACTGGCTGGAAGCACTGCTATTCATGAAATTATGACTGGAAAAAGACAGCATTCTCTCAAGCTATTGCAGTTGTTATAGGCAATTTTCAGAGAAATTGTATTACTAGTGATTTTAAAAGAAATGGCAATAAAAGGTAGCTTCCTGTTTCTATTTAGCAACTGGTACATAGCTGAAAGGGAAGAATCGATGGAGCGCAGACCAGCTGCACTCCCTGAGATTTCTATGTCTGCAGGTAGAGTTTCCAGTAATTGGTCATTCATTTTTTTCAAGTCAATAATTATTTTGTCTTCTTTAAAAGTAACTTGTGTAGTTCTAGCCACTGGAGATACATGGATAAAGAAAACAAAGTTCCCTCTTCTCATGGCATTGATACTCTATTGGAGGAAAAGAGAAAAGAAATAAAATAAATAAGTAAACTACATAATCTACTTATGGGTGATAAATGCACTGGAGAAAAACAAAGCAGAGAAGGTGGTGGAGGGCAGTGAAGCACTGCAAATTTTAAACTAGGGGGTATGTAAAAGCCGCACTAAAAGCAGTGAATAATGCCTATATGGAACTGGGTACTGTGTGAATGTTAGTGGCAAATTACCCGTCTATACATACTAGAAATAAACTCAATTATGGCTTGAAATGCAGCCAGTATAGGAAGTAAAAGGAAACTGACTCTCTAGGCTAGCATTTCTGAAAGTCTGGATCTGACCTGCACCGGCGTCACCTAAGGTACACATTAAAATGCGGACTCCTCACTCTCATCCCACAGCTAGGGAATCAGAAGCCCTGGGCATGTATCCTGGGAGTCTGGCATTTATAAAGCCTTTTTGATGATTCTGAGGAACTCTAACATTTGAGTACTGACTGTCTAAGGCAAAAACATCAAGACTCAAGCAAAAAATCCACCTGTTTCCTTATTTTACAAATATTTTCTGAGTATTCTCAGCTGCGTAACTATAGAGTCTAAGGAGACAGATCCAGCTTCAGGTGGTTCTGACTAAATTAGGGAAACTAGATATGAAAATAAATTAATAAAACAATGTAATGGAGGCTCGTGATCATCTTATGCACTTAGTTTTAGTTTGGGGAAACAGAGCTGAGGAAACAGCTGATTTTTTCCCTCATATCTTATCCTTGTAAAAATAACTCATGCATGGAAAGGCCTTGAATTAAATGCTCTATCCCCACATCAGCTGTTATTTTATCATCTTCATGGAGCTCTAACACTGTGTTCGATGTAAAATATTTTTTTATAGTTGCAGACATTCCATTACATTACCACAAACATTCCCATCTGGTTGTTCATTCATTTGATAAACAGTTATTGAGGCCTGCCATATGAAAGTATTCAAGGTCTAGAAGAAGAGACAGACCAACAGATGAGCGCCATACAATATAATAGAGGTGTATGAACTATGCACTTTGGGAGCACAAGGACAAAGTCACTAACTCCCTGGGTTTCTGGGAGTTTTTCACAAGGAAGATGACATTAGATTAAGGCTTCAGGTATGAGTTAGACTTTGCAGGTAGAGGGAAAGGGTGTGACAGCAGACATAATTGAAGGTACAGATACACAAATGCAAAAGAGAAGCATTTCATCCATACTATAATACAGCTGCACAAGACCATCTATCTTCTTTATGAAAAGTTGATAACCATAATTCCTCGATAATGAAGACGTTGCCAAAAAATACTGCCAACGAATAGAATCAGTGTTCTCTAATCTAAATGGTTTTTTAAGATTGCAAACAGCTTCTAACAGAAAAATAATCAACAGTTCTAAGTTCAAGTCCATTTCAGAACCATTTTTCCCCTCCCTAACAAGATGGTGGCTGAGCATAGGGAAAGCTGTCCGAACGAATGCCACTGGGGAAAAAGCACTTGGGCCACCTTTATGCTGGTTTCTACAGCATGGCGTATTCTCATCATTGCTGCCATCCACTGAGGTAGGGGAAGCTATCAGTTTGCTCCTTCTGCGGTATGCTTTCTTCGCTCTATCAGGATCTAGTGGTCCTCCTTGCCAATTTTCTTCTCATGGTACTAGCGATACTTCTTAAATTTTGGCTTTTCTTGTATTCTATTGCTGAACCAAGCAGTCTACCCTAAAGCCCACAGGTAAAATGGTGCCACCTAACCCCCACTGTAGTAAACCCTTCTGCAAAGAAGCCCTAACATTCAATGATTATATCTCTTTGATAAAATTACTTAAATGCTATGCATCTCAATTTTCTCATTTGTTAAATGGGGCTAATGAGAGTACCTTCCTAAGTGTGCGGTCGTCAATAAATAGGGACACATGGGTGGCTCAGTCAGTTAAGTTGAAATCCAATTCTTGATTTCAGCTCAAGTCATGATCTCAAGGGTCAGGCTCTGCGTTGACAGCATGGAGCCTGCTTGATATTCTCTCTCTTTCTCTCTCTCTCCCTGGCCCCTCCTCTGCTTGCACTCCCTCTCTCTTTTTTATAAATAAATCAATAAACATTAAAAAAAGAGTAAACAAATATGATGTAATGAGAAGGGTGCCTGGCATATTTACAAAGTCAATGCACGTTCACTACTGTTCTTTACCCCCCTTCAAGGCATGTAGAAACTTATCGGTCTTTTCTCTGTTGTATACATGGCACTGGGAGCCGGGGATACTATTTCAGGTCTCCTACGGAGATGCATCTTTCTGATACAGCTACTGCCCCTCTCATGTTAGCATGTAGTCACCCTTCATGGCAGTCTCCAAATGATTTGAATTTTTCTTCAACCTAAAACAAACAAAAAAATATTCCTCTTTTCTTGGGATTTAGCCTCAGAGAAGTGAATTAAGAACACACTGCACATCTGACTACCTTTGTCTTTTCTTCCTATAAGACCCTGGGCCAGAAGGCATAGACGATTCTTCCTTTTTCTCTTCCCTTTTCCTGTGTCATAAACTGAGACCTCTGTATGGGGTGGGAGTAAAATTTTATGTTCAAAATTTCCAGAACTGGCTCTTGATGTTAATATAAACTGAAGTATTTTTCTTAAGAATGTTTTCATTCCAAAGTCTGCCTTTCAGAACCATTGTATTACCAAAACTGTAGTTTGAATATCAAAGGTTCAATACTAATTCTTCTCTTTATCTTCTTGACATCAAAACGGTCCTAGCCACGTTTATGACAAATAACGCCTCTTTGAAAACTAGTCAGAAAATAACACATAATGAAATGTAAATAAGGAAAAGCACACACACCATTTCAAAAATACTATTCTCATTTTCTCCAGGAGGATTAAAGGGTTCAGAACGTAGGAAACAGTGACTAATTTGGCATGGCATGTGTAGGATTGATTGATGCGGATGTGTGTGTCTGCGTGTGTGTGAGCGCAGGGGGCAAGGAGGGCAGGAGGGAGTAAGAAGGAGTAACCGATGACATGCAATAAGACTGTTTCGGTCAGGTTGAAAAGAGCATTATTTGCCACGCTAAGTAATCTTCGTTTTTTATTTAGTTGAAATAACAACCCTGTATACTAAGTGAGGTTTGCATTTATAGGTCCATTTCATGTGTTAGAAAACAAAAGCTTAGAGATATGAAGCTACTCTATGTTATCATCACTGCAATAGTCAGAGCTGGAATAAAAATTCAGTTTTCCTGATTTATAGTCTATCATATGATATGGTTTTGTTTTGTTTTGTTTTTTAACTTGAAGCAACTTCTTCGGAGAAGTTATAAACTGGCATTTTCACTTTTGAGATAAATGAGATAAATCCAATAGAACAATTACTTAAATCAAAAACATTTCACTGCTTCGAAAATTCCTGTGCCTCCAGCAAAACAGAATCCCAAGGCTGTGTTCAATAAGATCCTCTGATCTATTTCTTGCTTGCCTATTACTCCCTGTCTTACTTGCTTTCACAGTTGGTAAAGACTCAGTAATTCTAACTATGAGGATATCAAATTGCACTGGTGTACAGTCTAGATGATGTTATTTTTTTAAGCCATGCAACTTTCTGAAAATAAAGATATAATTTCAAAAGTGCCTGCTGGATTAACTGCAAATCTTTTATGGAGATCTCCTTAACTACATTCTTTTATATCACAGTGTCCCTTAACAAAGACCTAAGAGATACAATAAGTTGGTCCAGCCACATTTTCTGAAACTAATATAAGTCTGTTTGAAATACCACTTAGAATCATCTTAGATAAGTCTATTTGCTAATAGGGCATAGGATAAAATACAGTTTTGCAATTAAATTATTACTTTTGACTATGTAAGCAGCCAGTACAATTCATGACAGAAAGTAAATTCCTTATATAGATAAATTAGTTCCTGTTTTCATAGAGAGTCCAAATATTTCATTCATTTAAACAAATATTTTTTGTGTCTATTGTTTTGCCACTGAAGATGTATAGATAAATGAGGTAGACAGTCTCTGCCCTCTGAAGCTTACAATTGCAATAAAGGTTAGAAGGAAAAATAGTGTCTATGAGAGCTTCTAATGAGTACACTCCAACTGATATGAGATGTCAGGGAAGGCTTCCACAGAGAAATGATCTTTAAGCAAAGACATGAAAACTAAGTAGAATTTATCCAGATGACTAGTCAGAGAAAGATATTCCCAGCAAGAAAGAATGGCATACGAAAAGGCTCTGGCTGAAAATAAAGGGAGTTTAAGACATTCAAGGAATGAAAAAAAAAAAAAAAACCCACTCTGTATGGCAGAAGCATAGTAAGGAGGGAGGCAAGGTCAGATCATAAAGTGATTTACAGGCAAGTTTAGTATTTTAAAATTTAAGAGAAGGTGAAAGACACTGAATAATTTAAGTGGAGTAGAATCATGGTTGATTTTTGTTATTATTTTTTTCATGATGAACCATTTCGATCACAAGGTGTTAACAGATATATTAACGTAAACTTCAGATATCATGGAAACATGTTCAACAAAATTCAGAAACCACTGGTATCAGTGAAACCAAAATAAGCATTTTAAAGACTTCAATGCACTGAGTGAAATTCTTCAAGAAATTCACCATAAGTTTTCTTATCTTTTTCAGAAAATTATCAGGATGTGATTTTATATATGCACACATATCTTGGGCCTTCAGAGCATACATATACTCTTGATGTTTTAAAAGATCATATCCAATAAAAACAAAGGAAGTAACATATAGAAGCTGGCAATGCAAACCGGTCGAAACCACCAGCCTCTTCCAGATTGCATTATCGATCAGGCCAAAGTAGTCACCCGAGAAGCTGAAGTGGACACGCCACAGGCTGGTCAGCTTGGGCTGGGGAAGACTCTAGGCCTCATGCAGCAGGAACTATAGGGCACTTGCCCTGGTCACTTGCTCATCATAGTGATGCCACTGCCACTTGAGTCCTGGCCTCAGACCACCAACTACTAAGAAACCCACAAGGACCACTGCCTGGGTCCATGCCACTAGCTTTCTCCTCCGAGAACTGGGCTGAAGGGGATTTCTATTTTTAGAAGATTACTTCAGATCAGAGCCATGATTCATGCAACTCAGAGAGGCACCATTCACGTTCACCACTCACCATTCATAGGAGGTCCTGTACCGGATTGCAGGAGGTCCTGCTCTAGAGGATGGACCAGAGGTGATGAGAGTGAAAACAAGACTGTCATGGGAAGAGAATGCATCGTTCCAGGCAAAGGATGACAGTAGCTTGGATTAAGGTAGAAGAAAAAAAAAAACAAAGAGAAGTGGAAGTGTTTGGGAGATACTAAGGAGGTGAAATTTATAATACATAATGTGTGATTATATATGGAAGCTGATATATAAAAAACATCAAGAATGATTCACTGACTCCTGTTTAGTCGGTTGTGGTGACTTTTTGAGGTATAAGGAGCACCGGAGGTAGGAGGAATCAAAACTCTAGTTGGGGACATGGTAGTTTTGAAGTTACCAAAGTGGCAAAAAACAATAAGTAAGAACAAGCAAAGAGAGAAGAAAAGCACTGAGGTGAAACTATCAGGACTCCTATAGATAAAAGTCTAATAAGAAAAAAAGTAGACAGAGACGTAGAAACAAAGTCGTAAGAGTGGCATGGAGTCAAGAGAATCTAGTCTTTTAATGCAGAATAAGTGTTTAGCTATGTCTAAGGCTGCTGAGGGGCTAGAAGGAGTGTCTATTATATCCTGTGACACGGAGGACATTTCTACAGGTATGTCTAGGTGTGTTCAAGTGTGTACAGCAGTCTTGTTGGACTGACTCGAGAAGTGAATAGGGGATGAGGATGTAGGAATGCCATGAAAACTGTGACTATGAAGTGAGCAAGACAGAAACAAACTAGAAAAGAATATGAGGTCCAAAGATTTAAAGGAGAATGAAAAGTATCTGGGACGGAGGGAGGTTCTGAGTACATATAAGCAATATAAGATCACCAGGAGAGTGAAAAAGAGGGAAGGTAGGAGATTCTGAGCCTACCAGGAAATTTGGCTTAGGAAAAAGGAAAAATAATTCCTCCACTGGGTTGGGTGGAAAGGAATAAGGGAGGTACAAGCGGGTTGGTAGATTTGTCTGTGAGAAGTTGTATTGGTGGTGGCTCTGGGACCACTACCAATGGCTTCTGCTTTCTTTGCAAAGTATAAACTGAGTTGATGTGGGCATGCATGCATACACACACACACACACACACACACACACACACAAATGGTGTCAGGGCATTAAAGAGAGCAAAAAATTGTTTGAATGTCTTGTGTGGAGAGTGGGAAATAGTGAGAGAAACATGCATTGCCAGGTCATTTTCAGTGCCCAGTTTAATTTGAGGACCAAAAATCAAAATAGCTAGTACCTTAAAGAAAACAGAAGTGCAGAATGCCAAAAATCCTAAAAAGTCAAAAAATTGTTTAACTGAGCATCAAGAACATAGGGCTTGGTGCATATCTGTAGTCGGAGATATTCCTGTGTATTTATGTGTGTGCATATATGTATGCACATGTATATGCATGTGTGTGTATCTTTCACACACACACACACACACACGGAAAGTATAACCCTAACTCAATTTTGACCCATGGAACCTTAAATTTCCAAACTGGAAGTGGTTATTAATTAGCCAATTATAAATCTTTTCACATTTAGAAACATCTGTGATTGCATCCTATCAGTATCTAGGGACTGGGATCCAGGATAAATAGATTTCTGGGTTTCTCACAACACCATAATTAGTTTTGGAAATATATTCAAATGGCCATCATAAAATAGAATTATTGTTTTAAGCCCATGAAACTCAAGTTTCTCATTTATAATTGTGTAGAAAATTAATACTGCCAAGTCTTTAAGAAATTACCATTTGGTAATGTGGTGAGTTAAGCCATGTGTCACCTCACAGATCAGAAAAGATAATCCTACTCTGTGAGTCAGTTGGCTATCATCCAAAAAATGATGGTGAAGACAATGATAATATCTTCCCTAAACTCAAATTCATGGTAATTATCCTTCCTTTCTCTGAATCTATCCAGCTCATTATTTTAAACTCCATTTAGGATGTTATTTTCATCTTGTCTGTACTGTAATTGGTTATTTGTATGTCTTAGTCCCCTGCTACATTTTTCCTAGACTTGAATGACACTGTGTTGAATGACTGTTTATACCTGATTTCTAAAATGGTACCTTCTGCAATGATAAACCTCATTTAATAATTCATTGAACAATTACTATTGATTACTGCTGTATGCCAGATATCATCCCATACACTGACTAGAAGACAGGAAAACAAAACAGATAGGTTTCCTGTTCTCAGAGAATTCACAGCCCAGTGGGGAAAAGAGGCATTAAACAAACAGGTGAAGAACTGAATACATAATTCAAAATTTAGATGAACTGCTGAGTAAAAGATATATTAATTAAACTCTGAGGAAGTCACAAATAAACCAGAGTTTCTCAACTCTGGCATTATTGACATTTTAGGCTGGACAATTCTTTGTTGTAGAGATCTGTCCTCTACAGTGTAGAATGTTTAGTAGTTTCCTGATCTCTACCTACTAGATGTCATAAGCACCATCCCAGTTGTAACAGTCCAAAATGTCTCAAGATACTGCCAAATCACTGCTGGTTGACAGCCACCAAATTAAACTGAGATGAAGTACATAGGTTAGAAGTAGGAAGGAGAAAAAAGGTCAGAGGAGCATTATTCCAGGAAGAGAAAACATTATGGGAAGTCCATGGGGCAGAAAAGAGTTCAGAACATTTAAATAACTAAAGGAGGCCAGCATGTCAGGAGTATACTGAAAGAGAGAAAGATCAGTGCATAGTAGGGCAAAAAAAAAAAAAAAGGCAGAGAAAAGGTTAAAAGAAAGATCTTATTGCCAAGGAGATTAGACTTTACCCTAGGAGAAACAGGAAGCTGCAGGAAAGTTTTCAGTGGAAAAGTGGTAAGATCAAAAGTTGCAATTCTTAACTCATATTTTTACATTTTTATTTATTTTTTAAATTTCATTTATTGACTAAGTAATCTCTACACCAAGTGTGGAACTTGAACTCACAACCCCAAGATCAAGTCACATGCTCTTCCAACTGAGCCAACCAGGTGCTCCGTAATTCATATTTTAAACTATCTTTCTGGTTCATCTGATAAAAATAAATAAGTGAGATTGGAGATGAGGAAGCCAGTCAGGAGCTTTCCCCATTTTCAAGAATATGGCTTGGGCTAGAGGGCAGAATGCAGAGGTGGTAAAAATTAGACACAGCAGAGCTATATTTTGGAAGAACAAACACAGAACTTAGTGTATACATGATTGTTCACGAAGGAATAAATGAAAGGGAAGAGAATTATTTGAGATCACTGAGTTGTAAATGCATATATCACATTTGTATTACTTTCCTCAAAAACAATAAAATTTTTGATTGGTTAGTCCTATGCCTTTATGATATTAAAATTCAAAATTAAAACTTCTTCCACATAATAATACTACAAAAATATAGCCTTATATCCTCTAACCCACTACATTTTTCCACCCTACCTGATCTTCTCTATCCCAGGCTAAAATTCAAAGGATTTTCAAAGCTCAATTCATGGCATAGCTTGCCTTCTCTTAACCTGCATGTGTGTGTCTACTCAATCACAGTCTCTAAAACAAAATGGGGGAATCTTTCTTATTCCATAAATTTGTAATTGGAGCTATGACTCTAACTACTTCAGGGCAGCCCCGGTGACTCAGTCAGTTAAGCATCCAACTCTAGATTTCAGCTCAGGTCATGATTTCGTCGTTCATGGATTCAAGCTCCACATCAGACTCTGTGCTGACAGCTGGGAGCCTGCTTGGGATTCTTTGTCTTCTCTGAACATGCACATTAAATATAAATATCTTCATAATCTGTTGATCCTACAAAACCCACTCATATATTAGATATATTTATCTATCCATCTATTGCCTATCTATCAATTGATCTAAATTTTTAAGTCTTGTTCCTTCCATGTCATATCTCACAACATCAATGTAAGATTCTAGCTCTGGCAATTTCCCTTCCTATGCTCCTTTAGGCTAACCATGGAGTGCTATGCTGTTGAAAATCTTAACTTCCAGGTTATCGCTCTACCATATGGACTCTGTGAATCAGGCCTGATTTCTTTTCTTCTATACGTTATATACTCCACACTACATTTTTATTTATTCTCCTTCAAACAATCAATAGTCTTTTATATAAATTTAAATGATAAGAAAAATAATATGTAAATTCACACAGCTACCATTAACTATGTTCTTTGGCCCTTTTTGTAGATCCATATGTTCGCCTGGTATTATTTTCCAACTAACTAAAGGAATTCCTTGGCAATAGTGTCGTCTTCTGGTGATGAATGATTTTGCTTTGCGTGTCTGGAAATCTCTTTATTTTAGTTTTTGAAAGATGTGTTTGATGGATATAGAATTCTTGGTTGGTCTTTTTCCTCTTTCCTTACTTTAGAGATGTTGCTACACTGTATTCTACCTTCTATTGTTTTTGATGAGAAATTACAATATGTCTTGGGATTTCTTAAGCTTTTTAAATTTGTTGATATATAATTTTCATCAAATTTGAAAATAAATTACCATTATTTCTTTAAATTCTTTTTCTATCCTGCTCGCACTTGATGCTTCTTCAGACATTCTAATGAAAGGTATATTAGGCTGCATATAATTATCCTACAGCTTACAGGAGTTCTGTTAATTTATTTTGAATCTTTTGAGGTTTTTTCCCCCCTCTATATGTTTTATTTCAGATCATTTCTGTTATTATATCTTCAAGTTCAGTAATCTTTCCTTTACAATGTCTAATCATCCTTTGAACTCATCTAGAACATTTATCATCTCAGACTTTGTACTTTTTGTCTCTAAAAGTTTGATTTGGGTCTTTGTATGTAAACCATGCTTGTATTTAACATGTTTAATCTTTCCTTTAGCTTTTTGAACATATAGAATGCAGTTCTAATAAGTTTTAATATCTTGCTATATCTGACATTTGTGTCAGTTCTTAGTTGGTTTCAATTGAGGTTTCTTTTCATTATAGAATGAGTTTTCCTGCTTTGGGGCATGTCTGGTAGTTTTTGATTCGGTGTTAAACATTATGCATTTTATCTTATTGGATGCTGAATATATTACTATTTCCATTCTTGAGCTTTATTCTGAGATGTAGCTATTTGGAAATAGTTTGCTTACCTTAGTTTTTGCCTTTAAGATGAAATCAAGATTGGTCCAGAGCTAATTTTCTCTATTACTAAGGCAAGATACTTCTCAGTTCTCTACCCACTGTCCCATGACTTACGAGTTTCTTCAGTCTGGCTGATGGAGAAAGGCACCATTCCTGTCTGCAGTAGTCTCTGGGTACTGTTCCCTCTGATGATTTTTGGTAGTTCTTTCCTAGCCTTGGGAAGAGTCCTTATATATATCTATATGCCAGTAATCTTCTAAATATTATCCAGATAACTCTCTCTATTCAACTTTCTAGTACTTTTCTAATGGACTCTAGTTCCCTTGACCTCTGAAAATTCTGAGATCCTCTTCCTTAACCAGTGAAACTGCTGAGCCCTACCTATATTTCTCCTTCTTGAGCCACAGCTTGGTAAATTTCACAAGATGGTAAGCTGGGTTAATCAAAAGACTCATCCTATTAATTTCTCATGTTTCATGTGTTATCATCGTTTGTAGTCTTACCTCTAAAGTTTTGAAAATTATTGCCTATTTTATTACGTACAGTTTTTTACTTGTTTTAGGTTGGAAGATAAATCTGTTTTTGATGCTTTTCATCTAAGATCAGGAACAAGACAAGGATGTCCATTCTTGCCACTTTTACTAAATATAGTACTGGAAGTCCTACTCACAGCAATCAGACAATAAAAAGGAAGAAGAAGTAAAAGGAGTTTAACTGTCACTATTTGCAGATGACATGATACTATACATAGAAAACCCAAAAGACTCCACCGAAAAACTACTAGAGGTACTAAATGAATTCAGTAAAGTTGCAAGATGCAAAATTAACACCCAGAAATTGGTAGCATTTCTATACAATAACAAAGGGACAGAAAGAGAAATTAAGAAAACAATTCCATTTACATTTCACCAAAAAGAAAAAAATACTTAGGAATAAATTTAACCAAGGAGACGAAAGACCTGTACTCTGAAAACCATAAAACACTGATGAAAGAAACTGAAAATGACACAACCAAAACTGGAAAAGTATTCCATGCCCATGGATTGGATGAATTAATATTATTAAAATATCCATACTACCTGAAGCAATCTGCAGATTCAATACAACTCCTATCAAAATACCAATAGCATTTTTCACAGAATTAGAAAAAATAATATTAAAAAATTGTATACAACCACAGAAAACCTCAAGTAGCCAAAGCAATCTTGAGAAAGAAAAATAAAGCTTGATGTATCACAGTCCCAGATTTCAAGATATTTTACAAAGCTGTAATAATCAAAACAGTATGGTACTAGCACAAGAATAGACACATAGATCAATGGAAGAGGATAGAAAGCCTAGAAACAAACCCACAATTATATGGCCCAATACTCTTCAACAAAAGAGTCAAGAATATGCAATGGGGAAAAGACAGTTTCTTCAACAAACGGTGTTGGGAAAATTGGACAGCTATACACAAAAGAATGAAACTGGACCACTTTCTTATGTCATGCACAAAAATAAACTCAAATGGATTAAAGATCTAAATGTGAGACTTGAAACCATATAAATCCTAGAAAAGTACACAGGCAGTAATTTCTCTGATATTAGCTGAGCAAACATTTTTCTTGTCTGCTAAGGCAAGGGAAACAAAAGAAAAAATAAACTATTGTGAGTACATCAAAATCAAAACTTTTGCAACACCAAAAAAAATCCCATCAACAAAACAAAAAAGCAGAAGATAAGTGAAAATGATATATCTAAAAAGGGGTTAATATCCAAAATATGTAAAGAACTTCCATAATTCAATACAAAAAAAAGGCAATCTAATTAACAGTGGACTTGAACAGACTTTTTTTTCAATGAAAACATATGTGATCAACAGATATATGAAAAATTCTCAATATCACTGATCTTCAAGGAGATACAAATCAAAACCATAGAGAGATATTTCTTTATACCTGTTAGAAAGGCTTAAATCAAAATGACAAGAAGTAACAACTGTTGGTGAGGATGTGGAGAAAAGGAAACCCTGATGTACTGTTGGTGGGTATGTAAACTGGTGTAGCCACTGTGGAAAACATTGGAGGTTCCTCAAAAAATTAAAAATAGAAATACCACATAATCCAATAATTCCACTACTAGGTATCGACCCAAGGAAAACAAAAACACTAATTTGAAAAGATATATGCACCTATATGTTTATTGCAGCATTATTTGCAATAGCCAAGATATGGAAGCAATAATAGAAAAATGGATCAAGAAGATGCAGTATATACATACAATTCAATATTAATCAGCCATAAAAAAAGAATGAGGTAGTGCCATTTGTGACATGGATGGACCTAAAGGGTATTATGCTAACTGAAGTAAGTCAGACTGAGAAAGACAAACACTACATGATTCCATTCATATGTGGTATTTAAAAATAAAAAAAATAATAATAATAAACAAAACAAAAGCAGAATCAGACCTATAAAAACAGAAAAATCTCATTGTTACCAGAGGGGAAGAGTGTGGGGGATTGGGAAAAATGGATGAAGGGGAATGGGAGATACAGGCTTCCAGTTATTGAATAATAAGTCATGAGACTAAACGGCATAGCATGGGGATTGAATCAATAATTGTCATAATATTGTATGATGAGAGATAGTAGTTACATCTGTAGTGAGCATAACATACAGAGACATCAAATCACAATGTACACCTGAAACTAATGTAACATTGTGTGCCAACTATCCTCAATTTTTTTTTAAATCTGTTCTCTGATATTCCATTTTGGCTGGAAGCAAAGGGGCCCATGCTGCTTTCTCACTACTAGTGACTGTAAGATGTAGTAAATATTATTCACCACTAAGGGAATGTCATCTGCAAAATTTATCTTCATCCATTTCTCTCATAAAAATGTTGAAAAGTTCAAGACCAGGGACAAAACTCTGTACCTTGTCAGTGAGAGTACTCTTTGAAAGGTTACATTAACCCATTACTCAGTTTTTTTTATGCTATAAATTTACATAATTGTCATATTAGCCTCTGCATTTGCTCTTGCCATACATGAACTAAATTACTGTTTCATTCCATTTTTAAATAATCACTTGTAGGTAAAATAAACTCTGCTGTGTGGTGGGCATTAATTTTTCACTCCGAATATGTTTGATTCTTCATGTGCGTGGCTTACGGCACTCTCTCACCCAATTATGGGTGAGTGGCACCATAAGATTATTTCTGGCCTATTAGTTGTGAGTAGAATCGTTACATACTACTTCCAGGCTAAATATCCTAATTGTCACTGCTAAATCTGCTAGCATTTCCTTCATCCTCTAGCTTTTGAGATAATGGCTGTTCCATCAGCAGAAGTCCCTGAGTAAATTAAATGAATAGTCACTTCTGCCAACCCATGATAAACAAACGAGTACGAAATAAACTTTGTTATTTTAAATAAGTGATATTTGGGGTGTGTGTGTGTGTGTGTGTGTGTGTGTGTGTGTGTGTGTATGTGCGACAGTATATTTTAGACTCATCTTAATACGGCTTATAAAAAATAAAACATTGCAATAAAAATTAAATTTTTATTTGAATATTGAACACAATTCCAGTTTTCTCCCACTCTGTCTATCGCAGTCTGTCTCCAGAACCATTTAACAATGGTTATAACTTTATGAGTCTTCTTCTTAGCATTTGCCTTACTTGTCTCTCTGTGTGTGATGGGCAACTTGCTTAGTCTCATAAAAAATGCTTAGATGTATTTCTGTTGATACATGGAGAGCTAGTTCATTCCTTTTAACTGCCATATAGTATCACATCATATGAATATGCCAATTTCATCTACTCTATTTTGATTACCATGCATATACAGTGCTCATTTATCTGCTGATAGACATTTAGGCTCTATTTTATATCATACCACTACAATAACAAAACAGCATTCTACATATCTCCTTGTATGCACATGGAAGCAAGACATCTGGGTTGTCCTGTGTACACATTTTCAGTTTTAAGAAATACTGCTAAACTCTCCTACAATGTGATGGAACTATTTTATGCTGCCACTTCTGTTAGGTTTATCCTTTGTTTATTGTTTTGGTTTATATTCCAGATAAGAACTTCATTTATTCCTTATACCAGAAAAAAAAGCAAACAAATCCCATTTCAATGGAGACTGGCACTTTTATGGACATCAGCAAACACAAAGCTAAATAGGGCACAATTAAGGAGCCATCACTACACAAACAGTATCATCTTGATTCTTTGCACTATGATTTATTAGATAAAATTGTGCAATATTTTCCTTAATTGCAGTCACTCATGAAAATGAGCTTTCAAATATGGTATAATTATCTATAACCTATTTTCCCCATCTTCAATCTGAATAGCAACTTACATAAAATGAGCCACTTAATTGAAGGAGTAGTTTTGTAAGTTACTTTATAGGAGCTTACATTTCATTGTGGTTGTATCAGAATATGGGTCTTGACAAATGCAAGAGCTTATTTTTACAGAAAGAGTTTATTTTTACTGAAAATGGAGACTAATTGGAAATATTCTAAGTTACTACATATGAAAAGGTACAGTACTTTGCAGACCGAGTTGGATTATTTGAAAATATATATCGTAAACCCATGGTTTATATTTACAAAGCATTTTAAAAGTTTCAAAATGAAGTACAAACGATAAGTGAATAGATTAGGTAAAATGGAATCACAAAAAAAATGTTAAGTGAAATGAGAGAAGTCAGAAAATGAAGAACCAAAGACAAATGTGACAAATAGAAAACAGCAAGACCTCCATTCTAATCCAACAATCGATAATCACTATAAATGTGAACGGTGTAAATGCACTTTGTTAAAGTAGATTTTTGTATTGGATAAAAAACCCAGACCTGAATCCATGTCATCTACAAGAAATCCACTTCAAATACAGAGTCATAGGATTAAAGCAAAGGGGTAGAGCTGCTGTAGAAAACTGTTGGGCGGTTCCTCAAAAAGACCAAGTAATTCTTCTGATAGGTATATGTTCAAGACAATTGAAAGTAAATGTTCACTCAAAAACTTGTACACAAATGTTTATCATAGCATAATTGATAGAAGAAGTTAGGGATTGCCAGGCATTGGAGGCAGTGGGGAATTGGGATTGACGGTCAACAGCTTAGAAGTTATTTTGGGGTAATTAGACAATACTGATGGTCACATAGCACTGACTATATTGAAAACCACTCTAATGGACACTTTGAAACGCTAGATTTTATGTTACATGAAATTTATTTCAATAAAAAACATTAAAGTATAGGGATAGAAAAAGTTATATCACACAATCACAAATCAAAAAAAGCTGAAGTAGCTATATTAACTTTGGGCCAAGCCAACTTCAGAACAAGGAAACTTTTAATGGATAAAAAGCAACATTACACAATAACAAAGAGTCAGTTCTCCAAGAGGACATAACTACCCTAAACATGTACGCACCTAACAATGTGACATCAACGTGGATGAGACAAACACTGACGGAACTAAAAGGAGAAATAGATAAATCTATTTTTATGGTTAGAGACTTCACCACCACAAACAAGCAGGCAAAAATTTAGTAAGGATATATGTACCCTTGAACCCCACTATTAACCAACTTGCCGTAATTGATATTTATAGAACACTCTAAACACCTACAACAAAATGCACACTTTTCTCAAATGCACATGAAACATTCACCAAGCTAGACCACATTCCAGTTCATAAAGTAAACCTTAACAAATATAAAAGAATATAAATTATGCAGAGTATGTTCTGATACCACAATGGAATTAAACTAAGTTACTACTAAAGATTAAAAAAGTACTCAAATACATGGAAAATAAACAATACCTTTCTAAATAACCAGTGGGTTAAAAAGGAAATCAAGGAAATTTTAAAATATTTTGAATTTAATTATAATGCAAATACACTTATCAAAAATTGTAGGATGCACAAAAGCAGTGATAAGAAGGCCAGTAAGAGTATAAAATGAATATATTTTAAAAGACCTACCAATAAATCAGTGTCCTAGGTTTCCACCTAGGAAAGAAAATGCAAGTTAAAGAAAGAAGTGCAGACTAAACATCTAAACATAACACAAGCAGAAAAAAGGAAACAGTAAAAATGAGAACAAAAATCAATTAAGTTAAAAACAGGAAAACAATAGAGAAAATCAGAGAAACCAAAATCTGATTATTTGCAAAGAACAATAAAACTGACAAATGTTTAGCTATGCTAACCAAGAAAAAAAAAAAAAGACAAAAATTACCAATGTAAAGAATGAAAAAAGGGGCTATCACTACTTATCCATAGACATTAAAATAATAATAAAGAAATATTAAGAATAATCTTATATCCTAAATTCAAAAATTTAAATGAAATGGAGTAATTCTTTGAAAAATACCAACTATCAAAATTCTCTCAAGGAAAACAGATAACCTGGATAGCCCTATATCTATTAAAGAAATTAATTTATTTATTAAAAATTTTCCATAAACATAAGAAAGAAGAAATGCCAAGCCCAGATTGTTTCACTGGTGAATTTGTTCAAATACTTCAGGTAAACATAATAAAATTCTACACAGTATCTTTCAGAACATAGAAAAGAAGTGAATATTTTCCAATTTATTTTCTGAGGTGATAGCTACCTAATATCAAAACTAAACAAAACAAAACATAACAGACTAAAATATTACAACAAAAGAAAACTAAAGACCAATACCACTCATGAACATAGAAGCAAAGATCTCTAACCACATATATGAAATAAAACTCATTAATACATAAACAGAATAATACATTATGTCTATATGAGGTTCATCCTAGGAATACAATGCTAGTTTAATATTCATAAATCAACCAATGTAATTCATATTAATTGACTGAGAAAGAAAATTGTATTATCATACCAATGAGTATAAAAAATCCTATGATAAACTTCAAAACCCATACATGATGAAAACTCCCCCCAATTTGGAGCAGAGTAAAACTCCTTCAACCTAACAAAGGATACATATAGAAAACCTAGCATCGGGGCGCCTGGGTAGCTCAGTCAGTTAAGCGTCCGACTTCAGCTTAGGTCATGATCTCACGGTCTGCGAGTTTGAGCCCCGCATCAGGCTCTGTGCTGATGTCTCAGAGCCTGGAGCCTGCTTCAGATTCTGTGTCTCCCTCTCTCTCTGCCCTTCCCTTGCTCATGCTCAGTTTCTACGTCTCTCAAAAATAAATAAACATTAAAAAAAGTAAATAAAGAAAAAACAAAAAAACCTAGCATCATACTTAATGCCAAAAGACTGAATACTTTACCCTACTATCAGACCCAAGGCATGGATATCTTTTCTCGCCACTCATAGTCAGCATTGTGCTGGAAGACTTAGCTAGTTCGTTTGGGTAAGAAAAAGAAAGAAAAGTATGTCTCTCACAAAGAAGACATAATTCTTTGTTGGCAGAAGACAGGATTGCCTATGTGGAAAACCCCAATGAATCTATAAAAAACTTAATGGAAGGAAGTAATAAGTTAGACAAGGGCTCAGGAAACAAGATAAGTATACAAAAGTCAGCTGATTTTCTACATACTAATATTAGTAATCCAAAATAAAAAAATATAATGTCACCAAAAATGAATTACGTATAAATCTATCCAAGAATATACAAGTTAAGTATGCAGAAGAACTATAAGATACTGATTAAAGAAATCTAAGAATATCAAAATAAACGTATAGAGATTGGAGAAGTCAATATGGTAAAGATGTCAGTTCTTCCCAATTAGATCTATATATTCAACCCAATCCTAATAAAATTATAGCAAGCTTTTTTGCTGATATCGACCAATTTTAAAACTCATGTAGAAAAAAAAAGACACTAGAATAGTCTAAAGAATTTTGAAAAAAACAACATGGAAGGATTTATTTTGAGTAATCTTAAGATTTCTGTAAGCAACAGTAATATAGACAATATGGTATTACTAAAAGTGTAACACATAGATCAGTGAAACAGAATAGGAAGACCATAAATAGCCTCTGAAAATATTGTGAACTAATTTTTGACAAAGGTGCAAAGGCAATTCAATGAAGAATGGATAGTTTTTCAACAAACGGTGCTAAAAATTTGGAAGTACATATCCACTTGGCCAGATTACGAAAGTCAGATATTTAGTCAAACACCAAGTTACATGGTGCTGTAAGGAAATTTTTAGATTTAAGTAAGTAGACTTTGAGCAAAGTAGATTACCCTCTATAATATAGATGGACCTCATTCACTCAAGTTGAAGATCTTAAGAGAAAAAGATTGAAGTATCCTAAGGAAGAAGGAATTCTGCCTCTAGATTGCCTTCTGACTTAAGACAAAACATTAATTCTGCCCTGGGTCTCCAGCCTGCCTGCTTTCTTTTTCTCCAGTATTCGGACTTGCTCATGTGGGCCAATTCTTTTAAGTAAATTGATTGATTGATGGGGTGCCTGGGTGGCTCAGTTGGTTAAGCGTCTGACTTCAGCTCAGGTCATGATCTCGCAGTTCATGAGTTCGAGCCCTGCATCGGGCTCTGAGCTGCCAGCAGAGCCTGGATCCTGCTTTAGATTCTGTGTCTCCCTCTCTCTCTGTCCCTCCTCTGCTCGCACTCTGTTTTTCTCTCTCAAAAATAACTAAACATTAAAAAAATTTTTTTAAATAAATGGATTGATAGATAAATAGACACATACATATAAAGATAGATACATCCTACTGGCTCTGTTTTTCTAGAGAACTCTAACTATTGCACAGAACAATATAGTCTACAATATAGCACCTGAGCCAGAAATTGAAAATGTAAAGTCTTGTAATGGAACCCCAAGACTACTACTTATCTGCATTGCTGGAAAAGCATGAAAGTTTCCCAAATGTGGGCAAGCTTTGAATCTCCTCAGTTACTTTACTTATTTTCACTTATTCCATATGCCTTCTCAGACTGCTTGAAAGCAAGTACACTTTTTTTTCTGTCGAATTTTGGTGACAGATAAGTCAATGTATTCCATTCAACTCTTCATTTTACGCCAGAGCAGTAAGACTGGGTTGCTGGCTTAAATTTGATAAACATTATTATGCCACATCCCTAGTGTTTCTGAATTAACCAGGAGTCACACATAGGCTACAATAAAAGAGAAATGCTGGCCAAAGGTGAAGAGTGTATTCTCAAAGAATATTTGGAGGAAGAAATACAAATCTCCACCTAGCAGAGTGTATATCAAGACCTTCAGTCCTTAAACAGGGGCTAAGTTTTTAAATTTATACTTTAGGTCTCTCTTCAAAAATATTTTGTAGTGTTTCTGATTTATGCATTGTTAAGGGCAATAATCTCTAACCTCCCCACCTCACCCCTGGTGAGAAATGGCAGCTACTATAGAAAATGACATTCTTCTCAGCTGCCGAATGGGCATGTATTCCCAGGATATAAATAAGAACACCTACGGAATAGCTACCTACACACACAATGGGTCATAAAACTGAAGGAAAGTAATGGTCAACTATTTTAACAGGATAATCCTATTTGCCCCAAATTTCCAGAAAAGCCACAACATAAACAAAAACTTAAAACCCTAGAGGAGACTGGCTATTGTATGTAGGTGATAAATTCCTAAATTCCACATCTGAACTTAATATTACACTGTGTTAACTGGAATTTAAATAAAAATTTGGAGAGAGAAAGAAAAAAGAAAAACAAGCAAACAAACAAAAACCCTAGCAGAGAAAGGCACTTTGCAACACTTCACACCACTGCTTCCTGAAAAGTCTTTTGTCGAAATCAAGTGCTAAAGTTATGAAAGTACAGAGGAACAACATGACTGTGGAACACCTACAATTTCTAGTTCCCCTTGGAACTAGAGATTCTGGCCCCTCTGTCTCAGCTTCTGACTGTTCCAAAGGAACTGTACAGGACTTGGAGCCTATTTGCTTTAGGAAAGATTAAATGAACCTAAATGCTAGTCTATTTACAGTTTCATAAAACCAAAGATACAACAATTTCCCAAACTTAGGAGCTATACTGAGAGATGAAATGTACCATATAGTTGCTGAGAAAATTGTCAGGTGGCTAGACTTACTGGAGGGTTAGCCATGTGAGGCCAACACAGCTTTTTGGTCTTACCGTCATTTTTACAGAAGAGGTCCCAGGAGCCAGTCTGTGATCAGAGATGGGCCAGTGAATGCGGGTACCGAGAGACTTGTCTCTCTCACACCTAGAACCCTGAGGAAGAATTAATAAAATTCACGGTAAGAGATCCACATAAACAGAGAGCAAAAGGTGAAATTTTGCATACTGTTAATTGTGGCACCTGAATTCAATCACCCATCCAGGTTCATCACCCACTAGCAGGAAGCCTCAGGGCCTACATCTTTTTATAGACCCATGCGGTAATTCCTTTGATGGCTACGATATGTATCCCAACCTCAGGCTCATTTCCTTTCTCCCCAGATCTAGCCATCCTTGGTGCCTCACTCTTCATTTCTTCTTTTCACTAAAAATGCTTCGCCTCTTCATTACTAAGCTGGGCTTGCTTCCTAGTCCCATTTTGAGAACTCCACTCTTTCTCTATTGTTTCTGTTGCTGAGTAGGGAAAGGATAAACTTTAGTTCTGGAGGAAGTAGAGGTTAAAAAAAAATCACTGAGCTGTCTGGTCTCTTTTTGGCAGCTTATTTTTTCTTTCTCTGCTGATTGACTTTGGATAGTTACTTTAAAAAAGAAAACAGGGGGCGCCTGAGTGGCTCAGTCGGCTAAGCATCTGACTCTTGATTTCAGGTTAGGTCATGATCTCACAGTTTTAAGTTCGATCCCCATGTCGGGCTCTGCACTGACAGTGTGGAGCCTGCTCAGGATTCTCTCTCTGCCCCTACACCCTGCTTGCTCTCTCTCTCAAAATAAATAAATAAACTCAAAAAAAAAAAAAAAAAAGAAAACATATACTTTATTTCAAGGATAAATCTCCTGCACTGTTTGTACATTGTTAGATCCCTTATTATGCTCAAAGAGTTTCCTTATTTTCTTTTGTTCTTGTTCTGTCCCAGTGGGGAAGTATATTATAAAGTTCTTTTTTATTGCATCTTCCTGATTAGGGCAGTAATTTGTTTGTTTGTTTGCTTGCTTGTTTACCGCAATTTGTGGGAAATGTGTCCTTCTATCACATGTAGATGAACTAAATATCGCTGTACGCCTGTATGTGGCAAGAAACATTACTAAACAATGCAAATATTGAAACATCAGATCCTTTGAATATGTAGCAGTAATGTATCATCCTGATAATTCCTTTGCCATACCTTTACTGGACAATTCAATTCATGACAATGGCATATTTAAGACAATAATTCAACATCAGAAAATAAAACAACCAAGGTGATGACTGTAAATGTATGCTGGGTGATGATTAGTGATTCCTGTCCTGCAAACAAATGTCCTCATCAGTATAATTCTCCTTTAGTATGGAACCTCTTTTAAGTTATTAGGATCTCTCGGTAAAACACAAATTGAGGAAAAAAAAAAGAAATTGGCCCAATTTAGCAACTACTGTGTATCATTATAGGCCTAGACAGAGTCATTAATCCAGAAATACCAATTATTTACAAGTCTTCCTAAAAATAATACTTAGAAGCAGGGCAACTCAGTTCTGAGACTAAGACTGTGCATTTTATATCTAATGATCATAATGACTGTTTACCTCAAAACTTATTTTGTGGATTAAATAATAAGCATGCATGTAAAAGAACCCCGGAAATCATGGCAAATGTTACAGGTTTTAAAATTATTAATATTATTTACTTATTTTCTGTAGAAACATTTATGTACTTTACATTTTTATTATTTTTTACTATAAAGTGGAATAATAGATTTTTAATAGTCTGTGGCCTGTTTTGAGCCCTCTCTCATTCTCTCCTGACTTGCTGTATCTGAGATAAACAACTTGTTATGTTATGAATATCCGTGTGGCAAAGAACTGACTGACGTCTTTCAGCCAACAGCCAGCAAGAATCTGAGGTTTGCCAACAGCCCTGTGACTGAGCTTAGAAGTAGATCCTCCGTGAATTGGGCCTTGAGACGACTGCAGCCCTCACTGATTCCTTGATTTGCTGCTTTGTGACAGACACAAAGCCAGAGATGCAGTTAAGCCATGTCAGAAGATTCCTGACCTGCAGGAAACTACGAGATAATGAATGTTTGTTGTGTTAAGCCACTAAACTTTGGAGTGGTTTGTTATGCTGCAATAGATAACTAAAACAATCCCCACGGGACTCAATTCAAGGATGATAGTGTTGCAAAATTTTACATATTAACAGTCTGATGGACTAATGATCCATCTCCCAAATGGATTCTAACATCATCCCATACACCACCTCTCTCCCGAGACCTGCCTTTCATTTACTGTTCTTGGCGCATAGAGATATCAGTTCAAACTCTGGATAGTGGCATCAGAATTTCATGTGTTTGGATTTTTTTTTCCTCTGAATAATCCTATACTTTTTATCTTTGTTGTCCTTCTCCCATTCGAACACTTTAATTGGCAGCTTGAAGCCGAACTTTTGTTCAGTCTGGAGCTCTGAGCAGAATTATTCTTGGCATGACAGGAAATGGCCACGTGAAGATTGTATTTGATGCCAATCTCATTAGCACCAAACTAACCACACGGCCTCAGATTCAAGAAGCTGGCCGTGATGGGTCGGCTAAGTGCAGGGAAATTGTTCTACCCTGGCTGAAAATGCAGTAGAGGTTTCCCAAGAAAAGAAGTAGCTGCTCACAGAAGGGCCCAGTGCATGCAACTGTGCACGTATGCAGTGACCTCACTCTCAGTCTTCATATTTATACATCACTTTTGGCCCTGCCTGTGTTTAAAGGGCTTTGCAAGTTCTCTCCGGTATACCTGGCTCTACCTGATTTTGTGTCCATATACTTTGGGATTTGGGGTGTTAATTACACCAGCATACACTTATCTCAGATGAGCACTAAGAAATGTATACAGTTGTTGAATCATTCTATTGTTGTACACCTGAAACTAATGTAACACTGTAATTATAGTCAAATAAAAAAAATCTAACCCTAGTGCAACTTATCCAGGGGTGATTATCTCTCTTGCACTATGCCAGTCTGATCTGTCACTAAGGCTTACTGGAGGGGGGGGCAGTTTGGAGGGCTGGGGAGTGCTTTAGGATTGGGTGAATGGATGCTAAGAAGGAGGTGTTGTCAGCTATTTGTTAAAAGAGAAAGCTGCTGTCTGGAACTTATTAAGCCATTGCTCATAGGTCAGGAATATGGCCTTGGATTTAATATTTTCTGTCTCTGCCTTGTAGTGGAAAGAGCATGCCAAGCATTTCTTCCATTTTCTAATCCCTCACCAAATACATTCTCTTCAGAAGGTCATCTCAACCTCTATGACATTGATTGCAAAGACTTTTAAAATTCTGATCAGTTTTCTCTCTCTGGCCTGACACTGTAGGACTGCTTGCTTAGCCTTGCCCAGCCTAGTTGGCTGCCACTTGTATTGATGTTTTTATTACACGAGATAGTTCTATTAACCAGTCCCCTCGCCTAGTAGATTCAAAGGATCCTGAGTCACTGCTGGTCATTATCACCTGGTCATTATCACATTATCACTACTCCAGCATGACCAGCTTTTGCAAAGTGATCGTTAATTGTTGCCCTTTGATGTATAAAGTTGAGTTGTCCAGGTGCTGAGAAGGAACATTGCTGACAATGTGTCTCCTCCTCCAGCTGAGGTGTTCTCTGGACTGCCTGGGACTAATGCCTCATCTTCTTGTGAGATGAAAGAACGTTCTTGCGTGGGAGATACATTTGCAGCTACTACATGTTCAGAGATGTGTTTAAGCTGGATAAATGTTTATATTAAGATCCATATTTACATAGGAGAGCTGGACTGTGTTGGAAGGAAGATCCAGGTCCTCCATCTGCCATATCCTTCTCCACCCTCAAAGCCCTAATTAAATATCAGCTCGCCATGAAACTGTACCAAGTTTTCCTCATTGGAAGCAATATCAATTTCTAAAAATTCCTTACCATTTTGGTTGTGCCGCTCTCATCTGAAACCACGGGTGGCTGCGTTTTAGCTATACGCAGGCATCTTTACCTCCCTATACTAAGCCATCAATTCCTTGGAATAAATGACCAAGATTCATTTTCCTTTGTATTGTCCCACAGCTTCTTGCACAAAAACTTGCTTACAGAAGGAATTTGATAAATATTTGCGAACTGGATGAATGAAACAAGTGAATGAAAAGAAGAAGGCTATACTTGACAAGGAAGGAAGGCACCAGGCAATGAGAACCATGGGAATAACAGTAGGAGGTATTTTGAACCAAATCTTTGAGGGAGGAGCTGAAAATGATGAGGATATTAAGAGCCAGGTGCTGGTAGAAAGCAACCCAGACTTACACCTAACTTCATCGATTTAAAAGATCTGGTGTATTTAAAGTGATATATTTTGAGCTTTTGTTTGTTTTTTTTTGTTTTTGTTTTTTTTTTTGCTACCAATAAAGCTGAGTATGATAGTTGATTCCTGGGGTCGTCTATGCCAGGAAAAGAAAAAGAAAACTATTAATAACTACCAAACTACAAATAACGGGCATTTCTTGGACAGTTCCTGAGCCTTAGAATTGAGCTAAGCTCCACATCAAAAACACAAAGTAGGGGCGCCTGGGTGGCTCAGTTGGTTAAGCAGCCGACTTTGGCTCAGGTCATGATCTCGCGGTCTGTGAGTTTGAGCCCGGCGTCGGGCTCTGTGCTGATGGCTCAGAGCCTGGAGCCTGCTTCAGATTCTGTGTCTCCCTCTCTCTCTGCCCTTCCCCTGCTCATACTCTATCTCTACGTCTCTCAAAAATAAATAAACGTTAAAAAATTAAAAAAAACACAAAGTAGCTATAATAGGCATATATGATATATTTCCAAACATTATACACTATTATTTTTATCTTCTGAAAATAAAACTGGAGATCAGTACTTTCAACGCTTGGATCGTTTTGGGGTTGCAGTGTGGTAATGTCACTTCTGTACTGATCATTCCTGTTTCTACCAATATAAGTTATTAGAAAAAGCACTGATTAAATTGGAATATTATCTAATTGTGTGCCTCACTAGCTGTGTTTCGTTTTCCTAATTTTAAAATGAAGACTTAGGCTGGAAAATCCAGCAAGTTCCTTCTATATCTAACTTTCATTGATTCTAGGATTTAGGAATATACACACAAATGTGAACAAGGCTTCTTCCATCTGGACAAGCCCTTCATTCTCCACCAGGCATGGGTTTCATCTGGGCTACCAGGCTTCCTGGACCACAGGAACCCCCTAGTGGCCATCTAAAGAACTCTCACTAGCCATCTCCCAGTTCCTAAACCTTGAGGGGAGATTAGACACCCTGAAGAGCCTTCCTTTCTTTGATGTTTTCACTTAGAATATGGTTGATAGCATTTTGTGTAATCTTTTCTCACATATCCATATACTTTTCCATTTCTCTTCCAACTCTTTTCCACTTACCTCAGGAAAGAACTTTCTTTCTCCTCCCCACCCCTTATTTCATTTCCCTCATTTTATTTATAAGATATAATAGGGTGACTGTTGCATTTTTTAAATAACTGTTTTCTAAAACTTTAATAACTTTCTTCTGATTATACAAAGACATGCATGTTTATTGTAGAAAGTTTGGGATATAGTAAGAAAATAAGTTATACACAATATTATTATCTAGAGCTATCTTTAGACATATTTCAGTGTATTTCCTTTTATATTGCTTTTGTGTATGTGTACGTGTGTGCGTATATGTAAATAACTTTCAAAATATAATTCGGATTATACTTTTTTTGTTTTTTGTAACCAATTTTTTTTCACATAACACTTTATACTTCTTTTCCTATGTGTTTTCCAATGTCAGCACTGATTCAACTCTATACTCATACCTAAGTCTAATAACAACGCTATCTAATGATTATTGATGTGGAGAACAAAGGCAAAAGAAATGCAGATAAAATTAAATTTCTTTATAACCTGCACCCCACTGACAAATACTTGAGACAGGCAGAATGTGACTTTCCTCCAGGAACTCCCAACTGTTTTAATGTTAATGCTTTGCTGGAGGGAAAAAACACCTCCACATGACAAGGGCTGGGCTCAGATCCTGTAAGTCTTCTTTAGCATATGAAACACACTTTGGAAATTTCCTCTTGTCTTTACCTCCTCCCAAGTATATAATCAATTGCTCTTCACAAAGCAAAGGCAGCTCTTTCTGCCCACGGGTCCTGTTCCTGTGCTATAATAAAAACACCTTTTGCAAGGAAAACATCTCAAGAATTTTCTTGGCCCTTGGCTCCAAACCCTGACACTTCAAACCACATTAATTACCCTGTGCCTGAGCTATTCTAAGTATTTTACACAGGTTATCTCTTTAAATCCTCAGAATCACCATGTGAGGTACACGCTGAGAGAGAAGATAAATAACTTGTTCAGGGCAACAAAGCTAGCAAATTCTAAAGCTGGAATTTGAGCCTGGAGTCCAGCCCCAGAGTTTGTGCAACTAATTATTATACATACCACTTTTTGTCAGCATTCTTGTCAGCTCCAACTTCATTATCTATCCAGAATTTTACAACTTCTCTCCACCTTCTCAACACTTCCCTGGTCTAAGGTGCCATCATCTTTTACCTGGATTATTTCAAAAGCTTCACATCTGATCTTCCTGCTTCTGATTTGCCTGTTCACAATCTGTTTTCAATGTAATAGCCAGAGATATTCTTTGTAAGTACTATTGAGTCAATTGGTTTGTTAAAACCTCCCAGTTTTTTTCATTTGATCCAGAATAACAGCCAAAGTCCTCTTTAATCTGGCTCTCTGTATTCACTCTTAACTCCCCCTTTCTTCTTGCTCACTGGCTCACGCACCCCTACTCCTGCACCAGCCTCTTTATTGTTCCTAAGTGAACCACAGTATTTGCTCTTGCTCTTCCGTTTGCCTGGAATATTCTCTGGGAGAGCCCTGGAGCAAACTGGTTCCTAAAAACCTCCTTAAAGTTTTTCTGCAAATGTTACCATCTCTGGTAAAACATTCCCTGGGCATCAATTTTTTTTTACCCCTATTGAGATATAATACAAATAAAATTGTAAGAGATTTAAGTGTAAATGTGAGATTTGATATGCATATACCTTGTGAAAGAATTCTGACCACTGAGTTAATTAACATCCCCATCACCTCACATATTCACCACCTCTCAGGAGCCTCCGTTCTCACCACCCTGGTCCTTCATTCCCTAGCCATTTTTTAAATTGCAAGTATTCTCTCAATTCCTCCTTGCTGTCTCTAGCAATACCATCTCTTCTCACTTAATTTTTATTAATTTATACAATAAGTCAATGTTATCAGTAAACAGATCTTTAATATGACTCTTCTTTGTTTTCTGTCTCTTGTGACAGGAAGTGGTAGAGTGTGTGTGTGTGTGTGTGTGTGTGTGTGTGTGTGTTTCCACTGCTTATATGTTAAAAATTTCTCATGATGCAGATAGCTGATTTAGATTTGTATTTTTATTCTTAAAAATATTAACACTTTAATGCATCTGGAACTTACTTGCCACATAATATGAAATAAAATTTTCTCTCAAACAATTTGATAATTTATCCCAACTACACTGAGTTGTGATACTTATTTTGTCATACACTAACATGTGTCTTTTTATTAATCTCTTTGGCCAGACTCATGTAAAGCCCATACTCTTATTAATGATTATAGTTTTAAAAAATGTTTCCATAGACAGTAGGGAAAGTTAACTAATCATCAATGATGAGTTAATATGCTCTTAAACATTTTCTACAGTATTTCCATCACTTTATTCTTTTTTTTTTTAATTTTTTAACGTTTATTTATTTTTGAGAGACATAGAGACAGAGTATGAGCAGGGGAAGGGCACAGAGAGAGGGAGGTATGGAATCTGAAGCAGGCTCCAGGCTCTGAGCCGCCAGCACAGAGCCCGACGCGGGGCTCGAACTCACAGACCGTGAGACCATGACCTGAGCCGAAGTCGGCCGCTTAAGCAACTGAGCCACCCAGGTGCCCCTCCATCACTTTATTCTTACAAAGGTAATTTGGAATGATGTTACTTACTTCCAAAATTGCACTTTGATTAGAATTCCATTAAAACTATAAATTATTTGGGGGGCACCTGGGTGGATCAGTTGGTTGAGTGTCGAACTCTTGATTTTGGCTCAGGTCACGATCTCATAGTTTGTGAGTTTGAGCCCTGCATTGGGCTCTGTGGTTGAGAGCTCATGGAGCCTGCTTGGGATTCTCTCTCTCTCTCTCTCCTTCTGACTCTCTCTCTCTCAAAATAAGTAAATAAACTTAAAAGAAAAACATAAATTATTTGGGAAAAATCAATCCCTTCAAGCTATTTAGTGGTTTATCGAAGAATATGCTATATTTTATTTATTTATATCCATTATTTGTTCCAAAAAGACTTTAGGTAGATTATATCAACTCATAAATTATAAAACTTTCAATAAGAGGATGAGGAAAATAGGACATGAGGAAGAAAACAAAACATAAGATCTAATTAAAAGTAAGCTCATTCATTGCACAAGATGCATTCCAAATGCTTCTGCACACTCACTAAGAGAATCCACAAATCTGTATTTAAGCTGCAGAGAAAATATTGCAATAAGGGAGCTCAATGGTTTCCCTAGTATTAAAAATTTTGAAACCAGAGACAAATTTCTCCCATAGATGGACTGAAAGTGAGACCCGAATTATAAGAAACAGCATCTTCGAAGATACCTTTAACTCCAGCAACAAACACTATAGAGTTGTAAAATAATATCCTATATTCTAAGTAATCACATAGCATCAAAATTCACTTCACTGAAAGTAACACTATTCAGACAGAATCAAAATGATATGATCCACATCCTGAGCTCACTCCTGGTGGACTTTCTTAATATAAGGGAAGCTTTAGAATACTTAGAGATTAGGGGGTGGCAATTAGTTTCAATTTATGTGCAATATCTGATTGGTTGTTGGCTGTATTGGGTGTAAACAATTCTGAGGCTTCCCTGAGGCTTAATACAAAGGAGGTCTGGGATCAACTACTGATAGCTAGTGATGGTTTAGGAGTGAGCAGGTACGGGTCTATAAGGCATTAGTTCACCTTATAGGAGAAATGAATGTATGTAGAGTTTCTAGAAAATCCTCTATAGAAATAAGTCGGTAAAAGATACAAATTTGCAGATCAAAAAACAGTGCAGACCCAAACCAGATAGTTCAAAGAAAACCATATGTAGACATTTTATACTCAGAGTACTGAAAATTGATGAAGGACCATAAGGCAAGCTGAAGGCCAAGCACAAGCTGGCACAACTCCCGCCCCCACCCAAGTGGGCTGTGTCTGATATTCCTCAAACATTCCTGGCTGCCCAAGAGCAAAAGAAAGGAAAGAAAACAAATGGTTAACTGATAGAGATCATAGTCATATAGGACACGAGTCTCCATCGGTTTATAAATATCTTAGTAAATTATAAGAAAAAGGCAATCTTATTAACAGCCTAATCTCAAGAAACCTATAGACTCAGTTCCCTGGAGTCCCAACATCACCCTCCCCTCCCTAGTGATGTGAGGAACAAAGGCAAGAAGAAAATGACAGGTGAAATTAAATTTCTTTATAACCTGCAGCCCACTGACACATACTTGAGGCAAATACTGAGTAGAACATTTCTCCAGAAACCCCCTACTGTCATAATGTTAATCCTTATTACAGAAAAAACAACCTTACCTTGACAATAGCAATCCCCTGGCATCTAATGTGTCCTCTTTAGCATATCAAAGTCCTTCTGGAGGCCTCCCTTTTGCCTTTACCTCCCCCAGCTTCAGAGTTTATAACCAGTCACTTTTCACAATCCAAGGGCAGCTCTTTCTGCCCACAAGTCCTGTTCCTATGCTTTAATAAAATCACCTTTTTGTACCAAAGATGTCTCAAGAGTTTGTTCTTGGCCATCAGCTCCAGTTCCCGCCACTCCAAAACCCCATCAAAAACTAAAGACAAAGAAAAAAGTTACTGAAAGCACCTGAAGGGGTGTATCACAGGATATATAGCAGAACAATGATCTGAACCACTGCAGAAACCATGGAAGACAGAAGACAAATAATATTTTTAAAGTGCTGAGTAAAAAGGACAATCAACCTAGAATTTCATACATAGCAAAAAAAAAAAAAATCCTGAAGAATGATGGCAAATAAAGACAATTTTTCGATGGAGAAAATTAAGAGAATTTGTCTCCATTGCTCTTCCCTAAAAGAAATGCTAGACAAAGTTTTTTAGGTTGAAGGAAATACCAGAGGGAAACTTGGAACTTTAGGAATAAAAGAAGAATGACAGAAATGGTAAACATTTTAGAAAATGTAATAGGCTATACATTTTCTTAAGTTATTTAAAATATATTTCATATATATAATATAATATATAATATCATCTGGGGGGAGGATTTCAATGTATGTAGATATAATACACTTGGAAATGATAACACAAAGGAGAAGACTTAAGGGGCCTACAAGGTTGTAAGCCCTCTATTTTTTGTTTGTTTGTTTGTTGTATTGAGTGATAATTTTATTATTACAAGTCACTCTTCTAGCATCAAGTATTATACAAGCTTATGACTATACAGGTAAGAGAAATCTTTGAAATTTCAGTTCTTATAAATTATTAGACTACATTTAAAGGGAAAATAAAGATATCATTTTATTAGAATTCTGCTTATTAATTATTAAAGGAGAGTGCCTATCATCACTTAGTGTTTATTTCTTAAAATTTCTAAAATATGGTAAAAACCATGTAACATTAAAATCACCATCTTAACCATTTTTAAGTACACAGCTCAGTATGTGTTAAATACAATCACAATATTGTACAAGAGATCTATAGAACTTTTTATCTTTCAACACTAAAACTCTATATGTGCTGAACATTAATTCTTATTCCCACCTGCCTTTGGTAACTACCATCCTATTTTCTGTTTCTATGGCTTTGATACTTTCATATGATACTTCATATGGTAGAATCATACAATATTTGGTATTTTGTGTCTGATTTCTCTTAGCAGAATATGCCTAAGATTTGTCCATGTAGTAGCATGTGACAGGATTTCCTTTTTTTAAGGCTGCATCATATTTCAGTGTGTGTGTGTGTGTGTGTGTGTGTGTGTGTGTGTGTGTGTATCACAGTTTTAATCCATTCACCTGGACACTTGGGTTGCTTCCACTTCTTGGCTATTGTGAATAACGCTGTGATGAACACAGGTCTGCAAATATCTCTTCAAGATCCTGCTTTTAATTCTTTAGATGTATGCCTAGAAGTGGGATTGCTAGGAAATTCTACTTTCAACTTTTTAGGGAAATTCCATGCTGTTTTCCATAGCAGCTGCACCATTTTAAATTTCCACAAACACTGTGCAGGGATCACAACTTTTCTACATCTTCACTGATGCTTGTTATTTTCTGTTCTTTTGAAAGTGGCCTTCCTGGTAGGTGTGAGGTGATATCTCATTGTGGGTTTTTTAAAAAAGACTTTATTTTTTTAGAGCAGCTTTAGGTTTACAACAAAGTTGAGAGGTATAGAGATTTCCCAGATACTTTCTGGCCCCGACATATACCTAATCTCCTCCATTATCAACATCGCTCTCCAGAATGGTACATTTATTCACTTATTTATTTATTTTTATCAAAGATGAATCTAACTGGACATATCATAATCACCTGAAGTCTACAGTTTACCTTAGAGTTCATTCTAGATATCGCATATTCTATGGATTTGGACAAATATATTCTAAGATATACTCATCTTTTATACAGAGTATTTTCATTGCCCTAACAATTCTGTATTCTGCCTATTCATCTCACTACACACACACACACACACACACACACACACACACACACACACACACACACCCATGGCAACTGCTGATCTTTTTATTGTCTCCATAGTTTTGCCTTTTCCAGAATATCACATAGTTGGAATCATAGAACATATAACCTTCTCAGATTGGTTTTGTTCACTTAGTAAGATACATTTAAAGCTCCTCAACATCTTTTCATGGTTTGATAGCTTATCTCTTTTTAGCACTGGATTATATTCCATTGTCTGGATGTACTAAAGGACATCTTGGTTTCTTCCAAGTTTTTGGCAATTATGACTAAAGTGACTATAAATATCCTTGTATGGTTTTTTTTTTGTGAACTTAAGTTTTTAACTCCTTTGGGTAAATAGCACAAGAGTGCAATTGCTATGTCATATGGTAAGAATATGTTTTACTCTGAAAGCAGTTGCCAAACTGTACAAAGTGGCTATACCACTTTTCATTCCCACCATCAATGAATGAAAGTATTCTGGTATTATTGGATGAAGTACTTCTGTTTACACTTATTAGGTTCAATCGGTCTACAGTGTTGTTTAAATCCTCTCTTTCCTCACTGATCTTCTGACTAGTGGTATAAGACTTCCATTTTTTATAATAAGTGGTAAGATATTAACTCTAAGAAAACAATGAAAAGTTATTTATATTTTTAAAATAAACCATTAAAATATGAAGTTATAATATCCAAATACCAATACATAAATTAAAATGTAACAGTTTTTAAAAATTCAAATATTCAAAACAAAGTATGAAAGGGGGAATAGAGGAACAAATACCAGAGGAAAAAAACCAGAAAAGTAATAAAATGGTCAACTTAATCCAACCACATATATCATTATACTAATATAAATGGTCTAAACACACTTATTAGAAGAGAGATTATCAGACTGGAGTTTTAAAGAGACTCAATGATAACCTGCCTATTAAAATAACTTAAATAGAATTATATAGATTAAAAGTAAAAGGATGAAAAAATATATATCATATTTATGGGAATTCAAAAGAACAAGAATGGCCAAAAATTTTTAAATAAATTTGGAGGATTCAGAATATTTGATTTAAAATTCATCATAAAACTACAGTAATTGAGATAGTGTGCTTTTAGCAAAAGAATGGACATACAAATCAATAAAACAGAATAGAGAGTCCAGGTATAGACCTATACACAAAAGCACAACTAATATCTCCGAGGAAAGAACAAAGCCAATTCTACAGGGAAAAGATAATCTTTTCCAGAAATGGTGCCTGAGACATTTGGTCATCCATATTCAAAAGAATAAACCTTAATATATACTTACATCTTATACTAAAAATGACTTAAAATAGGTCATAGATATAAATGTAAAATATAAAACTCTAAGAGAAAATCTTTGAGATCCTGGGTTAGACAATGATTTCTTAGACATGACATTAAATGTATAATTCATAAAAGATAAATGATTAATTGGCTTATCAAAACTAAAAATGTTTTGTTTGTGAAAGACATTCAGGGAATGAAATGTGAAGCCACAAACTCAGAAAATACTTTCAAGTTACATATCTGACAAAATATTCATCCAGAATATATGAAGAGCTCATAAAACTCAACAATAAGAAAGCCCAAGAGGGGCGCCTGGGTGGCTCAGTCAGTTAAGCATCTGACTTCAGCTCAGGTCATGATTTTGCAGGCTGTGAGTTCGAGCCCCACATCGGGCTCTGTGCTGACAGCTCATAGCCTGGAGCTTGCTTTTGATACTCTGTCTCCCTCTCTCTCTGTCCTTCCCCTGCTCATCCTCTCTCCCCCACCTCTCTCTCTCTCAAAAAATAAACATTAAAATTTTTTTTAAAAAAGAAAAAATAATATCCAATAAGCACGGGCAAAAGATTTGAACACATACCTCACCAAAGAAAATACATAGCGAATAAGCACATAAAAAGATAATCAACATTATTACTCTTTACAGAAATGTAAATTAAACATAAAATGAGAATCCACTCCCTAGGGACACCTGGGTGACTCAGTGGGTTAAGTGTCCAACTCTTGCTTTCGGCTCAGGTTATGATCTCATGTGATGAGCCCTGCATTGGGCTCTGTGCTGACAGTGTGGAGCTTGCTTGGAATCCTCTCTCCCTCTCTGCCTCTCTCTCTCTCTCTCTTTTTCTCTCTCGAAAAAATAATAATAATAATAAATAAATCAATACACTTAAAAGAATCCACTCCCCAGTTGGTTAAGCATCTGACTTGGATTCAGGTCATGATCTCATGGTTCATGAGTTTGAGCCCCATATCAGGCTCTGTGCTGACAGCTCAGAACCTGGAGCCTGCTTCTGATTCTGTTTCCCTTTCTCTTCTGTCCCTCCCCAACTTGTGCTCTCTCTCTCTCTCAAAAGTAAATATGTGAACTTCAAAAAAAAAAAAAAAACCACTCCCCATCTATTAGAATGACCAACCAACCAACAACACCTGTCAGTACTAATGTCTGGCAAGATTCAGAAGAACAACTAGGTCTCTCATACATCACTGGTAGAAATGCAAAATAGTATAGCCACTAAGAAAAATATCTTGGCAGTTTCTTATAAAGTCAAACACAATTACTTTGTACTCAGAAATCCCACTCATAGTATTTATGAGCATTTATGCAAATGAAATTAAACATGTTTGTACCAAAACCTGCTGACAAATGTGTATAGCAACTTCATTTGCCAAAAACTAGAAGCTACCCACATATCCTTCATCTGGAGAATGGGCAAACAAATCGTGTTAAATCTATTTAAAGGGACACTGCTTAAGAATAAAAGGCATGAGGGTGCCTGGGTGGCTGAGTCGGTTAAGTGTCCCATTCTTGATTTTGGCTCAGGTCACGATCTCGCTGTTTGTGGGTTCGAGCCCTGCGATGGGCTCTGCGTCAATGCAGGACCTGCTTGGGATTCTCTCTCACCCTCTAGCTCTGCTCAAGCTCTTTCTCCCTCCTCTCTCTCTCTCTCTCTCTCTTCTCAAATAAATGAATAAACATTAAAAAAAAAATTTAAAGAATAAAAAGGTATGAAATAGTGGTACCTACAACATATTTCAAATATGCTGGCTGAAAGAAGTTAGGTGCAAAAGTATAAATACTATATGGTTCCTTTTATTTGACATTCTGGAAAATGCAAAACTATATAGATAGAGAACAGACCAGTGGTACTGAGACTTTAAGAAGTAGGTCCGACTATAAAGTGGCAGCCCAAGGACATTTGAGCAGTGTTGAGACCGTTCTGTATCTTGACTATAATAGTGGCTACATAACTCTATGTGGTTGTCCAATCTCACAGAACTATACAACATAAAGATTGAATTTTCCTGTTTATAAATTTAAACTAAATTTTAATACCCCTCCCAAAATATCTTCTTGAGTCAGAAAATTGAATATATTTAATATATTGTGTTGCTTCTAAAGAGAATGAAAAATTCACTATCTTTAACCCTCGTTATTATTCTAACATTTCATCTTACCAAAGAAAAGTAATAGGATTCTTGTCTTCCTATTATAAAGGCATCCATGTACCTAGCAGTGTTGCTAAAATACTCTGTCAAAGGGATGGAGGAAGGAAAGAAGAGATGATGTGCTTTTTGATAAATCTTTGCTGCTATATATGTGGTTGTTCTATAAGCAAGAGAATCTGCTATCTTGGTAGTTTTCTGAATAGAGTTGTCTAACAAGAAGAATCAATGAAGCTATTGGCTGATTAATCAGCATGAAAACACAGAATGCCGCTATCTTTCTTAATAGTGAAAAGCGTAGACTTTAAGAACAAATAGGGCAGAACACATATAGTGTGGGACTCACTTTCTCTAACCCTAACTCATTGTTCTCAGCCACCTATTTATATCTGCATGGTGATTAAAAATAAATTTTAATAAATGATATATAGGGGTTTTGGTGGGGTAGGAAATGACATTGTAATAGTGTGGGATCGGATTGATTCAATCCTGTAAGTAATATCTGATGTAATTAATGTTAGTCTTTGAAATTCTCAGTGTCTCTTGGCCTAAGTCATTATCTACTTTACCCCCATCTGTTTCTATTTCCTTTATTCAATAGAAGAAAATAAAATACTTTCATTTTAGGTGAGTTATGGATTTTGTTAATTCCTCCCCAAAGCTACCAATGTTAACGGAACAGGCAACTCCATCAAGGTCTTAACCAGCTTAAAAGGTAGACATTAAATTATTTAGTCAAAAGAAAAATCATTACAGTGAACACATACAGATCATACTCAGCTTTTTCCCTACAATTAACATTCTGTTTTCAATCTCTTGCAGCTCTTCTTTCCCCAAGCCCAGGTTGTATTCTTGTTGTGGCCATGCAAACATTAGGGATAAGAAGAATTGACAGAACAAAACTTAAAACATAAACTTTATATATAAGTATATATTCAAGTCTATAATATCTTTACTTTGTATCAGACCACTCTCTGTTAACACAGTTACTCTAGAAACAAATACTATAATGACAAATTTTCTAATGTGAATAATATTCTGAGTACCTAAGCGTTAAACTCTAAATTTAGTTTGATGAAGTAACATGAGGATTTATTAAAATTTGAACAACATGCCATTTTCTGCTTTTGCCTAACTCACCGAAGGGTGCCTCGAATATATCGAGTCCTATTTATGATGCACGTTAGTGTTTGGCATCCAGAACGAAAGGAGAGAAGACATGTGGACCACGAAGGAGGCAAACATAAGCTGTAATGACCATGGAACAGGAGAGCACATGAAACCTTTATGCCTAGGGGGAAATGGGGAGATAGGACGGCCAACCTAAAATCCGGCATGTCCTACAATGTTACCCTATCTTGAGTAAAAAACTCAAGTCTATAATTCCTTTGTCCCTCTACGTCTAAAATTACTGTTCACAACCTTCTTTCCCCAGCCCCCTCCTTATCACAGAGTCACTATCGCCTCCCCTCACCCCGTAATTTTGTTCCCACCTCTAACCAGCTCAATGTTTACAACGGTGTACATTAATTGAAAAGACCAAATATTTGTCTACTAGAGTAGGATGTTTCTTTGATAGACAACTTTCAACAGGTTTCCCATAGAAACATTGTATTATTGCTATATTAATATAAAACTATATCTTAGATATATTTAGACTTGGCTTCACCAAGAGATATAAATACCCTGTATAGTATTTTCCTCCAAACAAAAATGTCTTCCAACTTCTAAACAATTAATTTACAATCAAATTTTTGGAACCCCACCCATTGTTACAGTAGCAATTTCAGGTATATATTTTTGTATCTAAATTGTTTTCTTCATTACTGTAAATTTCTGGGCACAAGGGATAAGGCTAAACCTTGTATTAAATTAGTAAAGAAGATATCTACTTTGTGCCATAAGCCAGGCTCTAGATAAAAGGAAATTAATCACCACCTATTGTTTATTACATACAAATTTGGCTGTGGTCTATGCTAGTCCCTTTCCTGTGGGAACTTAAAATCAAATACAGGCTATCCTAATAAAGCCTATAAAGGCCCATGAAACACATAAACTAAACAAGAAGTATTTATCAGTCAAAACATAAATCGAATTAAGTGAGAGCTGATCTTCTCAGAAGAATAATCCCCAAAGCACTCAGGAAGGTTACGATGCATCCCCCTTGCAATAGTGAAGGGCTGCACAGGTGGCTCTCCCTGAAGCACTTCGCTCTGGGGAGGACTGTGATCTGCACCTGGAGCATCTGAACGTCCAGGGTCCATTCTGGTCACAACATGCATTGTTATGTAAACTAACAGCGAGGTGAGTTTAACTCTGTTTTGACCCTTTCTCTATTCTATATAGTCACTCCAGACTTGGAATTTCACCTTCCATTTTGAAAATAAGGAATTCCTTCCACTGTAATATGCTGATTTAGTTAAAGGACATAAAGAAAATCAGACCTCCCACAAATATATAATTGGAAAAGAGAGGAGTATTTTAGTAGCCTTTTTAAGATAATTTGATACCCACCAAAACGTGGTAAGTGGTACTTTCTTTTTTTTTTTTTTAATTTTTTAATGTTTATTTTGAGGGAGAGAGAGACAGAGTGAGAGCAGGGGAGGGGCAGAGGCAGAGAGAGAGGGAGACACAGAATCTGAAGCAGGCTCCAGGCTCAGAGCTATTAGCACAGAACCCGATGTGGAGCTCGAACTCATGAACCATAAGATCATGACCTGAGCCGAAGTTGGAACTTACCCAGCTGAGCCACCCAGGCGCCCCGTAAGTGGTACTTTCTTAAAGGGTAGTTGCAATATGGAATCTAAAACTGTATCAATAAACTTATGTACTCTATCACATTAAACTAATTTGTCTATGTTGAATTTTGCATAGATCTTTTATCCATGCAAGCTTTGGTAACAGCACACATTGGCCATTTGGGAAATACTGGATCATTGAGCTATGCAGACCTTCTAAATACTGAAACATTTCACGTACAATATAAAGAAACACATTTCTTAATATCTCTAACAATCTTTTCAGTAAAGTGTTTATGAATTGGGAAGCTGTCAAGTTCATGTTGGTAGATACAAATTTTCCAAAATTCTAATTCTCACTTAGAATGTCTAATTTTATCATTGGCACTGTTTTCAGTAGTGTGCTATAGTGCATGCTGTAGTTTGCAATAGTTTGTGAGACCCAATTATCTATTCTCAACTCTGTTCTGTGACATCAAGTTGGTAACTTGAAATCAGCCATGCTGAGAGTATTCACAGCACAGAAATTGGCTACCAACCTACAAAACTGGGATCATCTTTCTCTCACAGAGAGCTAGCTGTTAAACATTCATCAGGACATTGCTGGTTGTTTTCCTTAAAGTGACAGAATTACATTTTGTTGAAGATAAATTTTCTACCAAATACTCTAAATTTGAATAATATTAAGTTGCCTGAAAGTTGTTATTAAAAAAAAAAAGAAGTTTCATAAAAAAGTAATTCCTTCATCTTACAATTCAAACTATTGGGCAAATACTTTTCCTCTGGACAAACTAGGTACTTCTCAGGACACGATATGCTTTATGCATATTTTCCCTCCATTGAAACAAAATAATAAAAATTAATTGTACTCAGTGTCAAACTGTAATAAAATTAATAATTTTTTACTGCTTCTTAAGGAGAAGCAGTTTTACACTTTCTTAAGGAGATGGCAGTTTTACCTACATTGCTTTTCAACACCTAAGCAAATGTCAACATGGTGGAAAACACAACTAACATCTTAGTATTTTTTTGAAAATAGTTTTATGATTTCTCTGAAAGTATCTCAGGATCTCCAGTAATTCTATAGTCTCTATGTTGAGCATCATTGCTTTAGACAAACAGACACCTGGAAACTTTACCACCAATATACTACCACTTAAAAAGTCTAAAGAAAAAAAATGCCTAAGCAAGGCATCAAATGATATCAAATGATATCAGAGGATATCAGAGGATTTAAGATGTAAGAAGGGATAATGAAAAGATAAAATGATAAGCCTGTGTTAAATATGATAATGATATGAAAATAAGTATGATATGATAAGCTTGAAATAATACTCATGTATATGTTGAGGGATTAAATAAGCAAAAGGGAGCTACATAGCAAACTTAAAGTATTTAATTCAGGAGAGAAGACAAATGAAAATAATATGTTTTAAATTGCGGATTTTTTTTCTTTCACTTATTTTATTTTACTTTTAAGATTTTATTTAAATTTCAGTTATTTAACACACAGTGTAATACTAGTTTCAGGTGTACAATACAGTGATTCAACATTTCCATACAACACCAAGTGCTCATCACAGCAAGTGCACTCCTTCATCTCCATCGCCTATTTTACCTATTCCCTAAGCCACCTCCCCTCTAGTAACAATAAGTTTGTCCTGTATAGTTACGAGTCCATTTCTTGATCTGCCTCCCTCTCTCTTTTTATTTTCCTTTGCTCATTTATTTTATTTCCTAAATTCCACATGTGAGTAAAATCATATGGTATTTGTCCTTCTCTGACTTATTTCACTTAGCATGATACACTCTAGTTCCCTCCATGTCATTGTAAATGGAAAGATTTCATTCCTTCTTATGGCTGAGTAATATCCCATTGTGTGTGTGTGTGTGTGTGTGTGTGTGTGTGTGTGCGTGTGTGTGTGTACCACATTTTTTTTATCCATTCATCAATAGATGGACATTTGCACTACTTCCATAATATACTGTAGATAATGCTGCTACAGACGTCAGGGTCTATGTATCCTTTTGAATTAGGATTTTTGCTAATCTGGGTAAATACCTAGTAGTGCAATTGCTGGATCATAGGATAGTTTTATTTTTACCTTTTTGAGGAACCTCCATACTGTTTTCCAGAGTGGCTGCATCAGTTGGCATTCCACCAACAGTGCAAGAATGTTCCCCTTTCTCTACCTCCTCACCAACACTTGTTGTTTCTTGTGTTGTTGATTTTAGCCATTCTAACGGGTGCGAGGGGATATCTCATCATGGTCTTGAATTGCATTTCCCTGATGATCAATGATGTCGAGTATCTTTTCATGAGTCTGTTGGCATCCATATGTCTTCTTTGAGAAGATCATGTCTTCTGCCCATTTTTAATTGAATTATTTGTTTTGGGGGTGTTCAGTTTGATATGTTCTTTATATATTTGCCTATTAGCCTTTTATCAGACACGTCATTTGCAAATATCTCCTCCCATTCCATAGGCTGCCTTTTAGGTTTTTTGACTGTTTCCTTGGCTGTACAGAAAGTTTTTGTCTCGATGAAGTCCCAATAGTTGATTTTTGCTTTTTCCCTTGCCTCAGGAGACATATCTAGAAAACAGTTGCTACAGTCAATGGCAAAGAGGTTATGGCCTGTGTTCTCCTCTAGGATTTTTATGGTTTCAAGTCTCACATTTAGGTCTTTAATCCACTTTGAATTTATTTTTGTGTTTGTTGTGAGAAAGTGGTCTAGTTTCATTACCTTGCATATAGCTGTCCAGTTTTCTCAGAATCATTTGTTGAAGAGACCATCTTTTTTCCATTGGACATTCTTTCTTGTTTTGTCAAAGATTAGTTTACCATATAGTTGTGGGTTAATTTCTGGGTTTTCTATTCTGTTCTATTGATCTATGTGTCTATTTTTTGTGCCAGCACCATACTGTTTTGATCAATACAGCTTTGTAATGGACTTGAAGTTTGGAATTGTAATGCCTCCAGCTTTTTCTTTTTCAAGGTTGCTTTGGGAAACTGCTGATTTGTTTCAGAAAAGGGACAAGATATTAACTTTAGACCACGGTAAGTTAAATATGAATGCTAAAATTCTATAGGAAACTGCTAAAATATTAGAAATGCTATATACATCCTACATTATACTTTGAATAGGCAAATGACAAAAATTAAAGGAGAGTAAACTGAGAAAAGGGGATTGAAAAAGATCATAGTACTTAAGAATGTTTGTAATAAAAACTACTAAGAAATTCATAAACTTACCTTGTTAAAAGGGAAATATTGAGGATTTCTGCTTGTGTCTATGATAGATTAGTTTCTAAAAACCATCCTTTCCACGGAGAATAATTGCTGGCTATAATAAAAATGAATAAACACCTATTTTAACACATCAGAGAGCAGCAAAGACACCCAGGGCTTAAGCAGCCCAGATTAGAGAGAATGGAGACATGCTAAGATGACCAAGATATCCTTTGCTCCTTTGCTCCTAGAAATATTTTGCCAGAGAGTAATTGTCAACCTAGAGATCTAGCAGAAAGCAGCAGCTTGAACCTTTAAGATTCTTGCAAGCCTGAAGAGAAAACAGAATTTAATGCTACAAAGACAACAAGAACTTGAGGGACCAAGATCCTGGAGTTTAAGAGATTATAAAGAAAAAGGCTGACATTCTGCATTGCTTTTTCTCTATGCTTCATAAGAGATCTAAAGGCTGAGAAACTAGTTCTCATGTGAAATTCTCCATCTTGACATCTTATTTTCTTGAATATATTAATCACAATTATTTTAAAGTTCATGTATGATACTTCTAAAATCTAGTTCACCTGTGAATCTATTCCTATTAACTGCTTTCCTTGTTTGTTTCTGATCATTTTTTGTCACTTGGCTGGTCTCATACATTTTTATTTCAATACTGAGCACTGTGTATGTAAGACTGTAGATTATCTGGTTGTTGCTGTTTTCCATCTAAAGAGATTTAATTTTCTTTTGTCAGTTAGTTAGATTGGGCCACATCTTACTTCTAACAGACACATTTGCATATTGGTGAAAAGTTTTAATCAACATAAATATTTAATTCTAAACTTCATATATCTTACAGTATAATTTTAAAAAAATCGAACAAAAAATAAACTGAACAAGGAAAACAAATAAATCCACCATGTAATACTCAGTAATTTACAGCTCAAGAAAAGTAGTCCCAGTAAAAACAAAGACTAAACAAGACAACTAATAAGTTTGAACTAATGAAAATTACAGACACTATGTCATATGTGTAAGGAACTAGTACATGCTCCTTAAAAATACACATTTCTCACTGAACTAGGACATTTACTAAAATGGCCAGGCTTTAGGCTATTAATCAAATCTCAAAAAAATGTCAATCCAACAGAGTATTTTCTTTTATCAGAATACAATTGAAACAGAAATCAATAACAATATATCTTTAAAAACTGCATGTATTTGGATATTTTAAAACTTTCATAAATGATCCACAGACAAGAAAGTCATAAAAATTAGAAAAATATTCAGAACTAAATAATGAGGAAAACAGAAAATCTCATACGTCACATATCTAAAATGTGTGATGGTTATTTTATATGTCATCTTGACTGGGCTAAAGGATGTTCAGATAGCTGGTAAAACATTACACCAGATGTGTCACTGAAAGTGTTTTCCAAAGAGATTAAAGTTTGAATTGGTAAATTGAATAAAGCAGACAGCCCTCTCTACTATGAATGGACATCATCCAATCCATTGCTGGCCTGAATAGACCAAAAAGGCAAAGGAAACGTGAATTTGCTCTGTCTGCTTGATCTGCATCATCCATCTTCTACTGCTGTGAACACCAGGCGCTCCTGTTTCTAGGGCTTTCAGACTCAAGATCACATGAATTTTTATCACCAGCCCCTCCCCCAACACACACACACAGACTCCTCAGGTTTCAGACTTAGTCTGAATAACACCTCTGACTTTCCTGGTTCTCTGGCATGCAGAGGCACTTCATCTGGGACTTTTCAGCCTCCATAATCAGGTGAACCAATTCTTTTCTAACATCTGTTATTCTGTTTCTCTAGTATATTGTGGATTTCATTAAAAAATATATGAGCAAGAAATTATACAGACTTAAATGCTCATGTTAAGGGGGAAAAAAGGCTAAAAGTTCATGAAATAAGCCTCCCTCCAATTTAAGTTAGGAAAAGCATAACAAAATAAATCAAAAGAAAGTAGAAAGAAGAAATAACTAAGACCTAATAAAATTAATGAAATAGAAAACATAAAATGAATAAGATCAACAAAGCTAAAATTTGATTAATGAAAAACTCAGGAAATTTTATAAATCTCAAGCAATAGTGATGAAAAATAAACAAAACACAAATAATAATATTTAAAATGAAAAAGAATAAATTGTTATAGCAAAGATTTCCAAAGACAGTAAGAGTACAACTTGAAGTCTTAGATCAAAATACATTCCTAGGAAAAATTAATTTACTAAAATGAACTAAACACAGAAAAGGAGAGTTCCTTTAAAAAAAAAAGTTTATTTATTCAGAGAGAGAGAGAGAGAGAGAGAGAGAACATGCACACATGTGGAGCTGGAGAAGAGGGGCAGAGAGAGAAGAGAGGATCCCATGCAGGCTTGACCTCAGGCACCTAGGAACCGTGAGATCATGACCTGAGCCAAGATCAAGAGTCTGATGCTTAACCTATGAACCACCCAGGTACCCCAGAAAAAGAGAGTTCTAAAACCATTTTAAAAAATTGAATAAGTAGTTAGCATATACCCACAAATAAAATAGCAGGTTCAGATGATTTTAAGGTGAATTCTACCAAAATTCAAAGCCAGTTATTTCCATAGTTATATAAAGTCTTCTAGAGGTTGTAAGCAAGGGTAGTTTTCACAATGCATTTTATGAGGTTAGCATTATCTATCAAAACTAGATAAAACTAGATAACAACCTTAAAAGAATAAAAAAAATATAGACTAATCTCAGTTGCAAACACAGATTTGAAATCTAAATAAAATATATTAATAAATGTAATTTATAAATGTGTTTTTAAGCTGTATTTATTCCAGAAATGCAGATTTGAGCAGACCGTAGAGAATCTACATTATTCTTCACATTACATTACATGATCATCTCCATGGATTCAATTAAACATTTGTTTCTGTTCAAAATTCTTCTTGAACTAGGAATAGAATTTATTTCCTTAATCTGACAATGGATATCTTCAAAAAACCCAAAAACAAACAGGCTATTCAATATAAATGTGAAAGCAGTCCTTTAAAATCAGAGCCAGATAATAAGTCTTGAGACCACATTTGGTATTAGAAGTACTAGATGGCTCAAACCTACAGGAGAAGGCAGGCACCAAAAGGAATAGAAGGTAAGTAAAGCTAAATTATTGTATTGATATGAATTGCCTACATGGAAACCCCAAAACAATATATAGACAAACTATTATAATTAATAGTAGAGTTCAGCAGGAGATTAGATATAAGATCAATATGTAAAAATCAATTACATTTTTAAGCCAACAGCAAGGTAGTAGAAAATGTAATCAAAACAAAAAAATATGATTTTCAGTAGCAACAAAGGCTATAAGGTATTTATGGTATCTAAGAATAAACCTAACAAAAGATATTATAAGGACACTTTTGGAAGATATTAAAGAACTAATAATAATAATAATAATAATCAGAGCATGGAGTTGGAGCTGACACAAGATAAGGCTGGGGATATTGTCAGAACCAGATCATTATGGAATCTGGGGTCTTATTTAGTGGTTGGAAATAATTTTGAGAGCAATGAGTATCCACTGAAAGAGTTTAAGTAAGGAAAAACACATACTATGTCAGACTGGCAACGGTATGACTATATTGAAGAGGGTGATGTTTGGGATCAGAAAACAACTTAGGAGGCTTTTTGAGCTGTCCTGGTGAGATGAGGGTGACCTGAACTAGGGTGCCCAAAAGGTTCTTCCTGGTTTGGTCTTTACTGCTTCTCCAGCTTATCCTTTATCAATGTCATCTTGTACTCTATGCTCTGTTTGTTCTTGCACCTTAATGAGCTCCACATGGTTTCTTATACCTCCAGACCTATTATGAAACCCTGTTTGCTGGGACACTTTCCAAACTACCTTTCCCTGACATTGGTCTAGGTAATAGTCACCTTTTAAATCTAAGCTTTGCTGCTATATCCAGTTGAAAAACTTTCACTGCCCCTCCAAAGCTGAAGCAGTTTATTCACATAATATTCTTTTCATATTTCTATTGTAATGTCTAAAACAATGTATTTGAAATGGTGTCTTTATTCTGCTGCTTCCTCTGTTGACTGAAAGCATCTCTAAGTCAGAAAGCTAAGTCTGATTCACCATTGTATTTCTAGCACCTAATATATACTTAGGTTTCAAAAAATATTTGTTGATGTGTGAGACAGAGAGACTGAGGTGGGGAGGGTGAGAGAGAAGGAAGGAAGGAAGAAAGGAAGGAAGGAAGAAAGGAAGGAAGGAAGGAAGGAGGGAGGGAGGGAGAGAGAGAGGGAGGGAGAGAGAGAGGGAGGGAGGAGGGAGGGAGGAAGGGAGGAGGGAGGAAGCCAGGCAAAAAGAAAGAAGTTGTTTGATATTTCCAAAGGCCATTTCAGATCTCAAATAGAAGACTGGTGATAATTTTTTAAGTGCCACTGCAAATTTAATCCTGTCTGGAAAATGTAGCTAAAGTGGTATTTTGACCTGCACAATCTTAATGTTGGGTAGAAGAAGCGGTGGCTATTGGCCTGCGTGAAGGTACAAAGCAGAAGTTAGCAAACTATAACCTATAGACTATAAATGGCCTTCCATCTGCTTTGCAGATAAAGTTATATTGGAACACAGTCACATTTATTCATTTCTATATTGCCTACAACTGCTTCCATTTTACGACGTCAGTTGTTGTAATGTAGACCATAAGGTCCACAATGTCTGAAATATTTGCCACCTGCGCTTTTACAGAGAAACCTTGACAACTCTTGGTGTAGAGTCAGAGCTCACATGCTCAGCTGAGAGCTTCACAATTACAACTATCTCCTGATGGCAGAATAACATAAAAGAACTTCTGCTTTTTTTCAAGTTCAGTTCTTGGTGCAGTGAATTGGTTTAGGCAACATGACAAAGCACCTTGAGGTAATAGATTATTTTGTAAAAAAAAAAAATAATGAGAGAAAGAGAGAGAGAATGCCGCTGGCAAGACTTAATAGTTGAATGTCTTCTTGATATAGGAAAAGAAATCCTTTCCACTAATGTAAAATCTGTAAGAATAGAGTCATCAGATCCAGCCCATGGTTTTCTCTTGTCATTTTAGAGCATGTCTCACCCTTATGAAAAATATGACTGGTAGTTCTAGAGGCTGCTCGATTTTTATTTTAGGAAAATGGCTGGTCGTGGCTGAGACTACAGAACTCTTTTTTTCAAAGTGCTTCCTTTTACGAAGACTCAAAGAATATTCACCTTTTGTGGCTATTCACGTTTTAACCAAGCACAGTCACTTCTCAAGTCAGGTCTCATTACACAAATATTTCCTTAAGAGATATTGACTTAATCCAAATAAAAAGGCACTTCAAGAATTTACATATTTTATTATGGCTATAAGTTACTATTTTCAAGAATTAATATAAAAGCCTAGGATGCTTTTAAGATTGGAAAAGTCACACTTGGTACTATTTATCAAAAATTGGAAAGTGATGATGCTAGAAATATTATACTGATTAGTTTTCCTTGGATGCTTCAAAAAATAATTGAGCAAACCATCAATTAATCATTTTGCAGTTACATAAAAAATAACTCCCTGGAATAAAAATGTTCATAGTTTTATGATCAGCTATTCCTTTCAGCTGTCCTTCTAGAGCTATAAAATTATGTCTGACAGTATTTCAACAAAAATGCTGGTACGCTTGGGCGTTTTTGTTCGTTTGTTTTTTTTAATGTTTAATTATTTTTTGAGAGAGAGAGCATGAGCAGAGGGGAAAGGCAGAGAGATAATGCCACAGTGATTTGATTTCAGGAACCAACTGTGAGATCACGACCTGAATCAAATCCAGAGCTGAAGTTTCACCCACTGAGCCACCCAGGTGCCCCGGTATGTTTGTTTCTTATGGGGCAGAATTTACTTTATTTGCAAATGTATCTTTTCATAGGCCTTAGATCTTCTTAAAAAGTTGTGTATAAACATAACTTATAGTAACATGTGTCCAGAATATATGTTGTTCTTTTTTTTTTTTTTTAATCTGAGAAATCCAGATTAAAGTCCTGGTTCTTGCATTGTGTTTTAGGTGATTCCATGGGTTATTTAATCTCTCTGAATTTTAGTTTCTTGTCTACAAAATGGGAATATTGATAGAACTTATCTTATAGGGTACTGTGAGAGGATTAAATGAGCTAACAAATGTAAAGCTATATCACACTGTCTTCAATATGATAAATATTAAAAAATATGTTATTATTATGCTACCTTCATTGGGAGAACTATGATATTTTAGTATTAGTAAAAGCTCCTTGGTAAAATCAGTTGTTATACCCATAAGCTTTCTATTACTTGACTGAGATTTGGTTTGTTATTTAAGTTTTTTGTACGTTTTGCTTTCTTATTTTTAGTAAATTTGTTTCCTAGGTGGATTTTCTTAAAGTAAGTGAGCTTTACCCAGCATTCCAGCATTACTGGCAGACTGAGACTCAGACCATAATTACTTGGCATTACCTTTTAATAGACATGGTGAACCTGCATCACTCATGTCCCCACTTCACTCTTCCACGTTGGGAAACACATCATTAATCAATGACAACACTTCTTTTCTACCTGAGTTCTAAAACAAGCTCAAAATCCTCTCAATACATCACCCTTAGAAGATAAGAACAGTAGATCAAAGATAATATATGAGCTGAAATCTGGTTGGCATCCCTGATTTAGGAGATAGTGTCTGTTAAACTCTCATTATCTGTATCCTTTATCCCCTAATACCTTCCATTCCTTTCAGTTCTTCTCTTCCATGTCTGTATTTTTACCTGCCTAAGTGTTGGGACCAACCCCATCGTATCTAAAGTCCACTGCTAACACTGATAATAAGATGTTGCTTATGGAATTTCTGTATTACAACAAGCTCCCTAGAAAATCATAACTGCCCTTATAGAGTTTACAGTCTACTAACTAGATTATATAAGCATTAATGAATTGTCACGTTCGACAATTTTAAATTCTAGTTGAATTAAGTACTACAAAGGACAAATCTATAACGGAAGTCCTGACTAAATCTAGTGAGTCAGAAAGGGCCTCCCTAAGATAGTGATGTTTGTGCTGAGATACAAAAGATGTTTAGGACTTAAACAGCAGGAGAAGTCAGAATATTCCTGCCAAAACACCAGTATGAATGCAGATTTAGGGAGGAACTCAGAATATTTAGAAAACTGACAGGGTCTGTGGTAGAAATGTGGACTGAGGATGGGGGGCATATGGCTAGACAGGTAGGCGAAGGCTAAATCATTTAAGACCATTGGGAGTACATTAGGTATTTGTGACTTCAGGCTGCCTGGGTGGCTCAGTCGGTTAAGCATCCAACTTTGGCTCAGGTCATGGTCGGTCTTGCGGTTTGTGGGTTCAAGCCCTGAGTCAGGCTCTGTGCTGACAGTGTGGAGCCTGGAGCCTGCTTTGAGTGTTGTGTCTCCCTCTCTCTCTGCCTCTCTCTCTCTCTCTCTTTCAAAAATAAAAAACATTAAAAAAAATTAGTTATGACTTCATCATAATATGTCGAAAGCAATGAAAAGGTTAACCAAGGGAACAACATGAGTAAATTTGTGTTTTTAAAGATTATTATTTAAAGATTATAAAGATTTTAAAGATTATTACTATCAAAACACCATTTGGTAGACTGATTAAGTCGGGTAAGAATGCGTGCAGGAACTCAAAATTGGAGGCTATTAGAGTAGTCCAAATAAGAAATTATATTAACAGATTATAGAAAGATGTGGAGGAAGATGAAAGATACTTAAGAGAGAAAATCAACAGGGCATTATGTATGACATGTGATAGGTGAAGAAAAGGAAGATTATGGATGATACCTCGGAATCAGGGGCACATGATGTCATGCACTGAGTTAAGAAATGTTGCACAAGGATTAGGCGTGAGTGGAAGATGAGTTCGGTCTGGGGCATATTTAGTTGGCTATACACTTGAGGTGTTCGAGTGGTAATAAGGATGCAGTTGGAATGCTTGTACCTGAAACTCCAAGAACTCTGACAAAGAGATATAACTTTATTAGTCATTGACATATAGTGATAGTTTAAATTCTATGTGTGGAAATGGTATTCTGCCAAGAGAAAGGAGAAATTGGAATCAGAAATGGTACCCAAATTCAGACTTGAGATCCCTGACATTGACAGGTCAGGCGGATGGAAAGAGACCTTTAGAAGAGGTGAAGTGTTTAAGGAATAGAAGGAGAATTCAAAAGGAAACCAGAAATATGTAGTGTCTTCGTGGTCCAGAAAAGACAGTTTCAGAAAAGAGTAAATTTAAAGCATCAAATGCTACACTTGGTCTTAGCCAAAAGGCCGAGAAGCGGTAAGAACATCAAATGCTACTGAGGTAAATTAAAGTGGAGGTTTAGATTTAAACACGGAGCTCATTGGGAGATCTTAAATGGGAGCTTCCTGGGGCTGGGCACTAGAGTAGCTAAAGGTTGTGTGATATGTGAGGAACTGGCATTAGCGAGCACCAAGAAGAACAGAATTGTAGGAAGGAAGTTCAGGGAGCCTTGGTTTGTTTTTTCAGACGGGAAAGACTTGAACATATTCATACTCATGAGAAAGAACCTATAGAGTAGGAACATCTGAAAGTACAGTTGAAATGTTTATTCATTTTTGAGAGAGAGAGAGAGACAGAGCACAAGCAGGGGAGGGCAGAGAGAGAGACACACACAGAAACTGAAGCAGGCTCCAGGTTCTAAGCTGTCAGCACAGAGCCTTGATGCGGAGCTTGAACTCACAAATCGTGAGATCACGACCTGAGCTGAAGTCAGACACTTAACTGACTGAGCCACCCAGGCGCCCCTTGGAAGTACAGTTGAAAGGAGAGGTATTGGATAGCTTAAGGTTCCTGGAAAGGAAAAGGCAGGTGTGGAGGTCAGAGTACAAGTGATAGTGTTAGTCATAGGTAGGAGGAAAGGTGCCTCTAATGAGAGGAGGGACAGAGGGAAGACTAGGACAGATGAAGGCAGATGTGGCAGCAATAATCAGGGGCTACAGGAAAGGCATAGAGTGTACAAATGTGAGATTTTCCTCACATGACTAGCTTGAGATCATTATGGCTTATGTGAACTAAGTCTAAATTTGTGCTCTAGAGATAATAGCATCCAACGCTCTCCTTTAAAAAACAAAAACAAAAACATGAAACTCTTTTCCTAATGTGCCCTTAGGAAATCAGAAGAAAGCAAGAGTTAAAGAGTTCTAACATTTTTGGGTTGCTTTAAAAGAGCCTCCACAAGGTGATTTTTTAAAATTATAGAGAAACTGAATCCACCTCAAATTGGCAGAGATGGGGAGAGTTGTTGGTGTGGCTCTGCCTTCCCCTGTCAACAGGTATAAAGAGTTTTCCTCCTTAAAGTAATATAGCTTGGGCTCAAAGGCTATATAAAGGTTTACTTTACATAGATAGCTTTTACAAACCAGTATATTCCTTTGGAGTTAAAAAGATATGCACCTTTGAAACTTGATTAGAGACAGAGATATTATGGAGGCAACTTAAAACTTACTTCTTTGGTATGGAGAGAAAGAAAGATGATAAAACAAGTTAATAGTCACCTGAGCACAGACATGGAAGAGTATCATCCCATTAATTTTAGGAAAGCTGGGAGTCACGTCATTACCTCTTCGCTGCCGTGCCAACACAGGACTGGCCTTAATGAGCACCACTGCACCGAGTGGATTTCACCAGCCCCTCATATCCTTTTTCCCATCTCATCTCAAAATAACTGACCACAGTATGTTTCAATTAGAAAAACCTTCAGTGATCTCACTACCAACTCATTATCTATAATAAAAATAGCCAGAAATTTAAGGAAAAGAATAATAGGTTTTCATATAGTAATTCTAACAGCCTCTAAAAAGAAAGCTTTCAAATATTTTGAATGCTAAGGACTTTCCTGCTGTTTTATGCAAAGGAATAAAGCTAAGAGTTTTTACTTCCAAGAACCTAGTGACAGAAACTTCCCCCTTTTCCTTCTTCTGGAGTAGGTCTTCCTTCATTGTCTGTTTAACACAACAAAACGACATATTTAAGCTACTTTACAACATTGTGGGGTATTCTCAATAAATAAATTAGGTATCTAACTCATACGCAGTATCTCATTATTACGTTCAGTCTGATGAAACTAATTCATTAAATTAGGCTCTTGTCTTTGCTCCGGGTTTCAGTCTCCAGTCAGCTAAAAAACTCCTACTGTTCCACTTACCCATTTGTTCTTGTTGACTCAATCTTTGCTTCCTTCCCAGCTTGAGATTGCTTGTTCAGTTATGCAGACCTTAACTTCTTGGTTCTATCTACCTGATTTCCAAGTAAATATAGATCTTTCTGTTTAAGTTGTTTACAAGTTACTTTTCACTTCATATTGAACTGTGGCTCTAGGCAATCCCTGAAGAAAGAGTTGTATATGCTCCATCCTCTCTCTATATATTGCCTCCGATTTGAAAACTCAAATGTCTACAGAGACCCAGCAGGTGTCATGAACAAGAGAACTGATTGAGGGGTAAGGCAAAAGAAGTCCAAGAGAGAGCCGAGAAAAAATGTCTCCTGGGCATCTCTCATTTCTTGCAGGGCAAACCTGAAGGCAACCTGCTTTGGCCACCTGGATTAGAATGACACCTATTTAAAGGAGCTGTCTGAGAATGCTGTCTGCCCAGAACTTTTAGAGGAATTTGCAGTCTCCAATGCAAAGCAAAAACTGCATATTTTACTGGACCCAGCTACCTAATTTGCAGGAAAACTACATTAAACACCTGGGGTTATTTTCAGACAGTCCTGTTCCTTGTATTATACCAGGGAAGTTCCACCTTCTTCCACTATAATTGGCCCCTCAAAAAGCAAATGCCCATGTCTTATACAAATGTACAGACATCCGGCAGTGTACACATCCAAGTCTGGTAATGAGAGCTAGGAAGTGCCAAGATAATTAAAATACACATGCAATCTCCAAAATTCACCTATAATTTGCAAACTTTTTCTTTTTGCTAAACCTGCTAAAAATCCTATAGGCAAGTTAATAGATCTGAGTTTTAAGTTTTGACCCCACTATGTCTGCCTTGGGAATGGCAATGTGTGGTAGGCTGGTTCAAAGGCAGAGAGAGCCTTAATGGTACCTGACAGGTGGACATATCAGGTAGAAGTGGTACCTAGTATGCCTCCCCAGGAAAATGTTCAGGACCTTAAAGAGGCAGTGGGGACAGAAATGTATGGTTCTTTATATATATATATATATATGAGGTAACATGGTTCTTAAACTCCAAATATTCAAAGATCATTTCTGGATTGTTTTCTTATTGAAGTGGGCTCTGGACAAGATCCTAATGTAACTAAAACAAACTCCCATCCTGAGGCTGCTTTGTGGAACTCTTGAACTCTGGGCTGATTTATCAAAAGATATGTTCTTCCACTTCACAAACGTCTGTCCCTCTGCAGCCTTCTACTCTATCCTGAACACCTCAGGGGGAGGTGGTACTCGGCCATCTGCCAGGAGAAACAACTCTTCACACAGGATGGGAAGAACCCGGAGTTGACGCTCTTCCTATTATTGTGCATCAGAGTCACGTGAGAGAGTAAGTGATGGTACATGTGTGTTGGTTGGTTGATTTTTCTTAGATTCATTTTATCAGTTAAGAATCCAAGAGAAAATGAATAGGATAACTTAAGATAACTGGATGAGAGTTTAATAAAAGACCTTTTACAAAATATGGTCAGGATATAGGGAAACCAGAAGGGATAGTGCAGGACCCTGAATCTAAGAAGGGCAAGGAGAATTTACCACCTTGAGCCTGAAGGCAGGTGAAGAGAGGGAGCCCTTGTTGGAATTTAGGAGGACAGAGTTAAGAAATGAGAGCCACCTGTCAGAAGCTGAGACTTTAGACAGAGGGACTCACCAAATCCATAGGAAAGAGCCAGGAAAATAAATATCCTGCTTTGACTTTCTTCCATGCCTCTCCTCCTTCCTTCGGGCCTCTCACTGATACTACCAATTGGCAAAGTCCAGTGTTCAATCTGAGTCCATAAGACAAGGGCAGAGTATGTCAGAGAATGGTGAAGAATGAATACAGAGAGGCAAGGAAAGATACCCAACAAACTCACCTACTAAGCAGGGGGAACAGAAGTGACCCTACATATGAAGGTCAGTGAGGAGCAATAAAACAAGGCCGGAATTATAATGTCCAAAATGTTTCAGAGCACTGGCAACAAAATCAAAACTGCCAGTGTGCATGGAACGACACATGACCCGCTTAGGCTTTCTTCATAGGAAAGGCTCTAGAAAACTGAGGTCTCTGTTCCTTTTGCCTTTGCCAAACGACACTTCAGTTAGTACTGAGCACTTTGGTATTGTCCGAACCATACAAATCAGCACCTATTAATGACAGGTATTGGATGGTACTTGGCTGTAAGAGGAATATCCAGAGGGAGTTGATTTCTTCACATCGATGACAGAAAAGAACAGGTACACAACGTATGACTTTGTGACTATAGACAGTGACATATATTCTAATTTCTCTGTTTCTGACATCATTCTTTTTCACCTATTATGCTATTGCTTACAAGTAATAATCAGTTTCACAACTTTATTCTTACAACAATGTTCAATTTTCTAATTTTGAGGATCCTGGTTATTTTCAAGACATTTTCTCTTTGTTTTATTCTTCCTCTTCTCCACCTCTGGTGTTAAAAAGAAATGTTTCCTGAATTTCTCTCTTCAGAGAAAAAGAGTGAGGGATGGGGCTGCCTGATCTTGGAAATTCTCAGAGCTTTCCTTTTCTATCTCATGACGCCTCTCTTGCCTAAACTCTCAGAGTTCTAAGAAAATAAAATGACATAACAGATGAAGAACAACTTTTTTTTTTTTTTAACGTTTTGTTTTACTCTTATGTCTCTTTACAGGTTTCTGTATTTTCCCACTATTTCTTTCAGGGAATTGGATGACTATTTTATTTTTATTTTTTTCCTATTTTATTTTTATTTGTAGGTGAAGAACTTATTTTAAGATCTTATCTATTTTTATTGTGGTTTAAGGGAAAACCTACAAATGCAAGCACACGTATGTGCTAACACACGTACATACATATACACATTCACAGAGAAACAATATGCAGCCATTACTATTCTTTCTGAATGTTCATATTTGAAAGTTACTGGAAATGAAGCCAATGAATCCATATCTCGAAGCAATGGTGAGAAATAATGGCCCCTGCCACCTTCAGGAGGAAAAAATAATATAATCTGACAATACGTTCTCCTTAGGAAAGTAATGTTTTCTTTGAATTATCTTATTAATTCTCTCTTCATGAAGCATCTAAGAGTGCTTTGCTAAATACTGCTTTCCTTTGCACTACTACAAGTATAACCATGTTAGAGAATTTGAAAGTTAATTTTCCACAATGCCCAAATTTAAAATATAAGGTACTTTCAATTGTATAATTTCACTGTACGTGTTACCTGTATAGTAACGGAAGAGAGTAATATACATTGAGTTCCCATGAATGATTGCGAACTACAGTGTTGTTACATAGTTTACCTACACAAGTTAACTTTCATTAAAGATCGACATTCCTATTTTTATGCCTAACATATATACCTGAATCTTGACTACAGTGGCAAAGTCCATCTTCCAAGGCCAGAAACTGTTCTACATAATATTTAGAGAGGATCTTTAACTGGGATTCTTATACCCTACATCATCACTGAATACATATTCTGAAAATAGAACTATATTTAATGTTCTCTGTATTCAACACTGGCATAATTTTTATATAAAGTAATGTTTTGATGTCAAATTCCAATTCCTCCTCACCAGGGATTGGTGGAACCCCTTGAGCAATATACCTACAAGCACAGCCACTTTTCTTAGCAAATAAGAATTCCTTTTCATGTAGGCACTATTGATCCCGCTCCTCGTCTCTGCTGAGTCTGTCCTAGGATATTGTCTTTTTATACCAGGTATCATTGCCATTTAAAATGATTTGCTTATACACTTTCTCAAGCTCTGAGGTAATCTGTCTTCCTGCTTCCCTGACGACCACATGTCGTCAACTGTAAACCTTTCCTCCAGTCCACTTCTTTCTTTATTTATGTTTATTTATTTATTTTTAAGAGAGAGAGAGAGAGAGAGGCAGTAAGAGAGAATCTCAAATAGGCACCGTGCCATCAGCACAGAGCCCAACACAGTGCTTGAACCCACAAACTGCGAGATTATGACCTGAACTGCAATCAAGAGTCTGATGCTTACCCAACTGAGCCACCCAGGCACGCCTTCTCCAGTTCATTTCTAATTAAACTATGACCTCTTCCAGAATTTAGAAACTCAAAGACCCAGGAGTCAGGAGTTGGCTCAGAGATCTGTTGTGTCACAACTTACTCTTTGGAAGCTTTTGAAGAACAAAAAGGAAGCTTATTTTTCATTTAAAAATTATTGATTTCTTCATTAAATTAAGAAACTATGAAGGTTTTGTCACCATTTATGCCACTTAAATGAAGTAGCTTACAACAAAGTGCTATTACCAAAAATATCTAGAAGAAAAAGATAAAATACAAAATACAAAAATTATCTATGTGAAATTGTTAGTGGCCTGCCAAAACAGGAAGATTCTAGATTCAAGATAGAAAGGAATTTCAAAACTATTAACTGATATCCTGAGATCTACTTCTCAACTCATTCTTAAAAGTAAAACTCCAAATGATCAAACACTTAATTGCATCCCAGAAAAATAATTTTAATAATAGTGATAGGAATAGAAAAGAATCTAGCTTCTTTCATGGTATAATTCAAATTGTCTGGCATTTAAACAAATGAAAATTATAAACCTACAAGTAGCTCAACTACACAAACAGTTGAAAACTAAAATAATGGAAAAAAATTAACATTACCCGAAAGAAAACAGGGGCAGCTATATTAGTATCAGGAAAAGTAAAGCACAGACCAAGGAATATTACCAGGAATAGAAGAGGAAGTCATTTCATAATGATAAAGGAGTTGATTCAATAAATTATAACAACCATAAATATTTATGCACCTCCTAAATTGCATAAAAATAAAGCAAAAACTAATAGAACTACAAGGAAAAATAGACAGATCTGCAATTATATGTAGCTATCAATAACCTTTCCCTAATAATTAGTGGAATGAGGTGACTAAAATCAGTACCATATAAAAGACTCAACTTGACCTAATTGACATGGAACATCCTACCCAACAACAGCTTAAACGACATTATTCTCAAGTGCACATGAAATATGTACCAAATAGGGCATGTTCTAGCCATAAAACATGTCCCGAAATTTTTTAAGGATTCATCCATGTTCTCTAACTATGATGAAATTAAATTAGAACTCAGTAATAGAAAGAACACTGAAAAATCCCCAACTACTTGTAAATTAAACAATACGCTTTCAAATGTCTCATAGGTCAATGAGAAATCAAAATTTGAAAGTATTTATGAACTGAATGAAAATGAAAACAAAACATAGCAGTTTATGGGATGTCACTAAAACAGTACTTAGGGACTATATAGAAAAGTTTTAAAACAATGACCACAACTTATCCTATAGGAAATTAGAAAAAAGACGAGCAAATAAAACACAAAGTTAGCAGAAGAAAAAAAAAGAAAAATGGAAATCAATAAAATAGAAAATGTAAATATTTATATAAATCATAAATGGAAGCAAAATCTTGCTCTTTAAGAATATAAATGGGGCGCCTGGGTGGCTCAGTCGGTTAACCACCGACTTCAGCTCAGGTCATGATCTCACGGTTTGTGAGTTCGAGCCTCGCATCGGGCTCTGCTGACAGCTCAGGGCCTGGAGCCTGCTTCGGATTCTGTGTCTCCCTCTTTCTCTGCCCCTCCCCTGCTCACACTCTGTCTCTCTGTCAAAAGTAAATAAATATTAAAAAAAAAATTAAAAAAAAAAAGAATATAAATGAACTTTACAAACATCTACAAAGTCCAGTTAAGAAAAATACTGAGAAGACACAATAAGTAGGTGATTTTAATACAGAGTCTACAGTTATTCTTTTTAAAAAAGGAAATACTGGGATGCCTAGTTGGCTCAGTTGGTTAAACGCGGGCTTTTGGCTTCAGTTCAGGTCACGATCTCATGGTTCATGAGTTCAAGCCCCGCATTGGGTTCCGCGCTGACAGTATGGAGCCTGCTTGGGATTCTCTCTCTCCCTCTCTCTCTCTCTCTCTCTCTCTCTTTTTCCCTCTCCCCCACTCATGCTCGCTTTCTCTCTCAAAATAAATAAATTAAATAATAATAATAAATAAATAAGTACATATTAAAAACAACTTTATGTCAATAAATTCACCAAATTAGAGGAAATGGACAAATGCCTTGAAAATACAAACTAATTTAAATACACTTAAAGCTCACTCACAAAGAAATAACCTAAGGGGTGCCTGGGTTAGTTGAGCATCCCACTTTGGCTCAGGTCATGATCTCTCACGGTTCATGGGTTTGAACACATATTGGGCTATGTGCTGATAGCTCAGAGCCTGGAGCCTGCTTCAGATTCTGTGTCCCCCTTCTCTCTCGGCCCCTCCCCTGCTCATGCACTCTGTCTCTCTTTCTCTCAAAAATAAACATTAAAAAAAAATAAATCAAAGAAATAACCTAAATAGCCCTATATCTACAAAAGAAATTGAATTGTAGTTTAAAATGTTCCTATAATGGAAACTGCAGGCCCAGATGACTTTGCTGGTGAATTCTAACAAATATTTAAGAAATAAATAATGTCTATTCTACACAAACTCTTTGATAAATTCCAGGAGGAGGAATATTTCCCTACACATTCTAAGAGGCATGATTTACTCTGATAATCAAGGCCAGACAAAGATTACACAAGTAAGAAAACTACAAGCTAATAACCTCGATGGATACAGATGCAAAATCTAAACAAAAAGTTAGTAAATTGAGTTGTATAACCTATGAAAATAGGAATACATGAGACCAAGTGTCATTTATCTGTGGAATGCAGAGGTGGTTTAACATTCAAAAATCAGTTAATGTAATTCATCATATTAACTAAACTAAAGAGAAAAAACATAGATCATTTCAATGGAAAATATCCACCTTATAGTCATAATAATAACCTCCAGCAGCTAAGAATAGAAGGAACTCCTTCAATCTGGTAAGAGGTATCTAAGAAAACCTTGCAGCTAACCTTGATGCTTTGGCCCAAGATCAGGAATAAGACAAGAATGCTAGCTAGCTCTTGCCATTTTACTTAACACTGTGCTAGGGATTCTGGCCAGTGCAATGGCCAGGAAATAGAAAGCAGGGGGATCCAGACTGGAAAAGAAAAATTAGGGTGGTGTTTATTCACAGATGGCATGATCATCTATGTTGAAAATTTGGCAAGGATGAGGAGAAAGTAAAAACTTCATTTCTTGCTAATAAGATTGTAAAATAAAATAGTTTCTTTGAAAAACAGTTTGAAAGTTTCCCTAAAAATTAAACAGAAACTTATTATTTAGTAATTCCATTCCTAGGTATTTACCCAAGAAAAATGTAAGCATATGTCCAAAGACTTGCACGCAAATATTCCTAGCAGCATTACACACAACGGCCCCAAATGAGAAGCAATTCAGAGTTCGTTAACTGGTGAATGGAAAAACAAAATGTATACCCCTACGATGGAATAGTATTCACAATAAAAACAAACTATTGATATATACAACATGAATAAACCTCAAAAATATTATACGAAATGGAAGAAGTTGTACATAAAATAGTACGCATTGTATGGATCTATTTACATAAAATGTTTAGAAAAGGCAAATCTACAGAGAGAAAGATGCCTGGGGCTAGAAGTAGGAGCCTTGATTAACGACAAATAGCCATGAGGAAACTTCTTGGAGGGATGGAAATATTCTAAAGTTACATCGTTGTTATGGGTACACAGCTCTTAAGTTTTTTAAAAAGTACTGAATTATATCATTACAATGAGTGAATTTTATGGTGTATACGTTATACTTTAATACGACTGTGTTTTAAAAAAGCCAAAACCCACAAGGATTAGGAGTGGGAGGTTTGGATAAAATCGGTTTGCCAATATATTTATAATTGTTGATGCTAGGTGATAGGCAACGTGGGTCCATTGTACTATTCCTTTTACTTTTCGGTATATTTAAAAATTTTCAGATTAAAAAGTAAAAACAAAAAAAGTAAATGATTAACATTTTGATCTATTGTGCAGCTTATTTTATACAGTCTGACAGGTGTGTATTAGCATATGCAGTTCACACCCCTAAGTGCCCACATTCATTTTTAACCAATAGCTATGTTGACTTAAACTTCCTAACATTTCCTATTTTGGTCATTTATCATTCTTGGTAAGTCCAGTGAGCCACTTTCAACTTCATTTATCTCTTCAATTATAAATGAGCCAAATGCCTGATTTTCATTCATTTCAACATTTCAACAATCTTTTTCAATAAACTATGAGATAACTAAGGACTTTGGCACTGGACAGTCTATGCCAATGCCAAGAGAAGAAAACAAAGAGGCTGTTTTTCATACTGCTTCCAAGTTTCCTTCCTACTCTCATTTTAGTCATTAACTAATAATTATCTATGAAGTCACAAAATACCTTAAAGTAGTTTATATGATTTTTCCATAAGGAAACTATAAACATTTGATGCTGCACCAGGAGTTCCAATGAACGAGTGGCTGATTTCTCTCAGTTCTGCCAACAACATGTACTGTGATCTTGAACAGGTAGTGATCTAACTCGTCTTTATCTGTGTCATTTCCTAAATTAGGACCACAATTCTTTGACTTTATTCCTCTTGCCTTGGAGATTGAATCCTAATCAATTTTTCTGGAGATATGACATTCATACCCAGGCAAAGTGTCACCTCGTTTCTGAAGTCGTCCGTGTTTTTTTCTGCAATCAGAATTACTCATTCCTTCTGAGTTTTAATATGATTCTTATTAACATTCATCATTAAATTTATCACACTATGATTTGTATTATAAGAAGATTATTTCATTTTTATCTTTCCAGTGAGGGTATAAACTCTTAGAAATACGTGACTTTGGATAAGCTACATTCTGTTAATCTCTGAATCCCAGAAGGTAGTGTAGTGATCTCTCAAAATGTTTGTTGAACTGAATTGGAGTTCATCTTGTCCAATGTTTACATTTCACAGATAAAGAAACCAAAGCCTAGACTAGACAGTATTTCTTCACCTTTTCCACATCATGGCACACGCAGAAAGTATTAACATTTGCACAGTATGCTCAGGGATTTGAATGAGACTGCTCCAAGCAAGAAACTACTTCCCTGGAAGCAGCCCCAGGGATCCCACCCCCAGCACCCTACCCATCTCTGGACACTTCAAAGCCAAGCAGATCATTATGTCAACCTGGTTATAACCCATTCATGCCATACTTATATGTCAAGGCCTATCAGGAAGGATGGAGGTTCTAGTTGTCTGTCTCAAGGTCATCCAGCTTTCTGGCTTCAGATACTTCCCATGTTCTACTGCAATTAAATGTGCAATAAAATTTGAATAGCAATAAACTTATTACGGGATAGAACACTTCCTTTTTCATTCAGTTGGTGACCAACTCCTCCTGGCTTATTTCTATTTAACACTCTGTGAACAAAATCATCTTAAGTTATGCTCTTCCCACTATGCAAGTGGGATATTTTTGAACAAATATTGGGTTTTATCTTTTGTATTCCCAGATGCAATGGTTCTGTCCATTCTAGTTTCAGATCATGAACCCTTTCCTTCATTAAAAAAGTAATAATAAATAAAAATGATCCTTTATGACTGTGTTATATAAAGATGAATACTGTCCAGGCTGGATTCCTTTTTATACATTCATTATTACAATATATTTTTCTTACTTTAAAAGAAACTATAAATAAAATATTTTCTTGGGCCCTAGGCACTGTGCCTAATGGAAAACTTGGCTCTGCTCAATCTATTAATGATTTCAGGCTTTGAAGTTCATCCACACAGGGACCCTTTAGTTAACCATCCCATGGGCTAATTTTCTGGGTGTCTCCAAGAGCAGAACAATAGGTTTTAGCAATGATTGGACAGAAAGGTAGCACAGTTGAATGTGTAAGCAAGGACTGAAATAATACATTCTAATAATCCCTACTTTAGGGCATATGAATGTGTCCTTGGGTAAGTCCATTGAACTTAGCTTAATTACCTTTGTTTGTTCACTTAAAAATAACTCATGGAAGGCTTAATTGGAATACTTCGAATCATTATACAGGATTTCATATGGTGAATAAAGTTGCCCACCTGATTGCTACTGGGTAACTGACATCTGTCACAGAAACTGAATACAAAATGTGAATTTATAGGCTGCATAGAATCTGATCTCTCATGCTTCCTACTTTGTAATTATTTTCAACTGGAAAAGGCTCTCATGTTTTCCAGAGAGCAAGTGGCCCTGAATTAGTGAAAGGAATGATAAATCAAGAGGAACAGAGTAAGTGGATTAGTTCCTTGCTCTTAGTTGCATCCTGTAGACAGAAAACCCTTCTGTGCTTTTTCCTTTCCTGTGGCTTTTATACAGAACTCTTTCTCTTCAGCATGCCCAGGCGAAAACTGATGTTATGTGAGGATTTTCTTACCTTTTTCTTTTAATAGTTCATAGTTAAGTTAGCTAACATACAGTGTATACAGTGTAGTCTTGGCTTCCGAAGTAGATTCCCTTGATTCATCACTTATATACGACACCCAGTATTCATCCCAACAAGTGCCCTCCTTAATGTCCATCTCCCATTTTCTCTGTTCCCCCAACCCCCACCCCCATTAACCCTCAGTTTGTACCCCAATATACTCTGTATTTAAGAGTCTCTTGTGCTTGCCTTCCTCTCTATTTGTAACTTATTTTTCCTTCCCTTCCCCTAAGGTCTTCTGTTAAGTTTCTCAAATTACACATACGAATGAAAACCTATGCTCTCTGTCTTTTTCTGACTGACTTATTTCATTTAGCATAATACCCTCCAGTTCTAGCCACATTGTTGCAAATGGTGAGAGTTCATTCTTTTTCATCACTGAGTAGTATTCCATTGTATATTGTAGTATACCACATCTTCTTTATCCATTTATCAGTTGATGGACATTTGGGCTGTTTCCATAATTTGGCTATTGTTGAAAGCGCTGCTATAAACATTGGGGTACATGTGCTCTTATGAATCAGCACTCCTGTAACCTTTGGATAAATCCCTAGTAGCACTATTGCTGGGTTTTAGGTTAGTTCTATTTTCAATTTTTTGAGGAATCTCCACACTGTTTTCCAGAGTGTCTGCACTAGTTTGCATTCCCACAAGCAGTGCAAGAGGGTTCCCCTTTCTCCATATTCTCACCAACATCTCTTGTTGCTTGAGTTGTTAATTTTAGCCACTCTGACAGGTGTGAGGTGGTATCTCAGTGTGGTTTTGATTTGTATTTCCCTGATGAGTGATGTTGAGCATCTTTTCATGTGCCTGTTAGCTATCTGGATGTCTTTTTTGGAAAAGTATCTACTCATGTCTTCTGCCCATTTCTTCACTGGATTGTTCGATTTTTGGGCATTGAGTTTGGTAAGTTCCTTATAGATTTTGGATACTAGCTCTTTATCAGATATATCATTTGCAAATATCTTCTCCCATTCCACCGGTTGCCTTTTAGTTTTGTTGATTGTTTCCTTTGCAGTGCAGAAGCTTTTTACCTTGATGAGGTCCTGATAGTTCATTTTTGTTTTTCTTTCCCTTGACTTCAGAGACATGTTAAGTAAGAAGTTGCTGCAGCCAAGGTCAAAGAAGTTGTTGCCTGTTTTCTCCTCTGGGATTTTGATGGTTTCCTCTCTCATATTTAGGTCTTTCATCCATTTTGAATTTATTTTTGTGAATGGTTTAAGAGAGTGGTCCAATTTCATTCTTCTGCATATTGCCCTCCAGTTCTCCCAGCACCATTTGCTAAAGAGACTGTCTTTTTTTCCATTGGATACTCTTTCCAGCTTTGTCAAATATTAGTTGACCATACATTCGTGAGTCCATATCTGGGTTCTCTGTTCTATTCCATTGGTCTGTGTGTTTGTTTTTGTGCCAATACCATAGTGTCTTGATTACAGCTTTGTAGTACAGGCTAAAGTCTGGGATTGTGATGCCTCCACCTTTGGTTTTCTTTTTCAACATTATTTTGGCTATCGGGGTCTTTTGTGGCTCTATACAAATTTTAGAATTGTTTGTTCTAAACAACAATTGTGTGAAGAATGCTGGTGCTATTTTGATTAAGATTGCATCGAGTGTATAGATTACTTTGGATAGTATCAATATTTTAACAATGATTGTCTTTCCAATCCATGAGCATGGAATGTTTTTCCATTTCTTTGTGTCTTTCTTCAAATTCTTTCATAAGCTTTCTATAGTTTTCAGGGTACAGATCTTTTACCTTTTTGGTTAGGTTTATTCCTAGGTATTTTATAGTTATTGATGTGATTGTAAATGGGATTGATTACTTGATATCTCTTCCTGTTGCTTCATTATTGGTATATAGAAATGCGACTGATTTCTGTACATTGATTTTATATCCTGTGACTTTGCTGAATTCATGTATCAGTTCTAGTAGTTTTTTGGTGCAGTCTTTCAGGTTTTCCATGTCGATTATCATGTTATCTGCAAAAAGTGAATGTTTGACTTCTTCTTTGCTAATTCAGATGCCTTTTATTTCATTTTGTTGTCTAATTGGTGAGGCTAGAACTTCCAACACTATGTTAAACAACAGTGGTGAGAGTGGACATCCCTGTCATGCTCCTGATCTCAGGGAGAAAGCTCTCAGTTTTACCCCACTGAGGATTATATTAGCGGTGGGTCTTTCATATATGGCTTTTATGATGTTAAGGTATGTTCCTTCTATCCTGACTTCCTTGAGAGTTTGTATTCAGAAAGGATGCTGTATTTTGTCAAATGCGATTTCTGCATCTATTGACAGGATCATATGGTTCTTATCCTTACTTCTATTAATGTGATATATCACATTGATTGATTTGTGAATATTGAACCAGCCTTGCAGCCCAGGAATGAATTCCACTTGATAATGATGAAAAATTCTTTTGATATATTCTTGAATTTGATTGCTAATATCTTGTTGAGAACTTTTGCGCTGATGTTCATCAGGGTTATTGGCCTGTAATTTTCCCTTTTGGTGGGATCTTGTTTGGTTTGGGAATCAAGGTAATACTGGTTTCATAGAATGAGCCTGGAAGCTATCTTTCTGTTTCTATTTTTCAAACAGCTTGAGAAGAGTAGGTATTAACTCTGTTTTACATGTCTGGTAGAACTTCCCGGGGAAGTCATCTGGCACAGGACTCTTATTTGTTGGGAGATTTTTGATTACCAATTCAATTTCTTCACTGGCTATGGATCTGTTCAAATTTTCTATTTCTTCCTGTAGGAGTTTTGGCAGTGTAGGGGTGTCTAGGAATCCCTTTGGAATGCAGCAAAGATAGTCCTAAGAGGAAAATACATTGTATTCCACGCCTATCTCAAGAAGCAAGATAGATCCCAAATACAGAACCTAACCTCACATGTAAAGGAACTAGAAACTCATCAAGAAAGAAAGGCCAAAGCCAGCAGAATAAGAGCTATAATAAAGATTACAGCAGAAATAAACAATATAGAATTAAGAAAACAAACAGTAGAACAGACAAATGAATCTAAGAGCTGGTTTTTTTAAAAAAAAATAGACAAAATTGATAAAACCCTAGCCAGATTTCTCAAAAAGAAACGAGAGAGGACCCAAATAGATGAAATCACGAATGAAAGAGGAGAGATCACAACCAACACCACAGAAATACAAACAATCATTAGAGAATACTATGAAAAATTATATGGCAACAAACTGGATTTCCTATCTTCACTCAAATTCCATTCTGAAACATATTTCCAGGTGGGCTCAGATCTGATCAAATACTAAAAGTCTAGGCCTCAGAGAGCTCTCTTTCTTGCATTCTTTGATATGCATAATAGGGCCAAAGCTACTGCTGCTAGTTTCCTAAAGTACTAACCTCCACAAGGAGGTTAGGATGACTGCGAACTTTTACATCAGAAAGACTGAAGTATTTTATGCCAGCATTTATCTCATTTATTTCAATGAATAAGCTGCTTTCCTCAGAGAATTCAGCACTCCTTCAATGTTGGGGTCTCAGAATGGATGCTGTAGAATAAACATTTCTTGTTTATGATAGAAAAATCTTAATGACTTTTATAAGCAGTACGTTTGTCAGAGGTTGGGTTAATAAAATGTAGACAAAGATATCCAATAGATAAAGTTAAAAATGACAAGCACATTTAGGACTCCTTTGGAAAAATCTGTTGCTTATACTGTAATACTTAGTATTCTCAGTCTCCATTTGGATACCCACCATTATTCAAAGTTTACTAAACATTGATAGTTTTAGAAGTTTTGAACTTTAATCAAAATTAAACGAATATCTTAATTTCTGTCATTTTCTTTCTTGTTTTTCAATTCTAGCCTCTAGAGAAGCAATATTGGGAGCTACAGCAAAAAACAGGAGGCTGGATGCCGCCCTAAGTTTATCGGACACCTTTAGGCAAGTTATTCAGAAACAACACTGCAAAGCATTCTTGTTTCCCCATATCATAATGTCCAGTGAGATTTTATTCCTAGTAGGTTTTAAATACCTGCAAGTAAAAGCCCTACATAAACACATAGTGTCTGCATTTATATTTAGACTAAATTATCATGTATTCTTTATTTTATTATTTCTTCTATTTTACTTTCATATACACTTCATTGAGACATTTGTATGGCGCCTCATGGTATTTAAAAAGAAACATGCGAGAAAATACTGTATGGTTTACCTTTCAATTTGTATTTGACTCATCACGTCCTCAACTGAATTGGTATGAGGCTCTACCCTTTTTTAGGTAATCAATTTTAGATGAGAAATGACAATAAAATCACCTTGGTCTCAGATGGAAACCACAATTACCATTGCCTTCCTTATTACACTTTCATTATGGCTATCTGTACTCTAAAACTCTGTCAGCATAACACCAAAATGTCATGAAAGAGAATATGACGTCTCTTTATTATTAGTTACTATCAGCTGTATCACCATCCCCAATTCTTACAAATTTATTAGTCAGTTGATTCCTCCACCTTTAATTTCATTTTGGGGTGAAGAAAAGATTATTGTATGTACTTTTCTTTTATTTTTCTTCCTACTTTCTTGGTTAATTCTGTTTTAACATAGATTATGTAAATGATTAGCTTTATGATATTTAAACACACAACTAAGATTTTCTTCTCTCTCTTATCTCTCAGTTTCTTCCTTAAGCAAGTATGTTTACATTGTAATATAAACACTAATATGTGCAAAGATATAGGTGTGGTGAATGTAATAATGGAAAAAACTCATGATGAGAGAATAAAAAGATAATGCAGCAAGTTCCTTACTTTCGGAGATTTGGTTTTTCAGATATAATGTAGGATTGATATCTGCCTTGTAGAATTGCTATGAAGATGAAATGAAATGTTTAAATACCTGATTCCAGTAACTGGACAGGATCAAACTAGTAGCTCAAAAATAGTAGCTCTGATTATTACATTTAGTAGTAGCACTATCAAAATCATTATTATTTTGGAGGCCTTCTTAAGTAAATGAGTGAAATGAATCCTGAGGGAGACTGAAAAGTGCCACCACCTGGCAAGTCTTTGGAGCCTAATTATGATTTGGTTACAATAAAATAAAATTACAAGAATCTTTGTAACTACGTGTACCATCCTTTACTTCTGAGAAATCCAGACATTTTTCCCAAGATCTGGGTACAATGGACAGAACTCTGAGTACCCTGGTTTTTAAACAGTTAAATAAAGTAATCACTGAATTATGATACCTTTTGGCCTTCTATTAAGGAAAATGCAAGCAAGCACGCCACCTTGTCTTTTGTGCTTATTTTGTCTCCTTCATTTTTCATGAAGTGCCTGGACAAGAGCACTTTCAATTTTAGCCATTTATTATTCTGCAGTAATTTCTGAAACATTCATAAGAATATGTTTAAGGAACTGAATACAAGTGTGACTGAAGAAAGCAAGTAGGGTCATATCAGGACTCTTGGCTACGAGTGACAGAAACTCGAACATACTCTTATTAAAAAAAAGATAATTTATTGGCTCTCTTAACTGGAAAATTTAAGAGCTGAATTTTGGAGTTGAGATTGTTATGGAAGAGAGAAAATTCTTATGGTGATTAAAAACGAGTATGAGAACCTGCATTAATATTGAAAAATAATTATAAGCCAGGGAAAGTTTCTGCGGAAGCAAATAGGGTGCTCAAATTTGGAAGTATTTTTTTTCAATAAAGAAACAATGCATTTATTCAACAAGTACAGATAATGCCCATGGCTGGACCATATCTGGTAGCCTCTCCACATAGACGTTCTGCCTCCTCCACCTTGCTATGTCCATCAGGACTGACTCATATGAACCGGACTTCCTTATCCTTTACTTTCTGATTTGTTCAACCATGTGAGGCACTGTCTGAAAGCCTGAGGGTAGGAGGAGAGAATTCAAGGAATTTACTCCTTAGTTTCTCCCTGCTCTCCCTTGGGTTGACTAAGGAAGTCTGTGTTCCTTGACCAAGACTTCAGCTTCTTTCAGATGGATCTCTCTTATAGCATGGGGGGGTTTTGGGGGGTGTCTCACAGGGTTCCAATAAACGTGCATTCCCTTTGTCCTCTCAAGCTTACAAGTGATGGCAGCTTTCTGCTTTTGCTAACTTTTCAGTATTTTGCCATTCTTTATTAGTTTTCTTTAAACCTGGCAACATATTTGTTAAAAAAAAAACTGGTTTATTAAACTATTTTCAATAACCCTTTATGACTTTGCTATATTTTCCCTGCTGAATTTCAGTCTGATAAGGTACATTATACCAGGCCTGGCCCCTGAAAAAGACCTTTTGTAAGTGGGTTGCTCTCCTTGGATGGATACACTAACCGTATTGTAAAGATGAGAGGATGGGCCTTATTGATTCCAATTTTTCATCTCTCTGCAACAGAATTGGACAGCTGTACCCTTGTCATGGACTCAAGGTGAGCAGAGTAAACTCCCTACCTCTTTGTGAAAGTATGGACCAATCACCCCTGAGGCCACAGTGGTTTTATGGGTTACATTTTCATAATCTTAGATTGAAGACACCAGTATTACAGATCTTGCATATGCCCTCAAGGTTCAGGAAGTCTTTAATCTCTAGGAGACTTTAGCCAACAAAATTATTCTTAGATGGCAATTCAATAAAGCAAGGATTTTAAAAATTAAATGACTGCCTCTGCTCTATGTGAAGAGCATCTAAGCATCTAAAACGAGATGAAACTTTCTGGTGGTCAATTATATAAAAACAGTGAGTCACATTTCTCTGATAATGAGAGGAGAGTGATGTGAAGTAGGGAAGAGACTAAAATCAGGCATAATGTCAACTTTGTTACAATCCTCACATTTACATTTAGTAAAAATTCTATTGGGCAAATAACTTAATCTCGGTTTAATATTGGTTTATTGTTTTATTTTTTAAAGTTTTACTTCTTTTTTAAAAAAATGTTTATTTATATATTTTGAGGAAGAAAAAGAGAGAGAGCTGGCAAGCAAGCTGGAAAGGGGCATAGAGAGGGAGAGAGAGAGAATCCCAAGTAGGCTCTGCACTCATAGAGTAAGGGGCTCGATGTGGGGCTCAATCACATAAACAGTGAGAGCATGACCTGAGCCAAAAATCAAGAATTAGACACTAGACCAACTGAGTTTATTTTTTTTAACTGAGAATTTAAAAAAACCTCTAAGTTTGCTTCTACCTTGTACATTTCAAATCTTTCAGACAGTTTTTAATTTTTTTTGAAATTTCTGCTCTCTCAGTAAAGAGGTCGGTCTTCCAAAGCCTCAGAAACTTCGTGAAGTCAATCAGAACTTTAAACGCAGTGTTCCAGGTAGGAAATGGAATATAAACACGGGCTGAGTATCTCGGTGACCTTTGAAATAGTGGCACCATGCTGGTTGCAAAGTAATATCATATCACAGCACTGTCAAGACGATGAAACAAGACATTTAAGCTAAATACCAACAAATGAAAAAAATAATAAATTAAAAAAGAAGAGCACTACTGAATAATCTCCTGCACTACATCCAATTCAGAATCCAAATGGAAACTTTTGGGAGCTACGAACTTGTCACAGGCAATTTCAACCTCATGCGCAGGGGAAGAATGAGCAGTCTATTGGCAGGATTGGAGAAAAACAAAACATTTCCTCTAGCATGCAAGTAGCTCCCCATATTGTTGGGAAACTCTCTGGGCTAACAGAGCAAGGCTACAAAAAAACATGAAAAGTTAATGGTCTTCATTTGCTAGAGAATGTGCCAAGCTCTCTTATTAAAGAGAGATGGTTTGGTTACGCCAAGTGTGCTGACCATCTGGGATCCCTCAAGGCTGATTCTGAGGTGGATGCTTTCTTGCCCAAAGTTATAAAGCATGAAGTTGGGCTACCAAAAGGGTTATAATGGGAAAGGGGGTTTGAAATGCTTACCAGGTGTCAAGATATATAAAAAATGGGGGCCAGAGAACCATGAATATAGGAACGAAGAATGCTAGATTAAAATGGAGAAAATAGGAGGAACATGAACAAATTCTGCATATGATAGACACTGCCATCATATGTGTGCAGAACTCTGGGATTCGGGGGAGGGATAAAGGAGTAAATATCACATCCTTCCACTGTCCAGGTTTTGAACAAGTTGAAAAATAAACTAATTCTGAAGGGCAAATTATCACTTGTGTTAACCAGTGGCTAGATGGAGGACCTTTAGGTGGGAAAGTAAAGTAAGATTGCCAATATTGGATCCCTGAATTAGCAGACAGGCACCCAGTTGCAAGCAATTCTAGAGCAGTAAAGGTTTCCCTGCATTGTGGAAATTTGCCAAAGTAGTATTCACAGTGTGAAGAATACAGAGGAACTTGTCTTGCTAGAAGTAGGCTTGGTCCCAGAAAGAGACAAATGGAGCTGAGCCAAGCCTATCTAGTTATCCTACCCAAGTTTGTCACTCAGATAACTTATTCTACTTCCTTAGGGCAGAGCGAACAAAGGAGAGGAGAGAGATCTAGGTTATTCTGATTGAGTTCGACCTATAGGAAGGAAATGTTAGGAATAGGAGGAGGCATCTTTCCCACTGATAGGAAGTGACTGAGTTTGAATGAACTGGCTGGGGCCAATGTGGAAAGAGATGAGAAAAATACAGAAGTATCAGCCAGGGGAGGTAGAAGTCATAGTACTGTCCTCCAACACCTGAAAGGAAATAGTACCCATCCCAATCCAACTTCCAAGTAACTAAAACATTTTTAAGAGTGTTGAAAACTGAGCCAAGGATGAAAGATATTAATCGACCCCAGAACTTTCATCTATGTATTCCCAGAGCTATTGGGGCACCAATATTTCCCTGTAGTTGCCTGGCACTTTATTCTTTTCAAAATACTTCCACAAATTGTCATTTTGTTTATAACCATAATCATCCTTTTGGGAAAGGTAAGACTATTTATATTTTATAGAAAGGTACGGAGAACTAAAATGTCATTTTCTTAGAAGATATTTAGAAGAACTAAAACAAGAGCATAGGTTTCCTAAAATTCTTATAACTAGAGTATGAAACTTCTAATTGACTTGATGGTATAAGTAGAAGCTAACAAGGAAAACTAAGATATGTTTCTTAACATATTGGTCTTAGTCCCGGATATGAAAATTCAGATACCTAGAGCTTCAGGCCACGTCAAAGTTAGCAATAACCATCTTACACGGAAATCTTGGACCCATTCAGTCCATGACATAAAATTTTACACACTATAATTTAGAGGAAAATCAGTTTTGTTTCATTAAACAAATCTATTAAAGATAGTTTCACAGATATTTTATTTCAGATTCCTTTTTTGTTACACTCATGGTAATATGGAAAAATCTATATAACCATTCTTTTTAAAGAAAAAAGGACATTTGTGTGTAAGTCAGTCACTTACTTATGCTACACAAACAGTAGCACAGACTCTGTGCTAGGTGCTTGTTTATACAAAGGAGAAAAAAAAAGGTTTGTCTCTAGTTGAGCATATTTAAGTCAGAGAAAAGGAAACATAGATCAATGCAATAAATTACTGCAGCTGAAATGATAATGGGGTATACAGCCCGCAATGCCAGCACAAAGAATAAAATAAACACAATTTATTTTAAACTCTAAACTTTTAGAACTTTTCTTGGAGATTTTATATAATACATAAATTCTTTTCCACCATAATTTTATTTTACAAATCTTATGGGAGCTGGGTTTACCCTACTTAGCTTGTAAGTAAAAAGGATTTATCTTTACCAACCATATTTTGAAAAGAAAGTATAAGTGATCGATATTAATTATAATTGCATGAATGATCACTTCAGCATTTCCTTGGTTATCACAGTATCATGAAGTCAGGGATTAGGAGAGAAATACACTTGGATCCCAGAGCAGTTACAATAATACAAGGACTAAATGATATGTTTCTGAAAGACACATGTTCCATTACCCTAGCTGAGAGTGACAAGTCCCTACAGAACACCTGCACTGACCTGGCAATAAGCTAACAATATAATGAATCCACAAAAAGAATCTACTTTTATAATTTTCTCTGTGCCTTCCAGGATATTTTCAGTGACATGCAGGATGTCCCTAATCACATAGGATCCTATGGAAATGACTAACACTATGACAGAAATATTGAACCATCTTTCAAAAAACAGAAAATTTTTCTGGTAGTTTCCACTCTTGCAAGGCTCTTTATCTATGAAAACTTCTTTATGAAGGCCTATTCTGGATAGGAAAATGAGTCTGTGTTAGCTTGTCTAATGAAGCATTCTAAATCTCCCCTGTCAGTTGAATAATTCATTCCATTCAAGCAGAGAAGATCCCATGGGGTCTTGTTTATCTTGTGATGGGAACATAAGCCATAGTTATGACACAACTGTCCAGTTCTAAAGAACTCTGTTCTAAAAATATTCATCTCTGTCAATAGAGGACCCACCTTAGGGCACAATTATCCACCATTTTATCAGGCACTTTCATCATGACTCACTTTCTTTGTCCAATAGGTTTACACCCCACCTTTTTCCTTTTGAAATCAATAACCTGCCCAATTCAGCGTTTCTTAGAAACAGTTGAGATACAAAAAGCAAGTAATTCATCTATTTGATTTCCTAAGTTTGGTAAAATTCTTGAACAATCACTGGTCTTAGTGCTAACAAATATAAGGCAATATAGGGGATGATATTGAAACAAGCCCCAGTGATGTCACGACTGACCCCACAAAGGCTGGTAGGGAAATATCTGTGGTACAAAGCATTCTTAGAAATGACAGGCCACCGGTCATACAGTTAGGATTAAACAGTATCAGGCTCTAGGTATAAAACCCTTGGTAGAAATGATTAGAAGCCTCAGAAAGGGCAGATAGAGAAGTAGAAGGAATTAAGTCCCAGGTTTGATTTGGGGCATTCATGAACAGTTGGTCTAAAGATCAAGTTTCACAGTACCCAAATAAATGATCTTAATAAACAGGCAATTAGTCAGTGTTGGCTGATGATGATAATAGGGTTTGAGGATAGAGCAAGGGGATAGGACAAGTCAATGGTAAAATGACTATAGGTAGTACTGAGTATACAGGTAGTACTGAGTATACAGGTAGTACTGAGGTTAGCAGTGAGGGTTCCAGGAGTGGAATCTCTGAGACAGGAAAGAGGAACTAGGAGGTCAGCAAGTGCTATAGACTGGATGTATGTTTCCCCCAAATTCATATATTGAAGCCATAATCCCTAGTGTGGCTGAATTTGGGGTAAGGAAGGAATTAAGATTAAATGAGGCCACAGGGTAGGATCCTGATCCAATAGGATCAGTATCATAAGGAGAGACATCAGAGCTCATTCACGCTTGTGCTTGTTCTCTCTCACTCCTTGTGTACGCACAAGAAGGTGGCTGTCTGCAACCTAAGGGGTAACCACTCACCAGACACCATCCTTGCCGGCACATTGATCTTGGACTTCTGTTCTCCAGAACTTTGGGAAAATAAACTTCTGTTTTTTAAGCCACCCAGGTGTGGTACTTTGTTATGGCAAACCAAGCAGACTAATACGGCAAGCATTAGCAAGCCAAGAACTTTAGAAAGGGACTTACATGATTTCAGGTTTTAGTGAAACCTGTAAGCTGAAGAATTTGATATCACTTTAGATTTTATATTTCTCAATAGGATATAAGCTGCAGGAGAGCAGGGACTTAGTCATTCACTATATCCTCCATTCATAGAACACAGCAGGTGCTTAATAAATATTGGTTGAATGAATTTCACCTTACCAAAATTGGCCAGACCTACAATAAGGGCAATCGGAAACAAAACCAGAGAATAAAATAGCTCTGAGTACAGCATTTTTCACATAAAAGACACTGACTGATGTACCCCCAACAGAGACAGTTGCAGAAGCCATTATAATACCTTTTCCAAAGTTTCAGAATAAAAGTAATTCTCCAGACTACAAAACAAATCCTTCTCCTACCAATTTGGTTGTGTTTCCAAAGGCAAGAGGTAGAAAATGCTGTTGATGGAAGGCAGGATGAACATAATGGACTTCATTTTTCCAAGAAAGTAGCCACGGAGTGATCATGACACAACACTGAAAAAAAAGTGTGTGTGCTGTGCCTCGTATGTATGTTTTTTGTGTTTACGTAAAAAGCGTGTTTACAAAACACTTCGTAATTCACAGATTGTTCACTGATAAAACAAACTCAATCAAAATATGGATTATTAATACTGTGAATGCCATAGGCTACATGTACATATAAAGGAATTTTATAAGGAACTACAAGAGTTTATGGAGCAAGCTCCACCATATAAACCCAATTTAAGCCACGATTTGTGTCCTGTATACTTACATTCCATTAGTCAAAGCAAATCCTAAACAATAAGCCCAGAGTCAAGGAGCAAAGGGCATTTTGCATACCAAGGAGCCATAGGAAGAAGGCACATGTGCAATTGTATTATGGGCCAACAAAGTGTCGGAAACAGTAATTCAATGTAATACAATTGGTATTTTCTGACTTAAATTTTTTGAAAATTGTTATGATTAGTAGTTATGCTATCATAGTGTTATTTTGCTTATCCTTGATTATCAAAGAGATTAAACAGATTTTAACAATTTCTTGGGGGGATAAGAAGATTTCATTTTTTTAAATATGTGGGTGCTTTATGCATATATTTCCAAATCAAGTCAATTGTCCATTATATGCTTTGTGCATATCTTCTCTTGCATTTTCCAAAGTGGCTTTTCTTCACCTTCTAATACTTTAAAGACCAAAATATATCATTTCTATGTAATTGAATTTATCACTTTTATGGGGAATGCTTTTTCTATTTTTTTAAAGTTCTTTACTACAAAAATCACAAAAACATTTTTCTATATTAATTTCTTTAAAACAGCAGGTTTGCCTTTAATAAGTATATCTTTAAGTCATTCACCTGGGAATTTGGGGGAGATATGATATGAGGCAGTGGTGGTCAAATTTTACTGTAGTTTTCCATATGGATTCCAATGGTACCAGCATTTCTCCATTGATTTGTTATGCCATCTCCTACATAGATCAAGTGTCCATTTACATGTGACTTTTTTCTGGGCCATTAGTTTTGCCCATTGTTCTATTTCTTAAAAATAACAATTTTGATATCTAGTATGAGAAGTTCACCTACTTTGGGGATAGGGCCAGTTAAAATGTCACAAAATTCACTGTTCTTACTGAGATTCAACTGTTTTTCTTGAATACATGTCCCCCAAACTGCTGCCCTCCATAAATGTCCAGAGTTCTGGTAAAGTGGATTATGAATATTTTTGCCAGTATTGTTTTTATAGACAAAAGGATTTCTGGAGGCCTTTACTCTGCCATTTCTGCTGACATCACTCTGATAAATAAATTTTTAAATATTGAATTTATATCCAACAATTTTGAACGACTCACCTACTAATTCTAACAATTTATCTATCAATACATTTGGAATGCCTATATGTACAATCATATTATTGGCGAACAGTGGCAATTTTATTTCTTCTTTTGCATTCCTTATGTTTACTTTTTTTCTCTTAATAGGACCTCTGATACAATGTTTAATAGATTAAAATAATCTCTTGTCGTATTGACAATTCAAAGCAAAACTTTCTATGTTTGTGCTACTAAGTATAATGTTTTTATAGATATATTTATTTACATTAAAGCCTCTATCAGATTAAGAAACTGCTCTTTTTCTCTGTTTTCTAAGAGTTCTATGTTATATTAATATTGAGTTTATCTGCAGGTATTGAAATGAAAATATAATTATTATTATCCTTTAAACTTTTAATGTGGTGAATTACATTGATTCTCTAATATTAAAACAAACTGATTTCTTAGATAAATTCAACATAGCTATAATTTCTTCTTTTCTTATGTTTCTGGAGTATTTTTTCTAATATCTTATATAGGATTTTAGATCCCTTATTCATGATTGAAATTGACCTGCAATTTTCCATCATCATTCTATCCTTTTCAGGTAGGGGTGGCATTAGTATTACCCCAGACTTAACAAATGACTTGAGTTTTTTCACATTATCTGGAAGATTTTGTGTAAACTGGAATGCCTTCTTTCCCGAGAATTTGGTAATGTTCACCCAACAAATCACTGAATCTTGGATTCCCTTTGTGAATAATTTTTGATTGCTAGTCCAATTCTTTAATTCAAATTCAAGTTCTTTATTTCTTCTTAGTTGGTTATGGTAGCTTATATTTCTCTAGAAATGTATCCACTCCATCTAAAATTTCACATTTATTACCATAATGTTTTCCATAGAACATTGTTGCAATTTTTGAAGTCTGTGTCATTTATAATGATGTCACCTTTTCCTTATACTTGTGCCTCCTTTTTTATCAGTTCACTGGAATTTTCTCATTTAAATTAGGTTTTTTTTCCAAGAATCAACTTCTGTCTTGGCTGACCTTTTCAAATGCAGTTTTATTTTTTTATTTTGTTAATTTGTCTTAATTTCCTTACTTGTGCTAATTTTTAGTTATTATTGTAACATCATGAGGAAGATTTTAATTCTTTTAATACGATATGCACTAAAGGTTATTTTTCCTTTAAATACTACTCCTGAATGCATTAGAAAATACATATTTAAATTTATATATTATCCAGTATTTTGAGTAGTTTTCCAGCACGGATGTAATATGAATCACTTGGCCCACCATTTGGCCTAAAAAAGAAATCAATACTCCTCTTCTATTGATGGAAACACGATGTTGCTTCTGACTTGTCCCATTCTTAAAATTGTTTAAAAATTAGCATTCTCTCTTTCTCCAGCTTGTTTTCATTTCTCCCAAAGCCTATGATTTCAATAACTTACTATATTCTAGCTCTACTAAGTAAGCCCATTATACTTCTCTCATCCTATATAGTAGACTCCCTTTCTGATCAATTTTATCCAGCAGCATTATCTTTGGGATCATTGCATAAAGGTCAGGAGATAATTTTCTTATTCATATAAATCTCTTTAATGTGTACAAATATTTTTGAATCGTTACATCCTGAATTTCACTAATTCACATCATCTGTATTGTGAAACGATGTATTTGATTTTAAATACAGAGCTTCCTAGGTTTTCCTTCTTACTCAGATTTTTCAAATCACAAGCCATCCTGCCTGCTTATCTGAAAACCCAAAACAAAGCAATCTGAACAAGTTTCAGAATCATTCTGAGCTAATGACACGATGAAATACAAATGAGTTAAACTACAGAAAGCAACAGGACATTCATATTCTTATAACTTTAGTGAGAGGTAGAATATGCCATATAAGAGGTAAAGAGAAACAGCTGACATTTTAACAGCTGCATGTAGGCTCGCGTGACATACTAACATCCCAAGGAACCTCAGCTACGGATTGAATCTCTTACCACCTGCCAGTGATTGCCCTCAGATCTTCACCAAATATTCAGTAATACCAAATCCTGGGAATAGATAAAGGGAACTCAGGCAAATCCTCCCTAAGGTGTGAGGAGCTTCCTGAATGCTCAAGGCAGCAACCTTCACAGGTGGGAGGTCAGGAAAAGAAAGATAAAAAAAAAAAATCAGTGGCACCTCACACTTTCAAGTATCAAAGAAGTGTGAGATGCCAGTAGAAGTGTGAGAGAAACGCATCCGTGGCATTCTAGGTGTTCACAGAGTTGAGAGCAGCTGCTTTTGAAATAAATCAAAGCCACAACGAAGCTCAGATCCAACTCATCTACAGATACGAATGATTTGGCCACCTCTCTAGAAGCCTGAAAGAAATGATGGGCCCATTCTGGAGGTAAATACAACATACTTCTGTCACTACTTATATTTTATACAAAATATCGGTAAATAATAAAAAAGCATAGGGTACATGAAAAAGGAAGAAAATGAAACCCTTGTTCAAGAGAAGAAAGAGTTAATAAATACAGACCCAGAATTTTCCAAGATGATGGAATTAATGGATAGGGATTTTAAAAATAACTTTGATAAAAGTGCTATGGGATCTAGTAAAAAAAGGTAGGTAGGATGTGTAAAGAGGTGGACAAATTAATCAGAGAGATGAAAGCTATAATTAAAGCTAAATGGAAATACTCATGGTGAAAATTACCATGTGTGAAAATGAAACATTTATTTAATGGATTTAACAGCAGAGAAGATCAGAAAACTTGAACACAGATTATGTAAAAAGAATCCCAACTAAAATTCAAAGATTTTTTTTTAAAGGGAACATAGCAAAACAATTACATTAATTGTGATCCCAAAATAAGTGAAAGGATAGGCAGAATAAACAGTCGAGATAATGTCTGAAAACTTTCAAAAACTGGTGACAGACATCAACCCCTTGATTCAAAATTCTCAGTGCAGCGAACAGGATAAAGACAAAGAAAAACAAAGATAAAGAACAATTCTTAAAATTAGTATTTAAGAAAAGGCTCAATATAAAAGAAGAAAAGAATATAAATGATAGACACCATTTTACCAGAAATGATACTGGTCAGATGACAATTGAATGATGTCTTCAAAGTGCCAAAAAAAAAAAAAAAAAAAAGATAAAATTGCCAAATGTAGAATTCTATCTCCTATGAAAGCATCCTTTAAAAGCAGTAATATAAAGATGTTATCAAGGGGTGCCTGGGCGGGTCAGTTGGTTAAGTATCAAACTCTTGATTTCGGCTCAGGTCATGATCTCACAGTTCATGAGATGGATCCCTGACTTGGGCTCTGTACTGGCAGCATGGAGTCTGCTTGGGATTCACGCTCTCTCTCGCTCTCTCTCTGTCCCTCCCCAACTCATGCTCTCTCCTTCTCTCTCAAAAATAAATAAATAAATATATAGGGGTGAGCTCATGATCTCACAGTTCGTGGGTGCAAGCTTCACATTGGGCTCTGTGCTGACAGCTCAGAGCCTGGAGTCTCCTTCAAATTCTGTGTCTCCCTCTCTTTCTTCCCCTCTTCCAGTCACGCTCTGTCTCTCTCTCTCTCTCTCCCTCTCTCAAAAATAAACATTAAATAAACTTTAAAAAAGATATTATCAAGTTATCTAAGAACTAAGAAAATTTGTCTCCAGCAAATCTACATTCTTAAAAAAGAAGAAGAGGGGCACCTGGGTGGCTCAGTCGGTTGAGTATCTGTTTTCGGCTCAGGTCATGATCTCATAGTCTGTGAGTTCGAGCCCCATGTCGGGCTCTGTGCTGACAGCTCAGAGCCTGGAGCCTACTTCAGATTCTGTGTTTCCCTCTCTCTCTCTGACCCTCCCCCACTCATGCTTTGTCTCTCCTGCTCTCAAAAATAAATAAATAAATAAATAACATAAAAAAATAAAAAAAGAAGAAGAAAATAAGTGATTTAGGCTGAAAGGATGCCAGAGGAAATGCAAGATCTTTAGGAAGGAATGAAAACTATCCAAAAGTATAGCTGAGTAAACATAAAACACTTTTAAAATGATCTTTCTTATATTTATTTTATATAATATTTATTCTTTTTTTAAATTTTTTAACGTTTATTTATTTTTGAGAGACGTAGAGATAGAGTGTGAGCAGGGGAAGGGTAGAAAGAGAGGGAGACACAGAATCTGAAGCAGGCTCCAGGCTCTGAGCCGTCAGCACAGAGCCCGACGCAGGGCTCGAACTCACAGACCGTGAGATCATGACGTGAGCCGAAGTCGGCCGCTTAACCAACTGAGCTACCCAGGAGCCCCTATTTATTCATTTTTAAAAGACTTGATGCTTATTCAAAAATAGTGACAAAGATTTTTGGAGGTTGGAGTATATGTAGAAGTAAATTATAATAACCCAAAAGAGAAAAAGTGGGGAAAATAAATGGAATTATACTATTATAATTTATAAAGTTCTTATTCACATCCTGATGTGATACATTATTATTATTTAAAGGTAGACTGTTACACTAATGATCACTTTTGTAATTCCTAGAAAAACCACTAAAATATAAAATACACATAATTAAAAATGTCTATACAAAAGATAAAATGAGAATAAAAATGTTAATTGTCAAAAGAAGGCAAGAAAGGAGAAATAGAGAAACAAAGTACAAGCGAGATAAAGAGGATACTTATCCCAACCATACTAATAATGTTATATGTAAATGGAATCACCATTCCAATTAAAAGATAGAGATTACTACACTTAAGAGTAAAACAAGACCCCACTATATGCTGTTTACAAGAAATAAACTCTAAGTATAAGGGCACAGACTGGTTGAAAATAGAAGTATGAAAAATACTCTCATGCAAACATTAGCCATAAGAGCGCTCGTATGGCTGTACCAACTTCAGATAAAGCTTACTTCAGGACAAGAAAATTGCTAGAAACAAAAATGGGCATTTGATAACAAATGATAATTTATCAAGAAAACATAAAATCCCAAATACCTAATTACAGCAGAGCTCGAAAATATATTAATCAAATTTGACAAAACTTATGGAAGAAATAAATTTCATAATCAAAGTATGGAATTTTAGTAAACTTTTCTTAGTAAATATAGAATAAGTAAGAAAAGTCAGTAAAAATATAGAAGATTTTTCCAAAAATAACTGTTAAAAAATCTGACCCAGATTTGACAATTATAGAACACTACTCTCCATTGCAAACTCTACATTCAGGTGAATCTGGAACTTTCACTAAAACCATATAATGGATCTTAAACAAATTGCAGTAAATATCAAGTAATTGTAATCTCACAGGATACATTTTTAGACTACAACCAGTTAATATTATAATTCAATAAATATATCTAGAAATATATTTATAATGTATGGAGATTATACAAATATTAATACAAAGAAAATATAGTAAATATGCATTTAAGTGGCATATATTACTTAAAGTAAACGTTAGGAGCAAAGTCTAAAAGCTAGTATTTCACTTGAAGAAACTAAAAAGAAAAGAGTAGATTATATGTGAAGTAAAAGCAAAAAATTAAAAATGAGTGAAAACCATTGAAATAGAAAATGAACAAACAATACAGAAAATCAAGGAGGGGAAATGTTGGGTTTTCTGAGATGATTAATCTAGGTAGAATGATTATTAAAAAGTAGAAAATATTCAAATTAATATCAGAAATAAAAACATTAAAATGATAAAGACATATTGTGGGAAATAAACTAAAATGCAGATAAGTATGATACAGCATCCATCAAATGGACATATTTCAAAAACATCATGTTAAATTAAAAACCCAGGCATGAAAGAATATTTTCCAATAATTCCATTTAAGTGAATTCTCTGGGCGCCTGGGTGGCTCAGTCGATTAAGCGTCCGACTTTGGCTCAGGTCATGATCTCATGGTTCGTGAGTTCGAATGGAGGATGGGAGGGGTGGGGAAAAATGATTGAAAAGGTGCATAAGAAAAATTTCTGATGTGTTGGAAAAGGCCTATATCTTATTTTCTTTGGTGTTTACACAGGAGTATAAATTATTAAGCAATTAAGATATGTATATTTTATTCCTTGTTACCTTAATTTAAAATTTAAAAAACTTAAAAAGCAGACCTTCCTTACTTGCATACTGGTTTAGCAGAGATATTGAACCTTGTCATTGCCTTTATAATCCAATATTTCTCCTTTGCTTAGCTTTCTCTCAAACCACTAGCTATACATATCCTCCCCAAATATGATTTTCCTCTACAGAAGTTTTTCCCAAAGTTATTTGTACATTCTGGAATACTGTTCTCCATGATCTATCTGAATTCTTCTGATTCCTCAAGTTCAGTTCTAACCTTTGAGTTATGCCCATTTGTTCTTGCTATTGTAATTATTATGATTATGACTACTAATGACCACTTATTAGTATTTTACATGCTGTAAATGTACTGTTTCACATGTTTAGTCACTTCTCCTAGCAACCATGAGAGATGTAATATTATCCCCATCCCTATACAGTAAACTAATGGTCAAAAACAATTTGCAAAATATTGCACAAGAAAGAACCAGAGCCAAGAATGTCTAACTATGAAGATTGAACTCTTAAGCCCATTGGACTACCTTCAATCATGTGCTCTCTCTTATGGTCAGTACAAGTAAACACTTGAATATAGTGGGGATTTTTTTGTTGTTGTTACTGTTCTTAAGAATAGAAACCAGGGCTATTGTTTCTCTAACTTCTCCTAAAATACTTAACATATTTGTGGTCACACACACAACTAGGGAAAAAGTTGCTGATTGATTGAAAATGAAGTTATTGTCTCCAAGGTTATGGGAATAGATCTCTAAGTAAATAAAGGAAACAGCCAAAATAATTATGGCTAAAATAATGGGAGTTTTGTTGACTTATGACTAAGTCACTGCCAATATTATCACTTGGCTGGCATATCCTCCATAGGTTATATCACGATAGTGATTAAAGTCAATCTCTTTAACATTAACATTAGGTTCATACTTATTATCTGTACAAATATTTGGTATTCATTAGAGCTACAATGAAAACATAGCTAAATCATTTGGGTAGAAAAGCTTTTAACATAAAATTAAAGCTGGGGTGTTTTATTATACTTCTCTGTACTTAAAAAACAAGACAAAACAAAACAAACAACAAAAAAAAAAAACACACATGCACAAGTAACAAATGTTTCTTCTTGTAATTAGAGTTGGTTCTTGCCAAATTGGTTGAGTGGAAATCCCAGTCATCCTTTGTTTCTTTGCTTAAAAGATAAATATCGTCTTTCTAAATATATCAAACTATTCTTATTTTATATATCAGTGAATACTCATTGTGTACAAGTTTTCTCCACCCACCACTTCTCCTGATATTCTCAATATCAAGTAATACATTTATTTGTCTTTCCCTTGCACTCTGACTTCCAAGTAGGGATGGCCACTGAGAGGCATACCAAGAGACTGGAGGCCAGGATAAAATCCAGAGTATTTCTATTCATCTTCTCTTTCTATTTCTGGTGATATCTCTGGCAGGGGTTGTATATATCCATCATGCAGACTTCCACCTGCCCCATGACTTTAATCCCCATAGAAAGATCTAGCTTCTGGTCTCTGGTAATATCACCTCTTCATCTTATGTCTCCAGCTCTGGGGTGGTGGTACTATCCTGCTGTTGTCAATCTTTACATTGGTTAATCTTCTGCTTTTCTTATGTCTCAGTTTATCTCTCTATTAAAAAAAAAAGTAGATAATCAGGTGCCATTAATTGTTCCCTGCATTAAATATCCCCTTTTGAAAGACCTGGAGAGGTGTCTGTTTACTTATTTGAACTTTGACTAACTGATACACACATTAACCATCCTCTTTAAAATTTGTATTACCTAGTACCCATATATTATAGTAATACATTTCAAAAAATTCAAATACAATAGCAAAAACTTCTCAGAAAACAAGCAAACAATTTATGAAAATCCTTTTATTTCCTGTCTTGCTCATTCAAAATGTGATGACAGAAATTAGTAGCAGCATGGGAGTCTTACTGTCCCTATTCTTGTTGATAATACAAAGCTAAAAATCATACTCATGAACATGATAACACTATTTTCTCTATTTTGGTGTTTCCTCCTTATATTAATCACTTCAACTTCTGATTGGATTTCTCAGGAACTTTAATTGGTATGTTTAACATAATAAATTACCTATTGATTATTGGCCAGAAGTCTTTTCTTAAATAAAGTGAAATAGACATATGTCCTTATGTAGAGATGACAACCAAAATAGTGCTTCAAAAGAGAGGTAGTCCTACTTAGATGAGTCAGGCTAACGAGGCATCTTTTTTTTTTCCTTATGAATTTATCAATAAATTAGAAATCTCTGTTAATTTAATTTTTTACAGCATGAATATATATTAAAATTTGTGCTTTTCTAAAACGTGTCATTGCTCTGTCTCGAGATAAGTCAGGATATATTTCGTTAAACCAAATGAAATTCAAGATGCAGTAGGTCTACTGTAGAACCATACTGAGAGGAGCCCTGACACGGATATCTGGAGCTACACTGAGTGATGCCACTGTGTCACAGATACATGACAATTCTTGGAAACCCCAAATTGAAGCTCCCTATATCAGCAATAGTAAATAATAGTGACTTTTGTTTCGACTCTTCTAGTATGAAGAGATGACAGTAGCCACATTTCCCACCAAGGCCAGCACATTCTCTGATATTCTGCCTGATGCACAGCAGCACTGTTAACCTAATAGCAAGTTAAATGTCCACAAAAGTGGGTCAGTGAAAAAAAAGACCCGAGCCCACTGCTGCTACCCTTACTTGAACAACTCCATCAATGTTTTCTACTGACAACCAAAAAAAAAAAAAAAAAAGGAAAGACAGACTAACATGGACATAAGCAATGACTTGAAAAGAAGATTTAATGTCACTTAAGTAAGGTGTGATCTTGGAAAATATACTTAACCTTTGGCTCTGAGTTTATTCATCTATAAAGCAAAAAGTCTATAGCAGCTGAATTCCAAGTCCCCTTTACCTCTAATATCCTTTGTTCTAGAACCTCCCATCTCCCTTTGTTTGACAATATTTTTCCTTATTAACTGGGTAGATATGTGCAAATGAAAATAAGAACGAGACTCTCAAAGAGTTGTGATATGGAAAAAATAAAATTATGGATATTTTAAGGAAGCCAGAACTAATATTAGTGGGAATACTAAAGGGATGAAAAATGCTAAACCATGCAAAAAAGAGAGAGAGAGAGAGAGAGAGAGAGAGAGAGAATACCAACAGAAAGTAAGGCTGAGTGGGGCGAGACTCAAAGTTGGTACTCATTTAGGGCACACACAAAAGGAAAAGCACCAAACAGACCCCAGCAAAAAGTAACAATTTTCTTGTGTTCTTTCTTAAGTATAAGGGGCAGTAAAAATACCCACTTCATGTCAGTGTTCTGAGATAACGACAAATAAACGTACAGAAGACAATGACCTTTTATTTTATTTTTTTCTTTTATATTTCTTTATATTTTTTAAGTTTTTATTTAAATTCCAGTTACCATACACTGTAATATTAGTTTCAGGTGTACAATGTAGTGATTCAACACTCCAATACAACACCCAGGGCTCATATACAAGTGCACTCCTTAATCCCATCACTTATTTATTATGTTAACTAACTGGAACTTAAATAGAAATTTAAAAGAAATTTTGTTTTTAAAAACACTGACTTTTTAAACCAGAACCTACAGCGGCACAAACAATGTAGACTAGCTCCTTTTCCTATTTAATAAGTATATACTCTTAGCCTGGAAGCATTTTCTTTTCTTTCCAGCCTAGTAGAAAGTAATTGCTTGAGCATCTCACAGTCAATCTCTAAAATATTTCCAGACTCTTTTTCCCTCATTTTTCATTTTATCTCATTCCCAGGTAACTGGAAGTTAACCAGGAGGAAAATCCAATCTCTTATATAGATTCGTTTAAAAACAGAAAACAGTTTATCAAGTTGAGTAGGTTCCTTTGTACATTTTTACTCTATGAACAATTTATTACTGAAGAGTAATTGAGAAGTAACTTGTGGGAAAGAAGGTCACACAATAGAGAAATCTGTATTTGGAGAGAAATTCACTTTGCAGTAGTGAGGGAAAATTGAGTTGCTCAGTGTTTTGGTCAATGAATACAATTACAAAAAGTGTTATGGAAAAAACAAATAGCTTCCAAACTTTCCGGTACCAGTTCACTATTTAACCTATAAAGTATTCTGTGTAACCTTAGAACTTTGGGGGTCTCATATTCTCATCATAGGATGGGGCAAGACACCCAGTTATTTTGTACATAAATGGAGGACTCAGTACTTTGAAAATAAAGTGGAGTTCCAAGATTCCAGTGGCAAATGTGATTCTCACAGCATGTGACCACAAAGACCATAGGAACATTATATAGAATAATTTGTTATTTCCTCCCAAACCTCCCCCATCTCTTGACCAATCTACCAACCACAAATATAGAAAAGAAAGTATCTGATCATTTAGAATCTGTCCCAGGAAGTTTGGAGTACCACTACTCCTGTAGGATCAGGGATTGTCAATGTTAGGTATGATCATCAAAATAACAATTAAATAGTTACATATTAAATATATTAATAATATAAAAATAACCAAAAAAGCAACAATAATAGTGGTTGTCACAATATCTAATACTTACTTGAGGATTTGCATGCATTACCTAATTTAATTTTCACAATTTTCTTAAGTAGGTATTATTATGGTACACATTTTATAAAAGAGGAAGGCAAGACTTGGAGAGATAAAGCACCTATGGGCATGGTTTACTCCTTTCGGGTCTCATCTACTTTCGTATCACTAGCTAATTTATCGATTATATTATACTGAAAATTATTTCATATGTTTAATGTTGTTTCTCAGAAGAAAACTTTCAGAGACTGTGGAAGCAAGTTCTTCATTACTTCATTATTCATTATTTTCAGAATAGTTCACAAAAATGTCTACAGGTGTTTATAGTGTTAAAATAATGCAGTATTTTCACTTCTATTTTTTCAGTATATGTAATAAGTATTCATACGGTGTTTGAAAAGAGCTTGTGGGTTGCGTTGAATAGAGATAAGCTGAATATATCAGTTTATAACTAAACTGAAAGATACCATCCATCATAGTGATTGATTTTTAAATGGTTTTGAGATATAACTCACATAACATACAACACGGTATGTTGTACTATTTAAAGTGTATGATTCAACATTTTTAGTATGTTCACAGAGTTATCCAATGACCATCTCAATCTATTTTAAAATTTGTCTTCCCCAAAAGAAATCCCATACCCATTAATAGTAAATAGCTGTTCTTCTCCAACCTCCCTCCTCTACCTCCACCAGCCCTGGGCAACCACTATTTCACTGTATGTCTCTATAAATTTCCTATCCTGTATATTTCATATAAATGTAAATACTTAATCCATGATCTTTTATGACTGGTTTTCCTACTAAGAATATTGTAAAGATTCATCTATGTTGAATTGTTGACTCACTATACTCTGTATCTGAAACTAATATAACACTACATGTTAATCTACTGGAGTTTGATAGATAGATAGACAGATAGATAGATAGATAGATGAATAGATGATAGATGATTTTCACCTATGTTGTAACATGTATCAGCACTTTCTTTTTATTACAGAATAATATTCCATTGAATGGATATACAACATTATATTTCCCCTTTCGTCAACTAAAAGATATTTCGGTTGTTTCCACTTTTGACTATTCTGAATTACGCTATTAGAAACGATGTGTACAAAGCAACATAGGTTTTCATTCCTCTTGGATATATATCCAGGGGCAGAATTGCTAGGCTACATGGTAACTCTGTTTTTTTTTAACTTTTTGAGGGCCTGCCAAACCGAGTTTCACTGCAAATGCCATTTTACATTCCCATGAGCAATGTATGAGAATTTCAAATTCTTTATGCCCTTGCCAAGAGTTATCACTATCTATTTTTTAATGTAGCTATTGAGAATTTTTTCATATGCTTAATAGTCACTTATGTGTCTTCTTTGGAGAAATGTCTATTAAAATTTTTTGCCCATTTTAACAACTGTTATTTATTTTTTATTGAGGTAAAACTCACACAATATAAAATTAACCATTTTAAAGCGTATAGTTCAGTGTCACTTACCACATTCATAATATAATACAAGAATTATTTCTAATTATTTCCCAAAAAGCAAATGTGTAACATAAATCATATTATTTGTATAAACTATGGAGATAAATTGGTGCAGTATGGCTCAAGGCCCTAAGTGTATAAAATATTCTTACCAGTCAGAGCATTTCACGAACTCAACTGAGAGTTGGCCAAAGGTCAATAATGAAAATAGACCCTTCCTAGGAACACATAAGATTTGAAAACTCAGCCCTGCTCGATTGATTCTTTCTCACACAATTGTACACAAAAACATATAAATAACTGTTAAAACCTAATGATAAGGCAAAAAAAAACAAAAAACAAACAAAAAAACTAATAGAAAGGGTAAACAGCCCTAAACAAGCATTCAGTAAAGAAGATATATAAATGGCCTATAAGCACTGCAAAATGCTCATTATTTTCACTCATCATGGAAATGCAAATTAAACCACACTGAGATACTACTAGACATGAAGAAAATAAAATAGAATTGAAAGACTGAGAATACCAAGTGTCAACTTGAATAAAGAACACTGTGAAGTCTCATACATTGCCGGCGGGATTGTAAAAAGGTACAGTCACTTTGGAAAATAGTTAATATATACTTGACATAAAATTCAGCAATTCCTCTTTTAGTATTTGCCCAAGAAAATTGAAATATATGCCAACACAAAAACGCAATTGTTCGTAACAGATTGTTGATAATAGCCCCAAACTGTCAACAATCCAAATATCCATCAACAGGTGAACGGGTTTACAAATTGTGCTATATTCTCACCAGGAAATCCTAGTCAGAAATGAAAAAGCTTGAACTTCAGATACATACAATACTGATACATGCAACATCATAAATGAGTATTGAAAACACTGTGCTGAGAAAAAGAATCCAGCCATGACTGATAGTTTATGAAATTCTACCATAGGCAACCAGACTGTAATGTGAGAAATAAGATCAGTCAGTGGCAGCCGAAGGCTAAAGATGGGAGAGAAAGGTTGCCTGAGAATGCCAGAGAAGAATTTTGAGGAGAAAAGAAAATATTCTACCTTGATTACAGTTGTGGTTGTATACATTTGTTAAAACTTATCAAACAGAACCTTTAAAATGATTGTATTTTATGGTATGCAAATACATATACAAATACCTCACAAAAGTAGATTTGTAAAAAATGAAGCTGGACCACTAGATTAATGCTTAATTGCATTTACCACTTGTCTTCCAAGTATATGAGTAAATGACTCTCCATACTTTTAACACCAATTAAAATTGATCTTCTGTTACTTATTTCTAATAGCATCTTTCTTTACCAATACATCTCATCAATCATTTAAGTAATATATAAACATATGTATATAATCCCATTGATTATTTTATGTATAAAACTCACGTATATCAATTAGGTATTAAAAATAGTTTTCATATACTTTTACAGTTTCAACTACATTTACACTTTAACTTACATTTTAACACATATTCAGTTTCTAACCAAAAATGATATCTCCTTTTAAAATTTAAAATTATATGCACTTTCTCTAAAAAATGGAATTTAAACTAAATTAAAATCTTTAATTGTTAAATGGCACATATGTAAAATTTGCCTTTAAATAAATATTAGATACTGAACTAAAAATATATATATATGTATTATGAATTTCATGACATTCTGATCTGAAATTCTATAATATTTTGACTTAAATACAAATATCCAAAAATATTAATTTTAAAGAGTTTCCAATATGTCAAAAAATATTTTACATAGATAACAATGGATAGATGGATAAACAGAATTTGGTATAATTTTTTTTCTAAATTTGAGAAATGCTCATTTGTTGTATAGAGAATATAAGTTTTATGGAAAACATTACATTCACAAGTTACTAACCATCATAGGTTACTATATTTAGTTGTTGGTTTTTCCCTTCCTTGATTGTTAATAAGTGACAAAATGAAATGACTGGAGCTCTCTCTTTTCACTCTTTTGTCTAGTGCTCTTTGCTATCAATGACTAGCTTAAAGAAAGTAGTAAAATGACACGTAAAATATAGATTACATAATCCACCCAGGAAGTATAAGGAGTTTCCATTTATTCCTAAATTGTGTTCTTCCTCTTAGTGTCTTTTTCTCCTCTGTATTTTTTCCCTAAAAAACACTACACTGAAGATTAGCAACAAGGCTGTCATTTTGTGACTTCATTTGGATCAGATACCTACTTACATTTCAGCAATGTGTTAAACCACTTTGCAAATGAATCTTAGAAACTGCTTCTAAAGTGATCCAATTTTAGGGGTTCCTGGGTGGATCAGTCAGTTAAGCGTCCAACTTCAGCTCATGATCGCACAGTTTTTGGGTTCAAGCCCTGTATCGCGCTCTGTGCTGACAGCTCAGAGCCTGGATCTTGCTTCAGATTCTGTCACCTTCTCTCTCTGCCCCTTTCCCCCCTTCTCTCTCTCATAAACAAATAAACATTAAAAAAGTTTAAAGTGATCCAATTTTTATCTGAATAACCATGGGATCATTTTATGATCTGGAATAAAAGCTGACTTTTTTTTTCCCTTTTTCATTAATTAATAGCCTAAGCAGATAGTCATGCCTGGCCAAACTAAGTTGCTTTATATTCTTCTTGTGTGATGCAGTAATGGCAATACTGCGTTCTAATTCAAATGATTGGTGCTATGAATTGAATTGTCTGTGTCTTCTCAAAATGCATATGTTGAGAGCATAATGTCCAAAGTGACAGTACAGTATTACAGTATTAGGAACTGGGGCCTTTGGGAGGAGATTAAATCCTCCAAGAATGGAATAAAAGAGGCTTGAGACAGAGTTCCTTAGCCCTTCTACCAGGTGAGGACACAGCTAGAAGTCAGCAGTATGCAATCCAGAAGAGAGCCTTCACCAGGACCTGACCACCCCAGCACTCTAATCTCAAATTGCCAACCTCCAGAATGGTGAGAAAGAAATTTCTGTTGTTTGTAATAAGTCACTCAGTCTGTGATATTTTGTTACAGTAGCCAAGCAAACTAAGACAGTTGGCACATTCCCACAGCAATTCTCTGTTGCAGTGCTTTGGCAATACAAATCTCTACAAAAAGTCCATCTACACTAAATATATAAATGAATTTGTTCTTGCTCTGTAATGTCTTTTTTCCCTTCAACGGGTTAAGGAATATTCTATGTGCAGCAAAAACATATCCTGAAATATAAGAATCTTACTAAATAAATATCTAATAAGTACTACAGAAAAATAAGAGAAAATAGTGGTCAAAGCATGGGATTCCAAAGCAGGCAGACTCGAGCTCGAAAGGGTTTTCCACTTAGTAGCAAAATTACCATGGAGACACTTAACCTCTCTAAGCTTTATTTTCCTAATCTATTAAATAGACAAATTAGAGTAGCTATAGGGACAAAATTAAATTACAAATAAGAAAATGAAAATCTACTTAAGCAAAGTGAATGAAGTGATACATGTTAGTGTTCAATAAAAGTTAAGTTTTATTCTTAAAAATTACCATTATTACTTGCATTATTTTTTCCAGGCCCTAATAGTAACATTTTATTTTCATTATTTGCTAAACTATTGGAGTGCAAACATAAGGCATCAGAAATGGTCCTGTGTGGTTCACGGCCCACTGCAGAAACAAGACATGCTAATGCATGGTGAGAATACAGTGAGATGATCTCACTGTGCCATTACCACGGGAAAAAGATATCAGTTCTGCCTCAGAGTAGGGGAAGGTAAAAGGTGATAGCTGTTGCAAAGATGACAGAAAAATCCTCATTACTGTTAGGACATTCAAATTTCCTCATAAACTACCTGTATGGGTCTGTTCATTTGAGTCTCCCATTTTCCACAATGCTACTTTAAACTTTATCCACCCCTCCCCACATTTATATGGTCTCCCCCACATCCTGAACAGATGACAGTGCTTCATGGTTTTGGAGGAAATAGAAGCCATCAAGTTAGAATCCTATTAATTTCATTTTTCCTAATATGTGAATCTGTGTATACTAGGACGTGTCAGTATCTTTCGTTCCTGTCACACTGAAGGAACTTAACCTCCATGTGTTCTTTGGATCTCATTTCCTCAACCTTCTCAGGAAACCATTGTTGGATCCTTCCAGTTGGCTTTTAAATGTTAAGTGTCCCCCATTAAATGAATAAACAAACAAATAAATAAAGCAAACTAAAACAAACATCTCCAAGCCACTTTCTGATTTTCTATCCTTCACAAGCAAACTTCTTTAGAGTTTTCTATGCTTAGTGTTGCCTTTTCCTCACTCTCACTCATCTTACTCTAGTCTGGTTTATGTTCCCATCACTTCATAGAAATAGTTCTCTTAAAGGTAACCAATAAACTTCATTTGACTAAGCCCAAGAGAAATATTTCTTACTTGACATCCCAGAAGCATGTATAACATGCATAATTTCTTTTCCTTGACACACACCTTTTTTTTTTTTTTTTTTTTTTGGCTTCCAGGTCACAAATTGCTTTTGTTTCCACAACTGATTACCTCCCAGTGTCCTATATGAGCTTATTGGCCTCCACTGGGCCATTAAATAGTAAGATTCTTTAAATTCCATCTTCTTCTCATGCCATAGTCACCATAATTGATGTCGTCCATGCCCATGACTTTAATTGTCATCAATATACCACTGACTCCTATTCAACTGCATACTTGGCTTCTCCCATTAATTGTCTCAAAGGCATATCAAATTCTACAAATCTAAAACCCAATTCATGGTCTCCACCTCCCACAACCACTTTATAATCTACTGAGCGTGGTGGTGTTCCAATGTGTGACAAAGCATGAATAGTGATAAACCAAACATCTGCTTTAACTAACCCATCATCCTTATACCCCAATCTGTTCCAAAATCATATCAATTTTAGCTCGTGAGTATTTCTTACTTCTGTTTTTTTCTATTTCCACTGCCACCCCCATAGTCCAAGCTACACTTTCTTCTCATTCCAATAACTATAATATCTTCTGTAGTCATTTTCTATTACCAACTAACAAGTTATCATAGACTTAGTGTCTTAAAACACCACCAATCTATTAGTTCACAGTTTTGTACATCAAAAGTCCAGGATGGGGCAAGGATAGATACGTTCTCTGCTCATGGCATCAAAAAACTGAAATCAAGGTATCAGGTAGGCTGAGTTCTTATCTATTGGCTCTGGGGAGAAAACCTACTTTGAAGCTCACTCTTGCTGTTGGCAGAGTTAAGATCCTTGCAGTTATAGGACTGAGGTTCCTATTTCCTTGCTGCATGTCACCCAGGGATTGCTCTCAGCTCCTTCATCCCTTTCCTTTCATCTTTAAGCCATCAGTGGCACATAAAATCCTTCTTGTGCTTTGAATCCCTGACTCCTTTTCTGCAACCTACTAAAGAAAATTTCTGACTTTTAAGTGATTTTAAGTTCAGGTCGGATCCACACAGATAATCTACCTACTTAAGGTTAACAGATTTGGAAACTTAATTCATCTATAAAATATCTTCATAGGAGTATCAAGATTAGTATTTGACTGAATAACCTAGAGAAGGTATATAGACAACAGAGAACAAGAATCTTGAAGGCCATCTAAAATCATGCCTACCATAGTCTCTATACTTTTTCTTATCCCCTCTTACAGTTCATTCATACTTCAGCCAAAGACATCACTCTACACCCCATCTCTGACACTGAATATAGTCCATGGTTTGTTTATTTGTTTCCTTGTTTGGTTGTTTGTTGGGACAGGATCATCTACGTAAGATAAAATGGAAAGTAAATATCTGAGTCTTTATATAATTTTGATTAAAGAAAACATAATATAATTTACAGACACATGGATGATAATCATCTAGCATAAGAGTCACCAGCAAGGAAGAAACACATCAAGTCCAAACAAAATAGCCTCAAATTTTGGACTACTCATTTTAGAAAAACATGACAGTTCAGGGCGCTTGGGTGGCTCTGTTGGTTAAGTGCCTGACTCTTGATTTTGGCTCAGGTCATGATCTCACAGTTCATGAATTTGAGCCCCACGTCAGGCTCTGTGCTGACAGTGTGGAGCCTGTTGGGATTCTCTCTTTCTCTCTCTCAATCAAAAAAAAAAAAAAAAAGCTTAAAAAGAAAAAAGAATGACATGACAGTTCAATGATCTGAATTATAAATCTAATTTGAGTATTTAATATACGGTCCTGGGAACCACCTTAGGAAACAGTTTGTACAGACAACTCGGTGAAAGCTGAGTGGAAACCTGGTAGAATAAAAAATATATATATAAAACAAAAAGAGGGCTGGAGTTTTCCAAAAATATGAAAATCCAAACATGTATATTTACATCTCTGTGATACTACACACCTACTTCTTCTCCCACTGACACAATTGCTTATGTCAGTGTAAGTAAATAATATATTCATTAGCCAAACCATCAACCAATTGGTATGCTTACAAAGCCAGTTTTTAAGATGAGAAAAAAATGATTTGCTTTCTTGGAAAGACAATTAATTGAAATGGAATTTTTGTGTTGTAGACAGCCAGTAGGTATATGGAACGGTTCTGTTTAATTGTTATGGCGGAGCACCTGGGTGGCTCAGTTGGTTAAGTGGCTGACTTCGGCTCAAGTCATGATCTCACTGTGAGTTCGAGCCCCACATTGGGCTCTGTGCTGACGGCTCATCAGAGCCTGGAGCCTGCTTCGGATTCTGTGTCTCCCTCTCTCTTGCCCTTCCCCTGCTCATGCTCTGTCTCTCTGTCTCTCAAAAATAAATAAACATTTAAAAAAATTTAATTGTTATGGTGACCAAGGACAGGAGGGCTGCCTGGCAAAAGAGCTAGAAAATTTACTGTCCACAAAAGTAATGAAGTATGTATGTGCAGAATATGGGAGGAACAGCAAACACTTGGGATAAAATAGAAAAACAATATGAAACTTGGGAGGCTAGAAAGCATACTTGAAGTATATACGGTGAGGAATCTCATTTTCCTTGACTACTGCAAAGGCTTTAGTATAGGCTGAAATTTGGGCAGAAGTGCAATGGTTTTAAAGAGTCTCCATCTCTTAGCATGCTATGGCATCCTTTGCAGAGGCTTCCTGGGTGCAGAAGGACATGCCATGTGGCTATGCTTTAGCAGAGAAACCACACTATTCTTTCTCTGCCCCACTCTCACATTGCTTTTCTTTTTTTATGGGGGCAAGCTGAGCAAGTCTTTGTAGAATTCATGTCAAAATAAACTGCTTCGGCATCGAAAGTCTGATCTTAAGCGCTAGCTGCTCAGAAGAGTAGCATAAAAGCCAGGTGCCTACCACCTGGAGATACTGGCACTCTCTCCCACTGGGAATAGGAGACCTTAGTTCATTAACTGAGCAAGCCGGAAAGATCAACTAAAATGTTATCAGAGAAATTCTGACTACATCTCCTCATACCATGCTGAAAGAAGTACTTTATTCTCCAGGTTGGGAGAACCATTGGAGGTTTCCAAAGAGGTGACAGACATAATTGAGTCTGTGTTTAAAAGACTAACCAGCAACAACACAAGAGATGAATTTGGTAAGGGAACGTATACAAGTAGAGACACTATAAAATAAAGCAGAAGGTAAAATCGGCAAATATTCTGGAAAAAAAGAATGGATTCTAGAGACACTCTGGATATCTAACAAAACTTTAAATCATCATCCTGACTTTCATTAAACCACTACTCAATCATCCAATCAGTATTCCCACATACACTCTTCTTGGGTCCACATTTAGGTTTTTTACTAGGACATTCATATCATCAATGACCCAAAGAATCTTCTGGAATTCTTCCACGCTTAATTCCTTAGATATCAACCTAGCCATGAAATATGTAAATAGAATATAGGTTTTATATAAAATCAACACTCTCTCTATATATATATATATTAGTTAAAGCATTTTGAAAGCTGTAAACTATTAAACAAATAAAACAAAGTCCTGATGCCTGTCTTCCTTAGGCAGATTCAACTCCACTTCCATCTGATCACCTAAACATGCAAATCTCGAGAGAATAAGATTAATCTACCCAGAGTTCTTTGACTTCCCTGAGTATCAGGATGGCCCTTCAGGTAGCCCAGAATATTGATCTTCATTGAATGATATTCCAATCTGGAATCTTTTCCTTTGGTCATTTCTGCTTTCTCAGGAACAAGGGATGCTTACTCTTTCTGATCTATCGACAGCCTCCTAATCTGCTGACAGAATCACAGATCATTCAATTCAATCCAAAGAATTTTTATTAAGCATTCACTATCTTTGCAGCATGACATGGTAGACACAGTAGAAGCAGCCATGGTAAGTGAGCGACTATTACTATTCTCAACAAATCTCAAATCTAGTAAGGAAGATAGACATTATCAACTTAATGTATTGTCAAAAGTGAAAAAAAATGAAAGTATATATAAAGTGCTATGGAGTATAAAGCAGATATCAAATTGTTAGCCTATCTTTTTCCTATAGTAATTTTCTAGAAAGCCTCACCAAAAACTGACATCTGACTTTATTTCAGAGGCAATTTATACTGAAATAAAATAAATTGAAGGAAATAGTGTAAGATCAGCTATTCCTAACATTATCAAAACCAAAATTTCCAAATATCTCTATATGAGAGTAGTTTTACTTTAATTTACATTGTTTGGAAAACAGAATGGCAAATAAAATTTGCCTTTACCTTGGTCAATAATTTACAAATTAAATTTTACATGTATCTATTAGGAAAAAATGTACTGTAAAAAATCTTTTTAATGATTAAGGTATTTTCCTTTAATTTAATGGACATTTAAAATTATTTTAATTTTACTAATCACAAGAGCATCTATTTATATTTGAAAAATCAAAGTGCATGCGTATGAGTCACTTTCAGTCTATAGAAAATATTTGATGCATTTAAAAGGATTTATATTTTCTTTATAACTCCAATGACTTTACAGGCTCCCAGAGATTTGAAGCATATAATTTGAGAGTCACTGATCTAGGTGGCCTATACTTCAGAAAAGGAATCAGAACCCTTTGGATCTCTAGGGGCACTGAGAAAGAATTCAAAAGTGTATGGGAAGCTATAATTGACTTAAGAATAATTATAGGTGTTTTACACTCAGGAAGTCTGTGTGACTTACTGAGATTTTTTTTTCCCTCATCTAAAGTAAGTAAATCACTGACATTAAATGTTAAAATGAGTGAGGACATTAACAATTTTCTTTCTTGGTCCTTCTTATGTTACAGTGAGGAACTGGAACTCAGGTTAAAATATTGCTAAGAGTTACTAGCAATATAATCAAAAGTATGACCTAGGTTTTTTTTTAAATCTAAATATATTGTATTATCCAATCCATTAAATTAAAGAAAATACTTTAATGATTAAAAAGAATGTAGTGCATTTTTCCAGTAAATATATGTAAAGTTTAATTTGTGATTTATTGAACAAGCTAAAGGTAAATTTAAATGTTAGCTGTATAGAAAAAAAACAAGCTATAAAGAATATAAAATCTCTATTGATAGTACTTTGCATATATATAAGTTTGTCTGGAAACTTGAAAACACAAATTGGTACATTATCCTTTCCAAGAATGGGAGCCCCGAATAAACCACAAACAAATTAAAGCTTGTTGCCTCCAAGACAGACTTGTGTCTGAAAGATTTGTGAATTCATTGAGCATTTTAGGTCAGAATAATTATTCAGGAGAAGAAATATTGGACAGTACGAGGACTGACACCTCATCCCTATTTCTACAATAATTACTTGGCTTCATTTCCTAAAGTCTTAGATGAGGAGCTAATTTCCTTTCTGTTGTTCTGACTATAAATGAGATTGTCATTTGCTTCTATTTAACTCTAATTAAAAGTAATAACCACTTAACTATGACTATTTAATCAAGCTTTGATCCAAATCACCTGTCACTGCCAATACCAATAATAGAATTTAAAATATATATTATATGATATATTTATCCAGGATTCTCTGTTGTGTTTTAAACAAGAAAACAAGTCCTACATTCTTTAAAGAGCATTCATATTCTTTTACAGAATTGACCAATGTTGGGTTTTGTCACCAAGAGGCTAGCAGTCCAAAGTTTAGGAGGGACAAGGCTTTTGCTTCAAGCAAAAGAAAAAGTTGGAGCTGAGAACCCTGCATAAAGTTGTGTCACTTGTTACAACACTGGGAGGAAACTCTCCCTCCCAAAGCCATCAGACATTGGAACCACTGAATCAAGACTACAAAATAAATTTTTATTTTTTTAATGTTTATTTATTTTTGAGAGAGAGAGAGCAGGGGAGGAACAGAGAGAGAGAGGGACAGAAGATCTGAAGTGGGCTCTGCACTGACAGCAGAGAGCCCAATGCAGGGCTCAAACTCATGGACCATGAGATCATGACCTGAGCCAAAGTCAGATGATTAACCAACAGAGACATCCAGGTTCCCCTACAAAATAAATATTTAAAATTAATTAAAGATATAACGATTTGAAATAACCAAAAAAACGTAACAAAAATTGTAAACATAATGAAAAGTTAAATCACAATAGGTACAGCTAACATAATAGTTATTAAATTAGAAGCTATATTGGATTAGTCAAGTATAGAAAATATTTTAAAAATTAGGAAATATAGAATGTATACAGATAAAACCTGTTGCAAGTTAGTAAGAGTCCCACAAAGACCTGGCAGTGGGAAGAAATTGGCAGTGGAAAATAAAACAAAACAAAGCATAGCTTTATCAGGTAACATTTCTAGAAATCTTGAGTTTAGACCTGGGAAAGAAGATAATACAGAGGCGCCTGGGTGGCTCAGTCGGTTAAGCCGCCGACTTCGGCTCAGGTCATGATCTTATGCTCTGTGAGTTCAAGCCCCACATCGGGCTCTGTGCTGACGGCCTGGAGCCTGCTTTGGAGTCTGTGTCTGCCTCTCTCTCTCTCTGCTCATGCTCTGTCTCTCTGTCTCTCAAAAATAAATAAAAGTTGAAAAAAAAAAGATAATACAAAGGGAAAGTCATGGCAGTGTAAAAACCAAAGGCAAGAAAAAGCAAAATTCAGACAATAAACTGCCCAAATCACTGCTAACAATGACATTGTGAGTGATGGGGTAGATCGCAAGGGACATAGAAGAAAAACTCCAGAGACCACAAAAGATATCTACTCTTGATTTATTGCTACATCCAAGAGCATCACCCAACTCCAACCAAGATTTAAAAAATAAAAATAAAAGCTCTTCTAGACCCATCATACTCGAACCACTAATAGTCAAAAATAAAGATAGCCAAAAATAAAGAGAAAATCTTAAAAGAAGGCAGAGAAAAATGGTACATTATATGCAGAATTTCAATGTTTACATCACATATAACTTATCAGAAGCTCTCTAAGTCCAAAGATATTGAAATGACATATTTAAAGGCCTCAAAGAAAAAGGTTGTCAACTAAGAATTTTATATCCAGAGAAGATAAACTCTAAGGATGAAAATGAAATGAATAAATTTTCATACAAATAAAAAACAGATTTTATAGCTCACAAATTTGTACTTTAAGATATACTAAAATAAAATAGTCTAGAAAGCAACTTGTGTCTACAGAAAAAAAAAATGTAAACCCAAATGGTAAATATGTGAATATATATAAGTAAAGATACAAAAGATCAGATGACACCAAAAACCACATTAACCTAAATAGTAGCTATGTGAGGTAATGGATGTGTTAACCTTCTTGTGGTAATCATTTTGCAATATATATGTGTGTCAAATTATCTTGTTGTATATCTTAAGCTCACACAATGTTGTATATCTCAATTATATCTCAATATATTTCATCTCAATTTATCTCAATAAAGCTGGCAAAAATAACCACATTATAATCATAATAATCATAATAATTATTATATATATAAATATAATAACAATAATAATTGCCAATTATGTAGGACTATACTCAACAACTGAAAATCCATATTCTTTTCAAGTGCTCATAAAATGTACATGAAGATAGACCATATAATGGACCATAAAATAAATCTTAAAAATATTTTAAAAGATTAATTTTATACAATGTGTTCCCTGACCAAAATGGAATTTAATTGCAAATCATGAAAATAATATATCCAGAAAAGCCCCAGATATCTAGATATTGAACAATTTACATTTAAACAATTCATGGGTCAGAAAGCAATCACAAAGAAAATTAGAAAATATTTTGAACCATTGATAAAAGCACAACACATCAACATCTTTGGGATGCAGCTAAGGCAGTACTTAGAAGAAAATTTTAGTCATTAAATGCTTATAGAAGAAAAGAAGATCTCAAATCAATGATCTACTCTTCTCTACTAGAAACTAGTAAAAGAACAGCCAATTACACCAAAAGCAAGGGGGGAAAAAAATCAATACAAAGGCAGAAACCAATGAAACTGAAAACAGAAAACTCATCAATAGAATCAATGAGACCAAAGTTTGTTCTTTAAAGAGATCAGTAAGATTTAAGACTTCTATAAAGGCTCATGAGGAAAAAAAAATTATCTATCAGGGATGAAAAAAATGAAATCACTACAGATCTTGAGACATTGTGAACAACTTTATACCAGCAAATAAGTAGATTAAATGAATAAATCCTTTGAAAGCTTACTCAAGAAAAAATACATAACCTTATAACCTGAATAAGTCTACACATATTAAAGAACATAATCCATACTTGAACACCTCACAAAGAAAATTTCAGGCCAAAATAGGTTCACTGGTGAATTCTATAAAATATTTAAGGAAGAAATACCAACTTTAAATACGATCTTTCAGAAAACTGAAGAGGAAGAAATATATCCCAACTTATTTTATGTGGTGAGACTTATTGCAATATCAAAAATCAGAAAAAAAGAACAATAGAACAAAATCCCTCAAAAACATAAATGTAAAAAATAAATATAAAATACAAAAGTTCTTAAGAAAATTATAAAGGAACACAGAGAGTACAAATGAAAAGAAGCTGTTGGATTTCCAATTTCTACTGGAAGGAAGCAGGCTATTAAAATTACTCAGACACATGCACATGCTACCTTTCATAGAAAAGAAAATACGACTAACAGGGTGAAACCAGGAGTGGATTTAACAGAGCCAAGCCCCTCCAGGCACAAATGAGCACTCGGGGCGGAAAGCCATGAAGGATTATCTCTAAGTCTCGAAATCTAATCGAGGAACTCAGGCTAAAAAGTTGTTCTGGCCAAATTTCGGAATTGCATTGGACCAATGATTCCTTTTTATCTTCCATTGTTGCCTTTTCTGAATTGGAATCTCTATAACTATTAGTGATACTCATCCCACAACTGTATATAGGGAGTGTTGGGGTCATGTAAGTCTTCTTGTAGTTTCACAGGTCCACAGACAAAGATTAATTATGCCCCAGGAGTTACACTTAATGGATTATACCCAAGAGCCTCATCTGCATGAGATTTAGATGACTTAAATGTTGAGAGTTTGGCCTTTGTTGCTAATGAGATTTAGAGGAGATTCAGGATTTGAGCCAATGTTGTAATGGGGTGAGACTCTTGGAATTCTTGGGAGGCAATGAATGTATTATGTATTTGGCAGGGATTTGAATCTTCAGAGACCAGATGGCAGAATTCTAGGATTTCCCAAGAATTTCTACCCTCCCTGGTGTACATGCCCTGCATAATACCTGGGACCTTGAATATGATAGATTTTACTCCAGTGATTACATTGTTATAGACGGAGTTGACCTTAAAATAGGAAGATTATCCAGGTGGATAATCTGACCAAATCATGTAAGCCATTAAAAGTAGAGTTTTTTTCAACTGGTCACAGAAGAGACAATGAGATTGTCAAAGCATGAGAAGGATTTGATATGTCATTCTTGGCTTGAAAATCAAGGTTATTAATATACCTTACCTGGAGTGACAGAATATGGAAATGGGGATGATAGGGAAGGAAGAGGAAGCAGCAAAATTATATTATCCAATTAGATGTAAAAGTATGTGCCTGGGAGTATGAGTGAATGGACAAAAGATGCATTAAAAGATTAACTAAAACGTTAGCAGTAGTTATTTAGGAATGGTGAGATTTCAGGGGATCTTAACTTTCTTGTATGTATAATTTGAATATTTTAGTGTAGAGATATATTACTTATTTAATACTGAAGAAAATGGAACTGTTTTTACCATGAGGGGAATAAAACTAAACATAATTGTTCAAAAAATAACATACAAAACAGTGTGATATTACAAATAACAAAATAAGATTGGAAGTAGAGCGAGTTAAGATGGGAGACAGAGATTCTGTTAATCAATAAGAATAAAGTCCAACAGCCGAAGAGACAAAAAAATAGCAAAGGCTATGAGAAAAAAATTTCAGAAAAGCAAAAATACCAAATAAACATAGGGCAACGTGTCGGTGACCACATGAATGAAAAATAAAACACCATAAGATACAATTTCATACCTCCAGACTGGCAAAAAAAATAAATAAAAATAAAGTCTAATAATACCACATAGTGGATGAGGCTATAGAATAAGAAGAACTCTCTTATGCATGTCTAGAGAAAGTGTAAGTTAAAGAACAATTTGGGGATATCTGATAAATTTGAAGAAGCATTTCCTAGGATCTAGCCATTCTCTGTTACAGGCCCTCTCACACATGTCCACAAGGAGCCATGGACACAAATGTCCACAGCAGCAGTATTAGTCACAGAGACTAACTGTAAACAACTTACATGTTCTTCAGTTGAAGCCTGGATAAATAAATTGCACTCAACTCATCTATGTAAGAGTTGCATCAACATGGATGAATCTCACAAAATTTAATTTGAATTAAAAAACAAGTCAAAGAAAATACCGACTATAATGCCATTTATTAGAAAGCAGGTAGAATAACTATATATGTAGCAAAAACTTACATAAGAAGATAAATACTAAATTCTGGAGAATAGCTGGAGAGGATAAATAGAAATGAAATGAGGATGGTACACGTAGTGATTTCCAGCAATAGTTTCTTTAAAAAAATTTTTTATATCTATACATATTTTATAGCGAGAAATATGACAAAATGTTATGATTGACAAACCTGAGTGAAGGATGAATGATGATGATGAAGACGAAGAGCTCAATTTTTTCATAATGTCGGAAATCTTGTAATACTATGAAAATGTATTTTCCAAACTTCTAATAATTTTTAACATGGAAATACATTTAAAGTTATATAATGGCATATATTAGTTGATAAAGCCTCACTTTATATTACTAACTGAAGATAATCTATTATTAAGAAACTGTCAAAGTTCTATTAGGGATCATTTGTTTGATCATACTTTCACAAGGTATACTCTTCACAGTGGATCTATACTTAACAATTGATCAAACCAAGGCACAGGTGAGCCAGTCATTTCAACTCTTTTCAAGATCAATACTAATCACTACAATATTGATTGGAATACAAGGCTTGATATAGATTGTGAAGCTGGAGGGAATGATTGGCTCAATCTGGTTCCATAGCAAGTATAGAAGTTGCCCAAGGGAAGAGAAACAGCACAATCCTTCTAATGTGTCAGATGAATTAAATTAATTTAGATTCCTACTCTTCAACTTTTTTTTTTTTAATCCTCTACTTCTAGCAAAAAGTTTTGCTTTCAATTCTACCTTTTTGGGGTCAAAAATAACTACATTATTTCTGAAGGTTTCCTGTACCCATTTTCCAAAGAGCAGGTCCAATCTATGTAGACAATATAATAACAGGGATGTAGGTCCCTCTATGCTGAATTAAGAATCAGAATGGAAATCCAGAGAAGGAAATTTGGTAGACTCTGATAGCTGCATGCAAAGGTAGAAGATTGTTATATACGGAAATATTATAACATAAACCATAATATTACACTTTAATATGTATCTTCTTGAAATCCAAAAGCTTTTATAATGAATAGATACCTTTAAATACCTCATGACATATGAAAATGTTTATTTCCATAGAATTATGATTCATTACTAGAATTGGAATGCATCAACATTATAACTGTAATACACAAAGGAGAAGACACTGTGCTTTTATGGGCATTTTAAGTGCAATAAAGATATTATTATTCAGGCTTCTTTTATTATCTTCTTAAGCCAATCCCCATATATTGCCACATGTAATTGTGGAATGCAGTATATTGGTAGTCAGCTAAGAAGAGTGAAATAACATAATCTGGGTGTTCAAAGTAGCAGATTTCTGACTATCCAGCAAAGCAAATGCCTCTATTATTCTGCTTAAAAGTAATGACATCCAACTCAACTAATAGAGCTATACATAATATCTGCTATTATATAAAGTGTAGCAAGCCCCCTTCAAAATAAAGAAGAGCAAAAGTCTTTTTGAAAACACCTTCTCATCCCCTAAGGTAGGGGAAAGAGATACAGTGTCCCTACGGAGCTCTCACCAGCTAAGCCTCCACACCGCAGTGTGGGAGAGGTAATCTGATCATGCCTGCGAAGGAAAAGATGTAGCTCACATTATTCATGGATACCACCTGCTGGTAGACATGCGGTGGTGCTACACAGAGAAGGGCACAGAGGGGAAACACAGGCTAGATTATACTGAAGAGAGAAATAATATTTAGGGAAAAATTGATGAAATTGAGTAGAGTTTATAGCAAGCTGGTGACGACATCTCATTCCTTCAAGAACTCCTCTAACGAATTTCTGAGTTTTAACTTTGAAACATCTGTGATGTGTAGCAATTGGGTCTACTTCATAATTTTGTAACTACTAATAATTATACATAAATTCAAGATTTATAAGCTATTAATTCTTACATCGAGAGAAATGATTCTCAAAGGGGACTATTTTGCTCCCCTTCCTTCCATTGGGAAATTCATCAATGTCTGAAGAAAATTGTTGTCACAAGGGGGGTGGGCGGAGTGGGAAGGGCATGCTGTGTTAAAGACATCTAGTGAGTGGAGGCCAGGGATGCTGCTAAACGGGACAGCCCCCCACTACAACAAAGTATAAGCCAGCCCAAAACAAAAACAGCGTTAAACTTGAGAAATTCTGACCTAAAGGAACCAATTCAAAAATTAAAATACAGAAAAAAGACCTTCTGGCTTTTATTTTATTTAATAAACATTTACATAGTGCTTACTATATATCCAGTGCTCTTCTAAAAGCTTTACAAACATTAACATATTTTGTTATCATAACAATTCTAAGAGATAAAGATTAATAGCCCCATTTCTAACATGAGGAACCTGAAACACAAAGAGGTTAAACAGCTTGTGCAAGATGTCGTGTCTAGCAAATGCTATAGTCATAATTTGAATCCAAGGATCCTGTTTCCACAGCCCATTTCCTAAACTACGAAACTTTGGTGACCACCTTTCAGTGGACACATTCTTTCAATACGAGGAGGTATCCAAAAATAAGATTGCCATTTCAATGACTTTCCTGCCCATCTTCTGCTATAACCTAATGAAGTCAAGGTATTGTCAGTCCCTGCACTCTTTGGTGTCCCTATTTCAAGGGAGTAGGGTGGTATAGTGGGGGACAGGGGAGGGAAGTCCTCTGGGTTTAAAATTTTAAAGATCTGGGGGCACCTGGGTGGCTCAGTTGGTTGAGCGCCCGACTTCGACTCAGGTCATGATCTCGCCGTCTGTGAGTTCGAGCCCCGCGTCGGGCTCTGTGCTGACAGCTCAGAGCCTGGAGCCTGCTTCGGAGTCTGTCTCCCTCTCTCTCTGCCCCTCCCCCACTCATGCTGTGTCTCTGTCTCAAAAATAAATAAACATTTAAAAAAATTTTTAAATAAAATAAAATAAAATTTTAAAGATCTGAATTCAAACTCTAACCCTACCCCTTAACTCTATAGCCTTCATCAACTTTCTAAGCCTTAGTTTCTTTCCTGTAAAATACAATTATTAATACTTGCAGACTGTTTGCAAAGAATAGAATTACATGCTATTCATACACACAGAAGGCTTTGATAGCCATAATAGTCAAAAAAATGATTATCATTATTTTTTCTATTTAGTAGGCCGGAATTCTTTACTAATATCCAACTGATTCCACATTTTCTTATACTTCTCTACCTCCCTGCCCATTCAAATCTGAATATCTAATTTTAGAAAGATTTTGACTCTCCTAGTATGTCCCACTAAATGAAGTTAATACTTGCATTTCCTTGGCTATGTAATGATTGAAATCATTGAGAAAATGCATATAAAAGTGCTGGTTTTGTGGCTATAGTTCCAGTCTCTTGAATGAATATTTCTTTATTTGCCTTGTTGCTATGTTGATTTCTTCGTTTTAGCCAGTTAAGATACAAATTCATGTCTCTTATTCCTTTACCTGAAGCAAGACAACTCTTTGGTCTCGGATAGTAAATAACATTATAAATGGCTCGATTTGTGTTTACAGTGTCAAATATGACTCATTAAATTGCAATTGGTAGAAGACACACTCAAGCTAGCTTGGGAAGGAAAGGAGTTTATGTATGAATTTCTACCACTGGAAAGTTCTGAAATTTAGCTAGGTCCTGAGGTTTCAAGCATGGTTAAACAGAGGACACCGCCTCTTTGGCCATCTCTCAGAACCTTATGTAAAGCCAGGAGGCTTTCTCTTTGGTTTCTTGAGAATGAACAAGATTATCAACGGTTACCCTTATCAATGTTACCCACTTACAGGCTAGGAGCTTTTGTTTTATTTCGCTTTATTTGGTCTTGTTTTACTTTGTTTTATGAGACTTTTCTACTGTCTCTGCCTGGAACTTCCCTGAGAGTCTTGGATTAGCTTGAATAGTTTATCACTGAACAATCGGTGGCCAGGGAGACAGGTTACTTTGATCTGCCTGGCCTATGCCATGTTTCCCATCCCTCAATAGCCAGAAAGGGGAGAGCTTTCCTCACATAATCACAAAAAAAGAATTTCCAACAGGAAATTAAAGTTCCATCACTGGAGGAGATTGTAGACGTAGGCTGTCTGCTATAGTCACCAAAGTGTTCAAACTTGGTTTGTAAGGAAACAAGGTTTGGTTCTGTGTTTTCATGCACTAAATTCCTAAATCAGGGTTATTTTTAATGTTCTCATTCTCTCTCTTGAGAATTTATCTTGATCCAAAAGATTAAATGTTGTAGAAGTACTTAAAGAGCATTACTGAGAAAAATATATTTGACCACTAGGACTGGACTAGCACTGATGGCAGGAATGGGAATGGGTGGGAACATTGTTAACTAGAAGAGCATAGGATCTAAAAACTATGGTGACAGGTAAAAAGTTGTGTCCAGATAAGCAGTTGCCATCTGAGAATTTTAGTAAGACAAGAGTAGAGCAAATTGAAGTATGTGTATAGGCAGGCATGAGTAATAAGACCAAACAAGTGCAAACACCCATCCCACCTCTACTTGACCATTTTCTCTAATCTGGCACCCACGATGGCTACAGTCATAGAGGAAAACCTAGAGTACAGAGAGCAAGGTTATAGAAGGAGTTTATAGAAGGAACCTTCTGTAATGTAACCCAGGGTGGATCAGGAGACATTCTTTCAATATAAAAACACAGAAGAGAATAGCTCCTTGAGGGCAGATATATTTGTAATGCTCTATCACCAGCTTTTACCAATTAGCATAATAAAGAAATGATTGACAATCCCTATTTGCAATAGTAAAGGAAAACTAGTCTTGCAAATTCCCCACTTTGACAATGTCCTCCTGGAGGCTTCCTTGCCTCCCCTACTCTACTTTCAGGATCTGAAAACTCTCTCCCACTCCCTATCCAATGACAGAATTAGAAGTGACTGAGGATGACTAACAACCCAGGCTAGAGGACAGACTTTTCTCGAGGAAAACCAAAAAGTTAAAAATCACAGAGCAGCTCAAGGGGCTCACAGAAAGAAAGGGTGATGAGAATATAAAACTAATAATGCAAGCCAGAAGACAAAAGCATGGGGACAAGCTAAATATGTGAGAGAAACCACTTTTAAATATCCATCATCCCGTGGATTCTGTGTATGTTGGAATGTGACATTTGAACCCGAAGTAGAAAACTATTCTACTTAGACATTCTTCAGGATCCCCTGCATGTGTTAGCTAAGAGTAGGATGGTTTTATGATGGATTTAGCCTCTCTCGAGGAAGCATAGATCTAAGGTGATGCATTCACTTGAAACGAGCTTATTCAAAACCTATTGTATATATGCTAGGGTCTGTGTCAGCACCAGGAATATGCAAATAGTACAATACATTCCTGATAGAAGATAGTGATAGCTTCTGCAACAGTAGAATGGAAAAAAAAAAAAAAAAGAAAGAGGGGATGAGACAATAGAGAGAAGGGCATTTGGAAAGTAATACATGAACTCTGTATTTTAGGAGCTGGGAAACTGGGAAGATGTTAAATAAAGGACTCAAGTAATTAGAAATAAAATAAGAATTTGTTGTAAAGAGGTGTTTAAAATCTCAGAATAAAGCAGACGCTCAGGTACTAGAACTGAAGAGTCAGGGTCAAATCAGGACTAACAATAAACTTGACTTGATCTTTAGTGCCCTAGCCACAGATCTATATTTCCTGAAGCCTTTTCCCTGATAATATGGGGCAGATCTCAGAACCTAAAGATGGAGATGGACCCACAGGTGATGATGATCATATACAAGAGGAATAAAGTTGTAGAGACAGTTACTAATTTCTTACAACTTGAGAATGAATGGATGCCTATTCACTTGGTTCTTCTTTGATACTTCATATCTAGGATACAAACAATTTTGAAATATTAGCCCTGGTGATCACAGGGGTGAAACTAATGAAATTCTTCACCAAATTCCTATTTTTTTTTTTTTGGAGCATTACTTCTAAAGCATTTCAATGGAATTAATACAAAAGGCAGAAACTGTGTGTGTGTGTGTGTGTGTGTGTGTGTGTGTGTGTGTGTGTGTGTTTATAACTATACATGCCCTTTGTTGGTTCCAATGGCCCAGCTCAAAGTGAGCCTCCTTAAGCATGAAAGTTTTGTATTGCAGTTATTATTTATCCATATTTGCATAATTTGTGCCGTTATTAGAATGTGAACCCCCCCAAATATTTTAGCGGCAGCTATATACTGTTTATCAAGCATCTATCAGTACTACTGAAACTCTGCCATATGTCACCAAGGAAACAGACTCAATTTGAAAAGCTCAGTTTTAGAGCTAAAGAAAATTATGTTTTGATCTCCAGGGGAATCCGTACAATGGCTACATTTCGATAATGTTACCACATGATGCTCCCTCTCTCCCCTTTGCCCACCACAGGATATGATCATTTTGAATATTCCTCAGAAGTTCATGTTATATACAGTTGTATTGGACATTGATTCTACTGGTCTAAACAAACTCCTTCTTTAGAGGCTTTTCAATCTATTTTGATAATAAGTAAACTCCTTTCTGTTAGAGTTATGCTACAAATTTAAAGCATAACTTCTAGGAAAATAAGCAAAGAAACAAAAACTATCTTGTAATCTTGAAGGACACATGGTTCTACTGAGATAAATTTTACGAGAAAGGCTTTGAGGAAAAATGTGTTTTTGTCAATTATTAATTTATAAGATTGACTTACATCTTGTATGCCAGACTGCTGAAAGAAGACTATAACTGATACTGTGTAACCTCAAGGCACTTTGCCTTCAGCCTCTAAATATACCATAATGGCTGAATTTCACTGTCATATTTATAGTAATGGTTCCTTAGAGGCAAGAGATGAGAAAATTCTTTGACAGATGTTGGCTTCATTGTAACAAATATTTCATGGGATGGTCTCTCAAGGTGGTCTTACTTCTTGCAAAATTTGTCCTTCATTTTCTTAACTTTAAGTTGGAGGCCAAGAGATAACAATAGATTATAAATAATTCCCACAAATTCAAATATTGAAAAATTATGAAAATACATTATGCATGGCACACATCTTACTTATTTCACTTATGAAACATATCACTAAGATTTCATGGAGTCAGTGTGATAGACTTCTTTAATAATGCAATCATTGTATTATGAGTCTTGGTCATGGAGACAGGACATGATACCCATAACATGGTAAACTTCTCACAGACTGTCACAACACTTCCCTTATCCTATTTGCTTCAGAAATGAAGACGACTCTCTGCTATAGATTCACAAAAAGCAAAGATTAAAATTATAATTTATCAATATTCATTCAAGTTTCACGTAGGGACTAGATTCAATGTACAGATTTGGGAAGGAGTTTCTAGTTCAAGATGGCGAAGAGAGAGGGTCCGGAATTCACCTCCTATGAACACACTGAATCTGCAACTACACAAGGAACTACTTCTCTGAAAAAAACTACTAACTGGCTGAGCCGCTCCTAGCATCAGACAAACGAGAGAAAGTTTCGTATAGAAGCAGGTAGGAGAGGCTGAGACACAATTTCGCCATAAACCGCAACATCATCCGTACCATCCCCCTAACTTCCTAGCTGAGGGAACTCAAAACCAAGAACTTCTCACCGAGGCGCAAAAGGTTTTAACTCCACACCCGACACCCCCAACTTTTAAGACTTGCACCTGAGAGAGAAGCCCCCAAATGCCTACTTTTGAAAACCAATGGAGCTCAGGCTTTCTGGTCCACAAGACCCACAGGCCTGTAAATTACCGGGGCTCTTAAAGGGCCCGCGCTCAGACTCACCGGCTTCAGGACCCTGTATGGGAGCTACCGATCCAGGGGTGCGCAGACTTTGTGTGGGAGAAGCTCAACTGCTTGTCTGGGAGCATTGGCCTGGGGGACAGACGTCTGATCTGACACACTTCACACTTCGGGGGGGCCTGCTGCGATGCTCTCCAGGAACAGACGCTGGTGGGCGCCATTTTCGAGCTCGCCCTCCGCCTTACTCCAGCCTCGAGCATTCTTTTTTTTTCTTTAACTCAAGATTTTTTATTTTTTCTTTTCTCTTTCTGTCTCTCTCTCTCTCTCATTTATTTTTTCTTTTTTCTTTCCCTACAGTTGCCATCGCTAAGCTATCCCTCTGCCTCACTACAGCCAGTGGGCGCCATTTTCATGCTCGCTGGCCTGCTCTCTCGGCCACACTACAGAATGCCACTGTCCCCGGAGGGGAACTTTACTCGTGTCTCGTGTCCTGGTCTTTATGGCTGCCCGCTGCGGCCCAGGGGATACCCGTTGCTCTCCTGGCTCTAATGGCCAGGGGGCTTGTATTCCTAGGTCCCACGGGACTGTAACCATCAGAAAGGTCTCGGCAGGCCACCACCCCTAGGGCACTGCACAGACTGAAACACATCCCGTCTTTCTGTGGAAAAGACCTTTTTCGTGTCCTGGAGTTTTGGCCTAAGGAACAGGCTTCTGTTCTGAAACACACACCCCGCCCCCCTCAGAGCCTCTAAGCGTAAATGTGGGGTGGTGGACACTGCGTCTTTATGCTCTCTCTGCCTGGGCGCAGCTTGCCGCTGTCTCCCAGCCCGCAGCTTATACACTGGCTTGGAGACCAGATTTTTCATTTTTACAGCTACTGCCCAGGGAATCCCTCTAGATCGCTTGGCACATCTGCTTGCAGTCGAACGGACTGTATACACTTGCATAATTTAAAGTTGCTGCCTGAGTGCCTGGCTTTGGACCACATACCACAATAGAGCATATTAAAAACACTCTAAGAAAAATAATCTTCCGCACTCTCATTAGCAGTCCTTGACTTTTTCATTGATGCCACTCTCCAGTCCTTGTCCACATTCATTTTCAGGACATGTATTTTGCCAACTTTAATCTTCTAATATTATAATTTTAAAATACAACATTTGTCAGAAAAGATTTCTCAAAGAGCTATGCATAAGCTTTACCAAACATAGCATTACTTGCTAATATATTTGTCATGAATAACTATAAATATCATAGGTTACCCTCTTGTGTGTCTCCTGCTCTCCTGCAATATTAAATGGACTGACTTTGCTAATCAGTGCCCATCAAAATAAATATTTTATATTTATTTCTTGAATTCCTGCTTATCAAACTTCACAGATATAGTCAGTGGTTCCCCGTGATATATTAAAAGCAAACAATTGTCTTTTTATGTAAAAACAAACAAATTTCTAACTTCAGAACCTCTGCACACATTTCTCATAATCATTTAAGGATCTTTAAAAATCTCATTTTTAGGGGTGCCTGGATGGGTCAGTCGGTTAAGCGTGGGACTTAGTTAAACATTGGACTTCGGCTCAGGTCATGATCTTGTGGTTTGTGGATTGGAGCCCCACATGGGGCTGTGTGCTGACACCTCAGAGCCTGGAGCCTGCTTGGGATTCTGTTTCTCCCTCTCTCTCTGCCCCTCCCCTGCTCATACTCTGTGTGTGTGTCTCTCTCTCTCTCAAAAATAAACTATATTTAAAAAAAAATCTCCTTTTTAAGCTTGTGATTAAAACTTTGCCAAGTATAGTATTAATACATGTGCACAATAATTAAATTTAAAGCAACGTTGCTTTGAATTTTTATTTTTTTTTTAGTGTTTATTTTTGAAAGAGAGAGACAGAGCACAAAGAGGGGAGGGGCGGAGAGAGAGAGAGAGAGAGAGAGAGGAAGACACAGAATCCGAAGCAGGCTCCAGGCTCTGAGCTGTCAGCACAGAGCCCGATGTGAGGCCTGAACTCACAAACCATGAGATCATGGCCTGAGCCAAAGTCGGACGCTTAACCGGCTGAACCGCCCAGGTGCCCCGCAACTTTGCTTTTTAAAACATACCACTAGCTCTTCCATTACCATAAAGCTTAATGATTATAGTCTTAAGGTAACATTAAAGATTTCTTTTAGTAAGCCAAACCTGATATCTTTGTGAACATATAATTTTTTTTTTTTAACCTGGAGGCAGGGTAAGGGATTGGTAACTTCTGTGATCATTTTCATCAGATTAATTCTTAGTGTGTATCCTTCCTTCAAGTAAATGAATTAACCTTATCATTAAAGCTTTTTTTTTTAATGCACTTTGTGGTCTTGATTGTGTGAATTACACATATAGCACCTTAGAAAACTCTAAATAAGAAAAAATAATCTTCTACACTCGCACCAGCAATCCTTGACTTTTTCATTTGTGCCATTCTCCACATTCATTTTAGGAAGTTACAGAATGGTGAACCATCCAGGTTCTATGGCAGGAATATAAAAAGGTTATTTTTCATCATACCTCTTTGCATCATTCTGCCCAAAGTTTATGAATACAACTTTTAATTTTTTTCTGATATTGTTTTTATTTATTTGTTTGTTTGCTTACTTATTTATTTTTATTCTCAAGTTAGTTAACATACAGTGAAGTTTTGGCTTCAGAAGTAGAACCCAGTGATTCATCTCTTATGTATGACACCCATTGCTTTTCCTGAAAAGTGCCCTCCTTAATGCCTGTCACCTATTTAACGCACCGCACCCCATCAAATCTCAGCTTGTTGTCTGCATTTAAGTGTCTCTTATGATTTCCCTCCCTCTTTGTTTTTATCTTATCATTTTTATTTAAAGAAATCTATTACCATTAATGAAGCTTACTTAGCATGGGTCCTCACCTGGTTAATATCCATTCCCCCATCCGGTGGTGTCTCATTTTTCCTGGTCCTGCATTTAACATCCTATTTAGATTTTTTTTTTTTTAATAAGATGGTTTGGGGACAGAGGGCAAGGACAAACAGGCCCAATGTCTTTTCAGTGATTGTCATTTTTTCCCCCTACATTATGAAAAAAAGTTTTATCTTTAAAGGAAGTTAATTTAATCTCTTCTGCTCTAGACTATACTGGAAGGGAAGGGAGTGTTATGAAGGAAGAAAGTTATTGTTATGTTTTTTAGAGTAACCGTGGTATCTGCTAATGCTTTCTAATCAAAAGTTGAAAATCTATTTAGGTTTTAAACAAGTTCAACTATAACTCTTTATGCTATCCTTAAAAAATCATACAGCAGAAGTAAAAATTCTAATATTCACAACAATCCAATGACATAGATACTATTATTAATCCCATTTTGCAAATAAGAAGGCTGAGGCAGAGAAATTTAGACATTTTCCCACTACAAGCAATCTGGCTCCACGGTCTGTGGATTGAATCATTGCACATATTTTCTCTTTATATGATTAACATCGTCCACCTTATCCTCACATCTCACTTACACATCCATAGGACCTACTTGTATTCGAGAGTAGCTAAATATACATAAGCAATGCCATCTTAGAATTCTCTAAAAATCTTGAGTTAAAAAAAAAAATCAAAGATTACATTTTCAGTATTCTAGACTTTAAAAAGAATTTCAGGCAATTGCGATTCAACTTCCAAGTTTTTGAGAAAAGATAGAGGAGATTGATGATGTATAGCATAGTGTTTTTTCATTTAATTATAGTCCTACAACATGGTTCAGCAGACAAGGAATTAAACTAGAAGTGAGAAGACCCAGCCCTAGCTTTGGCGCTGCCCCTAGAGATCTGTGTTAGTTTAGATAAGTCACTTTCTTTTTAAATTAGTTTTTTAATCTGATAAAAAAAAATCTGGACAAAAATATATGTTTTGCAGCTTTAGCTGGATCCAGTTCACCACTGGATTCAAATATTGTGATGATGAGCACAGGTCTTTCCCGAGCACAGGAAGATGCCGAACATCTCTCTTCACAGCCCAGCTGCCAACATTATGTAGTACTGGAGAGTATTCTCTGCCTTCTAACTTTCTGCCCTTCTTCCCTGGCCCCAATTTTCCATGGTCTTATGCTTGGTGAAGGTTACATCCACCTCGGGGTCATGAGTCTGAGTTCTCCTGCTGTACCCCCAGCCTCCAGCAGCCTGCTTCCTTGCACTTGATGAGGGGCGTTTGCACCTTGAGGATATATCTCTTAGCCTTCTTTCCTAATACCTAGCATTCACACAGTATTGCTGTGTTTCACTGAAGGTCCCATGGGAAAGAATCTGTGGTTATATATGGACTTGTTTTGTGACTGAGATTTTCAGAAGTCTGATTGCTCATTGCCATCTACATATAGCCATTAAAGTTCATTTAAAATTTGACTGTTTCTTCTTACCTTCATCTATCCGAAGCTGCTCCCACCATGACCCCAGGGAAGACAGCAGGCATAGACATTTTCTCTCCTAAAAAGTGATAAATTACTTTCTGGAATTTAGCTCATTTGCATTTCTTTACATTTTCAGCTCTCTGAAGAGTTTCTGAAAGACTATAATTTTATAGTAGCTTACATGGCATGTTTTTGTTATTAAGGATAGTAATGATGGTCTCTATCAATGGTCTACATCAGGAACTGATTTTGGATAGGAAAATTTTCCCTGCTATATATAGCTTGACCTTACTCCACAATGCTGAGGGTCTGTGATGCAATTCTTCTACTGAGGCTCACTAGAGACTCCGCTCATTATATAGTTTGACAGTATATCCCTGGTGCTAGTCTATAAATTCTTGTTTATCTCAAGTGAACATGAATGCTTCCAATCCTCTTTCTTGATTGTGATCGTAAGAAACACTCCTGCCAGATCAGCAGTCTCATACAATGTGCCAGAAACTGTACTGATCTAGTTTAATAAATATATCATATCTGGCATAGCAACTATAATGGGGGCTACCACTTTGTGAAGTTTTCAGAAGTGTACCATTATTCACCACGGCCCATTTTGGTTTTTGCAGAGGCAATCTCTGCATTCTTTAGTTTTTGAAAGGAGCACTAATCTCTGCCATTCTACCTAGAATGCTTCTTATTTACTGTCTTGTGGTGGGATGAGATTTCAGGGGCTTTCACATGGCCTTTCCTACTCTAATGGATATTATTCCAAAGGTCAAGGATTCAGTAGGGAAGTTCTATCAACTGCTAAATATATTCATCCTTTTAAGCACATAAATATTAGATAAATAACCACAAGTAGTTCTGTGGACCCATTGAACCCAATGTCAAATGTACTTAGGCCGTGGCTTTATTTTGCACATGGTCTCAGCACACTTTACTCAAACAAGAGAGTTGTCATAGCTTTGATGTGTCCCAGATGCAGTCTCTGACACAAGGTAAATTAATTATATATTGCTGTGCAATACAATATTAGCATTTTAAAACAATAAGCATCTGTTATCTTACATAATTTCTGAGAGTCAGGAATCTCGAAGTGGCTTAGGTGTATGATTCTGGGTTAGCACCTCTCAAAAGGTTGCAGTCAATATGTTGACTGGGACTGAAGTCATCTAAAAGCATGACTGGGCCAGAGGATCTGCTTCTATGATGGCTGACTTACATGGCTGTTTGTAGGAGACCTCAGTTCCCTGTCGTATGGACCTTTCTATAGAGCTATTTGAGCATTCACATAAAGTGGCAGCCAGCTTCCTCCAGAGCAAGTGATTAAAAGGAGTACTTTTACCCCTACATACAAAACATCATTTTAACTATATCTTATTAGTTAGACACAAATTACTAAATTTAGGTGAATTAAGGGAATTCCACCTCTTAGGAGGGGTGTTTAAGAGTTACAGAAATATTTTAAAACTGCTCCAAAAGGATTTTGGCACAAATAGTTTAATTGGAAGACAATCCTAGGAAATGCCGAAAGGAGAGAAGAAAATGAGACAGAAATAGAGAAGGAAAAGATCCAATAAAGGGAATATTACCAAGTAAGTTACCATTGTAGGCAACTGAAGTGTAACAGCACTGAGAAACATATCTTAGAGTTTTCTTACCCAAAAAGAGAGGCATCTGCCTGAAACAGAGGGTAACTGAATACTGGTGAACCCAACGGGTGATGACCACAGCTCTTAAAGATTAAAGCCTAATCCTAAAGAAAACAGGGCCCAGAGTTTTTGCCACACTGAAAGACTGGAGAGATAATGGCATTGTAGGGTTGATCCTGAGGGAAAGCGGAGAATAAGATTTAAACTTGGAGTTCACGGGACCTGAGGGGAAGACATCGGTTCTGGGTGTTTCCTTATCCCTCTGTCACCTTTACCAGTGAGTCAGAGAAGGCCTGATCTAACAACTAGATTGATTATAATTATCCTAGCACTCATGAGGATGCTCCCCATATAATCAGCCATATTATGTATTCATACCATTAAGTTGTAGGGCCCTTAACCCATAGCTGCCTTCATTGCCAACAGAAGAAGCAATGCCTGCAACTGTACTGAGCCTCTTGTGAACTCCCCAGGAATATAATACCTATTTTCTATAACTAAGTGTACATCCTTGATACTCACAGAGGAAATGATATTAAGAAAGGGAAAAGTCCCCAGCCATAGCATTTGGAAAGAACCAGAGAGTATAGAAAACCATTTCCATTTTTTGCCACCTTCCTGCTAACCAATATGTCTGATTAATATGATTCCCCACTTCCCACACCATGCTAGGTATCTAAAAATGTAGCATATGGAGGAAGTACATGTGTTAAGCTTCTAATAAATTCATTCATTTCCACCACTACTGGTAGAGTATCTTTCAAATGAAATGTGAAGACCCAGACCTTCTGTGATCATTAGAGATTTCATTACACTTTCCATGAAGTTGACATTGCTAACCCCAGTGCCTTGCTCAATTCAAATGAAAGTAATTATATTTTGTCTCAGTTAAGTTTTTTTTTTTTGAATTTGTAATCTCCAAGGGAAAATGATTTCTTCTTTTCCACCCATTGGGCAATAATCTTGTGCATTTTTAGAGAGTTCCTGTTTGTCAGTCACTTCGAATTTCACATAAAAGTCTTGACTTGTAACGAAGAGAAAAAGAAAAGATGGAGAACATTTCTTTAAAGAAGCCATAATTTAGCAGTGTTGCCAAATTGCATCAACATATTCAGCATTGGGTTTTTGTGTGAATAGACGTATATTACTAGCTTCCACATTACCATAGAAATACTCATCAAAATACAGTCAAAGATAGCACGTTTCTCTAATATGGGAAACTGGGAATATTAGCCAAAGATCTAGCAGGTCCAGGGCATATATTCCTCTAATCAAAACAGAATTAAATCTTTGAAACAAAGTAATGGGACTAGACAGAAAACAGATTACTATCTTTTTTAACTTTATTTATTTTGAGAGAGACAGAGACAGTGTGGGGGGGGTGAGAGAAAGGGAGAGAGAGAGAACCCCAGGCAGGCTCTGTACTGTGAGTGCAGAGCCCACTGTGGGGTGGAGTGGGGCTCAGACTCCTGAAACTGTGAGATCATGACTTGACCCAAAACCAAGAGTCAGATACTTAACCAATTGAGCCACCCAGCCGCCCTGAGAACAGATTATTTTTAACTACTTCATGACTTAACCTCAGAGTTTTTAGATTTTCTCCAACTCAAAGTTTTCTGAAGAAACTCTGAGAAAACAGAATTCATATTAGTCCATACTCTCCCTCATTTATTCCTCACACCATTATTTCATTTTTAAATATCGTTCATCACATTTAGGGATGATAATTCTGTGTCCTAGTTTATGACATACGGCATAGAAAGGGGAGATAAGGCAAGTTTGAAGATTAGATTAACCACAGAGATTTTGCTTTCATATGTCATTAAGTTCATCTTTTGTTTACATTATATTAATAAGTCTTCTCTTGTCCTTTTCCTGAAAACCTTCTCGAGACCAGAAGGTTTAGAAGTATAATTTAGAAGTATAATTTGGTGATGTGTTTCTAAAACTGACTCTAGAGCCCTTGTTGAAAATATTGTAAATATTCCTTGCATGGATCAACTTTTTTTTTTTTAGCTTGTAGTAAAAGTGAGAACATAGTAACAGGAGATATTGGAAATATATGATAAGCATCACGAGTCTGAGCTCTGACCAATCAGAATGGTTGTTGTGACCAATGTTACACTGGCCACAATTAGTACACCTATATCTATACCATCTTCATGACCAGCAGTCTGAAGATGGGGGCCACCAGTACAGATTGTTAGGATGTAGGAATTATAAAGAAGGCATATATATAAATAGATAAATAGATAGATAGATATAGATATAGATAGATAGATACAGATTTTAATATCTCAGCAAAGTTCATATAAATGTAGGATTAAAAAGAATAGTAACAGAGGCGCCTTTGTGGTTCAGTCAGTTAAGCATCCAATTTCAGCTCAAGTCATGATTTCAGATTGTAAGTTCGAACCCTGTATGAGGCTCTCTGATGTCAGCACAGAGCCCGCTTTGGATCCTCTGTCTCCCTCCCTCTCTGCACCTCCCCCACACACTCTGTTTCTCAAAAATAAACATTAAGAAAAAATATTTTTTTAAAAAGTATAGTAACATATTAAGATTCACATTCTCTTGCCAAAAAAAAAAAACAGTGAAAGAAAAAATGTCTTATAATTATTAACATGGAAATAACATGGTCATCATTTCTAGTTTTCTTGAAATTTATGTTAAAAGATTTTATTTCGTATGCAATACATATACCAATGAATTCATGTCCCGTATCAGTAATCATTTCTCTATCAGATAACAGGATTTACACAGAGATGAGTTTCAGGCGAAAACCGATTTTGGTTTATTGCTAGCAATAGATAATTTGGTGAAGTCTCCAACTATGCAAAAGGGCCACCCATGATGAAAAGGACTCATTAATGCCTCCTGAACGGTGACTGAGATGCTTAGTACTTCTAAAAAACTATCCAAATTTCAAAATAGAAAAATAAGGTGACCCTGGAGAAATAAGATATATTTTCGAGTTATTTCAAAAGAATAAATGCCATAAGCTTTCTTTTGTGTACTCAAAAGAAAAGGAATATATAGAATTTCTTAAGCTTTACATTGGGTAAAAACAGGTCATAAGATTGCAAAGAAAAAATGAACAAGAAATGAAAATGGTCACTCAGTAAACTCTAGGCGGTTTAAATTCTTGTTTGAGAAAGTAACCACAATTTCTCATCTGACCTTCCATCACTCCCAGTCACTCACCAGACAGACACATATGAGAAGAGAATATGCGGCATCTGAAAGGGAATTTCACTCTGTGAGACCCTGAACAACATGTGGTATATTCGAGAGGCCTGTAGAAGACAGAATGTGTACATTCTGAGATAATGGCATATTTCATTTTCTTTCTTTCTTGGTAACTCTGAGAGAACTCTGGCGTATCAAACTCTTTGCAAACAGGAAACTAATATTTATGATCGTCTTGCCACTTAGGTATGTGTCTATCTGGTTAAGTAGATACTTGTTTTGAGTTGAATCACTGAACCTTCATAAGGCATAACATTTATAGAATCATATTGCTATAAAATGGTGTTTTTCAAGATTTTTTTTTTTACCCCAACTCAGTACAAAATACTTTTTTCTCCATGGCCCAGTAAACATATACAGTGAAAGCTAATATTGTCTAGTCTGTTGTAGTTGGGTCACTCTTAAGCTGCTATATTTTATATTTCAATTTTTATTGCTTGTTTTCAGGTAAGCGTCTGACTCGTGATTTCGGCTCAGGTTGTGATCCCAGGGTCGGGTGATTGGGCCCCTGCATTGGGTTCCATGCCGAGCCTGGAGCCTGCTCAGGATTCTCTCTCTCTCTTTCTTTCTCTCTCCCTCTGTCCCTCAACCCAGCTCTCTTTCTCTCACTCTAAAATTAAAAAAAAAAGAAATTAATTGCTTATCTAGACCTTACTAAATTGATCTTGCAACCCATCTATGGCTTGTGTTCTTCAGTTTGGAAAACACCACCCTGAAGATCTCAAAATATTAGCTAGAAATTTGTTCTGAATGGGAAGAAATCCAGAAAAGGAGATCTCTCATAGATGATGAATTCTCTTTAAAGAAAAACAAAAACAAAACACTCTTCTCTCTGAAATAACTTACGAGGCCAAGTGAGAAGGTGTGTTTCAGGCACAAGGACATGTCTAACTCCATGCCATTTGATGATCTCTAAAGCTTGATGGCAAAAGTCCAGAACACCACAATGTTGTGAGAACTCTACAGTACTACACTTGAATTCACCGTGCAGTTCCTCTTGATTGCTTCCAGAGATGAAGTTATGCATTAAATATAGAAGGAACAAAAGAAGCAATTGCCTGTTTGTCTGGAAGAAGGCCATGTGGAAGAACAAGGGGAATCTTAAGGTCTGTGAAATGCCAGTAAGAACCTGATATTGTGATGTGATTATCAACATTGTGACATTAATGTCAATGTCAAATAGGATGAGTGTTATTATAGACGGTTGATGAAGGCAAGACGAATCTCATAGTTCTGTAAGCCTACCAGGACATACTTAGTACTAACTTGATGACTAAAAAGTATTTGGAGCATCTTTGTAGTCCCTAAAATTGGTTAATATTTATTTCATTTAAATTTGCCTTTGGTTTTTTCTAATGTTCCACTCTATTCTTATAGCACAAGTTCACACACACACATATATATTCTTTTTAATACAAATTAAAGTCTTAATAAAAATCAAATAAAAGTTACAAATGTTGCCTCTCTTTTATATACATATGTGTGTATATATACACACACGCACACACACACACACATATGTATTCTTTTTAATAAAAATTAAAGTTTTATGGCCCCTGAAGCCCTTCAAAAGAAAAAAACATGCACAGAAGACAATGTTTTTCTTTTCTTCTTAAAGAAAAGGCAACAATACAGCATGACTAGAAGAATTTTCCCCTCATTTGAAATATATTTTTCTGGGACATATATGATTTGTAGGGTCAGTGTAAGGACTTGGTGGCATTGTTTATTTGATATTGTCCGCTGTCTGTCATTATGCAATACCTAACTGTGGATTACATTCTAGTAAAAAGGGAGTAGAAGGATCAACTTTTAAAAACTACATTATCGTATTCAAGCTTTTGAAGTTTTCATGCATATTGAAGAGAGAGCTTTAGATCCCCAAAGGTTTAATGCACCCATATTTAATAAAGAGAGTCTCTTCTTCCCGGTAGGCTTAATGTGGAGAGCGGAAAGACCAAGACACAAGAAAATTCAATAACATAAGCCATTCTGAATACAAAGGTGTCCAGTCTTCTAAACAAATACATTTGATACACATTCAAATTCTAATCAACTGAATACAGTTATGCGAATACCAGGATCATCTTGTTGCACAAAGTCTTATGCTGTCTTTGGCATAAACTAGGGAAGTATAAAAAAGAAAGCACATATACATAGATGAATAGGATATGAATGTACCCTCATCTCTCAGTAAGCTACAGAAACCAGATCATTTTGCCGTTTTGTTAAAGTCTTTTAGTAGGCTGTCTCTGTTAGAAATATGACTTATTTGCAATTAAAATTTTTATATCTAATAGGGTAAAATTCGGTCAAATTAACCCAAAGCACATTTTAAATAATTACTTATTCAACAAGTAGCTTGATATTTATCTTATGCCCTCTCTTATCTAAATTTTATTAGACATTCGAATGAAAGCTACTCATTTATTGTAATAATATTGGAATTAATCTGGATAAGAAAAATACATATTTGATGTGAATTTATACCTTAAGTATATATATTCTATGGTGTGTGTATGTGACTTTTACTTTTCTTTTTAATATAAATGAGCAGTCTTTAAAGATACCATTAGCAATTCTAATATTGCTGAAGTTAAATCTTCTCAATAGTAATATTGAGAGTCTTAGAGTTAACTGGATATTGAAAACAAACTTAATTACTTTAGTCTTAAAACAGTCCCTACATCATTTCTCACAAAGACATTGCAAGTCATGTGTGACTTGGTTCCAAATACTATAGGTCTATATTATTAATCTTTGAATGCTAGACCAAAAATTAGAATTAAAAATCTCCCAACAGCAAACCTTTATCTTTAATCATTATCAAATATTTATGATACAAGCTTGGTAGAATATCTAAGTTTGCTACCTATTAAAATAATTTGCTTAAATTATAGAAGTTTTGCTCACTTTCTTAGACTATATAAAGTATACTGTTTATTAGTATCGTAAGGCACCCATTGTATAAAAACATTATTATACGTGTGCCATTTGCTATAAGTGATCCATCATCAAGGAGCTCTGTTCAGATATTTCCATGTGGCCTCTAAGAACACCTGTTTTCTAAAATTCTGTCTTTCCTGGTTTGTCTTTTTTGGGGACTAAGAATGTAATTCCAGTGCATTGGAGTGGCAGATTCTGGGAAGATGGAGGCATTGAACAAATCAGGACTCATAGTCTGCTTTAGCTTGAAGCTATTTGGGTCCATGGGGTTAGGAAAAAGGACTCCTTCACACAGCCCAGCCTAGAACTCTTAGATTTTGAGACAAAACTTTAGTTAATATAAAATACCACATTGCCTACTTTGTCTCCCTTGTGTTTGGATTCCTTTTGGGAGCTGAATGGGGACTAGGGGTGTTTGGACTAAATACTATGTTTAGCATTAAGCCCAAACATTATACATCTTGTATTGTTCCAGTAAGCCAGCAAGAACATGCCTAGGAAGAGACATTGGAGAACAAGTTACAATGCAGACAGATTCCTGTACCAGAAGTGGCTTCTTTTTACACCTCAAAGTAAAAAAGTATACTTTTCTAATCTTAATAGCCTTGGAGATCCTGAAAATTCTGGTATTTTAAGATGTTAGACCATTTAAACACTTTGTTTGAAAGTCACTTGGAGGGAACAGGCATCTAGCCATGGCCAGAACTAAGATTTGCTTAGGGGGAATACAGGGGACTTATTCTTAAGCCTTAGACCAAAGAGGAAGCTGTTCTTGTGGCCCATATCCCACAAGAAGTCGCCCAAACCCTTGCTAAATCCTCAGTGGGTATTGAAGGCTGACATTTGTTCCTAAGGTCAGGGCAGCTTCGGTCCAAACAAGGGACATACGCATTGGTTGGTGTTGAGGATTTTGTTAACCTGACTTATTTTGTTTTAGTTTTTCCTATTTGTTGATTAAAAAAAAAATAGTCCTGTGAACTTTCATATTACTATATGAGAAGTCAGGTTGTATTCCAATTAGAAAAGAAGATATAGTAGGGAAAAACATTGTGGTAAAATAAAAATGTTTTTTTTCATTCATCCAACAAATTTAATTGAGCACTTAGTATGTGTTAAAGGAGGAAATTCATTCACAGTCCAAGAGAGTTGAGATGAGTTCAGGCAACGAGAAGGCAGGAGTTCAGCAGATGTGAAGGAGTAGGGTTACAGCGTGAGGCAGAGGATACAGTGCTTCTGATCTGGCCCTGAGGAACCAGTCTCCTGAGGGAAGTATCTAGGAGCACTGATTTTGGCAGCAGAGACGTGACAAGCTTCTTCAGCCTTCCGACAGATTGCAGGGAAGGCCAGACAATGGTACACTTAACCTCTTACTGTGAGATTTCTCTCAAATATCTCTCAACATCTGGAAGATTCACAGCCTGGAAAAGCTACAACTAAGGGACTATCGATACATTGTCTATGTTTCTGCTGCCTACTTTATTTCTTACAATAATGTTAATGGCTCTTAAAGCTATCAACTTCAGTCTGAACCTAGATTTTTTTTTAACGTTTATTCATTTTTTGAGAGACAGAGAGACAGAGCATGAGCAGGAAAAGGGCAGAGAGAGATAGAGGCAGACACAGAATCCGAAGCAGGCTCCAGGCTACAAGCCATCAGCACAGAGCCCCATGCGGGGCTCGAACTCACAGACTGCAAGATCATGACCTGGGCTGAAGTCGGCCGCTTAACGGACTGAGCCACCCAGGCACCCCTGGACCTAGATTTTAAAATGCACTGGTTCCTTTGCTTGGGAATTATTATTGTATAAGAGAATCAGCATTTAAAGTATAAGTTGCTACTCTTAGATTTTGGGGTCTCATTGGTTTCTGGGGATATTTATAGTTAAACCAATGCTAGTATTGATATTCTGGAGCCTAAAAAAGTTAGACTGTATGAGAAACCAGTCGTGTTAGTTAACTATTGCTATATGACAAACAACTCCCAAACAACTTTTATTTGATCATGACTCTAGTTGGGGAATTTAGGCAGAGCTATCTGGGATAGCTTGTTTCTATTCCATGTGGTAGCAGCTGGGCTCCTGTCATGTGTCTGTGGTCAGTTGGCAGCTGGACCAGACTCTGGCTGGTCCTGGAGGGCCTCACTCACATGTATAGCAGTTGGCTTGGACTCTCAGCAGAGGCACTTCAGTTCTTTCCCGCACAGCCTCTTCGTATGGCTAATTCAGACTTCCTCACCCAGTGGCTGAATTTCGAGGTGTGACGGTTCAGTGCACAAATGCTCATCAAGCCTCTGCTTGCATCACATATGCTGATGCTTAATGCAACAAAGTAAGGCATGAAGACAACTCCAGAATCAATATGGAAAGGAACACACAAGGACATGAATGGTTAGAGGGATGGCTCATTGGGGGCCATTAAAATAACAATATAGTTATCACACTTGTGGTGGGAATAATCTCTCTTTGATGATGGCAAAGAACCCCTATTAGTTCTGTGCAAAATGACATGGGCTAAACACGCACACACACACACACATTCACATAAGCAAGATTCTTCTAGGTAGGGCTGAATAGAATAAGAAGAAAAGTTAAAGGATTAAACTTTAAATTATCATTCCATTGTGAGAAAAAGAGTGGTCCATTTGTGGGCAAATTTCTCCACAGCAGAAAAGTTTAAGGAAGTTAATTTGTCCTTACCTATGGAAGTAGGCATTTTCTTCATAACTAGAGGAGTTTGATTGCATTATTTGGCCTATAGTATCTGTATCACAATGTATACCACTGTCTGGTGAGTGTGACTGGACAGCAAGAAGAATTATTCAAGATAGGAAAGAGAAGAGATGGTGAAGTCTTGATTTGATGTCACCTTAGAGTTAACCCAATGTTTTATCATGACTGACTGCAGAAACTTCTCTAAGAATTATAAAAGATTTGGGGGGGTGAGTGGTTTAAAATATGTCCAAACATTCTTTGATAGCCTTTCCTTCAAGTGACAGAGTTTTATTTCCCTCCTCTTTAGTCTGGGCTGTATTTAGTGACTCACTACTGATGAATGGCAGAAGTGATGTTTTGTGATGTACAAGATTAGGACATAGAAGACATTTTGGCTTTCTCCTCTTGAATCACACACTCTGAAGGAAGCAGCTGCCATGTCAGAAGAACTCTCCAAGAGTTCTACAGAAAGGTCCATGTGGGGAGAGATTGGGCCTACAGCCAACAGCTATGTGAGGAAGCCATCATGGAAATGGATATCCCAACTCCGGCCAAAGCCTTCAGGAGACCATCATGCTGCCTGATAAGGTTGAGTGCAACCTTCTAAGAAACTCTGAACCAGAGCTGCCCAGCTTAGACATTCCCAGATTCCTATCTCCCAGAAACTGTGGGAGATAATAAATATTTGTTGTTTTAAAGCTGGTAAATTTGAGGGTAATTTGTTATACAACAACAGAGTACAGAGGAGCTGAACTGCTCCTATCAGTAATCCCAGATGCACAAAAATTACTGAAAGTGCTCAAGAAAATAACCTCATGATGTAGGTAGGACTCACTGATGTTTGTTGACATCTTCCCCTAGGAGGGACCTTAGCTAATCATAGACTTGATCTTTAACCCCAGAAATGAACAGAAGAATGAATATACTGGCAGCATTTTTGGCTTATAGAGAAACTGCTCCTCAACCCCTCTCCTCCTTATTGCGCCTCAATGATGAATCAAACTTTGGTGAAAAGTATTCTACCACCAAGCAAGTGCATGTACTACACTGCATTTCTGGGGTAAGGAACACTGGTTAACAAATCTGGCACAGAGAGGGGTGGCCCCATTTTGATAATTCCCATGAAGCCTAGTGGCCTGGAGCCACTGCCACAGAATAGGGCTACACACTCTTTTTCTTTCTACTCTTTTTTCTCTTCTATCTATAAGTCTGAGAGAAGTCCAGAACTTGTTTTCCTTCAAAACACGAACAAACAAACTCTAGCTATCTCTTTCTCTCTCCTCGCTCTGTTCTTCCTGTAAACTAGACTGGGGCTCTTATTCCACCAGGAGAACACCTAGGATGGACTCCTTGGCACAGCTCCATTTTAGGCAACAGTGACAAATGTCAATCTCTAATCTCTCGTTCTCTCACTCTCTTTCTCACTCTGAGTGCTTTTTCTCAAACACAAGCACAGGTGTTGCCATCAGTGGGAAGATCTTAGATTCCCACAGGGGTCTTAAGGGGAAGTAGCCTACCATGCATAGGAAAAAAGAGCTTTTCTGTGAAGCCCAAGCTAGCCACCTATTATAGCTTTACGTTGGGTTCCAAAGCAAAAACCCCAACCAAGAATGAAGTATCACTGCATTCTTTCTGTGTGTGTGTAGATGTAGATGCAGATGTAGAAGTACATTTAGGGCTTTCAAAGAAAGAGGCAGAAGCCGGGTTTAGATGTTCACGGGTTCTAAGTGACCGGGTTTTTTTAAATTCATATACAGTTAAGCGAAGTGTGGGAATTGTTTGTTTACATGAATTGGGGGATCAAGTTAAGAAACAGAAACAGTGTCATCAGCATAGACCATATGGTTGTCAAATAGTCAGGCTAACGCTCTGTAAATTGTGAGGAAATACGGGATTATTCAAGGATGAATTGGGCACTGTCAGAGCAAGCAGTGTCAAGTTCAAAGTAAGGCACATTGGAAATAGCAATTTAACATCTTTTATCCTGATTCTGTAGTTTCCATACCCAACTCCCATTATTTGAGGAGGCAGTTTTGCCTGAGTATGAACCGTGGAATTGGATCACAACTGATAAGCTGTGAAAGAATTTAACCACTTGGAGAAAGAAAAATAAAAAAAGACCCAAGAGTTATCACTGTCATGACAGCTTAACAAAATCTTCTGTTTGGTGTGAAAAGAACTTTTAAAAAGAAAAACTCTAGTCAGTCTAAAGTGAATATTATATATTAAAAGTATTCTTTGCATGTCTGATATATGCTAAACTCATTATATGATTATCTCATTTAATTTTCATTAAAAATGATTGTGATGGTAGCACTATTATCATTCCTACTTTATAGACAAGGAAACCAAGGCTTAAAGAATTTAAATGTGTTGGTGATGATCACATGAAGAGTCAGGAGGCCTATCTAGATACAGTGATCCCAGAATGTCCATTCCTAACCACCTCACTACAGTATCTCAAATAGAAAGGAACCCTGAAAATACTGAAGTACTATTAAATACTGCCAGATTTCACTCATGGGAATACTTAAGAGCTAATTATTTCAAAGGAGAAAAATGAAGAATACTTATTTACTAAGTCTTTTCCTGGTTACCAGCCTGGTAATATTAAGAGAGTCCGTCTGTCTCTCTCTCTCGCTTTCTCTTATTCTAACATTATGGATTACAGGAATTTCTACCCTTTCTCTCTGACTCAAAGCTGGGTGTCCAGGAGATATTCTTTGTGTAGGTCAAAATTGCTACCTTTTTCCCCATTCAAAAATGTTACTGTGGCCATGGTCCTGACTAATATTTCCCAGCACCCGAGAAAAAATCCATATGCTACACCCATCATAGTTGTCCAGTGAGGCCGTTGTAAAATGCTCTTCTCTCACCTGCATCACTGAACAGATGGTTTTCCTATCCACCTCAACTGTTCTGGTATTGAATCCACAAGATAACATTGCTCTGAGCCCTCAGCTTTGAGCAAGAATATCAGCGACATCTGCTGTTTGACTCAGTTTTATTACCTCCTTACTTTAGAACTCTGGCATTGAGCCTGAGGGAGCTAGCTAGACAATCTTGAGTATCACCTCACCATGACAAAACGAAAGTGTATTTTCTTCGTGTCATGAAGCTATTTCTTCCCTAGGCCTTATGATAATCAGGGAAAGTTGAGCAGGGCTGACTGTCAACCTCCAGAATTGGTACTGGTTTTCTCAGGAACCAGGCTCCTTGGTACCTCATGAAAATGGCCCCCGGCAGGTCCACTAATGAAACCTCAGAACATGCCCAGATAAAACTCAATCTGCAAGAAACAGATATTTTCTAGGGTATTACTCTAGCACTCTGGATATGCTGTCAGAGACCCATCATACTCAGTCATAGAATAGCCCATTTATTAAAACCTATTCAAGTGTCTACTTTTAAAATGCATGCTCTACCTAAGTATCAAACAGTTTACGATAATATTGTTAAGTGTTTATTATGATTAAACCAAAAACTCAATAAGTCTACATAAATTACAATCTTTATATTTAGGAAATCTTCCAATTTCATTTCACTACAAAAATACTGTAGAAAATTATAATATTGTCAATGTATTAGTGTGTCAATTAAAGTGTAAATATCATGCCAGTAGAGGACATGTCTAATCATAGAAGCAGCCTTGATAAGATCTTCATTCGGAAAGAAGTCACTAGGATAAGCCTTCTTTGTCACACAAATAAGAGGTAATAATTAAGCATATATTTGCAAGGCAAGTGTGAGTGGAAAGATGTAAAATAACCTTTTTTGAATTGATGCGGCTGTCTTTTCTGACATCCCCAGTATGCAGAGCCCACCAATGAGAAGAATGGACAAGAAGCATAAGAAATATAACATTCTTTGGGAAAGAAGAATTTGAGAACCTAACCTCTACTCTCTAAGACTCAAATTAAGGAAAATTAGCAGAACAAACTGAGTTGCCCTCTTTGAGGTCCACTGGCAGAGGTGAACCCAGCGGAAAAGGGCAGTTTGGACTGTTGACATGGAAGCTTGGGGCTGGTTATAGCACAGCGAGTCTGGAGCAGGAAGCCCTTTGGGAAACAGCTAGCTTGCTTTGGGAAAAAATGATTGAGCATGACAGTTACTCTAACTCAAGACCTCCTGGTACTGTGGTCACCACTGGGCTGGCAAGGGCATCTCTATAGAGTGGAGCTAGCATTCTCAGTCTTGTGTGTGATCTGGCAACAGCGTCATGAGGTGCATCAAGAGGCAATAACAAGAGTAGATTCATGAACTTCCGGTTGTCTCAGTCTGAAATTTAAAACAGGATTAAAATTTCACTGTATTATAACTGAGTAAATCCTAAGGTTCTTGGGCAAATTTAATGTAAAACGATGTAAAAACACATAATGGTTTTCCAGCAATGAAGAACTTTGGCTGCATTAGCTATTAATTCAATTTATAATAGAATTATTTATACATATATCCCCAAGTTGATGAAGAATACTTACATTGGCTTTTCTGCTCACCCATCTTCCTGTCCCAGCTGCCTTGCTCTTGTTCCTCAGAATCATCTCCCAAATGAACCACCCATACCCAAGTGTTTGCCTCAAGTTCTGCTTTAGAGAGAATATAAACTAAGACAAGGACTTTAAGCATCAGTGAAATAAAAAAATTCCAAAGAGGGACAAAAACTTGAACAGGAGCAAAAGGTGGAACAGAGGATGCTATTAAAAGCATCTAAGTAGACTGGCATGGCTCTAACACAGGCGTTGTTGTGATACAATGGTGAAGAGTCTACTAGATAGAAAAATTTTGTGAGAATTCAGACTAGAAAATTCCAACCTGTGGAGTGATTGTCATGTCAAGCCGAAGAGTTTGGGCATGATATCTTAAACATAACTATTCATAGCAGGTTTTTGAGTAGTGAAATGGCATGTTCTGATAATCTATTTCAGGAAGACAGCTACAATGGAAGTATGCAGGACAGAGAAAACTGGAGAAATAGAAAGACAAGTTAAGAGACTCCTCCATTGTCCCAGGTGAGAAAAAAATGAGACTTGAACTAAGGTAGTGGCAGTACAAGGGGAAAGGAGGGTAAATACTTGAGAGATATTTAAGAGATAGAATCACCTGGAAGGCTGTATAATGTGACGGCAAATAGTGAAAACTCTGGAGTCACAGAGCCCAAAGTTCAATCCTGTTTCCATTACTGCCCAGGTGCTGCCTGGGGCAGGATCTTAAACTGTCTAAGCCCTGGTTTCCTCATATGTAGTATAGGGATGTTAATAGTAAATACCTAATATAGGTATTGAATATCAATTGAAATAATGTTGAGTTCTTGGCACAGTGTCTGGCAGGCCATCATCATCAATATCAACACCATCATTATCATTATCATCATCGTTGACTGACTATAGAAAGTTTAAAAAATATTCAAAAAGTTAATATTTCTGTTTGGTCAAAAGGACTAACCTTTTTCAGAATGCTTTTTCAGAGCACTACATCACCATAGTAAAATATAAAATTATTTCTCTCTATATCTCCTCCCAGAAAAACTTGAAGTCGAGTATTATTATTCCAATTGAGATTCATATAAAAGTAATGACCTGCCTAAGGTTACACAGGCTACAAGTTGCTGGACCAAGATTCGAACCATGATCTCTTAAAGTCAGTGTCATGTCTTTTTTTTTTTTTTTTTTTAGAGCGAGAGGAAGAGACTGAAAGAATGTGTGTGTGTATGTGAGCAGGGAGACGGGAGAGAGAGAGATTATGAGAGAGAAAATCCCAAGAGGCTCCATGCTCAGCACAGAGCCCAATGCAGGACTCGATCCCACAAGCCTAGGATCATGACCTGAGCTGAAATCAAGAGTCAGATGCTTAACCTACTGATGCCCCTATTGTCATGTCTTAATTGACTAACCCAGATATGCCTCTGGGTACTAGTGTGTACACGTTCTACAGGATATGTGGAGATAAGAGTTTCCCTTTCTACAGCAGTCATTTATGAAGAGCCTGTTCTGTTCCCAGAAAGTCTCCTAGAGGATCGTTACATAAGACATTGTACTTGTTCTGAGGACCACCACAGAGATCATTTGGATGGGAAGGATACTGAACACCTACGGTTTTGTGTGGTATTTTGGTTAATTTTCTCAGTAATTCAATGAGATAAAGATGCTCATCATTATTTTCCAGATGAGAAAATCTAGGCTGAGAGAAATTGATCTACTTACTTATAATCACAAGACCAAATGAGAAAGCTGAGATGTGGACCGTGAGTTGCATGATTCTAAATTCAGATTTTTTCCAATATTAAAGATGTGGTGTTTCTAGGAAAATGCAAATTCTAAAGATGCATTTAGATAAATACAGACCAAAATAGAGTGGAGAGTGAGGACCTTGGAATTGAAGATACCAAAAAATGATGAAAGGAGATCAGAAAGTAGCTGATGAAAATCCAGAGGATAAAGGGAGAGTTGTCATGGAAGTCAATGGACTTAGGTCAAGTACTGGTTATTGAAAACATAGGGGCAGGGTCTGTATGACATGGGTAGGGTATTCAATTAGAAGATAGACAGGTTTGGCAGCGGGTTTTATAAGTGGATACTGTGATCAGAAAGAGGAATTATCTTTCTTGATGATAGGGTAATAACTTCCTAAAACTTAGGGATTTTTGCCATAGTACTTTTAATCAATGCCTTTTTTCAGAAGTAAGTAATCTTATAGATTATGCTGTACTGAGTTTCTGTCACTGGGAAACAAGAACCTATATTATTTTGTAAATTGAATTATTTTCTGAAAGCACTAATTTGGAGAACCATATTCTATAGATTCCCATCATTGGCTTGGAAATAAGTAATTTTCTTATATTTTATATTAAAATAACAGTGTACCGATATACTGACTGTGACAGCGTTGCTAATTGTCTCCCTCCAAATCTATTCTTTCTATTCACCCTTAGTAACAGAACTGAATTTTATTTGGGTTACAACATTACTAGCTAAAAGATGACATGTTGCACATTTTCTTGTGAAAAAAGTATCACTCAAGTCAATGAGATGTGAGCAGAAGACTTGTGTGAGACTTCCGAGAAACTATAGGTTGCCTCTGAAGACTCTAAGGATTACAGAGTGGCAAGACAAAGGGAGATTAGATCATTGAAAATCCTGGAGTCATCACATGCCAGAGGCTCCTACCTCTAGACACGACTAGAAGCGAGCTAGGACTTTCTTTGTGTGTTAAGCTCCTATCACTTTGGGTTTTCCCATTTTATATGACCAAATCTCATTCTAATCAAAATAGACTAATTAAATTGAACCATCATTGATTTAAGTTGTCATTAAATGTTAGGTAATCTTAAATTAAAGCCGAGGTAAATAATGAAAAGTAAATGATTCGAGCCATTAAAATTTATAAATGGACTTTAGAGCTGAGTTTGGTCCATGAGTATCAATATAATAATTATTTGAAAGCTGGTCTAAGAGGAATGAGTCAAAGTTAGGTGATAATAGATAAAAATTGCCTTGAATTTCTTCCACATTTCTAGTATTACACACACAGAGCATAAGGAACAAAGACAACAAAGGGTTTGGACTATTTCCATACATAATTACTGTTCTTATGATGAAAGGAGAATATTCAAATGCAATATGTGCATTTGAATGCAGGGATTCATTTTCATTTCCAATATGCACTGAAGTATCTATACTTTTCTATTAAATTATTTTGTTGAAGAAAATGTGCCATTTCTAAAGGTAATATGATTCTTAAATATAAATCTTATGATAATCCACTATACATGCAATTAATAATAAAAGAAGTAGATTGTGTAAAAGTTATGAATATGCTTACTAAAATCTCTTCTCAAAATTTTGCTGTAATTTGGCTATAATTTTTCTGTTTTATCATCTATGTGGTATTCCTCAGCTGACCATATAATTCCAGACTGAAAAAATATGGTAGGAAGTATTGATCACAGGAGAGGGTACTTCCAGAAGAAAGGAGAGAAGGAAAGAAAGGGCCATGGAACAATTCTAAGTGGGACAGCAGGCATAGTTTTAAAATCTTCTTGTTAATGGAGAGAATGAAAAAATAACAGTAAGAGACAGAATGTAGATAATCAGACTCCATTTTTGTCAGGGAATGGGGAAGGAAACTCCAAACAGCAAGTTTCTAGGCAAAAAAAGGAACAGGTCCATTTAAAGTGTCACACTAACCTGAAAGTATCACTTGTATCCTCATTTTATCTTGTTTAAGCTTATTCCAGAGTAATTTATCTAACCCCACAACCTCAATCATCACTTGCTTACAGATGAGTCTCAAATGTCCATCTCCAGGCATCACTTCTGCCCTAAATTCTGGACCTGAATACTGTTTTTCTCAAATGAATGTCAGATAAGCATCAATAACCCAAAGACATTAAAAATGGAAAGTAACTATTTCCCCTCCCCTCCTCCCAACTACATGCTTTTTGCCTTTGCTAATGTCATCACCTTTACTATCCATTTTTACCTACTTTTCTTTAGCACTATCACCCCAATCTCTCAGACCATTGGACATCCTTATAACTGGTCTCCATCTTTCCTGGCCCTTTCCCTTTAAGTGAAGACAATTTATTTTCTAAAACCCAGATCTGATCATACATAACCTCTTTAAAAGCCTTCAATAACAATCCATCCCTTACCACCTTTATATTTGTACCTTCTGTCATTTATTTCCCATGGTCTTAAACTCCAATGACATGGAACAATTCATATTTCCTCAAATAAGATATACTCTTGGGGCATTTATGACTTGCCTGGTGCTCTTTCCACTGTATGATATGCCTTTACTTCTCCACTGTTCATATTACATCTTTGGTACCTTCTTTGTGCTTCCTTGTCAGAATGAGTTGTTTTCTCTTCTCCTTTGTGCTCTTAAAGCATTTCATACACACCTTTGTTAACACACTTATAGTTTGTACAGTATTTAATTTTTTACTTCCCTTTCCACCACTAGGCTGTGAGTTGTTTGTGAGCAGAGATTTTATTTTACCCATTTTTATATTCTTAATACAAAGCACCCTATCTTGTACATAGTAGGTGTTTGATTTTTCCAAGTTGATGTAAAATATACTGTCATGTTACCTAAATAAAAGTTGGTTTTTGTTTTATACATTTTCCTCTCTCCGTGAAAAAAATAATTAGCCATTACTTTAGTTTTATTCTCAAAAGGTAATGAAACGAGCAAGGAATCAAACCTGGGAGATACTCGAACTACTATTGCATTTACACAGCACATTTTAAGTTCACCAAAGTGCTTAATAATCACCCTAATTATTTATTAAAATTTAACTCTCTTTTCCAGTTAATTAAACTTGCATTTGGTAAAGCTATCCAATTTTGGCAGATAAGCAGCTTTTCTGTGCGTATGTATATGTGTTAAAGGCTGACTGGATACAATTTTTATAGCAGTTGAAGTCTTCAAATTTCTTTTCCTACTTAAATACATGACAACATCACTTCTTTAATATAGGAAGGCTCTCCCAAGGAAACAATGAGATCTATTACCTCTAAAGGGGTAAATCTTAAATAATTTAGAGACTTGTTATTTTTTTCCTTTATATATCCCATGCTTATAGATTAAAATACCTTTCAAAAAAAAACCAAACACATAAATATTAAAAGTCTATAGCATGGGTTTTGGTCCTCCTAAATAATTTATCCTACTATGAGTAAATGATCTGGATTTTATCCTAACAACAACAACAAAATGCAGAGCCGTTATTACTTCAGACATTCCCATCTCAGAAATATACTAATTCCAACACAGTGTGTTCCTTTTCTAGGAGAAATTTGCCTTCCTCTCTGTTTTTGGATGCAGGTGCTATTTTTGGAGTCCACAAGCAGAGGCAGACACATTTTACAGATGTGCAGAGTCTCTGGAACTGCCAATATGATTCTGGAGCTTCAATCACAAAAATATCACACTCTAGTAGGGGTCAATCTCCTCGTGCACCATTCTGTAAGTGGCTTCCTCTGGACATCCAAATTGGAATGGCATTGAAAGTCGATTACAAGTTCTTTTTTTTTTTTTTAAGAGGGCTATATTTTCTTTTTTAAATATTATTTATTATAAAATTATAGAATATTTTTAAAAACATACCAAAGAAATACAGAAAATAACTTGGGCTTTCTGACAACCATCATCTACATTTGACAGGTGTTAATATTTTGTCACAATTTACTTCATATTTTTTAAGAAAAATAAACTGTTTGATATTCTCTCACTCCCCATCCTTTCTCACTCTCTCTCATCTAAGTGATATTACACAAAATCGTGGTATATCTAATTTATGGATGTACCCTAATGTGATAAAAATATAAACCATTTCTTTTAATTAGGGGCTTGACAACACAAAAAAGAATGGACTCATTTAAATTTGTGAAACCATATTCTAGACTCTAGAGCAGGAGTTGGCAAACTTTTTATGTAAACAAGCAAGATAGTAAATATTTCAGGTCTCTGTTGCAACTGCTCAGCTCTGCTTTCATGGTACAAAAGCAGCCATGGACAACATACAAATGAATGAGCATGACTGTGTTCCCATATAAATTTATTTACGAAAATAAGTGGCAGGCCAGATTTGACCCGCAGGCTGTTGTTTTCTGACCCCTGCACTAGACAGTCTAGATTGAACTATTTAATTTTATTAGAGTTACCTAAAACACAATTATATTTAGAATAAGCTGCAAATAATATTCACTGTGGTTCTTACAATAATTACTCGAGAAGAGATAAAAATTATTTCCAGTATCCACTCTCCCCCTCTTTTATGGTGATATAATTTTTAGTACGTGGTGGTCTGGAATAAAGATTGATTTCCCCGTAAGATTTTCTGATGCTTCTTTGTTGTTTGTGGCCATATGACCAAGTTGTACCCAATGAACTATAAGTACAGGAGTCACATGGCGACATCTGTGAACTTCCTTAAAAGAAAGCTGGCACACACCCTTCGATACATTTTCCTATGCTTCTGCATCCTGCTATTTGAAATGTGGTTGCAACCATGGAACTCTGTCTTAGCTCATGAGGACATGAGCTTCACCGTAGGAGTGAGAGAGCAACAAACTGAAAGGAACCCAAGTCCTTGGGAACTTGATAGGGACAGGTTCTATTAGCCAAATAATCCCTCAGATACCCACCTCAATATACTTTTTGATGAGAGAAATAAATTTTAATATAATTAATCATAATTATTTGGGGTTTATTCAGCCATACCTAATTCTTACTGATCTAACTTTCAGGCCTACTCAGTAGGCCGTAGGCATCCTCAGGTCTACCCAACATCAGTATTCTTGTCTAACAAAGTCTCCTCCCTACACATCTAGATTCTGCATTGCTCACTTCTCTTGACCATGGAAGCAGCCTAGGGATTGATCATATTTACCTACTTTAGGAAGTTATACAAAATGTAAAAAGAAGTATCAATCTCCTCTCAATAGCTGTTTAAAACGTAGACCTAAAATACTATACAGAGACTTTAGCCCTTTTATTTCCCTAATTCTGACTGATAACAATATCTATAGCAGACTCAAATGGTAAAAATTTCAGTGTGCTTTGTTCTAAATGCTTGACCCTATTACTCTGAGTATCAAACTTCCTTTAGTTGTAATGTCAAGTGTTGTTTCTACACATACCCTGCCATCATGGCAGCTGATGTGGTTATTTAGGCTGCTATGGTTGTGACTGGAAAAAAAAACAAAAAAACAAGATTCCAGACTGGGAAAAACCTGAAAGGAATTACTGCAATGTACAAAAACCATGTAATCTATACTTTGAACTTCCTATTATATGCCACCCTAGATATAACATCCTGGGTTTGGAGTTCACTTCTTATCTATTTTTATGTAAAACACTTTTACTCGTCAGGTCCTAGATGATGACTGGAGGAGGTAAGTTGCAAAGAGAATTACAATCCCAATTTAAATGTAATTTAAAATAAGAGAAAGATAAGCAGATACAATTAATATTTCTAACATAGAAAAACTACTAGGGAGAAAAGAACCAGAATGTTAATGTTGCTTATCTCTGACTGGTGAAGTTATAGGTGATTTATTTCTTCCTTTTTATTTTCTAAATATTCTACAACAAACATTTACTACTTTTGAAAACAGAAAAAAAAATGTATAACTCAAGTGCCTGAAAAACTCGATTAAATAAAGAAAACACGTAGAATGAAAAATACGAGGAAAATCAACATGGCACAGCAATTAAGACCAAATAATAGATCAACGGTTCTCATTTATCCACATTAAAAGAAGACAACAAAGATATAGATCCCCTAAAGAGCAAATGGCCCAATGTTCAATTTCCCTTTGGTCGGTTTTGGAACAACTGTGTGATTAACCTTCTAGTCTCTTCTCTCAGCCTTTGAACCTCAGTTTCCTCCTCTGTAAAATTGTCCATATCCCTCAGAGCTGCAGAGAGAACTGAGAATTGTGAAAGCACCTAGATTTCAATTTCTAGTTGATGAATAATCAATTCCTATCATTGTAATAGCAGGTGTTCAATCAATTCATGAAATGCTATGTGAGTGCACACTGAGCATCAGTGCTGGGTGGGAAAGAAAGATAAATGGGAAAGTCTCCCTGCACCCAAGAATGTCACAATTGAGTGAGAGGGATAAGACATATATACAAATAGTTACAATGCAGTGTTCCTCATAAGAGAGGAACAAAGCACAATGAAGTTGAGGGGTAAATTAAAAGTTTTACAGGGTAAGAGTATTCTGGTGTAATGATACAAAGAAAAATCTGATAATGGAAACGAAAATTATGAATTCTAGACTTGGTTGTCCCAGCAACTATGTGACCCAGGACGGGGTTACAAACCCTTTCTTAGTTTCAGATTCATCATTTTTCCTATTAGGAGGATTTTCCCAGAAGATCTTTAAGGTAACTTCTGCTTTTATAATAAACACTGGTATAGTATTTCATGCAAGAACTGATCTAATTTCTTCATAGCTACAGATAGTGTGTGTGTGATATATAGTATAAGGGTGTATATATACATAATCCTCATATAAACCTTAAAACATGAATGCAATTATTATCAGTCTCTTTTTTCTGCTGAGGAACTGAAGCATAGAAAGATAAACAGCCTAAAGTCACGTGATTAAGATTCAAAACCAGGACTGCCCAGTCAGTACCATCTGAGTGAAGCCTTGAAAGATTTTTAGGATTCTGTAAGAAGTAAAGAAAAAAGGAGTACTTTTCAGAATGGAAACTCACCATGTTGCAGAGGCAGCGAAATAGGTGAGCAAGAGCGATTTAGGGAAGCAGCATGTGAACCCATGTACCCTGGAAGAGTACAGTATTGGATTCAAATGTAAGAGTTGGATACTTACTCATTTTGAGACAGTAATAAATTTACTTCAATACTTTAAGCTTTAATTATCTGTAAGTTAAGGATAACGGCATGTATCTTGGAGGGTTAAAATGAAGATCACATAAGATAATGCGTGTAAAATGCTAAACACAGTACCTGGCACATAGCAAGTACCTAATAAACTGGAACTATCACTACTAATGGGTGAACAGCCTAGTTTGGCCAAAACATATCAGGATACAGCAAGAACTGGATAATGATTGGCAACAAAGATAGTTAAGATACAACTTGGGAAGATCTTAAATCACTGACCAAGAAGTTTGGATTTTTTATGGAGTCATTTAAAGTTTTCAAGGATGGAATTTTGTATGTCTACAGTCAATAGTAAACTTGTGTGAGTTTCATGAGCACTCACTTGGTGGGCAGGGAGAAGAGAATCCCTAGCTAAATAATAAAAATGTATGGAAAATAATCCAAATCCATTTACAAGTAAGACACTGGCTCTAACCTCCCTGTTTGTAGGATTGTTGAATTTTCTGGATAGAAAGATAAATTATTATATTCTGAAAGTGTCAATTTCTAAAAGGCTGAAATTATAGAAAGGAATTTTTAAATAGGAAATGATTGAACTGCCTTTATTCATTTATCATCTAAAGGTCAATGTCAAATCTACAACTTCTCATTTTGAGCAAATAAAGATGTGTCCAGGGGGGGAAAAAGACAGAAAACAAAACATGAACTAAATAAAAAGAAAAAAGTCCAAATTCAACCCGGTTGGACAATCAGAAGCTGAGAATGAATGCGGAGCCGGGCAATTCCACCAACAAATAATCAACTTGCTTATTGAATATGGGCTCCATGCTAAAAGGCTATTTTGCTAACGGCTTCACATGCTTTGTTTTGATTAATTCCCTCAGCATACTCGTAGCTAAGTATTTTATTTATCACCATTTTTCAAATGAGAAAACTGAGGTTCAGAAAGAGTCATTTGTCAAGTATCCAGAGATGTTAAAGAGTGGGAACCAGGATTGAAAACCAATCTTTGCTGTTCTTTTAGTGCAAACTGATAACACTGCTATCAGTACGACTTCTACGCACATCTCCGCCACCACCACCACCATCATAACCACTAGCAATACTGCCATCACCGTTATGACTACTACAACCACCTCCTTCAACATCACTACTACCATAATGACTATAAACAGTATGCCCACACCACCATCACCACCAATACCACCACTAATACTAAGCACCTTCACCACCAATACTCTTTTCTTCTCTAAGGAAGGCTAGTTTCTTTAGACCGAGTATCCTTCCAGAAGAAATCAATGATATTCATAAAATCTCCCAAGAATAAATTTCTTTCCCAAATTTCCCCTACATGAAGACTATGTCCTCAACAACAATACTCCCTTCCCAGGACAACTGTCCTTAGTATTTTTACTACAAATAGTTGCTAACATATTTTGAGATCAAGAAGACATTAATTAGTCCTTTTTCCAAAGCCATATAGTAATGTTTTTTTATAGATAAAGAATATTTCTAAATTTTAAAAGAATAAAGTTTTTAAGATGAAGGGCATATTTAAGGGAAATGATTCTAAAGCCATACTTGTTAGAAATCCAGAGTCTCAGGTCCTTGATCTGATAAATCAGAATCTGCATTTTAACAAGAGCCCCAGGTGATCTATAACATTAAAATCTGAGAAGCCCTGCCTTAAGTCCCTTAATCAAATCTATCACTCTGCATATAAGAGTGGGTGATTTTTGTTTGTCCATTTTCTGAAGAGCTCACTCGGACTCTAAGAGACATAAAAACATTATTTTTAAATAGTAGCATACAGGTTTTTAAAAAAACTAAGACTAGCTGACTGATCACTGAGTGATGGAAATGAAAACAAGTTTTCTTAGAAAGGGGAGGGCAGGGGCACCTGGGCGGCTCAGTCGGTTGAGCGTCCGACTTCAGCTCAGGTCATGATCTCACTGTTCGTGAGTTCGGGCTCTGCGCTGACAGCTCGGACCCTGGAGCCTGCTTCAGATTCTGTGTCTCCCTCTCTCTGCCCCTACCCCACTCATGCTCTGTCTCTCAAAAATAAATAAAAATGTTAAAAAAAAAAGGGGGGAGGGCAGACTGCAATAAGTAAGGAGAAATTTTGAGTATATGGGAAAGCAGTATCAGGAAAGGGTTAAAAAAAAGTAAAATGTGAACAGTTATTTGAAAGAAACAATAACATAGAGAAAACATTCTTTAAATAGAACAGAAATAAAGAGGACATGGGAAAATGCTGCCCCCCTTTGAAGTAGAGAAGGGAAAGCTGGTAAAAGCTGACCCTAAAGTGGCAGAGGTTGTTAATGAGGTTCTAAAGACGGGGTTTTCACTCCCTCCCTGCTGTATATAATAATCTGTAATCAAATCAGTACTCTGTCATCCATTTTTAAGAACAACCACCTCAGTGACTAGGGTAGTTTAAGAATCACCCCAGGGATAAGCCACCTGATCCTGTTGCCCCTTCCTCTCTATTAATCTTTGCTCCTAATCATGCTCTTTCTCTTCATGCTGAAACACTCCTTTAACTTCTTAGTTTCCACCTTTGAAACTTGCGTGCACCTTGTTATCATCTTCCTCTCTGAAAAACATATGCGCTTAAAATCAGTTTTTGAAGTATGTATAGATTCCTACCACAGGCCTATCCTTCTGTCATTTAGAATCAGGATTTTGAGAAATTAGAGAGACCTACCTAATGTAAAGTAGTCCACCAAATTCTTCATCCCTTAGAAACCAGCATCCCTGTTGTCTGCCTCCGTCTTTTCCCACTACTCAGGACTGGTGCAGGTGGGGCAGCAGATTCCAAATTCTATAAAAACATTGTCATATGTTTAAGGCCTCGACTTTAGCAACTGGGTCAGTTGTTTCTCTCCCTGTTTTTATTTTGCCTTTAAAATAATCTTTTCTCAATGTTTTATACCGATTCCATTTTATTTTCCACCTTTCAAATGCCCTGGCCAAGCAAATTATCATCAAAATAACATTTTTGCTTAAACTGAACTGGAAAGAATTTGTTATAAATGGTTAAACACACTATCTAAGAAAAGTTGTGTGGACAATATATTCTACTGTGACACGATTTCATCCATGTACATTTACCGTGTAATTTAAGATATCACCTCTTATTTTATACTAAAAAGGGAAAATTCTATCTCTCCAGCACGTAAAGCCCTGTGTGTCTAACACTTAGTCTGTTAGTGCCAGCGTATTAGATTTCAGAGAGACGATAACTAGTAAAAACAAATCTCTTCCCAGGCAGAATTAATCCCCTCTCTTCTGAGCTCCCAGGGCACTGGAACATACTTCTGCTGTAGATCTTTGAATTATTATTAATTGTTTAAATGGTTTGACTCCTCTATTAGACTATACTGTGTCTGAAAGGCAAAAATCCACGGCAATTCAGATGGCTAAGTGTTCAGATTGTGGTTGGCTGAAACAGAAATTATTTGTTGAAAGATTTTTTTGGCTGTCATTTAAAAATATGTGAATCTGTATATAATTGCCTATTAAAATAATCTTACGCCTCACTATTTTTAATCAATAAATATATATATATCTGTGCTGAGTAAGTACAAAATCAAGGCCAGTCAAATATAATACTAGTATTTATACAATTAGTATATATGCTGCCTATATTAGAGTCATTTCTTAGAATCACATTGTTTAACCCATGAAGCATCAGTCTCTGCATCTGTACAATAGGGATCATAACTGTACCTACTTCACAGAATTGCAATGAGATAATACATTAAAATGCTTAATACAATGCCTAGCATATAATAGGTGGTAGGTGTTCGATAAAGCAAAATCAATAAAGCTATTGATTTTTAATCAGAAAATGGAAATCTAAAAATAGCAGATATTAAAGACAAGTTTTGCTTTAGTTCCGAGGCAAGTGGTATATTTTCTCGTATTTTAGCACTCTGCCAAAATATCCTGAGACGACCCAAGCCAAAAGGCTACTGCCATCAGAGGGTCTTCCTAATTTAGCTTCATATGGACTAGCCCCAAAAGTAATAGGTAGTGAAAACTACCACTAACTATTCCACTTAGTACAAGAAAAATACCTCCTATCTCCCAGATTCCTGATCACAGGTTAAATGTGACTAAATTACAGAGCATGCCTGACAAAGACATACACACACACACACACACACACACACACACACACACACACAATCATAAAACGAGTAGATTCCAGATCCCAGGGGCATTTATTTTCATTAAAGGGGGGTATGAGAATTGTACAAAGGAGCTCGGAATGACTGGCTCCTTCTCATTCATATCACAGCTCAAGGAAGGCCTTCCCCGAGCATCCTAGGACATCACTAACCCATGCCTGTCCCGCAGTCCCCTGTCCATGATCTTTATGGCATTGTCGGTATCTGAAATCAACAACTTAGGTCTTATTTTGTGTATTAACTATTTCCATCCACCAGAAGGTGAACTTTTTAAACTTAATTATTCATTATTTTATTTTATTAACTGAATTAACGAGTGGATACATGCATTGATATGTGTCTGCAGTTTTTCTCCTGGCTCCTGAGTTTCCCTCTAGTACTCTCTTTAAGAAGTTAGAAAATATCCGGATCTTTCCCAACTTCATCAAAGATGAAACAGTTAGTTTTCACTGCTACTACTGAATGGTGTGTGCCCCTGCCATCCCCTTCTATCCTGAGTTATTTACTCATAAAGTTAACAGTTAACCCAAGTGAAATTTATGTAAGTATACAATCTAGAAAGACATTTCCTAGTTTAAGCAGAAATTTTTTTTCTTGCCAGGAGACATGTCCTGTAGAGACACAGAACCGTGTTACACCCTTTGAAAGATGAAAAGGGGAGAGAGACGTGCAAGTGCACCAGCTCCTCTTTCTGGAAAAGAGGTGGAAAATCGAAGCAGGAGACTACCCTCAAGAGAGCTTGATCTATCAAAGTGGAAGTTCAAATGGTTTCGAAAGGAAAATATTTATTTTTCACCAAGGTAAATTATTATTCTCCCTGTCAGGATGAAGTCTGTAAATCTGTGAAGGGTAATATATAAAAGATAATCACCAGCTGTTGTCTGTTTGGAAAGAGGCTACAAACGTCCTCAAATAGATTGTGGACTCCTTGAGAATAGGGGCCGCAGTTTACATTTTTGGGTCCGCCATGAATGACTACCCGAAGGTGTTGTGAAATGTGATAATATTAAACATGTATTAAATCCCTCCACATGCACATGAGGGATTGGGCTGTATTTCAATGCGAGGAAAAATTCCTGATTAGGGACTTACCTAAAGCTAGAAACTGGATTCCTGAGAGAGAAATTTTTTCTCTAAATTTCTTTTCGAAAGAGGAGAAACTCTAATTCAGTTATCCTGATAAATGATTTTCCCCCAAATATAACAAATCACATGCATTTTTCCATGCATGACTTTTCTCAGTCCCTCCAAAATGTGACCTTCCCATATATTATCATATTTAACAAGAACAGGTTGTAGTAAACTTAGCTTTGAACGAAAAGGGCAATCTTCCTTCTACTCACTGCAATTAAAAAGTTTCATGATTTTATAGAAAAGTCATACATTCGAGAACCATAAATGGTATGAAAATGATGTGGTCTGAACCCTGGTTTTGCAGATGAGTAAACCTCGTTTTGGAGAGTCAGAACTGAGAGGTCACACAACCTTTCTACAGTTAGTGGAGGACTTCACTTCCTCAGCAACGAGAATGGAGGGTTTGAGGATTGAAGTGGAGTTTGCATCTAAAGGCTGTTCTTTAGTATCCAAACGTGGAATACAATATCTACAACAGGATCTTCCCTAAACTTATATCTGAAGAAAGCGGGGAGGGAGATTTTTTTTTAAAGAGGAGCAGAAGGGGCAAAGTCTCATTAAGACAGAGAATTTTAAAGTTGTAAGTGAACAGTGAAAATACCTGAAGTGTGTGTTACCACATTTTAAGATGCATATTCCCTGAATGTCCCTTTGATGAACTAATTTCATTTAAAGGCTTATTTGCAAATATAAGGTATTCTATTGGAAGAGTGGCTTATTATAACCAAGTATCTTAAGATACTTTTGATCGTGAGTCACAGAAATATACTCTACTTTGCATGTCTGTACATATATACATATTTAGTAGAAAACTAAGTTTCAAGAAACTGTGCTCACACTTGCCACAGGAGATAAATTCTATTATTTTCTATTCTTTTCCACTTCATTTTTAAAATATAGCTCATGCCAACTACACTGATTTCAGAACCCACCAATAGGTCTCATGGCATTTCCGAAAATGCTTCCAGTTACTCTTATTAGACCATCCCCGGGTTAATACTTAACCCTCCGAGGGTTTCTATAGTGTTTCCACATAGGGAATATTTTGATAGTGTTAAGACAGCAGCAGAGTTAAATTTCTGTAAATTCCAAGTGTTTCTAACAGGTGCAAATCCCTTTGGTGTTCAATAAACGTCTATTGCTGACAGAGTTAATTTTGTCTTCTTGGAAGACCAGAGGATCACATCTTTGATCCCACTTCTACCACTCACCTTCCGTGAAATCCTCTGCCCACAGAAAACTCTCCTTTTTCTCAATCTAATATTATCTCTAATAAAATTAGCGTTTTAATCATTCTAGGTCTTGGAGGCTTATTCAACACCCAGTTTTAGGTTTTATAACATACTTAAGTCATTTTTCTCACTGATTTTCAGACTTTCGTCTCTAAGTTCTAGTTGAGGGCTGTATCCCACACATCTTCCGTAGCTTTACCAAACCAAGCCCATCTTATTCTCAGAATACCTGTTGTCAGTCAGTGAAGTAAGATGCCCTAGGATTAGCCTGCAACAGAAAAGTCTCTGTGCTTGCTTTATCACACAGTGCAGAGTACGGGAGCGCCCTCCACTCTAGAAAAATCTCCCTGATTCAATGTTATTTCCATGATTTGGGTACAATGAGGAAATTCTCAATGGTTGGTCCCCAGCAATTGACCATAGGAGATACACAAACAACTTTAATAATTTTCTGCTTGTTTGCCCTAAAAAGAAAGGGCAATTAATGTTCTGAAAGAGAATTCTTAAGGGAAGGCATCGTCAGGTGTCGGCTGTTTAGTAGCAGCTGGGATGCAGAAATTTATTATTGAACCCAGGATGGATGTCAAAGCACAGAATGAATATTCTTATCTAAATCCTGAATTCAGAAGATTTCTTGTATAGGTTTTATTTTTTGTCCCTGTGTGTGTGTGTGTGTGTGTGTGTGTGTGTGTGTTTCTCTGCAAGATACTTCTCCCATTGCCTGGGTTCCTTTCCTAGTCACATTTTTTACTGCTAACATCATTCCCACTTAGATAACCGGAATGAAGGGATTGTAGGATATTCCCCTGCAGTGGGGCTGTGCTGTAGGGTTTGAATACATGGTGAGTCACACAGCCCTCTGGGTCACCAGACTGGAGGTGGCAAGGAAGAAGGGGAGGGGGGTGTTATGAAGGGAAAAGAAAGCCTGGAAAAACAAAACCCCTGGAAAGTTTAGTGGGAGAGCTGATCTACCCAGGACTCTGTCTTCTATTGGGTCCCCTGAAAGCCCCCAAACACAAGAAATAGGGGTCCCTGAAGTCTCCCTGAGATGGAGAGTGCAAGTTCAAAATAGGATAGAGACACACACACCTTTTGCCTAGAGTGACTAACCTCTCCAGGGTAGGGATCGGAGAACGGATGGGTGTAGGTTGCAGTCCCATTCACAGAGCACCTTTGCCTCCTGAGTGTTTAGGAGAAACTCGGACTGCCCGGGAAAAGTGTGCTGTATTGCCTTCTGGCTTCCTTCCCGTCCTCTTATGTTGTTGTTACCATCATTTCTTTGCCGAGCACTTGGTAACCTGGACGGTGCACTGCCACCTTGCAGTCCCGGGACTCGCGAGATGCCGCTTTCTTAGCCCAACACCCCTTCAACAGAGTTAGGAAAAAAGTGTCCGCTGCTGCCTTGCTCTACCCAGAGGTGGGCTAAAGGATGTTAAGAGCTGTATGTCCTTGGAACCAACTTGCCCGCCTCCCAGGGCGCACCAGCCAGCCTGGTGTGCGCTGTGCCTGGAATCGGATGGTCCCGGGCTCCTCCTCGCATCCAGGGCTTTAGGAGGGAAGAGAGAGGGCTCGCAGTCCCCAGCACCGAGTCTGGTACTCCAGACCCCGTCTTCCAACGCCGTCCTCACTGCGGTCACTCACCCCGGGTTACTGTGCCCACCATCAGTCCCCTACGTGGAGGGCGCTGTTGCCCCAAATCCAGCCTGCGCCCCCAGCTCCGGACAGCTACCCAACTCCGAACGCTCTCCCAGGGTTGCCGGACCCCCGTGGCTCCTCTTCTCACGTCCTGCCTCCCGGCTCCTTTTCTTGCCTCCTCTCAGCACCCCAGCTCCTCGCCAACCGTTCTCCCACCGATCCTCATCCCACTTTCACTACCTCGCCCACTAACGACCCTCTCTCCGCGGGCTCCCAGGTGGTGCCGTTCCCCGAGTAGTGGCTTAAGGAGCCAGGGCGGCGAGGTCTCTAGGGGTAGGTCCTTTTAGAAACTCACCTCCCTCCGGAATTTGCATCTCCGGGGAAGGGACGGGGCTCCCAGAAAGCTGCCTCCGGGGATAAGCTACGAATCTCCCACCCAGACTGTCGCCCCCCTCCCCATTTTCCCCTCCCCAAGGTCTAACTCGAGACCCCTCCTCCTCCCCGTGTTTACGCCGCGTTTTGGTCTCCGGGACTCGGGGGGTGAGCCCCAGCCCGGACAGGAGCAAGGCAGCTGCCGCGGGCGTAGCCCCACTCGCGGGCCGGGGGGGAGAGGGGCTGGCACCGAGGCGCTCAGCGCTCTCCTGCTCGCCCCTCCCTCTCCAGGGACCGGAGGGGGCCGGCGGGGGCGGGAGGGCTCGCGGGCGGGGTAGGGGGGGCTGGCGCTCATCAATTCCGCTGCCACCTCCTATGCAGCCCGGGGGGAGGAGGGCGGGGGTGGGGCGCGAGCGCGGGCGGGGAGAAGACTCTTAAGTCGGGAGAAGTTTGCGCACAGCTCACAGCTGGGCGAGGGAAGGAAGGCGCCCGGAAGGTGAGCCTCCTGGACTTTGGGGAGATGGAAATAACGCATGGGGAAAAAGCAGTTACCTTTTAGCCTATAATACAAGCTGGGTCTAGGTTTAAACCATCGGTTAAGGCAGAAGTAAAGTGTCAGGAAATCGGGAGGGGGGCAAGAGAAGAAGGGCTGAGGACTAACGCAGTTTGCTCTCTCGTCAAACTAGGGAAGCCAGCCCCCCAGACAACTGGGTGGGCTGCTCCCGGCGGCTCGCGGACCTTCCGGGGTTGGAGAGGTGCGCACCCTGTGCACCTCACCCTGAGGCTGACATCTCCTGCTCAGGAGATGGGCGCTGTAGCTTGAGTTCCTGAGTCTCTGGAACCACCACCAGCGAATGCCCTTCGCTTCTCCTGAGCTGTGCCCGGCAGCCCTGTGAGACTATTCCAGGTAAGGAGGGTCTGGGAAGGAATGGGACTTAAAGCTTTGGGATGTTCCCGGGGATGGTTAGCAGTGAAGGGGCATAAGGTACCTTGTTTTTTTATTGCAAAATTGTAGTTTGATTGTGGTGCTTGAGGTCCAAATGTAGGGTCAGCTTAGTCTCAGTCGCTTCACTTTACCCTTGATGAGAGAAAAGATAATTGTCCTGGGAAGGTGTTACAACTCGGATTTCATATTGAAGACTCCTCTGAATGTTTTGTGACTTTTACTATGCTACTAATGTCAATTTTCTCTCAAAAGTTTTATTTTCCAACTTATTGGGTATGAAAATTACGGGGCTGAGAGTTGTGGATTTTTTCCAAAAGGTGTTTATTGACTAACAAAAAGATAATATTGGCATCTATGTGATGTGTCATGGTTGTTCTGGATATTGGAAATGAGTACAGTGGTGAATGGCGTTGCTTGTTAAGTCATGTTTTACAGAGAATTATTTTCCAACAATCATTTATGCATAGCAGCCATTCTTCACACCTATTAGGAAAAATATGTTGTGTGCGTAGTTTCCAAAAGGGTACTCTTTTTTCATGATGCTCTTTCCAAGCCTGGGTGGAAGACATCAAGAAAAGCTCTAAGATGAATTCTTCTTCCCCAAGCAGTCATTTTCCTTGAGGTACAAGGAAATCCAATCAAAGTCAAAAACCAACAATCCAGTTAGATTTTTAACCCATTATTCAGGCTTTACTTTGCAAATCTACCTAAGAAAAGTTCTACCTGAAAGCTTTACCTAAAATCATATGGTATTTGCAAGACTAGGAGGCAGGGTTCCATTTGCCGATCTTCAGGAGACCCCGACAATTTCTTGGCTCTAGTTAGCCTAAACCAAGACATCTGTTCAAGGCTATTTGTTGAAATTATTAGGTAATGGAAAGTGAAATGTTCAAAAGAAATCAAAGTGTGACCATGTAGTTACTGAAAAATAATCTTTAAATTGCAGAGTGTCTAAGTTTGAGTGTGTTTTAAATGATAAGAGAAAGCAAATATTTTATACATTTGGGCCACTTTGGCTTACCAGTAAAGACAGAGTTGGAATGCTCTTAGTGTTGTGGGATTTATAAAGTATAATATGTAAGAGCATGTTGCTAGCCTACTATGTGTTCAGTTAAAGAACTCAGCTTTCAAAAGTGGAAATTGCTGGTTTTCTACACTAGCATTATGAAATGAACTAAGGTGATTAGATTTGCAAACATCTTTACAGTTTAAGTCAGTTTTCTCAGTTTACTCAATATTTTAACATAGCTGAAAACATCCGTCAGCCGGGATTTGTTTTGGTTCAATGCCTCTAATCTACAGTTAATTTTAGGAACTATAGCCATAAGAATAATATTCAGTCATATTGTAAAATGCTCTAAGGTTATTTATTGACCACACCAATACACTGAGTAAACATGAAATCCTTATTATAACTTATTCACAAGAGCACATAAATAACCTCAGAGTTGTATTGTTTCATGATGCTTGGAGTTGAAGAAAATTACCTGATCTAAATACGGCTTCGGTTTCCCATTTCGTTATGTATTTGAATTCCAGATAATGAATGATGACGGATGGATAAAGGTAGTATTTGTTTCAATCAGTTAAAGAAATGGAGCTAAATCTTAGTACAGTGGTGTTGTGGCAACTGTGTTCTTGGTGAACTTCTCGGACTCTTTAAATGTTGACATGAGTGAAGATATTATCTACTGTTGTGTTTTACTGCAGTAAAAATGAAATGGAAATAAGAGACGTGATATTTTCAGTGATAACCTAACCTGGTGTTCTAAACTCAGGCTGCAAATTAGAATCAATGGGAGAGCTTTCAAAAAAATAAGGATACCTAGACCCTTCCCCAAATCAATTAAATCAGAATATCTGAGGAAGAGGGTCCACTTTTTTTTTTTTTTTTATGTGATTTAATGTGAAGCCCTGATTGGGAACCACTGTTTGAGATGGTTCCCGTCGGGTTTGGTAGAGCCCATTAATTTCGGGGGTTCTTGGTGAAAATAAATACCATATGTTCTACTGTTGGTAGAATCTTTTTTTCTTTAAAAACTATATCTAATTTGATTTCCCAATTAGAAGAAAAAGAGGTTGTTTTCCCTGATGGTGGATGTTTAAACCATAATAGCTTCCAAGAAAAACATGTTTTTTCCTCCAGAAAACAAGCTATTGAGTTTGAAGCTTACCTGACCATCCAGAAAATGCTTTCGTAAATTAGCTCTAGCTTGAACAGATATTGGAAATAATGCTTTATGAAACATAGAATTTGTTTTCATTTTTTTTAAAGAACTGTATGATGTGTCATGTGCAAATATGTACCCTTTCGAAAGGAGAGAAGGAGGAAAATAGTACCATTCTCTTTGGCACACCAACTAACATATCCCAGGTGCCAACTATGTTCTAGCATTTTCACATAAATTATTTTATTTAAGGCTCACAAGAGCTTTGTGAGGTACTGGCTATTATTTGGATTTTACATATGAGGAAATTAAGGACCCATTAGGTTAATGAACTTGCTCAAAGCCACAAACCATGTAAATTTAACATGTATTTGAATCCAGGTCTTCTTATTCTCAGTTCAAACTGTAATAAAAGATATACTTATATACATTTTTTTTTAATTTAAGGCAGAAGCTTTTTAAAAAGCAATATTGGTTGAGAGCACAGATTCTAGAATAGCTATGCTTGTGTTTTATGCCTGACTCCATCATTTTCTAAGAAGTTGTATGACTTGGGGCAAGTAATCTAACCTCCCCATGCCTTAATTTCCTTTGCAAAAGGAGATTTCTCTAATGACAATTAAACAAATTAATATTTGTAAGTCACTGTGGGTAGGTGCCTGGTGCACAGTAGGTTCTATGTAAGTGTTATATTTTCTTAAATGTCATTCATTAAAAAATATTTTTGACTGTTATATGTCAAGCATTACATTAAGCCTGAAGATACATAAATAAATAAGTCATACCCCTATCCTCAAGGATTTTGTGTCTAATAGAGAATGACCAATACATAAGTAATCATTCCATTCTGGTATGACACTTTCTTCCAGTTTAATTATAATCAAAAGCATTATTTAATGTGGCAACTGTGTGCTTTTCGATGTTAATATGATCTTCCAGGGCTTCCTATAATAAGGGTAGAACCAATTGATAATACGTTATGTTGTCACAGTTGTTTTCAATTCTATCAAAACACAAGAACTAATATTATCATATGTTTCTGGCTTTATTTTATGAGTTTAGAAAACTGGTAGTATGGAAATGTTTTGGGTCTCTGAAATTTTATTTTAGACATGAATAATTTAATAATTTAGAGATGAAGAACTGGTAGAACATGTCATCAGAATCTATTCCTCAATACTTCTAAATGCTATTTTCTTGAATTGGTATTCCGAAAAGAGTGTTATCGGATCGGAAGGTAGTTTGGGTGTTTTGTTTTGTTTTAAGAATAATAATTTTAGGGGAGGAAGAGTTGATCACAGAGTACAGTTAAATGTCTCTAACACCAGACTGGCTCGGCAAGAATATATGGCATCGGAACTGGCTATGCTTTTTCCATTGTGCCTGTGGCTCCACGCCACTGCCCTGGGTTGCTTCATATGATACCTCCAGGGTACCTGTGACTATTTCACCGGACTAAAATTCTGTTCTCATTCAAATGAAAAGACTCTCTTTATTAAAAATAATATATAAATTGGTATTCTCGGTAAAAGAAGAACACAGTACTCTAAACCTAAGGAGATATTTCTCAAAGAAATAAAGTACCTAGATTGGTGAAATAGTTTCTGGTTTTGTAACCAATATTTAACCATTCTATCTCATTGAAATTTCTGTATGCAAATGTATGTCTTCTCTATCTATAATCAGGTCTCAAGGCTACCCCCCATTTTTCCTATGGATGTTGCATTTTTCTTCCTTCTGCTTTCACTGCCACCCCTTTATTTTGAGCTTTTATCATTTTTAACAAAATAATTAAACATTCTTCTAATATTTGGTCACATCCGGCCTCCCTGATGCATTCGGTGTTACACAACATGGCCAGACTTATTTTCTATTCGGAATTACTCAGCAATTGCTGAGGGAGCATAAGACTTAGAACCCTCTCTTCAGTCAGGCATTTAAGATGTTTCATGATATAATCCCATTTTATCTTTCCTATCCAAATCAAGTAGGAAACCACAACAATTCCCTAATTCCAGTTCTGAAGCCATAATGACGTTGCAAAAATGGACTCCAGATTTGGAGTCCATCCTTCACTTTCAACTCTTGTGCCCTTGCCCGTCAATCTCGGTTTATATTCTGTTGACTCAAAATCGAGGTGTGTGTGGTGGGGGAAGGCTGCATTGTTTTGCATTTTGTTTCTTTCCACAGCCCTGGTCCCCGTCCCTGCCTTTTACTTGTCTGGTAGTTCAGATTTCGGCATTTCAAATCTTACCTTCCTCCATCCTGCGAAATGTCTTAGTCATTCTCTCGTAACACATCCAACAAACTTTCATCCTTAGAGCTTCGCTCATATTTTTAAATTCAGTACATATTTACTAAATGCCTATTATTCCTAGTTAGGGGATTTTGTGACAGGTTACAGATCCTGGCTTCCTGGGGACTGCAAGACACAGACAGACCAACAGATAGTTACGCAACCGTATGGTAAGTACTCCAATAAAGAAATGCTATGAATATTCTGGAAGCAGGGAGGAACAGCACCGAGCGGAGCATCGGGAAAGCTCTCTGAGGGAGGTGACACTAAAAGGGACATCATCCAGCATCGATATGACAAGACAGAATGAGCCAAATAAGGAGGGGAAAAGAAGAAGTGTGCTATAGGCAGGACACAAGACTCTAAAAACCCCTGGAGGTTTAAAACAACATGGTGATTTTGGGAAGCCACGGGTATTTGAGCTGGGGGTGGTGAGGTCAGCAGAGCAGGGATCATCAAGAGGCTTGTGTGCCTGTCTCATTAAAGGGTTTGCATTTTATCATGAAGACAATGGGGCTTCTTGAAGGAGTTAAAGTAGGGGACGGAAATAATCAGATCTGTGGTTCCGGTAGATCACTGCAGCCAGAAGACAGGAGAGATATTAGATTGAAGGAGCAATGGATACAAATTAACTGGAAGCCCGGAGCCTTACTGCACAGTAAAGAGGGGAGAAATAGGGTCACCTTGTGGGAGATAGAAAAGGAAAGAAAACAGTCAGGAGATTATTGGAGAGATAGCTTTGGTGGAAATGGGCAAATGGTAGAAATTGGAAGTGGGATCAATGAGGGAAAGAGGTGATAGTATGATCAATTCTAGGTTTCTTTCACAGATAGTAGGAGATATGGATGTCTTTCATGTGGTCTGGACAAGGAGTATTTTAGGGACAGAAGAAAAAGAATTTAATTCGGAACGTGATGCATTCGACTTACCCATGTGATGATGTTCAGTAGAAGTAGATACAGAGATCTCTGACTTGAGAAAGACTTCTGTATTAGAGATATGGATTAGGGAGGCACAAGTGTATCTATTTCAGCTGATGTATAAGAAGGGAGGATTTCCCCTTTGGAGAAGTAAAAACTGAAAAGAAAGAAAAAGGAAGAAAAAAAAGGCAGAAAATTTTAAAGAAAAGAAAAACATCTAAGAATCCCAGGAACCAGGTTTTTGTTTTTTGGGGTTTTTTTTCGGGGACAAGAGTCTGCAAAAAAGATAGAGATAAAAGGCTAGATGAAAGGAAGAAACACAAGAGAAAGTGATTTTTGTGGAAGCCCGGGAGAAAAAAACGTGGGCACCACAAGGATATCAAGTGGGATAAGACGTGAGAGATCACAGCTGGATTTAATTAAGAACAATTTCAGTAGTGGGTTGAGGAATAAAGGAGAAGCGAGGAAATGGAGACACTGAGTGTCCACAATAATGTCAGTTAGTGTGACATAGACTCCTGGCTTTATTTCCCTTCTTTGAAATTTTATAGTTCCTTAGAGTTTAATTGAAATGCTGCTTCCTTCTTTTAGCCTTACCTGGATGGCCAAGCCTCCACCCACCCACGGCAAGATATAATATCGCACCTTGATATCTTTTCCTTAGAGCTCCTAGAGATATCATGCATACACGCCTATGTATGTGTGTGTGTGTGTGTGTGTATAAAGTATTCTTCCCTTTTGTCTCTCACTCGCTGAAATAAACTCTTTATTATAATAGTGTGTTTTTTTTTGGGGGGGGGATGGGTTTCATTAACTCCTACCCTCTGGGACTACAATCTAGAAAATCTGGTATTTCAGCATCCAAATATTTCTCAGAAGGTAGACTCAGAAGTTGCACGGGTGAATTTTTCAGGGAAAAATACCACTTTTGAGTCACAAATTATACCACTTTATACTTATCTTCTGGCACTTTATTCTCCCTTTTCTGTTGTGGAGATCTGTTAATTTTTCTTATTTCCTTACTCAATTAAAAAGGACGGAGTCATCCGTTTATCCTGTATCTCACAGCACATAGGGGAGACTTTCTCTTCCCTTAGTGAAATGAGGTAAACTTACCTAAATGTTGCCATAGATATGGTGCTTTTTTTCTAAAATTATTTTTGTCACATTAAGTCTTAAAGTTTTCCTCTTTTAAGGTATCAACTAGCTGATACCCCAGAGATTTCAGTCCCTTCTCTCTGGTATCCTGCAAATCAGTAATCCATCCACATTTCTTACACCGGTACTCTTATTTCCGGCTTGAATCGGTGTTGACTTGAAAAGCCAACTCTATTTTCTTTAGCAAGCACCTAATACATAGACTACATATTCAGGGGCTCCTGGGTGGCTCGGTTGGTTAAGGGTCCGGCTCTTGGTGTTGGCTCAGGTCATGATCTCATGGTCTGTGAATTTGTGCCCTGCACCATGCTCTCTACTTTCAGTGCAGAGCCTGCTTCAGATCCTCTGTCTCCCTCTCTCTCTGCCCCTCCCCTGCTCTCTCTCTCAAAAATAAATAAAATAAACATTTTAAAAAACATAGCTTACATGTTCAGAACATAGTATTCATTCTAAGCATGCAGAATTGTTTTCCACTGGCCCCCTTACATTTCTTAATCACGAAGCATATACCTCTACATCTCCCATGCCTCTTGCACCAGGCTGAGGCTACTTAGGTGATATTTATACTTCTGTAGGTAGAGGGAAAAATGGGACTTCCCTTCTCATATTCCCAATATGGACCAAAGTCCTGGAAACAATTAATCCTAAATAATTTGAATAACTGATGGTCACCAAGTTAGTATCTCTGGAAATTTAGGAATATAACTAAAGTAGCAACAAAAACGGCCACAATTCATTGAACCCTGACTGTGTGCTGGATACAGCGATGCTCGGTCATTATCATGACAATCATATGGGATATTATCAAGCCCGTTTCCCAAAGGCAGACTCAGAAAGCTTACGTGACTCGCCAAGGTTTGTGTATCTCCGAAGCATCAGGGCTAGAACTCCAACCTAAGATTACGTAATGCCAAAAGACTATGCTGCCCTACTGCAGCCAGATGACATTTTGATGGTGATTTGGACATCTTTTTTTTATTATAATTTGTCTATATTGTCTTGAATGATCAGAGCCTTCAATGACAGAAGTAGGAGCCCCTCTCCACGGACTTTTAAGTCAGTATCTCTGGAGGCTTTTTGCTCAGCTTTCCACCCGAGTGGGGCTGAAGGGTCTGTGGCTCTCATCCTGAAAACCAAGGCCCAGCCTTTTGGAATACCCTGCAGTAGTCCGAGCTCGTGCTCTGTGAAAAAGGGAACATTCTAGATAGTTACACACACAAGCAGGAATCCCCTGCACTGCAATGAAGATGTGAGATGTGATACAGTTCTGGGATTTTAGGCTTTCTTGTCCGACCAAACCTATTTCTATGAAGTCGCCGTTAATTTATTACAAACAGAGATGAATTTGGTGTCAGCCAAATATGAAAGCTATATTTATCCTATCCCAGAGCCCAAAAGTAACGGCACTTATCCCAGGACTATCCAGAGGAAAAAAATATATATCTTTGGTAATAATTTTTAAAGGAAAGCTGTGCTATTTGGGGAAATTTCCTCTCTAGCGGGGTGCTCCCAAAGTCAACCGGGGCAAAGGGCAAAAGGAAAGGCAAATGGCACCACTGCCAAATTTAAATATCAAATGGACGTGACTCATGCATTAATTAACCCAAACTTTACCATAATTATTTGTTTCTAACCTTAAGTCTGACAGACAGAATTCTTGGATGCATGAAGGGTGTATCCTGTAAAACGTCCATGTTTACAGACTTTGAGATGGGATCTCTTTAGCCCAAGATACAAAGAAATTCATGACACAAAGAACACAATAATGCAAATTGCTTTAGCACCTCATTCCCTGGGCCTACTACAGGGCTAAAAGGTCAGGACAATATTAGAACACTTTTTCATTCCTAACATCATATAGACTGCAAAGATGGCATTAAGGCAAAAATCCCAGCAAAGTAGTGAGCGATCATTGTTGCTCGAGGGCCAATTCAAGAAAAACAAGAATTTACTGGCTTGCTTTTTTTCCCATTCAGAATGAAAATAATTTTATTGCATCCAATGAGGAAAATGTATATTCTTGCAAATTAGATATATTATTTTAGTAACTAGAAGGTCAGTGAGAAACTTGGCATTTCTGCTTAGCTACTAAAATATTAAGGACCTGGGCAAATTTGAGGAGTAGCAACTTGGAGTCAGCAAATATCAAAACTGGAAGTTATAGCCTCGTTGAACTAAATTTTAATTTGTTAAAGAGGCATTCCTAGTATTTGAGGTAATGTCTTACATTTTCTTGGTAACTAATATTTTAATCCTTATTATTAATAAGGGGTCCAATGCTTTCATTAAAGACGAGACTGAAGTGGCAATGACATATTTCCCCATCAGTAGGGGACAGTGGTGCCTTGAGAACTCTGGTCTTCAGACTCCAAGTTCAGTGCATCTGTAGAATTGCAGGGAGTTGTGAACATTTGAAAAAAAAAATTGCATGAATGTCCTTATATTAGATAACTATGAGGAAAGTTGAAGGCATGAATAAGGGAGGCCCTGAACTACATTGTGTAAGACGCTGTCTCTAATGTCCTTTTTCTTTTCTTAGCTCCCCAAGCACCTCCACTCATAGAAAAGCCCCATTGCTTGAGTCTCTCCACAGTCTCCCTTCTCAGCTCCTTTTTGTCTGCCAAAATCGATTGCTTTTCTCTTACCCTCATCCTGTAAACACTGCTCCCTGCAGGTAATATTGTAGCAGAGTAAATCTTTATTCCTTTCAGGAAAAAAAAAAAATTTGCATTATCAACGATTTAGGAGCTAATTCTTAAACCTGGCATTTCCTGCTGTGTGTTCTTCAATCCCAAATCAGTTTGCATCTTTATTCCCAAACTTGAAACTTTATGCCTCACATCAGCTTATTGAAAACTGTGAGAAGTGGGCTTTGCTGCATATCCACTGCCTGTAATGTAGCCCCCACAGTGTCAGCTCTTGCTGGGCCGTCCCAACAGCCTTCTGTGAGGCCTGCTCACTAGCCTTGGGCCTCTCCCCAACACGTTCTCTGCTCAGCACCCAAAGTGAACTCCTCAAATGTATCCCAGAATAGGTTTCTCCTCTGTCCATAACGGCTTCCGGGGACACCTGACCCCTTCCTCACGCTCATCACCTTGGCCTTCAGCTCCTGTGTGACCTGGCAGCCACAGCCCATGATTCCAGCCAGCCTCATTCACCGGGACCCCTCACTTCACCAGGCTGATCTGGATCCATTTACTGGAAGGCACTACACCTTTCCCCTTCGTGCCCTCGCACATGCCAGTCCCTCTGTCCGGGACGTTCTTTCACGCATTTTCACATGGCTGGTTGCTTCTCTTACTTCAGGCCTTAGCTAAACGCTCACTCCCTGAAGAGGCCCGCTACAGTCCCTGCACTTTCTAAAGTATGTGATGTCCTTCTAATCTCTTATCTCAGCTCTTTGCTTATTTCCTTTATAAAAGTCAATGCAGTTTGTAAGCACTTTATTTTTGTGTCTGTTTCTTTCATTTTTCTATCACCTGCATTAGACTCTAAATTCCACAAGGTCTGTCTTGTCGACACTTTTAATTTCCAGGGCTCTAAATAAATATCTATGTAGCAAATTGAAGGAATACATCCATGTAATCGTGTCCCATCCACAGAATTTCTCAGTTTGTGTGACTATCAGACCCTTTTATGGTACACCAACTCTTGATATCCGGCTGAAAATCTTTGGAAAATCTGCCTTTTTGAAAGGGAGTGAAGATAATAGCAGGAATTTAAAGTACTAACACAAGTGTGACTTGGGGGCAGGTGTGCCGTTTTGATAAGATTCAAATCTCCCCTTAGATGTAAACTTTCATAGTAGGATTGACCACCTGGTGTCATTTTCATGAGTTTAAAGGGGGCTAGTACCTGCTAAGGTAAAACCATACCCACTCTTGTAAAAGCTAATTTTAATCCATATCACCCTTGGAGGATATGGGGCTTTTAAAAATCAAATTGCTTTTATAAGTTATCATGACTATGTCTACAGTTCTTGGCCTCTTTTGAATCTGCAGTTTTTACCAACTACATTTTTTATCTAAGTTTACCTGAAAATTTTTACCTGTATATCAAGTATTTCTAAGTAAGAACTTTTCACAAATGATTTGGTTAAAATGAGTTTTTTTTTAAATAAATATTTCAAGTTACAATATGCAAAACTAGCTGAAATAACAACACTCCATCATTATAACTAACTTGTACATGGGAAATTCTTAGAAATTAAGTTCTGGTGTTGGGATTGACCAGACCATAATCTAAACAGATTATGAAATTTTGATCAGTGTCAGACTCCCAGCAGCGTAATTTCCCATTTTTAAGAAAAGTATGTTTTAAAATTTTTCAGGTAAACTTAGATAAAAATAGATTTATTGAAATATTTTAATAATGGTGATAAAGGTAGTAATGATAATAGTAACACTTACATAGAACTTACTTTGAGCCAGTGATAATAATAGATATTCATATATTTATTCTTCACAGCAACCCTCTCAGGTAGGTACTATAATTATTCTCTTTACACAGTGAAGAAACTAAAGCACAGAGAGGTAAGTAACCTGTGGAAGAACACGCAGCTTAATTCACGACAGATTTGGAAAGGAAACCAAGAAGGTCTGGCTCCTGAGAGTAAGTAAATACTAAAAGGGAAATGTGCTTGTTGTAAATTTATGTTAAAAGCTTAACAGCCAAAGTTTGTTATTATGACATAAAATGTCTTTCAATTTTGCATTTTTGTATGTCTTTCAGCAGCAGATCCACGGATTTCTTTCTCTTAGAAAATTAAAAGAATTAAATAGTGATTTTCCTAATTTGTTCTAAATATTAATCTCTACGGCGGTCATGAGATGTACCCATGCTAATAGTATTCCACTCTGTCCTGTGGTTTACAAAAAGAGGAAATTGTACTTTGCCAAGTTGACACCTCATTCATGCAAAGCAGAGTCAAATTCAAAAACTTAATCTGTTTTAATTATTTTAAAGGTGCAATTTCTGCTGCAAAAATGCAAAACACAACTCTTAACAAAACATGCTTTTAGGTAGAATTTTAAACCTACGTTTTGATTACTTACATGAAAATTAGTCAGAAGCCCATGATATATATGGTCTTAATGATGTGGGGGGAAAAAGTGGTCTAAAAATGGCAAGTACAAATACATTGAATTTTAATTAGTCTAAAAATGGTCAAGTTTCCTATTCACTCACTTGGAGATGATAAACTTTCCAAGATCTATTTTGGAGCATGCCAAGTCTTTTCCATGTGTTCTAAGCGGTCTCATTTCCCTAGGTGGTGACTATGTCAGCCCTCCGGGTACTTGTGCAGCGGGGCAGATCTGCTCAGATACCCGAGGGAAAATTTGTGTGTGCTTCCATGTTCAGGATGCTCAGTCGCTTGCAAAGGACTTTTATTTACCATCTCTGATCTCTTTTAATTTATTTACCATATCTGAGGTTATTTTATTTTCTAATATTATACTTCTCTTATTTACGGCTCTGAAATTTTTCATGCAGTGTATTGTGTAATGTGTTTTACTCTAAAGCTTTTTTCCCCCCTCCACTGTTACAGCTCATTTTAAGAATAATGAAAGAAAGAATTGGAAAACATGTGTGTCAGGGATATTCCACAGAATATTGATCTAGAACCTAACTGCTTTACATTAGATTATCTAATTTCCCTGTGAATCAAGTCATTTTTTCAGCAGTAAGTTACCATTTCAGAGACCTGGAAATGAATGCGTCAGAAAGTGAGAAGTGTTTATCCTCCAAAGTTGTAGGAAAGTGTAATCAAATTCATGGAGAAAAAGAATAATAGAAAAAAATGTGTATACAGCACAAGAATATACTTTTATTTGTTGTACTTCAATCTAATGGGAAAAGAAAATCTACTCTTTACATTTCTTGTGTCAATTTGATGTGATGCTATATATACATATCTTTTTAATTTTTATTTATGTATTTCCTTTAAAGTAAGCTCTACACCCAACATGGGGCTTAAATTCATGACCCCGAGATCAAGAGTTGCATGCCCTACCACTGAGTCAGCCAGGCGCCTCTGTGGCTCTATATTCTAAGCACTCAAGAAAAAAACCAAACACTTCAGGATCTTTTTTACCCTTTCTAAATCTTATAGGATAATATTTATATTGTCCTTGGTAATGCAAAATATCCTCTTAGGACAGGGGGGATAAAAAAGCCTTTGAACGTTAACACAGAAACCCATCTCAAGTGCTTTTGAAAAATGATCAGTGTCCCTAATAGAAAATGACAGATCACCATTGTGTTCAGTTTAGCTAACCTTCAAACAAGTAAATTAGTAAAATCAATTTAGCAGAAGCCCAAAGGTTCATAAACATTGCATTATAGAATTCATTTAGATCCTGCCTAAATTTTTCCCTTCCAGAAATCCAAAGTTGACACACTGAGAAAGGTTATGATTCAGAGCAGACTGACTGATGATAGCATGTTGAACCTCAAAAGATGAGACACAGCCTACTTTCTTTGTTACTTCTCTCTTGATTTAAGGCATGGATTTTTCTAAACTCCAACCCCCTAACCCCAGCCCCATGCTACTTCTTAGCATAATGAAAATAATACACCTGAGCTCGCCTTCGTATTTTTTAAAAGGTCCCACCTGAAAGGTTCGGGATAAAGCATCTACTTTTAACACACCAGGGTTTGCCAAAAAAAGTTCTCTCTCACCATCAGCTTTACACATGCATACCATTCCCAGCCTTCATTTGGATGTTGTTCTACTCATGCTAATTTATGTTAAGCCATAATTTACTTGTGCATTTGAGGAATTTTCAAAAAAATATAGCACCTCCCTGTCATGTTCCCTCTTCTCAGTCACTTGTATGTAATCTTCTAAAACAACCTTGTACCATTTGCTACTCCTAGGTACACATGTTTTTATAGATGATTAGAGCAGGTCTTAGAGGTTATAATCCAACTCCTTCATCATATAAATGAAGAAATAAAAGAGTCAAAACTTCTCCAGTATCACACAGGTGTATCAATTCCATCCCATGCTGCATTAAACAATTTTATACTGAATATATATCTCTATTGAATAGAGATGTGTATTAGAAAATAAGATACTCTTCATTGAGGAACCAAGATTATAGCACTATAGGCTGAGTTAATTTCTCCTTTTGAATCTCACTGTCCAGAATCTCAGACCCTATATTTAAAAAAGAAGAGTCAGGATCCAGCCACCATGGTGACTAGTGGGCAATAGGTATGGGAGATACACAGCACCTTGGGTGACTCCCTGAGTTGTCCAGGCTGATAGACACCTAAAAATATAGACTTAGGTAGGAAAGAAAGCAAACTTATCTGCTCTTACCATTACTCATTGTATCCAAACTAGAGATTTTTTGTTGTAAAGCCTTCATTTTGTTTTCTTTCTTCTTCATAATACTTTTTAAAAAATATTTTGTATATTTATTTTGAGAGAGAGAACACGAGTGGTGAGGGGGTGCAGAGAGAGGTAGGGATGGGAAACAGGGTCTGTAATTACAGCAGAGAGCCCAACGTGGAGCTCGAACTCACGAACCAAACCGTTTAAATCATGACCTGAGATGAAGTTAAGAGCCAGATGCTTAACAGACTCAGTGGCTGAGCCACCCTGGCACACATCCTTTCATAATACTTTAAGCAGAGCTTCAAAATAAGATATCACTGAAGTTTTAAGTGATAATCATGCATGTGATTTGCTTTTAACATTTCTCAGTGTATTTGTTTAAAAACATGCCCTAGGTGGTATATTGATGAAATTACTGTCAGATGCACTCAGAACTTTGAGGGACAAATGAATGGGACAGGTAGCATGAGAGAGGGATCTGGTGGAGCCCGGGACAGAGTTCCAAGTAGGGCACCAAAGAGGGGTTGAGAGGAGCCAAACGCAGTCTGACAACTGTGAATGCACTAAAGGAGCAAAGAGGGGAAATGTCACAAGAAACAGCAGTGACTGCCATTTACTGGGCTTCTGATATACGCCAGTCTATGTATAAACATGCATCATCTCATTTAGGCTCCACAATAACTCTTAAGCTAGTTAGTTTTATCTACATTTTACAGGTGGGAAAACTGAAAATCAAAGAAGCTAAATAAATTAATAAGAAGAAGAAATAAGAATAAAATAATAATTATAATTGTTAATAATATGTTAACAGTAAGTTAATTTTGAAACTAACATTTTTGAGGGCTAATTAGGTTGGTTCATGGACAAATAATCCCACTTATTTTTCATAATAATCACAGGCATTATTATTATACTCATTTTACTACAGAGAATGGTGAGGCTTCGGGACTTAAAGAAAGGTGATATATCTCAAAGCAGAGGCAGGATTTAGTCCTAAACCACCTAACTTTGGAGCACATGGTTTGGATTGCTGTTCTGAACTACTGAAAGCAGAGTGCGCATTCTCATCCAGGTCTGTTTGCTGCCCATCCATAATTTTTCAGCGTCCCATGTGCCTCTAAAATGAAGGTTTTCAAATATGATCTGATGGCCCATGCTGATCCATGGTGGAGTTTCACTGTCTGGCAGCAGAATAAAAAGATCAAAGACAATGTCAAGAGTTTCTCTCGACACTTCCTGTGTTTGATTTAAAGGACAGCACTTTGTTCTGAGATTATATTCTTCCTTCACTGGAGCAAAAATATCCCTTCTTTTTATCTAATGATGATGATAATTGATGATAGACTTTTTAAAACATTCTTTATTTTAAAATTATACATTTGTCAACCCTATGTCCCCAACCTCACATCAGAACAATGGGCAAGGACTTGTATGTATTCATAAAATTTAAAATTTGGGGGTCTTTTAAAAAAGGAAAAGCATGATGCTAAGGAATGGGGGGGTGAAACAAAAAACTACAAATTTGCCCAAGACTAACCCTTATGCTATTGAATGTCACGTTATAGTTGTTAAAGAATTTACAAGGAAGCATGTTACACTTAAAATTGCCAGTGTATAAATATATTTTTATAGAATAGCATGTCCACAGAGAACCAACTTAAGCTTTGGTGGACTAGTGTGTACAGAGTCTAAGAAATGCTTTCATATTCAGCATCACATTTGATCTGTGCTCAAACTTCCAGATACCAGTACTACCGTAATAGGAAAGGTGTTGTCTTCAGAGTACACAATAGGATATACTACTTACTAGTATTGTTTGGCCTCTCTTAGCCTCAACTTCTTTTACGAAAGGAATCATTTCAATCTCAAAGGACTGTTTCAGGAATTTTAAATAAAGTAGAAAAAGTGCCATGCATGGTATAAAGCATATAGCAGTTAATAACTGCTATCTATTCTTATAATTATTATGATATTCATTTTATAGATGAGAAAACTATAACTCAGATTAAAATAAGCCAAAGTAGCTAATCTAGTTAAATGCTTAGGTGATGGAGTTGGGCTTGAACCCACTTCTATCCATATCCCAAACCTTTTGGTTAGTTCTCACTTACAATTCTGTGTGAATCCCAAGCCTTCTATTCAATATCTCATACCACAATTCCAGTAATGGTAAAAACCTGAGAAATCCCTTTGATTTAAATGTGCCTCTCTCGTTCTGTAGATGATGCTGTCCATATGGACACAGCACATAAACTTCTCAGAAGGAGAATCAGATGAAATTTAAAATGATTAACTGTAGGTGTGCCTGGGAGGCTCAGTCAGTTAAGCGTCTGACTTTGGTTCAGGTCACGATCTTGCACTCTGTGAACTCAAGCCCCGTGTTGGGCTCTGTGCTGACAGCTCAGAGCCTGGAGCCTACTTTGGATTCTGTGTTTCCTTCTCTCTCTGCCCCTCCCCTGCTCACGCTCTGTCTCTGCCTCTCTCAAGAAATAAATAAATAAACATTAAAAAAATAAAATGATTTATTGTGTATATCAGTCCAATAAAACTAATATTAAAACAAATACAAGTCAGAATGGAAATTGTAAAGATCACCAGATGATACGAAAAGTAAGATTGTGCAGGGCATAAAGGAAGCAGTAAAGGTCATTAGTTTAATGGGAAGACAAAATTTGAAAGTGGATTCATACTTTTTATATCTATAAAAAAGTGATCATTGTGTGACTAGGCACACCAGGAGATATATTTTCCTAAATTACAAGACACTGGTAGTCAGTGTGCAGTGTGTTGTTTGTTTGTGTTTTATTTAAATTACCTGAAGAGTGACTTCATCTCCCTAGGATAGAGTGTGGCTTTAATTGTCACTGGAAGATTAGAAGAAGTGGGCATCTCACTATTCCTTAGTCAAAAAAGCATTGTTGTCATTGTAATCCTAAAGAATAAGAAGTTTCTGTCTTTTTAAAGAGAAAGGAGAAGTATGATATATTTTAGTCCTCAGAGGCCAGCAAATGAGGAAGGAAAGCCAATTCCTTTTCTTTTCTTTCAAAGGGGTTTTCTCTTAATATAGCACACTCAAGAATTCCATCTCTTGTTTTGAGTTCATCGGAAATCTGCATCTTAAATGACTGCTTCTAATATATTCACAGACAAGTGTAGACTGAATATACACTGTGTGGTGAGAAGGCATACCTTGAACTTAAAGAATGTGACAGTTATTAAGTTTCATATCTTTCTGTGATTGATTTAGGGTGCAAATTTGCACCAGAGAGTTTGTCACATGGTGTGTCAGCCACCAGACAGGGAGGGACAATGACAAGGCTGAATCTCCAAAGGGGAAGTTAAGAGCCGTAAAAGAGACAGGGACACCAGCGAGAGTACACGACTGCAGGAGATAATGTTTGAGAATCTGGCCGCAGCGATTTATGGAAATGGCTTGAAAATATTTTTAATCAAAGCCCAATATATTTCTCTTAAAAAATAGTGTTGCTTGATTGAAAGGAATGAGTAGAAATGTTCAAAAAACTTTTTTTAAGTACCTGAGTATCTTGCCAGCACCTTATCACCGCTCCCAAAGTGAGAAGGGTAGAGAGAACATTTAGTTTGGGGCCTGGTAGGTTATTTCAGGTAATGGAAATATTTTAGATGAAATAATCCACCTGAATTATAATACCAATAAATCATTTTGCTAAACCACAAAAGGACAAAGGTCTTGCTTGGTACATAACCCACAGATGTGAAAGGTACTTCTTTGTTTCTACGCTCAATCACCTTTTCTTTGCTGTTTTGTTTGTTTGTTTTTGTAGTGAGAATGCTGCAGATCCGCTTTCTTTGTAAATTTCTGTTCAAATTTCTTTACAATACAATACAGTATTATTAACCATAGTCATCATGCTTTATGTTGAAGGCACTTCTCAATAAGCAAGCTATAGAAAACCATTCAGCCTAGTTTTACTGAACAGTAATCAGGGGAACTGATTTGTTGTCTCAGAGGTTGGGGGTAGAAAGCAGAAAAGTTTCAGTTTATTAGTATCTAATTAAATAGGTCTGCCCTATGAACTGTGTGTGTGAATCTTGCTAAGAAGGAGGCACTGTAGAAAGTGCCTAACTTGCCTACCATTTTTTAAAGTTACAATTTACTGCCAGTCTTACCACATTTTTTGCAAATAATTTGTCTCAACTTCCCTCGTATCCTCAAGACATGGAAGATGTTGACAGGGACAAGGACTTTATTAGTTTTCAGATTTTTTAACCCCCCATCTCCCCTTCTTAATTGCACTGAAACAGTAGTTCTCAAACTTCAACAGAATCCCTTCGAGGGCTTGATAAAACACAGATTGCTGGCCCCACCCTAGAGTTTCTGATTCAGTCTAAGATGGGGCCCCAAATTTGCATTTCTAAAGAGTTGCCAGATGATATGATGCTGGTGGTCCAGCTATCAAGCTCACAAACACCTCTCAGGTATCCCTTGAATGGATTCTCCTCCCCATCCCTGCGTTGTTCTAGAGTTTTCAGTTTGACTACTGCACGCCCATGTCTATCTGGCCTTACATCAGACTGAGCATTTCCCTGGCCAGTGTCAGCAAAGCATCAACAATATGTAGTTGTATTTTGAGTGAAGCATTTCAGATGCTTTGCCTCTTCACTGCCCATGTTTCTAATATTTTCTTTTCTTCTAATATTACCAGTACTTTCTTTCCAGTATTTCCAAATTCATATCAGAAACATCTGGGTGAATAGGAAAAATGAGTTGTTATTTTTCTTTATTCCAGTTAAATGTTGATTAATATAATAAGAATAGTCAACTTTACTTAAAAAATTATCAAGAACAGAAAGACATATGAAATCTGCACTATCCTCTGAACATCTTATCAGAGTCTTTGAGAGATACAGAAAGAACCTGAAGCTCTATTTATTTCAAATGGCATTCTTCTAGCTCACTAAAGGTGAAAGTTCCAGGAAGTAGCTATTTGTTCTTCCTAAAACAAATATCAGAGTAATTCATGTCCTTTTTAAATAGTATACATAAATAAACAATTGCCAAACCTTGGTATACAAAGAAATAAAGATTCTACCAACATAAATGTTTTTAAAACTACTATAGCTGGTACAGTAATTACATGGAAAGTAAGAATTGCTTTATTTATTTCTAAAAATTAGATATAGGACAGTAGTTACAAAGGTATATTTTTGTTTTATGTTTTTTGTATTTAACAATACAAAAGTTTTAAGAAAAGGCAAAAGAATGAATAGGTGTAAAAAAGACTGCTAGATTTAAGTTTGTCTATTCAAATTGCATATATTTAGTGCCTGCCCTGGACAAGGTGTTGTTTTAGTCAAAGGAGATACAGCAGTGAAAAACAAGGCCATGCCTCTCTGGAAGCATTCTAATGCAGAAGATAGATGTTGAATAAATATAACCAAAAGATTAAAAGGAGTTAGGGTCTTGCCTTATCAAGGGTCAAAATGTCCCATGAAATAAGTAACTAAAATATGATGGTGTTGATACAGAAAAGGATAAATAGGTAAATGGAATAGAATAAAGAGTGCAGAGACACCCTGGAATTTGGTGGATGGTGACATCTACCTTTCAATTCAGTGGCAAAATGAAGAGAAAGTGAAAATACATAACTACCATGCTCTGAAACAAATAAGTGATGTAGTTCAGGTCTAAGTGTAAAAAATTAAAATGGTAAATGTACTTAGAGCAATTAAAGGGATGTATTTGTTCATAATCTAGGTATTGCTAAGCATTATACAGAATCCAAAAACCTCTCAAAAAAGGGAGGGTGAAAGATTTTACTATATTTAAATGCAAAATCTCCATAAAGTGGTAATTTCTGAAAATAAAATTATAAGTCAACTAATAATACGGAAAAGTATTTGCAACATAGAAAACACATAATATTTATTGCATATATACTGTACCAAGCAGCATCTTAAAAGTTTACAAACTTTGTATTATTTTTAAGACTCAAGAAAGACTTATAGTGTATATAGTCTTATTACCCTCATCTTACATATAAACAGACTGAGGACTGAAGACTTTAGACAAAATGTCAATATCATCTAGTAAGAAGGAAACAAAACTGGAATCTAAACTCAGCTCTCCCTTACTCCAGAGTTTGTTGCTAAACATTGAGATACAAAGAGCTCCCATAAACCCAAAAGAAAAAAGAAAGATAACTCAATTTTTAAAAAGGAGAAAAGGTTATAAATCCACAGAAGATGAACCAAATGGCCGAGGTATTATCATAAGGCATTCAAGGAAAAGCAGGAGATTTAGTATTACTTGTCAAAATTACAAATGCTCATATGCTTTGGCCTAGAAATTCTATTTATCATCTACCATAGAGAAATGAGGGTCTTTCTGAACATATCCTACAATACTTCTGTAATGTTCTTTACAGTATTATTTGTAATACTTCAAAGATTGGTAGTCCCTAAACACCAATCCATAGGGAATAATTAAACGTATCATGGCATACCTGTATCGTGCGGTGCTATCTAGCCTTTAAAAAATAATGAAGTAGATCTATATGCACTGACATGAAAAAGTGTTCATCATATACAAAAAAAGGAAGTTTCAGGAGAATATATCTAGATAGATAAATAGATCCTGTTTTGTAAGATTACACATTTTACTCACATTTATGTGCACGGCAAAGTATCCAGAATGGTAAACTTCAAATAGTTAATGGTCTCTAGTTCTGAACAAGCATGTTGGGAAATTACGATGGTGATGAGGGAGAACTTTAACTAATATATTTTAAAAACAAATTTTAATTAAAAAGTGAAGAACAGGCCCAGTCAGCTGAGTATCCATCTCTTGATTTCAGCTCAGGTCATGATCCCAGGGTTGTGGGATCAAGCCCAGCATCATGCTTTGTACCAAGTATGGAGACTGCTTGGGATTGTCTCTCTCCCTCTGCCTCTCTCCTTCACTCATGCTCTCTCTCTAAAATAATTTTTTTAAGTAAAGAACATATCAAAGACATTCCAAGTAAAATAACATAGACCATTTCTTCCTGAACAAGATGTCTGAACGCAAAGAAAATATCCCCCATTTATATCTCACTCAAGGATTTCAATACCCTCGAGTGCCACACTTGGCTTTCATAGTTTTTCAAGCCACTGACAATGAAAGCCATCCAAATTCCATTTTCATGTTCATCCTCCATCCCTACTCTGCTATTTTAAAGCAAAAACTTGCCTTGAAAAATAAAAGAATTTAAGTACCCCCAAATATCTTGGTGACTTAGGGATAATCTTAATGGATTCAGAAAGAATTACACGCCCATGTTCATTTTTTAAATGTTTGCAGGATGTAGCATTTGGTTAAGGTAATCCATGCAGTATGAAATATATGCTCCTAGTATTGGCCACTCACTTCTGTTTTACAGATCAATGTTATTCTTCTCACGATTGGTGAAAAGGACCTCAATGAATATGAGATGTTTTAATTAGATTAAAATTGAGCAGAAATACTTGTTCATTCATAAGTGAGATAAAACTCCTTTACCAATCAGCCTCTAGTTTTGTCTCTTTGCTGTCCAGTTCTTATTTATTAAGACCTATTTTTAAAGATAAGATTTCAGATTCTATGTTAGCTTGATGTTTCTCTGTTTCTATAATATTATATTTTAATATACCTATGATGAGCTTGTCACTGTGCTTAATCTGTGCCACTTTGGCATAGTCATTGACCTGTATCAAACTATTTAACAAGTTTGGAACACAGTGTTTCCCCTTTGATAAATATCTATCCCTTCAAAACCCCCTGAAGGAAGACATTATTCTAAATGCTAGCGTTTAATGTGATCCATAAGTGATTTTTGCTGTTGAAACCACTATCAAATCTATTTGGGGCTACCAGCCCTAGTCCCATCTTGGCTATTCCAAATGACCCCAGGAGTATGCAGGCCTGTCATTTCTTCTTCACAGCCAGTTTAATGATAATAAATTGGTCTTTCTCTAGCCCACCCACAGTTCCCAAGGGTCCTGAGTTAACGATGTCTGCTTTGCTTTGGAGCACGGAGGGCATGGGGCATTGCTGGAGCCTAATCAAATCAAAATCCACTCTGACTGTCAAGTTCCTGACCTTCTATTCATTCAGAAGTTTCTCTAGCCCCATGCAGAGTAGTGACACCTGGGCAACAGTTCTGTTTGGCATTCTTGGTCATCTGGCTGGGACCTGCCTGCACAAAAGTTCCCACTAGCCCCTGAGACCTAGCGAGATGGGACAGGGCAGTTATCTCATAACCACAAGGCCCCTCAGCGTAGTTAAGTACAGAGACTCTGGAGTCGAGGATTCTAAGATCAAGTCCTAGCCTTGCATTTTACTGGCAACATGGCCTGAGGCAAACAATTTAACCTTCCTATGCCTCGGTCTTTTTCATTCATTTAATAGGGATATTAATTCCTAACTCTCAGAGTTATTGTGTCAATAAAGATTGAATGAGCAGAGCTCATAGCACAGTGCCTGGTACAGAATAAGTGTTCAAATATTAATGATATCATGTATTTTATAAAATGACATGTAGCTCTAATATATTTGGCCTGGCAATTGGACTGTTCACTAGCTCTGCCTTCAGAATTCTGCCACTTCTCCTATCCTTGCATCTGCGACCCCCCTTTGGAACAGACTGCTTAGCTCATACTAGAAATAGCCTGCTGCTACTTGGTCTTAAACTTTCTGCTCTTCCAAAAAGTGTTTCTTAGCTGCAGTTATTGGGGCAGACTGGGACCCATATGGGATTATTACTCTCAGGGCAGAGAGGACAGAATGGCTAAACTTTCTGTTCTTCCCAACAGACTACAATTCTCTCACACCCTTCACTCCCCTAGGTTTGGCTATTGTTCTTAGAAAAGGCCAATGATAAAGATCAATCTCCTTTTGGAAACAAATCATGACAGGGTCCTCTTCAATAATTTAGATCACTCATGCCATCTAACTTTGATCTCTTTTGATCTCTTTGTATTTAGATTTTGTTTGTTTAAGGAAAGTTTGCATCTGTAAGATGGTTTCTCATTTCTAAAGAATTTCTTCTAACAGTTGTTGAAAACCTTTCTTTCCAATCCTTAAAAAATAGAATATCATGAGAAATAAATATACTGTCAAACAGATGACTTGTAGTAGAACTGATGCCTCCAACCAAGCACAAAAGTACATTTTTATACACCAATATTAAGAATGGTTTATTAAAAAGGCACATCTTTGCATATGAAAAATAAAGATATTAAATCAAAATCTTGTGGCAATTTAGCAAAGCCACCATGAAAAATATCACATCAAGGCAACAAGTGGAGTGGATGTGTCAAACTGAAATTTGTCTTTGGATCCTGTCAAGTTTTACGGTTAAAGTTTAGATTCAAACCTCATGAAAACATGAACAAAATATGTTTCTTCTCACTTGCCTGCTCTAGAGCTCTGTGTTGAGAAGGATGCTGAGGTACCATCTAGGCATAGTGGCATTGAGTGTCATGCTAGAAGATTAGTATCTGTCGTGGCTGTAGAAGTGGAAAGTTATGTGATTTGCACCACAGAGTTACCACATTTGCATCTCCCAGTTACCTGCTTGCTTTGGGATCATACATATATTCCTTTTGTGTAGTCAGAGTATGGTGTTCATTTTCTAGAAAGAGAGACTGCACTGACATTTGGGGGCTGGGGCAAAGATTATTCTGAATCAGGCAATATTCAAAACACTTCACATTGTATTCACTCATTGACCTGCTACCATAACCCAAAAAGAACATTCTGCTATTAACTCCATTTTACAAATGGAGACACTGAGGCATAGAAAAACATCAGTAATTTGCCCAAGGAAATGTGACTAATAATGAGCAAAACTCACTGGCAGCACTGTCAGGAAGTCTGCTTCCACACTCTGTCCTTACTGGTGTATTAATACACCTCCAAAGTTTTTTTGTGCAAAAAATAATAGTAAATTTTCATAAACATCTTTCTACAGCATGAATTTCGTAAACTTAGCATCCCAGAATCTCAGTGTGGGAAGAGATCTTACTGGTTATCTGGACTAAACTCCCACCTGTTAAAAGACCCAGTCCCTAGGACCCAGTCCTATCTCAGAATCTCCGGGTTCTTCCCTTATTGAGCAGCTCCCCAAACTTCGATATATTGAGCCAAAACCTGCTTCCCTGTAAGTCACACCTTTGACCCTACTTGTGTTCTCTATGGAGCGAACAAACCAATCTACACATTCTTCCACAGAATGGCAGTCAACATCTTGTCAGCGAAGTCTCTCCATCATGAGTGAATGAAATTTGATAAGCAAAGAGGCAAACTTTAAAGACAACCCATAATTTAGTGAAAGTCCACTTTATTTAAAAACTTTCTCCCTCTAAACCAATACTGTACATTTCAAAAGAAGAAAAAGGTGGTTAAAGTTTATATTTCTATTCAGTAGCTAAAAATGGTAGACACTTTTTGCTATTACCATAGAAATGGAACTTTTTTGGTTTTTCCCAGGGTTGTAATATTCCACTGAATATGATCCATCATGTCCAACTGGACAAAAGTAATCTCTTTTTTATTGAGGGTGGGGTGCTATCTAGGGAGGGGAGCTCTACTTGAGCATTTCCTCTTATGATGGCCCTCAATTGCTTATTGTTTGGGATCCATAAATTCTTTTTGCTATACAAATATGTTCATGTGCTTTACTACATGTATGAAGATAATGCTAATTATTAAAGATTAACTTTGAAATTAATCTAGTTATGTCCTTCTAAGAGGATGCAAACAGAGAGAGATTATTACAAAGATGTGCCTTAGTATAAAGAACTAATACCAAAATTTGAATGACCCATACTCCAGGCCATGAAAGTGACTTTCTAAAAATCTAAGCCAGAATGAAATATAGCCAATCATTTGATTCACAAAGGTCAAGCCTTGACCTTGGTTTTGTTGAAGTCATACTCATATGCCTATTCACGTACATACCAGCGGAGCTGAACCTTTGTTTTAAAATTACTTAAATGTAAGCCCTGAGACAGTATAGTTTTGCACAGGGCATCAAATCAACAATCAGGACACCTGAGTTCTAGCTCGTTCTGCAAATAGGTTGTGACTTTGGGTAACATACTTATTGAGCACCTGTTAGGCTTTGAGAAATTGAGCTGGGTATTTTATCTCATGTAATCTTCAGAGACATTTTATAAATTAGATAATACATTTACCCTATACAAATGAGGGAATTAGAACCCCAAGAGGCTAATTAACAATGGCCAAGATCAGCCAGCTGGAAGATGACAAAGCTAGGGTGTGACACAGCCATTTTCTACATTCAACAGTTTCCATCACTTAACCTCCTGAGTCTTAGTTTACTTCTTTATAGAAGTGAGGTCTATGTGCTCTCTATATCCTTTGTAACTTTGACACTCTTTGATTTCAGCATAAATATTTAAATATGATATCCTGTTCTATTATTATTATCCACTTCACTGCTGACTGGCCTTTTTCTTAATTCACATTAAAATAATCTGTATTAAACATTTATTTCAAGTATACTTGCCATATTATGTAATTTCTACTTGGGTTGACTAAATATACCATATCATCATGATTTAATTTTATCTTTGTTATATCTGTAAAATGAAATTAAATATTATAGAATTTGACACCTGCAGCTTCAAGCTCGCGGTATACTTTGCTGAAGGCAGAGGTGCTGGCACCTTCCGTGCCCTCCATCCAGAGATGCCATTCCATAAGCATGGCCCAGTATTTGTTTTCCCAAAGGGGGCGAGGGGGCATGGATGGAAGTGCCTACAACCTCTTGCCAAACTCTACTTTCACTGGCACTTTTGGCCTGATGCCTAAAAATAAAGTTATTTTTTATGTGGGAATGGATGCTAAACTAGCTGGCACCAAAAACTCACTGCAGGAAGTTACTATTTTGTTGTTGTTTGTTGTTGTTGTTATTATTTGAACATTAAAGGCCTGATTCTGAGCATTGGAATCACATTAGCAAAACAGCCTTCAGCAACAAACGGGAAAATATCTTGTTGTCAAACGAGTTGGAAGAGTTTGCCTGCACGTATCCCAGACCTTTATTCCTACCAAAGACTTTCAGGAGCCTCACTGCTGAAATACACTTTTCAAGCACTTGAGCACATTTCTTGGGAGTTGACAAGTTGTCCAGTAGGTGGCAGAGTGTTAACACTCTGGTAATGGCATTTCGTGTTGAAATAAATTTTCTTAAATTTGGTTGAGAAACCATCTCAGGGAGGACTTGCTTTATATTCATGATGTTAAAACATACATGCACAATATTTATTTCATTTTTGGGACACATTTCAAGATTAAAATAATTTTTGAACTTATTATCATGTTTGGGGTGTGTTTGTTACCTTTATACTCGTTCATTATGACTTCTTCCTCCAAATATTTATACTATATACTTCTAATTAGTTTTTGTTAGAAATAAGTAGAATCAGATACAGATTGAATGGATTTTTTTTAATATTTCAAGTAGGTGTTTTGCCATCTTTAATCCATCCAGATATTATACTTCCCTAAATCCCCTTTCCCAAATGACCCCGGGTCCCACATCTCATTTTCTCATGTGTATTTAAGCCAAATGGAAGTTCTTGCTTACAATAAGTATAAATTCTAAAGATACTAAAACCCTCCAACTTTGATCAAATTAACAAATTTCTACACTAATTTGTCTTTAAATAGAAAACAAAAACATACAGTACACTGTTTAGGAAACCCTGTCTAACCAAGTCATTATTTTGAGAAATGAAGCTGATTAAATGCCCTGTACTGTGAAAAATAAAAGTTTTCACCTCACAATTTGACATATTGTTGTATTTAGCTAACATGCAACAAGTGATGAACTCTATAATTGTGTTCTGAACCAAATCATTGCATTTAATTATGTTGCCAGTATGATCTTTCCAGAAGATAAGATTTTTAGTGATTAAAACTGAATTGCCTATTTGCCCTATTGAAAGCACTGTTCCATCAGCAGCATGTGGAAGTTTGGGACAGATTAGTTCCCAGATAGACCCTCTTGAATGTACTTGTCATTGTAATAATATTTAAACATTGCTCATGGTCTTTACATCTCAATTGAGTTACAAAGATAACTGCATTAGCTTTGCATTTCCCATTAACTTGACTTAATAAGGTCTTCGGCAAGCCTTCAATCTGCAGAGGGTTTATCTAGTCAGATGGTCTGAATGAATTCTAAGATCAACCTCTTAATTTTTTTACTTTGATCTTTTCATCTTAATACCCTAACCACAAATCTTAACGTAAAATTATTCTCCTGGGAAACTTTCTATGACGAACAGTGGATATCTTTAGCCTCCAGAGTAATTATCTTCATGTTATCTAATGTCGGTCTCCTGAGCTGGGTATTTGAAATGGTCCACAAGCTGAGAATGCTCAAGAAACAAACTGAAAAATTCAGTAGTTGAGGAGATTCCATTCTTTTCTACCAGATTTCCCCTTTTCTCTCTCCACCTTTCCTAGTTGAAAGGGTCATAGAACTGAGAGTTATGAGAATTACCTAAAAAATGTTATTGCCCTTAAATATAAAAAACAGGAGGTCTAAGTATTTTATCGTCATTCAGTCTCTAACACTAATATAAATCTCCAGGTGAATCACAGTTCTCATGTCTTGTCGCACTGTACACTGGAGACAGAGCAGCAGGTGGTTTAATTAAAGTTAGAATATTAAAACTAACTTTTTGGCAGGACAATATTATTGTGAATGTTTTAGACATTAAATTGTTACATCAAACTGCACATTCCTTGTCATGAGTCGCTGGCAAACCTGGTAAGGTTTACCAAAAGTAAGCCCTGTGTTCCCTAGATATAAGGAGAAGACTCCAAAATGGTCTAAACATTTAGAATATCTGCTGTCACCTAAAGCAAACTCCCCACCCTGGAGTCTACTAAATCCTACTTCTTCTTCTTCCATATCAAATAAAAGGGCTGATCATACCACCAATTAATATAGAAACAAGTTCTGAGTTAAGACTGTTTGTTGAAGGGAATTTTTCAATTCCCTCTTCAGAGAGGGAATGGCCCAGGCCTTGGCCGCAGCCAACTTCTACCAAAGCAACTCAGCCTTTTGGTTCTCCACATGAAATTCCATATGAATAAAGAGCTAAATAGCTAAAATAATACATGAATTTCATCTCACTTCATTGTGAACCTGAGAAAATGAAGGCATAAAAAGACCAAGTGATTTTGGTCTGTCCTGCCTGTCATCCTTCCTGTATAGGTAGAAATTTAACCAGTGGAACTTATACATCATTTATGTTTGTCATATTCTTTAACTCCTATTTCCATTTCACTTTCTGAAATTAGGGAAATAGTTCAAACCCCAAAACCTAATACTTTTTTTACTTGAAAATATTTTTACTTGAGAATTTTGATAATCACATCATTAAGATTCTCTGAAGAAAAAAAAAAAAACATTTAAAAATTTAAATCTTAATAAGAGTCCCAGGGAATAAAAATTTAAATATATACATAGGAAAATATTTTTTATGGATCAAATTATTATTACAATTATTATCAATTTACAGTTGTGCAAGACAACATAAATATATCATGAATTTTAATAATTACTAAATATCTAAAGTAAAGCTCTGTTGCAAATGCCTCTCTTTATGAGATGGATGAAGTACTTTGTGGGATTTTCTTTTTCCTGTTTTTCTTTTTCTAATTATTTCATATATCTATGGGTAAAGATTATATATTGATAGAAGCATACAGATTTCGGCATCAGTTACATTTGTATTTTTGGTTTTTCTAACCAAAGTGCTGAGAAAATTTATTTACATTAGAAAGTAGATGGGCTAGAGGAGTTTTATGGTTATGTCTCTTAGTTCTTTTAATTCTTCTTGGTTATAAGTCAAAAATCACATGATAAAGCAGAAAAACATGGGGGAGGGGAAGAGGAGAAAAAAAAAGCCACAGAAAGGGAGGGAGACAAAACATAAGAGACTCTTAAATACTATGAACAAACTGAGACTTGAGCGGGTTATGGGAGGGGGGAGAGTAGGTGACGGGCACTGAGGAGGGCACTTGTTGGGATGAGCACTAGATGTTGTATGGAAACCAATCTGACAATAAACTGTTTAAAAAAAAGTAAGAAAATAATCGCATGATAATCGATCATTAAATTAAGAATTATGTCTAATCATTTTTCAGCTTAACTTATTTAGATCCTCTTACAATTTTGTGGAAAGCAAAGAAGGACTGCACCTGCAAAAAGATTTATTAGTCAATCATTATAGCCATTCACTCTACCAATACTACACCAATATTTGGAGCAAGGAAGGTTCTTTACATCCCAAAGGATGCACTAGAGATGGAGGTCAGGTGGCCTTTGTGTTTTGTTTCTTCATTAATTCTTTGATAAAGTGGGAGAAGTATGTTTATGAAAAGAGGTTAGAGAAAAAGCTCGGCTAAGGCAAAATTGAAAGCCTATCAATCTCAGGAAAGAGTTCATGTAGAGATTAAGAATGTAGAAATTTACACCCAGTTACTTGTAGGCGCTCTACCTTAGGAAGTGTTCACATCACCAAGTTATATGTGTAGCCACATAATGAAACATGATTTAAGGCACTGGTAGTTTTAAGGATGAAAAAAGTAAGCTAGTACTTATAACATAGTAATAACTGACATTTTAAAAAAAGTTTATTTTTGAGAGAGAGAGAGAGAGAGAAGAGACAGAGTACAAGTGGGAGAGGGACAAAGAGAGAGGGAGACACAGAATCCGAAGCAGGCTCCAGGCTCTGAGCTGTCAGCATAGAGCCTGACCCTAGGGCTCGAACCCATGAGCCGCAAGATCATGACCTGAGCCAAAGTCAGACACTTAACGGACTGAGCCACCCAGGCGCCCCATAACTGACATTTTTTAAAAGCAATTTACTTAGTACATTCCGTTTATTTCTTCCTATACGCAAAGAGTTTTCTGCTTTCAGGAGTTAGAGATCAAAAAAAAAAAAAAAAATAGCTGCTACCCATCCTACTATGTAAAACATAAACTTTGAAAAAAAGTGTGTGCTATAAGTTAACTCACATTGTCCTCATGTTGCACTAGCTGTGTGCCGTACCTGCCAGCTGCAGGATGCAAACTCTACCTTTTAATCCAAGTTGTCCTGCTAATGCCTCAATGGTAGAGTTCCCGTAAGCCACATAACCATTCCTGAGGGATCTGTACCATGAGATTGGAGTCTTTTTCCTTGCATCCTGGAAGTTGCTAGAGTCAAATGGGAGAATTTCCATCCCCGTTCTGCACTTTCTTCTCTGGGGGCTAGCAGACTTGTACATCCAAGAGCTCATTTTATCGCTCTGTGAGCCAAGAACATGAAAACACACATACCAGCTTATCCTGATGAAGAGAACCCAAATCTGAATCCAGATTCTGCTCCACTCTATGAATATACTGTACATTCGAAGTCACTCGGCTTCAGGACAAATCTTGGGGACCCACCCTGACAAGCTCTGAGACCAAAGTGCCTGGGTTTAATTTCCAGCCTCTGCCATTTACAAACTGTGTGGCTTCAGAAATCACTTAGCTTTTCTATAAATTGGTAACTCATATGCAAAATGGAGATCATAATAATAGCATCCACCTCATGGTTCTTACAAGAGAAAAGATAATAAGTCACATAAATAATAAGACTATATAAAGTATCACTCAAACTGATATACTTTTGTGAGTGAACAGGGATGTTATTAATAATTATGTCAGGACAACAGGAATAAGCTAGGACTTTCCTGGGAAATCCAGAATGTAAGGGGTTGCCCCGTCATAAAATCCCTAGCATGAGACCTGATGTCTTCTTAGAATGAGCTATTAATATGTACTATTAAATTGCCTGAGGGATTATGGTCAAAAAACATCTGAGAATATGGCATTTTCTTCCATATTTGTTCTTTTGCAGCAGTGTTTTTTGTTTTGGGTTTTTTTTTTTTAACAAGGGGAAAGAAAGTGTGCTCAAATGTATATATTTAGGAGGGTTCCTTACCATGGTTTCACTTATTTAGCCCCTACTCTCACTTTTTGCAAGAGAAATCCAAGCATGGAGTGTAGCGAGGAGCCTCCTTGTGTTCGTTCCAAGCTCCACCCTTGTCTGATGATGAAAGAGGGGTGATATGAGGTCGGTCCCCTACCAGCAGCAGGACTGAGGCTTAACTTCAGGAAGTGGACAGTTATTTTTATTTAGATTTTAAAAATTAAAAACACTGTGTCAAAAATCTAGCAAAAATAATTGGTAATAGAGGCAAAAAAATTCCAGACTCAGAAGTCCCATGAAGTCATCTGTATACCTCTTGCCAGCATAGGGTCTTTTAAAAACATGTTCTCAAGGTCCTGGCCAGCCTAGCATCAGCTGCCCCAAAGATGGGGCTTCCATCATTTCTTTGGCAAAACATCATCCAAATCCAGCAGGCAAGGTCCTCAGACCTGGATTTCTCAGTTCCATCTAATCCGCGTACTAGGCGATACCACAGTAAGTTTCCGTTAAATGCAATTTCTTAACCAAACATTTGCCCCGTTTGAGCCTGCGCATCGAGAAGCAGACTTTACATTTCATAGTTCAAATTCTTTTAATACTAACCATCAAAATTACCTCACCCCCTTCTAAATCTAAATTTAACAGGCTGGCACTCTCCACTTGGCAAGAGGACAGGATATCTGGTTTTGTGACATAAAAAGCAACAGCGTACATGAAAGTCACATTTTACTGAAGGGCCTGAAAGGATCCTTTTTTCCTGATAATAATATCAGGGCCTCCCAGTTTATAAAGTAAGCCAAAATATATTATCTCATGGGCATCTTATTCTTTCAGTTCCACCAATTTAACACGCAGCAGGTCCAGCCTCGTGCACGGACCAGCCTAAAGAGAAAGCCCAGACAGCAGTCTCACACAGCATGTTTTCGGCCCTTCTCTGGCAGGCTGGGGACAGTGTGGGACAGCTCGCGAGAAGATGAGTTCATGTTCAGCCCTGGGAAAGCTGCACAGAGGCCTTTCCTGCTGCTCTGCATGAAATGAGCCATGAGCGGCATGAAATCACTGACCACAGGTGTAGAGATTCACAGTGACATAAATATCTTTGCTGTTTCGCAGTTGGAGGAAGGCTGTGGGAAGATTTACCACAAGCTCCTCCTGGCCAAGCCTGCCTTTATAAAGAAATGGTCATTCTGGCCACGCTGTTACTAGGGAGCTTAAGGAGTCATCCCAACTTAAAGCTAAAGACTTGTGAAAAAGAATTAGAAAAAGGTGAACACTTATCTCAGGCCGTCCTAAGGAAAAGAACACAAGAAAAAAACAACCACAAACTATAAAACTGGTAGGTATGTTGGGCCCCCAAATCTTGAGATCTTCTCTGTGTTAAAAAAAACTCCATAAACAAAAACTTATATAGAAAAATAAAGGCAAAATGGTAATCCGTATGACAAATTATTAAAATATAACTACATAAAGTGTTTTAAAATTCTTTCAAAAATGAGTTAAACTGACGAAAATATGCAAAAAAGGGGAAAGCAAATCATCAAAAGGGGTGAAAGGGTCTTAAAATATATGAAATTCATTTATGAGAGATATGTAAATTAATATGAGAAATATATCTGCCATACTTGCCCATAAAACTGGAAGACTTTTTTAAAATTTATAACATCCAGCCTTAACTGAGATGTGGACGGGGAGACTATACCATCTACTTCAGTTTTCAACCCTTCTTCCATTTTATTTGGTATTAGACCATATTTTATTGAACTACTTTATTCATTTCTGCATCATTTTATTTAGTTAATTATCAATGTAAGCAGGATATATTTGGATTTTATAACCAAATTAAAATTTAGTCTCTTTTAATGGAGAAATCTATTCCAACTATGTTTATTGTCATACGTGGCATGATTGATTATAAATTTTGCTATAAATTTTCCAGTTTCTCTCTAGTCTGCTGTTTCCTTTTGTTGTTGTTGTTATGCAGCCTACGTTTTGTTTAGTTTTAATTGCTATCAAAATTTAAAATTTGGAAGTCATACAGCAATTATTATTACATGTAAATATTACAAATGACTAATTATAATGATAGACCATTAGCAGAAAAAAATAATCAATAATAAAAAATACTACATATAGTAGGTTTAACAATTTGATAGAATATTTTGTAATTATTAACATTTTTTAAATTTTGGCATAAAAAATATCACAATATAATCAAAGCTTGACAAAAAATGGATACAGTATGGTCCCAAATGTATATGTGTGTATAGATATTATAGTATTTATATAAAAAAGACTGAAAGGTAAATACATCAAAATGGTAACAACGATCATCACCTATTTATCAGTTATGGATATTGTTTTTTCTACTGCATTTAAAAAAATTTCCAAATATATGTGATGAATTCATACTATATTTATAATCCCCAAATAACCACTAAAGTGAGTTTTAGCATGCTTATCAATAAACTTCTTATAAAGCAAAAACAACAGAAACTCTTCTGATGCAGATTATAAGGATTAATTAGAAGTTTAGAGACCCAGTTTACAATGCGTGGTCCAAGCCAAGCCCTTTATTTTTTTTAATTATTTTTTAAATTAGTTTTTTAAATGTTTATTTGATAGAGGGCACAAGGGGAGAGCTATAGAGAGACAGAGACAGAATCCGAAGCAGACTCCAAACTCTGAACTGTCAGCACAGAGCCCAACACTGAGCTTCAACCCAGGAGCCATTAAGATCATGACCTGAGCCAAAATAGGACACTTAACCGACTGAGCCACCCAAGTGCTCCTAAGCCAAGGCGTTTAAGGACAGCTAGCTCTAGCCACATATTAAGCTTGATATTTGTGGATGGACAAATGGATGGAATGGAACTTGCCCTGCAATCTGCCAAACTGTTTTCATATGTTAGCATACAAATCACAACCTTGAGATGGCCTGTAGCCTATAGATTATCTAACATATACCAAAAGAACATAAAACAAAACACTCCAGCAGCTGATTTTTTAATTATAAAACTATGCGATATATTGTTCTGAAGTTAATATTTAATGCAAATGAAGCAGCGAATGTATCTTCTCCCAGTTTCTATCACTTAATTTCAATTCTCTTGCTCTTTTATCTTGAAAAGAATTCAGTGCTCAGTTTCCTGTTTCATTTACAAAGCCATAATTTGATTTTGTTACTTTGGAGTTTATAATCCAATTTGTATCTATTGTTCAGCCCAGTGGAGTGAATTTGCATGGCAATCATAGGTACAAATGATAAACTCAAAACACGTCTGAAATTTTACAGTCTTTACAAGGCTACAGTGCATTTTAATGCCAAATCACTTGTCGTTTTTCTTAATGAAATAGAATTTTTTGCTACCAGTATTGAACTATTTTTTATTGAATCCTTCCTGATTGATTATAAATGGAGAAAGAGAAGTTGAACTAAATTGATTTATAGAGAAATGCTAATATTTATATAGTCCCATTCTCTGTTATACCACTTAAATATAATGAATACATATATCTTTAGAGCCGTCTTAAAGTTTGAGCATAGTTTAAAAACAGGACAATTGGGGATAAAACAATATAAATTGTTTAAAAGGAACAAGAAAAAGTAGAGTTTACTAGGCATTTAAAATAAATCGATTACCATTGGATACGAAATTTGCATCCAATTTTCCTGTAAGTAAATACAAATAAAGAAACACACTGAGTTACATAAAGACCAAAATATTTAGGAAATATATCGGCAAAGATAAACTACTGGATCTCAATTCAAAGAAAATTTGATCACATTACCCATGTATGAAAAATGTTAGGCATCAGCACAAAATACTTTGAACCAACTTTTACCAAAGGTAAAGAGACTGTATTTAAGTAGAACCTTCATACAAGAAAACCATATCCTAACAGTTGACTCCTATCTTCCTACTTAATGTACTCATGCAGCTTTTTCACGGGTAGGAAAGTCTCACCAAGTCAAAATTGAGCTACCGCCCCCTCAAATCCTGTTGAATTAATCAGCATTTTGGTTTGTTGTTTTTTTCCTCACACAACAGAAACTCATTTGCAGTCACCTTAGCAAAGAGTATTTTGTTGGAAGGATCATAGGGCAACTTAGAGAAACTGAAAGCAGCTAGTAGAGAATAATCCCACCTTTCCCCCTCACTCTAGGGATGAAAGTAGGCTTTGAAAGCTTCGAAGAAGTCTGGCAGTACTTTCTATCTAGCTCTCATCTCTGCTGCTCTCTGCTCACCTGCTTCATTTCACTGCAAATCTGTGATGCCCATGGTACAAGACAATTGTCTCACAGATCCTTCTTTGACATGGGTCTTCCAGTTCAGGCCATAAAAAGATATGGATTGCCTCTTTCTTCTTACTCTCTAGAATCTTGTCATAGGAAGGCATCTTTCAGTTCCCAGAGGACACCATGCTCTCTCCCTGTTACAGTCTTTGCCATGGAACTTCTCCCCCTTTTCCTCACTCAGAATCCTTTTGCCTTGCTCACTCTTAAGTACCCTTGGGTTTCAAACTTAAAAATCATTTCCTCTACCTCCTCCCTTAAATCTTAGACCATTCATTCATTCAACAAATATTTACTAAGTACCTACTATGTGCCACACAGCACTGGGTACTGGATAAACCCTGGTCCCTTCCTTCATGGAGCTTATAGTCTATAAGGAATATATAAGTATGCCTTATGATAAATACAATAGAGGAAAGAATAAGATAATAATAGGAGGAGCTCAGGTGGTCATAGAAGGTCTACCTGAGGAGGTGTTTATTCCAACTGAGTTCTCAGAAGAACAAGGAGTCAGGGTTCTGATCCAAAGGACTTAGAATATGTACCAGCTACATAGTGCATTTAAAGAATTGAAAGAAGGCCAGTGTCCCTGAAAACACTGAGAACATGAACTCGAAGAGTGGCCATGACAGAAAATGAGATCACCCCACCCCCATTAAAAAGGTTGTAGAACAGAGGGAAACAATTAGTAATTGGCACACCAGATTTGGCTGTGGGCGCATTTTGTTTGGTAGAGGTTTTAATTACTTTTTGTGAAAGGTAATGCATTAGGCAGGGCAGCACTCCACACTTCACACTTCTATCAGGCCAGATTCAGACATTTATGCTACTTTGCCAGTCCCCAGGATTCAATTTGGAAGGTGCTAGAAACAGGTGAATTGGCTGTTGCACATTCTGTGTCTGTATATATGCAGAAACACCTAATGCAATGTTTAAAATCTTTGAGGTTCTAACATAGTGGAATGAGCTGAATGAGATCCTGGAGCTACAGAAGAATTCAGCTCAAGGTGGTAATGAGAACTGCAATGACCTTATTGCAGGCTGGCTGTTTTATTCCTCTGGATAGTAAATCCTCCCAAATTATTTATAAAAGGAGATAACTTAAAGGAAATGCTCTTAAAAGTTTTCTATCCTTCAATCGCATCCATATGTTCTTGGGATTGATTACTGATTTTTTTTTCCTTTTTTTCATACAAGGTTCCATATCATTATGATTAGCCACATCTGCTGCCTTTACTTGTTTTAGAAAAATCCTAATTCAGTGTGTAGTCTCTGCATCTAATCTGGACAAATAATATATTTTTAATAATACCTGAGTCAATGTCTGTCAAATTTTTAAAGCTAAGCCTAACACACCTCAACTAAGTGATAATTCTTCCAATAAAACACTTAAATACAAATATTGCTTAAATACAAATACAAATATTGCTTTCAGGATTATAGCTAACTATGCTTCTTAAAAACATATATATTATTCATAACTCTATGTGTTGTATGCTGTGTAATATTTTTCTTTACCAATGAAATTCCTATCATTTCCCCTTATTTGTTCCTCCATGAGATTTTAGTGACACCTGGGATTGTTTGTGACCATTCTCTATCAATGATCAGTTGCATATTTTTGGAAAAAAAATATTGCCTGATGATAAAAAAATAAAAAACAGAGCACAATGTTTTGGTATATCTAATAATTAAACCTTAGCAAAAATATTTGAGAAATACCCCGAAATGACAGTTGTCAATTACAAGTGAAAACAAAGAAAATAACACTGATTCAGACACTTAGAATGGTCAGAATTAAAACTAAGCTCAATTGGAAACTCAGATCAAGTTATACAAAACTAGTTCTAGCTTAATTATATAAAGGGCATAGATACCCTGTTTTTTGTTTTTCTTCATAATTAGGATTAAAAGACATAGTGAAATTCTTAGGAGCTCTGTGGTCTTTCTTTCTTTCTTTTTTTTAAAGATTTCTTTTTTAAGTAATCTCTGTACCCAATGGGGACTTGAACTCACTCCCTCGAGACCAAGAGTCACGTGTTCCACTGACTGGGCGGCCCCATTCTGTGGTCTTTCTTTAATGACATTCTGCGTTCTTTAGGTGTACATGCAATATCTGATAAGGCAGGAGCAAAGAGAATGAAGGTCTAACTCTATACCTAAGTCATAGCAATATACATAAAACTCCCTGGGCAGGTACTTGTCAGTGCCCTGTGATGTACTTCAGTAAAGTCAAACACAGTAAATGCTTTCCTCTCCTGCACTGAAAGGAATTTTTAAGTTAGTAATGGCCTAAATGTTTAGCCATAGCTCTAAATTACACCTATATACTCTATCTTTTCAAAAGATTCAGTTAAAATTGCAGCTATTTTGCTATGGGGGTGATGTCTTAATTTACATGGGCAAAGGACCCAGAGGCATTTCACTAAATATCAGGCATTCTGCTATACGTTCTAACATTTCCTTGCTTCTTGTCCCCCTTCTAAAAGATGATGGCTTCTTAGAGAACTTCATCAAGGTTGGTGCAAGCTTAATCAACACTTCCCAATCTTAATTTATTTCAGTTTAATGTGGAAGACAAACTCTTGGCTGTCCTGTTTGGCTGATTATTTTTCCCCCTTTAAATGCAAATCACTTCCCCCTTTAAATGCAATCATTTAACTCTGAGTTTGGTTTTCATGGTTAATAATATGTAATGACCTATACTTAGAAATTTTATTAACTGTATTACATTGAAGAAGAATGGAATCTTTTAAGTACAGACTGTGTCCACACGGCTAAGAAATGTCACGATTCCATTATAGAAGTGTTTTCAGAAATATGTTTTACTCTGAAAGTCATGAAAACATATTAAACATACAAAATTGTTTCAAAATTTATTTACGTGCCACAGAAAAAGGTGACCATAAATTGTTTCCTAATGGAACACTATGATATTGTTGTATATAATAAATGACTAACATGTACTCAGTTGTGGCAATAGGAAGACCAGCTTATAATGCCAGATCATAATAGAAACCTTAAAGAGGCATACAGAAACAGAAAGTGGTCCACTTACCTATTTCTTTCTATTATTTGTAAGTTTTATTTTTCAGATTTGAAAACTTCCAGGTATGATTTGTGGTTTATCCAACTTTGATCAGCATTCATAAGCTTATTATACAATGTATTACCTTTCTACTGCTAGCGATCTGCTCTGCTCATGGTCCTCCAAGGTTAAAATCATGGTATCAGCCCCGCTCTGATCTCATTGGAGTTGGGGGTTCTCTCTCAAGGTTGTTTCAAGGTTGTTGGAAGAATTTAGTTTCCTGGTATTGTAGATAGGGATTCCTGTTTTCTTGGAGGTTGTAGGATTGAATTCCCGACTTTCTTGCTAGTTATAGACCAGGGACCTCTCTCTGCTCCTCGAGGCTGCTAGTAGTTCCCTGCCAGGTGACCCTTGTCTTCAGCCCTTTTATTCTTCCAATTTCTGATTTTGAGAAGGGCCCGGTTCCTTTAAAGACTCTTCTGAATAACTCAAGCCCACCCAGTAAAACCTTCCATTTGATGAACTCAAAGTCACCAGATTTGAAACCTTCGTTATATTTTCAAAAACTCTACGCTCCCGTCATACAACACAGTCGGATCATAGGAGTGGATTAGAATATATTCACAGTCCTGCTTACACTCAGAGGGCATGGATTCTAGTGGGCAAGGGTACGTGCAAAGGGCAAGTACACCAGGGGCACAAGATTCTTGGGGGTCATCTTAGAGTTTTGCCTACCACATGCCATAAGAGGCCAACACCACCAAGAAATCAAATAATTAACTCCGAGTTCTTGCTATATTCCAGCATTATTCTACGCATTTTTTTCTATTAATTCATTTTGATGCAACAATTCTATGGACGAAATCCTCTTATTATTCTTATTTTACATATAAGAAAACTAAGCCTTTTAGAAGCATCCACTAACTTGTCCAAGAACAAGCAACAAGCGAGTATCAGAGTTCAGATGTAATCCTACGTAAGATGTGTTTGATTCCAGAGACTTGTGCCATGAAGAAACGACTCACTGGATGTCATTGGCGAAAGAGTACATTGTCATAGACGTTTAAGGAGAATTTCTGATTTCAGAGGAACATTTCTTTCTTTAATCATGAATTTATCAACCAGTAAAGATTTATTAAGTTCCTTACTTTCTGGGACACTGGGCTGAGTAATCAGTAGTTATATAGATCTATTCTAGATCTTGTCCTCAAAAGCTCATGACCAAAATATGAAAAGTAATATACAATATAGTATTATTAACTATATTCACCATATTGCTAAGAGGGTAAATCTTAAAAGTTCCCTTTACGTTCTGAATTTAAAAGTTCAGAAAAAAACAGAAAAGTTTTTTTCAGAAGAAAAAAGATTGGTAACTATGTATGGCTGTAGATATTAACTAGACATTGTGGTGATTATTTTGCAACATATATGAATATCAAATCACTATGCTGTTGAAGTTAATATAATGTTATATATCAGTTATATCTCAGTTAAAAATGGAATAAATAAGATAACCATATGCTTCCCCTAAATAGCAATTAAGATCTTGAATAACTAAAACATAATACACTCGTCGAACAAGTGGTACAGTCAATAAATGTAGATCATTATGAACTAAAAATTTCACAGAACACTTCAGCAAAGCAATGGGACTTTAATGTAAGTGATTGGGTTTTCATAAATCCTTATGCTGGGGAGTAAAATGAATGTTTCATATATAAAAGATAATTATCTAGGGAGCCTTTATAACACAACAACATGTTGCAACATGTTGTAAACTAAATAAAGTATGTAAGATGTCTAAGTTCAAATTCTTCTGGAACTAAGAAACATAAAACCTGGAAAGGGCACAGAGTGGAGAGTCTTCATCTGCGGCTCCCAGACTCTCAAAGAGTCTTTCTCAGAGTGTGGTACACTCTTCATACATCTGTGTCACCTGAGTTTGTTAAAATGCAAATACTAAATCCCTCCTCAGTTGTACTCAGTTAATATCACAGAGAGTTGGGTGGTGCTTGGATAGCTCAGTTGGTTAAGTGTCCAACTCTTGATTACAGCTCAGGGCTTGATCCCAGGGTCATCAATTCAAGCTCCGCATTGGACTCCACACTGAGCATGAAGCCTACTTAAAAAAAAAAATCTTAGAGAGTTGGTCTGAAGAACCCACTATCTAAACAACCACCTGAGGACATTCTGATCTCAATAACCACTCTCCTGAAGGGCGTACATATAGGCTATGAGGTAGAGCATATCCTGAAACAGCACACAAAGTCTTGAACACATGCACCTATCTGCCTGGCGTGAAGCTCCATGGCTTCCTTCAGATTCTCAAAAGGGTCTGTGATCCAAAAAAAATGTGAAGAATCGCTAGAATACAGGAAAGAAGGCTAAATCATTTTAAAGAGAGAGAAACAGGATGTTTTCTATGTGAAGGGGATCAGAACTGTCTAGCCTGGGATAGAACACTAACCTGAGGGTGGATCTCAGCACACAATGATCTTAAATGGATCATAATGCTGACCACATGTTCACCACCTCTATCGAAGAGGAATAAGTATCATAAAATAAGAGGAATTGAGACAAGAGATAAACACTTTTTCACACTTAAAATGCTGGGAATACCCCAGAGGGTAGGAATAAACTAGATAATCACCCATCCAGAAAGTCAGACACACTAAAAGATTGATGATTCAGGTATGTCTGCTTTTTCAGCAGAAAATAGAATTATGCATTTTTGGCTGTTTTTGTTATGACACTAACCACAATGGTCCTAATAAAGGAAGAGACTTTATGACATTTAAGGTATTTTGAATGTTTAGGTTTATTAAAAATTAAATTTTAAGTCAGTCCCTTATTATATTTTCTGTGTCCTTCATTAATTATCCATTATCATAGCAAAATGATCACTGCTACAGTTCAGTGGATCAGTTAGTGATATTTTAAAAGGCATGTGTTGAGCATATATCGCCTGGCTAATTTTCTACTAGAAAAAGATGTGAAAAGTCTTATATTTAATAGCACCCATTCCAAATAAAGTAAATGTACATTTAACAATGGCATATTATAAATCATCTTAGGCTTTGGCTAAAACAGTCCCATAATAACTAGTCAACCCCATTAATTTGGTAAGAAAAAAATTTATCAAACACATTGTTTGCCCTTATGGAGGAGAATAAAAATGTTGATTTTTCATTCAGATAGTTTAAATATATATATATTTTAAAAGTGATTCATAGAATTATAAAGATTACACAACTGATATAAGAATTATTTTTGTTAATTTTTAAAATAAAATTACCAAAACAATGATCAAGTAAGAAGCTAATTACCTTCTTAGTAGACTAACCTTAAGCTACTAGTAGGAAGGGGCGCCTGGGTGGCTCAGTCGGTTGAGTGGCCTACTTCGGCTCAGGTCATGATCTCGCGGTCTGTGGGTTCGAGCCCCGTGTAGGGCTCTGTGCTGAAAGCTCAGAGCCTGGAGCCTGCTTCAGATTCTGTGTCTCCCTCCCTCTCTGCCCTTCTCCTGCTCACACTCTGTCTCTATGTCTCAAAAATAAATAAACATTAAAAAAAATTTTAAAAAAAAGCTAGTAGTAGGAAAAAATGGAGAAAATATTGTCACTGTTAAATTGAAAACCTATGGAATTCTATACAGTTTAAGAAAAGGATAAGGGGTATATAGTTATATCTGTAAGTTTTCATTTATGCTTTAGAACGTTTGAAATGTAATTTCATTTAACTGTATTACTATCAAAGAGAGAAGCTGAAAAGTGGAATGAAAAGTGGGAAGTGTTGAACTAGACTAATAAAACCTTACACTCGATGATACAAACCCCCAGGACCCTGTCCACTGCGGCATAGCAAAGGGGCAACAGTAAGCCATCCAGCAACTTGAGTTCTGCTCTGACTTCTACCCCCAGGAGGAGTCTCGTCTGTTTGTCTTCAGCTGTTCTGATACACTGTGGTTCTATGGAGTAACCCAATGAGCACTTTCCCCTTCAAAGTGCTAAATTATAGTTTTCTTCTCTAAAGCACTAAACATATCAGAAAATGTTGTTAATGAGGGAAATTCACTTTAGCCTGAAACCCGGAACAGAACTTAAGAGACAAGATCTTTTTATTACCTAACTGAACTATATATTACTTACAGCTTAATAAATGTTTTATAAATCTTCATTTGAAATGAAGAAAATTGTTTCACAACTTTTTCTTAATGTCAGTGTATTTCTCTCACTTATTTTCATAGACCTTCAAACTTACAAAAAAGTCACAAGATAATATAAAGAATTCCTATATATCCTTTTCCCAGATTTACCAATCTGTTTTCTTTATCATTTTGTATAATTATTTTTTGGGCAATTTAGGAGTAAATTGGAAACACTGTGCTCCTTGACCCTTAAATACCTTAGTGTGTATTTTCTAAAAATAAGTATATCCTCTTACATAACCATACATCAGTTCTCAAAATCGGTACATTTAACAATGATATTTAAGGGGCGCCTGGGTGGCTCAGTCGGTTAAGTGTCCGATTCTTGATTTCAGCTCAGGCCATGATCTCACGGCTTCGTGGGTTTGAGCCCCACATAGGGCTCTGCGCTGGCAGTGCAGAGCCTGCTTGGGGTTCTCTCTCTCCCCCTCCTCCACTTGCACTCTCTCTGTCCCTCTCAAAATAAATAAAAAACTTTTAAAAAATGGTATTTTGCGGCGCCTGGGTGGCTCAGTCGGTTGAGCATCCGACTTTGGCTCAGGTCATGATCTTGCGGTCTGTGAGTTCGAGCCCCGCGTCAGGCTCCGTGCTGACAGCTCAGAGCCTGGAGCCTGCTTCGGATTCTGGGTCTCTGCCCCTCCCCAACTCATGCTCTGTCTCTCTCTGTCTCAAAAATAAATAAACTTAAAAAAAATTTTTTTAAATAATAAAAAATAAAAAATGGTATTTATTTAACAATACTATTATTTAATCCACGGTCCATATTTAAATTCCATTACTAATTTTTAATATCAAGAATGACCCAAAAGAAACTTTCTGAAAATATACCAAAAAATTGAGAAGTCACTGAACGTATTTTTTTAAAGGCTTTCCTCTTAGGAAAAAAAAGTAAAAGAAAAGATATGCTCTTTACTATTCTCTAAATTTTTTAGATATGTCATTTTTTCCATAATGGAATAAGAACTGAGTTTTCTATAAGGTCTCTGGTTTTTCCCTCCAAAACCAGTTAACCAGGAAACATTAACCTTTTTTTACATACAAATGCACGGCACAATAAGATAGATCTCTTTAAGCTGATCAATAGAGCAGGAACAAAATTAATGCCCAGGACTGGTGACAAAGTGTGCCACTCACTTCCATGAAATAGCATGTGTCTGTCTGGCGGCAAAAGGCATTTAGTGCAGAAAACAGCTATCAGGATTTATTTTGCACTTTAAAAATGCTCTTATACTTCTTCCATGCACTCACAGCTTAAATTCAATGAGTAGAAGTGAAAAAATCTTCTGGACAGCCTCACCAATTAACCCATTCCTTCTTAGATAGAATAGAAAAATGCTAACATGAGTGCATTTTTCTCTTTGTGCCTGTACATAAATACATACAATATTAAACAAATAAAGTTATCAGTTCAACAAAGGTTAAGAAGACAGATTTGAGAAGATGCAAATAACACGTTCAAAGGTTTTTTAAAAATTGAAAATTCTATTTCTAACCAGAGAACTTTAAATAACATGGCATTAGCTAACAGAGTTTAGGCTGATTTGGTAGTTCCAAAAGTCCCACACTGTGGCTCAGTCTCATTGAACTTCTTAATTAGGTCAGAAAAATAACCACACTGCCTGTTAGGCCAAGAGCAAGTGCTTAAAGAGTATTTACACCACTGAGTAGAACAGCCAAGGTTATTTACTTCTGATTTTCAACATGAAATCCTTTCCATTTTGAAATTCTTTGGCAATTTTCTATATCTCAAGTGAAAGCTACTGAGCCAAAGAGAGATACCTTTTGGTCTTTTTGAGAGCATTAATTCATTCATTCACTCATTCAAAAGCTGTAGACATGAGCTTATTGATGGAAGCAGCAGCAAGATAATAACTATCTGTATACTAGTTTTCAGTTTATAAGACTTTGAGCATACATACTGTCAAATGATCATCATACTTACTCCTATAAGACAGAAGTTCTCAATGTCTCCATTTTACAAAAACCTGCTTAAGTGCTTACAAGAATAAAATGTTAAACAAGACAGCCCTGTGCACTTAAGGAATTTAAGGTTACAGGTAAAATACTCAGGTGGAATTTTTGTTAAATATGAAGAATAAAATTTGCATTTCAGGTTGTTCAGTATGAATTATCTAGTAGATTTCAGTTATACAATTATTTACCAGGGTCTCATATAAGTCATATATTATGATTAGAAGAAATGCTGATCATACTTAGAAAAACAGAGCTTAAGTATAGAGTTAAAACGTATAGGTCAGCAAGATTCAATGCCAGTGAAATTTACACTCAGTTTCCTGAATATTCACATTAATAATTGTGGGACAATTATTGTGAATAGCCTAAAAATAATCTGTAAGTAATGTTAAGCGGCAGTATAGTTTACTGAGTTAAGATTAGCATCACAACTCTATCATTGACTGAGTTAGTGATGTTGGGCAAGTTTTTAATTCTCTAAATCTGTCTTCTCATCTGTAAGATAGGGGTAGTTATCAGTCTCTCCATTGGTTTCTATATGGATTGAGACACTATGCATAAAATCCGTAGTATAACTCAGTAAATGTTATCTCTTTTGTATGAGCATACAAACAGTTCTGTATGGGATTATTTGTATATTTCTAGACACTGTGTGCTCTCTGGACTTGGGTAAAGGTAAATATTTCTTCTAATGTCTGTATGTCTCTTCAGTAAAGCCTTCTGATATAATTTTACTGAAAAATGAGGGAGGAAGAGGCAATGTAATGAAACTCGTTTCACAAAAGTATTATCCTCCATTCTGCAACCACGGTTACACGTGAGTTTAATACTCTCTCATTATCACTCTAAGAAATTCAAACTCTTCATAAGAAATGTTTTTTTAGACCATAATTTGTAAAACTTTGAGATTTTGTTGGAAGGGATGCTAACATGTATAGAAACAGAAATAATGTCTACCTATATTTGCGTCTTTATTCAAAAGAATGATAGTTATTTTTTTAATTTTTATTTATTTATTTTTGGGAGAGAGAGTGCATGTGCGTGAGTGTGCAGGCATAAGCAGCGGAGGGGCAGAGAGAAGGAGAGAGAGAAAATCCCAAGCAGGATCCACATAGTCAGTGCAGAGCCCGATGTGGGGCTCGACCTCACGAACTGAACCGTGAGATCGTGACCTGAGCCAAACCAAGAGTCAGATGCTTAATCGACTGAGCCACCCAGGTGCCCCTAAAGAATGATAATTATATTTGAAAGAGTCAGGTTTGCATCTCTGAGCAAATCTGTGCACTTGGGACCAAACAGATCATCTCATAAGAGGCAGCATGGTATAGTGGGAAGCAAATGGGCTTTGGAGGTAGACCCCCCTAGTTTACAAGTCCTGGTTCATCCATTTACTCCCTGTGCAGCCTGGAGAATGTTTCTTAACCATCCTCAGCTTTACTTTCTACTCTTTCAACGGAAACTACTAATTCATACCTTATAGGGCTGTGGAAAATATCAGAGATATTTTGCAACATTTGCCAAACATTTGATAGGTGTCTGGTAAATCAGGTTTCTTGGTTTTATTTTTAGCTATTTTGATACAGAATTTTATGACCTTGACAAAATGTTCATAGTTAGCTTTTTCTTTTATATCATTCTTTTAAAAGTAGCATCTTCGAAATCATCCCTCTGTTAGAATCTTTTGTTAACCCTTGGTGCTGGATTTGTTTTCCACTTTGTAATCAGGTCTCTAGGAAGATAAGAGTATACCAGCTGCTAAATAAACATCAGGAAGGCGAAAGCAGACTGCTACTGAACTCATGAGTCATGACTCCCAGATTTATTTCTCAAAGAAATAACATAGCAACAACAACAACAACAACAACAAGAGTACTTTCTGACTCTACTGGGCAAGAAGGAAAAAGACTCTAAAATGTTAATAGCTTATCTTTGTACACAATTTTAGATGTACTTAGCTACTAAACCTGTGAGCAAAGGACTCTATCTTTCCACTCTCCTTAAATCAGGGTGAACCCACAGTAAAAGGGTGAAATGGACAGTACTTGATTTCAGTGTGTCTACCCACTCTGACTTCCCAATCCATGTTTAAGCATCCAACAATGCCAAGTTTTTTTTGAACTTTTCTTCAATATCCTCCCCCATTGAAACCTTACCTCTAATGTTTCATTAAAACAAAAAAACCTAAAAACCAATAGCAGCTTAGTGTTTTATCCCTCCCATTGGTCTTTGCATTTCAACAGAGGTCAAAGGATGATATTTCAGTTGAAACCATGAAGCATAATTTGTTTAAAAAAAAATCGGGCTTTTGGAGGAAAGGGTGGCAGATTAGGAAGATGATTAGAATTTTTTGCAAAATTGAAGTCGTATTGGATAATTGGTGCCAAGTGATCTCTTGGGCATTTTGGTTAATTCAGAAAAAATGAAAATGTCTATCAGACATACTTTTGGCCTATTCAAAATGAAAATCACATAACTGAGCCCCATGGGAAAGAAGTATTCTTCAATTTAGATTACCTATTTTAATAAAATAAGAATAAAAAATGAGAAAATCAGCACCACTTTTATCCTCTAAAACGTTAGTTCCTGGGCGACTAAAGAGAAGTATCATCTTTAATACCTCAGACTTCATAAGACGTGTTTCTGAAACATCATACTTGTCCTGGGAGGTAAACACCATTATCATCCTTGTTTTGTGAAAGCTCAGAAAAGCAGTTAAGGTTGAATAGATAGTTATCAGCAGAATTGAGGCTAGAATTAACTTATATTATTCAGTGGACTGTTTACTGAATGCCTATTCACCGGGTGAGCCAGGTCGCCTACCATCCAGTAGGTCGCCTATCATCCAGGTCGCCTCCTTCATTACTCTTGCAGGCTTTCCTCTCTGTCTGGCCTTGTAAGGCAGAGCGAAAGGGGTTATACAACCTTCATTACACTAATGGCATCAGTTGACCAAAGAGGGAATGGGCTTTGGTTCCTCCAATCTGCATTGCACCCACAAAGCTCAGGAGCCCTAGCCTATACTTGGTGATCCCCCTGGCTATATTCCCTGGGTTAGACTGCATGTCCCTAAGAAACAGAATAACAAAACAAAAACAAACTACCAAAGTTCTTCTCCCTTTGGATGCTCTTATTCTGTAATCTTTCTTTGAGCAGAAAGGTACTATTTGAAATTGGCAAAACTAACTAAAGGAGTTGATAGTTAACCAACTGGAACATATGATCATGTTCTTTGTAAATATAAGTCCAGCCCTAATTTTAACCACGATCCAAACAAGTCTTGGTTCTCTGTGGCTCTTGTGTATACCAGAGTCATATGAAGGAAAGCCAGAGCGCCATTTTTCCCACTGGTTTGGCAGTATGTTAATCTTTTGTAAAGCATACCAGCCAAATAAACTGATCTTACATCTAGTTTGCCAAGTATTTCTGCATTTTCCAGGAAATGGGAAATTATCTTTCACACCAATGACATTGAATACTCCTATCTTTCCTGAGGTTTTTCTGCTTTGGACATGAGCAATCAAGGCTCTGTGATATAGATAAAATTCCTGCAAAATCCTTTGGGTCTTTTGGCAAAGGAGCACCTCTGCCATTTGTTTTTATTCTAAAGAATTGCATCCATAGGCCACAATCTGTCTACCATTCCAAAACATAGCCAGATGGACTGTTAGCGGGTCTATTCTAATTTGGGAACCATTCCAGCTCTGAAATAAAGTGCCTTAATAATTTTTTTCCATGTGTATCAGCCATTGACTGAGGTTTTGGCCCACCACAAAGAGCAATTATACAGCTTTTTCATTACTATCATTATCCATCTGTAAAGCATCCTGTCAATAAACTACACTCTCTGCTGTTTGGGGTCTTTTTTAACCTAACCCCCTGAATATTATTCTGTTCTGCCTAAGGTAAAAGGAGATGCAGCAAACAGTAACGCAGAAACAGAAGGACTTACAAAGATAGATAAGTGACTAGTAGATAGTGGAAGAGACTGTGAAGACTGACAAGAGTTCCCTTCCTGTCTTCAGCGACAACCCAACCTTGGAGCTAAACCCATCCAACACACACATAATCTCTTCAGGGCTTTTGGGTATAGCTATTTATTATAGAGCCTGCACTTGCCTTTAGATAGACTTAATCATGCAGTATCTTTCCCAAAACTGAGAAGGGAGGGAATTTTTGAAGTAATGAGAACATTGATTATTTTATCACTACTTTCTTTTATTCATATCACACAGTTATGATAATTATTTCTGCATGACTATCTGTAGAGATAGTATTTGAGAATATTCAGTAGTGACCATACCAATAAAACTCAGATTCTTCTTACAGTTTATACAAGTTGTTTTTTAAAATCTCTCTGAGCCTGGGTGGCTCAGTCGGTTGAGCGGCCGACTTCAGCTCAGGTCATGATCTCGCGGTCTGTGAGTTCGAGCCCCGCGTCAGGCTCTGTGCCGACGGCTCAGAGCCTGGAGCCTGTTTCACGTTCTGTGCCTCCCACTCTCTCTGTCCCTCCCCCACTCGTGCTCTGTCTCTCTCTGTCTCAAAATTAAATAAACATTAAAAAAAAAACATTTAAAATCCCAGAAATAATGATATTTTTAATTTGGTGTGAGTGTTAACAGCATTACAACTTTTTTTGATTTATTTATTCAGTACATTAAATATCCTTCAGCTATAATTTAAAAACTTCTGGGGTAATTTTTTGATGATGATTTCATCAGATTAAAATTTTAGCTACACATCGAATTTTGATTAAAATATGGCCACCATATTTTGGAGTTGTTTCAATTATCCTAAAACTAGAGGAGTCCTTTTTCTATTTGTTTCTAAGCTTCCAATAGCAGTGGCTTTCACAGTCGGCACTGCTGACCTGGAAACCAGTATAAAGAATGAAAAGAATAAAAGAAATAGGATTAAAAGAATGTAAATATAATTGTATGGCCACATATATTCATCTTGCCACTTCTGGAATTGCTTTGAAGAGTATATTAAAAAAAAAACTCAAGGAAAAGAAATATTTTTCATATTGCCTACTAGATTGGTAACTTGCTAATTTCTCCATCTTCCAATATGTCTTTTTTTCAATTTTCACTTCTATTTTGTGATATGTAAAGGTTTTGTGTGGTTGGAGGAAATACCCTGTCATAGGGCATGCGAGAGGGACACCAAAGGTGATAATTTAGTATCTCAGATCCCTGCCAACTTGCAAGGCACATTGCAAAAGCAACTCCATGTAGGTTCCCACACACACTGACTTCCATCCCACCACTGCCTACAGCAAATTCCTCACACAGTAAAGTCATATTACCATCCATACAGTGCTATGTGTATCAATTATTAATTCAAATACATTAATTCTAATGAATTCAAAATGAAGAATTAAAGATAAGAATTAAACATCCTGTCCATGACCAAATAATGTTTTATAATTTAAATATAATACAAATAGTAATAATACTTTAATTTTTACATTCCACTGTGTTCTCTCTGGAGAGCCCTTTTTCCAGGCACCTCCAACTAGCTTACAGCAGGGGTTCTCAAATTTTCACTTGCATGGGAATCATCTGGAGGGTTTATAAAAGCACTAATTGCTAGGCTTCATCACCAGTTTCTGGCTCAGTAGGTCTGGGGTGGGGCCAAAGAATTTGCATTTCTAACAAGCTCCCAAGTGATGCAGATAATGCTGGTCCAGGGACTACACTTGAAGAACCACTGGCTAAAAGAACCATCCATCCTGCCAGAATTGGATTTTCCTTCAATCAGCCATTTTGAAAGCTCTCAAATGAATACTTTATTTTTTCCCCAGCTTTATTGAGATATAATTGACATATAACATCATATAAGTTTAACATGGACAACATGTTAATTAACGAGCAAAGAATTTATGTAAGAATCGAGTAAAGTTAGAGGACTGATAGGAGATGCTTGGAATAGCCTCTAATACTATGACTGTTTCTGGAGATTCAGAGGTTCTTTTCATAGATGGTGCTGCTCTCCTCAATCAAAGAAGTTAACCACCAGACACCTGTGTGACTAATTGCCATCTGTGCTCTCTGGAACCTTGTTAATAGAAGAACATGTCAGAGATCTTTAATGAATTTCAAAATGCATGGCTTGTGGATGATCTTAAGCACTTTTTATGTAAAGGAAATTATGGACCTCCTGTCTAATATATTATATGAATCCAAAGAAATGAAATCAAGCCAACTCTTTAATGGGTTGTGGCATTAAAGTTAATTAAAAGGTGGGAATAAAGTCTATAGTTACATAATCTCTACAAGTTTCTAGAATGAAAAACCTGGTCCACCTGCTGAGTCTGCCATTTGGTCTAACAGTTAGGGACTGGGGAGTATTCTCCACTGGCAGGAAAGCACATATCTAATGTTTCTATGAAAATAGAATTGGTCATAGCTTAAACTAAGCAAAAATCTGAATATTTTGATTCATAAATTTATAACTTCTGTATGCCACTGACTTTCTATGAGGATCACTTAACCTCTCTAACACTGTATTTCCTCAGTTACATAATGAGGGATAATTATGTTGACCTGCCCGTAATTTTGTGAGAACACTTTTAATATAAAAGAGCTCCTTTCTAGAACCTTCTAGAATATAAATAACAGTCAAAATACTTATTACTATATCTTTCCTCAATTTGATTAACCAACTGACCTGTAAGTTCATGCTGTAAAACAAGAGTACTGAAACAGTAGTGAAAGAAAGAAAGAAAGAAAGAAAGAAAGAAAGAAAGAAAGAAAGAAAGAAAGAAAGAAAGAAGATATGTTTTACATGTAGAGGCTTTTGCTATGATAAGGGGGGTATTGTATATCATACACATTAACGTTAATGTTATTCTACTCTCTTTCCAATGACTACTCTTAAGTATTTTAGTGTGGTAATCGCTGACTTTGCCCACACCTTCATCTTTTTTCCACACATTCATTCATTCACTGAACAAATACCTAGTGTTCTATCTGTACTGTGGTTGGATCTGTGCCTTGACCCTACGTTTTAGTCGAAGTTATATAAGTCCCATGTACAAGATATTCAAACATGAAGTTAAAAGACACTAAAGAAGACAAATGAAGATACCTGGCATTTATGGGATAAGTGATTTAAAAATACATGAAAAATCAGATCAAATATGAAGTTTTGTTGTTCTTCAAATTGTTGCTTTACTTTGAAACTATGTGAAATACATACTTACATCTTTATCATATATCTGCTTGTCAAATTTCATCCACTTAATAGAGTCATCCATGCATGCAATAGGCATTAAAATAAACTAATTTTCCTATAATCATATTCCAGGCCAGTGCCTAGAGCTATGCAACACAATAGTACTCCAAGAGGAATTGAAGAACATGGATTTTCTGCAGAAATTAAGTCAAACATTCCTATTTCACAAAGTCTTTGGTAAAGTTGGTTAAATACTATATATCAGTTTCAGGCTAAGTTAGCAACTTAAGTGAGGGTGAATCAGAAGCCTTATTCAGGTCAAGTATTTTAGGATAAAATAGAACATTAGTATTATGGAACTCCGACTAGAAAGTGTCAGTGTAGTTGTTCCTTAGGATTTAATTTGTTAAGGGCTAAATATGAGTAAGATATATTTCTAATACTTTTCCCATTAGATCTTTTCAAATAAAATAATCAGTTTTGATATATTTACATGGAGAATACTATTTTATAATGTATTTATATTACATCATGAAATTTAAAATTTGCCAAGTCTTCTATTTGACAGAATGAGGAAGATATGTAATTGTGTGAATGTGAAGTTCTGCTAAAAGCTTTAGAGCTACTTTTGTATATGGTCACTCCTTATAATAAAAATACATTTCGAGGCACCTGGGTGGCTCAGTTGGTTATGCCTCTGACTTTGGCTCAGGTCATGATCTCATGGTTTATGAGTTCAAGCCCCATGTCAGGCTCTGTGCTGACAGCTCAGACCCTGATGCCTGCTTCGGATTCTGTGTCTCCCTCTCTTTCTGCCCCTCCCATGCTCACACTCTGTTTCTCTCTCTCTCTCTCTCTCTCTCTCTCTCAGAAATAAATAAACATTTAAAAATTTTAAATACATATATACATATATATGTGTATATGTATATTCATAATACAAATCCAAATTTGGGAAAAAGAGGACAGTCATGAAGAAGATATATTTTTCTCAAAACTCTTTTATTCTGATTCATAGTTTTATGATTTTGTAGTAATTTAGTTCATCGTGTATCAAAAGATGTCTAAAAAATACAAAAGATGTATTCTGGGAATGAATGACCCAAAGCTAGAATTTTGGTATCTTATGCTTGTTCATAAATTTAGATGTCAAACAGAGACTCTCTGTCTATTCTTTAGAAAAAAATTTGTTTAAGTCATAAGGAGCTATGTTGTTGAATAAACTTCTAAAATTTACATAGTTATAAGAACTAACATCTTGTATTATCTCTCTATTGAGAAATACATGGAATCATTTTATTTCTTTTTGGAATAATTTGCTGTTTAAGCTGTATGATCTGCCTAATTGAAATAAATTTTAATAAGGTATCATCTTACGTTATTTTATATTCTCTAGATATCCTTAAAGTCTTATTAACATTCTTTATGACCATTCTTAAATAACCAATAAACAAATCTGATTCAAAATATTCATTATAAATCACAACCTAATTTTTCTTTATCTTGTCTCTGAGTAAATATCAGTAATACTTTATTTTTTCCCCTTCTTTACGCTGTTCTGTAGAGTATTGATTATTTATTTCTAAAGGACAATAACAGTGTGATGAGTTGATAAAAACAAAAGAATAAATGCTAGAGGAGGTGGTGTCTCTACCATGCTCTGCTACTGTCTGACAGTGTTATCTTGGGGAAAATTGCTTCATCACTCAGGGTCCTCATTTTCTCACCTAACCAAACAAAGAACAATCCAATTCACATAGATATATGCTAAAGGCTTTTTCCGTGTTTTACTGCCAATGAATCCTTTTGGAATAGTGCTTTCTAATCTTTATATTGACTCATCATCAAAACAGTTCATTGAGAAATATACATTGATTCTAATTACATTTCATCTGCCCTAGTTTATTTCCCATGTCTAGAAGTGACAGTGAAAGCAAAAATGTGAATTCCAAGTTTGCTCGTATGCTCCACTAAGATTAAGCCCTGATTTTTTTCCTATACACAATAATTCTTTTCCGAAGAGCAGTCTGTCATTTTCATTTTATTTTATTTTAATTTTTTAAATGTTTATTTATTTTTGAAAGAGAGAGAGAGACAGAACATGAGTGGGGGAGGGGCAGAGAGCGAGGGAAACACAGAATCCGAAGCAGGCTCCAGGCTCTGAGCTGTCAGCAGAGTCCAATACGGGGCTTGACCTCACAAACTATGAAATCATGACCCGAGCCAAAGTTGGACTCTTAACCCACTGACACACCCAGGTGCCCTAGTACTCAGTCACTCTTAAATTAACTTAACATGAAACAAGGCTCAAAACACATAAAAAAAACCATTAACCACAAGAAATATTGAAACCATTACTGAAATATTCTATAGTTAAAGAAATAATCAGAAAGGAAGTTGATATTCATTCTGCAGTGCATGTAAAGAAGTGTTTAAAAACACTTTTTTTTTCTTAATGAGGAGGTTTTCTTTAATAGGATTAGCTGTGCAGGTCGGCCTCACGTACCGGTTGGCCAGGCCCTGAGAAGTGTGCATGTGTCAAATTTTGGTCAAAGGAGGAAATCTTATTTTAAAGGCAGAAAAGAGACTTGCTCTCCAAGCCCCTGAAGTGAATCCCCTTTGTAAGATCAAGTCTTCTTTTGTAAAGTGAACCTTTACCCATGCAATGACCTGGCTGTTAGTCTGGGGCTGGGTGTCTTTCTGAGGAGGGAAGGAAAGGAAGGAAAGAAGGAAGGGAGGGAGGGAGGAGGACAGACAGAAGTCAGGCAGGCAGGCAAATAACCTAAGGATTAACATCGATGGACTACTGTCAGTCTAATTCCTAACTGGCCTCAATTCCTAAACTTTCAAATTAACAAGCTTACTGATTTAAATCCCTATAGTAAACTCTCCAGCCTTGATATCAGTGAGTATACTGTGGTGCTGATACCAGAAGGGATGAATTGCAAAGCAGATCCAAAACTTGAGTTCCTGGTTCCTCTTGCTTTGTGTCCGGCAAACACACTAAGATCTGTTCTACATCATCTTTTGCTCTCAACCTTAATTTGAAAGGCTCTCTACCTTTGATGGGATAGTAATTTCATGTTATTAGTTTGAACATAGTTCTGAGAAATCCAACCAGATAGCTTCTGAGATAGCTTACAAATCCCTAGTAGCCTAGCAATTTCTATTATACTAAATCCAGATTCTATAAGAAAGTCAAATAACTAGAGGGGCGCCTGGGTGGCTTAGTTGGTTAAGCATCCGACTTCAGCTCAGGATGTGATCTCATGGTTTGTGAATTTGGGCCCACATTGGGCTCTGTGCTGACAGCTGGAGGCCTGGAGCCTGCTTCAGATTCTGTGTCTCCCTCTCTCTCTGCCCCACCCCCACTCACGCTCTGTCTCTCAAAAATGAACAAATGTTAAAAAAAAATTTAATAAAAAAAATTTAAAAAGGAAGTCAAATAACTGGAAAAAAGTACAGCAGAGAATCAATGTTTAAAGGTCCCGTTTTTCAATATTTTTTGAATTGGTCAAATTTGGAAGATAGGAATGTATACAGTGGGAAAGATAGGAATATTTAAGTGATTTCTAAAAGATTATTATGACAAAAAATTGTAATTTCCTACTTAACTGAAGCCAGGAAAAGAAAAAAGTCAGCCTCAAGATCTGAGATTACTATTTGACTACAAAACTTTCCCAGTAATGATAATTATAATTAACATTTACGAAGCACTTTCTATGTGTATGGCACTTCTCTAAGTAAATTACAAGCATTAATTCTTTTAATCCTCCAAACAACCCAATAAGGTGAATGTTTAAATTAACCTTTTATTTTTAAAGATGACGAGACTGATGCTTGCAGAGGTTAATATGACTTGCCCTAAGAATTTCAGTTTTATAGTGAAAACCAATAGGGACACAAAATTCACTTTATTTAAAGCATACTTTACTGAGTGCTTTCGGAATTAATTTTCTAAGAAAGTACATAGTCTCATTATCTACTTAGGGATAATGTGTTAAAGATACAGCTATCTATAAAAATTATACACACTTTCACACACATATATTATTTTCATCTCTTTAAATTTTGTTTAATATTTTGATAATTCTGTGAGATCAACTGCATATATGAGCTCCTTGGGAGAGGAGAACACAATCAGTAAGTTTGGGGAATGACTTGGAATTAAATTTGCTTACTTAGTTCTAGAAAGCATTTTTTTCCTCAAGCAGAAATAAACTTAATAAATAAAATATATGAGATATAATAATATAATTTGATAACTTGGAAGAGAAAATTATAAATATATGTACAAAAAATAAATTGGAAAAAATAGACCAAAAAATTGGAGGTGGTTGTATTGGGGTGGTGGGACTCTAGCCAATTTTCTTCATTCTACATATATTTTCCATCTTATTTAATGAATGATTGTTTCCTCTATGATGAAAAACATTCAAATATGGAAATATGAAATGTGATTACAGGGTGCTATAATCAGAGAGTCTTAGAGTTATAAATATATTATCTAAAATAAATTTCTATAAAATAAGAGAGCATCCATTATAGAAATTTCTAGGTATTAATATGCATATTTGTTAGATTTGAGACCTTAGAAGCAAACTACTTCAAAAGGAACCCTACCTCATTACCAAAATATTAGATATTGGAGCTAGATATTGGATTTTTAATATCTACTTATTGAAAACTATATTGTTCTAAATTCTATCTCACTGTTGTGGTTTAGGCTTAATAATACAGGAACAATCTCTAGGTTTAAAAAAGCAATCAAAGGGGATGTTTCACCCATCGATTTTTGAAGTGTTGCTTCATTCAAGGCACTCTGCTAATCCCTCATTTGGGGTTTACCAGTAAAATATGCGTCCAGCCCTCAAAGAGCTCCCAGTATAGAGACATATACCCAAATAAAAGTTGAAAACAAAATTGAAGACATAAAAGTGATAGACTCAGATTCATTGGTTCATTCAGCAAACGTTATTGAATACCTAGTAGGTGATGGAAATACAGCGGTCAACAAGATGCAGTCTCAGCCCTAGATAACGCCATAGTCAAGTAGAGGAGCTAGATGAGAAATCCAGTGATTATGGGGCAAATTATTCATTTATCTATCTTTTTCTCTCTAGTTCATTTTTAAAGCTTTCACTAAGCACCCTTTGTACAGCACCAAAAACAACAACAAAAACAAAAGTGAGGGCTATAGACGCACGTCAAAATTAAGTCCTTATTATGGAGGGGAATTTACTATGTAGAATGAAATAGGCCACTGTTTGTATTTGAAACTATTGGAGAGAAAATTCAAAGCAGTTTTTCTAGATTTTAAGTGATAAGAAAGGAGATAGATTAAGAACCTGATTAAACCCGGGATATATTCATGGATGAAGTATTCTCAAGCATTCACTTTAACAAATACCTTTTAAATTGCCGTGTTCTATTACATTTCAAAGAGATCACTGTTGGGAAGCAACATTGTTAGTAATGCTAATTTAAAACATTAACTTTAATAATGTAATGACAGTCATCTCCATTTTCTCAACCTGTTTTACACAAACGAAACGGGAACAGACTAATTAAAAATAAGTTGCTCTACCCTTTGTTTTTTGCCTCCAAAAGTTTTGCAAGTAGCCTAAGAAAGCACACTTTTTTAAAAGTTTGCTGATATTTACTTAAATACTGGTCTTTTTTCTTAATCCCTCGTATCTTCACAACCACAGGAAAGCACAAAACAAGATAAGATGTTGGAGTTAAAAGAAACCTGGGCCACAAGCAGCTGCTGGCTCAGCCTCAGGTCAGCCTGTGATCTGGCACGGACCTATCAAGCTCCTTGTGACTCAGTTTACTCAGCTTCAAAATGGGAATATCTGAAGGAAATTGTGAAAAGAATTACCCTTCCGCTTTATAATACTTAACTTTCATAAGATACATCTTCGACTCCCAAAAATTGGCTTGAAAAGAGCAACAGTCTTTCCCTCCTTCCCTCTTTATCTTTCTATCTCGCTTGCTCTCTTTCTGCCTTTCGGCCTCTACATGTACACACATACATCTTTCACATATAAATACATATAAATGCATACATATAAATGCATACACACACACATATATATCAGAAAAAACAAAGCCAAAAACAGATATTTGAGGCTTATTTCTGACACATGTTCTATTTTCTCATTTCTTGTAATGCATGGAATATCTCCTCAAAGAAAATTTAAGCCATACTATCACTCATGATATCAACTTTCAAATGCTTTCAGTGAATGCCACCATTTTAAATTAAATCTCCAAAGTTTTGATAATTCACCAAATTACACATACCTAATTGTACTATTTCTTCAAGGTCCCTTGGTATACACATATCAATTTAATGATCAATAATCTGTCTTGACTCTTTTTAATGACTTGGACTTAATGAGATCTGTTTTTGTTTTTCTTTTTAAACATTTTTTTAAAATTTTTTTGATGTTTATTCATTTTTGAGAGACAGAAAGAGATAGATCGTGAGTTCAGGAGGGGCACAGAGAGAGGGAGAATCCGAAGCAGGCCACAGGCTCTGAACTGTCAGCACAGAGCCCAACGCAGGGCTCGAACCCACGAACCGTGAAATCATGGCCTGAGCCGAAGTTGCCCAGGTGCCCCAATGAGATCTGTTTTTGTATTGGTCGAAGCAGAGTTTGAAAAGTTTCTGATGAATTTTGAAAATGACTTAGATGTCATTCCAGAAAATTGCACTTTTGTTTGCATGGACAGATGCTAAAATTTTCTGTTTGAAAAATCATTAACATTTTATCAATACTGTAGGTCCCGAAATTAAAAGAACAGCAGGTATTTACAGATATCTTCGCTAGCTCAGGGAATACTGTGTGTGTGTGTGTGTGTGTGTGTGTGTGTGTGTGTGTGTGTATGTAGTCACACGAGCACTCCCAATTTCCAGTTGAGAGTCCTTGAAGGACCCAGAGGGAAAAAAAAAAACTGAAGGAGATTAAGAAATACTTCATATTCACACATTATCTAAAGCAAACAGTCATGTTTTATCCAATTCAGTGAAAGACAATAAGTCTTGTATAGTTTTAAACACTTTACAAATCAATAAATGAATAGCAGGATTGAGAGGCTTTAAGTTATTTTCTTTTTATTTGCTAGATTTACCACTTAGAGAATTACATACTTCAGTTTTTAAGTTGATGAGGTACCTGGCTTCCTCCATGATATGAGTGTTATGCTTTGCACCACTTAAAAAAAAAATCCCCGCTCAGATACACTACAAACATAGAATGTCTCGTTAATATACTTGGGATATTATCTTGGAACTATTGTTTAAAAAATTAAAAAAAAAAAACTATTGAGGGAAGAGAGGCAGAATTCACTGAAATTTATGAACTGTAGGAATGTACTTATGGCTTTCCGATTTCTCCAAGTTGGTACTATAAGGTCAGAGCCTAGTCACATGACAAAAATTTAGCAGTCAGTCTATTGCACCCTTCAGAAGTTTGATAAAGTAGGGATACTGCAGATTTGAGGTGATTGTATAATAGAGCATATAGTAGATATGTGTGTAATAGATTTGGAGATATCTATACATCTCAATATCTGTGGTTCTGCATGGTTCTAAATGGGAAAGAGTCTCCAATAATGAATTTATGTGGATACAAAAAGAATGGGCTAGAAAAAAGTCTAGGATCTAGGGTAAAAAAAAAAACAACAGCCCACTAATTTAGACTTGTCAGCAGCAGATTCTCTTCCCAGCTTTCTGATTAGGGGATTTACTTTTTTGGTGCCTTAGCTTTCTGTGGTTACATTAAAAAGATTTGAGAAATATGAATACCCATACTTTGATACATGAGCCCACATCGGATCCTCTGTTCTACTCTCTCTGCCTCTCCCTGCTTGCTCTCTCAAAAATAAACAAACATTAAAAATAAAAAAATAAGGGGCACCTGGGTGGCTCAGTCGGTTAACCAGCTAACTTCAACTCAGGGCATGGTCTCATGGTTCATGGGTTCAAGCCCCGTGTCTGGCTCTGTGCTAACAGCTCAGAGCCTGGAGACTGCTTCTGTGTCTCCCTTTCTCATTACCCCTCCCCTGCTCACACTGGGTCTCTCTTTCTCTCTTTCAAAAATAAATAAACATTTAAAAATCAATTAATTAATTAAAAACAAAAAATAAAAATGTAAAAGTTAAATAATACAAAAGACTTACATAAAAAGAAAACTATTTTTTTCTCTCAATTCTATAACTCTGCTCCCCAGAAGAACCCATCGCAAGCAATTCCTTTTGTATCCTTCTGGATACTTTTTTTGGTAAATGCAAATATATGGTTATATTAAATGAGAGCAAATAAAAACAATGTTATATAGTGTTTTTTTAGCTTAGTGCATCTTGAGGATCTTTCCATATTATCCCATAGAGAGTGATCTCATTCTTTTTAATAGTTAATGCTCCATTTCATGGATGAAAAAAAACTATTCTAGACTGTTTCTAAACTTCATCTGTTTCAAAAACTGCTGTAACCAAACATCCTGGTACGCTCTACACATGCTAGCATATCTCTACACGTGGTTAACCCTACAGAAAAATTCCTGAAACTAGATAGGTTGAATTTTTATAGTTATTGCCCTTCAAAAATATTGTACCCCTACAGTCCCACCAACTAAGAAAATTGCTGGATAACACCAAAGCTGTATAATAAGACATTTTAGTCTTTGCTGAACTAACAGGTGAGAAAATTCCTCACATTAATGTGCACTTATTTAATTATGAATGGAGTTAATGAATTATTAATGAGTTAAGTGTTTCTTTAATTATGAGTAGAGTTTTACCATATTTGAATCAGTCATTTGTATTGTATTTTATTTTGTCCATTTTTATTGAGTTTTTCATCTTATTCATTTTGTTCTTTGTTTTCATTAAAAGTTTTACACTATTTTCTGTCACATATGCTGTGAATATTTTCCCCAGTTCCTGATTGATGTGTTGCTTATTTATGCTTTGCTGTGTATGTGTGGTGTTATAAAGAAATTTTAAATTTCTATCTTGTCAGAATTTCTAGTCTTGCTTTTTATACCTCCTGAGTTTGATATACTTGGAGGATTTTTCCTATTCCACGATTATAAAAATATTTGTATTTTTAACTATTATTTTTAACATTTCATATTTTTACATTTACTTATTTATCTAAAATTGATTTACATATAGGGAATGAAGAAGAAACCCAGTTTTTTTCCCCTAATGGCTTTGCAGTGGTTCCAGCACCATTTATGAAGTAATCCATCTTTTCCCACCAATATAACATGCCACCTTTACCCTATAATAAATTCCCATGAAGAGCTGGACTTATTTCTAGATATTCTATATAGTTAGACTGAACAGATCCCTTTTAAAGTTTCCTTGGGTCAGTATTTTACTCAACAAGACTTCCTTATCTTGGGTAGAAAATATATCCTCATTATAGCCATAAGAGAGAAAGTAATCCTAAAGGGTCAATGAGTCAGGTTGCCTTCACAATAAAACTATGTACAGAGAAGTATGGTATGTGTGTGTTTAATATTTCAAATCCTTAAAGTTTTAGTAGCTTGAGTAGAAGAATAATTTAAAGTTGTCTTTTCGCTATAGAGTTTCATCTGCTCTTAGTTCTTGGTCATGTAATCTTTCAGAATTCTAAAAAGATGGCAGCATTGTTATGAATTATTAGACTATACTTTGAAAGTTTTTTTGACAAATAGAAATAGTAATAATGTATGTATACTAATTATTCATAGTTTATAATATGTAACTATTTGATCTTCCCAGCTATGTGAAGAGGCATGACAATTATTAATGCCATCCGAATTTTATAGGATTGAGACCTGTCTCAGAGATACAAGTCATTAACCTATTTACCATAGATGGCTAGCAAATAACAAAAAGAGATCTCAAATCAAACCCAGATCTTTTCAGAGTAATAATGCAAAACTCTTTCAGGTACTTCAAATTTTCCAAGGTAAGAAGCATTTTCGGAGTTTGGCCTTTGTGCCTGGCACTATGATAAGACATTGGGTGGTACGTAAAAAGATTGAGATTTACACAAGCAAATGTGCTAATTATTCTGCCGAAACATTGGGCCTTTAACATGAAAATTCCATCGTAACATATAATAACAAAGAACTTTTCCATCCCTTCCCTTGCACTGTAAGTTAACCAAGTTTATTCTCATCAAGTCAAAGGTGGACATAACTCTCCTAAGACAGGTCCTTTTTGTCTTGGCCACAACTGGAACTTACTAATTTTTTTATTAGGCCAGTATAACAGCAGAAACAACATGGTCAGCAAACAGAGTGGAACAGATTAGATCTATAAGATGTCAGTATCATATTCTCTGTTTTCAAGGCAAATGAAATCTCTCATGCCTTAGTTTCAATGACTAAGACAAGAAGCTGGCCTTGTGGGTACAGGTCAAGCGCAATTTGATAAGGGACTTGGTCTCAAAATATATTAAAGATCAGAACATCATATAAACGATTAGAATGAAGTTTCCTGAGCTCTTATAAGAACTAGAGAATGCCAAGTTTCAAGGGACCTTAGATATCAGCTAATCAAGCTCTTTCATTTTATAGATGAGAAACGAGAATGGTGTATTGATTAGCCTGAGATGATATAGGTAGAGTAAGTGGTAAAACCAGGACAAAAGTATGGATCAGTAATATCACTTGAATATTAATATTTGTAACTCCAGTAATTATTTACACTTTTTAAGGTGCCTTCTAATTTTACTTATAAATACTACTTCATGAGTTCTTAGGGCACTCCCTAAAATGCTTTTTCCCTCTGCCCAGGATATAGGACTAGTTCTACATATGGGTTATACACTCAAAGGAAGCTTTCCATAGAGAGGAAAAAGAGAGATAGGAATGCTGTGATTCCATAATTTTCATTAATTCTTTATTTCTTCTTATTTCTTTAATTTGAAAGATCCTTGCTCATTTGCTTCCAGGATGTCTAGAGCAACCTGCCTTAATATTGATGTTCTCAGGACATATATCAATTACTCCTTCTTCTCTTCTTAATCTCTCTGTGCCTCATTTTTTAAAAATCTATAAAATGGGAGTGACGGTAGTACCTACCCCATCCATTACTGTGAGAATTAAATGCGACAACATATGTAAAGCATTTTGAACATTGCTAATACACAGCAAATGCTAATAATATTAGCTATTATTATCACCATTGTTACCATTAGTTGCTAAATCCTTTCTTCAGACAGTGTCAGTGAGATACCACTTAAAAAAATATGTTATGTTTATTTATTTATTTATTTATTTTGAGGAGGGGATAAGGGCAGAGATAGAGGGAGACACAATCCCGAGCAAACTCTGCAACGTTAGTGCAGAGCCCAACACAGGGCTTGATCTTGAACTGTGAGATTATGACCTGAACCAAAATCAGGAGTCAGATACTCAATATACTGAGCCGCCCAGGTTCCTCAGATACCACTTTTTAAGGTAGTAAGGTGATTCATAAGGCACATGGAAAAATCTGGCCAAACGGCCTTGATAGAATATCTGAGATTGATTTAAAAGACTCTTCTAACTGTAGAATAATTTTAAGATTCCATGCAAATTTGTTCCTTATCATTATAATGACATAAGACGGTGGAGAGGATAGTATGTTTACGAACAGAACTTTTTAATGTATAAAATTTCATATTTGGTTATGAAAGGAAAAAATTTACCAGGAATGTGCAAAAACAAGTCTGTAAATGCGTTAATCTCTCCCAATAATCATACTGCACGAAGAGATAAAGATTATTATCTCAATTTTATAATATGCTTTCTAAGGACTTTCTACTTCTCTGTTTCTGGGCCTTTTCTCCCTGACTTATTAGGCTTTCAGAGGCTACATTCTTAAATTATAGTTTATTCTCAAAGAGAAATGGAACAGCTCAGGTCACAATAAAAATGTGTCTATATACTGAATGCTTATTGCATGTCAAATGTTTTATGGACCCAACCTCCTTGAAGTTCACATTAACACCGTGAGACAGGTGTTATGATCCCCATTTTTCAACCAAGAAGATGGAGCCTCAGAGAGACTGACTGACTTTGCCAAGGTCACACAGCTCATAAATGCCATAGCAGGGATTCAAACCTAGCTTGATCATTTCATGATGCATGCAAAACTTTCAAAGATTTTACTGAAAAAACAACATTCCAGAAAATATTACCTTTTAAAACATATATAGAAATATTAAGAACAAAACATAAGTGAACAATTCAAATGAATAGAAATATAAAAACAAAAGAAATAGCTTTTAAACCAGTTGTTCTGTAAGAAACCTATGGTTCTATATTGCAGCATTCAACACAGTATCCCAGCAAATAAAAATATATATACTTTTATACCGAGCAGATGTGGTTACAATGACTTTTTTTCCATTTTAATGTGTATTAACATGAATGATTGGTTTGATCTTCCTTAAAAGTAAATACCTTTTTTCACATCTTCTGTGGAATATTTAAGACTTCTAATTGTCTTTTGGGATTACTCATTCCCCAATTTCCTTTGAAGGCAGTGTTACTTTAAGACCATCTCAGAAGCACAATTAGAGGTGGGGAGTCAGGAGCCAAATGCAGGTGAAGGCAAGTCTCGGGTTTTCTAGGGAGCACAGAGCATCTGGGAGGAGCAGCCTCTGTGTCTGGATTTGGGAATGGACATGTATTTGGAGAATGGTAATGGTCACTCCTGGCCTTCATAAATATTTTGTTTGTCACATGGCAGTTTTTACTGCCCGATTACAGTTAGATGCCAGTTCCTAAGTATAGTAATCATATATTGGAAGGAAAGCAATTATAATAAATTATGTCAGTGTTGCCATTTATCAAGGAAAAAAAATTTATGAGTGCTATTTAGAACCAGACAATTTTCTATGGAATCCTACGATACTCTTGTGTGTGTGAGGGGCAGGTGCTGCCAAACTGCATGGAGCACTTTAAGAATTGCTGAAGAGCCTCTTCCACTCTGAGAGCTGCTTTTTAATTAGACTTTTCGGTTGTCTGTATAAGTCTTAGTAATTCATACCATCAAAAATATAATTATCTTAAATATTTTAGGATCTCCAGCTGGATTTAATTAAGCAAGAGGGTACCTCCAAGTTTATACTCACCAAATGGTTGTCAATCCCATGTAAATTTCATGGAAGTCTCAGGTTATATATACTTTTAAGGCTCTGAATTACTTTTATTACAAATTGTGGTGCCAGAAAAACAAAAGAAATGCTTTTCTAAAATGTGAAGTATGGGTAAAGTGAAAACATGGGCCTGTAGAGTCAGAAAAACTTAAGTTTGAGCTTAGACTCTGCCTCTTAACTAAATGGAAGACTTTGACCAAATCTCTTAATCTCTCTGGGATGCAGTTTCTTCCTCGATAAAATGAAGATGCCATGTCCCACACAGGGTTGTTGGGAAGGTAATTAGCATGATGCTTGTCCATTTTGGGTCTCAAATAATTTTGAGTTTAAGGTGGTCATTTGCAGTACCCTGTAACTCCTCCAAATCTCACTCCCTTCCCTTTCTTGGTCAGAAGCAACTATTATTTGCTAGTCTAAAATGTCTACTGATTGTCTCCATGATTTTCTTAATCACCTGTGTTTATGTCCTTAGCAATAATTTTTTTTTCCGCCTCACATATTTTTACACTTACTCTTCTCAGCTTAAGGTCACCTCCTCCATGACATTTTCCCCAGTTGCCCAGGCTCCAGCTTCCTGACTGTCCCTGCCGCTAGAATTGCTTTTCCTCAACCCTTTCTCTGAAAATAGAAGACTGTCACTTTCCCAGTTGACACTCTAGTGGCTCCCCAGTTCTCTTGGCCCAGGCTTAGAGATGAAGGGTTTATGCAACATAAGCAAACTGCAGCATGATTCCTAACTCTTCTGAAAAGACTGATTGAAATGCCTTTGGGAAAGCCCTGCTACTCTTGATGGATGCCTTCTATTGGAGGGTCTTAGCTCATGGAAAATGTGGAGCAGACACGTGCAGACCTACTCTGACTTCAAAATATAGTTTCAAGGGAAGACACATTTTTATATCATCCATGTAAATAACTACGAATACTCACAACTCAACTCTGAGTCCCACTCTGATGAATGAAATAATATAAATAAATGCCCTTGCTCACAGACAGGGAAATTCATAGGGAGAAAAAAAAAAACCTCAAAAGTCTTTAGAAAAGATTTTTGATTTGGTTTTGTTTGTTTGTTTTAAGATCTAGATCATTCTAAAGCATCTCTGAAAACCCCTTCTATATTAAAAAAATTAGTAAAAATATCATAAACATAATGCTAATTAATGATTATAGGGAGCCTTTAAGTCAAACAAGTGATGTAAGGAAACTATATTTTTACATATTCAGCCTATGTGTATTCACATTTTCTAATTAGAATTAAATATTACTACTTTTATCTTAGAGATTTTTAGTTTTGTATTTAAACGTTCACGATATACCGATGTCATATACATAATTTACTTGATCCTGAGTCCTTAGGAACATAGTCTACAAATGTAACACTGTTCCTGGAATAAATAAGATTCACTTGATGGGATGATTTCCATTGAGGAAATAAACTGGGAACTTCTGTATTTGGCAGAAAGTTAATTTCCAAATGTGAGTATTCCAAATGTTGCTTTGACCAGAGTCTTTAGAAAGAACATAAGGCAAGTTTCTGCTTTGAAAGCAGTTGACCTCCAAAGTTTTAGATTGATTCTAAATTGGAATTTTTTGCTGAGTTGTCTTGAAAGTTTTTTCATTTTGTTTTGTTTTTGTCATATGTACGGAAAGGTCCAAAAGGACTTAGGGCATTAGTTTATTTATAAGATATGAGGTTAGGAAGCCTGTTAGCTCTTAAATACCCTATTAGGACCTTCTCTTACTCTGAAACATTATCATATTTCCAATAACTTGAGTCTCAGAGTTGCCAGCAACTCTTGAGAGAATGGCTCCCCATATTAGATCTTCAGAAATGTGCAAGATAAGACTTCATTATTTCCTGCCTAAAAATGAATATTGTTGGGGACAATTTAAGAGCTTTGGGGAAAATAATTTTGCCCAGGCATCTTATAAGATTCTTCTCTCCCATGCTTTTATCTGAACCAACAGGGTGCCATGTGCCTTGCTCTCCCCTGACCTCAGTCTCATATCTCCCAAAGGCAGTCCAACTCCTAGAACCAAAACTTTATTCTCTCTCACTAAAACGAGGTTTTCCTTTAAGCAGAAACACTCAGTCTAATTTGATGAAGGTCATGTTTCCCGAGCTGGTGGTTCTGAAAATGATACACTGATGCCCACTTACCTCGCGTAGATCTTCATCGTGGTTCAGTTGAGTCACGGCCTCACAGCCTGGTTTTCCTTAGTGTCACAGTTCGTTTCTGCCACACAGGATTCTTAACATAGAAGTTGGGTTTTCTGTGATCAAGAAAGAGGAATCGTGATTTTCATATAATTTTCTTCCCTTAAAATAATTAGTTCCTTCATTTCAGTTAAGGATCATTTTGTTTCTAAAGATAAAAAAAAGACACCAAATACCTCTTGACAGAGAAGTTCCCTTTTCCTCCCTTCTCTGTTTCTCATCAGGTAGAGATCTCAGGGAAAGTGAAAAGACAAGAGTAGAATGAAAATCTAAAAGTTAATTTTAGATCTAGTCAGACCTCTCCCTGGGAACTTAAGGGGATGATTTCTTACCAACACCTAGGCTGCCCCCAGTGAATCAGAGCCTTGAATGAGAGGCCAGGAAACCCATGTGCCTTTAAAGTTCCCCATGTGATTCCAATCTGTCTCCAGGCTTGAGAAGCCCGGGAGTTTCTGATTAGAAAACAATAGTGAATACCTCTTGTGTCCCCATCTTGCATTTGCTACTACATATTACCTGTGTGACTTTTAATATTGTCTATACTGTAATCTGGTGGTGGTGAGTAATGACAACTGGTCTATTTTTTTTTTTTTCACCATGAATACCACAGGCAAAAACATTTACCTTCCACATAACAATTCGTTCTGAGGATGTTGTAAATGAGCATCATTGTGTTTAGGATGATCAATGTATTGATTCCCCTCCATTCACTCTGTCAGAGTTCCTAAATACTAAAGTATTTAGTTAATGGCTATTACATAATTTTATTTTTAAAATAAAATTCATTCATTCAACAAATATCCATTGGGTACACCTCTTGATACTCCCTTATTTAGAATGACTGCATCACAGAATCTTGGATCCTAAGGCGGAAAGAGATCTATTCTGATTTGCCCAACTAGAATATGGAAAAACTGAGACCCAGAGAGTATTGTAACTTATTCAAGACTAGTTACACTAGACTAAAACATCTAGTTAGTGGCAGAGCTAAAAATAGACCCAAATACTCTTACTTAATCTTATACCTGAAGCCCTTTAATATGGCCATCTATTGTAGGACAAAAAAACTTAGTAGCTTAAAACAATAAAAATAATTAGTTTTATCTCACCATTTCTCTGGGCCAAGTATTTAGATCGGCCATAGTGGGAACAACTTAACTTTGTTCCTTGATGTCTGGGGCTCTAGCTGGAAGACTTCTAGGTAGGGAGCTAGAACCATCTGAAACTTATTTCCTTACATGTATGGCAGCTGATGCTCATACTGTCGATCAGAACACCCATACTTGACCCTTCTCTGAGTTATGGCCTGGGCTTCCTTACAGCATGGTAGCTGGGTCCAAGAGAAAGTGTCTCAAGAAAAAGAGAGAGCCAAGGAAAAATAGCTGAGTTTGGACAGTAATGAAGAGGTATTCTGCTACACTCTGAAGGTCAGGTCACTTACTATGGTACCCAGATTCAAGAGAAGGGACTATAGCCCCCCACCTTTTGGAAGAGTGTCCACATCACATTATAAGAAGATAATGTGGAATGATATACCTATTGGAGCCGCCATATTTGGGAGAATACAACCTGCCACAAGTCAGAGATTATTTATGGGAGCCTGGTACAAGTTGAAAACCATGGCCACCACTTTTTATATAAATGAGGCAAGAGAACACAACTCCATCAAGAATATATCTCTGAAAAGACTAAAGCCAATCATGCTTAAACAATATATCCCTTCAAAAAAAAAAAAAACCCAAATACACACAATATATACCCTCTACCTTTAGTGTTCTGATTTTATGCTCTAAGTTCATGGTCTGGCTTATTAATGCTATGTAAATGACTGTAGTAAGACTCTTGAAAAAATGAACAAATTTTCTCTTTATTATTTTCCACCACATTTGGAAAATGAGATAGAATTCAGTCCCATCATATGGACTCTCAAGAAGTCAAGAAAAAATTACAACATATCTGGGCAATTGAGTGGAGTAAGGCAACTAAAAGTCTCCTGGAGCCTAGAACTTTCCCCTCCCAAGCATATACTTTAAAACTTCCTCTTTTCTTCTCTGTATCTTTATGTAGAATGTAGCTCTGAGAGGGAATTGCTTGTGCCTTTCTCACTCACAGTTGCATTTCTAGTGCCAGCATAGCCCTTACCACAATATGTATGTATGTTGATATAGTCAACATATATATGTCAGTATATATATTGAATCATTTAATCTTTTGTCAGAAACATTACAGAGTGTGTACATGCTGAAAATATCAAAAGAATTCTTTTTATTATCATTGTAATTTTTCCTACTATTTATTCATGGTAGAGAAGTAGAATTTTACTGGCTTTATTTCCAATATGAATAAGCAGGTTCATAGTCCAAACCCACCAGAAACTTTTTATATAAAGGCATATTAGAAAAATCTCTCATTTCTTTAGAATATTAAAAATATATATATCTGAATGTTGAAAGATAGGAATCATTCACAAACTTTAAACTCAATATAATATTATTTTCCACGTGATTAATGCAAAATAACTAGAAAAGTTAAAACATTTTAAATCATCTAACTATTTTGATTTCATGATGGAAAACCTTAATTTTTACTTTTTATTTTTAAAACTTACTACAATGACATCTTGTTTTGGAAAATAGTCTGGTTTTTTCAGCCTTACAGTTGCTGATATAGTTTGGCAAATATCAACATAATTTAGTAGATTCAAAGGCTCTTTACATGCTAATACCAATTTTAGCTACTGACACAGAGAGCCACTGTTAACTATCTCTCATACTGCATATAATAACTTAAACACATGCATAAAGACAGTTATTAAAAATAAGTAGAAAAACCTCTCTAATCCTTTCAATTTAATGTCAAAGTTATTTTGTTGTATAGGCCTCAAAGGAAGAACATCCTTATTAATTCATCCTTTCTAACCACTAAACAAGTAGGTGGTCTAAGTCCTTTTTGAAAGTTCTATCAATTTACTTTGGAAATCATTTTCTAGTATTTTTAGAATTTAAAACATAGTCCTTGAATTAAAAATGAAGCTGGGACAGAGTCCTTGATTCAAGTATCATTAATTGAATAACCCTTAAGTCAAACCCCAACCTGAAGAGCCCTTTAAAACTAACTTAATTCTGAAATACATCCCTAAAGAAATACATGTATAAAATTTTTCTTGAGGTTATAATAAAGACGATGTTGAAAGATTTATACAGTACTCAATCATGATAACATATATATTGTATCCTATAAAAATGAATATCTTGGATTATATCAAATTTTTCTTACCACCTGTTAATCAGAGTCCCCTATAATTATAGTGTATTTAAAATTTAGTGACCTGTTCAGGAAAATATCTAGCGTTGTTCATCTATAAATGAAGATCACAAGGCTTTTTAGATGATTCATTAACTTTTCTTGTAATATTGATGTTTATGAACTTTTGGTCTATAATCACTACCTGCACTTTCATTCTTAGCATGAACTAATAACATATTTTTCCTATTGATATATAATGAGTACACCTAGCGGAACATTATTCTTAAATTCCTTTGCCACTCGAATTATCCATAAACTGAAAATGTGAGAAGCACCTATCCATGTAATATCTAATTCCTAGTTTGTCTGAAATTTTTACTTCATTAATTGATTTAATCTCTCCTGGCACCTATTTTGGCATATTATAGCTGCAGTCTATTTGAAATTAATTCTCCAAATATGCCTAACAGCTGAACACACAGGTCATGTCAGTCATTTTGTGGGTAGTGAGAAGTAGAAAAGTCATAGCCAGTTTTGTTTTGTTTTGTTTTTTCTGTATTGAGTACCTAGTTTGTTTAATTTTCAGCAAGGCAACAGGAGAGGAACCCAAATTCCCAACTTTTAACCCAGTTCTGTGGAAATTAAAATCAGGGAGACATAGTCACTGGGTACAGGGACTGTAAGATCTTAAAAATCTGATACTGAATTCCAGATCTGCCACTTTCTCACCTGCAAACCTCCCCTCTTAGGTTTGTGGAGTGGATTAATTTACATGATGAGAGTCACTACTTTGAGCACTGCTCTAGGCACATAGTTATTATCATACAAATAGCTCATTACAAGGGCCGCACTCCACCTGTGATGCCCTGGGTTTCATTTCATTTCATTGTCATTTCAAATTGGGTTGACTAAAAATATTGCAATGACCCTACCCACTAGACCATTCAACTACTGTTTATAGTCATGACTTTTATTTTGTTTAATTGCTGCATGAGAGCTGTCAGTAGAACCAGAATTAAGATTTAAATTCAGTTAAATTGCATTAAAAACACTTGCATTTAATGCTTTAATTTTACCCATTTTAATTGAAGTTAAAAAAAAAAGCATATGAAAAGATGCTTTCATCTTTGATGAAATGTCCTAAAGGCTATTTGTGTTTTTTCTTTGGAGACATTTGTATTCAGGTCCTTTGCTTATTTTGTAATGTAATTTTTTTTTTTTTTTTGGTGGTGTCCTTGTGGTGTTTTTGGTTGGTAGGGGTAGTTTTTTTGATGGATTATATAACACCTCTCTCTTCCTCAGAAATGTTACACTAAAAAAAAAAATCCATTTCAAGATATAACACGGGTGGAATTTACACACAGTTGCCAAGGGGGCATATTTTTTGGTCAAATATATATCACAAGCCTAGTCATTGAACATTTTGATCTCTCTTTGGTCTTAAAACCTTAAAGATTGTGGTAGATATAGAGGCCTATCTTATTTACAAGTACTATTTGAGCGTCTGCCCAAAATGGCAGATCACAGATTTCACATACAGTGGGAAAAGGAAAAGATATTGCTGAACAGAGAAAATAATATGTGGTTAAAGAATTCCTGCTGGCATTCTTTGAGTTCCGGATATTGCTGAGGTTAGATATTGTAACCATCTTATGGTCTATTACTTTGCAGCCAGGCTTTATTTCAAGCACAGATGTTGCAAATTTTAACTATTTTTAGCTACATTTAAGTAATGTTACCATAGTGTTTATTAGGAAAGGCAAATACGAAATGTACGATAGGATATGTTGTTTTTTTTTTCTCCTGCTGCTGGGGATTTCCAAAGAAGCAAAACAGCAGTAAGAAGTAAAATGGAAAACTTGGGCAATTTTCTATAATATCACTGAATGTGTTCCGCCTTTGTTTGTATTTTGTTGGGAGTCGTTTTTATGGATATATTATGACTATTCTTCATTGGCCACTGAGATTCATTTCCCTTTATAGTTTAGTAATTACATTTGTGAAATATATTTTTAACAGCTAATCACCACCAGGGCACTCTTAAGAGATGTAATTAGAAAGACCATCAGACATTCTGTCTTAAACGTATTGCTAATTTAGTACTAACTCATTTTTTTTATTGCAACTTGCTGTTGGTATCATGAATGAAGCTTTAATTATAGAAAATGGACCTCTCTGAAATGGTACTCACTTGGTTTAAGTGCTCTCTTTTAATCTGTGAGGTATTCCTTAATGGGGATTATTGTCAAACATTTTTTTAAGTATTCTTCCAGTTACCGAAGACAGATTAAAAGCAGGGCCACACAATTAAGGTGAGAGGAGTATAACTTTCCCTCCCCTTCTGTAAAGCTTTCTTATTCTGTGCTCCAAAGCTACACCACAGGGAACATTCCTATTAGCAACACCAAATAAAACCCGGAACAAAAGCTAGTTAAATTATTCTTTCTCTTCTATTTTTCCCTTTTCTATATTTCAAAAGCAATTCCTATATATTACAAAAATTAGAAAATGCATACAAGCAAAAGAAAATCACCTGTGATCCCAACTCCTGGAGAGGTTTTAGTATCTTTGCCACTTACTCTACTGTGGAAAGTTGTGCGGTTTTCCTGAGTACGTGTGTGTACATATGTTCTAACTATTCACTTTCTCTTTACTCAGGAAAGGACTGTTTGTTCCTGGTATGTTGAATTCGGGCTTCATGTTGTGACTTGCTTAGATCAATGGGATGTGAGTGAGTGGTCGTGTCTTTCCACCTCTGAGCAAAGCTTGAAACACCATTTTGTAGTTTGGCTCCTCTGACACGACGGCCCCCTGCCAGGAGGGAGGACGGCAGGCTCCAGATTAGTGCTGCTCCTTAAGTCTTGGTCACAGGAAAGCAAGTCATGTGACACAGATCCACAGAGGAAGGTTGAGCTGACTGGTAGTGCCACCTCACTTGAGCAAAAAATAAAGATCCGACATTTTCAGCCACTAAGATTTGGGGGCTGGTTGTTACACAGCAAATCTGACTAATATTTTACCAAGCCCCCCCAAGACTCAGTTTCCATAGCTACAGAATTACAATAACAATGATAATATCTACTTAGGAAGGCAACTGACAGGACTAAAGAAGATAATACATTGATAGTGCCTGCTGCCTAAAGGAACTCAGAAAATTAATTTTATTGTATTCTTCACGCCTTTTTTTCTGTGCACGTATAAATATATATTTACAAAAACAAGATGATACTGTGCATTCAATTTGTAGTCCTTTCTTAAAGTGTTAATGTAATAAATACCTCTATATGTAATAAGATAATTAAATATTCTAATACATAATTTTTAATGGCTGCGTGGTGTTTCATAGTGTAGGTGGACCAAAGTTTATTTCGCAAATCTATTATTTTGAGCATTTAGATTACTTCCAAATTCCACTATAGTAGACAATATTGTAATTAATATTTCTGTAATTAAATTTGAGCCAATTTATTTTTCTAATTTTTTTTAATGTTTATTTTTGAGAGGGAGAGAGAGAGACCACAAGCAGGGAAAGGGCGGAAAGAGAGGGAGGCACAGAATCCAAAGCAGGCTCCAGGCTCTGAGCTGTCTTGAACCCACAGACTTGTGAGATCATTATATAAGAGCTGAAGTCTGATGCTTAACCGACTGAGCCACACAGGCACCCAAATTTGAGCCAATTTATGATTACATCTTGAGAAAAAAAAGATCTCTGTCCAAGGGTCTATATGTTTTAAGGATTTTGACACATACTGCAAAACTGTTTAAGTTTACAAACTTACACAGTTAATAAACAGAACTTTGCTGGAAGATAGTTATATATCCCCATTACTATAATACTTATAATATTTAAGATTTCCTGTGGTAAAATCCCATCAAGAAATTATGTTAAGATGCATGAACCCTATGTTGCAGTATTTTTTCCTACTTTCGCTAAATTATTTTAGCCAAAAAAAGACATATTCTGTCTTGTTCTCTAAGTATCTAATATTTATGTTGATACAAGGAAAAAGTGTGCTGTCTGAGCATGATATTATCCTTGCTCTTAAATGGGGTGCTATTGAATTTTGTGTCTTTGATAGTATTGTATAAAAATAGTGAGGCACATTTTGCCATAGGACTCATATGTATGACAATCAAATTCTTCTATACTGCCTTCTTTTAATAAAATTGGACTTTTGTTATTTTATTTTTCAAAAATCATTGATTTTTTTTAATTAATTTATTTATTTTGAGAGAGAGCGCGCACAATTTGGGGAGGGTCAGAAGGAGAAATAGACAGAGCATTCCAAGCAGGCTCCATGCTGCCAGTGCAGAGCCCAGTGTGGGGCCTGACCCCATGAACTGCAAGTTCCTGACCTGACCTAAAACCAAGAGTCAGATGCTTAACCTACTGAACCACCCAGAAGTCCCAAGAAACACTGAGTTTTAATTAAAAAATAACTTTAAATACATTTCTGAATGACTATGATAAATATCCTAGTCTTAAATATAAATCAAGGAAACAGTTACTAGGCTATGTTTCCAATTGTGCTATTGATTTTATTTCCTGTTCTGGTAAATATTGTCAGCCGTGGGTCCATGTGGTTCAACTTTCTGTCAACTAGGTATATGTATGTATTGGTGAGTGTGGTGGGTGGGCTTGTGCACTTTACAGTGATGTTTGCTACCCGTTTCGAGTGGTGAATTTGTCATATACCCAGAGCTCCATGAGAATCATCTCTGTTCTAGGGAGACAAATTAGAATTGAACTGCAATTAAACCAGTACCATGAACTATGAACATCCATGGCATTTAACAAAGTATTAACTGATGACAACATAAGCAACCTACTCATAAAAGGGTTACTTTTTATGTTTGAAAATTCCTTTGTTATGTATTTGTTTTAATGGTCTTCTCTTTACACCTTTCTAAATTATTTCAACATTTTACTTGCCAATGCTTAATTAAGATGACTCTAAAACATCAGTTGATATGGACCAGATGGAAACATTTGGCTGGCTCTACTTCCCACAGTTCTTTGGTTTAGGAGAGCCCTGGGATCAACATTAGCCTCACCACTGATATTGGGTTAAGAAGATCCTTAATGAATTGAGTACTTTGGTTTTGATCTTAATTATCTTTGATTGTATAGACTCTGCATTTAATTCTAACAGAAGGAGAAAAATATAGTACTGCATTTTTAAATTACCTATTGTAGGAATATTGAAGCAGTTAATCAAAGAGTATTAGTTGTAATCTAGCCCAATATTCACCTTGGTGGCCAACTCCAAAATTAGCACAATTCTGCAGAGAGCAACTTTGAAACTGACATTGAAGCACTTGTGAATTGCTTCAATACAGTTAAGTCAGAAAAAAGAATATAAATAATTTACATCTGTCTTTAAGCAACAATCATTCCAAAGTATGATTATTATTTTACATGCATGATTTAGATAAAATTCAATATAGTCAATACAGTTGACCTAAGAAAATAACATTTGTCTAATGTTTTTAAAATGAGTAGTCATAAATCTCTTAATGCCTTTTAGATTTGGTCCTTGTTGGAAGTTTTTGGTGGTTATAATGGATTGCTAATGAAAACTAAGAAAACTCATTGGCCCATAATCTTTAAACAAGAAATGTTCATGAAGAGACTCTAAATGGAAATATTTTGTCATTATTTGGAATTAATATAAAAAATGTACGATAAATTAGAATTCTATAAAAATATAAAGTAAAATATGTATTAACCAAGAGAAAGAATGGAATATACTTAACATATTTAATACTCTTCAAATTTTCAATTTAAGAGACAATATATCTTTACCAAACTTCTATATTTTTTCCAAAGCAAAATTTTACATACTTCTTAAAGCACAGAGAATTCTTCTTTAAAAAGAAAAATTATTGAGGGGCACCTGAGTGGCTCAGTCAGTTAAACGTTCCAACTTCGGCTCAGATCATGATCGCGTGGTTCATGAGGTTGACCCCCACATCGGGCTGTCTGCTGTCAGCACAAAGCCCTCTTAGAATCTTCTGTCCCCCACCCCCTGCCCCTTCACTGCTCATGTTCTCTAAAAAAATAATAAATAATATAAAGAAATAATAATAAAATAAGAAAAATAAAAATAAGAAAATAATAATAAAAAGAAAAATTACTGACAACTTATTTTCAAAGTGTCGATACTTAATATTGAGTTTAAATGTATGTATTTCTAGAATCAGTGTGAAATATGGAAAGAACACAGTTTGAAAAACTGTTTTCAAATTTTGTCTCTGCCCCTCATTGACTGAGATCTTAATAAAGTCACTTAACACCTGTAAACCTTTGTTTCCTTATGCATAAAGTGGGAATAATTCTTAATTGCATTTAATGTGAGGAAAATGTAATAAATACAATTACCTGGCTCTTAGTATGCCCTGAATTCATTTTAGTTTCCTTCCTTCCTTTTCCACCCACCAGTTCTTTAAAAAAAAAGTCCATTTTAACACATTCAATTTTAGCTAAAGACTACTATATATATATCGACCAGCCATAAGGATAAAAGTTTTTCTTGATAAACATTAGGTTCCATCTATATCTTTGGAGTGCTTCCTTCAGCTACTATCACTGAATCCAAACCACCAAAGGGCAACAGGGGAAGTACAAAGAGCTGTCATAGAAATTCAGTCAGAGATTGGGAAAATAGGGATTTTCCTAAGGAAAGAAGGTAAGAATAGGGATTACTTATGGATAGAGATTATCTAGATGTCTCCCAGACACTTTCTGAATTCACTGAACTTGGCTCTGTGGTTCTCAGTTATCACCCCATCTATATCCCCAAATCAAATCACATGGTGTTCCTAATTAAATGTAAGATTGGCTAAGTCTCATTTTATGGACCATAACTTCTTTACATACATAATTTTTAAAAAATGAATTGGCAAAGTGAGTCATATGCAAGCTTTCTTTAGTAAAGCTGGTTGCAAAGTGTTGGCTTCTTCTGAAATATTAAATTGCCACATTGAAATTGACTTTGACACCATCACTTTAGACAAAAGTTCCTTAGATCGGGGCCTTGAATATTAGCTGTTAGGGTCATGGTGGGAAACAAATGCTATAATGAAAACTATCTGCATCATCATGGATGACATTGAGGGTTCCAGCTTGGCCGACCTTCCCTGATGTCATTAATCCCACTTAATCTCTGTTTTTCAATGGAATCCAGCTAATTTTACAGAAACTTTTGAAGCTTACACAGCCATGCAATGCAAAAAGGATAATTTCCAAGGCACTCAAATTTCAGGGAAATGGACCCTTAAATAATTTAATAGGAAGAACAAGAGCTTTGTAACGATTAAATTATATTTGATAGTACTTCATTCTATTAGTAAATATATGCTACTGGAATTGGAAAAACAGGAGCAGGCTTGCCCCTTGTAAGATTCTCAGTGAAATATCTTTGTGTGGAGTCTCAGAAATGGTGAGAAGATTGGGAAACATGTATAAATAAAGGGAATACATAAGAGTAGCTCCCAGGCATTCACTGTAGTTCATAATGGCTCACAAGAGCAAAAAGTGGATCCGACTCAGTATACATTTGATGAGTGAATTTTAAGTTAGTGCTCTCTACCTTATTCCACTTCACCTCCACTTCTGCAAACACAAATATACAGAGACACATGTACAATGAACACCAAGGTTATGTAGAGGGGAAGAAAGTGGAGAACTCTAGGGCTAGTTTACAGATGGTGAGCACTGGCACAACAGAGACTGTGGTTAACAGCCAACAAACGTTCTCATCAGTGGATGTATAAGAGGCAGCCATTGTTAAGCATTTTGAATCCTACCACAGGATAGATATTCCTTTATGTAACCCACTTTATTCAGGCCTGAGCATCTTTTACCCTAAGATATTCTTGAAATCAGAACCAAATGGAATTCCTGAAGGTGATTAAGAGAAACCAGACTGGTCAAGAGGCTGATTGTGCTTGGGGTTTACTTCTATTCCAGCTAGACTAGGCCTTACAGGCTTCGTGGGCAGAAGGTTGAAACCAGCAAGGGAAAACCTTTGGTGTGAGGCATGGTAGTGGTTTAGAGCATTCACTAGTCTGGGAATATGACAGAGCTTTTCCACTAATCTAACCAATTTGAGGGAAATCATTTCAGTAGGTTTTCATTAGCTCACCTGTACAATGAGAGGTTTGGAAAATTTGAATTCTAGAATCTCAGTTCTATCATCCAATGAAATCAGACTTATCTTTTTCTGAAAGAAGATTTTGTCAAAAGTGTGTGTATAAGGGCACGATAATCTGTATGTAAGGACTAAATCATAAACCCACAATTTTGAATTCCTATCGGTATTTATAGAATGGTTTGATGTGTGTAGGACATTGAATTCTACATAAATATTTTAAAGTTTGACTTCAAAGAGTTTGTAATTTGAATCAACAGGTACAGCAACTCTCAGGATGTCTCCTGGATAAGAGAGGATACTCTTCATACATCAGTATTTGTGAAAGTGCACTTTCAAAACAAAGTGCCAACGTATTTTTTTTTGACAATATTCCCTATGCTGTAATAGCACCAACATACTTAACTCACTCATCTATTCGGCAGAGTTGCAGTAATCCAGACAAGTTGTGGCAAAGTCCTGTCATTTCTATTCCTGTATAATAAAGAAATGCTAATAAGTCTTCTGCTAATAAAGAGAGAGCAACACACCTTTCATTCATTGAAGTCAGTGGAAGTCAACTAATAGCTAAGCTTGACTTTTCATTTCTAGAGTGTTAATTGCATGTTATTATTAGTAAATGTAATTAGTAACAAGAGCTACTAATGAATTTAGTTAAATGAATTTAGTTAAATGATGCAGAACTTCTCAGAACCTTTATATCCTAAAATAAACATAATTTTTTCAAGAAAAGAGCACATAATATTTCACATTTCTCAAACTTTGTCCTAGTGCATTACTCTTTCCCTTTTTCATTATTAAATGAGTCATCACAAGTATCATAGTTTGGAGAACACGAAGTGGAAAATGCTGTTTTTGTTTATTTTCTATTGGAGGGTCAAATCAACCCAATATTTATCTAATTGCTATGCTTTCTCTTTCTTAAAAATGTATTTTTTTATATTTTATTGCAGCTCAAATTAGAGCCAATATTGGAGTGAGAATAACCCTTAATTATAGCCCAATTTTCTAATATATAGATAATGAAATTGATGTCCAGAAAGGTGCAGTAATATGCTTAAGAGTCACATGATGAGTTTGAGGTTGTCCTAGGATTAGAATATGGATTCCTTATTCCTTAGCCCAAGATTTTTTTTCCCATTACACTGTACTGACTCCTTTTCCCATATTCACCATAGCTGATCTCAACAGAACCCATAAGACTATATACAGAACTGGTGAATATATTAATTACAATCAGGTGCATTTTAGGTTCTCCATAGAGAAGACCCTGCTGACAATCCAATTCCATTTGTCCAAAGCTGAGTTTATTCCTTTCATGTCAGATCGCAGTACATAGGTAATGACTAAGACCATGAACTTTACAGTCAGCCCAATTAGTTTCCTCAATACATTCAATGATTCCCACATCCTTGTCTTTGCTCATGCTGATGCTTCAGACTGGACTATTTTTCTTCCAACCTCTCACATATTGAAGTTAAACTTTATCTTGAGATGGTATTAAAACACACATAATAAGTGCATGATGTGTTTTTAATTAAGTTGATTTGAACCAATCAGTTCTTATCTCTTCTTTCTCTATCATGGCTGCCATTGGAGGTCCAGTACTATCAATGAGGTCACAATGCTGTTTCCTCAAATTAGTCTTAATTAACCAAATGCTGTCTAATTATTCATTAATAATATCCATTTGAGTAATGGCACACTTTTGAACTGCACGTGATCTTGAACCATTTCTCCAAGATTTCCCACTGATTAATGTTGCCTAGCCAACTGCTTAGAGGCAGTCTATCTTTTTCATTCAATAAATGCTTATTGAACACTTACTATGTCAGGTCATTGACAAAAGTCAAAGATATAGTCATTTTTTTTCAATGTGACATCATTTTTATTCTGCTTCCCTTCTCATATAGATTCTTTTACATCATGTGCCAACCAGTTTACCAAACACAGCTCCCCAGTGCAGAGAGCGCCAGTTTTTACTACCTAAACTTGGAGCTTGGAGTTAGATGAGCACTTTAAACTAATGATGAAGAGCAAGAAGTCAATCTGTTTTGCTGAGTATGTCAACATAAATTGGATTTATGACCACATTATGTCTTGGCAAGTTACCCGTAGTAATGAAGAATAATTTTCTAATAGGTCACATAATAAAGGAGTTATCCAAACAGAAGGCATTGCTGAGGCAACAAACCAGTATACCCTGTGGTTTCACAAGATTTATTTACCTGTTTACTTGGACTATATCTACAGAAATATATTAGATAGATCTTTTTTCAAAAGAAATGTCAAATTTCAAATTTGAAACAGATTCTAGGTCTTGGGTGACAAAAGGCTACAGATAATTTGAGATAAGCAGTGCCTGTCTCTTCTCTTTTCTGCTTTATGCCTATACCCTCATCCTACTCCTTGTTCTCATAGCCAGGGTATTCGAGGAGAGGTTCTTAACAAATAGTGCTCCAAAGGAGCAACTGCCTCTGAGATGCCTTTTATAGCTTTGGGCTTTGTACCAAGGCTGAGGAATATTTAAGACCTCAGAAATTCCACTTTTGCTCCATGGAGAAGAAAAAAAGAAAATTTTAAGTAAAAGGGCAGCTCTTTCTCATGACTTGCAAACTTAATAGACTATGGTGGGTTAGGAATCGCCATTGAGCCAAAAGAGCATTTTCCAAAGTATATTCTGTAGATAGGTTAATAATTGTTATTGCCAAAAACATTTTGTTTTCATAGTCAAACAAGTTAGGAGAATGAAGACTGAAAGTCACACTAGTGTTTTTGGTACAAGAAAATTAGGCACTTTAAAGTGCGAAAGTCTGTGGTGGATCTCTAAGAATAATATAGGAAATGCTTAATTTCCTAAACATTTTTGGCCATGGAAACTTTATTTTATGCTGCTTCTCATGGGATTACTGCTATTCTATGGAATACACTTTTGGAAATGCTGATCTATGAGAATAGACACATTATTTTCAGACATTGACATTTCATATTCTTTCCACAAAAAATAAATAAATAAAAATAATGTAACTTTACATGTCAAGGAAATTTGTTCTCCTTAAATGAAGATTATTCTATTCAATCATCATCATTGAATTAGTGGTTTAGATTCTGTGTATTAATAGGAGAAGTGGTTTCCACTGACCAACTCATCCCCGCGACAAAGGAATACAATTTTCTAGAGAAGAAACTAGTATTGAGTGTTCATTTGTGGATTCAAAGTAGTGCAGATTCTATTGTCCCGCCCACTAATTGAACCACTGTCCAAGGTTCTTCATTTACATATTTAAGTCAGGCTCCATAGTCAAGGTTTTAGACTCCACATTCATCTGGTTTATATATGGGGCTTCCACAAGAGCTTTTGTTTTTTTTAAAAAAAAGGTGGTTAAAAGACATCTTGTCCATTATTCTAGGTAGACTGCTGGACAGATACAGTGGAATCCATATGCTTCATATATTAGAGTGTGTTCTTCTCCTAGTCAAGGAGGATTGGCTAAGGAGTTTTTCTATAGACAGAAAACTAACATAGAGATGAAGCTCCTTGCCCAAAACAAAAGAAATAATAAAAGTGAAATCGGGGCCCTATGGGTGGCTCAGTTAAACATTTCTTGGTTTCAGCTCAGATCATGAGCTCATGGATTAAGAGATCGAGCCCTGATTGGGATTCGGTCTCTCCTTCTCTCTCTGCCTCTACCCTGCTTTCTCTCTCTCTCTCAAAATCACCCAAGAAATATTAGGGGCGCCTGGGGAGCTCTGTCAGTTAAGCATTCGGTACAGTCTAGTTCTAGCATAAAGTTGTGCATGAGAAATTTGTTATAGTCCAAAATAATGCAAGAGTATTTAAAAGTATAGACCTCTCCAATTAATAGGAGAAAGGAAAGGACTTTGTTTCTTGGCTAACTCCTCTGTCATTTCCAAATGTTCACTCTCAGATCCATGTTCTCACTATTTTCATTCACCTTGGTTGGTCGAGGGACAATCATAAAAGCAGCGTATGGGTCTTTGAAACCATGAGGCTCCCCTTTCTTGTAGCAAAATGTGCAGCCTCACTCACCTTCAGGAGGACAGTTCTCCCACAGCCTCTAATGCTCCTCATGGTAATGATACTGTTGAGCCAAAACCTATCAACTTATACTTTATAAAATATCAAATGACATCAAATATATGACATAGACAGAACAAGCCAATTAATTGCCTAATCACCCCATATTCACCTTCGTAGAGAAGCTGGCTTCTCACTGTGCATAGCTCTCACATTTGGAATTAATGAGTAGGACTTTCATCTGAAGAGGAGATCTGGCTTTTAATTCTGGCACCCACACATCCTGCTTCTCTCAGAGGCCAAATCATAGGACTTCCATTAGTAGCAGACTTTAGAAAATCAATGTATGTCTCTGATTTCTTTCTAAAAAAAAAAAAAGCAGGATCTAGTTAAGAAAAGTTGCGTTTATCTCATGAGTACACACAGTACATTTCAAAAGTCCTGCCTTTCACCCCAGGAAATAAGACTCGTCCAAGATTCTGGTAGTTATATTTTTAACTAAGGGAGAAGACAAATCAAAAGTTCTTTCTCTTTCACCTACTTCCCCTTCCTGAATTTCTTCATTATCTGACTTTGTATCCAAGCTAGCGATCTGGGAGACAACTTTAGTTTCTTCTTCTTTATTTCTCTGCACAATCATATTGGTGCTTCTTGCCATAAGAGGGCCCTATATTATATTCCTAGCCAAAGGTTTTATTCATTTACTTAAAGCTTGTAGGGAATCACTGAAAGAAGATACAATTACACTCGTTTTAATATAGACAATGGGTTGGAGAGATCAAGACCTAAAGTAGGGAAACTGATCCTGAGGGTGTTTTTGGGTCCTGATGAGAAAGAGTCCTGTACTAAGGGGTTGGAGAAGTGTGGACACGTCTGGAAAGATACCAAATACAGATAGAAGTGGAGTCCTGGAAACTAGATGTTGAGTGTGAGGAAGGGCACAGAATCAAGGATGATTTGGGTTTCTCCTTTGGACAATTCATGGATAATTATGCAAGTCACTGACACGGAAGTGCAAGGAATTAGAGAGGGAAAATGATATACAGTATTCAGATTTGTTAATGTGGTCATGTAAAGAAGATAGTTTTTAAAAATCACAGCGTTCATGCTTCCTTCGATTCATTAGACCACTAAGCCCCATCATTACCAATAATAATAATAATCATGTGTAAGTGATTACGTGAAGTACAAGAGAGAAAGATAGCTAAAACGTAACTCTTATCTGAAAGGGGCTTAGCATCAGGTGAGGTTGTCAGGTTATGTATATACCTAGATGAAAATGTATAGCTGGCATATAAAGTGCCAAAAGGATGGTTTGGTCATAAATTTCCTAGGTTCTCGGACTCTAATTTTCTAGCTATATTTTAGCTCTAAGCTCCAGCTAAATTAAACTATTGTATTCCTTTTCTTCAGCTACCCCTAAATTTGCCTATCTTCGTATCTTGTTTTTATCTACTTTCTCTGTCTGTAGGTCTTGCTTTTCAAAATCCTATTCAGTCAAAATACAAATCCTGCCCTAGTTCCCCCATTCAGAATTTCTCTCTTTTATGAGGCTCTGTATTTGTACCATTTTTTAAATCGTTTTACCCATTTTCTATTATAGTTATGTGAGCACGTGTCTTCCATCAATCATAGCTACTGCATTGCACAGACACCCCAATGCTCGGTTTCTTGTAAGGGAACCATGTCTCCTCCAGCTCACCCATATTTGCATCCCACGTACTGCCTGAGCAATTAATACATGTATGTGTGTGTTTTCAATTTACTAGTGGACTTGAGGTAAATCACAAGCCATAAATAATAATCCACATATGACACTTGAAAATTATACTTTACATTCTCAATTTCCCATAGTACTGATATGTAAATGGAATATAGCTTTTGCTCTTTGGGGAACAAGTGTATTAGACAAACAGTGCAGATACTAACATATCTAGCAGAATATGTAACTAAGTGTAAGACGTATGATGTGATCACAGTTACTCACCCTTAGGTGAAATACGGTTTTCTCACAAATCCCACCGATGAAAAATATACATATATATTTAATATTTTGCTCTTTTATTCTTTCCTTGTGTAAAATTATCTGCAGAGTCATGAAAAACTGATATTTGTGACAGCAGCATGTTTCTGACGATGATTATATGCTTTTGAGTAGGAATGGTGAGCTGTTAGGTGACGTACTCAATCCTTTCTGTGGAAGACATTTATTCTTAATAGCAACTTGAAGCTTGTAGGAAATTTTGTAGGAAAGAAAAATATTTTGACATACTCAATCCTTGCTATTGAAGAATTTATTCTTAATAGCAACTTGAAGCTTGTAGAAAATTCTGTAGGAAAGGAAAATACTCAAGACTCTAAATAAGACTGCTTAAATGAAAGCTGCCTTAAATTACCTAGGTGATCCTTTATAAATCATTGATTGTATTTGTTCATGTCCATTGAAGTGATTTCTTTCTGGACGTTTCCATTGAAATTTTCAACAGTTCTACTGATGCCATGTATTCACTGAAGCCCACATTGATTGCTCTTGATTTGTCTGAATCCTTTATTTTGGTCCTGCTATGTAGAGGTGGCTCCGGAACTTCCTAACAGGAGTACTTTAGACAACAACCAGACACCAGTCCTTCCTGGCTGAAAGGAAGGGCAATGGAACATGCAACTGCATTCGCACCGCAAGCATATTGTTTACTTACATAAATTTTATTTAGAATGTCTTGGGACATGATCCTCTCCAAGTCAAACTGAAAGACAAGAAAAAGAAATTTACTGTAGTCAATATTAAACCTAAATTAATGTCAATGTCTTTGTTACTTTTATATTTTTGTAGGACTTAGAAGATCACCTTCAAAAATCAAAAATGAAGTTCACACTGACCCGCCGGTGCTTGGTACTCTTCATCTTCCTAAATGTAAGTAAAACATAATTTAAGCCGTGTTAATCAAGAGTGCTGACACAGCGTGTGACTGAACGGACACTTGACAAAACTATGTTCCAGAAGCCAAAACTGTCATTTCCTTGATATTTTGTTAACAGATCTCACCCCCCCACCTCTGATCTTTCACAATTTAGATTAGTGTTACGATTTGCTGGAAAATGTGAGCTTTGTTTATAAAAATTTAGCATTAACTCGAGATATCGCCAATTTATCTTGGAAATTCACATCGAAGGCTAACAATGTCCTTAGATCACATGTTTCTCATCTTAGACATGTGGATCTGTTTCTAGGCTTCTGTCTTTTTCAAACATCTAAACTTTTTCAGTCTGGTTATTGATTTTAAATGCATTTCTTATTAAAAAAAAAACTAAGAACCTTAAGTCTTAATATACCAATGTCATTCCGTAACTCTCTAGCCTTTTAAATCATGTCCAATTTCTATAATTTTATATTGTTTTATTCCTAACTGGTTAGCAAGTAGTCAGAACTGCAATTATCTTAGAAAATACTACCAGTGCCTGGCTATTTATTTGTGTTAACTGTATTAACTCCCCATCACATCAACTTCCATAGCACATGAAAGAGAGATGAGTAAATTATACATAAATAAAGTAGGAGTTGTATTGATCCTTATCCTGTCTACCACATTAGGATGACATTGGCCAATGAATTATACCTGGCGATAAAATTCAGTCAGTCGCTGATCCTCATACAAACAAAACTAGTCCAGGCTTCCAGGATGTACATTGTTAATTAATATCTAGTCATAGGCTTACAAGTTTGCATAAACTGTTTCTCTTAACATTATATAGGGGAAATAATCACTAATATTCCACAAATGTTAATCTTATTTTTAAAGGAATTCTTATTTTGTAACATTAGACATCAAATAAATGGTTTATGGGTATGATTGTCAAGGTAGTCTTTTTGCATCTATCTGGATATTGAGTATAGTCTATTTTATTATGTAAAAATATCATATTATAATCTTTGGATAAAATACAATATAATTTGCTAAAAGGAATCCAGTATTTGGTAATGCAGGTAACTTTATGCCATTGTAAATATAATAAAAACACTTAAGCAAGAATATTGTAGAAACTACTAGCATATTTTATTTTGTCTGTAAATGCCCAAGCTTTATATGAGACTCTATAGCTGCAGAAATAGTGGCATATTCTATTCATGATTGATATTGTTATTTTTATAGCTTAAATTAAATCCTATGTGATCAATTATATGTAAATATCTCTAATTTTATTTCATAAAGCATATAATTATACTAAACATCGACAGAAGAAAAACTAAAGTAACTTTAACTAGATATAAGGTAGTTTGAGTGTTACTACCTTTTTTATTTAAAGACTACGGACAATTTTTGGTGTACTAAAAAACTAAAGTAGATCAATTGTATTCAAAACTTTTACCAAATTCAAAGACTAAAATAATTTCATATATTTGAGCCATGGGCATAAATGTTTTATGGTTTGTGGGCATCTCTTTACTAGCAAACATACTGCACAAGGCACTTAAGTGGCTTTGGGCTCTCTTTCCTGTGATAAACAGAAATTTGCTTCTCTGTTTTGTATTTTGATCATGTATTTGATTTGGAGAATTTTTCAAAAAACTTTTCCATAAAAAATATGTCAGTTTCCTTCTAACACACACGTTGTGTTCCACATTGATACTCCTTTAAGAAAATTAAATTTTTTTAAAAGTGGTATTGATTTTAATTACTATAAAATATTACTTCTTTGATACATTATTGTGAAAACCCACTGCCAATATATTTGTTGAATTCTACCAACCTGATTTCCAAATGGTCTTTAAAGTATCAGTTTGTGTTATCACATTCCATGAGCCTCGATTTACACTAAGCAAAACCACCCACTCACTTCCTCTATCTGCAGTAGTGCAACAGGCTTAGAATAGTGCTTGGCACATAGTGAGTTCTTAAAAAAAAAAAAAAAAACAACATAGTGATGATGATGATAATTATAGCAACAATGATGAAGACACGGAAAAACTGGATTCTTCTGAGAAGCATTTTGTTGTTGTTAACTTATCTATATTCCCCTATTTGCTAGGAATTTGTCATTGTGGTGTGCTTTTGTTGTTTAAATTATGCTTAAGTTGAAAAAACGTATACCAACCATCTGATCCTACCTGGATGAACCAGGTTAACACTTTACAAAGTTCTATTTTATCCTTTGTTCTTTTGAAAAGTACAAGTGACTGAAAACTATAAACAATTCCAACATGTACATTGTCGATATTAAGGATGGTGACATCGAAATCCTGTTGGTTATATCAAGTTGTGGATTCTAGAATCCTGTTCCTTTTAGAGAAATTCTGTCTGTGGCAATCAATAGGAGTCTCTCCCTGCGGCACTGTAGCATGGGTTCCCACATTCGTTAGGTTCGAACCACTGCAGAGATGGACCATTTCTTAAAGTTCTCCACAGAACAGTCCTGTCATTGTTCTGTCTCTGTGCTTCTAGAAACCAAGAAGTAGGCTGATTGTCTTACATCAAAGTAGGGATTGCTTGAGTACATGGCCATTCAAACCAGATTGCTTTCCACTGGACTCCATGACTAGTGTGCACAAAACCTCCTAGAATGTAAGCCCCATGGGGGCAGGGACCTTGCCAGTCTTGTTCACTGCTGAATCTCCAGTACCTAGAACAGTAACTGGCAAAGGGGGAAGCAAAGTATTAACTGAAAGAACCAGCGATGTTTCAGCTACGGACTGCAGGTATTGGTGGCAGCTTGGTGGTCGTATGTGTGACGCCATTTACTTGAACCTTTAGGAGTGACATCACATATACGGCGGCTAAACTGCTACATAGGACAACAATTAAGAGGTTGTTTTTTGTTTTGCTTTGTATGCAAAATTTTGAACACGAATCCTTATCCTTAATATCTCATCTCTATCTTCATTTGAGCATATAAGATTTGTTTATGTGCCCAGATATATAATATAAATGTAATACTTAGGATAAGTAAAATATTTTCAAGTCTTTCACATTGCTTAGTAGTCTCATCTAATCACTACTGCTTCTTGTTTGCCTCTATATTGCTGAAAATTATACCACCTCACTAGCCATTTTTATCGATACAAAATCATCAGCAAAATATGTTCAGTGAACTTTATGAACTTTGTATATGTATTATTTTTAAGCAGTAGTAATTCCATTATTATAATTATATATATAATAGTTATCTGTACACAACTTCTTATTTGTTATATATACATATAACAGAATGCCTCAAAGTATATGTTGTTTTCAGAAGACAGTCACTGAAGCATTCAGTCACCACTGGAAACATTCTATCATCATTGCTCACACATGAACCAGACAAGAAGCAGACTCAGATTACTATGTCTCATCTACAACAGAAGTTCTAATTTCTCATTCCTTCAGTGTTGAAACAATCTCCATTGAACCAGGCTCCAAACCAAGTTCATTGGAGTTTGTTTCAATATTGCAAGAATGGTAAGATCGATGCTACTATCAACTACATGAACTACACCTGCTCTTTCAGATGGCCGTATCTACACTGTCACTGATGTTAAAACTTCATTAAAACAAATCATGCTGTAATTGAAAGTACAAGTGCCAGGTTTTCCTCTTGATATCCTTGCACATAATGCCTCCCCACGGCTTCCACGAATTTCCAGCTAGTGCTGGAACATTTCTCAATTGGTTCCCAGTGCATTAAAAGACAGGATTCAGGGGCGCCTGGGTGGCTCAGTCGCTTGAGCGTCTGACTTTGGCTCAGGTCATGATCTCACGGCGTGTGGGTTCGAGCCCCGCGTCTGGCTCTGTGCTGACGGCTCAGAGCCTACAGCCTGCTTCAGATTCTGTGTGTGTGTCTCTCTCTCCCCTCCCCCCATCTCTCTCTAAAAAATAAATAAACATTAAAAAAAAGTTTTAAAAAAATGAAAAATTTTTTAAAAAGATAGGATTCAGAATGTTACTTTGGGAAAGAATTCCAAACTTAAACATAATGCTCCCTAACATCTAAAATATCTGATATACATGATGGAAAATATTTATATATGATATCATATTCCATCTTCTAATTTGACTTGAATATGGTGAGAAATGTCCCATAAATAAATATATCTAATGATAATTCTCATGTCAATTAAAGTTTCTCAGAATAGAGCTATGAAGAATCTGAAATAGATGCATAAGGTTAATCTATAATTAACCTTATCTCTTTAATAGATCATTGTATCTCCACAATATATAAGATATAAGATGTCTCTTATCTTATATAAGAGATATAAGATATAATACATAAGAGATATAAGACATCTCTTACCTTATATAAGAGATATAAAACATATATATAGTGGAGATACAATGATCTATTAAAGACCATGGTTACTTAATGTTTAGTCAGGTTGTTAAAACACACACAACCACATGCATTCATACAAACGTAGGCTAGTACAATCCACAACGAAGCTTTAACATGAAATCTATTCAAAATATGTGTTTTTTACTCCCAAACCACATTTCAATTCCTGAAGAAATACTGAGCACTCAATGATTGATGATGATTCTTCACATTTCACAGTTCCTGTGTCAGGAAATATTTTATGTTGGTCTTTCTTGCTAGACTGTAAGCTCCATGAGAGCAGGATCTATGCTTGTTTTATTTAGCATGAGCATATGCTTGGCTGATCAAGTTCAATGAATATTTGCTGATCGGTTGATCTTAAAGCCAGTAAGGAAGGATCACATGACAATAGAATGATGTCCAACTACATTCGTAAAGGATTCGTACATGTTACATAATTTCTGTGAGTTCGTTAATTTCTCTTTTTTTTTCTGTCATATATTCAAGAAGCATTAAAGTTAGAAAGAGTCCTAATATTTAGAGTAGTATCAACTACACTCACAGTAAGTGTCCATCCAGAGTTATCACAGTATATAATAAGTATTCACCCTCTTCTGTTTACACATGATTTCTACTCAGATGCCTCGCTGGCACCTTCAAAACAAGAACAAAAGAGAACTTACCTTCTAATCCCTAGTAAGGTTTTCTTTTCCCAACTTCTCTCTTCTCAGGCACTCCCATTCTTGTCCATTACGTGGGTTAAAATGTTTGAGCTATTTGACTATTACTGTTCTCTAGTCCTTATATTCAATATATGTTTTTATTATTTGAGAAAGTGCTGAGGGTTGTGCTTCCCTGTTCCCTCACGCGGTGCTCTAGTCGATGCCTTCAGCTTCCTGGCTCCCTCCCCAGCTGCTATCTGTGAACATCTGACGCCTACAACGTGGATTTTACTAACACTCTCCTCTCACAAACTTCACTGATCAAAAACCTGCAGTACATCTTTAATTTATTGTCGTGTTTTAATGATATTAGCTAAAACGCATTGAGCCTTTCGTTGCACCAGGCACTTTGTATTTTTCTCAGGGCTCCATATTATCTGATTTTCCTCGACTCCATTTCTTACTCATCCCCGAATATGCTCCTCTCCAGGAAGAATGGCTTCCTTGTGGTGTTTCACACAGGCCATTTCCTGCCTTTGGGACCTGTGTGTATTCGTTTCCCTTCATTCAGAAAGCCTTCCCTCTCTTCTCTGCCTGTGCAGACACTACATACACTCAAAGTCCAACTGAAATTCTACCTTGTATCTGTAATGGTCACGGACTATTCTTGCTCCATGCCCTCTGTACACTCTGAATTTTTATTGGATCATGCACTGTACAGTTTAACATCTAGTGACACGCTATCTGATAGGACAGCATGCCGCATCCACACAATGACATACGCTGGAAAACAGTGTGGTTATACTCCAAGTAGCCGAGCCTGAGGTATACAGGTCAACTTAATAAAAATGAGTTTGTTTTAGCAACCCTGAGGAATAGAGAAAAGTATGTAACGCTATTTCTGCCATCAATACATTTGGGGAAACTTCAATCTTAGAATAATTTAGAAAGAATAAAGCCAAATAAAAAGTGTGTTTAACAGGTGCAATAGAAAGAGAGAAACTTCTAACCTCTGAAGAAGAAAAAGTCAGTGCAGGCTGAAGCTTGCAGTCTTCTCTGAACACATCTCTATGCAGAACATAGATATAGAAAAATCACAGATTCGGGCACCACCAAAAACATCATGGCCACGAAAGAAATTGAAATCTATATAAACATAACTTAGGATAATATGTCAGATGGTGATCATGACCAATAACAGCCTGTACCAAAGGTGCAGAAGGCACTAAGAGAAATATTTAAGATTTGCATTGACTTCCAGCAGTGAAAATAATTACCCTTTGTAGGTCACCTACTGACAAAGCCTATTTAAAGATATTAAGGGCAATTATCCAATGCAGAGTATCTCAGAAGAACAGATTTTATTTGTTCTATGGAATACCCGCAGTGAATTTTTGGCAGTGTACATAATCTAAGCACAAATAAAAATCAGCTGAAAGAATCTAATAAAAAAGTTTACTTATTGCACTACTGTATCTATTTTTAATAACATGATTCATGGTTATTAGAAGTTCCAAAGAAAGCAAAATTGATTTAATATTGATATTTTTTGGAAATCAGGTTATTTGTTTTTGTTTACTTCTAAACTTAACAGTGGTAATAAAATTAAAACATATGCTAAAGAGGTGCATGAGTTTGGGTGGGTGCTACACATTTTCAGTAGTCAATGGAATGAATGCAAATATGAAATTTGTAGGTAGAATTTGTATATGAAATATAAATACACCTTTTAGTTATGAAGAAAAATATTCCACATGGAGACCACATAATTGCTGCTCATGGAAGGAAAATGTTTTCAAACTTTTTGACGGTCTCATTTATTTTTGTATATACTGCTGTCTGCTCTCTATAAGAGACTATTTTTTTCTTTTTAATACAGCAACCGACCCCAATTCTTCAAGCCACTTCAAATAACACCTATCCTCCAAATAAGAAGTCCGAGCCATTTCTGTACATCCTAGGACGAAAGAAATTGTCGGATGCTCAGTACAAATGCTATGACCGCATGCGACAGTTGCCCCCGTACCAAGGAGAAGGTAAGAGGAAAGATGTACGCAAATACGTGTTTCAAACATCGTTAAAGGTTTTTTTGCTTCAGTGCGTAAATATGTGTTGACTAATTTTAATATGCCAGCAGTTTTAATGGTGGTTTTCAAACTATCATATGCTTATGTATTTCATGCTGGAGACATGCCTACTTTCTTTGCTCAAGTTCACCCAACTGGTTTCGGGCTAACATCTGCAGTTATGACAAAATTACTGCAGTAACTCAGTATTCACACCTGGCAAGGAGGAACGATGCAGGATGAAGTGAGAGAGACGAATTGGAAAATGATAGGAAGAGAATGGGGAAATGGTGGGCAGAGAATTTGCCTCAGGGGAATCCTGTCAAAACCCTGTCTTGTTTGGGTTAATTCCTTCAACTGCCAATTAGTCGGCAACTAGTGCTATTCCTTCTCCTTTTCTACCCCCAGTTCCCAGAGAAATTAGAAAAAAGCTATCTCCTAGGCAGGCATTGTTTATCTATCACCTTCTCTAGAATGCTCTATGTGACTGTTCAAATATTTTCAAGGGCAAGGATATTTTCTTAGCTATAGAGGGCTATATGATGGCCAAGCATTACTATATCCATTTCAGTTCTCTCCCCTGTACCCTAAAACATTTGAAAAGACCCAACAAGATCTTATACACTCTTGTATATTCTAACACTGCTTGGGGGGAGGGGATATTGGTTAACTATATTCTATTACTGCACATGGTTTGCCTTTAAATAGTTAAGATTTTTAATTTCAACTTCCTATTTTTAGATTTTTTTCCCTTTAAACACAACTCAAGACAGTAGAAAGATAGATACATGTTATTCTTCTGTTTCCAGTAGTTTCAGTGTTTTTTAAGAACCTGAGAAGTCATTAGATGCAACTCTGCCCAAAGAAGAAACCATTTCTTCTGAAGCAAGTGAAACAATAGAAAGACAAAATTTATTTTTTAGAGACCAAGTGAGAGCAGCCTCCTTCATTCACTCGGTCTTAATCATTTTGGGAGGCTGAACTTTTGCGCTATTATCATTATTTTAAGATTTCTTTTTTCTGTTTTTTTCTTTTTCTTTTTTCTTTTCCTTCCTTCTTTTCTTTCTTTCCTTCTTTCCTCCTTCCTTCCTTTTTGTTTTGTTTTTTTTTATTTGTTTTTGTTTTTGTTCTTGAACTGCCTTCAAAGCCTGAGGCTTATTCTTTTGAATAGCTTAATAGAAGTCAAACTTCACATTTTAGGGTAGATTAAATTTTGAAAACCGTGAGACACCACTAACAGCCAGTGCTGATAAGTACATAAACTACTCAAACTGAGCATTATGTTAGCTACTAACAAAGTGTGATTCTAAAATAATAAGACTGGATTTCTGGGTGACCTATTAACTGTCTACCAATGCATCTCCCACAGGAATTTTGAACAACTGAATTTTAAACTCTTGGATTAAGAATAGAACTATCCAAGGCAACCCCTTTGAAGGTTAATGGTCAGGTAGGATCCTTATGTTCCAAAACCATATAGTTTTTTTCAAGGTAATCCTCTTACCCAGGGGTGATACTGCATATACCTTTCACAAGATTTCTTTGCAGCATTTCTGGAGGCATTTTCAAGGAAAGGTTTTGGAGGAAAGATTCCATACAGATGGCATGTTTGTCTTTTGAGGAGCCAATGGAGAAAACTCTATAAAAATGTAAACTCTATTAAGAGTCGGTAAAGTCCCTATCTTTATAGGAGCAGTTTTGCCCCTGCTGTTCTTTTTAATATTTCCATATGCACGTCGAGAGCTCCAGAATAACCATCTATTAAATAGTTAGATCCTGCTTAACAGTGTCAAATCCCCGCTGACGGTTCTGCAGCTTTTTCCAACTTCGGTGTTAATTTCTTTCTGAATAATCAGGTCCGTATTGCAACCGTACCTGGGATGGATGGATGTGCTGGGATGACACTCCGGCGGGAGTGCTGGCCGAGAAGTACTGCCCAGATTATTTTCCAGACTTTGATCCATCAGGTAACGTATTTCCTTTGATTTCATATTTTGCTTCGCTTTTAGAATTTTCATGGTTCTGAAGAGAAAATCAGATCTAAACAATATCTATCTCATCATACTCTATGTGTTTCGGCACTTTCTGAAGCATTTCCTTACTTGAAATATTACCCAGGTGTGCAAATATTGCCAGTTCTTAATTTTTAAGTCCCATTACTGGCCACTTGTGTACATTGGGTCTTAAGTTCTAAATAAAAGTTAAATTTTTATATATTTTAAATATTTATTATTAAATTTTAGTAAAAGTTTAATTTTTTAAAACTCTGTGAAGTTTTACTTAAATATGGTTGTTCTTGAGTTTTCAATCATCTCACATTCAGCGACTCATGCAAATGCTTGGTCTAGAGTTCAGGGTCTACTGGGCCAATATAGCCTGCACAATGGAAATTTTATAGAACACTTAAAGTTATATAGGGGCGCCTGGGTGGTTCAGCCGGTTAAGCGTCCGACTTCAGCTGAAGTCATGATCTCATGGTTCGTGAGTTCGAGGCCCACGTCAGGCTCTGTGCTGACAGCTGGGAGCCTGGAGCCTGCTTTGGATTCTGTGTCTCTCTCCCTGCCCCTCCCCTGGTCTCTCTCTCTCTCACTCTCTCTCTCACTTTCACTCTCGCTCTCACTCTCTCTCAAAAATACACATTTAAAAACATTAAAAAAAGAAAGTTATATAAAACTGTCATGTCTAAAGGAAAATAAATCAGACGGTGGTAACTCTAGACATCTACTGGATTTCTGTTCCAACAGTAGATTATTAAAATATGTTCAGTAAAGACTAATGCTATTATAATGGATCAAACTAACACCCAGTTCCGTACCCTGCACAACATAAGCAGTCAATAAATGTGTTAAGTAAATGAGTGACACTACGTTCACCTTAGTTATAAAAGTAACAGAGGAATACTTTTCATGGAATATCATTTTTAACTTTTCAAAACATTTTCGTATATATTAACTCATTTTATACTCACAAAATATTTGACACAAAATTGCAAGTGAACCAAGTCTCCAGATTTACCTAACCCTCTCTTTATAAGTAAATGCAGGTGCGCCTGGGTGGCTCAGTCAGTTAAGCATCCAATGTCATCTCGGGTGATGATCTCACAATTTGTGGGTTCAAGCCCCATGTCAGGTTCTGTGCTAAAAGCTCTGAACCTGGAGCCTGCTTCAGATTCTGTGTCTCCCTCTCTCTCTGCCCCTCCCCTGCTTGTGTATATTGTATATATAAGTAAGTGCAACAGTCCGGGAAAAGCATTTGGGAAACAATATTTCTAAATCTCCATACAAGTTTGTGCAAATTGAAGTACTTTAGAACGTTCCAGAGAAGACATGTTTTTCCTTTAGGCCTCAATCTAGCCACACTGGTTTAACTGGAAATTGGGTCAGGATGATTAGGCAGGATAAAGGTCTAGGAGTACCAGCTACCGAGTGGAGTGAGAAGCCAGAGGGCTGACAAGATGTATCTCTGAGCTGTCAGGTAACCAAATAAATTGGAGGTCTGGAATCCAAGATGCTCCAGTAGTTAGTGGTCAGCAGCAGTGCAAGGAATGTGTAAAGAGATATTTGAGTTTGTATAACAGCCTCAATCCAGAGACTAGCTACATGGGGGTTAGGGGAATGGATTTGGGTAGGTGTTAGCAATGAGTGATTCTCAACTTAGCTAAGAACCTAGGAAACTTAACAAAATCCTGATGCCTGGTACCACCCCAGATATTCTGAATTAATTAGTTTGGAGCATAACCTGGGCATGATCTTTTAAAGTTCTGCTTGTGACTAAATGTATAGGCGAGATGAAAATGTGTTAAATAATAAATAGAATCCAGATAAGAAAGTGACTGGTATCAGGAAAGCTCAACCAATATGCTATATAGCTGTGCCCATGGGAGGCAGAGCCCAGTATCAGACGAGACTGATACAGGCAATGGAGGAAGGTGGGTATCAGGAGTAAAAAGTAGTAACCACCCATCTTCAGGGACTTCGGGTGTTGGGGCCAGAAAAATTCTGTTCCAAAACACTAGATAGAAAATCTGCCCCATTGAAATATTATCTGGATTAAGATACTGAAAAGGGAGTATTAAATCTTAGTTATAAAGGAGACCCATATGCTGAAACTAAGCGACAGACACATCATTTAAATCCCAGTTAACAGGTTTGCTCCTGAGAGCAGAGCCTGCCGAGTGTGTTTAAGTGGCTCTAGGTGTTGAACTGGCTGGCTGTGGGTCAAGGTCCCAGGTAGTCAGGTCATCCCATCTCAAGCTCCCGATCTTTTTAACGAGATGTGATAGATCACAAGATGTGATCCCCCCATACCTACCTCGCAGTGCTGAATTTACTCAATGTCCTTTGGGAGTGGCTCCGTGGAAGAGAGTTAGAATATTCAATCAGTGGAAGGAAATGCCAAGGTCCTGACAGGAAAGATCTTCACTGAACTAGCATTTTGAAGAGAGGAATCAGTGTTTGTTTCATGCTTAAGAGAGTATGTATGAAAAACCAATCTCGGCTTTCAAATTTTTCCAAAAGTCGTTTGGTCAGAGTTTCTACCACCTTTCAAGATCAACCAGCCCATCTGTTTCCCTTTGCTCACTGACAATGAATGACAAGAGGTCAACATTGACCAAGAGTGAGAACATCAGTTAAGATAGAAAACAATAGTCAAATGGTAAAATCTAGGCAAGAAATGTCTGGAATCCATATTGGAGCAGAGAAATCAATGTTTGAGAGATGCTTTTGGTGCTTCTAGCAAAGATGAGATCCAAAGTTCCACCCCAGTAAGACAGAGATAATGAAAATGAGATTACAGGGGACTACTTTAAAAACCAGTTCGGGCCAGCCCCTTCTGAAAATTCTCATTGTGAAAAGGGGAAGGGCTTAGTGTTATGCCCTGCTCAGCACTACATTCCTGTAAACTCTAACTAAATGCTATTTGATGATAATCTTTCCGGGTTTTATTGACTCTTCCCAATAAATGATGCTTCATTAATCTTGACTTGACAACTACATTAGAGGTAACTTGATTGGCACAAAGAGCTTTTCTGCAATTGAGGCTACAAGGCCAGTTCCAAAGCAGCAATGGGCTCTTGCCAAAGTGGCTATAATTATTGACTAAAAGGCAAGTTTTTGGTCAGCAAAACAAGGATTTCCAGGCATAGATCCATCTTATCAGCCTGGTTTGTAGAAAGAACCCTCTCGAAGGGGGGCCAAATCCACTTCAAAAGAAAAACATATCTTAAAAATACCTATATTCAACAAACTTAAATTCTTTAGGATTTTACCATTGACCCAAAGCTACATCTTGATGATAAACAAAACAGTTTAATGAAATGACAGAGATTTCATTTTAGACAAAGTGCTTGGTAAAAGACAGGTAATGATAGAGTGAATAACAGCACTAAAATTCAAAAGAGGCTGATGGCCTGAAGGAATATGCAAGAATGTAAAAAGCAGATTTACAAGGAGGTACTTAAGGTGCTTAAGGGTGCCTGGCCTTAATGTCAAACACTCAATCAGTATTAATGGCACAGAGCCAAGATGGTCAACATGTGGTTCAGGACAATGATTCTCAACCCTGATACCCTTTGGAATTGGTGAGCTTTTTAAAAATCCTGATGCCTGATTACCTCTCCAGCTAATCAAACTAGAATCTCTGGAGACTGGGGCTGATAATCTGCAAGAAGTTCCATGTGAATCTAAAGTGAAATAAGCATGCTGCCCTCCTCATGGGGCAGTCCAAACTTAGAATATCTTAGAGAGAAATACCAGTATCAGAGCACATGCAGCGCGGCTCCTGACTATGAACGGACAGCAGGCTGTGAAGTGTGAGTAAGTAGGGATGTTTGGCTTGGAAAGGGAAGTTAGGGTAGACACCCTTTCTTTGAATATTGAATATTGAAAGACTTGCCAGGTGGGGGAGGACACGTTCGTATAGCTGCAACCAAGAAATACCTAGATCCAGACTTTAGTGATATCAGAACGAAATAAGACTTCCTACAGTCTTGTCCATGAATGGAGTGGACTTCTTGAGAAGGAACACCGCTCCCTCCTCCACAAAAGATATTTTGCCTTACATAGCTAAATAACGTTGTTAAAACAAACTGTATTCATTTTGATAAAATAATAAGCTAATTTCTGACAACATAATAAGGATAAGATGCTGCATTACAAGCCACTTTTTTAAAAATTGCAAGTAAGCTTCAACAAATAGCATTAGCAAAACAATCAACCAATTATCAATATCAATTTTTCTGTGCTGATTAGTGCTAACCCTTTTTTGAAATATTGTTGATATCCAGTGGTGATTCTTTTTTTTTTTTAATTTTTTAATGTTTATTTATTTTGGAGAGAGAGAGAGAGCACAACTGGGAGAGGGGCAGAGAGAGAGGAAGACACAGAATTTGAAGCAGGCTCTAGGCTCTCTGAGCATTCAGTACAGAGCCTGATGCTGGGCTCAAAAACCCGTGATTTGCCAGATCACAACCTGAGCCAAAGTCAGACGCTTAACCAACTGAGCCACCCAGGCATTCCTCAGTGGTGATTCTTTAAATAGTTTTTGTCCAATGGCTGTCTCAGCAAATTCACAATTTAAAATTTTTCTATTTAACTTTCTAACAAATTTACATCAGGCAATGATGATTCTCATAGGTTGCTTGAAAACATCTTTTGCTTGCAGAATGTATTTTTTCATCCACTTAAAAGAATTGTTGGAGTAGACATACAAACAAATCTACAATTTTAAGGTTGAATCTTGTGTTTAATTTGGTAGTACCTGTTTCAGTCATAAAACTAAAAATTTTGAATTTCACTTAAAATTTGCCAAAGATCAAAGAATTCTCATAGTAGTTCTTAGTATATTGATTAACCATAACTACTGATAGAAAATTATTTTAAATATTATGAGATCTCAGTGATATTTCAAACAAATAGTTGTTGTTGTTTTTTTTACATGAATTGTTTTCTTAGTGTTTAAACAATATCAGTTGTCTCCAAGTATTAGTATGTGATTCAGACTCCCACATCCCTGGGGTTAAAAACAATCCAAAGCCACACAACAAAAGGGCTATCCACAGTTGTGACAGTTCTTTGCCTTTGCCAATGAAGAAAAATGCTTCAAAAATATTTTTCCCAAGAAATTATCAAAAATCAAAATTTTGTAATTTTTCCATTTTGTTCCAAATACACATGTAAAACCTATTTGCATGTTATACCAATTAGGGGTTTTTCTATGATATCTAGGGCAATAAATGCATTGCAGAGATTTTCTGGAGAACTAGAGAAATTCAGAATAACTCAGATTAAATTTGGCAAGTGCATTCATTTTAATGCACACTTGTTCATTAGTTTCTATTTTATTTAACTCAATATAATTTTTTGTTTCATTTGTATAGCCAACCAGATTAGAATTTAAATACTATCTTACAGTCAAAAAAGTTATTTATGATTCTTTGGGTCACTGAATGGAGTATAGACGACTTGGCCACAGAACTATGAGCTTTAATAGAGAGTTTGCTAGCTCCACCATAGCTTTGGAATCAAGCAGACCACACCTGGATTTGACCCCTGGCCTTCCTACTTGCTGGCTGTGGGTAGGGAATTTACTTAACCTCTCTGAGCCTCAGTTTCCTCATACATGCAATGGAAAGATGAATACCTATCTTAAAGATTCATTATTAACCCTTAAGAAAATAATTCTGCAAAGTACTTAGCACAGTGCCTGGCCCATAGCAAAGTGGAGATCTTCAAAATGCCAATCCAGCCAAATCAGCAAATTTCACTATCACCTGAGAGATGGTTAAAGAAGTAAATAGCGAAGGCTAAATCTATACATCCCTAATATACCCTCTGTGGGATGAAGAGATGATTTAAATGAAGTCTTTTTGAGAAGCATAAAAATTATTTCTTGATAATAATTTAGTCCCCTTAGTTTTGGACTTCTTTGTTCTATTGGATTTAACTATATGAAATTGCCAATATTTGACCATCTGACTCATAAAAACTTCAGTTTCATACAGTCAGCCTAATAAATAACTATTGCATATAAATGAAGAGAAGTGTGGTCCTGCTCTTCTCGCACAATTTGTATCTAAAATCAGAAATGTAATGTTGCTTTAAAAAATATATATGAGGTACAGTATAGGCAGCACTTTTTAGTGCAACGGACTTGAGATTAAATCCTAGTTGACCCACTATCCAGTGACTTTTCAAACTCTATAACCTCTCTCACTCTCAGCTTCCTGTTTATAAAATGGAGATCTAGCAATGTCTGCTTTACATGGCTTCACTGATGATGAACTGAGACAACGCATGCTAACACATCGTGCATTATCATGATTCATGATGGTGTCCATTGACCGATACTCACATTCAAATTGTATAAAGGGATTAACACTGTGGAGTGGCTTTTAAGCTTTGTTTTTCCTTGTTGGTATTTTGAGATAGTAATGTAATAATTGTGTTTCATTAACAGAAAAAGTTACAAAATACTGTGATGAGCAAGGGGTTTGGTATAAACATCCTGAGAACAATCGAACCTGGTCCAACTATACTATGTGCAATGCGTTTACTCCTGAGAAACTGAAGGTAGGTTCTATTTCAAACTTCGGTATTGAGTGAGGTTGCCATTATTCTTACATAGAGATATATGCATAAGTATAAAACACCTGCTACCAAGAAGCTAACCTATTTTATAGAAGGAAATCAGATAATGGCCTGTAAGTTTCTAGGGACTCTATGAAGTAGCTTTATAAAAAAAAAAGGACATTTTCCTTCCTGTTTGGCACCTGGTATCAAAGAGTTCCATGAGCATAAAGAATCAGGCCATTTATAGTGAGGGAAACAGTGTCCATGGAAGAGATGATGCAATTCCCCATGATGTCAGACATTCGGCAGCATTTCCAGGAACTCTCTAAGATCTCTCTTCTATTAGAAAAGTTCCAAAACTAGGGATTTTTTTCCCCAAGACATAAAGTGACAGTTTCCCGTCTTCTCTGCCCCAAGATGCCTGTTAGAGTTTTACAATCAGGACTCGAAGGAACCCTTAAAATGGGGCTTCCCATCAGCCTATAGATACAGGTGTGGCGGTTTAGGTTATTTTCAGTGGAAGTACTTTTGTCTTATTACCTGTTAAATATTTTTAGTATCATCTCTGCTTGGAAACATTTAAGCCAATGGGAATTGGCTTACTACTCCAAATGTAAGAGGAATCTGAAAAAAATCGCTAAGCCCACAATCAGCCTCCTCTCCCCATTGAGGTGGGAGAAACGGTCAGTGTTTAACCATACAGGATATCTCTGAGCAGCCCTGGTGACTGCAGCAGAAACCTATTGTTTCCTTCAAAGATAGGCCTGTATGCTAACTAATAACTGAGTTGGAAATGAAAAGCACATTAGTGCTTCTGTTTGCTACAGAGAAGATTTAGAAGTATAGAAAATTTTCCTTTTATTAAAAACAAAAAAAAATAGCAAAAAACAAACAAGGTGAATAGGTAGATTTGAGACCAGTTGACTGGAGATCAGAGGGACATCTTGTTACAGACACAGGCTGAGGGCACCAACACTGGTTATCTCTTCACAAATTACATAGTGGCCCCTGAGAATTAGATGAAAGTCTACATCCTAATGGAGAGCTATTTACTTAATAAGGTCTGACTGAGATAACATGTCACTGAGTAAGGAATTCCTGAATGAGTGCTAATTATGATTTTCCAGAAAAAACTGTAAGCCTGTTAGCCGAATTGTTATAAGGAGTGCATATCCAAATAAGTAATTCTTCGTGCTGCCATATTTGACCTCATTCTAGCCACATCTGAGATAGAAAGAAAGGATTTTAAGAGTAAATTTTCCCCTCGGGGCACCTAACATAAGGATTGAAATTCTTTGAACAAATCTTCCATCTATATACAGGCAAAAAAAAATTTTTTTGTTTTGAAGAAAGAATCTTAGAATTAAAAAAAAAAAAAAGCACTTCTCAGTCTTAAGAATGACACCAAGAATGGCAACTAAATTATGAGCTGTTGGTTTAATCTTACACATTTAGATAACTTTATTTCAGAAGAATAAATATTTTTTAAGGTCGTCTGGAGGCAGCTGAAAGAAAATAAATGATAAAAAATTTTCTTAGAAATAAAATATACAGAGATAAAAATAAAATAGTGACAGAGGATAGGGGCATGAGCATATATCTAAATTACAAACAGTACTTTCTATGGCAAGGGGATTCTACATGTTGAACTATTTAAAAGGAAGAACTCTTAGAAAATGCCACTCCTAGTTTTGTCTAGTGGTGAAGTGAGAAACATAACCAAAAAATGAATTGGTGGGAGAAAAGACAGGAGCTGTCTGCTTTCTTGCAAAGATTCCTAAATACTTCCTAAGAAGAGGCCTATAAGCTATTTCGAAGTCTTTATCATAAACTCTAGATATAAACCAATGACTCCAACCTTAATTATCATTTTGGCAAAGATAAAAAGCATTCTGTTAGGAGAACAGTATCAATGAAAATGGCAAATAATATGTAAATGCCTGGTCAAGTGGTGCAACAGCCACAATTCAGGAGAAGCTGATCAGTTTATTTTGAAATTCTGACTCCTAGAAAGGCAATATTTGTTTCTGTCCAGCGATAATGCATTTAACCAAACGAAGGACTCTGCATGCTCTGAGAGCCTTTTAGCGGAATTGGTATTTCAATATCAGGCTCTTCACAAGGAAAGTGACAAGAATCAAACGCAGAAGGGTAATGATTTGTACATAAATGCCACATTCTCCCAGGAGGAATTAAAAAACTTCATAGAAATTATCCAACTTATCTATACTACCTTTGTGTTGTGCGTTCTATTGATTACTAAGTGGTGTCAGCTTTTGCTTTATGTTTTTGTAGTTCGAGTTGGTATTATTAGGTGAATAGAAATTAAAAATTGTTTTATCTCTCTGACTTAACTTCTGGACCTGTATGATATTACACCCATTTTCTTGTGGTTAGTGTTTATCTAGATCATCTTTTCCCTATTCTTTTATGTCCCATATTTCTGTATCCCAGTATTTAATGATGTTTCTTACAAGCAGCATACAATTATTTTAAAAATCATTTAGTTTGACCAAATTATTTTACAGATAAAAACTACTAAGATCTAGAACTGGCTGACTTATGACGGTCACACAAAGACTTAATCATTAATACTCTGAGTAAAGAACAGCTCTCATGACTCCAGTCTTCTATTCTTCCCACCACATCATGCGAATTCTAGCATAACTGATAATCTTACATTATTTAACCTGTTAACCCCAAGTATTATAACTCAATATAATTTAATTCTCTGAAATATGTTAGAATTGTGGTAGATTTTTTAAAGGAGGAGAAAAGTTGTTGAATTACACTGATATTAAAATTAGAAACTATATTCCCTCCTCTGTTATCACTTATTTGCCTATTTAGTTTTATAACTGTTTCATTGTTGTTGTTGTTCCAGAATGCATACTTTCTGTACTACTTGGCTATTGTGGGTCATTCTCTGTCGATTTTCACCTTGGTGATTTCGCTGGGGATTTTCGTGTTTTACAAGTAAGTACCCTCATAGCATCTGCTTTTTATTTTCTTATTTAAGCTACTGAAATAAATGGTAAACTCTGCAAGAGTTGGGGGAAAGGTGATCTTCTGCAGGCCACAAGATAAAAGCAACACCAGGAGTCATGAAGTAGCAAGGAAAATGAAATTAATTAAAACTCATTTTAACCCTATCTCTGAGGAAAATAAGATGGATTCATATAATTCTCAAAGGCAATATGCCTTTCCCAAAATGGAACAGTCCTGTGAGCTCATAGGGACCCTGTGTTAACACGTTAAAGTCTCCACTTACCATCGTTAAGTTTGCAGGAAGTATTCAGGAGAGGCTCTTCTTCCTTCTTTTACCCCATGCTAAAATACGGAGGTCATGGCCAGAAGTTCAAATGCACCTAATTATGAGCTGTGTCACAAGTGGATTTGGCTGGTGGAGAAATGTGGCTAGTGAAGCCATGATAGTGTTTAGCCAGAGAAGGAAGGTAAGGCTCCCTCTGGCCTTGACTTGCTCAGCCAGGACCAAGGAGAATCTCTGGAAGAATAGTCAAGTGTGGATGTTTTGCCCCTGCAAACCTGGCATCATCCACCACAGTTATCTTCTAAGACACCGTGAGGAGTAAAATCCCAGTAAGGTTTCTATTCCAAGGCTGTGTCTGTGCACTTGATTGCATTGTATATGGCAAAATGATTGTGTTGGTAAAATTGCTGATTTGGTATTAATGGAGAATTTGAAAATCTGAATCTATTTTTTTCAGGAATGACTTCACAATGCATGTGAGACAGTAACATATGTTAAAGTCAGCCCTAGAAACGTCCTAAATTTAGTGTAGTTTCCTTAAATCAAAGGCAGGAGGCGCTACATTACTCTTTCATGAGAATCCTGACTAATTTCTACGCTACAGAGCTGCCTCCTTCAACTAATACTTTTTTTAGTTGTGGTGGTATTATACGAATGGTAAAGAAAAGCTCCTTCATAGGCTCAGACTACAAATAATCTTCCACACTTTACAGATGTGATAATGTAACTAAATATACAGTGATTCACGTATAGTATAACAGAATCTTAATTTGAGTTTTGTTAAAATATTATCATGATAATACTAAAGAAGATGAAGCCCTGGGGGAATCACCTGTAAACATGCCCTTAACACAACTCTATTATTTTTACCTTGATCCTTTTTCATCTTTGCCTTTATCTTATACCATTATCATATTATGTCTATATCTTATATAGTCAAGGCTCTTACTCTGAAAGCAATGTAATTGAATAGCAATTTTTTATTAACTGCATTATAATTATTAAATAACAATAAACAAATAATAATTTAAATAAACAATGAGCTCCTTCCATATATGGTTTCACAGGAGAAAGATATAAACAAAGCAATAAGGCATAAGGGATCAAATACTAGAATTAGAATAGAAGAGTATTTTCAATTATAATGATCAGAATACAGCAGAGTAAACACACACCATGATTAATCTTGGAATGTCTATTCATTTTTCAACAGCACTTGACCACGGTGAATAAATACATCATCATGGCTCCCATACAACTTTGATTAAAAAGTCTGTCACTAAAAGTCTAACCTTTAAAATTGTTAATGTTACCATAAAAAATTGAAAGAAAAAGCCCGCAAATTTGTAATGGTGCAACTAATAAGTGTATTCAAGACTTTAAAGATAAAAAATGTTCAGGGAACACTTCTTATTTCTTTATTTCTCCAGTCACTTAAATAAGTGATGAGATGTGACAGCCAAATCAGTAAAGAAAATAAGATTATTCTTTCAACACTCAATCCTGTATTAAGCCACTGAAGATGAGTGCTTAAAAGCACAGCATATAAGAAAAGTAAAATATTTCTCAACTCCAATTAGACCCAGAACACAACTAATCTGGCTGAACCCATGAGAGAATTTGGGGGCAGATTGACTAGAAAGCCCCTAATATTGTCCTACTATCTCACAGTTCCAAAAATCTGCCAAACAGCAACTTGAACCTTGGGAGGAAAACCAGCTCTTATGGATTTATAATCCGACTATGATAATGGGGAGATATAAACTGAAACAGCTTGTTCTCCAGCACACACAACAAGAGACAAATAGGATATGAAAAATACACATGCTGAGATACCAAATATTCAGATCTAAAAGCAGTCACACATGATTTTTATACTTGTTCTTAATTTTATCTTAAACCTGCCCAGACTAAAAATATCAAGGGCATCAGTGTTTTTTCTTAAAATTAAAGTATGTTTCTGAATCTTCAGATTTTTTTCTTTACATTTGCATTTCATAAATATTAAAAGAAGGTAATTCTGATCTATCACTGGATTTTATCTTTTAATTAGCAACATTCTCCCCAAATTGTTTTCAAATGTTCAACATCACCCTAAGGTCTTTATTGCATATTACAATGGAAGCTTTTATTATTTATGAGTTTAAGATGCATCATCTGTGTGAAACCTGAGCAAAAAAATAATCATCACTCCCTTGCTTAATTCTGCACTGCCAGGGTTGAGTTATTTTGCAAAATCCAAACAATCAATGTCATAAAATTTTCATGAAACCAAAATGAGAAGTTACACCCAGCTCCACTTTTCAGACCTAATGCCCCATTCATAATCATCCCATTGAAACTCACTCTCAACTCATCAAATGTGCCTTATAGGGTCTATAAAAAGAAATAACCCTGCAGGTGTCCTTCTCAAACCAGCAGGCTAAGAAAGCTCGCAGAGGAATTTAAAGTCACTAAATACACGGGAGGCTGTGGAACTGCCGATACGTTGCTGCTAAAAATCCGGGAAGTTACTCATATATACTCATTTTCTTTGCAGGAAAAATAATTAGGAGCAACAATATGGAGAGGGATTAAATAGAAACATCAAATTTATTCAGCAAGACTCCTCACTACTACATCCCAATAGTAAATGTCAACAAGAGAGTTAAGATGAAGATACCCTTAGGGAAGACAGGCTTGAGAAAGCCACATAAATGGACATTTATTTGTGTGCATTTCCTGACCATTTTAAGAAAGTTTGCAATAAAATTCACTTATCCCATCAGTTCCAGTTAGAATTTATTAATTGACATTTCTCTGGAATAATCCTAAATTACTCAAATAACTAACTGTTTTTTCTCAGAAAAGCACAATAGAACATTCATTATCATCCATTTTAACTGCTTGATACTCATGCCTTACTGATTGTTAAATTTGAAATATTAATTACTCTTGCCTGAAAGTTAATAGAGATATATGTCAGAAGATGGGGGGGGGGAGGGAGTCCTTATTGCATTACATTGTCCACATTACATTATATTGGCCATATCAGCACAAAAGGAGGTTTTCCACTGGGACCTTCCAGAAGCAATTCCGATTCCTCTCTGCTCAGTCAGCACTCACTATTATTCCGTCACATCTACATAGTGGATGGATAGGTAACACTTTATCTTGTATAGCATCCACTATTATACATCTCTGCTGCCTTCCTATTGCTCCAAAGAAACCACTAAATCAATGGCACCAAAGATAATCTCCGTTCTCCCAACCCACCCTTGACATGACAGGACACAAAAGATATCTGCCAGTCATATCTTGGTAAACTGTTCACTCATAGAGTAGTAGTAATAGGAAAAGAAGCAAAAATTATGATCGAAAGGGGGTTCCTTAAGGATAAAGATTTTATGCTAAATCCAAAGGTATAGAGTTTCCTGTCAGAGAGGAAAGATATAAAGTGTACTGGGTTTCAAATTCTTCCAGGAGTTTTAATACAGTCCATTACATGATTCTTTCCCCACCACCTCACTTGTCTGGCCCATTGTGAGCAAAATATGATAGTCAGGTAAAGAAAAACTTAGCGCTACACTGAAAGACATGACTGCTTGTACGAATCACAACAGTTATTCCCATGGATGTCCCATGCATCCACCAGTAAATTCAAAACAACTTTTACTTGTTTTATTGCTGGCTTCCTTCCTTATTTACTTTGAAAGTGACTATAATTACACTGTCTTATATAGGACTGAACACTGCTCTTCCTTATCTTGTGATATTAGACTGTTTTATGCAATATGCAAAACTCAAGGCAAATATTAAATGCCTTCTCATACAACTACAAGCTCCCCCAAGAGAACACACATACATACATAGGGTCCCAATTACTTGAAACAAATAGTGTGGCTTACTTCAAGTAAGCTAAAACCATGAAAATAACATCTAGCTTTAGTCTTAAAGTATGGCATCTTGAGATTCATACCTAGGTAAATCATTATCTCTTCCTCACATTTGAGTGACACTTTGGGCCAAGACAGCCGTTGATTATGTTCTCTTACCCTCGCACTATTAGAGAATCTGTAGTACTTAGGGTTCCTTGTCATGCAAAGAGTAAGCAATGTTCTGTCTATCTAAGTATCTGTTTCTTTTAATCAAGAGGAATGAAGTATAGCTAACATCAGGTTTGTGCAATTTTCTACCTGAGACCTTTCAGATCTGACAGATCATGTTCATTCAAGCAACAAGGTATTTGCCTTGAGAACAACCGAACACATAATTACTTACGTTAAGTTCAGTTACCCTCCTTAGCATCCTATACCTCTCCTTCAGAACAGTAATATAATAAGAGTAAATAAACAGTTATTTAGCATATAAGGTCTCTGAAGGCAGAAGCTCTCTGTTTTGTTCACCCATATATCCCTAGCAACTACCAAAGATCTGAACCTTTTGGTAACGTGTGTTGGATTATTACATGGGCACACAGTGATATGTGTTGGGTTACTGAAGGAATTTTAATAAATTTTAAAGTACCTCTAACTTACTTCAAAAAGCTGAGTGTAAATGTCATCAAGTAAGTGTAATAAAAATGTTTTAAACTCAATAAGGAGAAATTACATTGAAACTTTAAGACACAGAAACTGCTGTTACATACCAGTCATATTCTTCCTTTGAACCCTAATAGTTTATCCAGCTTTAAACCCTCATTTTCTCATTGTGTACATAATACAGTACTGCATATAGGTTTTAGCTACTGTAGAACCACAGCATAATGTCTGATATTAGGTAGTTATTACCTATAGTAAGGACTTGGCAAATGTTCAGTATGATTCAAAGTATAAGATATGACACAATCTAGCATTTAATGTAATTCTCTGATACACTGGAAAACTATTAACTGGTCACAGCTTGAAGAAGGAAATTGCTCTTATGTAAAGGTCTTTAATTTAAAAACATGAGTATCAAGCTCTACAAGGTGTCAAACACTGTTCTAGGTACACAAAACAAATCCGTTAGCACCCCCACTCTAGTGAGAGAAATGGAGAAAATAATAGGCAACAAACGAATATATGATATGTCAGGAGGTGGTCTTAAGAGAAAAAAATAATAAAGTAAGGATTAAAGGACCAAGGAGTAATAAGCTAGAAATGGAGGAAGTAGATTTTTGGTTTACACAGAAAAGCATTAACCAGTCCTTTAAACTAATGTTGTATATCGGCAGACTATTGAACTCTACCTGGTCAAAAGAAAACCAGGCATGAGAATAGTGGCGCTGTATGATGCATTTCTCCACAATTTTTAGTTCTGGATAATGTCAACTGTTGTTGGTTTAAGCCAGGCGGAATCCAGTAATGAGACCACAGATATTTGCCCCCCAGTGAGAAGAATTATAAAATGCTATTATGACTATATGGAAAATGGCAGGTCACTGGTTTAATGTGCCAATTGCAATATTGAAGAGTTTATGCATTATAAATGAGTATGATGTTTCCCATAAGTAATTTGTTTTCTTTTTAAAGCCCTAAATCTGCAACCTACCTTTATGGTACTATTATAAAACCAATTAGGTTCGGTTTATTTAATAGAGTTTTCTGCTGTCAAGTAAAATAGTACCTGGGTGGGTGTGTGTGCGCGCACACATGTGCAGACGTGTATGTTTAAGTTCTTCTCTAACCCATCCTGGATATTAAACTTCTGCATTCTATCCCTGATCAGCAAGTTGCAAATTTTAAAATATTCTGTGTTAACTATTTACTAATGGTTGTGCTTCCTGAATGTTGAAAGATGTAGCTACAACAATCAAAATATGTTTTAACAGATGCCCTCATTACTTAAATCGACTTTTTACTATAGATAATTGCATTCTCTTTTGACTTGAAATTTAGGAAAGCATTTTAAGTAAACCCAGACCATTCTCATATTTCATCTTTCCCCAGAATTTTCTTTTCAAAATTCCTGGAATTCTAACTTTTTTTTTTTTTTAATTTATTTATTTCTGAGAGACACAGAGACAGAGTGTGAGCAGGGGAATGGCAGAGAGAGAGGGAGACACAGAATCCGAAGCAGGCTCTAGACTCTGAGCTGTCAGCACAGAGCCCGACGCGGGGCTCGAACTCACAGACCGTGAGATCATGACCTGAGCCAAAGTCGGCCGCCCAACCGACTGAGCCACCCAGGCGCCCCTGGAATTCTAACTTTATTCCATGAAGATTTTTTTTTTAGGAATAGTTACTATGATCAATCATTGGCATCATTAACTGAATATTTTAGGTTTTCACATTATGCTAAATGTCTTTTGACTGGATCAATTATGGTAAATGCAAGATTTTTATTCATCTTGGATAATCATTCCAATTTTGTTATAGCCATCCGGCAGGGCTGTCTCCATTTGCATCAAAAAGTGAAATAGGGTATCCAAACTAATGTTTATTTATGTGATCATTCACACAAATACATATGTACAAGCTTATGAAGTGGAGGAGAAAGGATCGAAAAATCCAACAAATTGTTTAGTGTCCACAAGGTGGGAAATGGCTATGCCAACAAGCAGCGGCACTTGGAGGGGTTTCATCAGATCCAAACCACAATACACCTCATTATGAGATCAAATTTGAGCCTATTTAGAATTCTGTGCCTGTGTCTGAGCTCCACCACCAGGATGATGTGGAAAGGGAGAACCACAGAGTTGATTCCAGTTGGAATATGAGAAATAAGAAGACGTTAGAAGAAATGGCAAAAGAGAGAATAATGGAGACTTAATAAAGTCTGTGTCTGTGATGGGTCGAGGACATGCATTCAGTACTTTATCAAGAGCAGTCTTAGTTCTGACTTCATGCTCTGTTATCCACACAATTTCTGCCTGGTTACATCAATGAATATTCAACTTTCCATCTGAAGCACACTCCAAACCCTAATGCTTTCTCTTGTAAGAGTCCTTCTCTTAATTAATTTCACAACATTTGGTATAATTAAAAGTGATTTTATCACTCACTCTTTCAGTTATTGTATGAAGTCACCCTGAGGACTGAAAACTATGAGCTACCATGACTAGAAAACTGTTTTTAAAAATCAGGCAGAAAAGTAGTGATGAGTCTTAAAGATGAGACTAGCCTCACTTATTTCTATATGTCTCTCGTCTATTGCTAAAGAAAACAATACAAATATTACCAAAAATTTTTTTGCCAGGTATGTCAATATTTTTGGCACTGGTTAATGCTTTCTGTTACTTTTTCCTCCAGGAACCTTGGCTGCCAAAGGGTAACTCTGCACAAGAATATGTTTCTGACTTACGTTCTGAATTCTATGATTATCATCATCCACCTGGTTGAAGTAGTACCCAATGGAGACCTCGTGAGAAGGGACCCGGTAAACACTGCATGATTTGCTTTTGATTTATTCTTAAGGACGTAGTGCACATAAAGAGTACACATAAAGAGTGAACATAGTGCTATTGTTTGATTTAAGCACCTGTTTACATGTGTAATCATATTTACTTTTACAGTTGAGTTTTGCATTAAGCATGGAATATCATTTCTGTATAGTTATCGGAAGTAATTGCTATATGCAGTAGTAAAGGGCTGGGAATAATTCAATCATAACCAAACAAGAATTATACAACAAATCTTGAATTTTATACTAATCGAAAATTTATTCACATCTTGTAAACATGGGCAATTCAAGGTGTACTAAGGCAATGCCCCAGTGTGTCACTAATGGGTTACAGGTGTCCCTACATAGTAATTCCCCTTAGTGTCATGGCACCAGGCTGGCCTTGTGGCAGTCAATTTAGCCATGAGTAGCTATGCATTTACTCTGGTAAGCCTTATAAATACTGTCATAGTCTATGTCTGCAGGACTTGAAAAAATTTAAATGCCCCTAGCTCACTCACTCTCAGCTCCTAATCTCTGCTGACAATCCCCATTAACTGAGCTCAGCCATAAACTAGAGGGCAAGGAGGCCAGGACTGAGTTGTACAGATGTGTTTCTCCGGGCCCAGGGCAGTGGGAGCAGGGTGCAGAGTGCATTCGAGAGCACGAACAGATGCTATCCAGCACACAGGAAATGACCAAGGGATATTTTCATTTTTGTTTCTCTGAACTGTATTATGCAAGCATCTGTAGATAGCCTCATCTTTCAAAACTGGCATTTGACAGTTCTGCCAACCCAAAGACAAAAATGCGTGAAATCTGCCCAGAGCATGCATCCTGCATGACAGTGGCGTGGCATGGGAAAGCAGCTTAATTTGGCTTCTAAGGAATCCACAGTGTGTTAATAGTTTTTGCAGTGTGAATTATCCAGAAAGGTATGATGGTCCATATTTTAAGACCATGGTGTCTGTTATCTGAGACAGGCTTATCTTACATGCAGAATGTGATTCAATGGGTTCATCTTGATGAGTTTACTTTTTTTTAATGTCAACTGATCTTAAAATAATTTCATTTCATTTAGCCTTCCCAAGACCCTGGCAAAGGGTGGATACTATTCCCATTATTAACTGAATAAACTGAGGCTCAGTGAAAGGATGTGTCCTCTGTACTGTGGTTAGTTAGAGATGGGATTCACACCCAGACCTGTCTCACACAGAAGCCCATCCTCTTTCCTATAACCACATGAAGCTCTTGATTTATTTACTTAAAAAGGTGTGTTCTTAAAGTAATGGGCTCAGCCATTCCCAATTGACAATTGTCCGTAATTGGACACGTATACTATGTTTAATTAGGGCAGCTAACACCCACTAAGATGGAGAAGCAATTAATTAAGCATCTCTCGGAAGAAAAGACTCCAATTTTTGGTTTCCCATACACCATTAAGTGTGGAAATCCTGAGAAAGTTATACTCTGTATGGAGTTGGCCTGGAAATGGCACTTTGGTCACTAAATAATCATGGGAGCAATACTCAATCGCATTATGAAGTATTGTAAATTCTTGAGTAAACTCTTTCCTATCTCTCTTGAGGGGGTTTCATATCCATATATCATTCCACCAGCCCTCTCTCTGGCTGCTAGGGTGAAGGGGGCTTCTCATCCATTATAATAGCGTACTAAACCTATTATCTTCCTGAAATAGACTAAATTCAGGATTTTTCTGAATTCCCTATTGAATTGCTGAAGCCATTTATTTTTTTTAATGTTTATTTTTGAAAGAGAGAGACAGACAGACAGAGCATGAGTGAGGGAGAGGCACAGACAGAGAGGGAGACACAGAATCTGAAACAGGCTCCAGGCTCTGAGCAGTCAGCACAGAGCCTGATGCAGGGCTCAAACTCGGGAACTGTGAGGTCATGACCTGAACCTAAATCAAGAGTCGGATGCTCAACCGACTAATCCACCCAGACACCCTGAAGCAGAAAACTTTTAAAAATTCCCAAGGGCACAGAATTGCAAGTGATTGCTCACATGGTTGCTTCTAACTCTTGCCCTATAACTAACTTCCTAGGTCTCTGCACTTGGCTTCCCTAGCCCATTTATTAGTCTATTCTGGGTATGGAGGACTGAGGGAGGCTCTGTTGCACACATTAGGCATTCTCAAAATGACCTAAGTTTGAAAAACAGGAAAGAAGTTTATCTTGATGACATGACTAGCACCTGCTTCTGCCAATCAATATATTGTTAACCTAACTGACTTGTTATTTTTAGCTATGCAAGAATAAACTTCCTAGGGAAAAATTGTAAATCTTGAAAGGCAGAATTTAATCCAATCAGTCAAGTGTTGTTGAGCATCCAAAACTTGAATTTTAGTCTTCATGCTGAACTAAATTCATAGAATTGGGGGAAAATAGCTATTTATGACATTCCCTTCACGATCCCTAGCAATAGACTAAGCCTGATACGGAAACAGCTTCCTATGTCTTGCAACCATACATGTGGGGTTCAGTCCTTTGTTTACCTATTTCCAAGTGTTTGTGGGGTTTCTTAGCAGAGAACAGAGGAGCAAAAAGTCTGGATGAAAAAGAAGCCTCCTCTCCTCTGAGGTTAGACAAAATGAGAATAAGCCACCAATAACAAGTCACTGACGTGGGAAACGGGGAACGTCATAATGCCCTCTTTCACATTTCCAAAACTCTGTTTCTCCCAGAAGACAAAATTTGGAAATTCATACCTTTCACCAAATACATAAAAATAGTGTAGACTAAAAACAGATGACTACAGTGACAATGACAATGACACTTGGGCCCCCAAAACTAGGTCATTTGTTTTTAGTATGTTTTCTATTTGAAAATAGTCATTGTTTTCCAGTGAGATCTTGTTAAATCTTTTCTCTAACTCTCTGTATGCAAATAACACGGGGCTGCTCTGTCTAATCAGAGTTAGCTCAAGAAAGGGCAAGAAAGAACCCTCAAGTAGACATGTCTTCTATGTTCTCTATTCATCCTTGAAACTGCTTATTTAATATTTCCAAGAGAGACATTGTTCTTGAAATCTGTGCTGTAGCCCACCTTCAAAATACATATTCTGTCATTAATGCCTTCAGAGAAGCCCAATTTCTTAAGTATTATTTCCTATCCAGAGACAATGACAGTGAATTGCAGTTGAAACTATAAATTCAGGAATCAAGAGAGGAGAAATTCTTCCTATTGTGATAGGAAGATTTCTTTTTGACATTCTTTTTTAAATGTAAATGATATATTTACATTTACAGGGGATAAATAAGAACTAGGAAAAGTTTAACTAGGAAAGCCCTATCTTTCCTAAAAGTAAAGTTCTCCACTGCTAAAAAGGCAGAAAAAATAGCATCCAAACACTGAGAATCAGGTCATCAATATATTACTAACTCACATGCAAAAGTATATATTTAAATGTTACTTTAAATGAATCATTGGAAATATGACATTTTTCTTGAAAGAGTGACCTTCCAGAAAACATTAGATTAAGGTTGTCCATAGCCAAGAAGAGTGGAGATAATAAAAACCCAATAGAGGCTCCTGGGTGGCTCAGTTGGTTAGGCCTCCAACTTCGGCTCAGGTCAGAATCTTGTGGTTCATGGGTTCGAGCTCCGCATTGGCCTCTGTGTCGACAGCTCAGAGCCTGGAGCCTGCTTCGGATTCTGTGTCTCCCTCTCTCTCTGCCCCTCCCCTGCTCATGCTCTCTCTCCCTCTCCCTCCCTCTCTCTCTCTCTCTCAAAAATAAATACATATTTTAAAAAATTAAAACAAAAACAAAAACAAGAATAGACCCCCCCCGCCAAAAAAAAAGAAAAAAGCACAAGAAATTTTTTAAGAAAAAGAGTTACTGGAAATTGTCAATTACAATTCAAATACCAATTGAAATTACAACTAACATAAAAAATATAATCACAATCATAAATTAAAGAAAAGCATAGTTATCACCATTCCATTTATCTGTGATTCAGGTATATGTCTCCTTTAAAAAAACAACAGCAAAATATATAATTTTAAAGGCACTTTTTCTCTTAAGCAAACTAAAGGCAGAGTTGTGGATTATTTTTTCAATGTGACCCAATTCTCAGGTCACCGAATCAGCAGTTAAAAGGCCAAAAGATTTTCCTTCCCAGTGCCCAAGGGAATATATGAAAAAGAAAGTTATTTCTTGTAAAAGGAGGCTGCATCATCCCAGCGCTGTTGCACTACTTCTAGCAGAGTTTATTTTGTTGGGGACAAAAGCAAACAATGTTCTCACTCCACAGTAGGGAATCCCTGTGGGCCTGTGGCCCCCTTCCCATCAAAGTCGCTAGTTGCTTTCCTTGGAATTTTTCTGGTTAGGCAGATTCTCTCCTGTAAAACCAAGGGTGAGAATTTCATCCTTGACATTCTTTTTTAAAAAGTTAAACTCGAAATAACTCATGGCACAAATAAGGGCTGAATAATGCCTCAGCGTATTGCGTGATGTGAAAATTGCCCATTGTCATTTGTGTCATTTGAGCATTTCATTTCCATAATATCAAAAATTTCATTTTCTTGTTCTATCTGCTTATTTGATGATCTTCATGTAGAGAGTCAGGAGGCAGAATTAAAAGCATTGTTCTTACTGCATCTAAAGGAAGCTGGCAGCATACTTGTCATTTTCTAGGAAGAAATGTCTCTCTGAACTTTTTATCTGGGTCTGAAAGGGACAATACAGAGAGATTAGTTTTTACTGGGAATCTGGGCATTTTGCACTTCAAAAGCCAAAATAATTGAGACACATTTTCTATAGCCTCTTATATAAGTAAAGTCTGAAAAACAAAGTGGATTTCTCCTAATTTTAATTTGTTCAGGACAGTTGAGCCACCAGACTATATCAGAACTTCATCCTAGTCACAGAAAGATCAGTCTGGAATGGTTGCCTAGATCTGAGGCACCAGAGACAGATGAAACCCAGGGTGGAAACTGGACCCTCCTACCTAGCCCAGAGGAGGCTAGTGCAAGGGTGGGCATCTCCATGTGAGAGAGGGGACAGGGATAGCAGAGTTTTTGAGATGAGAGATCAATGCAGGTAAAACTAGATTGAAATCATCCACCTTAGTAGCCTGTGGAAGAAATTAGATTGGGAATGAAAAGTATGATGGATTTGAGGGACAATGCAGAGAGCGTGTTGCCAAGAAGTGGTAGTGAAATGAAGTATCCTCCTCTGGTCATGTATGCCATTTCATTTTACTCACGTGTCGAACAAATAAATAGTATTTTAACTAAGATTACATGGTGCAGAAAAGTATAGAGAATTTCTTTATTTCTTTTAAAAATCTATTATTTATAATTGACCCCTTGCTCATATGGATTTGAAGAATGTATTGCTAAATGGCTGTAAACATTAACCCAACCTCCGGTTTCTCTCATCTGGCCAATCTGGTTGGCTCCTCTGCACAGGAAATCAATGACTTGCAAATGGTACCTTATGACATGGTTTGTGTAGCGAGGCTTCATGTCAACATTTACTGCGAGTTTCCCCTGCTTTGAGAAGTTTATCAGGCATTTTATGCAGAACTTCTTATAGATTTCATTCTCAAAAGCTTCTAGTTGAGATAGAAGGAATTTTGTAAACACTGCTTGGTTGTACAAAGGGAGTTTGTACATTGAACCAGCTCCAATGGTTCATTGCTAGAATTGCTGTGCTTAGCTGGATTGCTCCAAACTGATCTTGCTGACCTTAGAGGATCTCAAATCCTGTAGTTCCTCTACATACTCACAGATTATTCTGCAATGTTGAGCGATTTACTGAAACTCACTTTCCTAATGTGTAAAGTGGAGATAATAATAGCACCTTCCTCGTAGAGTTAAGTGAACTGGTACTCTTAACATCGTCACAAACAGTCTGCCACATAACGACTGTCAACTGTCAGATATTATTACATATAGTTTCCCATAGTCATGAGGCCTTAAGTACTTGTCATTTTCTAACTCTGCACCTAGTTTCATTTCTGTGTTACACAGCATAGGAGATTGAAAACCCAGAGCATTTGTAAAATATTGCTTAAATCCAGAAGGACTAAGTGTAAAAACTGAATGCAGAGAATACTCAGAGGTTAGTAAGTCAGAAATAACCAAAAGGGTGGTGGTCTGAGAAAATAAAACTGAATCAGTCATGGTTTGAAAACTTCTAGTGAAGAGTAACATAAGATCCTCATTATACCATATAGAGAAAGACCCTTGAGGTAGCAAGCTGTTAATTTGTATTCCCTTGTTACATTCCTAACACTTTTTTCCATCATGTGTGTATCCTGCTTTTCTGTTTACTGTGGCTTTGTTTTCTGGACACTTCCAGAGTGCGTCCTTCGCCAATGTGCCAGTTATCTTCATCTTAGATGGGACTTTTATCTCCAGTGCTTCCCCGCCGCCCCCCGCCTTAAACACACTTAATCATGGCTACAGTTCCACAGATTCAAGCTCATTTTCTCTGAGGCTTTATCAGAAATCAGCCAGAATTGCATGACAGACTCACATTTAATTGAAAATGTTACATCCTGAAATTCCTCTGCAGAAAGATTGTGGTTCCTTCCTCACGGAGTTATTGAATGCTGACTTTCTGACTGGGGGATTCTTCTCCTTCATTCAGCTAGCTTTAAAGACTTTACGAGTTGACAGTTTTCAAGTTGATATGAGTGCCTTTTTGCTCCTCCATTTATCCACTGCACTGGAATCTTGACAAAAAGTACTGTAATTTTTCCTCATGAGGTTTTAGTATACATGTGACTCAAAGTCAGGACTTCTCCCACCGTATTGGAGTCTCCTGAACTTAGATAATTAGGGTTATCAGCACTGGAAGGCCAGAAAGTAACTAAAACAGGAGTCGGGTACTGAGGCAATTACAGCCGTCCCCTAAATGCATTCCAAGAGTGGCCCGTGGACCAACACCATCAGGATCCCCGCGGATTTGCTAGAAATGCAGAATCTCAGGCCCCACATTAGACCTTCAGAATCATAATCTCTATTACTAGGGCCCAAGAACATGCATTTTAACAACCTCTCCCAGTGATTTCGATGCATGCTAAAATTTGAGAAAATCACACCAATAGGAAGATCACTACTGTAGACTCTTTCATTATTTACATTTGAACTGGACCTATTTTGGAGGGATGCACTAGAAGAGGCTTTCAGGAACTCATACTCCTATAAGTAAACCATACCCACACCTTTTAGAATTTAATATCAAGGAGTAGATTAAAGGGCATTTTCAAGCTTGTGAGATATATGAAGGGATGGAGAGGAAAAGTTAAGCAATATTCCCCTTAGTTCTCCATGTATCAAAATCACCTTCTCACTTCAAGAGAAGAGCGCTGGGAAAATTACCAACCTAATCGAATGTCAGTCTTATTTGATCCATCCTCCCTGGTAGACAAACAAAATGTTTGCCCACAAATTCACAGCACTGTTCACTCCGGTTCCAAATAATTCGAGGAAGATCATGGAGATGCAGTCTCCATTCCCCAAAAGTTTGTGCCCATATGAGACAGAATAACCTACAAGAGGCAAAACAAGCCAGAGATACAGGGCCGGCTGGTGGCCTGTTGACAAACGTACGTATGTATGTTGGCGAGCTCTTCCTGGAACACTCACAGAAGAACAAAAATGTGATTTCTAGAAATTTATCAGACTCCAACAAAAATGACTAGAAAATCAGAATCCTTTTCATTTTGGCTTTTAGATGTGGCTAGCTTCTCTCTCTCCCACAAGGATTTTCTTCTCTGCAGTTTTACTCATCACTCCTTCCCATCTCCTAGTTCTTCTGGATGGTTTCACCCCAGTTTTCATCTGTGACCAGTTCTGGTGGTCTGTGTGGAAGTGACTAGAACACAGACAAAGTCCTAAGCCAGGCAGGCATTCACAGGAGACTGCATTGCCCCTCCAGGCCTCACTCCTGTTTCTCAAGGAAGCCCAACATTGCCTCTGAAGGTATAGAATCCCTCTCCCATTGGTCCTGGGCCCAATATGGCATGCTTCCCTGGGGAAACTGGAAGAAGACCTTTCCAGTATTTCCCGATCCACACAACATCCAGAGACACGCTCAAATGACACAAAACACTTCTTTGGAGTAGTACTATTGTAGCTCCACAAAAAAGTCTAAAGAGAAGTTGCTCTGAGATGGGCATTGAGGAGGGCACTTGCTGGGATGAGCAGGTGTTGTATGGAAACCAATTTGACAATAAATTAAATTTTTAAAAAGGTAATCAAAAATCACCCTCATAGGAAGATAATGAGACCTTGATTATTTAGAAATATCATTTAGAAATAAAAATACCTAAGGGCTCCTGGGTGGCTCATTTGGTTAAGCATCTGACTCCAGCTCAGGTCTTGATCTCAATATATGAGTTTGACCCCCCACATTGGGCTCTGTGCTGTCACCATGGAGCCTGCTTCGGATCCTCTGTCCTCCTCTCTCTCTGCCCTTCCCCTGCTCATGTTCTCTCTCTTTCTCTCTCTCTCTCTCTCAAAAATAAAAATAAATAAATAAACATTTAAAAAAAAAGAAATGAAAACACCTCAGAAAAGAAAAGTTGTACTCCTGTGATAAAGCAAGGTAAATGCTAGTTTGAAAAGCAGACATATTATGGACAGGAGAAACCTAGGATGAAAAAAAAAAGGTGAAAATCTTCGCTGAAACCTGAAATTTGAGGACATGAGAGGTCAGGCCAGATGGAAGCTACTTTTAAAATAAATAACATATCACATTCTAGAGAAACATTCTCATTTCTTCCTCTACACTTTGCACCTTTGGAATGCAGCTCCATGGTTGATGGGTGGGGGAAACAGATGACCTGCCTAACAGCACGAAATAATCAGTCACCTAATAAAGAAATTGATTTAAAGAACATAAAGTTTTGCTTAGAGATTTACAAATTATCCTCCTTAAAATGAAAGCCTAAAGAGAGAAGCAGTATAATGGAGTTGTATCATAGTAGGGGTGTTGGGTATTAACATTAGCCTATTAAAACAAAATTCTCAAATCATTACAATTATGCTCCAAAATCCCCTAATTCATCCATCGTGTACAATATACATTCCTGTACAGAAATGCTTATGCACATGAAAGTTTGAGGATACTTTGGGTTGTTTTTCTGGTCATCTTTCTCTGCTGGGAACTCATTCCTTGTTTAAAACAGCTTCCAGAATGCTAAGGGACTACTCACAAAAGGGAGAAAATGGCAGTGATAAATAACATCACTAATTTTCCACTAAACCTTTTTGAAAACTTTGTAACACTGATATTGCTTTAGATGGAAAGAAAAACAATAGGAAAGATGAAAAAGTAAGTCCTTGACTCTAAAAATGTAAAATAATTTACCTTTCTTTGATTATGTACCAAAATATTCATGTATCTCATTCTCCTATAACATGTCTCAAGACACAATCCACAACCTCAAAGGGAAGGGAACTAAAACGCTTCCCAACATCCCTCATCTCACCAGATCTAGTATCTCCCATTTTGTTTCCGTCCTATAACTGGGTTCAATAATGTTTATAATGAATGAGAAATAAACACTTCCAATCAGATCACAGAGAATGGGAACACTTGTAAACTTTTTCACATAAAACTAAAAGCTAATTATGAAAACCCTTCTCCAATAAAAATACTTTAAAACTATCCTGAAATCAGGGGTCCCTGGGTGGCTCAATCAATTGAGCATCTGAGTTTGGCTCAGGTCACCATCTCATCTTTGGTGAGTTCAAGCCCCGTATCAGGCTCTGTGCTGACAGCTTAGAGTCTGGAGCCTGCTTCAGATTCTGTATCTCCCTCTCTTTCCCTGCTCCTCCCCTACTCATGCTCTGTCTCTCTCTCTCAAAAATAAATAAAACGTAAAAAATTTAAAAAAATTTTAGTAATGAAAAATTGAAAAAAAATTAGTAATGAAAAATAATTTTAAACAATTAAAAATATTTTTAGTAATGAAAAATAAAAATACAAAAAATAAAACTATCCTGAAATCAAATTTCTTTCTCACAGTTGGCGGCAGACTGATGAAGGGCCCATAAAGCAGGACCTTTTTCAATCATTTGAGAGTACATTTTCTCTTGATTTTCTCTTTTCTAAAGAAATGCTTTTTGGAATGGTGGGGTGGGGAGAAAAGACTGAGTATATCTGACTCAGACAAAAAGCTTTTTTTCTTTTAATTGAAATGATAAGGGAAGCAGCGAAAGACATACTTTTAAATAGGTCTCATAGAAAGATGGCCATTGTAGAAAAATGTTTCAATTGCATCCATAAATAGTACTTCGATGGAGAGCATCCCTCTTCCTGTCACATGCAACTGAATTTAGCTGATAAATAAGTCTTGCATTTCTCCTTTATGAGAAAAAAAAAGTGACTATGGGTTTTACATGTAATAAGCTCAGAGGCCTTGAAAATTTCTGGATGATTTGCATGCAGTGTAGATAATTGAAAACTGTGAACCATTGTTACAGAGCAACAAGCAGGTATATTATCAAAACTAAACTACCGCGTTTATAGGTGACTATATTTTTAAATGCGTTATTGAAACATTATCTCAAGACTGGGACTGTATTAAGACAAACTGCAAATCGTGACGATAGGTAGTGTTTTCAGAAAGAATTTGGATGCCCAGTTTGAAGACCTCTGTTGTACCAGGGCTGATGGGTATAAATGACAGGGAATAGTTGACCTTGGGGTTGCTACCTTCTAAAGATCCCAAAACTGAGAAGAACATGACAGGTTCAGGAGAACACCACACACCCCACCAGGGATCCTGCCCAGCACTGTAAGTTTTCTATTGATGTCAATAGCCTAACCCCTTCAGACACCTGCAAGAACTATATGTCTGTTAGGAAAAAAGGACTCTGGAATTTATTTGTTAAATCTTGATTAAGCAGCTCCTGTTTGGGCACTTGAGAAATAAATTAGGAATTGAAATACTTTCAGGTGAACAAAATTAATAAACACTATCCAAAGCCATATTTGTTTAGATTTAATTAGCACCTACTGCTCACCTTCTGTATCAGTATTATGGAGTTTAAATGCTGTAGGTAGAGATAGGAGAAACAGCAGACACAAAAAGATGACCAGGCAGACACATATTTAGCAGTAATTACATGTTTCCTCAATATGTAATCTAAATGGCCATTGAGTAAAATTTCATAAAAAAAAATTAACCTGGTAAATTTAACCAGTATAGACTACAAATCCTTCTTATTCAGGGTTTTTTAAAATGTCTTTTCCTTCAAGAAAAATATCTAGAGATTGATTTATCAATTCCTCTTCCCTGGCTCAAGTAAATATAACTTTGCACCCTTCCATCTGTGCTAAAATGAACTGATGAGAAAACATTTTTAGAAGCTTCAGGGAAATATAAGTAATCATGCTTAATCACTCAAAACCACTCTGAACCTACAGTAAACTTTATTTCTACTTTACAACACGACTTAGAATTAAACTTGGCAGCTTTGACTTGACAGAGTTAATATTGAAGGTGAATCTATTCACCTGATATTCCATTTTACCAATGAGAGAGAGAAATTGCAAGTATTTTTTTGTAAAAGAGGAGAGGTTTCGGTCGCATATAAAATATATTATGAGAACGAACTATGCACTGGCTTGGCCCTTGCCAAAGATTTCCAGTGGACAAATCTTACTTTTGGCAGCACTTTCCTGGCCTTTCAAAACCCTATGTTTCTTGGGAGTAGGGTCTGTGCGTACAGCTGTAATCTTCCAGCTCAATGCCTGCCTTCGGTATAGGATGAATAGGCATTTGTTATACCACATTCCAAATCTACATTTCCTATGATCCTCCATCCCTATTCCCTTTCCTTTCCTCAATTATTCTACTCTAGGTTTTCTATGAATGTTAGGATTAAAAGTGCGATCCTTTTCAGAGGTGTGACATTTTAATAAGGAAAATGCTCTTAAGCTAAAGAAATGGAATTACGTGGCATTTCAGACATCATGAAGATGGTAGAATAAGTTCTCAGAGGCAAGATGATATTCCCTAGCTCCCTTTTAGACCTGGTAACATACCCGTAGGGCAAATGGTACCAGGAATGGTTCATGGTAGATTTTTCAAGGCCTTAGAGGTAGGATATAGGCTGTGACCCATTGTTGCTTGCATTGCTTCCATGGAGCAGGCTGATTTCCTTTCTACTTCTCAACCCGAAGTCCTTCCCCTGTCCCCAGCACAATGGAAGAACACCTCAAAACATCGACTACCTGTTCTAATGTTGGTCTTTTCTTAAAAAAAAAAAAAAAACCCAAAGCAGTTTTCATATGGAGGCATTCTTTCTTTCCCCCATTGAATGGCTCTTAAACACACTGGACACACAGTATCTTCTATGCTATACATATGGGAACAATTTTCTTAAGTGTGGTTGAAAGATTAAATTGGAGGGGCGTATGGGTGGCTCAGTGGGATGCTCAGAATCAAGCATCTGATTCTTGGTTTCAGCTCAGGTCATGATCTCTCTGTTCATGTGATTGAGCCCCATGTCAGGCTCTGCACTGACAGCATGGAGCCTGCTTGGGATTTTCTTTGCACCTCTCTCTCTCTCTCTCTCAAAATAAATAAACAAACATTTAAAAAGGAAAGATAGAATTGGAATAAAATCCATAATTGAGCATCTATCTTCTATAGAATTTTTAGGCTGACTTAATTTATTAGACTAAAGAAAATTTCTGCTCTGTAATTCCAATTCCATTTTTAATCACAGTACTATAAAAGCTCTTTATGCCATTTGATGGAAAACATAGATTTGTCTGATAAGTGTACCCAATTAAGAAAACTATAGAATCTGTTCCCTTGATAGTGACATTATTTCTCAACAACTTTTATGTTTTATTGAATTACGAACAGATAACCAAGACACTAAATGGTGATACAATTTATCTGAAGCCAAAGTAGATACTATTGCTTTTACTTCTTAGAATACATATCACTCACAGTAGAATTATCTCTTCATTGACCATATTTATGAAGAAAATAAAATAGAGCACAATTCACAAATTCCATACCTTTCTGGCTGGGAACATTTGTTGTTTTACTTGGGAGTGATCTAGTTATATTTGAACATGGATTATGTCTTGCAGTTTGGGAAATCATTACTGTAACCAAATTACAGTATTGTGACTGAAACCTGGAAGAATAGCCAAAAATCTATTTAGCTTATCTGATGTCATAGTGAATCTTTTCATAGCTCATGCTGCTAACAGAAAACCATCCCAGAATGACGTGAAGGACTAACCTGTGGCAAGAGGCCCTGTCTCTCTGTTGAGTACCTGGTTTACCCCATCCCTGAGGGAAAGGTTATAATCACGTCAGAGATAATATGACTATGCCTTATTCATCTTGATATTCATAGAGTTAGTATAGTTCCTGGCTCATATCAGGTGCTCTGTAAATGTTTGTTGAATGCAACAGAATGACCGTGAATATCTTGGGCACATGATTCTTCACTAGGAACCTACATTAGAAACTCCTAAAGTATTTTGAAAATACAAGAGGGAGATGAGGTCTGGTTATGCATATTTTGTAAGTGTCCCCCAGGCAATACAGATAAACAACCCTAGTTATGAACCACTGATCTAAATGATGACCAATTCTGTAAAATTTTAATAATCAACTTCATCATCTAGATATATCCAGTCATGTCCATGGTGTATTGGGGAAAAAATAATAGACTGGTGATTTTCAGAATTTTTGAGAACTTTGGAGCCATTTGTCCTCCAAAGAATATCTTACCCTGAACCCAAATATAATTGATCCTCATTATTGACAGATCCCATATTTGCAAATTTGCCTACTTGCTAAAATTTATTTATAAGTCCAAAATCCATATTCTCAGTGCTTTCATGGCCATTTACAGATATGCACAGAGTAGCAAAAAACATTGAGTCACTTGAAGTACACATTCCCAGCTGAGGTTGAACAAGACAACACTCTGTCTTCTTATGTCATCTCTCATAGCATAAATATCCTTTCCATGACCTACTTAAATGCCATGTTTTTCATACTTTGGTGCTTTTGTTGGGTAATTTTACTACTTAAAATAGCCCCCGAGCATAGTGCCAAAGTGTTATCATATTCCTAAACACAAGTCGGCTTTGATATACCTTACAGAAAAAATAGGTACGTTAGATGAGTTTCCCTCAGGGAAGTTATAGTGTTGTTGGTCATAAATTCAATGTTAACAAATCAACAATATATATTAAATAAGGTGTCTTTAAACAGAAACACATAAAACAAAGTTGTATATTGACTGGTTGGTGAAAATATTTTGACCAGAGCCTCATAGAAAGCTAACCCTGGATTTCCCCTAGGAGCAATGGCTCAGTATTTGCTAAATCAGTTTTTGCAGCAACTTTATAGAACTTAACTAACTGTGAGTGATGAGAATTGACTGTATGTAAAACATGAAGCCAAAGCTACTGTGGATGACACAGAACCACATCTTTGCACAGGGGTGTCATCTTCATCCCCTTCCTCTCCCTTCTTCCTCAAGTGGCAGCCATCAAAACATCTCCACTGGATTTCCTGACCCAGAAGCTATAGGGCTTTTAAATAAGAGTAGTGAGCGTCAACTGAATTTCTTATTTCACAGATATGTTTGAGTGTTGTGAGGATATAGCAAGTATCTCCTCAGCAAATACAAACTAATATAAAATTAAATCAAATAATTCCAATCAGGAAGGCATTCAGATGGGGGGAAAAATGCCAGTGCCTTTCTAGGCTAAATATTAATTACTTTTGGCATACCTGATGTCTTGAATTCTCTGTATTACTGTTCCACTTTGGTCAGAATCAGAAGTTGCTTCTATCTCTGAAAATACAATATTTGCTTTTTTGTGGACCCAGCTGGCTTTTCCCTATGTTCTATGAGTCCCAAAAGGACTGATCACATTGGATTCTCAGTAAATAAATTATTACTGCTATGCATTAAATAGAAATGTGCAGTCCTAGGAAGGTTACTGCAGTACTGACAGCCGTGCTATGGCTACCTTACTTAGGCCGTAATCAGTCAGATTCAAAATGTGATAGGGAGCAACATAATGTAAAGCAGAGCATGTGGTAAAATAATAATGCAAATAATCATCTCTAAAGTCTTAAATGCTAAATGTTGTTGTTGCCATTGTTGTTAGAGTTAAGCACCGCTAAATACTCTAGGTATTTAGGCATCTCGGGTAGTGTTCCTCAACCAGAGGCATTTTGCTCTATTTGCTAATGTCTGGAGACATTTTTGATTTCATGAATGGGTGGGAGATGCTACAGGAATACTGCTAAATACCCAATAACACATAGGGTGGCACTCCACAACCAAAAATCATCTAGTCCAGAGTATCTCTAGTGCCAAGATGAGAAGCCCTATTCTAAAGGTGACTATGAAATAATTTAGGGTATTCCGTAATACAATTGAAGTAATGATTATTTCTCTATAGACAACAGTGTGTAGTTGCTCTGATTCCCCCAGAGGTATGGCTCCTACATCTGCACTGAGTACTAAATAAGAATGCTATCCTAATCTCTGTGCACTAATACAGCTCTGTGGATCCCAATATAGAAGCTAAGCCTCCCATATGAAAACAAAACCACTCACATCAGTTGGGTTCAGCATAGCTCCTGGCTACATTTTTGAGAAACGTATCACTTGGTTCTCTCCTCTGTATTGCTAATGAGACATTACCAACAGATCAATGAACTTTAGGAGCATCATTAACAAGTTCTGAGTTATGTGCCTCATTGGCCACAGAAAAAGTCACGTGAAAAATCCTTGGATGTTCTCGAATATTATGGGCCTTAGAAACCTTGCAAGGAAATCAACCTGTCTAGTCTATATAAGTCACCAGGAAATCACCAATCAACAGGAAAAGAGCACTTTGAGGACTAGGCTTCCATTGCCCTGGACAGCTGTTTACCTGTAATACTGCTGCTCTGCACACTACCATTCCGACTTGTGGACATAGTGGGCGGCAAGTGTCCACAGATCCTTGGGGAGACCCCTGCAGGCTGAATGCAAATATTTTGGCTCATTTTTGGATTTACCCTCTGTTCACTGTCCATTGTGTGTTTTCCACTGACTTTCTCCATTTTTTTCTGACAGCTGAGCTGCAAGATTCTGCACTTCTTTCACCAGTACATGATGGCGTGCAATTACTTCTGGATGCTCTGTGAGGGAATCTACCTGCACACACTCATTGTGGTGGCCATTTTCACTGAGGAGCAACACCTGCGTTGGTATTATCTCTTGGGCTGGGGTATGTATTTTTTCCAGCCACCTTCACTTCTGTCTGCATATTTACAATCCTCTTCCTAGTCTTGGTCTCAGAGAAGAGTCAGGGGCCTAGGTCTTGTGAGGAATGATGGGACACAGGTGGGAGCAGGAGGTCAGTCTCCAAGAGAGCTCGCTAGAAGCCCGTCAACAAGTTCATAAGGACTGTGCCGGCATGGGGGTCAGTGCAGAGAAGGAGGGGTATGATTATGTATTTTTGTGGGAACAGACCCAACTAACAGATGGACAAATGTGCTCTGATTAAGAGAAGATCTGATTAGATCCTCTCTTCAGCTTTATTTATCACCTGTTTGTAGAGCAAAGGAGAGTCTCACATTTTGAATTCTGTGTCTCCTCCATCCAGACACCGCTCTTTTTCCCAAAACCATTCCTTCCTAGCAATCCATCAACAACTCCTCCAGTGAAAAGTCAGGGAGTAGAGCCCCACTGAACAATAGACATAAATAACTTCTTGGGACTCCAAGTGGAGCCTACCTGACACCACAGTGCATGGCAATGACTTTGAAAAACCTGTGGTTGGTTGCTTAAACCATGGCTGCTTCTGTACAGATTGACTTAGGTTGCTGAGGTCCAAGAGGCCACTCTAAAATTTCTCCCCTTCCCCAGGGATGCTAAGGTATGGTTCACTCTGGTGGAAGGGAGGGAGGGAGGTAGTGAAGCAGGGAGAGGGAAGAGGCTTTGGGACAATAACTCATGTAGCCCTATCAAAAAAAGACACATCCTGTGAACCTCCCAGACCAGAGGAGAATGCTGACTCTAGAGCCAAAGGCTTACCCTTATTCTCCACTAACAGGGTGACGATCACTCTTGGAGCAGGGGCTGTGGGTTGCCCTCAATTAAACCTGCCCTTTAATGCAGTATTTTGGGGGACCCCTAAAATATTGATAAAAGAGGAAAAATTTAATGACGAGAGAAAAATAATCCAAAGGCTTTCTAAATACATCACTCTTTGTATTTAAACCCCTACTCAGAAGGCATTGTCACCAATGTATGGGAATATGTCTGAGAAGTCATATAAGTGACCTAAATCTTCCATAATCTACACCACAACTTGCCCTATGCAATATTTGTGTCCATAACACCCTCCCTAACAGAAGTATATGCACTTTAACAAAACACATGACTTCAAACCAATAGAATAAGTCTATAATGTTGAGTTAGTGGGGCAGGTATTTGGGCTGTCTCGTTTTGAGCTGATGATGTTATGACACTTTGGTTGCAAGTAGCAGAGAATATGATTTTCTAATTTAAGCAAAAAGAGAGAAATTATCAGAATCTAGAGTATTTCATGGAAGTCAAGAGCTGAAACACAGCTCAGCTACTGAAAGACCAGACACACTCCCCCTCTATCTTTTGCCTCTTTTTTTTCTAAGCATATGTTTTAACCCTTCTCTTTCTTTACAGAACATAGATCACAGGGTCTCTGCTCCCCTAATCCTCATGGTAAACAAAAGCCACTCCACATTTTCCTGAGCTCACATTTTTCTGTTTCAGGTACACAGACACACTAGATAGATGTTCATCTCTAAGTCCCAATTGTGAGTAGCAGAACACGGAAATCTGATTGGTCCAGCTGATGTTAGGGGGCCAGTCATGGTTCAATAAATCATGACCAAGGACTCTGAGAGAGGGATATTAATAACATAATGCAGACATGTTTGGGGATAGGTGACCCATCCAGAAAAAAATGGGAGAGGGGTCTTTGTGAACCAGACAGCCCATCTAGAATACACCCCAAACCACCTCGTCTTGTGGGCTGCTCCTTCATGCTCCCCTCATTCTGTGACTTAAACCATACGGTGAGACTAGAAATCAGGCTTATGACTATCCTGCCAGTCCCACATCGAGTGCTAGGTTCTCTTGCTCTTCCTTGTCCTCAAAACAGGTCAGTATACAAAGGTCACAATAGCCTTTTATTATTTTTTTTCTTTTAGTTGTGTCCTGACCTTATCTTTCCCTGACTTTTTCAGCCTCACACACACCTTGTCAGAGATTTCTAGTCCTCCAAAGCTGATCATACCAGAAATCAACTGAATACAGTTTGATGCCCCCAGTAGTAATTCTGATCATCACAATAGTAATGATTGGTGCTGGTCAGATGCCTTCCAACTGAAGAGGTGAAAATAACATCACACTCCCAGCCACACACACACACACACACACACACACACACACACACACACACCATTTCTGTCTGATGTATTTTACTTATTTCCAATGAAATAAAATGTATGGCATATTTCTTGTACTGGTTTTGACTATTCAAAAGCACCTATCTGCCATACTCAGAAAATTTTCCACGGAAGCAAAAGGCTATAAATTTATTCTTGCCTGTGACATTCAGCAGAGATGAGGGCACCCTGGAAGGAACAATTTATAACTACTCTTTCCATACTGATGCATTGTGAATTAGTTATGAAACTTTTGACATCATCAGAGACAGCTCAATGAAGACATCTGCTTAACACGCATAAACAATTCAAGGGAAAAAAGGAACAAGCTGTTCAGCTGTATCAAAAAGAAGGGAATAAAAATAAGTAAAATATTTATGGAATACCTTAACCTTTCCTAATCAGAAAATACTTAAAACTTTATCAGAATGATTGAAGTGGAACCCTAAGGAACATTGCACTCAGTAAGGTGAGCATGGAATCATAAATTTAAAAGCATGAGGATTTGTACTTCCCCATAGATAGATGTTTGGAAAGATAGATAGTCAACCAATAAAGTTCTAAACTGTAATTATTTTTTAGCATGCCAGACATAAATCTATCTTTCTCTCCCCCTACAGACATCCACACCCACCCCCACACACACCCACACACACACCCCACACACACACTCCACAATTCCACCAAACTCTTTACCATCTCTAAGAACAAAATTGAGAGATGACCAGATAATGTATTTTAAAGCAATCGTTCTATCTTAGAACTTTAGACAAGTATTATCTAAATACTTAGTTGGGGGGAAAACAAGTAAAAGTACAACTGAAATGATTTCTCGAGAAAAATAGTGTCACAGAATCTTTAAAGAATTTAATGGAGCAGAGAAGACATTTCTACTGGATATTACTTTTATTGTCCTTTTGAAATTATTTTCACACCTAAAAAGTATCATAGGTCCCAAATTTTACAATGACATGAAATAAGGCATAACCTATGCTTTGAAAAGAGTATGAAAATGGGACAGCAGAAAATTTAGCCCAAGAAAACTACATCCTCAACTCATCTTTGTTTCCAGGTGATGTACCCCCCCCATCCATTCATTTCAGCTCTGAATAATATTACCACTCCAGTACCTGGAACAGATCCTAAAAATTATAAGAGGCATTATTAACATCACCCTCTGGCAGTAAAATACCTGGTAGTACAGTTCTCCCCAAGAGAAAGTGAAAGAATGCTTCTGTTGGTAGTGTTACTCCCTTACAGATCTGCACGGGCCACTTACTAGTTGACTTCTCAAATTGAAGCAGCTTCAAATAGTGAAGTTTAGTTTTCAAAAAGTCATTTCTTTTACAACCCTCTTCAGATTGATTCTTTGCCTTGCTGGGTCTCCTCTTGTTATAAATCAAAGAAGGAAATTTCCCCCGTGGACTTTTACAATGAACACACAGAATTTATCTAGTTCTCTAGAAAAAGAATCCTAGGGAGAAAGGATTATTTTTACTCTCACCAACTTTAGTGGAAGGAAGGGCTGTTACGGCTTTTGGGACCCTGGGGGGATGAGAGGAAGAGGAAGGAGAAAACAAACTGCATAAAAAGAGGCACCCGTGACTAGAGCAAGGCAAAGAGCACGAGGAATTAGCAGATATGGGGTCTATGCTCCTCTGTACGGTAAGGAACACATTTTCCTCTCTGCGAAATGATGTGGTGGGAGTGAGATCTCCATATGTTTCGTCTACTGTTTAATTCTAAAATGTAGGTTTCAAAATAAATCCAGAAAATGAATTTGTTTCTAAAACCCAAGTGGGGAAATGCTATGTTGGGACTGCTGTGAATAAAACACGACTCTGTTTTGTGTAAATAGTCTAACTCAAAGTGCTCTCAGGTCAAGCATTTAATCAGTGGCCCTATTGAATTATATGCTTCCTAGGTTAAGAAGCTGAGGCTGTTCTTAGATGAAAACATTCTGAGGCATTCTCTTTTTGCATATAACTCGCAGAAAATAAAAGTGTGAAGGCCTGGGGTGCCTGGGTGGCTCGGCCAGTTGAGCGTCTGACTTCAGCTCAGGTCTTGATCTTGCAGTTTGTGAGTTTGAGCCCCATGTCGGACTCTGTGCTGACACCTCAGAGCATGGAGCCTGCTTCGGATTCTATGTCTCCCTCTCTCTCTCTGCCCCTCCCCTGGCCACACTCTTGACTCTCTCTCTCCCCCCACCTCCCTCTCAAAAAACAAATGTTTTTTAGAAATTTAAAAAACATGTGGAGGTCTAACTCACTTCTCAGATACATTTCTTAATCTGATGATAATTTTGAAAACTCCACAAATGTCTCAACCAAATCAAACAATATTCTGTTGGGCAGGGGTACCTCTGAGGGAAAAAAATTTTTTTTTGTTTTACAGGAATCACAACTTTATTCTAGATTACATTGATAGAATGAAAAATGATTTTGAAAAGGCGTACCCTGACAAAATGCATTGCCAGTCACGACCTCCATCATTCCATTTATAAATTCAAAGTTGTATTTTACTAGCCCTTCAAGTTTAGTCAGGGAAGTAGAGGCGAAGCTGCCTTAATAAAGGTTCTGCAGCCAGAACTTACAGAGGGTAGGGAATGCAGTACTGCTCTGAAGTATTCTTGTGAAGAAAACAGGATCAATGTGTGTGATATATAAACAGACAGAAACACAAGACGCCATGAACGTCATTGAGTCGTTCAGAGCAATCAGGCGATTGTCTCCAAAAGCTATCCAGGTCACTTCCCTCCGTGGTGACCCAACTCCTCTTTATAGCAGAATCCAGTTCACACACAGTGAAAAGCTTTCTGAACTCAGCTAATAGTCATCATCATCATCACCATCATCACCACAGACAACAATGGTAGAATCATCAGAGTGAGAGTCATAATGTATCTCCCATCTTGGATGATTTTTACAAGGTTTTTAATCACCTAGAAAAAAATTCTAAAATTATAAAAATTCTAAAAGCACATGATGTTCTAACCAAGAGCATTTTTATCTGATTTGACCAACAATACTTTGTGAAGAAACCTCAGGGAAATATTTTGACACAGACATTAATATTTGCCACTGTTTTCGAAAATAAACTACCATTTTCCATGCAACCCTACTTGTAGCTTCTGACAAGACACCAGGTGTGATTTCCACTTTTTCACATTTTTAGGATTCCCGCTGGTGCCAACCACTATCCATGCTATTACTCGGGCGCTGTACTTCAATGACAAGTAAGTATTTTGGTGGTTTTTAAGTGAACATATTTGTAAATAAAATGTATTCGTATTGATATATTCCCTCCCTCCTTTTTCTTTAGCTGCTGGCTGAGTGTGGAAACCCATTTGCTCTACATCATCCACGGACCTGTGATGGCAGCACTGGTGGTGAGAATTGCTTTTTATTTATTTTGTTATTGTTGTTGAGGATTGATTTTTAAATCCATTATTAAGTGTTACCTCCTTGAGAGGATTTCTGTAAAGATGGATCTGTGTAGCTAAAAATTAGGCTAATTTAATGATAATCTATAATGAGATCATCTGTAACAATTTTGAGGGTTTTCAAATGAAAAAAATAATGTTTAACACAACTGGAGAAAGGGCTTAAAGTTCATTTCTACACCCACCATAACAAAAATATAGTTTTTGTTAAACAATGCTATAACTAAATGCTTCTAGTTGAAAGTAAAGGTCAAGAGGCTGAGGAATGGTAAAAAAAAAAAATGTTTCTGAGAAAGAAAGTGAAAAACCGCGGAGTCCATCTGCACCTTTTCCCCTGGTCTCTGCCAAATAAAACCATCTATCATTTCATATCTTTGGTCCAAGAGCCATCGTTGGAACTCCCTCTCGGCATGCACTTAAAGTATTTCAGGCACTTCTCATACGCTGCCATGCTGTTTCTAACACAACCCTTCGAAGTAGATACATCAGGACTGGTTTTACTCAGTAGGAAAACTAGACCTGAAAATTTAAGAAAACTCACCCCAAATCACATGGCTAGTAAGAAGTTTGAGGTAAGGGAGAAGTGACCATCTGCATCTATTTCCAAGCTCTTTCTTCCTACCCAACTTTTACTATATGGTGGCCAGCATCAGAACCATCAAATTTAGTATTTGAACATTAGTTTTCCCACCAACCTCAAAGACAATGTTTTCCTGGGGTGGGAATGAGAAAAATAAAAACAGTCTGACTCATACACCATGTTCTGCTCCCATATTGAAGAAGCATTCATTAGTAACCAGTCTCTCCAGCTCAAAGCCAATTTCTTCTGCCCTCCTCCAGAGCAGTGACGTACTTACCTGCCTGACAGTCCTCACAAAGATCCACCAATGTAGGTCTTGAATATTTCCAACATCTCAGAAGAGTTTATTTATTAATAAAGGTCCCTCTCCTTTACTGAATTTTTTGGAGCAATCATGTTACTTCACTTCCAGGTTGAAGAATCATTCTAAGCATTTAAAGATAAATTATTAATTAAAATTTAAAAACAACTTTGGTTTCAAAACTAATTATCACACCCAAAAGTAGTTTGGCACCCACTAGAATGGCTAATATTAAAAAGAGTGACCATACCTTGGCAAAGGTGGAGAATAACTGGAATTCTCATCTAGTACTGAAAGGGACATGTAATGAAGCCACCTCTTTGAAAAATAGCTTGGCAGGTTTTATTTATAAAGTTAAATGCATGCTTACCATATCAACAGGCAGTTCTCCGCCTGGGTTCTTGTTCAAAAGAAATGAAAACATATGTCCGCACAAAGACTTATGTGCAAATATTCATAGCATGTTTATTCATAATAGTCAAACTGTGGAAACCATGCCAATTTCCATCAACAGTAGAATAAATAAACAAATTATGTGTACTACCCATATAATAGAGTACTACTCAGCAATAAAAATGAACGAAATGTTAATATATCCAATATGGATGAATCTCACAGATATGTCAAAACAAAGAAGTCAGATACAAAAAAAGAATACATACTATACAATACTCCACTTCTATGGTAATAAATTAGTGGTTGCTTGAGGTGGAGGGGAGGGGGTTGTTGACCACAAAGGAGCAGGAGAGAGCTTTCTGGAGTGACAAAACGCTCTTTTCTTTTTGGAGTGGCTGTTACACAGGTGCATACCTTTCTCTAAACTTGTTGAGTACAAACTTAAAATCTCCATTTTACTGAATGTGCATTTTGCCTCAATGAAGTGATTGTCTTTAAAAAAGATGTTATGAAAAAGAAAAGAAGGCTGGATTAGCTATCTCCACTGCATATACTTTTCAGATAAGTGTTTTGGTCCTCATTTCACCCTTGGTTAAGCAGTCTTTCCTAAAGGGAAAAAATCTTCATAACATCATGACCAGAAGCAAGATTGAAAAGTGTCATCCATGATGCTCCTTTGTAAAACTCACAAAAATCAAAATAAAGAATAAACCATCCTCATTAGAATTGAACCTAATATATTTAAATATGCAGGAATAATATTTTCTCATTTGGGAAAAAAAAAGAAATGTTAATTCTGGTCTGAAAATGGTCTTTGGTTATACCGATGCTCCCAGCAAGGCTGAGCAAATTACACCATGTCATAGGCCATCTCTCATGACCTGCAGAGGTGACGTCTGATCCCAGGAATAGATAAACAAGAAGTAAGGAAAGCAGGAGCCCTTCAGTAGTACCGACATAGATGATTTGCTCATAACATCATATCTTTGCAGGTCAATTTCTTCTTCCTGCTCAACATCGTCCGGGTGCTTGTGAACAAACTGAAGGAGACCCAAGAGGCGGAATCCCACATGTACCTGAAGGCTGTGAGGGCCACTCTGGTCCTGGTGCCCCTGCTGGGGATCCAGTTTGTCGTCTTTCCCTGGAGGCCTTCCAACAAGACTCTTGCAAAGATCTATGATTTCCTGATGCACTCTCTGATCCATTTCCAGGTAAAGAAGCCAGCAGTGTATTTATTCAACTACTTGCTCAGTTAGTGGACATAGGGTGAACCATTTTCTAGGCCTCATATATGATTAGAAGGACCTTTTCAAAGATCTGTAACCTGGAAGGGATACGGCTTCTCTCTTTCTCACTGCCTGTTTCCCCTTTTTTTGAATCTCAAAACTGAAGAAGGAAACAGGGGGAGTATGACCTTTCAGAACACATCTTCCTAAGGACAAATATTTGTCCAGGGATGGACCCACTGCATGGTACTGAGGACAGAGCTTCTATTCCCACCACCTTTCCACCTTTCCTTCCCCTCTCCAGTATTTCGAGGGTCACATTTGTTTTTCCTTCATTAGGAGGAGTTTTGAAGATCAATGTCACCAATGCCAATCAGTTTCCCAACCTGGATTACTAGCATCATAGTCACCAATGCCATGAAAACATAGGGTAGAGAAGCACATGTTTCTATAAGTATGACATGCCTCCACTGGACTCCAAGCTGGAAGCTATATCCCTTTAAACTGGAATATTCTTGTAATGAAACACTGAATATGAGTGCTAGAAATTGTCTTTTCTTGAGCCTTGACTTGCTATTCCAACAGTGAACTGTTCCTCTCTAGGCTGTCTATTTATATCGATTCCTAAATAACATAATGCACACAAAAGTAACTTCAATTCTATTTTTCCTCCTTTTTTTAGGGATTCTTCGTTGCCGTGATTTACTGCTTCTGCAACAACGAGGTAAGCATGCATTTCACATAATACCGTTACTCATTTATATAAAGCCAGCACTTTACAGTTCCCAAAGGGTTTCTGTACACATTTCATTTGCTCTCACTCCTACCGTTGACCTCGCAGTGTTTCGTGACTTGCAGGATCATGTTTTTTCCACTACTTGAAGCTGCATCTTATCTATGTTTCTATGGTACAACTGCAGATACTATCCAGACAGGCAGCTAAGTTCTGTTTCCATTGGATGGCGCCTTAAGTTAGTCAGTACCTTGAGCAGCAATAGTGAAAGCAATTCTGGATTCCCCTCGTAGGAGAAGTCAGGCTCCCACTCCTTTGGAACTCCTCACTGGAGCAAAACGAACATCCAGCCAATTTGTCCTGCTTCATGACTTTGTTTGGTGCCGGTGTCATATCACTTATTCAATATTTTGAAAACATCCCTGCAGTTAAGTCTCAAAAAGCATTCTCAAATAATTAATTAATTATCTGAATATTTAGATCAGTAAAATCTAGAGATCCATATGGCCAGTGTTTTCAGGGGGGTTAGTCAAAGTTCCCTTTTTTCCAATGAAGTCTTGCTGGGACCCCAACAGTAAAACATAAAAATGGCACTGCTTACTGTCCCTGGAAATGCAAACTCATGGAGCCACTGTGGAAAACAGTATGGTGGCTCCTTGGAAAATTAAAATAGAAATATCAAATAATCCAGCAATTCTATTACTGGCTATTTACCCAAAGAAAATGAAAACACTAATTCAAAGAGATAGATGCACCCCTAAATTTATAGCAGCATTATTTACAATAGCCAAGATATGGAAGCAGCCCAAGTGTCCGCTGATGGAAAATGGATAAAGAAGATCTGGTATATACATACAATGGAATATTACTCAGCCATAAAAAGGAATGAAATCTTATAACGCATATGTTAATTAGACATAAGTCTAAGTCTTAGACTGAAGACCTGGGATAGAAATGAAAAAGACATCTTTTTGCTGCCGGCTGTTAAAGTGTCTCTCTTTGTTTTATGCTTGTTTGTTTGTTTGTTTGTTCATTTGTTTGAAGAATAGCAAGAACTAATAAAAACATAAATAGGGTTTAGGTCACCTCATCTTTATATCAGTTTCTATGAACGCATGTCTCTGTCTTTTGAGTTGTAACAGGTGCCATACAAAATAAATTTTCCCATCTAAAGCAATATCCGTATAGGGCTAATATAAAAATCAGGTTCAGAAGGGGCATGCCTTGAAAACACGAGAAGACTGCATGCGTTTGTAAAAACACCTCAGTACTTACTGCGTTTTAACCATGATGCCGTCTTGGGAGTGTCAGGCAGAGAAAGCAAGCCAAGGAGTGCTCCTGAACAAGTGAATGTTTCTAGTTCATTTGAGGATGTTATCTCTGCTTTTTGAAGTAAAGAAACCGTCTCCATTTTAATTAAGATTCTCTTACCAGGAGAAGCTACAAGTGTGACATTTCTAATAAGATAGAAATTGTTTACTGTGTCAAATGTAATGTCACAGCCCCATGAATTTTAGGCCTGTGGATCTCAGCAAGGCCCTCTGTGAACAGATTGTCTTACAACATGAAACACAAACAGGGCACTCGAACCTGCAGGAAATTCTTGCAGCTGCATCTGAGACAGAGTTCGGATTGGGCTTTGCCTGGCAGAGTTGAGTTTTAGCAGAGATCTCAGGGGTTAATATGTCAGTTAGACTGTGAAGATTGAGGTTTTCATTTTTATTTTTTATCTGACCGTTATTGGTGATCCCTGTTAGGCAAATAGATCAGATAGGATTAAAAGACTAGATGCAGGGAAGGAATCTGGAGAATTACAGTAGTAGGAATCAGGAGGTGACCATGAGAGCATGCTTATGGATCAGATGGTTCTTACAAGTCTTCCAAGAGTGTGGACATTGACCACCCAATTTCAATAAATTATTAACTATCTAAGGGACCTCAAAAAGATGATCCCAGCTATAAAGATACCCAAATGTTTCTGAGCCGCAGCTTAAAAATACAGAGAGCACTAACTACACAGTGAATGTTCTTCCTTTTTCATATTTCTTTCTATTGTCCATGCATTTGTGGCTAAAATAGTTTGTAGATCAAAGTAGCATGATCAGGAAGATCCTGATTTAACAGTAACAGATTGGAATGTGTGAAAACTGGCATTGTGCTGGCACTCCCTGTTGAAACTCATAGTGGCTCCTCTCACTTCTGAGGACCCTAGAGATCATTTTACTCCACGGTCTCCTTAATCAGGCCCTACCCCTGTTCTGATGACACCAGTTCTCTGAGGAGCCACCTGAGGAGCCTGGGAAGTCAGCCTCCTTCCTTCACACTAAGGGCCTGTCTTTAGCTAATGTCATGGCCACTGCTCAGGCACCAGGTTGGACATGGTACCAGGCCAAATGTGAGACCTCTTTACAGGGCTATCGATTTCTAGAACTGTGCTCTCAGAATCATAAGAGCGAGATTTATTATACTGGGGTGTTTCTGTTATTCCTGCTTTTTTTCTTCTCCTCATTTTCACAGGCATTTCCCCCATGAAGGGGAAATGTAAGCTCATTTGTGTCTCTGTATCTCTCTCTCTTCTCTTCCTCTGGGATATACAAGGACTTTGTGCTCTCCACTCCCCTTCCTGTCTGCAAAGGGCTCTCCTATGTCATATCCTCGTGTTCTCTGTACTATGGCTTTAGTGAAATTCTGTTTTCAAAGCAGTAAGGCTTTCACTTGATTTGCAAAGGTGAGCTTTTCTATTTAGAAATTTATTCACTCAATGAAACCTGGTTTTCAAAGCCGTTGTCTTTCTAGAGACTCAAGAAAGTGAGCTCTGAGACTCAAAGCTAAGCAATGATTTTTTTTTGTTCTAAACCAATGTTCTCAACCTTAAGTGTGCATCAGGATTACCTGGAAAATTTGTTAAAACATAGAGTGGTTGGCTCTGACCAGAAGAGTTTCCTATTCAGTAGGGCAGGAATGGAGCCTGAGAATTTGCATTGTAACCAGTTTCCAGATATTGCTGATGCCACTAATCAGAGAATATACTTGGAGAACCTACTGTAGACAAAATCTAACTTGTTTTTCAAGCAATGAATGACCTTGACTTAATGAATGAGAGAGTTCTTAATGTTATTTAAGAAACACAATAGTTAAAAATTTTCAAAACTATTAACATTATAGATGATATTTATTTATTGTTGTCTTCTAGAACAGGAAAGCTTCCCCAAACATAGGAGAGTAGGTAGTGAAAGCGAATTAGAAAACCTTGATCTTATAATCTTGCAGTACCCAATTGCCTCAAACTGTAGAACATGTAAATTCTGTACGACAAAAACCAGTAAAGATAATGCTCCCAAAGGATGAAAAAAAAATACCAGTAGCAACTTTATGAATAATATTCAGAAGCCGCCCCCCAGCATCTAATTAACAGGGTTTAAAAGAGATCTAGCTTCAAAAGTCATATAAAAGCATTTAAAGCATGCAGTTAGTTTTTAACTTCCCAGTGGATTTAAAGTGTTTTTAAAACTCATGATTTTTGATCTTAAATTTAGATGGCAGCAGGTCTGTTCAGTTGTGGCATCAGCAAGGGAAGGTATGAGGGAGCAGGTCTGAAAATCTTTTCACCCACTGAATCAAAACTTCCGGGGATAAATCCCACCTTCCATTCAACAGTATGTAACTGCTGGTGCTTACACTGAATTTAAGGAAAACAAAGGCCAAAGATAAAAGCATTTAAGTCCAACCACAAAGATTCCAACCTGATTTTCTTTTTCACAAATGTAGAAACTGAGGCCCAAATGTGCCAGCCTTATACAGATGGTTAATAATAGAGCCAGGTGCAATAATTATGTTTTCAAACCATCAGTCCAGGGCTCTATTTTTAAAGGTGGTAATAAATAAATTGATATAATTAGAGAAAATGTAGAGTGATCTGTGTTAATTGCTTTTATAATGAGTGATGAATTTATACAATTCGAAACTTTGTATATTTATCCCATGGCCTCTCCTAACATTTCTGATGCTTTTCAGGAGCAATAAATAGTCTCCCTGGTTTTTTTTTTCCAAACATACTCAATGCCCTTATTCTTGTGATCAAAGCAGCATCAAGCCTAACCTGTGGTATTGTAGGAGATAATTGCCCTATTAAACTATAATTACTCAAGTGTCTTTTACAGCCTGCTAAGGGCCTATTCTTATATGTGTGGTTTACAAATTGAAGCAGATTGTCATCTTCACACAAAAGAATAGGTTTATAATTCAGGAATGCAATTATACAAGGCTATGAACATTTCTATAATAATAATAATATTAAAAACATGAAATAGATCTGAAACCCTTTGGCCTCATGCTGGGCAGGGTACTTCATTAATATGCATGGATACTCCAATGGGGATTATTTTAAAAGAACAGGTGAGGAGAAATAAAGACTCTGTGTGTGTGTGTGTGTGTGTGTGTGTGTGTGTCTGCTGGGCACTTTTACAAACTCACTCTAAATATACACTGTCTGCCTTAGATACCTCTAAATATCTGTGTAAGTTTTAGCTATAAAGACAATGTTAGTATTTGAGAGATGCTGAATCCACAGAAACTATCAGTTCCCTTTGTCTGGGGACATTGCTTCTCCAAAAATATGCTGAAACAAAATATTTCCTAATTCCTCAACAGGGCATTTGAAGGTTCCTAGATTATAAACCTGGCATTTAAAACATTTAAGGACTTATGCTTAACAGACAGTACAACCCAAATAATGCCACCTTTTGGCTAGTCCCAACAGAAAAATATGTTGCAAAGAAATCCAGAAAGTAGCAAACTGGGGCAATAGAGCACTCTGTGAACACTTAGTTTAGAACATTATGAGATCAGAAATTATGTGTGTAATTAGAGCTCTTTTTTATTTTCTTAGCACTATCACCCTCCAATATATATATATATATATATATATATATAATTAATATATATGTATATATATATAAAATGAAGAGTTTCATTTTAGTCTAAAGACTTGAGGTTGACATCCTGCCATAATAACACTGTAGTAATAGCCATAATAACAGTAACCTTCCTGTATGGTACTTAAAAACTTAGATGCCACTTTAAATTAATATTGTAACAATTTAATCCTTCAAACTGCCAGGTGAGGTAGAAGAGTTATATTGAAGAAAGGAGTCTCAGAGACATTAACTACCCTACCCAAGATTACAAGGCTAATGTGCTCAGAGGCAGTGCTTGACCCAAAGTTCGATCCTTCCTTTCATGGCATTAAAGGAGACCCAGTGAAATGATCCTATAGATGGAAAAGGAATGGAAAGGTGGTGTGATATTACCCAATGACAATCTTCCTTTCCTGCCCAGCTGGTTGCCAGTGTAAATTAACAAGTGTTTGCTTATGATCATTTCCAAAAGTAGCAACTCATTGGAGCTCAAGAACAGCTCCCAAAAACATACACCATGGCATGAGAGAAGATCTAGTAACAGTTGTACATGACCTAACAACCAACACCATATGGTTCACCTCAGGAAGGAAATCAAGTTCTCAAAAACCAGTGATTCTAGGTCTTGTATTAAACCCGGTGTTTCATATTTGCATGAAGGAGAATTTCAGTTTCTCATTAGGTTTGCTCTAGATGTTTTCAGCTTCTCCCCTCCCCCCCAATACCCTGGATACCAATGCACTAATTATAATATAGTCATTAGTGATCATTTTCTTGGCTGAAAGAGAATGGATGTTGACAATCAGTCAACAAGTATCTGTTGAATAACTGCTATATGCCAAACAGCATGACAAGTTCTGGGAATATAAAAATGAACAAGACAAGGTTCCTGCTTTTAAGGATTTCACTGTACAGGAGAGAGAGGCAAATCAAGCATTATAATATAATGTAGCAAGAGCAATAATGAATAGAGAATTAGTGCAACAAGAGCATAGAAGAGAGACTCTTAACTCTATATTAGGGGGTCAAGAAAAGTTTCCATGGAAACAGAATTGAGTCCTGAAAAGCAAGTTTTGGTGTTAGTGAATCGTGAGGGAGGGGCATTCCAGTCAGAGGGAACACAGTGAAGAGAGGCCTGATGTGAAGAAACCATATAGCTGGTGGAGAGAGACCAGCAGTTTGTTAATATTGGAGAATTAGGGTCAAGGCATTAAGTGGCTTAAAACCACTTTGGCAGAGAGATGAGCCAACTCAGGCAAAAGCAGTAGAATGATGGATGAGAATTTTCCACTTCTGCCTGATGGCAATTCTGTTCCTGGTGTCTGAGTGCTCTTACAGGACCGGGATCCCTTCTATCTGTGCCTGGCTGAGTGACTGAAATGGAGGCATTTTTGGTAAATAGCTAAAGGACAGACCCATCAGGCCAAGATTTCAGGTCACCTAGGGTGTGGACTGAATTCCTTCTGAAAAGAATAACCCTGATCAAGTTCAGCCCATCTGGAGTATGTCTCCCTACTGCAATTTTGAATGGCACTAGCTGAGTGCAAGAAAGCATAGTGTGTGAAGGAGTATATCGTTTCAATTAGAAAGAATAAACGGACCTAATCTTTCAGGCTTTGTCATCTCTTTGTGTCTTGACCTCTAGACAGAAAAGTCTCAGAGGGTTAACAAACTAGTCAATGCTCAGTGATTCGGCACTGTCCTAACTGCTTTTCTTCATTACTGTTCTGTTCTTCCTCACCTGGACCTCTTGCATGGTTCCAATCCATCCTTTTCTATCTATACACATTTTACAACTGACATCTGTACCTCTTCTACTGATGTTTTCACAACACCATAGGAGGCAAAACACTTATATGAATCAGTTTTCAAATAGTAAATAGCCTTAATAAAGAGCTAGGTCAGATAGGAGACTGAAAGTGCTAGATAATATTAAGAGAGACACTTGACTCTCTCAAATCCAGCCATATTGACTGGGAAATCCTTGGAATGGTTGGTGTAGGGGGTCAAAGTGGGGACAGAATAGGAGCAAAAGTAGGGAATTACTGCTGCTATGCAGCAGCACCATACTAGGTGATTTAAATAACCCCAGTAAATCTTACTCATAACTCTGAATTAGTGTCATGATCTCCTTTTTTACAAAGGAGGAAAGTCTAAGAAATCAAAAAACAAACAAACAAACAAAAAAAACACGGAGCCAACAAACTGGAACTCAAACCCAAAGAGCACAGTCTTTGGAGCATATGTGTAAATGCTTAATGCTAGGAAACAATAGGAAAGATTAACTTAGTTACTAAATTGAATTCAGTTCTGTAGAAAGCAGAGCTAGGCAAGCAACATTGCTGCCTGTGTTGTTTTCAGCTATGCTTATTGTGGATTTCATATTTAGAGCTTCCTGACTTTAGCATCTTCTTCTCTTACGTTCAATACAGAGTTTATCATATTTATAAACTATGCTTCATAAGTTTGCATATTAGAAGTTTTTCAATAGAAAAAGACTGAAATTTTATTCTTAAAATCTTGTCACTCCATTCACCAGAGTTTTACTTGGTACATCCCATCTTGAGCCATGTTGGAGAAAGGAAAATCAACAGTATGAAGCCATTATCATAAAACCCAGAACTCTGATGGTTTCCATCATGACTAATAATGTATAGGTTTAGATGAAAGCTTCTGCCTTATCAGAGGTGGTAGAGGATAAAAACTCTTCAAAATCTTTTCCCTCTGATATGACCTGTATATTAGGTATGAAACCAAGTCAAATTTCACTGATTGGACAGAAGAGCTAAAGAAGAGATTTTGCTTAAAAGAGCAAATGACCGTGTCAGTGGTAGCTTAGGCAAGCAGCTCACTTCTCCAGTTTGTAAATTCTTCTCCAGAGATGGTATGTTCCCCAACCAGAGCATATCCTGCACGCTCCTTTGGATCGGAATTACGATTCGACCTCCTTTAACTTCTGATGAGCTCCTAGAATTGTGTTCAATCACAAACTTAAGTCATTTCTGACAATTCGACGAAAACGAGCTCGCCTTTTCTCTTCCAGGTCCAAACCACCGTGAAGCGCCACTGGGCCCAACTCAAAATCCAGTGGGAACAGCGCTGGGGGCCCAGGAACCCCCGCCGCTCCGCTGCCGCCGCCGCTGCCGCCGCCTGCCGCAGCCGCCGCCGAAGCCGGGGAAATCCCGGTTTACATCTGCCATCAGGAGCCCAGGAACGACGAAGCCGCCAACAACCTGGGCGCGGAGGTTGGTGAGGTCATCCCTTTGGAGATCATTGAGCAAGAGTCATCCGCTTGAATGTGAAGCTAACATCGTGATCCCTGAGCCTTCATTTCCTGGGAGACGACAGACCATCCGTTTCAAGTGATCCCCATCCTCCCAGGAGCTGAGCATACCATTCGTGAAGAATTATTCAGTGAATTTGTCCATAGTAAATCTGGAGAAAGTGATCCTTGGTACTATTGCTGTGGGAGACAGTCTAGGAATGGGGTCTCCCACTGCATCCCTTGTGAACTCCATCTTTCACCTAGGACTGAGATGCAGATACAGTGATGCAAGCAAAGTATCCAAGAAAAACACAATTAAATTGACGTAGTTCAGAAACAGGGTGCTCCTTGTTAATCTTGAGCCATTTATAACTTTGAAAAAATAAAATCACGGTCACTATTTTTCTTTTTAACTCTAGACTTTGAATCAGAATATTTCTGTATTTGGCTATGGATCTGATTTTTACTTTTTTTATTTCAACCAATTCCGATATTACTCACATGTTTTACCATCCACACAATGTAAACCGCACAAATTACATGACCTCTGCAAGATGGAGTGGCTTTCTAAGACAGAGATGACTAAGAATGTGGGGAGACAGACTTGCATTTGGCAGCAAGATGTAATGCTTCAAATGAAAAAGAAGTTGAGAGTCAATTTGCTCAGAACATTAGATGGGCCAATTTGTTAATTGGTTTATTAATATCGTACGCTCAGTTTGGTTTTGGAGAATCTTGTCCGCTGAACAGGCCTAACTGCTGAAGGAACTGGCCTTCATGTTGATATGCTTTGGTCGTTGACATTTACACACTGGGAGGTCACAAAGAATCCATCACTAAATTTTTCACAAAACTGCCAAAAATATAATTTCTAGTGGAAGAGAATATTCTCTTTAAAGAGAGTTTTCCACTCTCCTAAACTCCAGGATTTATAAAGCAAATCACTCTAAGGTTTATAAAGCAGAATACCTCTTGCCCTTGGGTGCTATCTAGCAGTAAAAGATAAATTTGTTTAAGACTGGTAATTAAAAGACTCCATATAAATCCATTAACTGCCTTCCACCCGGCTTCAAAGCTTAACAAGATCTCCGTCTTTTCCAGGAAGATTCAGTAGGGCTAATTAGAAATCAGTTTGTAGTTGACCTCTTGTTTGCTGCTATTAGCAAAACAGGAGGAAGAAAAGTAACGGCTACAAGTCTGACCATCTACCAGCTCATTTAAAATGAAAGTAGAAGTTCTCCTGAAAACCCACCCAATATTATATTCCCACGTCTCTCTTCACTTCCTCAGTATAAAATCCTTAAAAATCCTTGAATAAACCAGTTATCGTTACTGGCACCTGAAATTCATTTATGGCTTGGCAACCGTAATCCGAGTCACCCTCATTTAGTTTTGTGCTACATGAAGAGACCCACTGAAACTCTCCAAATCTCAAGTCTCATCTATGTCATTGATGCCACTGCCTTTCAGAGGTGATCTAGTTGTGGGTTAACAAAAAGTTGATTTGTTCGGTTACATATTTAGCGCACCCGAAGAAAATTATATTCCTTTAATGAAAATGTATTTTGGATACTAAAGTGACTTAAGTCTCCTTTCCAGAATGTAAAGGAGGAATTGAAAAGAAGGTATTTTTCCAATCACAGTGTTTATGTAGTGGTGTTCCTATTTTCGTTTACAAACATGGAAAACAGAGTATTTGAGGCAGCTCTAGTACAAATGTGATAATATATTGCTAAATATTCTAGACATTATTGTGCTATTATAGTAGGGGCTGAACAACAACACAGCTTTCCGTAGAATTGTACACAGTGCCAAAATGATGTGAAACGCTTACGCTATGTATATCTATAAATTAATACAGAGTATATTAAAAGCAAAAAGATGTATATGTGCCTATTTTTCTAAAGAAATATATTCTTCATCTTTCATTACATTCATCTTGTCTCCTGCTCATTCCATGTTCATTTTTCCCCCCATTTCATCCATGGGCTGCTAACATCCCATTTAGTTTGTGTTGCAGGAGGGGCAAAGATAATCCAAAAGTATAGGTTAGAAAACCATGAGCAAAAACATCGAGATTATTGTCTTTGTCAGTGTAATTATCTTCCATCTTCGATTTGACTATAAACTCCAAAGGACAGCTGTCATTCCCTTGATAACACATAAACCACACACAACCTTTGATCTATATTGCATAAGTTTGGGAAGCACAGCAAAGAAATCTAGGGCAAAAAGTATCAAATCTTTTTATTGTTCTTGACTTAATTTTTTTTTTTTTGGTCATTATTCTGGGACCAGACTCGAAACTGTCCAACATCACATCAGACCCTTAGAATTGTTACAATCATTGATTTTTAATATAGTTTTGGAGAGAGACTAAGGCAGGATAAAAGGCAACTAATTAAATGTCATTAGAATGTATGAAGGCCACCACTAGAAAGGTTTTCAGATCTAGAAAGCATGAAATGGAAAGATGAGGATGAAATTAGAACTGTGACAGACTAATAAATGGGGACAGGAGCCATCTGTAGGTTCTGTGCACTGTTCAACTATCGTCCTCATGAGAGCTGGAGAACTTTTTCAGAAAAGATACATAAGCGATATATCTCACCCTTTGTGTCCCAGTAGGCAATACAGATAGATATTATTACCCTTGCGGTCTTGAAAAACACAAGTAATTTTCCATCATACCATAAAACCCTATTCTTCCAGAAGGCAACCTGAACTCAGGTGGTCAACCTGCCCACCTGCTTTGATCCCTACTAAAAAAGGATCCCAAATAGGTCTTAGGTACACATAGATATATCATGGTTCTTGAAAGAGGGAAAGATGTTGAGAAAGAAATGACAGAAACGCTGTTGTCATGGAGCTCCAACCTTTCTCATTCATTCCTTCATTCATTATCATTGATTCAACAGGCATTCTGCACACCTTCCATTTAGCTCTACAACAAATATTCATTTATCATAGTTATCATGGAACAGTGGCGACTGCTTCTTTCCTGTGTCAATGGTACATATCAAAATCTGCCAAGTCAACCATTACCCTAAAACCATAACCATGGATATCTTTGGGGTGAGAGAACAATGGGACAAATGTGGTTGGAAATGGTAGCTGAATGTGACCTTTCCTCCTTATTAGTGCTGGGCAGGACAGCTCAAGTACAAGAAACATTCTCAGAACAAGATCCCTGCATAAATACTTGGCAAGGACTCATTTTCTTAAGAACCAGGCCTAAAACAGTGAATCTTCTATTGGGTAGACTTCTTATCAGGGAGTTAACACTTCAGAGTTTCAAATAAGGTTATTCATGAAGAGGGGAGATCAGAAGCCATATTTAGAAAATCAATCAGGTAAACTCAGAAGGAGGGCCCATTTGTTAGAGAGAGAAGACAAGATGCCTCACTCCTAGCTTAAGCTTACATAAAATTGATTTTACTGAACTAATCTGCAGATACCTTGTGTGTGTGTAGCAACAGGAGAAAATGGGGTAACAATAACTAGAAGCATAAATACATTTATTTAAGAGGGTTATTGTCAAGGGGGCTTAATGTTATGGGGAACATCTCTTGCATAGAGATGATTTAAGAAGAAAAGAAGAAAAGAGCGGTGGCTGGGTAGCTCAGTCAGTTGAGCTCATTCATTGAGCCTCCAACTCTTGATTTCAGCTCAGGTCATGATCCCAGGGTTGTGGGATCGAGCCCCACATCAGGGTCTGCACTGAGTGTGGAGCTTGCTTAAGATTCTCTCTGTCTCCCTCTGCCCCTCTTCTCTGCTCACATGGTCTCTCTCTCACTCACTCGCTCAAATAAAATAAAAACAAAAAGAAGAAGAAGAAGAAAAGAAAGGAACGCCAATCACTGAAAAACTGTAGTCAATATGAATAGACTTATGGGGTGCCTCAGTGGCTCAGTCGGTTGAATGTCCAACTTTTGATTGCTGCTCAGGTCAAGATTTCATGGTTCATGGGATCAAGCCCCGCAATGGGCTCTGTGCTGACAGCATGGCGCTTGCTTGGGTTTCTCACTGTCTCCCTCTCTCTGCCTTCCCCTGTTCACATGCACTCTCCCTCTCCTCTCTCTCTCTCTAAAAAAACAAAAACAAAAACAAAAACAAAAAAAAGAATAGACTTAAAGACATTAGCTTACCTACTCTTTGTAACAACTGAACCCGTTTTTAACCCCATTTTAGTGATGAGAAAACTAAGTGAAAGAGAAGTTAAATAATGCATCCACCACAGTCACACGATTAGTAAGTAGCCAGGCTAGAATTTGGGAATCAACAGTGCCCACTGCCATTGCTTTTTAAATTGCCATCTTGGCTGGCCCTACTGCACCATCCTGCTCTTCAAAGTAAGACTGTTCCCCTTTTAACTCTACCAGATCATTATCTCCTGTCGATTGAGAGAATGGAGACAGGTTCACAACATGTATCTTCTTTGGTCAAAATTAACTTAATTCACAGTCCACAGATTCCTTCAAATATGAATGGTTTTTAATGAAATTCATCTTTCTATAGTTTAAAGGGTTTCTTTCTATGGTGATGACTTCTTTTTCTACCTAGAGATTTCTTCACATACAGTGCTGGTTTGGAGCTTTTCCATTTCAGTAATTTGGGAGACAAAACATGCTTTGGGAAAGTCTCAGGGGACACACCGGGCCTAACCTGAGGCCTGCAGAAGAGCTGAAGAAGAGTAAGTAGGGCTGAGTTTTACACTGTTTGTAGGCAGACTTCCAGGTGCTGATTTTCAAGAATGGAGGCCTGAGCTGATAGGACAGTAAAGACCAAGAACATACATTCACTGATAGAACTTGGTGCCAGGTGATGAAGGGAGGCAGAGAGTGGGGAAGATAGAGGCACAAGGAACTGCAGGGTCAGCCAAGAGAGCAAACTAGTTAGGGCGGCAGCTGGCCCCAACTCTAGACATCAACCCTGGAGAAGCTACAGAAACAGAGGGGACACATGCATTTCAAGAATTAGTATTTAATGGAAAAAGAAAAAAAGGAAAAGGAAAAAAAAACCTTAAAAATGAAAATATAGGCTTCTCAAATGAGTGTGTATTTTGAGGATGGGGAGAGAACAGTCTAGAGAACAGCTGGAGGCCACAGCAATAAAGAATAGGACAGAGGCAAGAGTTTTATTATGTTCTGGTCTTCACCTTCTCATGGCTCTGGGACATCACCTGCAGCAACAGGACCCACTCCTGGTCCCAGTGTCCACAGAACACTCTCAGGGCAGCACAAAAGCCATAAGGGAGTAAGGAGTTCATGAAAACAGTAAGTATGCACTAAGCAGCCACCCTGGGCATTCATTCCTGCCCTTCCTTCTTCTCCAACATCACAAGACTGGCAGGTTATAATAGGGGGGTGGAGTAGGGGTGGGGGTAAGTGACCAGGTGTAAGTTCTCCTGGGAGAGTAGCAGCACAGAAAAGTATCTGGGATACTCCAAGGTGACTAGATCTTTATCCTGGGACTCACTCCCTCCATTCTCCTTAAATTCACCAGGATCCACAAAGCCATGGCTTGGTCTTTGGCCACTCCCCAAGAGACATTAGAGACTAATTCCTCCAAAAACAGAAACTCCTCGGCCAAGACGATCAGACATCTCAGGAATACAACCATTCCAATAGGAGGCCAACAAACTGAAGAAAGTATACGATAAACCAGAGTGATTAGGATATGCCGAAGAAAAATTCCAAGTAAGCTTGAAAACATGTATTGAAGGACATAAATAAAGATTATTAGCAATATGGAGAGAAATAAGAAATAATACAAAAGAACCCGGGAGAATACTATTTAAGAAAAGTGCAATAGCTGAAATAAATAACTCTACATGCAATAATTGAAATGAATAACTGTTAAACAGTAAGATGGACACAGCTTTTAAGTGAATTAGTAAGTAAGAACATCTGATTAGGAATCTCCCCCAGAGGGTGCAGGAAAGAATAAAGAGAAAACAGAAAAGAAAAACTGAGATACAGAGGTAGAAGTGCCAATGTTAGACAACAGGAGTCCCAGAAGGAGACCAAAACTATATAATGGGGAAGAGGAAATATTTGAAGAAATGTATTTTTTTAATTCTCCAGAATAAAGATAAGAGACCTCACATAAGAAAAGTTAAGTATTGACAAATAAATACCCCACACTAAAATTCTTATTAATATTGACAAGACTGGGACAAGATCAACATGATAATCAAACAAACTAAAGCTTTTTTCTTTTTTTGGTGCTTGGCAGAGGGGTGGGGAGGATAGAAATTGTGATAATAAAGAACACAATATGGGTAAATAAATGAGTAGGGGTCTCTACATGTATGAAATAGTCATAATATAACATTAATTATAACAAAGTGGCTGTGGTCACCAATTAAGAACAGAGAATCTCATATTACATTAAAAAAATAAAGCCCTGAGGCGCCCTGGTGGCTCAGTTGGTTAAGCGGCCGACTTCAGCTCAGGTCATGATCTCGCGGTCTGTGAGTTCGAGCCCCACGTAGGGCTCTGTGCTGACGGCTCAGAGCCTGGAGCCTGCTTCGGATTCTGTGTCTCCCTCTCTCTCTCTGCCCTCCTCCCGCTCACGCTCTGTCTCTGTGTCTCAAAAATAAATAAATGTTAAAAAAATAATAATAAAAGAAAGCCCTGCAATGTAAAGGCAACAAGTGACACACACAAGGCAAAAAGAAAATTAAAGGTTGGAAGTGGGCAGAGTAAGTGAAGCCAGGGTAATATGAACCCAGAGAAATGTGGGGTCATCTCTTACTATCAGACTAAATAGAATTCAAGACAAAAAAAAATCATAAAGAACAGAAAGGAAATTATGTACTAAAAAAAGAAATAATTGAACATGAAGACTATAACCATCATAAACTCATATGTATCCTACAATACAGTTTCAAAATACATTAATACTGAAAGAACTTCGGAAAGAAGTAGGCAATTTATCAGTTGTAGTTGATGATTTTAACGTACCTGCTTCAGAATCTGAGAGGTGAAGCAAATAAAATATTAAAAGAGTTGCAAAAATATCTGGAAAATACCACTACCCAAACTCAAGCTATTGAAAATATATTAGCTATGCTCAACAAACAGGAAACATGCATTCCTTTTGACTACACACAGAATGTTTACAAAAGTAACCATCTTTAAGACTATAAAGAAAACCTCTATTAATTCCAAATGATTAATATCATTCAGAAGATCTCAGACCATAAAGCAATAAAATTAGAAATTAATAACAAAATTGTTGATTGAGCAGTCTGATGTTGGAAATAACAAATATTTTCCTATAACCCTTACTTTTAAAATAATAATAAAAATTATAGAATGGTGACTGTCTTATATTAGTATATTAGTTTTAAATTTACAGGACATACCTAAAGGAGTTCCTTGAGGTACGCTTAGACTTTTTTCCCCAATCTAAATTATTTATTTAAGCCACCTCCTGCCACAAGCAAAAGGATGGAAGATCAGTACACTGGTCATCATCTGGTACAAGTAAGGAAGGTGAGCTTAAGGTCCCATATACTTCTCTGGCCCATGTGCACAGTCATGGTCCAAACCAGTGCTGTGGTCCCCACTGGGTAATGGGAAAGACACTTTAGATACATTTACCCAAGGAGAGATAAGAAGGTAAGCTACAAAATGAAAGCAAAACAACATAAGAAGGAAAGTGTTATGTGAGAAATCCCCTTGAGGTGACGGTATTCTCCAAGTACACTATCAGGCAAGATATCTCAGAATTCATGTCCCACAAAGGCTCACAGACCGAATTAAATGGCTCAAACCATGCAGTTTTTTTAATCAACTGAAAACACTCCATGAGAAATTTAGAGAAGAAGATTTTAGGAGAGAGTACAGCAGGACAGACTAAGCATACTACCTGAATCCTTAGTGTTTGCATTTCTTCTCTGGGCCACATATTCCCATAGATATGACAACCAGAGTTGAAGTTTGAGCAACAGGGCACAGAAGAGGGAGGATGCCTAGAGCCAACGTATGGTATTTGATCTACCAGACAGATGCAAGACTAAGTACCCATGGCTACAATTGTAGCTTGCCAATTACCATAATTAACAGCTGTGAGTTTTATCTTCATTTCTTGGGCAGAGGACAACAGGAACTACAATAAATGTCATCATGGATGACATATTTAATCTCACGACTACTGAATGTCTCAGAAGCCTAATGTATATGTAGAGTATCATTAAAATTGGGGTTTGTATGCCTTGGTATCTTTAGAGTATCTTAAATACTTGGTGTCTTGTGGTCCCTCCGTATCTTGCAGTCCATGTTACACACACATATGCTCTATTCAAATTAGTCTACATCTAATATAGCTCACAGGTTACTAACCTACTTATTATTCATACTTCTCATTTACTTTCTTTGTCTTCCATAGCAGAATTAAATGTCCTAAATAACTCATCACACATGTACTGCAGAGGGATATAGGTTTCTGAGCAGAAGTCAATTAAAAAAAGGAATAAAAAAGGGAAGGACAACAAAACCCAAATATTTGGTTCTTTGAAAAAAATTATTAAAGAAAAAGACCTCTAATGAGGCTGATCAAGGAAAAAAGAGGAGAGGATGCTTTTAGTTTAAAAACACATAATAGGGGCGCCTGGGTAGCTCAGTCGGTTAAGTGTCCGACTTTGGCTCAGGTCATGATCTTGGGGTTTGTGAGTTTGAGCCCCACATGAGGCTCTGTGCTGACAGTTCAGAGCCTGGAGTCTGCTTTGGATTCTGTATTTCCCTCTCTCCGCCCTTTCCCCACTCACACTCTGTTTCCCTCTTAAAAACGAATAAACATTAAAAAAGTTTTTTTAAATACATAATAAAATGATGAATAATTAGGACACCACAGAGATTATAAAAGCAATAAGAGCATTACAATTTCTATATGTGTACATTAATAAATTTGAAAACTTAGATGAAACAACTAAATACCTAGAAAATATATATGTCAATGGACAGACTGGGCACAAAAAAACAGAAAACTTGAATAAATTAGTCAAAAACCACAGTCTTAGATGGTTTTATAGTTATATCAAATTTGTTATGCAATTATTAATTTCTACCATAAAATGTTTTCCAGATATATAAGATTTTCCAGAATATATAACAAAGCTGATACCACAAATCAGGGAAAAGTAACGATTTGTTTAATAGTGGTATTGGAAAAAGTGGATCACGACACAGAGAAAAATAAAAATGGATCTCTTATTAATCCTACATAAAAAGGTAGAGTCCAGGGATATTAAATATCTAACTATATAAGATAAATATGCATTTATGGGGCACCGGGGTGGCTCAGTCAGTTAACCATCTGACTCTTGATTTTGGCTCAGGTCATGGTCTCACAGTTCATAGGATTGATCCCTGTGTCAGGCTCTATGCTAACAGGACAGACCTTGCTTGGGATTCTCTCTCTCCTTCACTCTCTGCCTCTCCTCTGCCCTTGTAGGCATGCACGTGCTCTCGCACTCTCTCTCTCAAAATAAATACGCTTAAAAATACATATATATTCATTTACAAAAAGAATATGTAAACAAATAGCTTGGTGGCAGAGAAATATTTCTTAAACAAATAGCATAAACCAAAAGGCAAAAAATAATAATAATTTGTTTAAATTAAAAATACCTAATAACAAGAAATAGCGTTCCTTGTTAAACATTTATCTTTAATTGACATATGATAGGACGGAAGATAACACTGAGTTAATATCTAGAACATAAAAAGAACTTTCACAAATCAAAGAAAAATATTGGCATGGGGATATGCACAAACAGGTTGCAGGTCATCCAAAAGGTTAAAAAGTGGGAGGAGCCAAGATGGCAGAACAGCATGGAAGCTTTTTGTCTGTCTCACATACATGAAATACAGTCAGATCAACACTAAACCATCCTGTACATCTAGAAAACGGATTTGAGGAATAACACAACAATCCGCACAACCCGAACCATAGAAATCAGCAGGAGCGGAGAGGAGAGGCGAACTGGGGGAGAGAGGAGCCGTGGAGAGCAGAAAGGCGTGTTCCCTAGCAGAGAGAGGACAGAGACGGGGGGGGGGGGGGGGGGGGGGGGGGGGGGGGGGGGGGGGTATGGGAAAAGCACACCCCACAAAATCAGCTGGAGAGAAAGTGGAAAAGTATAAACAGCCACAGGGACTGAACTAAAAAAGGAGAAACGAGAAAGGAGAGGGTTTAAATTCCATTAAGACTCTATAAAAAGGGAGAGCATAGAGTCTGAAACTCTGCAGTTCAAAATACCTGGTGGGAAGGGTGAATTCCCAGGAGAAGAGTGGGTCCGGGAGGTCCTCGGGCCATGTGCGATTCTCCACAATCCCGAAATGCTGCTGCTACAAGATAGCGTGAACTTTGGCACGGGTTTGCACCCAGCCGCAAGTCTCTGAACATTGGCCACAGCAAGGTCCCATGAGCATTTCTGTGTGCCGTGGGCACCCGGCCATTGTCAGTGGGACCCTCACCGAGGGGATCTGAGCTGGTCAAAGCCACAGTCCTCACAATTGAGGGCTCGGGAAACACAGCTGCATCTCAGATAAAACTCAGGAGGGAGGTGCTGCCAGGCAACCCGACCGCCGAAGTCACAGACAGAGTAAAAGCAGGGAGTCATGAAACCCGAGACAAAAGATTGGTGCACGATTCCTGATAAGGAAGGACACAGAATTCCAATGCAGGGCTAATGACCGAGTGACGCCATTTTCACCCGACCCACGCATGCCCACGCACACACCTATAGGGGCCACAAGGATCTACCGCAGTAAGCCAAGCAGCGCCATCTAGTGGAGAACGGAGTCATTACACTAAGCCCTGCCCAACTGGGCCAACCTCGCTCTTCAGGAACACCACAAATCTTTCCTCCTGCTTAGTTCACTGACTATAAAGTGCTTCATAGTTTGACCTCTAGGTGAAAAAAGATGTAATATCAATCCTATTTCAGACGAGATCGGGCGCGTTCAGGGTGGTATGGCCGTAGATTCAATCCTATTTCAGATGGTTCATTGGTGCAGCTATTCAATTTTATATTTCCTTTTTTTTCTTCTTTCTTTTTTGTTTCTTTTCTTTTACTTGAATATAGAAAGAAAAAATTTTTATTTTCTATTTTTATTAAAAATATTTTCCTTTATTTTTTTCTACTAAATTTTTTATTTGTAAATTTTTCAAATTGTATTATAGTTCCAACACTTCCTTTATTATATTTTTCTACTAAATTTTCCACTTTTTTGTACATTTTTCAAATTCTATTATACTTCCAACATTTATTTGATTGTGTGTGTGTGTGTTGTTTTTAACTTTTTAATTGTAATTTTTCCCCTTTTTTCTCTAATCAGTCAAGCTTCTCTCCATTATTCTATTTCATCAAATTCATTTTCTTAAATTTTCAAATGCTTTTTTTTTTCTCTAAACAATCAAGCTCCTTTCAACAATGAGACCAAAACACACCTAGGATCTAACATCAATGGTTTGATTTTGTGTGTGTGTGTGTATGTGTATGTGTGTGTGTTGTTTTTAATTCTTTAATTTTCTTTCCATTTTTTTTCTCCAATCAATCAAGCTCCTTTCAATAACCAGACCAAAACACACCTAGGATCATTTATTTGATAATATGTGTGTATGTGTTGTTTTTAATTTTTTAATTTTATTTTTTTTAATTTTTAATTTTAATTTTTTTCCTTTTTTCTCTAATAAATCAAGTTCATTTCAATAACCAGACCAAAACACACCTGGGATCTAGCATCATTTATTTGATTTTGTATATGTTTGTTGTTTTTAATTTTAATATTTTTCCCTTTTTTTTCTTTCCTTTTCTCTAATAAATCAAGCTCCTTTAAATAGCAAGACCAAACACACCTAGGATCTGAAATCATTTATTTGATTGTGTATGTGTGTGTGTGTGTGTTGTTTTCAATTTTTTCATTAAAAAATTTTTTTTGCCTTATTAATTCCTTTTCTTCCTTCAAAATGATGAAATGAAGGAATTCATCCTCAAGAAAGAGCAGGAAGAAACAACAGCCAGGGACTTAACCAACACAGATACAAGAGCAAGATGTCTGAACCAGAATATAGAATTGCAATGATAAGAATACTAGCCAGGGTCGAAAATAGATTAGAATCCCTCTTTATGGAGATAAAAGAAATCAAAGCTAATCAGGGTGAAATAAAAAAATGCTATAACTGAGCTGTAATCTTGAATGGATGCTACAGTGGCAAAGATGGATGAGGCAGAGCAGATAATCAGTGACATAGAGGACAAACTTACAGAGAATAATGAAGCAGAAAAAAAGAGGAAGAGTAAAGCAAAAAAGCATGATTTAAGAATAAGAGAAATCAGTGACTCATTAAAAAGAAACAACATCAGAATCACAGGGGACCCAGAAAATGAAAAGACAGAAAAAGGGGTAGAAGGGATATGTGAGCAAATCATAGCGGAAAACTTTCCTAACCTGGGGAAAGACACAGACATCAAAATACAGGAAGCACAGAGGACTCCACAAGATTCAACAAAAACTGACCATCAACAAGGTGCATCATAGTCAAATTCACAAAATACTCAGGTGAAGAAAGAATAGTGAGAGCAGCAAGGGAAAAAAATACCTAACCTACAAAGGAAGATAGATTAGGATTGTAGCAGACCTATCCACAGAAACTTGGCAGACCAGAAAGGAGTGGCAGGACTATTCAATGTGCTGAATCAGAAAAATATGTAGCCAAGAATTCTGTATCCAGCAAGGCTGTCATTCAAGATAGAAGGAGAGATAAAGTTTCCCAGACAAACGAAAATTAAAGGAGTTCATGACCACTAAACCAGCCCTGCAAGAAATTTTAAGGGGGACTCTCTAAGGGGAGAAAAGACAGGGGATCCGGGGAAAACTCAAAGCAACAAAGACTAGAAAGGACCAGAGAACACCACCAGAAGCTCCAACTCTACAAGAAATATAATGGCAATAAACTCATACCTTTCAGTACTCACTCTAAACATCAAGGGACTAAATGCTCCAATCAAAAGACATAGGGTAACAGAATGAGTAAGAAAACAAGATCCATCTATATGCTGTTTACAAGAGATCAACTTTAGACCTAAAGTCACCTTCAGATTGAAAGTAAGGGGATGGAGAACCATCTATCATGCTAATGGTCACCAAAAGAAAGCCAGAGTAGCCATACTTATATCAGACAATCTAGACTTTAAAATAAAAACTGTAACAAGAGATGAAGAAGGGCATTATATCATAATTAAGGGGTCTATCCACCAAGAAGACATAACAATTTTAAACATTTACGCTACAAATGTGGAAGCACCCAAATATATAAATCAATTACTCACAAAAATAAAGAAACTCATTGATAACAATACCATAATAGTAGAGGACTTCAACACCACACTTACAGCAATGGACAGATCATCTAAACAGAAAATCAACAAGGAAACAATGGCTTTGAACGACACACTGGACCAGATAGACTTAACAGGTATATTCAGAACATTTCATCCTAAAGTAGCAGAATATACATTTTTCTCCAGCGCACATGGAATGTTCTCCAGAATAGACCACATATTGGGACACAAATCAGCCCTCAACAAGTACAAAAAGATTGAGATCATACCATGCATATTTTCAGATCATAATGCTATGAAACTCGAAATTAACCACAAGAAAAAATTTGGAAAGATAACAAATACTTGGAGACTAAGGAACATCCTACTAAAGAATGAATGAGCTAACAAAGAAGTTAAAGAGGAAATTAAAAAATACATGGAAACCAATGAAAATGGTAACATCACAGCCTCAAACCTCTGGGATGCAGCAAAGACAGTCATAAGAGGGAAGTATATAGCAATCTAGTCCTTCCTAAAGAAGGAAGAAAGGTCTCAGATACACAATCTAACTTTACACCTCAAAGAACTGGAAAAAGAACAGCAAATAAAACTAAAACCCAGCAGAAGACAGGAAATAATAAAGATTAGAGCAGAAATCAATGCTATTGAAACCAAAAAAACAGTAGAACAGATCAATGAAACCAGAAGCTGGTTCTTTGAAAGAAGTAATAAAATTGATAAACCACTAGAAAGTTTGATCAAAAAGAAAAAGGAAAGGACCCAAATACATAAAATCAAGAATGAAAGAGGAGAGATCACAATCAACACAAAGGAAATAAAAACAATAGTAAGAGAATATTATGAGCAATTATATGCCAATAAAATGGGCAATCTGGAAGAAATGGACAAATTCCTAGAAACGTATAAACTACCAAAGCTGAAACAAGAAGAAACGGAAAATTTGAACACACCCAAACCAGTAAAGAAATCAAACTAGTCATCAAAAATCTCCCAAAAAACTAGAGTCCAGGGCCAGATGGCGTTCCAGGGGAATTCTACCAAACATTTAAGGAAGAATTAACACCTATTCTCTGGAAGCCGTTCCAAAAAATAGAAATGGAAGAAAAATTTCCAAATTCTTTCTATGAAGACAGCATTACCTTGATTCCAAAACCAGACAAAGACCCCACTAAAAAAGAGAACTATAGACCAATATCCCTGATGAACATGGATGCAAAAATCCTCAACAAGATATTAGCCAACCGGATCCAACAATACATTAAAAAAATTATTCACCACGACCAAATGGGATTTATACCTGGGATGCAGGGCTGGTTCAATATCTGCAAAACAATCAATGTGATTCATCACATCAATAAAAGAAAGGACAAGAACCACATGATCTTTTCAATAGATCCAGAGAAAGCATTTGACAAAATACAGCATCCTTTCTTGATAAAAACCCTTAAGAAAGTAAGGATAGAAGGACCATACCTCGAGATCATAAAAGCCATATATGAAAGACCAAATGCTAATATCATCCTCAATGGTGAAAAACAGACCTTTCTCCCTAAGGTCAGGAACAAGACGGAGATGTCCACTCTCGCAACTGTTATTCGACATATTATTGGAAGTCTTAGCCTCAGCAATCAGACAACACAAAGAAACAAAAGGCATCCAAATCGGCCAGAGGAGGTCAAACTTTCACTCTTCGCAGATGACATGATACTCTATATGGAAAACCCAAAAGATTCCACCAAAAAAACTGCTAGAACTGATCCATGAATTCAGCAAACTGGCAGGTATAAAATCGATGCAGAGAAATTGGCTCTATTTGTATACACCAATAACGGAGCAACAGAAAGAGAAATCAAGGAATCGATCCCATTTAAAACTGCACCTAAACCATAAACTACCTAGGAATAAAAGCTTATGGAAGAAATTGAAGAAGACACACACAAAAAATGGAAAAATATTCCATGCTCCTGGATGAGAAGAACAAATATTGTTAAAATGTCATTAGTATCCAAAGCGATCTATATATTCAATGCAATACCTATCAAAATAACACCAGCATTCTTCACAGAGCTAGAAGAGACCTAAGGTTTGTATGGAATCAGAAAAGACATCGAATAGCCAAAGCAATCCTGAAAAAGAAAACCAAACCTGGAGGCATCACAATCCCAGACTTCAAGCTGTATTACAAAGCTGTAATCATCAAGACAGTATGGTACTGACACAAAAACAGACACTCAGGTCAATGGAACAGAATAGAGAACCCAGAAAGAGACCCCCAAACGTATGGCCAACTCATCTTTGACAAAGCAAGAAAGAATATCCAATGGAATAAAGACAGTCTCTTCAGCAAGTGGTGCTGGGAAAACTGGACAGCGACATGCAGAAAAATGAACCTGGACTACTTTCTTACACCATACACAAAAATAACCTCAAAATGGATGAAAGATCTAATGTAAGAGAGGAAGCCATCAAAATCCTCAAGGAGAAAGCAGTCAAGAACCTATTTGACCTCGGATGCAGCACCTTCTTCCTCAACACATCTTCAGAGGCAAGGCATACAAAAGCAAAAATGAACTACTGGAACCTCATCAAAACAAAAAGCTTCTGCACAGTGAAGGAAACAATCAGCAAAACTAAAAGGCAACCGATGGAATGGGAGAAGATATTTGCAAATGACACATCAGATAAAAGGTTAGTATCCAAAATCTATAAACAACTTATCAAACTCAACACCCAAAAAACAAATAATCCAATGAAGAAATGGGCCAAAAACATGAACAGACACTTCTCCAAAGAAGACATCCAGATGGCCAACAGACACATGAAACGATGCTCAACGTCACTCATCGTCAGGGAAATACAAATGAAAACCACAATGGGATACCACCTGACACCAGTCAGAATGGCTAACATTAATAACTCAGGCAACAACAGATGCTGGTGAGGATGTGGAGAAAGAGGATCTCTTTTGCAATGTTGGTAGGAATGCAAACTGGTGCAGCCACTCTGGAAAACAGTATGGAGGTTCCTCAAAAAATTAAAAATAGAACTATCCTACAACCCAGCAATTGCACTAGTAGGTATTTATCCAAGGGATATAGGTATGCTGTTGTGAAGGGACACATGCACCCCAATGTTTATAGCAGCACTATCAACAATAGCCAAAGTATGGCAAGAGCCCAAATGTCCATCGACAGATGAATGGATAAAGAAGATGTGGTATATATATACACAATGGAGTATTACTCAGCAATCAAAAAGACCAAAATGTTACCATTTGCAACTATGTGGATGGAACTAGAGGGTATCATGCTAAGTGAAGTTAGTCAGAGAACAAATATCATATGACTTTACTCAGATGAGGACTTCAAGAAACGAAGCAGATGAACATAAGGGAAGGGAAGCAAAAATAATATGAAAACAGGGAGGGGGACAAAAACATAAGAGACTCTTAAATATGGAGAACAAACACAGGGTTACAGGAGGGCTGGGGGGGTGGGATGAGTTAAATGGGTAAGGGGCATCAAGGAATCTACTCTTGAAATCATTGTTGTACTGTATGCTAACTACCTTGAATGTAAGTTTTTCAAAAAATTAAAAACAAAAAGAAATGTATTCCTCACACGAAATAAACTCAAGGTCATATCCCTAAGTGATTCCTGGTAGAAAATGTTCATGCATATCTATTATTATAGAACCCCAAATGAACATATAAAATGGAGACCTTTAACTATAGTCTGTATCCAGAGGTTACTAATGCTTACCACCCTGAGAAATCAAATATAACATACTTTCACTTTCATTTAAATCCCTTTTTGAGAGTCATGTTAAGAAATATTTTACTTTGGAAATTAATCTGAGAATATTTCAGTTCTCTCCAAAAAGATAACTAACTCAAAATATGAGGAAAAAATACTCTCAGAATCATTCCCCCAAAAATGATATAAAATTATTCCTTTATGCCTTCTGTGCTGATGGAAAACAATGATAGGTATAATCATGAATAGCCAAGGAACAAGAAGTTACTTTCTTTTGGGACCTTGTGTTACATGTACATATTCTCTTATATGCGGACTTTCCTAATTTTGTAAAAAAAAGGTTAAAATATATATTCAGATGTGCGCAAAATCCTTAGTTAGCAGAGAAGTGCTCACTAAAACAACAATGCCCCACTGTTAGATATGGGAACATGATTATTTCCGGGAAGAATCACCAACGTCTGTACCTCATCTTGGAAGAGAGGGGAACCAAAGTGGGCATTATTTTTTACTGATTCGAAAGTTTCACAGATAAGGGACACCTGGATGCCTCAGTCGGTTGAGTATACAACTCTTGATTTTGGCTCAGGTCATGATTCCAGGGTTGTGGGATCCAGCCCTGCATCAGGCTCTGTGCTGAGCATGGAGCCTGCTTACACTTCTTTCTCCCTCTGCCCCTCTCCCCTGTTTCCACTTTCTCTCTCTTTAAAATAAGAATAGAATAGAATAGAATAGAATAGAATAGAATAGAATAGAATAAAGTAAATAATTTTTTTTTAAAAAACAAGAGTTTCACAGACGATATATATTTTAGGACCAGATAGGTATCCCTACCCAGGGAAAAGCAATCCTCCTCCAGTTCATTGGGAGACTAGAAAGAATAGAGAAAAAAAATTCTAAATGACTAGAAAAGTAGCAAAGCCAAAGTCTGGAACTTAGTGACTAGAAAAATACATAAAGAAATAATAACTCCCGACCTGATTTATATGACAACTATGTGGTCCCAGAGGGTGATGCTAAAGCATTTAATCAGCAATGACAACCAAAAACCCTACCAATCTAAAACTTAATTAATAACAAGAAATAACCCTGGGCTTAGTATATGCTGAAATAGTTGAATCAGAAAAAAATACATTGTGCATTTAAAAAGTGAATAAATCTCCATTCTATAACAGTGAGTATGTTGATGTACTGATAAGTCAATCATCACCTCTCCATTCACACCACCATCTAAGAGAATCTGTTTCCCACCCATGCTTTGGCAGCTATGCTTAGACCAGATGATCTCACTGTCTTTGCCACAGCACATTGGACTCTGAGCAGATATCTAACTTGAGATGAACTAATCAAATTCTCTGTATCTCAGGAGTCCTAACATAGAGACATAAACACTATTAATTATATGGTGATGGACTTTGGAGATCAGAGTCCACAAAGATTCTGATTTGGTAGCCAGTGTTAGCCATAAATACAATGATAAATAAGAAAGAGAATCAGGAGAACAAAATAGACACAATGAGAGAATAGAGACAAAGAACCATGATGAGAGTGAGAGATTAACAGAGAAAGAGAGAGAGAGAGATACTGGGTGGGAGAGAGGGGGAGAGGGAGAGAAATGGAAAAAAATACTGCCTGATTGCTTTCTATCTCCCAAGAGACCTGGCTGTATTTCCAACAATTGGATTCTATAATCTTGCCATGTATTCTCACAATTAATCGCTCTTTTCCTTGAAATAGTTTCAGTGGATTCCTGTCCAAATATCACAACGTGCCCTGACTAAGATAATTGGCTTCTTAGAACATATGTCTAAGCCCCGAACAAAAGCTTGCCAAGGCTAATTAAGTGCACCAGACATACTCTTCTTACTTCTATAGGAATGAATAGTAATGTCAAAAAAAATGTTCCCTGTCAGAGGGTTTTAGGTAAGAAGCTGAGGGTCATGGAAGCACAGATGGTTTTCATCTCTTCTTCCAAATGATGGTAGTAGCTTTGTCAGGGAAAGAAAATAAAATGAAAGGAGTCTAAGCTGAGGACATGAGTAAAAAATAGAACTTGGTTTTCTGAATTTTATTACAATAGTACATCGAGTTTCTCTTGAGAAGCTGCCGGCTCTTCCTAAAGGCTGAGAGGATTCTACTGTGCAGAAAACCTACTGGTAAAAAAAAAAATTGTTTTTGAACTATAAAATGAGAAAGAAAAGAGTAATAGTGCCCAGATACTGCTCCACAACTTTCTCTGGAGGACCCCAGCATGCCAGATAAAGCAAACTGAAGAAGAATAGGGTATATTTCATGGAAAAGTATCTGGGAAGCAAATCAGAAATAATTCTTATATCCTATAATCTACATGTCAATGTGAAGTGTGGTAGTAACAAAGTGAGTCAGAAACATTAGCACAAATAGACGAGTACTGTCACATGAATGTTACAGAAAGTTGGAGAGTCAGCAATAGAAAGATGGGATGTCATGTATGTGTGTGTGCATGTATGTGTATAATGATGCCAAACACATACGTTTTATTACATACATATATTTTTAACTCAACTATCAAAGAAGTGAAAGACCAGAATAGTATATTGAGAATATGGAAAAATCATTGATATGCCTATAAAACCAACAGTGGACCTAATGAGGAAGGGGAAAAGAGCATCGAAAGAAATAGGCATGGTATCCACGAGCTCTCTGAGTAAGATACAGAACATTATGAAGAAATGTGCACAGCTGGAATTCCTAGTTCTACTAGTGGTTGATTATGGAGTTCAGATTCTTTCAGAAATCAACCAAGAACTTTGATAAAATATTAAAATCATCTTGTTAAAAACATAAACTGAAAACAAGAAACAAACCAAAAACAAAATCAAAAGTGAATGGAAAATAATAACCCAGAAAGATGAGTGCTCCCAGAAGCTACTCACGCATGGAGGGCATTAGGTGATGTGAACCTTAATTTTAACAAACAAGGAAGACAGACAACTAACAACAGCAAAAATCTCTCCCCACAATAAGCTATCATCTCCAAAAGGTTATACTGTCAGGATTCAGGATGAGGGCAAGTTAAAGTAAAATAATTTATGGAATTACATTCCATTCCACTCTTCAAGATAAACTAGGGAATTTCAACTCTTGAACTTAGTTTAAGTTCCTCAGAAATACTTGTGCTCTCCACTGGTGCTTTAGCAAAAGCAAACCCAAATGTCCTGGCAAACTCAAATGTTCTATTTTTTAAAAATGTACGTGTAAGCTTTGCCAATAGTAAAAAAAATTATGTATATACATATACATATATATATGCTGTGCAGCACACAGTCAAAACTGACTATGCACATAGGAATGAGGCTACAAGAGAAGAACAGGAAAAGAAGACTTGCAAAGACATCAGATACTGAATTTTTGTGCGTATAGGCTATGAAATAATTTTGGCATGTTAAACATACAAAAACGATTGAAGATTATCTACAAAGGATAAAAAAAATCATAACACTATTTGGGAGACAGTAGATGAGTTTAATGGACAGTAATAAGGCAGAAGGATAGAGGATTCATGGACTAAAAGAAAAGTGAGAATAAAATATCTGGAGTTCACACAGACTGATAGAAGAATAAAAGAGAGGCTAAGAAATGTGAGAAGGTCTAACATCTATTTAATCAGAGCTCCAGAGAGAATGAAGAAAGAGAATGAATCACAAGTAATATTCGAAGAGAAAATGGCTTAGAATTTTCCATAAACTTGAAACACATCAATCCACAGACATAAGGAGCCCAACAAAGCCAAGAAGAGTAAATAAGAAGAAATTCAGTCACACAGGGTAAATTCACAGAAATCCAAAAATAGCAACTCTTTTTAATTTTTTTTTCCTTTTTTGAATTTTATTTCAAGAAAGGAGAGAGAGAGAGAGAGAGAGAGAGAGAGAGAGAGAATGGGGGAGGAGCAGAGAGTGAGAGAGAGAGAGAATCCCAAGCAGGCTCCAGACTGCCAGTGTGGAGCCCAGTGAGGGGCCTGAACTTCCAAACCATGAGATCGTGACCTGAGCCGGAACCGAAGTTCGACACTGAACCGACTGAGCCACCTAGGCACTCCCAAAATAGCAACTCTTAAAGACTAATCAAGACAAAAAAACAGACTAACTCCTCATGAGTGAATGAGTTAGTTCTCGACATTAATAATGGAAGACTGTAGAATGTGAGAATCGATACGATAAACGAAATTAATATCAATCTAGATTATGCACTAATTCAAAGGATCTTTTAAGAATAAAGGCAAAAGAGAGAAGAGGCCATCCAGAATGGCAGAGTAAGGACTTCCAAAAATCTGCTCCTCCATAAAAGCTACGGGAACCCTAGCAAAAGCTGTCAAAATCAATATTTTCAGAACTCTGAATATTAACCAAAGGCAGAATTATTCTGGGAAAGTCATTAAGCAACTTAGCTAGAGGCTTCTCCCTGGGAAAGGAAAAAGTTGGAGCATACCTCTAATGTTCCAGCTTTTGGGGCCAGAGAATACCCGAGAGACTTGTTTCTGTCTCACGCACTAGGGACCAGAATACTCTAGGAGCCTGGGGTCTGCTGAGAACAAAAGAAAGCTGGGAGGTTTGCAGCAGCTCCAGAGAGCCTGCAGTACTGCAGACAGACACCAGAGGGAGGAAGAGATTACAAACTCCTGGGGGGGAAAATGGCAAATCCTTATAATTGAGAAATTTCTCTAATTGAGAAATCATGCACAAAAATCCAGGAAAGACACATCAATAGCAAAGTGTTGAGAGGCCCCCAGAATCTCTAGCCAGACTGATTTGGTGAAAGTCTTTCCTTGCACAAAGCCAATTCGCAAAGACTGACCAATCATTTCCTACGGACAGTAAATCAGGAGCTAAATGAAAGAGGCCATTCTCAAAAACACAGGCCTTCATACTTCAGGTGTCACCGTTTCCACCACATAGACTTGCCTGTATGTGAGAAAGCTTGAGATGGTGATAGATGTTTCACATAACATCCATCTCCACTGGCTATTACTGATCTGTCAAACTTAGTAGAGATGGTGGAAGACAAATTGTGGATGCTGCTCGGATATTTCCTTGGCGGTTTAAATATGTATCATGCATCCTAAGTGAGTCCATTTGTGTTCAGAATTTTCATTAGTAAATTCACAATACTTTGAAAATCAGTTAAGATTTAATTCATAGCCCTGGGGATGGTTGTTGAGGACTATATTTATAGAGACTGGTGTGCAGAGAGCATGACTGGGGGTTTCTCAAGTTCCAAACACCATCATTAAAATGCATAATTATTTTTGCACCCAGGATGTTCAAAGCCTTCATATTTGTCCTAAGGTCCAGTCTTTGACCAACAAAATATATAAGGCACTGCTATCACAGGCGTATAATTTATACCAGGCACGTATCCATCAGTTTGCAGATTTAAAAACAAAAACAGATGGGGGCAGACAATGCAAGTGTTGTTTAGTTTTTTCTTTAGGAAAGCACTGGCTGCCCAGATGTGTGGTTAGCTGGTAGCCGCCAGCTGTTAATTCAGGCACCCCCCCACACACCCCACCACCACCACCACCTTTTGAGCTGAGCACACACTCTTCTCACAGTGGCCCCAATGAATGACTAAGTGACTTTTTTTTTTTTAAGTAGGCTTCACATTCAGTGCTGAGCCCAACATGGGGCTTGACCTCAGGACCATAAGATCAAGACCTGAGTTGAGATCAAGAGTCAGAGGCTTAACTGACTGAGTCACCCAGGCACCCTGAAAATTCTGCATCTCTAACAAGTTGATGCCTGGTGATCCCCGAGGTGATCTCAATACTGCTGGTCCTTGACCACACCTTCTTGAGTATCTTCTAGCCAGGAGCATTCAGCATGCCATGACATCTGCTAGTGTATTTTACAGAGGAAAGGTAAGAACATGGCTTCATCTGGAAAACCAGGAGTTTCTTCAATAATGACAAATGAGGTTTTACTTTGATCCCATGGTATGATCAGTGCTATACAGAATTTCATTTTATCCCCTGAAACACCATATCGGAGAAGATATTAGTCCCATCTTATGATCACAAAGTAAGACTCAGCCAGTTAACTTGCCCAATGACACACGACCAGTAGGTGGCGAGAGACATTCTGACTAGGAGAGAATAGGTATTCTTATTTCCAATTAAGGTTTTGAAAATCAACTAAATGGAAGAAAATATAACCAGTCTGAAGAGAAGACGAGTCCACTTCTCACTTTCTTTAGATTATAGTTCAAGGAATTTTCCCAAAAGGAATATGAAGCAAAAGAGAGAATGAACAGTATTCAAATTCTGAGATTTCTGAACAGATTCTGGGGAAGGTAAGCCCGTGCCATACTTTATTTACTGAAGGCAAAAACCTTTATATTTATTAATAGAAACATTCTTCATGCTTGAAATTCTGTCATATTTATTAATTTATGTTTGTGGATTTTTGAGTTCTCATGAATCAAAAATACATATCACATTAGCCCTAAAAGATATGCAATGTCAAAAATTACAAATATAAGTATGCGACCAAACCCAAGAGGAGTTTCACTGAATCCTAAATATTTACAAAGTTGCTGAATAACCCAGCCCTTTACAAATCTGAAGGGGCACCTACTTGGGTCAATCATAAGAGCATGCGACTTTTGATCTCAGGGTTGTGGGCTCATCCCTACAGTGGGTGTAGAGATTCCTTAAATAAATAAAGCTTTTTTAAAAATCTGGAAGAGATCCTCTTGTCTATTAGTAAGGACTTAAAAAATAAGAGTCACATTTATTATTTGTCCTATTCTTTGAATCATTCTTTTACCACCTACGAGATAATAAACACAATAAACTAAAATCATAAGCCAAGAAAGCAGAATCCAGATGTTTTTAAATATTTCTTCCTGAACAGTAGTACAACTAAAAGATGTTGTCAATTCCACAAAAATTCTCTAGTTACATTAATTATTAGTTGACAGAACTTTAAAGAATAAATTTAGCTTAAAAATGCACTCTATCAAAAAAGCATTTTGCAGTAGCACCTAGCTGGCTCAGTTGGTGGAGTATACTAGACTCTTGATCTGGGGGTTGTAAGTTCGAGGCCCACATTGGGTGTAGAGAGTAAAATAAAATAAGTATAAATAAATAAATAAATAAATAAATAAATAAATATCTTTTCTGAAAAAAAAATCATTTTGCAAATGGTAATTTCAGCCTAGTAGTTATTTATGTAAAGACTTATTCAGCTTGACAAGTATTTGTGCGCCCATGAGTGTTAAAACCAGTCCTGCACCTTGTGGCCTCATCTCTTGAAGAAACTGAGGGCCCCATAAGCTTGATTCAGAGTCTGCAATACTCAACCAACTCTGAATCACTTGGAGGAAGTAGACATGAAAAGTAAAATTTAGTATCTATTATTTTTAAAAAATACAATTTACAAATTACATTTTCATTTTCTTGGAAAGCAAAGATTTCTTTCAGCAAAGAACAATGTCGGGTTAAACCTGAGGTGACAGGGAGCTTGGTTGAAAGGGTCCTGGACTAGTAGTCTGTATCCTAGTGTTCTCATCCTAGCTCTGTCACATACTATGTCTTGGTTTCTATATTCGAGATGAAGCTCCTTCCGGCTTTATAATTCTAAGACTGTGTGAAGAATTTCCCTAGCAATGATAAAACTTCCAAAAATATAAAAACAGTGATTGTGTTGCACCTGACCATTAAGACTTTAAGGTTATAAATCAAAGAAGAATATCTACAATTATCCAAAAGAGCTATTAAAATACTCTTTCTTTTACTTGCACATATCTGTGTGAGGCTAGAGTTTCTTAATATACTCAACCAAAAACAATAGATTTCAACAGGTTGAATGCAGAAGCAGATAGGAGAATCCAGTAATCTTCATCAAGCTAGTCACAGGGAAGATATCCAAAGTGTAAAATATTGCCACTCTTCTCACTAAATTGTTTTGTTTTAGAAAATGTAATTATAAAATATGTTATTTATGTTATTATGCAGTGGGTTTATTTTACATTAAAGAAATAGATATTTAATAAATAAATGTGGTGTTTGTTTCCATTTTAAAGCACATCATACCGAAAGGAAAGTTTCCAAAAGTTACCAGAGATTACCCCTGGTTGAGGCACTGAACTATTCAGACACTTTATTTTCTTTTTTAAATACTTGTTTTTTCCCCAATTTTCACAGTAAACACATATTACTCTTACGTTCATAAAATGCCATTTCAAATTTGAAAAATAAAGTGAATCATAGTTCTTCCAGTAATATATATTACATGGCATCCATGAAAAACTTCCTCCATATTCAATGCCAGTAATAAGGTACACATACTATTAATAGCCATTTGTTCCACCATTGAAATTTGTTCCATTTTTAATGTGGTTGATGGTTATTTATTCTCATGAAAACAAATTAAAAGCAGAACACATTTTTCACTGAGAAGAAGCTTGATATCATGAAAAGAGAATGGCTTCTCCCATCCCCATATCCTCACCCAAGAACCCCAACCCTTCTACTTCCCAGCTATAACTTTGGACAAGTTGGCCAACATTTCTACAGATGGAGCAGGACTACTATAAGGATTACTGGCTAATTGCCTTTTGGGGCTAAGGCTCTTGTCTGTATTCTGCTCTTAGATGCTGAGTCTGAGACTCTAAAAACTACATATCCCAGATTCCTTGCCAGCTGGATTCCAGTTAAGATTTGTCACTAGGAGGGAAGCCTGGGTGGCTCAGTCAGTTAAGTGTCTGACTTTGGCTCAGGTCATGATCTCGTGGTTTGTGGATTCGAAAGGCACATCAGGCTCTGTGCTGACAGCTCAGAGCCTGGAGCCTGCTTCAGATTCTGTGTCTTCTCTCTCTCCCCCAGCCCCACTCGCTTCCTGTCTGTCTCTCTCTTAAAATAATAAACATTAAAATAAATAAATAAATAAATAAAAAAGATTTGTCAGTAGAGGTCACTGGCTGATGATTGGAATGTTTCTATATTCTCTCAGCATCCCTCCCCCCCTCCTACCTCCACCGCGGATGACCCTCCAGCCCCCTCGGCTCTCAGCACTCCCACCACCAGCTACGCTAAGCTCCTCCAGAACATCGGCAGCTTCTCTGCATCAGGGAGCCAAGCACTATGCAGTGTAGGCCCCAGAAGCATCAGCACCAGCCACACGACACACCTCCTGCGGTGTGCTTCCACCTGGAAGACTCAAGCACCACTGGCTTGTGGCCTCACCTCCAAGGTCCAAGCACCAACTCTGGAGGTGAGTGGGGGTGTCTCTCCTTTGAGCCCTTGGATTCCAATAACTCTGCCCTTCTTTTTCCCAACCTGCATGTCTGCTAATCTACCTACATAATAAAGGAATACCCTTGCTCACTCATCTTTCCGGTGGAAAAGCACTCAGATTTGTGCCTCAGCAAACCGTACATTTCTGATCCTTTGGATTGCTTATGAGAGGTCCAAATGGCATGTGTTATTTATTTTTAAAAATATTTTTAATGTTAATTTATATTAGAGAGAGACACAGAGAGGGAGAGAGAGAGAGAGACCGAGTGTGAGTGGAGGAGGGGCAGAGAGAGAGGGAGACGCAGGATCTGAAGCAGGCTCCAGGTTCCAAGCTGTCAGCACAGAGCCTGACATTGGTTCAAACTCATGAACAGCAAGGTTATGACCTGTGCTGAAGTTGGACGTTGAACCGAATGAACCACCCACGTGCCCTCAAATGGCATGTTTTAAAGTCTACCATGTCAAGGGGCTATTGCATTTTTGAAAATTGTTCACAAAAGATCAACAATCAATACAGCCGACCTGCACATCTGCAAGAACACTCGAAAGTCTGCAATTTCCTGCGTCCCTTGTAGGGACAATTTTACCTGTAGGAAATTCCACCTCCCAAGCAGAAAAGTTCCCAGTTAATAAGAGAACTGATTCTCCCCGCTACCAAAAAGTGTCACTCCTTCCCCCAAATCACTGACTTTTCAGTCATAACGCTTTCATCCCATTTTTCATCTTGGAGGGGGAGCCAAGGAACTATAGTAAGACAAATTATTTTACTTAAGAAGACCCCTACTTTAGCATTCCCTAGAGAGTTCTTTAAATATTTTTCAATCAGTAAGAAATCTCTCTAAGATAATGATCAAAATACTAAGTTTTGGTGCACCTAGCTGGCTTAGTCAGTATAGCATGCAACTCTTGATCTCAGGGTTGTGTGTTCAAGCCCCACGTTGGATGTAGACATTCCTTAAAAATAAAATCTTTAAAACAAATATTAAGTTTTTTGTCCAATAGAAAACTTTCAGTTGTGACATGACATTATCACTGAAGTGATATATACTAGACAGATGAAACATCCTTCTCTAGGTAAGGAAAAGAATACAATATACTTTGAGCATTTCCTAACAGATCTAGTATCTGGACCAAAGTATTGCTTCTTGTGCTCTGAGTTTCACGAAGTTCCTTATGAAAACAGTCCTTCGACTTCTGCTTGAAAACTACCTCCTCTTAGAGACCAAAAAACTAGCTGGTACAGAACTAAATGTGGTTAATATGCCATACCCTTTGAAATTTCCACCTTGTAAGTCATTTATATTAAGATCTACCTGAGGAACGCTATTGTCAGATGCAAATTTGTTCACTAGAAAGGTTAATACCATACTAAACAACCATTCATATATTTATAAATAGATGGGAAATTTGAGAAAAGAGAAATTTGGCACAAAAGAGCAAGAGGCGAGGTCCTGTAAAAATTCTGTGAAGAGCAGGGACCAGTGGCGTGTCACCACAGAGGATCATCAGACATTAGATCTTGGCAAGTTCGTGGCTATATGTAGAAGACAAATAGAGTAGCCCTCAAAAGAAGAAGAAAAATTAGGCATAACTGGTAATTTCATTTTATGCTAACTCAGGTCTGCTACTTTCTCGGGAAGGAGTAGAAAACTGTTGATATTTTAGATCTACCCAAATTGGAAGGAAGACAACCCAGCGAAAAGAGCCAAAGACAAAGCTTGGGCTTCAATGTTTTATTCCAATTGAAAAGGCACTCAAAAAGAGACGCTCAACTGTCAAAAAGAATTTTGAAGTCAGGATCTTGTTGAATCATGTTGACAAACAGAAATCAAAAGTACAGAGTTGACTCCAAGCTGGCTGGGAAGACAGGAAACTGACGCTCATTTAGCCCACATACTTTGGAAATCAAGCAGTAGGGAGTCTCGCCTGTAACAAAGACATTGCAGAGAGCCTGGTGTTTAGAAAAGAACATGCTATTAATTTCCACTTCCAAAAAAAAATGGAAATTTCCTGTGATGGCTCCACTGCCATGGTAAGTAGACCAAAATCTAAGCCTGTAAATGGATTAGATTATGAAAGTTACAAAATCAAAACACTAAGGATGACCGATCATAAAATAAACTAGGGTTTAAGCACTAGCCAGTCAAGTAATTTCCTTTCTTTGCCCAAACACTTTCTCCATACAAGTCTTACTCCTAACTCCTGTCTGGGGAGTGCTCCTAATCACTTCTGGTCTTGGTGCTGCCTGGTTTGAATTGATTTTTGTTCAAATAAACTCTTAAAATTTTTAAGGTGCCTGAGTTTATCTCTTAACAATCCTTAACAGGCTCACGAGTTGATTTATCCAGGTATAATTGCTCAGTCTTGTCCCTTCCACAATCCCAGTGAGTTCCCATTCTTAGAGCGTTCATGGAGCTGGCCACTAAACTTTGTCTCCTCCATCCTGCTGCTCCCTCTTAAGACCCTGATTAACCCCCCAGTATCTGCTCAAACAGCTTGTCCAGTCTTTCCAGGCAGGCTAGCGAGCAGCCTGTTGCTGTGTCTTCCCCTGTGGGTTAGATTTTCAAGGCCTTTGCTCATGTCTATTTATCTCTGAACTTGTTTCATTTTGCCTACTTTTTTCCAGTAATGAAATGGTCAGGACTGACTACATGACTCGCCAGAAGGAACATACTACCTCCCAAAATTACAGACTGCCTCGGGCTATGCTTTTTAATAATTAAAAAAAAATCCATCTCCCATTTAAGATTTGAATATAATTTTCTGTATACTAATAACTTCAATTACTTTTCTGTTCTCTGGGTTTTTTTTTCCTAGTTCAAATTTATTTGTGAAAGTATTTCTCTGGATAGATTGGGTTCAGTTTTTAGAGAGTATCATATCATTTATATCATTTCAATATTCTTGATTTTTCAATTTTCAACTTTCAGAAAGTATTTTTTTCTTTTCTTTTCCTTCTTCTTCTTTTTTTAATGTTTATCCATTTTTGAGAAAGAAACAGAGCATGAGCAGGGAAGGAGCAGAGAGAGGAGACACAGAATCCGAAAACAGGCTCTAGGTTCTGAGCTGTCAGCACAGAGCCCAACAACGGGGCTCGAACTCATGAACCGCAAGATCATGACTGAGCCGGAGTTGAGGTTTAACCGACTGAGCCATCCAGGCGCCCCTCAAAAAGTATTTTTCAATCTGAACATGACTAAAGTTTTGTATTAGTGAAAATTAAAAAGTACCTTCCGAAAAATAAACTCTTTTAGGAATACCCTATTAGACATCATCTTGTTCAGAGTGTGTCAAACTAAATTTATTTACATAACAAATTCCTACAGATTGTTTTTTAAATATAGGATTAAAAGCCATTATAATTAACCTTTTGCTTTGAAACAGAGTCAAAATAACAAAGTGTTTTGCAATTTACATAGTCTCCGATTGCTTTGTTGGGGAAAGAGGCTCTCAAGTGTATCATACCTAAGAGTGATTAGTCTATTTCTGGCAATTTGAATTACAGAAAGTCATATAATTTTAGGCAATGTGAAATAATAGAAATAATTTTACCAAGAATATTATGAATTCAAAAGGGATATGTTCCTAGTGATTTTTTTTTTAAGAATAAGAAAGTGCTCTTTGTGCCCTAGTAAATATGGGAAAAAAAATCACACTGGTTCCATTAAAACAAACAACAACAAAACACAAACAAATAAACACCTTCTTATCCATCCAGATACAGAGACAGCGTAACAGTAGTCCACCAAAGACCAAATGTTTTACCAAAAGTAAGGACGCTTCTGTAAGAAACGTCGACCACAAAGAAGAACTATCAAAAATAAGCAGCAATGTTGTGACAAGGAAAAATTGTAATTGCTGAGACTTAACACATTTGTAAATTGTACCTTTGGATAATGAACGTGATACCTATCAATAGTGAATGAGGACAAAAATATTATTCACAAAGAAGAGATTATATCAGAAAAATGTTTATCTAAATATGTCTGGCAGGGAATGTTTTTCCATGTTTTAAAAAAAATAAACCACATGTGAGTCCTTGCCAAAGAGCAACACTGATTCATTTCATTTAACTGAAGCGTGGACTCATTTTTCACCCAAAAGATTTCAGAATATTCGATGTTCATTACCAAGGGGTAGATCAAGTATACTAAAAATGGATTATCACCAACTACTCTCCTGGGAAACACTTGACTAGAAAGTCATTCCTGGGGACACCTGGTTGGCTTGGATGGTTAAGCAGCTGACTCTTGGTTTTGCCTCAGGTCATGATCTCACAGTTTGTGAGTTCGAGCCCCACGTCAGGCTCTACAGTGACAGTGGGGAGCCTGCTTGGGATTCTCTCTCCCCTTCTCTCTCTGTGCCACTCCAGCTTGCTCTGTCACTCTCAAAATAAATAATTAAATTAAAAAAAATAAATTCCTGTGCCTTTGATGAAAAAAGACATATGCTGCAATTAATTTATTCTTCCCATGGATGGTGTCAATGGCACAATCTGATTTTAACCTCTCATTGGCTAGGGAAGTTTGGAAGTATTTCTGGGAAGACATCAATCAATAGCTTTCCATGTTGCTAGATTACAATTTATTTAAATCTGGTTTTGCAAACTTTTGGTGACTCATCTTGAATGGAGGACTAACCAGCATAAGAAAATTCCTAAATTTGTGTATGGAATAAACATGCTTTGGGGCTTCCCTCCCCCATAACTTAATACTCAATTAATGTGAGGCTGACTTCAGATATTGTTATTAACCAGGGATTTTAGTTGCAAGAGACAGAAAGCCAATTCAAACCAGTATGAGGGGCGGAAAAGGAAGGGTTGGCTTATATAGCTGAAAAAGCCAAGGCTGAATCAGGTTTATGCATAGAAAGATCCAAAAGTTCAAGGTATCATCTGGACGTGGTCTCCCTTTACTCTGTGAGTAAAGTGAAACTGTGAGTTTCACTTTACTTTGTGGTAGCTTTGTCCACTGGCAGTCCCTCTCCATTTAATAATCCCTAGCATTTCCAGCTTCTCTTTCCCCCTAGTTCCAATTAAAAACTAGAAAATAAGTTTCGCTTATCATGCCTGGATCATGTTTCCATGCTTGCAACCAGAAGGGGGTGTAAGAGTCTGTGTGACCCCATCTACAAAGACCAAGACGAAGGAGGTGTGGTTCCCAAAAGGAAAACCAAAGCGCTGTTACCGGAAAAGGGAGGAAGGATGTTGGGCAAGCAAAACCTACAGATCTCTATCAACAGTAGTCAGGACCCTTCGGCTACATGTAACAACCCCAACTCTAATTTAGATAACGGACATTCGGGTCAGAAAATCAAACCACTGGCAGGGTGGGAGAAGAGCTGGGCTTCGAGGACTCAGACACCTCCAGGACTGTCTCTCTCTCCATCTCCATGCTTTTTTTGAATGCCAGTCTCATTTTCCCAGACTGGACCCCATGCTGGAGACACGGTGACCTACGACTCCTAGTATCTCTTCTCCCAGCTTTACCCAAGAAAGGGTAGTTGGCTGGCACCCTCTAAACACAGGCTTAAAAATCCTAGGAGAGATCTCTGATTGATTCAGGCTGAATTAGGTACCATACTAAGACCAATCACTGGGTCAGGGAGGCAACAAGTTTAGATAAAACCATGAAAGCTCCCTCATTGTGGAAGTGTAAAGCATGGTTCCCAGAAGACAAGAGGTAGAATTCCCCAAAGAAGAGAGAAAGAAGGCAAGGCAAACTGAACAGCTCTCCCGATTTGTATTCTGGCACATCACGAAGTTCTATTCTGTTATGGTCTCTATCCCTTCTCTGAAAGAGATATAGGAAATTAATAAACAAATGTCACTGCAGTGACTGCATGCTAATGAACACATTCTCTGGGGCCTCTTCAATGTGTCCTGCTGGCAAGGAGTGTTTTATTCCAATACAAAACTGTCTTGTAAAAAAAAGTTGCTTCAGAGGGGACAAGTATCAATTTTTTTCTGGTACCTACAAATGCACCTGGACTAGCCTGAAAGCAGACTTGGTATCTGCATGACATAACCTATTTTCCCTTTTTCTTTGGCTGCCAAAAGATGATACAAATTCTTTTGTATCATTTCAGTAATTCTCTGGTAAGTGAAATTGTACATCTCTTAGCCCTCCTCATATGATATCTGATTTATTTTTTACAAGTACAGTTTACCATAGACTGCTTCAAATTACTTCTGGAAGTACAATGGGGCATATTTTACAACAAAATACAATACTAAAATACTTCAGATAATTATAAATATCAAACCAGAAAATGTTTTTCTAGACCCTACATCTCACTCCTTATAGGCCCAGTCATTCCTATCATTGCACAAGTTAGAAGACCTTTCAGGAATTTTTCTATGTTAAGGAAGGTTGAGAAACAAATCCATGCCTCAGTAGAAGCTGTTTTACCTCAAGAATATGCATATGTCAAATTTTGATACCAAAAAAACCTCTACAACCAAACTCCCTGTTACACAAAAGGAGGAAAGACCTGAAGAACCACTGAGAACCTGAATGAGAACCTGAAAGTTACATTGCTCTCCACGGTACGCAAAGTAATCCAGTGAGCCAGTCAGTGTCAGAGCATTGTCATTAGTATTCCTGGTTTTCTTTCATGAACACCAAAGTGTAGAGAGGCCCAGTGATTCACCCAGGGCCACGAACCTTTGAACCCGTGGCCTGTCCAGCCCCAGAGCTCCTTCGACTATGAGACTCCACTTCCCAACAGGCTTCCAGGGTCTACTGCAGCTTTCTGTGGAGACTGCTTTGTCTCACATTTGTCATCATCTTAATGAGGAAATTCCAGTAAATCATGACTTCCCAAGGCTAAAAATCCTCTGCCAAGTAAACACAGGGCCTGGAATTCATTCATTCATTATTTATTTTTGAGTAGCCGTTCTAATTCATTCAAAATTTATTTATTGGATACTAAGCTCTAGGAGTTCAGCAGCAGATAAGAATGACAGAATTCCTGCTCTTAAGAACTTTATATTCAAGTGAAATATAATAAAAAACAGGCAAGAATAACAATAAGTAAAATCTTTCCAATAGTAATAATACTATGAAAAAGAATACATGTGGGCGCCTGCATGGCTCAGTTGGTTAAGCGTCCGACTTCGGCTCAGGTCATGATCTCGAGATGGGTGAGTTTGAGTCCCCTGTCTGGCTCCATGCTGACAGCTCAGAGCCTGGAGCCTGCTTCAGATTCTGTGTCTCCCTCTCTCTGTCCCTCCCCTCCTGTTCACTGTGGTCTGTCTGTCTCTTTCTCTCTCTCAAAAATAAATTAACATTAAAAAATAATACAAAACAAGGGGATATAATAGGGAAAAATGAGGTGGCTGCAGGAGCTTTGATACTTGAGATAAGGTTACCAGTCTCTAAGGAACTGATGTTTGCACTGAGCCCTGACTAATAGAAAAGAGCCAGCCATGGAAAGATCTGGGAGAATACAAGTGCTGAGGGGTGAGAGGTTGATATGTTTGGGTAACAGAGACAGCAGTGTGGCTGATCAGATCAAGAAAAACCAGAGTATCACCAAAGAGGTGCACAGGACAGGCTCAACAGATGGTATTAGAGAACCAAGTTAGACCGTGCATTCTAAAAACAGTATCAGAGCAGTGGTCTACTAAGGATATTTTTTCAGATGTTTGTATTTATCATCATTAAAAAAAAACCTTGTAAATATGTGAAAATCAAATCCCATATTGCTGTACACTTTAAACAAATTTTTTTACTTCTTGTTTTTGTTCTAATAAATACATATTATTTCAAATGTTTATTTCTGAGAGAGACAGATGGAGTGGGGGCAGAGGGAGAGAGACACAGAATCCGAAGTAGGCTCAGGCTCTGAGCTGTCAATATAGAGCCCGATGTGCAGCTCAAACCCACAAACTGCAAGATCACAACCTGAGCTGAAGTCAGACGCTTAACCAACTGACCCGCCCAGGTGCCCCATAAACAATATTTTTAATAATGAGAGATCATGACCTTGAGCACAAACTATCCCAAGAATCCAAGAAGTGAAGCTCGTGTGTTAATAGCCTTGGTAATCTTGGCACAGATCTGCCTGGAAGACACAGAAGAAGCAAGTGTCAACCCCTAAAGATTGACTGTAAGCTTTTCTTCCCTCAGTTAAAAAAAAAATTTTTTTTAATGTTTATTTTTGAGAGACATAGAGGCACAGTGTGAACAGGGGAAGGGCAGAGAGAGAGGGGGACACAGAATCAGAAGCAGACTCCAGGCTCCGAGCCATCAGCACAGAGCCCGATGCGGGGCTTGAACTCACAGACTGCAAGATCATGACCTGAGATGAAGTCGGCCACTTAACCGACTGAGCCACCCAGGCGCCCCTCTTCCCTCAGTTTAAAATAGGGGTAGTTTACTTGGAAGATTGGAAGATAACCAATCTTGTTGAAGATATTACTTTTTGCTAAACATTTTGTGGATTTTTGGAACACTTTCCATTTGTACATAATCGTCTTGAACAATGGTGTTGTGTGAAAAAATGGTCAAATCATGCAGGGGAAATAGGCATGCCCCTCCGAGCAGTGAAGGATCTTTTAACTCCAATGGATGCCTCACATAATGGGGGTAAACTGCATACCACAGCTGGGGGAAGAAAGCCTCACTAAAGGCCGGCCCGGAGATTTAGCATCATGGCGCTTCTTTATATGCGATCTTCTGAACATCTTGCTTTTCATGAAAAGAGAGGTACTCACTTCACAATCTGAGAGATACCAAGGAAATTCCAAAGAGTATCCCTCTGGAAAAAGGACATGATACCCTAACATTAAGCTCTGAATGAACTCCCAGGAATTGCTGTGGTTTCCCTTTTTCCTTCCAATTTCTTTCTTTAGCTGCTTATCCCCCCACCCATTCAAGATATCCCCTGACCATGAATCTTCAAGGAGCCCTCTTAGGATGTTTAACAAAGCAGAACAGAGGATTCTTCTTTCCAAACTTGCAAACCTGTTTTAGAACATGTCCTATCTTGGGTGGGGCCCAACTAGATCCGATTTATTTGTCAATCCAGGAACTTCCAATAAAGCTTAAGTTCATATTTTTTCACTTTATAAACCAGTTATTAAACACATCTACTCCAAATGGTGTTATGAGTCTAAACAGATACACACACACACACACATATGTTATGCTCTCTGGCAGTGGAAAAATGTGTTATTTTCTGAGGCCAATCAGGAGATTTTTGGTTTATACTCTGAATGGGAACCCCTTTCTGTAGCTACCATAAGTGCTGAGGCTCTAGTCAAAGCAAGGACTTTCTGAAATCACTGGTCTTTTCTTAAAACTGTTAATTTTATATGCTAAAGTTGTTGCACTTGGAGGAGACATGAGACCAAAGAAACTAGCCAATATTCATATTTCTGTAGGCTCTAAGAGGACATATTGAAACTAAGGAAAAGTTACTGCATTCATGATGGTTCTCCAGAGAAGCTGAGATCTCTACACACATATAAAAAAGATTTATTACAAGGAATTAGCTCATGAAAGCTAACAAGTCCCAAGATCTGCAGGGTGCAGTCAGCAAGCTGGAGACCCTGGAGAGATGATGGTATAGCTCCAGTCCAAAGGCCTGCTGGCTGGACACCCAGAGAGAGCAGATATTTCAGTTTGAGTCCAAAGACAGGAAAAAGCCAATGTCCCAGTTCAAAAGCAGTCAGGTAGGAGGAAATTCCTACTTGACGGCAGGTCAGCCTTTTTGTTCTATTCAGACCTTCGAATGATTCCATGAGATCCGCTTAGATTAGGAAGAACAATCTGCTTCACCCCATCGACTGGTTCAAAAGTTAATCCAATCTCAAGACAACCTCACCGAAACACCCAAAATAATGTTTGACCAAATATCTGGGTACCCCCACGGCCCAGTCAAGTTTACACACAAATTAACCATCATCTTTACTAATATCACTATATCTTAAGCCATACCTCAAAACTATAATTGCTTGATGGAGGTTACCGAGCCAGAGGCATGCCTTTCTCATCCGAAAATTAATCCTACTTTGAGGCCAGACACTGGGTTCCTGGATATGTTTTGAAAACATAAACAGAACTATAGTTCTATTAGTCACATTATTAACTTAGCTCCATGTTCTGTTTTGTTCCCTACTAGTTTTACGTACCTCTTAACCTCAGGCACAATCAATCATTAACTTTGCCTTTTATCCCTACTCGCCGTTTATCCTACTGTTTGTAGAAACCTAACGGGGACTGGATAGCAACAATTGTCTTGAAACTATCTGATTTATTTGATCTTACCAGGTCCTGAATAGTGTTTCATTGTCTAGAAGAATGCATACCTCCTGTTTCAAGGCCCTTCCCCCGAAGGTTTCAAGAAACCCTCTACCCTCCTCTCTCTCTAGGCTCAACAGGGAATGCAGCTTTGGGAATGATCCCCGGCCCTTCTTATAACAAAGTTTTCTTTGCTTCAAAACCGGCGTCTCACACCTTGGCTTACTGTGTATCAGGTGCATGGACAAGTTTGAGTTCAGTAACAAATTTACTTGGGACATTTTTCAAAGGGTTAAGTATGGTAATCAGAAATACCAGAAGTTCTATGCTATGAGTTTTTTTGTACAATCTAGATTATACTTCATGAAATTTTGTACAACTGAGATTTATTTAAAATTATTAGAAGCTGGGGATTCTTTATATACAGTCCTTGATATTAAGAAACTTGTTAAACTTCTTCATGAAGTACCAAACAGCCCGGATGTCCCAGGACCAGCTTCAGAATAAAGATAAAATCCCAAATTTTCCAACATTTCTTTTAGAAGAAACAAAACACAGTTAATGAAGCACAAATCAAGAGATTTAATCAAAATGACAACCCACAAGAGAGGACAGATACAGTTGATCTCTTCTGCCTATATTGACATGTTTGAATAATGAGAGAAATCTGAGAGGGAAGACTCTGAGATACTACATAGTATTCAATCATAGTTGAACAAATAACAATAAAACCCCCTCAATTATCTACCAATGAGTGTGCATTTACTAGACTGAGATACTTAGAAACAGTTTGTCAATAAATACCGAGCTCCAAGGGGTTTGGAGATGCAGTTTGAGTTCTAGAATGAGACAGGCTTCAGTGATACCAAACGTTATGACATACGGGATCTGAGCAAGCTATTTCAAAGGGTCTTCATGTTTAATTTGTTCTCAGAAGATAAATGCTCATGGGATTCTTGCTTGGTGTTAGGCTCATGCAGGGGAATAAAGCAGACTTTCCAAGAAAAGAAAGGACTCCCTGGGCAGATGAAGGAAGAAATGTCCTCACCTGGGAAAGAGTAAACAATCCCTTTATGTCCCAATATTGTGCAAGACTCCAAATGGGGATCTAAAGGCAAGGAGCTTGTGGAGGGTGGGTACAGAACTCTGACCTAAACCCTAACCTAACCCTAACCCTAACCCTAACCCTAAACCCTAACCCTAACCCTAACCCTAACCTAACCCTAACCCTAACCCTAAACCCTAACCCTAACCCTAACCTAACCCTAACCCTAACCCTAACCCCTAACCCCTGACCCTGACCCTGACCCTAACCCTAACCCTAAACCCTAAACCCTAAACCCTAACCCTAACCCTAACCCTAACCCTAACCCTAAAGTTCTGTACCCTAAAGGCGCTGTGGAGACCTCTGGTTCTGAGCCTGTGACTTATAGAAAAGAATAGTGAGTAGGTTGTCTCGCACATGAGCATGAGGCCCAAGAACACAGACCCAAGAACCAAACTGTGTGGCAGCATCTGCAGTGGTCAAGGTCAACTGACCTTACCCTATTTTTCCAAAAGCTATGCAAGTCCCTGTAATTCCTCCATGGTCTTAGTAGACATAAAGGCCCCAAGAAACATAACTGAAATCAAACCTAAAATCTTGACAAGTGGGAACGTTAACATATTTAAGTTTCTAAACTGCTTTATTGAGGCAAAATTGACACAATAAACTGCGTTTGCAGTTCCTTGATACCTAATGAGTTAGAGCACCTTTCCATGTGTTTATTGGCAATCAATAGATCTTTTTTGGTGAAGCGTATGTTCATATATTTTGTTCCCTTTTTAACTGGAATTTTTTTTCCTAACTATTGAGTTGTGAGGACTCTTTATAGACTCTAGATACAATTCCTTAATCAAATTTGTGACTTGCAAATATGTCCTCTCAGTCTGTGGCTCGTCATTTTTTTCTCTTAACAATGTCTTTCAAAGATCTTAATTTTTATGCAGTCCAACTTATAGATTTTTCTGATGGATCATGCTTTTGGTATTGAGTTTAAGAAATCTTTGCCTGATCCAAAGTTCCTAAGAATTTTTCCTGTGTTTCTTTCTAGAACTTTAAAATTTTTACATTTTATATTTAGATCTAGGATCCATTTTGAGCTAATTTTTGTATGTGATGCAATCTATGGATCCATTCTTTTTTAACGTTGTTGTTTTGTTTTGCGTATAGATATCCAATGGTTCTAGCAACATCTGTGGAAAAGACTATCTTTCTCCAATAAATGGCCTTTGTACTCTGTTAAAAATGAATATAGAAACCACATACGTGTGCGTCTATTTCTGGAACTTCCAATCTGTTCCACTGGTCTATGTATCTATCTTGACAGCACTACTAAACCCTCTTGATTACTGTAGATTTATAATAAGTCTTGAATTCAAAGTGAATAAGACTATTGAGAGCAGACATGCTGGCTTTGTTCCCAATCTTAGGGAGAAAGAATTTAGTCTGTCACTATTAACTATAATGTTACTTGTAGCATGTTTATAGATACTCTTCTTCAAGCTGAATAAGTTCCCCTCTATTCCTTCTCTGACAGTTTTTAACATGAATGGATTATGATTTTTTTTTCAAATTTTTTTTGTGTATTACCTTTTCTCCACTGAATTGACTCTAATGGAGTCAAACTGGAATCAATAGCAAAAAGATAACAGGCAGCACCTGGATGGCTCAGTTGGTTAAGAATCCAACTTCAGCTCAGGTCATGATCTCATGGTTCATGAGTTCAAGTCCCACATTGGGCTCTGTGTTGACAGCTTGGAGCCTGGAGCCTGCTTCAGATTCTGTGTCTCCCTCTCTCTCTAACCCTCCCCTACTTGTGCTCTGTCTCTCTCTCTCTCTCTCTCTCAAAAATAAATACACATTAAAAAAAAAAAGATAACAGGAAAATCTCCAAACACTTGAAAACTGAGCAACATACTTACAAGTAATCTTTACATCAAAGAGGAATTCTCAAAGAAAATCAAAAGATAAACTGAACTAAATGAAAATACATTGTATCAAAGCAAGCAGAAAGAAGAAATAACAAAATAAGAGTAGAAATAAATGAAATTGAAAACAGAAAAACTCAATGAAATAAAGAGCTGGTTCTTTGCAAAGATCAGTAAGTTAGACAAACCTTAAGACAAGACTTAAAAATGAAAAAAGAGAAAAGATACAAATTATCAACATGAGGAATCACAAATGAAACTAGGTATCACTATAGACCCTGCAGACACCAAAAGGAAAATAAGGGAGTATTACAAAGAATTCAACAGAAATAAATCTTTTTATAAGAAATGAAGCAAATATTTAAAAACACAAACTACTACAAGTCACTATGAAATAGATTATTTGAATAGCCCCATATATGTTAAGGAAATTGCATTTGTAATTTATTTTATTTATTTAAAGTTTATTTATTTTGAGAAGGGGGGAGGGCAGAGAGAGAGAGAGAGAGAGGGAGACACAGAATCTCAAGTAGGCTCTGCACTATCAGCCCCCAGCCCGATACAGGGCTCAAATTCATAAACCTTGAGACCATGACCTGAGCCAAAATCAAGAGTTAGATGTTTAACCAAGGCATCCCTGGAAGAAGAAATAGAAAATTTGAATAGGCCCATAACCAGTAAAGAAATTGAATTAGTAATCAAAAGTCTTCCATAAAACAAGAGTCCAGGACCAGATGGCTTTCCAGGGGAGTTCTACCAAACATTTAAAGAAGAGTTAAATTCTTTTGACGTTGTTCCAAAAAATAGAATGAAAGGAAAACTTCCAAATTCTTTCTTTGAAGCCAGGATTACCTTGATTCCAAAACCAGACAAAGACCCCACTAAAAAGGAGAACTACAGACCAATTTCCCTGATGAACATGGATCCAACGATCCTCAACAAAATACTAGCCAACCAGATCCAACAATACATTAACATGATTACTAATCACGACCAAGTGGGATTTATACTTAGGATGCAGGGATGGTTCAATATTCACAAAACAATCAATGTGATACATCACATCAACAAAAGAAAAGGCAAGAACTACATGATTCTCTCAATAGATGCAGAGAAAGCATTTGACAAAATATAGCATCCTTTCCTGATAAAAACCCTCAAGAAAGTAGGGACAGAAGGATGATACCTCAAGATCATAAAAGCCATATATGAAAGACTCATCAATAATATCATCTTCAATGGGGAAAAACTGATAGCTTTCTCCCTAAGGTCAAGAACATGACAGGGATATTCATTCTCGCTACTGTTATTCAACATGGTATTGGAAGTCCGAGCCTCAGAAATCAGAAGACAAAAGGAATAAAAGCCATCCAAATCAGCAAGGAGGTGGTCAAATTTTCACTCTTCACAGATGACATGATACTCTATATGGAAAACCCAAAAGATTCCACCAAAAAAACTGCTAGAACTGATTCATGAATTCAGTAAAGTCACAAGATATAAAATCAAAGCACAGAAATTGGTTGCATTTGTATACACCAATAATGAAGCAACAGAAAGAGAAATCAAGGAATTGATCCCACTTGCAACTGCACCAAACCCAAAAAATACCTAGAATAAACTTAACCCACAAAGTAAAAAATCTATACACTGAAAACTATAGAAAGCTTTTGAAAGAAACTGAAGAAGATACACATAAAAAATGAAAAATATATTCAATGCTCATGGATTGGAAAAACAAATACTGTTAAAATGTTGATACTACTCAAAGCAATCTACATATTCCATGCAATTCTTATCAAAATAACACCAGCATTCTTCACAGGGCTAGAACAAACATTCTTAAAATTTGTATGGAAACAGAAAAGAACCCAAATAGCCAAAGCAATCCTGAAAAATAAAACCAAACCCGGAGGCATCACAATTCTGGAGTTTAAGCTGTATTACAAAGCTGTAATCATCAAGACAGAATGGTACTGGCACAAAAACAGACATTTAGATCAATGGAACAGAATAGAGAACTCAGAAATAGAACCACAAACGTATGATCGACTAATCTTTGACAAAGCAGGAAATAATATCCAATGGAATAAAGTCTCTTCAGCAAATGGTGCTGGGAAAACTGGACAGTGATATGCAGAAAAATGAACCTGGACCACTTTCCCACACCATACACAAAAATGAACTCAAAATGGATGAAAGACCTAAACATAAGACAGGAAGCCATCAAAATTCTATGACCTCAGACACAGTAACCTCTCACCGAACACATCTCTGGAGGCAAGGTAAACAAAAGCAAAAATGAAGTACTGAGACCTCATCAAGATAAAAAGCTTCTGCATAACAAAGGAAACAATCAACAAAACTAAAAGACATTCAACAAAACTAAAAGGCAACCAATAGAATGGGAAAAGATATTTGCAAATGACATATCAGATAAAGGGTTACCAAAATCTATAAAGAACTTATCAAACTCAACAGCCAAAAAACAAATAATCCAGTGAAGAAATGGGCAAAAGACATGAATAGACACTTTTCCAAAGAAGACATCCAGATGGCTAACAGACACATGAAAACATGCTCACCATCACAGAAATACAAATCAAAACCATAATGAGATACCACCTCACACCAATCAGAATGGATAAAATTAACAACTCAAGCAACTCAAGCAATGACAGATGTTGGCAAGGATGAGGAGAAAGAGGATCTCTTTTGTACTGCTGGTGGGAATGCAAACTGGTGCAGCCACTCTGGAAAACAGTATGGAGTTTCCTCAAAAAGTTAAAAATAGAATTACCCTACCATTCAGCAATTGCACTACTAGGTATTTACCCAAGAGATACAGGTTTTGAAGGGGCACATGCACCCCCAGCACTATCAACAATAGCCAAAGTATGGAAAGAACCCAAATGTCCATTGACAGATGAATGGATAAATAAGTTGTGTGTATATATATATACTTACATACATACATATACACACACATATACATATAATGGAGTATTACTCGGCAATCAAAAAGAATGAAATCTTGCCATTTGCAACTATGTGGAGGGAACTTGAGGGTATTATGCTAAGTGCAATTAGTCAGTCAGAGAAAGACATATCAAATTACTTCACTCATGTGGCATTTGAGATACAAAACAGATGAACATAAGGTAAGGGAAGCAAAAATAATATAAAAACAGGGAGGTGGATAAAACATAAGAGACTCCTAAATATAAAGAACAAACTGAGGGCTTCTGTAGGGGTTGTGGGTGGGGGGATGGGCTAAATGGTTAAGCAGCATTAAGGAAGACACTTGTTGGGATGAGCATTGGGTGTTACACACAGGGGATGAATAACTGGAATCTTCTCCTGAAATCATTATGCCAATTAACTGGGATGTAATTCTTTTAAAAATTAAAATTAAAAAAACAAAACACAAACCTATTCAGAAAAAAATAATATTTTTCTAAGCAATGGTAGAAATTATGTAAACAATATCAAGCCATCATCAGAGATCCTGAATAAAATACTGTATTTTTCTTGTCTCACAATAAATAAATAAATAAATAAATAAATAAATAAATAAATAAATAAAATAATAGTAAGAAAATAAAAAAGAAAACTACAAACCAATGCTCCTCATGAATATAGACACAAAAGAGTATTAACAAATAGAATTCGGTGACATATAAAAATAATTCTACACCATGACAAAGTTGGGTTTATTCCACAGATGAAAGTCTGGTTAAGCATTTCAAAAAACAAGCAATGTCATCCACACATCAACAGGCTAAAGAAGAAATAACATGTGGATTACGTTTCCCTCACTGGCCAGAAGTACAATTGCATTACAAACCAGGACAGGCTCTCGGAACATGTCAGCACAAAGGCACTTCAGAGCTGGGTTTTCGTATGCTTTGTAAAATTTCTAAGACCTCATAAATGGTCGAGGTATAGAACCTTGTGCTACCTATTAGCTCTATTGTAGGTTAAAATTATCACATTATATAGCGACTAAGTCTATTTTCCAATTTAATGACATAGAAATCAGGACAAAGGGAAAACAGAAAAACTAACACTCAATTAAGAAGTAATAATAATAATAGCAACTCTTTAGCTCATAAGGCTTGCTTTCAGAACAAATCCTAAAGCATCATTTTTTATCAAATTGCATAATGACTGTTGTGGAGCAAATATGATGAGTCCTTCTAACCTGCATCTCTTTGAACTTGTGCTGTGGAATATGAAGAACACCTTGCTCTGGAAGCTTCCAGTGGAAAATATGGAGGCTACTTAAAACAAACAGAAGACCTACCCAAGCTTAATGTTTAAAATGTTTATTACATGACTCAAAAAATATAACATGTTAGAGACACTGTAATGGCTTACTCCTTTCCTATAAAGACACATTATTTTTAGAGAATCTAAAAAATTGACACAAAGTCAGCTAAACAGGACTGTGGAACATACAGTAAGTCTTCAACTGCATGGCCTGACTGTGAGAGGCTGAGGTGACCAAGTCGTAAACAAAGCACACTCGGGGAAAAGACAATATGCCCAAAGGAGGTGAAATATCTAATTCCAGCTGCTGGTGCTATTTGTCCATATATCCCACATTCCGGTTCATGCTCATCAACTCCAACCCTCCCTCAGGGACTCTTTCCAATTTGGCTCCCACTTGCTCCAATAAAACTATACTATAGAAGTGGATCTCAAGTCTGAAGACATACTCTATAAGGCTTATTCTGAGAAAGGCAGAGGCACCTGAGGAATTCTTGCTTGGCCTTGCTGATGGTTTTGTCATTCAGGAAGGAATAAGGACCGGTGTGGGCACACTGCACAACTGTAGAAGGCACTATTCCCAGAGCAGTCCATGTGTGTGCTGCCCCCTGCAGCTGAGTGGGACACAGCCTGTAGCCCCGGAGGCAGTTTTTTAAAACGTCAAATAGGGGAGATCTGATTAATAAAGTGGAGATGATGAAAATGTTGGAAGAACAGAACCAAATTCCTATGATCCATGGTAGCATGGCCCAAAATGGCCCCTAGACAATAATAATAAAGTTACTAAGAATGTTATAGATTTAATCTCATTTAATCCTCCACAAGATATGACATATTATTCAATTATTCCAATTTTAAAGACGAGGAAACTGAGACACAAGGAGGTTTCGTAACTTCCCCAAGTTCACCTAGCATATTTGACTCTGAAACTGAGTTGCTTAACCACTGTGCTATATACGGTGTCCTTCAAAAGACAGCAGGTTTCAGAAAATGGTCAGGAAAATATATCACAGTCCTGTGTCCAAAGACTGAAAGGAATTCATCTCTAGAAGAACATTTGAAGAACGAACGAAAAAGGAGGAAAAAAAAAAAAAAGGAAAGAAAGTCTGATTACGGAATTCCCAGCAATCATTCTGAGGAAGGGGAGAGCATTATCTGAAGATCATAGGGCATCTTCCCAAGGAATATTCTGCTCATCTCACTGCCAAAAATAACAAAGATGAAAACAAAGGTAAGTGCATAATCAGGATCAAATACAAGAGTGATGAGGGACCTTTTAGGAGGTTAAAGCATAGTATGACTTGAGATAAAAACATCTTCAGGACAGCTCTATGGGTTTTGACATATGTGCTCCAAGCAGGAAGAACAGGAAAACACATCGCTTCTTGAAGCATATGGGAAAATATTGGTTTTTTTTTTTAAAAAGAATTCATTTATTTCAGTAAGAAAGGGAAACAAACATGATTACGACAAGTGGAACTCAGAGGTAGATAATATACCAGAGCACACAAAACGCCTAGAAATTTACAGGAGTTCAAGTTTCCCTCCTGTGGTCATAAAGGAACTAGAAGTAAGAATTAACAGAAATTTCTGCACAATTATATGCATGGAGAGGTCCGAAGTGTAGAATTAGGTGAATAATATTCTACTATATTGTAAGAATTAAGCTTCCCACACAATCATCTGGTGAGCTTATCATAGAATACTCAGCAGAATTCAAGAATAAAATATTTGGGAACAGTTCGTAAGCACTTATAAAATTTCAAGGTCTTCATCAAAAGCCAGCATGGATTCAAGTGAGGACAATAATACCAAAATATTTTCACTTTCCATTTTGAGGGCATTGCTAGTATTGTATTCCTAGCAAAGAATGTCACAAAATTTCATATTACCTTGTGGCCAAACTGGAAAAGCATGGGGAAAGTGAAAAAAGGTAGTGCATTCAGGGCTCTAATATACTTGTTCAAAGAGTTCTGATTACTAGAGCTGCCTCGTGCCAGGGCTGAGAGCTCTGTCCCTGGTTCTGTCTCACTCACATTCTTGTCCACTTGACTGAGGACCTACAAGAAATACTTCCTTATCACTTGAGCAGCAAAGACATGCTTCACGTTCTGAATGACAGAATCTAGAACCAAAAAATTCCAAATAGCTGTGACAAGGTCCAAAGTAACAAAATAGTATTTTTTAGATAAAAATTACATAAGATCTTGAATTGACATTTAAAAGAATCTACTATACAAATGCTGAAAAGGGCAGGATTTTTTTTTTAATTAATTTTTTTTTCAAGAGAGGGAGAGTGCTAGTAGGGGAGAGGGGTAAAGGGAAAGAGAGAGAATCTTAAGCAGTTTCCATGCTCAGTGTGGAGCCCAATATAGGGGTTGATCCCACAACCCTGGGATCGTGACCTGAGCTGAAATCCAGTCAGACGCCCAACCAACTGAGCCAACCAGGCGCTCCTAAAGAGGACGAGATTTTAACAGCGCTGAATAAACTTAAGATCTTTAGGTGACTATAAGCTCAAAATGAGTTGACATTCTGCATGTGATCTGCTTATTATTAATGTGGCTACTCGTAGGTATTAATGGAAAGGAGACAGACAGGTTTCTATATTCTTCCTGATGACAGGGCATAACAGAGGACAATGAGAGTAGGCCCTGTGGAGTGCAGTTTCAGATCCAGGAAGATCTCCGACATCCAGAGCTTGTGAGAAAGCAAGTTACCTGTTGCTGGAAATTCTCAGGAAGGAGCTAGGACTGACCAGATAGGAACGCTGTAAAGGGTTTCATCCCCTGTGAATATGCACAGGTTATGGACATCCATAATTTTCCTAGCGGAAGGTTACACTAGGTGGCCTCTAAGCTCCCTACCAGCTTCAAAACTGTTAGATTTTACTCTGGAAGCTTCTCAGTACTTTGTCTTCTCATTCCCTGCGGCTGCATATTGAGCTCCTGCTGCCAGGCCCATATGCTGCCTTCCACACAGATTCACTGGATCCTGGGTAAACAGGATGTTACTGGACTTGCATTTACAAAAGACTCCTGGACACTTCCTGCCTACTTGTCACTCTCCCGACTTCATACAGACCTACTGTGGACTCCCCAAATCACGGTCAAGAGATCACTGCTTTGTCTTTTTCCTGAATGCTCAATTGTTACCTGTTTTTACTAAAGTATTTTTGACTCTCCAACTCTACCTTGCCATATGGAGAATTCTAGTGTGATGCTGTCACTGCTAAATCTTCCTATTTCAAATACTACAGTTCTATCATTTATGCATTGCCCCTGAAGCTTAGGGTACAGCTGCTCATCACACCAACTGGTTGGTACCTGCCGACCCCAACCCCTACACCTCTATGCCACCATCATTTTGATTACATTACAATCTCTTCCTAAAGTTTCTCTTCATGTTCCCCTGAAGATGAAATCTAAGAGCTAAAAAAGCAAAAGAAGAGTCAAAAAGAGGAGTATCTGACTTTAACAAAAAACCCAAAACTCTATCTTGGCTTAAAATGAACAAAGCAGCTATCAAAATGCCTTAAATCACAAGAGCCAAGTTCCTATTATTATGGTTAAATACCAGCCAAACAGCATGGTGAGCAATGGAACTTTACTTATGAAGATCACCTTGGCTTTTCCCTACAAGAAGCTTAGAAAAGCATTTAAACCAGCTTCCAACAAGTGAGCTTTTAAACATAAAGACAAAGTACTTACTGAGAAAAGTGTATCACATACTGCCAAATCTCAGTCTCTGGTGTGTGCTAATTATAATCTCATTTACAATTTTATTATTGACACACGCTTAAGTCTCAGGAACCAAACTGCAGGTAGTTTGCTTGGAACAAGCCTTGTCTCAAAGACTAATGACTGAAGAGGTAGCCGATGGAACTCAGCCCAAATAAATTTTAAAATAACCATTCCATTATCTGAAGAAACAGATACCAGGTAGTACATTTGTTTGTTTAGTCAATGAAGTTGGGGGCGCAGGGAGATACGTGCTAACATAGGAGACTGGAGAGGAAAATATCAGGTTCTTGAATTTATAAATTTACAAACTACAAGAAATTTACTAAGAGAATTGAGAGTACTCTCCTGACAATCTTAAAATACTGATAAACGGCAGGGTTCTACCTCCATTAATGCCTCTGTTGGCCTTCTGAGAGTCAGCTGCTTTTCTTTGCTTCTCACTAAACATCTAAATACCGCTTTTCTTCCTTCAACCCTCAAAGAAGCTGAATTAGTGAGTCTAAGAAACTCCTAATTTAAGGAACAACATGTGCCCACTTACAGAACTACTTCTTTCCCCCAAACATGATAAGATTGGGGCTAGAAAAAGAGGTTGGAGAAGAGAGGTATGGAGACAGCTAAGCAGAAAAGCAGGGGAGGGCATGTGGGCAAGAGAGCAGAAAAGGGATTCAGTGCTGAGCCACCCAAGTGTGGACATTTCTATTCTGTTGGCCACCTACTACTTGACAACCCCAGACATAAGCCCCCCAAGTGGAGAAAACCTTTCCTACATCTGAGATAGAACTGAACCCCTGGAATTTCCTTAGAAGCTGATATGGCAGGAGAAACATCACCACTGTCATGTGAACCACACCTGAATTTAAGTCAGAAGAGGGTCTCTTGGGTGATTTACCAAGAGAATGCATGAAGGAAATGACTCCTCAGCATTTGCCTGTCACAATGGCATAAACACTGATTCTCACTCCCCAAATCGAGACACATCGCCCACCCACGATAGGCTCTGCTGTTAAATCTGGAATCACTACAAATATAAGGAATCCCTCCGAGGACCTGCACACATTCTACAGTGTGCCAATTAACTCCTCAGGAAGGAGGAGGATGTACAGCCAAGGAATCGATAGGACGATGCAGTTCAGGCAGCCTAGCATTCTGAAGAAATGTGATGAAGTCCATCGGTGGCCAATATGTGGATCACACGGGAAGAACACTGGACTCAAGTTCTGGTTCCATCCCTTGCAGTGTGACTTTGGGAAAATTGCCTCAGCTTCCTGGGCTCCAGTCACCATCTGCACAAAACAATAGCCCTATGAAGTTGGTTCCTGTTCCCATCTTAGAGATACAGAAATACTCTTTAAAATTATGGCACAGAAGGGTAACTAGAGGGAAAGGTGCAAGAGTATGAACTCGACAGAACCCCAGCCACCAACACTCCAGCTCATGCCAAGCTTCCCTAACCAAATAGTCAACTGGCTTCTCTCTCCATGTGATGCAATTAGTTGCTGAGAGAATCAAAGACCAAATCTCTGTAAGATGATACATTATTCCTCCAGTTCCATGGTCTCACTGCACATGACTCTTGTACCAGTTAAAAATCTCCTGGGAAATCTCTTTCCACTCAAGTCAATGTGAAGGAGATACACATGTTTGTCTGCCTGTTCAAACAGTAGTCACTCATACAAGTTCTAATGGGGAAGGAAGCACTATAAGATTTATTTCATGGAAAAGTAGCAATTGTTATACTAAAGTGGGCAAAAAAATAGTGTCCAAAAATAAAAAAAGGCCCTGTCAGCAATCTGTCTGGAATAGCTATCCTATAGCCCTATGAAGGGAGAGAAAGTTCCAGGTGAACGGCTTCTCTGGATCACTTTGTCTCAGTGACTCTGGAGTCAGTGGTTCTCAAAGTTCAGTATGCATCAGAGTTGTTAAAACACCAACTGTGCAGTCCCACCCACAGGGTTTCTGATTCTATAGGTCTCTAGTGGGCCCTGAGAATTTGCTTGTTTAATGAGTTTACCGGGTGATGCTGAGGCTGATGATCTGCGGCCATACTTTGAGAACCACTGGTCCAGGGCAGTCTATTAAAACATGTCAAGCTTTATCTAAGCCTGTAGGCGTTAAAAACTTGAGGTGAAGTTATTGCTTCTTTTTAAACTGCTAATAAACTTTGGCTTCCAATGCCAGTGTGCCCCTCTCTTCAACAATCAATGAGTAATTAATCCTTCGTCCCCAACACTAAGAAGTCAATGAACAAACAGCAATTACACGTCTGATCCAGTACAAGGAGCTCTGGAGTGTAAAGAAATATACTTGTGACGATCCAGCCCCAAAGAAACTAAGCAGCACTTGAGGACAGTTTAGGAAGGAATTCTAGTTCAAAGGACCTGAGTATTTATTTGCATTCCACTTGACCACCCCATCCATCATACAGTTCTGACCTAAGTAATATTCTGTGCCAAGTGCTGTCAAGATGTATACAGACGAACACACAGATAGATAGATGTTCTGGGAAGTTCCCTCCTCTATACAGACTCCCTTCTCCCCCAAGCTGATGAATGGAGGTCATTCATTCCCTTGGATGCAGAGATTAAAATTTGAATTCAAGTGCTGTAGAAACAGCCGGGCTCACATTGTCCAAATCTCAAACTACCTGTCATTCGTTATTGAATAAGACCTGCTGCTTAATTCATTTGTGTCTCCTGGTTGGCTGCACAGGATATCTGAATTTGCCACATCTCCTCAGTCTTTTCTGTGCCCCTCTCCCTGCCCCTTGTGTGTGCCAACCACACTGCCCTTTCTGATCCTCAAGCACCTTCTTCCCTCAGCCTCCTCACCTCATACCCGTTCTTCTTGAGTCTCCACTTGAACACGTCTTCCTCGGCGTAGTCTTCTCTGATTCCCAATTCCAAATTCTCCTTTGGAGTATCCCCCCAGAATGAAATGTGTTTGTCTTACATCTGTTTATCCTACTCAATTTAAATTCCTGAGAACAGGAACTATTTGTCCAATCCACTAGAGGCCAGTCAGCGCCTGACACAAGACATGACCCAGGAGCTTGCTCCGGTTGCCTGAATGATGGATGAGTCAGCTAGGGAAAGGGCTGCCCCAGAACTCATTTTCCCGAAGGAGATGGCTTCTGCTTCCCAGCCAGAGGAACTATACTGCCCACAGGCCCCAGGTCACTTGGTAGTGAGTTGGCTCTCACATTTGTCACGAACGCCCCTACCCCCCCATACACACACACACACACACAGAGTCTCTGCATTCTCCCAGCCCTGTCTTACCTCTCATGGTGACAATGCCGGGGATGGGTGGGAGGAGAAGGGGAAACAATACCTTCGCTCCCTCTTTTTTTTTCCTTCTTTTTTTGCTGTCCCAGGCTTGTGAGTTTCCCCAAGAAAGTCTATTCCTTATTCTATCGTGTGTGGTGTGGAAACTGTCTTGAGGTCAATTGCAAGGCAGAGAGTAACCCTAAAGGGATAAAATTTCTATGACCAATGCTTATTAATATACATGGGCCAAGTACAATTTGTCTGCCTCCTAAAGAAAGCTATGGGTTTATTCTATATGCTGATGACTCTCACAGTCACATCTACAGCCCTGACTTCTCCAGACTCACGTGCACAGCTGCCTCTTCCACATCTCCAATGTTGTATCTCAAACTCAGCTGTCCAAGTGTTCCCTTGATCATCTTCACAAACCCAGTTCTGTCAAAGACTTCTACTTCCTCAAGCAAAAGTTTTACGATCATCTTTAACTCCTCCTTTCTCAAACATCATGCCAAACAATCAACAAATCCTAATGTCTCTACCGTTGAAACACATCCAGAATCTGGTCATTCCTCACCATATCCTGTGGATGGAGCCTCCATTATTCTGCTCTTAATTTACTGTATTAGCTTCTTATGCTGTCTTCTTGCTTCAGTCCTTGTCCCCCTATGGCCTTTTCTCAAATACACCGGTAGAGGGATTTTGCTAAAACCTAAGTCAGAAAGGAGGTGTTCGCTCTGTTCACAATCTTCCAAATGCTTCCCATCTGAAAGTAAAATCCCAAGGTTCACAGGTCTTCACTCTGTGTGCCTCATCCCGCCACACCTTTCCCATTCCTAATCTCCCCCACTTACTGTGCCTGCCATGCTGGTCTCCTTACACTTTTCAGAGCAGAAGCCTTTACCCTGAGCCTTTGCTTTGCATTTACTACTCTCTCAGCCTGAACCCTCCACCTTAGATAACAGCATGGTCGGCCTCATTTCCTTCCAAGAGAGATCTTCTGCAATCTTCCTTGTTAAAATTCTATTACCACCGTGACCACCACCATTCCCTACCGCTTCTTCCCCAGAGCACCTACCTACTCCGGCAAAGGACGGGTTTCATGGAAAGTAAAGCATCTTGGTTGAGTCCTTAAAGGTGGAATTGTGGTAGGAAGTAAGGACAACATTAGTAAAATAAGGCAGACAGCAGGCAATCAGCAAAAACTGTCTTCTAATAGTTACCTAAGGGTGTAATTACACTCCAATGTAGGCTCCAGAAGTGACTTCTGTTGAAATGGGAACCCTGACTAAAACATCCCTTCTGTCTAAGGCAAAGATTGCCATGCCGCTTGTGGTAGTTGGACCAAAAGGTCCACGAAATGGAAATGTCTTGTCTTTAAAACATAAATCCTTTTGATTACTGATAGGAAGAATCAAGAAACAAGGGATGATAAAGAAACAGAACAAAATGCAGGTTGTAGATTAAAACAAAAACACCTCTTTTCTGAATTGAAAGGTTTGGCTCAGTGTGAAAAAGTCCTCAAAGAGCAAATTTGGAAATTTCAGTCTTGAGATCAAGAAGTGATCACTAAAGAAACATAGAACATAGAAATATGGATCTTCATCAAAACTAAAAAGCAAAACAAAAAATGTTATAAATAAATCCTACCAATAAAGTACCAAAATTCCAGAAAGAGACTAGTTATTCTTCTCCCCCAAATTCCTGCCCCTTCCTCCAACATCCCTAGCAAATAGAGAATCTAACTATGGGTTTGTTTTCAAACTGAAAAAATGATCCAGGTATACTTAGCAAGATTCACAGAAGGATACACCAATTGAGAAAAGTGTATTAGAGTTAATGAACACTTTTTCTCCATTGAGTTTCAACAAGAATTCTCATGTATAAAATCTGACATAGTTTTGTCCTTAGGAATGTTGTGTAGCTTAAACTTTTTGACGGTCTTTAAAAATCTGTGGATGATATGAATTGAGCAAATATTTTCCATAATACTCAAAAAGAAAATCTGCAAAAAGCTGTACTAGTCTTAATATTTACAAAGATCACACCAGAATATTAATAATTTTCTTGTCATTATTCATTCTGAAGAGTTAAATGTCATTTGTGTCAACTACTATGTATGTATTAAAATTACCCCAAAGAATAAATACAGAAACATAAATATTTTCCCCTGAGGTTGTTCATTTTGCTCAGAGTACAATTTGTATTTCATGTTCAGGTACAATTTTTCATTACAAAAGATAACTATGCTTTCAAAGTGAACAGAACTACGAGCCTTTTTTATGACTACATTTCAGTGAGTAGGTAAAGAAAAAAAGCTATTCAATCTACCTTACAGTTTCACTTTAGCACTCAGATAAATAGAAATTTTCAAAGGAATTTCTGCTTAAAGATATGATAAAATACTATACGGTCCTGGTTTCAAGCGAAATTCTAAGTAAAAATTCTAAGCGAATTTTGTAAGTTGAGCAAATGAACTCACTAGTCAAAGTGAACTTAATAAGATCTCGTAGGTTTTACAAACTGAAGCCAACTCGTTCATCTGAATTGCTATGCATCTCCCTAGCATTTTTAAATGCAAGACAATGTGTTTGTAGAAATAATCATTCTTTCCCAGGGGATGCAATTTTCTCATGCTCCCATATCAACTTAAAATCTTGAATTTCATAAGACACTTTCATATCAAATGCCAATGTTAAGGAAAACGTAGACACAAAAAGAAATGTTTCGTTACAGTAGAACTTTTAGAACACAATTAATTCCATTTATATTCTTGAGCTTTTCAATTCTATTTATCTTAAAGCTGGTTTCACAAAATGTTATATGGTTATAACTCATTATCACTGCATAATGTATTTGAGAAATGTCTGGTAACTCTCTTGTTATTAGGTAATTTCACAGCTCAAGTATCTGGTTACTGTTTTGATGTTAATGAGCACTTATTAAGCTACCTTGAAATGCACAAAAAAAAAGTTTTCAAAATTTTTATCAAAGCACGGTATAAGTAAGTTAAAAGATCTGTCTGATTGCATGGTTAGCTCCCTAACAAGTAATTCATCTGTATCAATTCCTATCACCCTGGAAAACCCTCTAATAGGTAGGTAATTACTGTTCATGCTACCTAGGGCAAACAAAAGTAGAAATTAAAGAAAGCCAACTAGAAAGCCCATGTAAAAAAGAAGAAATAAGTAGCTCCTAATCAACTGAGAATAAATGAGATTGGTTAGCTCTTTATGTACCCAACTGAATATGTCATTTAAACACAAGGACCAAGCTTATTTCATATTTGTTTTCTGAACAAATGGCTCCGTATGGATAATGGCTCCTGGCAGAATCTGCCTTCCAAGTACACAGTCTAATGCCACAAGGAGACCATAATAGCACCAAGCTCATACTTTTTTACAAAAGGAAAGTTTTACCGTCAATATTGACAGTAAATGAACTGCAAAGTGAGAGGCTGAAAATGAAAAACCTCATCATACAGACACACATACTAGCACCCAGACATGTATTCTCAAAGCGTTTTGTATTCTACTGTGATGGTTATGAAAATCTGCAGGGACTGGCAGGCACTGAGTGGCAATCACCTCCTTCTTCGCCTCCATGCCTGTTCACACGCCACCCTCGGCCCTCCACTTCAGCGTCTCAGTTCCCAGAAGACTCACAGGACACAAAGCCCGTTTCTCATGAAATGATGCTTCAGGATTCCATGAGCTCTTGATGTTATAGGTCACGCCCAGTAATCCTGGACCAACACCACACAAACTTAAGAGCCTTCTACTCCCTAGTCATAAAGAACATGAAAAAAATTCCTAATCAGACAGTTGGCAGGAGTGCATGGGAAACTGATTTTCTGTCATGTATGTTGACAGAGGTCGCTTCTCGCTTCAAAAGCAAAGTACACAGTTATTAATTAACTGAATTCCAAAGTTTATCACTAGCTGGCTCACATTATTTTACATCTGTAAAATGCAGATGTAAAGCAGACATCTAAGAAAGATGAACATCTGACCGTAACTTGTTTGACTAACAGTCCTTTCCCTAAGTCAGCTAAGCCAGGTTTTGTCATCCTGAGACAAAAGCTGAATTCAAAGACAGCAACGCTTATGTGGAAAAATGTCCCAAGTTAAAAAAAAAAATTCCACAATCACCATTCTGTGTGCTATTCAGGCACTGAAAAGGTACACTCAAAAAATTACTTTTCACCATTGGTTTCGGGAAATAAGTACATTACAATTAGAACACGCTGAAAAATTTCATTATGGTTTCATAAACTCTACCTGCCAAGGAAAAATATCAAAATTTAGTCTCACATAGGCTGATAGTGTTAGAGTATAATATTTATTCAATTTCATTATTTATGATCACTGTTTTAACAAATTAACCCCGAGATAAACTCTGACATTCAAAAACACAGAGAGCATATTGATTTTTCAACTATTTTGCTTACATGTACTTTTCAATTCTCATGCAGTGCTCATAATTAGGAGATACTGTACATAAAACCTCTCATTTATGCTTTTAAAAACCAAGTAGAGAGAGCAAAAAAAAAAAAAAAAGTAGCAACACAAATTCATTCTCCAAAAAGTGCCCATGGGTGTACTGTCACTGTTCCTTCTAATTGCATACCTACAGTACATTCTTCGGGAAAATGTGTAACCGCAGTCACATAACAATACTTAATGACAAGGCAATGATATCATTTCAGGAAAAGAATACAACAGATGAGACTAAAAGTTGAAGAGAAGGACCAGAGCACATAAGAGTCATTTGAGAATACCACACAGACTTCAGTGTTTTCCACTTTCCAGCTGGAAAGAACATGCACAGAGATTTCTTAGCAGACAACTGTCAGGAGTGCATGAAAAATCGGCTTTCATGTCATCTATGTTGAGAGAAGGTCAATGCCATTGAGAAAAAAGGAATGCGTTCATTATCTTTTGGGTCTGTCTATGTCATCTATAGCAGCTAGAAGTTTTTGTCTTGCTTTCTTATTGATATGGGATCCCAGGCAAACATTTACCAGATTGGTCAGCTGCTTCGTGGAGTACTCCTGCTCGAAAAAAAGAAAAAAAAAAAAGAAAAAAAGAAAAAAAAAGATCGAAATTTAGTACGCTGAAAGACATGTATTTGATCAATGCAAGGAAAAAACAGACACTCAGTTTTCAGTGGATACTGACTGAGCACTACAAATCAGTGAAAAGCAGTCGAAATTATAGCTTAAGACATGGAAGACAAATTGTTTACTGAGCTACGTGTAATAACAATAAGGATACTGTAGCATACATTTGAAACAGAAAGCACTGGACTCTTTTTAATATGGCAAAGTAATCTGATGTGCCTATGTTTTTTGTTACTTTTAAGACTACACACTTTATGCTTGCTTCTGTGATAAAGTTTATTAAGTTATTAAAATACACTGATCTCCCCAATTTTTAAAATGCTACTAAGTAAGTATTTCCTGGAACTCTACATTTTGCAAACATTGCAGGTGAAAGAAAAAAATCTCTAACCACAAAACAACTTTTCTGAGATATGATAAATGAGTAAGGTAAAAAGGATCAGAAAGGTACTAGATTTTAATCATTCATATTGTCACTGTGGCTAATAAGTAAAATTAAGACTGTATATATTTTATGCTGTACAAATCTATTTGGTTCCTGAATTTCAGATAATGAGTTGCTAGGATGAGAATGAATAGGGAGGGACTCATCAGAAAGCTTTGCATATTGATCTGGTTCTACAGATGAATAGCAAGAGTTCAGATAAGGAAAGAGAGTTCTATACTAAATCTAATAAGAAAAGTCAGGATGCCTGGGTGGCTTAGTTGGTTAAGCGTTCAACTCTTGATCTGAGCTCAGGTCATTAACTCACAGCTGACAGCACAGAACCTGCATGGGATTCTCTCTCTCTCTTTCTCTCTCTCTGCACCTCCCATGCTCTCCCTCTCCCTCAAAATAAATAAAAACTTAAAAAAAAAAAGTCATCTGTCTTCACTGGAGGTAGCCACTAAAGAGAGTGTAACTTAAAAATATGAGAGAACAAGTTCACTCTAAAAATTCAGCAGGGGCACTTGAGTGGCTCAGTTGGTTAAGCATCCAACTTCAGCTCAGGTCATGATCTCACAGTTCGTGAGTTCGAGCACCACATCGGGCTCTCTGCTGTCAGCATGGAGCCCCCTTCAGATCCTCTGTCCCCCTCTTTCTCTGTCCCTCCTCTGCTCTCTCTCAAAAATAAACATTTAAAAACAATACAAACTACCACCAAAAATTTAAAAAAATTAATCAATCGATTAATTAAAAAAATAAAAATTCAGCAAACTATTCAGTTTATATCTGCTCTGAAAGCACCTGTTAGCATCCGGTAAATTCTCTCTATCAGTCAACACTTAACAAGTATCCACTGCCATCGGCACTGGGCTAAACCTTGTGGGGAGTTCGCTGGAAGGCAGGACAGTCAGCTCCTGAGAAGATTTCAGTGAATTACATATATCAGTTAAAGTTCTCACAAAATACTAGGCTAAAAATTTTGGTTCAATGTATTAAAAGAGGAAAGTAAAAAATGGGTATTATTCTTGCATCCAATAATGGATATCTAAGGGCTGTGCTTTCTCTCCTCAGTTACTTGTATTCTTTCCCCAAATCCCTTCCTCAGTCAGAGTGTTTGCAGTTTACTTTATTAAATGAATCCCAACACCATTCAGCAATTCATCTGCACCTGGTTTAGCATTCTGGTTTTCAAATGTCAGATGTCGGTGGGACTAAAAGCGGTGACATTTTACACAATTCTGGTGTGTTGATCGAAATCATTGGAAATAATATACCTATTTCTACTTGGCTTCTGAAGATCTGAACCTGACCTACAGTGGGCACATTTGCACAAAACTCAGGCTAATATTCATTTCATTTTTCCAGAGTACTGAAACCAGACAGGATGAGGCTGATAAAACATAAATAATTCCTAATCTCCTTACCTAGTCAAATGAAATAAAAATTTACTTAGCTTTTACCCATGATGTTGCAGCATAAGCAAATGTGACCACTAGAGTTACTGAAGGGATAAAACTTGGTGATCATTTTAATGCTGCCCATATTTTCATTAAATCTGTCTTCACATACTGCCTACCTAGACAAATGACAGAACAATCACATAGGAAAGCTCCCCATATTGTGTGTGCTCTGGTGATATATGGTGAGTTGAACTGTGCCCCAAATTCAGCATCCAATACAACACTTAATAAATAGTATTTTTCTCTATTTATCTATATATCCACACAAAAGAAAAATGATCACATCTATGCCCAAGGCAAAGTCTAATGTAGGATGAAGTTAAATTTGGTCTTTTAAATAGTAACATAAATATTTGAATATTTTAATTAATCATCACTAATACATGTCAGTGTGGTCAGGATGATACCAGTTCATTGTTGAGGGCTATAAGGTTTACGTTATATAACAGACTAAAGCTCATGAATCATTTCAATGTTGCTGTCTTCAATTTGTCTTGATGTTAACCAACTTCAGCCTTTTCCCACAATACAGCTGAAGGATAAACACAGCTAAAGTTCAGACGCTGGCTACCTTTCCAGATAATTACTGCTCCAGTTCAGAAAGATCTCAAAAGGATTTGATTACGCAAAGGGCACTGCATAGACACAGTGTGAATATGGTAAAGAACTGGCTGTTTCTTTATATTTCACTCTCATGATTTTGAATTATATAATATACCAGACAAGAACAGCACAAAGGAAAAGGAATAAAACCTTAATTAACTGTTTTCCAGTTCTCACCCTGTGCTCTTTGATCCAGCGTTCCATGTCATTCTCGGTTAGATAGTAGGCTTTAATATAGGTTTCCACAAATTCTTTATCAGGAATGGGTCTAATATCTGTTAGTTTTTCAAGTTTCATTAAAAACTGTTGAAAATCCAATTGCATCAAGGCACGACCCTCATTACTACACTTCTTGACGTTGGCATATCTAAGACACACAATAATAAAAAAACAGAGGATGGAAAAAGAAACCTATAGGTACTTCAACTTTTCTTTAACCCGTATCAGGACAGATTCCCTAGAAATGAGAGGGTTTTGAGAAAAAGAACACATAAGCCTTGTGGCAGAAGGACTGGGTCGTGTTCGGACCCTGTCACTCAGCAGTCATTTTACCTACGGGGCCTCAGTTTCCTCATTTGCAAAGCAAAAAGATCAAATAACTTTTAAAGTCCTTTGTAGCTCTACAGACTACAGTTCCCCAAGTCAAATTAACATAATCATCTGTAAGAAAGTTAAACGGGTAAATTTGGCTGCCAAGAATTATTTATAAAAACTGAGCTATGAATACTCCAAAGTAATCTTAGTTTCATAAAACTGTTCAATATTATAACTACTGCGTGCAAAGGAAAGAAATATAATAATTCCCCAATGAAGAGTCAGCAAACCAGAGAAACGTGTGAGCATCTGAGCAAAGAAACTGTATACATACTTTTCATAATAAAACACTTTATAGACTTATTCTGACACCTGACACTGCTGACAAACTGTGTTCTTAAGGTGGAGTAGTAATAAGAATAAATGTATTAACCCTAAGAGCACAACATTTTATTACTCATAAGTCAGTGTCTCATTCCTTCAATAATATCCAACCCTAGGAATGCGGTTCTTCCCCTAAGGAAATCTGCAAGGAAACTAAAGCACATATTATTTGAAGTGACCAGGCTTTTTTTTTTTTTTTAATAATAAAAAGTGCTTCATATAGAAATAAAACCTTCACTTGTCTACTTTATTAAATAAATTTATTAAAAATACTTTTCAGTCATGACTGTTGACACAGGGCCATTCTGTGACATACAACACTGTTGACTTTTCAATACACAGTGCCAAAACTTGTCAGCTTGTCACTGTCACCTTCCCACTCTCTAAGACATTCTTCTTCATAACAGAGAACTGAAAAGAAATCAGATAAATGATAATGTGGAAATTCACTTGATGTGCAACTCCAGACCACATGAATGGTCTTCTAGATAGCAGATTGCTTTTCGGACAGGGTCTGTGTTCTAGATGCGAGCATGGTCTTGGAGCAAGTGGGAAAATTAGTACTGACAGATCTTTAAACTCAACATATGAAAGATGTATACAGTTTACAATAAACTGTGGTTATGAGGACTGATTCTGTCATCAGAATATCAGAAATTCATAAACCTTCTCAGTGTTTGAAAACTGTATGAACCTGTATTAAATTAGTTATTTAATCTCTCTAAGCCTCAATTTTCTGAAGCTAGATTTTTCTCCTTGACAAAACGGAGAGAATAATGGTTCTATCAAAGAGTTTATGTTGGGATTTGGTGATATAATCCTGTGAAGTGCTTGATGCAGTAAATGACACACAGTGCTCAATAAATGTTATGTATAATCATCATCATAATTATATTATTAAGGAATAATGACTATTAGGAGTTTAACTTTCAGATAACCATGAGATGCCACTTTCCATGCTCCTCTACTAGCTTCTTCCAGGTCACCAGAGAAAAGCAAGCACAAACAGAAGAGCCACAGTGGTGTTTAAAGTTTCTTCAATTATGTTCTAAAATCAAGCCTGAATTATTATAGGATTATATTTACTGTCTATTACTTATGACTTTCTCTACCTATTCTGTCCAATAGTGATAATACACCATGTTATCTATAGGTTTATCATCGAAGATTCAGATATTTTCATGGAAACTTACCCTTCCACAATAGTTCTATTGGCCAGCCGTATACAATGTTCCCAAAGTATATTAGACACAGGCAGGGGTATCCGAACTCTCTTAGAAACCTCATTTAACCTCCGGTTAAACTGCTCAAATTCCTAAGAAGACAAAAATCATGGCCATATGTGAATATAATTATGCCACGTTGATTTCCCATCTAACTGGCAAAGATGATTTAGAAAGACCCAGAGTCAAACTAAGTAAAACAAAAGGACAGAACGTAAAAGATAACTTGGACTTAGTATGAAGGTTTTTTTTTAAGTGTATCAAACCGCATACACTGTGTTGTGACATAGAGTACACTACATTTCATCTTAAAGGAAATAAGGTCATTAACAGATTAAACAATGCTACCGATGTTCAAATGCTTCTTCCTCTCAAAATTTTCTATGACTGTCAGTATGGACTAAAAGAGCTTAATAACCTAAAATGTCTTTAAAGTTATCTTCAAGAAACCCAGTTTAATTTTTTTTAATGTTTATTCATTTATTTTTGAGAGAGAGAGAGAGAACAGGGGAAGGACAGACAGAAGACAAAATCCAAAGCAGGCTCCAGGTTCTGAGCTGTCAGCATAGAGTCCAACATGGGGCTCGAACCCATGAACTGTGAGATCATGACCTGAGCCAAAGTTGGACGCTTAACTGAATGAGCCACCCAGGTGCCCCAGAAACCCAGTTTAAAAAAACATCTTAAAAGCTTTCAACTCAGAGTAAACTGTGAACCATTTGCAATTTGAGGCAATACTCCTTAGAGAGCAATCAGATAAATTATTCTCTTTCCTAAACACTTTTCAAATGTAAATAAATCATTATATTCTGAATGAGTTGAAAGTCATGTGCTTTCCTTTAGTACAAAGGAAAAAATAATTCTGGTTTCCTACAAAAAACTGAGTATTTCTATTACTTATTAGTAACTTTTATGATACCACTGTACTAAAAATGAAAATACATTTGACTAATTTGACAAATTCTTACAATTACATGAAAGCAAATGGTTTTTACCCTTCATTAAATATATTTCTAGCTTTTTTGGACCATTATCATTTAAATATGTTCATTTACAAAAGTAAATGCTATAGGTCCTTCCTTGACAATTTATTTCAAATAAATGTAACAAGACTTAAAATGACATTTTTCCTCTTGTCTCCTCAAAACAGCAGCCACACAATGCTTAATAAGTCAAGACTGACATGTGTTCAAATATTCCAATAACACACAGGAGGAAAAAGAGTCTAATCATTACCAGTCAAGCTACCACATAATTACTTGTTATACTTTTGCTAATCACAATTTTTTTGATGATCTATTTTTGAGAGTTAATTGCTTTTAATTATTTATGAAAAAGTAAATTTTCAATCCACTAAGCTTACTTTTGAAAATCAAAGTTAAACAACTGCTCTTCACCCTTTTTGTTTTATAAATCTAGCAGACACTACTATTTGCTACTGCATTCATGCCTCACTGAACCCTGCTTTAGCTTTCCAGTCTTGATTCAGTACTTTTTCACTAATATTTTATTTTCTTAATTTTTTTAATGTAAACTTTTTAAATGTTTATTTATTTTTGAGAGGGAGAGAGATAGTGTGAGCCAGGGAGGCCCAGTGAGAGAGGAGACACAGAATCTGAAGCAGGCTCCAGGCTCTGAGCTGTCAGCACAGAGTCCGATGCGGGGCTCGAACTCACAAACTGTGAGATCAGGACCTGAGCTGAAGTCAGAGGCTTAACCTACTGAGCCAACCAGGCGCCCCACTAATATTTTAAAGCTAAAGTTATATGCTAACTGTATGAAATGTCACTCTACTTATTGCTAAATTCAACATTCAAGAATGCTTGTTATTAAGTGAATAATAAAACCATTCATTTTACTTATGATTTTGGGGGGGGAAACAAATGCAGATTGCTTTTTACCTAAAGGTTTGGACTTAGGGGCACCTGGGTGGCTCAGTCGGTTGAGCGTCTGACTTTAGCTCAGGTCATGATCTCGTGGTTCTCGAGTTCGAGCCCCATATCGGGCTCTGTGCTGATAGCTGGGAGCCTGAAGCCTGTTTCAAAATCTGTGTGCTCCTCTGTCTCTCTCTCTCTGCCCCTTCCCCACTCACGCTCTCTCTCTCTCTCTCTCAAAAATAAATAAACATTTAAAAATAAAATAAAATAAAGGTTTGGACTTGGAAAAGGAATAGAAAAAATGAAAGTTATATATAATTTTCTTTAGAAAAGAAGGTTTTAAGCTGCTCAAAACTAGGTTCAGGTTAATGATCGGAATAACATTGGTTCCTTCTTATAATATTAACGTTTCTTATAATTAGGAATAACTAAAGCAAGTAAGCTCCTTCTAGTATATATATTCACTGAGTGTATACATTCCTATGAGTACCATGGTTAGGATGCCATAGAAAATAAAATCAATCTTTCAAAAACAAAATTGTTTTAAAAAATGGGGTGTGTGATTATTTACAAATTAGATTTGTCTATCACATTCCAAATTAAAATTCTCAATTGAAACCTCCTGGGTGCCCTAGAAAGCAAAGTTCTCCCAGGGTGGCAATTAGAGAGCATCCTTGTTGTCACTCACCCCTCAGACTTGACACTAGCCCCTAGACATTGCTAACTGATGTCCCACCCTCAGTTCCTGGGTCGGAATCTTTATCGCAGAGCTCTAGAAGGATACCAAGTGTTGCTGGGAGTTGGCACACTAGATGATGAATTCCCGTGCTATCCCTGCTTTAACCTCTGGCTTTGCTTACTGGTTCCCAAGTGTCCCCGGCTACCATGTGTTGCCCTGGACTAAGCAGGTAAGAATGTTTATGTAAATGAGATAAAAGTCAGGAGTTTAAGAAGGCCGATTTTCTTTTCACTGACAAATACGAAAAACAGAACTTTTCTGAAAGTGGTTTTCATTTCCTCAGATGCCCTTTCTGCACCTCAGACACCCACAGGCCTCATCTCCTCGCTTCCTTTGGGCCTCTCCACAATTCTCCCTGTATCAGTATTCTCCCTTGACCACAAGTAAATAAACAATGGCATTACCACCCCGGCCCCCAACCCACACCCTGCCACTCTCTATCCCACTTCTGCTGCTTCTTTGCTTTTCCCCAGGACTATTCGTCATCCGACATGTCCTATCTTCACATATGCTTTACTGTTATCTCTTAATGGGCATGTAAATTCCCTGAGGGCGTATAAGTCCTTAATTCCCAACTATATTGTCAGCACGTAGATCAGTGTGTGGCACAGGTCAGGCAATCTATAAGTATCCCTTGATGCATAAATGACAAAACATGTACAATTCTTTCCAGAACACTTTTAAATGTAAGTTTTAAATGCAAAGGTGTTTGCATGATGCGTTGCAAAAGTAATGTGATTTCTGAAGAAAAAACAAAAGGCAACATAGAGTAATCAAGGGCCTGGTCTCTTGCTGATAAATCTGCACAAGTACAGAAATATCTTCTAATTAAATAGAAATAGCTTCTTGTCACCACAGTCATGGTTACTGAGATCACACAGCATGAAAGTCAGCCAAGACATACCAAACGAACTCTCATTCAAGATGGGAAATCAGCCAGCAAAACCAAAAAATCTACATAGTATTCTTGGGTCTGAAGAACACAAAATTCGAAAAGTGAATGTATGCCAGTTCCGGAGCTTGAATATCATGATACTAGAAACGTGATAACAACTGTAACCTCACTACTTCAGGGCGACTGCAATGAGCGGCCGAGCTCTCCTGGCAGACTCCGCTTTGACAGAGGTGCTCCCAAGGGACTTGCCTTCAGCAGGGCGTCCACGTAGACGTTGTGCTGGGACATGATTTCCTTCACGTCCCACTTCACATTAGCCATTAGGAGCAGCATCTGTTCGTAATCAATAGCTTTACCAGCTACAATCCAATAAATTGGCTTGCGTAGTTCACTGGCAGTAGAGACTGTCTGAAATAAATTTCACAGAAATGAAAAATGACAGGTATTTTCTAAGTCTCGGATTTACCAAAAATATTTTGTGCCTCCTTCTAGCATACGTCACATCTAAAAATAAAACACTGCATATCTGGAGATTTCGATTATGAAAACACTTTAATTTGTAGGCAGAGGTCTTACTAAAAACCTAATTGTGAGACATACAATCACTTAGAGGCCAATGATACTACAACTATAAAGAATCAGAGATTTTCATGGAGACTAGCAAATATTTCTCAAATTTTTGCACTTCACTCCATTTCTACTCCAACTGCCCATTCTCGAGATTTCGTCATCTCTCAACTATATCTCTGTAACAGCCTGTAAGCCAGTCTCCTGCCTGCAGGCTTGCCATCTACTGCCGCCAACTACTCTTTATAACACACACATTGTTTCAAATCCTCCGGGACCTTCCCAGTACCCTCAAAATAAAGTCCACCTCCTGGCTGAGAGCACTGCGCACCATGTGGCCCCTGCTTATTACCCCAGCTATCTTTCTCATTGCTAGCCCTCTCCCCTGCTCTGACAATTTGAATTTTCTTCAGCTGCTTACACGTACCATGCTCTCACCGGCTGACCTTCATGTAAGCCATTCCCTTGATTCGGAATATACTCCTGATGTACCCAGCTGGTCTGATTTAAACATCACTTCCTCCAGACAAGTCTTCCTAGACAACCTTCTCCTACCCACACCCGTTTTCCTCCCCCAGCCAAGGTTAAACAGTCTGCTGCTGTTTCCTTCTCCTTATCATATTTTATTGCAAATGCGGTTTCGATGGTCTCTCTCTCTCTCTCTCTCTCTCTCTCTCTCTCGTTAAACTACAAGTTATATGAGGTGCTCAGTAAGTATTTAACACAGGAATTCACAAGTGAATAAACATATTCTAATCACTCTCTTGGAATATGGAGACTGGCCACTAGCCAAAAAACCTGAAATAACGTGTGACAATCTTGTCTTGCTCACAGTTGAAATGACATCCAAGACCATCTCTGACCTGAGAATAAAACTGCTGAAGAAACGGCTTTTTGACTGCAGGCATCACAGCATCCAGATGGGGCTGAAGGAACTCAAACTGTTCAGCCAAGAATACCCTAAAGGGAACAAATAACCCACCGTGTAAGCGGAGTGCAGGATCTAGAGCCTGTCACTACTTTTGTAACCCTTAATATCTGTAAGCAAAAGTTTAACCATTAAAATTCTTTCCAATTTAGTGAATTACCTTCGATCAGCTCATTTATAACCTACCCAAAACTTAACGCTGAGCTTATCACTGAATGTGAACAAAGGTACAAAAAGAGGGACTTCAAAAAACTATTCTGGAAACCATGAAGTAAAGAGCTATGCTGCAAAGATCACATAAAAGACTGAAGAAAAAATACAACAGTATTTTTTTGAAAGGATTTCTTATAAAGGTCCTGTTTAATCATACAGAAGAGATCCCTGAATTGACGGATTTAACACCTTGCACTTCCCTGAAGTAACCTCACGCGACAAACCGTAACTTGGCTGAGACATACACGTGAACTTCCGGTCAGGAGGCTGTGTGTGCAGGAGTGGGAGTCATTTGCCTGGAGGACTGCCAGCTGCTACCCTGTTTTTCTCTATTTTTTGTTATGTAAACAAAAACTCAAGTTATATTGGACTAAATTTTATGGAAGAAGCCATACGCTTTAACTGTACTAAAAATCGGGGGATTCTTGAAGGTCAGGAAGCATTCTCGCTGATGTCAAGGGCTGACTATATTTACCACTAAACTAACAATGTAACTACAGTTTCTCTAGAATCGCAATTGGAAAGGAAAATATAAAGTATACTATTAACATGGTTTTTTTTTTAAGTTTTACTTTAAAGCATGATGCTAAAGACTGAAACCTAAAAGATTTCCCTTCTTTCATTTATAGAACTGAAAACCAACCATGCAGTTTTAAAAATCAATTGGTAATCTATTTTAGGATATGCTTCTCAGAAATACGTAAGTAACACTCAGAATAAGGAGATGTATACGGCTAGAAATCTAGTTATACAATGCTTACTCTTAAACTTTTCTTAAGTACTTAATGGAAAAGCAACTGGGTTTAACAACTTACAAAGATTCTGTGGCGACCACTCTTTCCGCCAACCCATATAATGTATCCCCAGATGTCAAAACCACTAGGTGACTGAGGTGTGGGCTTGGTACCTTCTCCTTTCTCTCTTCTGCTGCTGTAAGTGTGGCAGTAGGATCCGCTGAAACTTCCTGAAAATACAACACGAGTACACGCACAGCCTGAAATCAAATCTAATAGCAATAAACCATGTGATTTTACAAAACTGAACCTATAATTAAAATACTTGTAGGCATACATATTAATTACATTTAGTCTCTGTTCTTTCTTTTCCTTCTTTTATATTTTCTAACTACTGGAAATTTCCTTTTTATACTAAGTGAATACGATCCAACTCTATGTGCTATTTTCTGTGCCTGACCTAAGTTCGGCCAACAAAAGCAATCTTTATGAATTGACAGATGTTTCACAGAGAGAGACAACAGTGAGATGCCCTTCAAGAACCTCTAAATGAGCAAAAAGAGACCATCTCTTGAGGATCATCAAGCTGGCACATTCCAAAATCATGGTGTAATTAACCATTTCACATCCGAACCTGAATTAAGGTTAACTTTGGTATAAGCTCAAGAAGGCAGGACTAGATGCACTTAAAACTGAAACTGAGCTAACTATCGTGTAAGTCTGCAGTCACGCTGCTGATGAGAAGATAGGTGGTTAATGGGAATAAAAGAAAGGGATCCCAGGAGAGCAGAGTGTGTTGAGCTTTAAAAGAACCTCAAGGAAAATTATTGCACAGAATTTAGATACAAACAAATCTAAAAGTGTACAAAACGTAAATCTAGGTTACTTCCTAAATCAATTACAAAGCCACAAATCTCCGACGCTTGCCTTATGAATGAAAGAGACATCAACTGCACAGTGGGAGCCTAACAGGCTTATAAATTTAGCAAAATGGAACTAAAACATTATAAAACCTCCCAAGTTAGAAAATGGTTTTATTCTTCTTTAGTTCTTTTTTATATCCTATCTTATACTGAAGATATTGTTTCTTTTCAATCTCTAATTACTCAATTAGCATTTAAAAGTTATTTTGGGAACAACTGTGCTTTCTCTAAGGGAGAATCAGGATAAGGAAACTATGCAAGTTAATCAACGTCACCATTCCATTATTTATCTCCTTCTACTAAAATGGAAGATAATCACCCCTCTCCTGCATGTGCACATGCACACATAGGCACATACATGCGTGTACACACACACACATACACACACACACACACACAAAATTACATACTGCTTGGTACCAACTGACTGCCTGTGCTATTTAATGCCTATGGTCATTTAAATCACCATCTACCAGACGTCCAAGTGAGAAACCTTGGAACCATTCATGGGTCCCTCTCCTCCTCCCCTCCATCATGCCTAAGCACACACCTCTCATGTCTGCTTCTTCCTCTCGCCCTGCTTCATCAGGACCAAGGCTACACAGCATTCTTGCCTCAACTAACAGTCCCCAAATACAGACCTCTGCCTCTAGCTTTCCCCATTTCCACTCCACTTTGCACACAGTTCACTGGTTGATATATTTAGAATACTCAAGTGATCTTCCTAAAAGGGAGATGTGATCACACCAATCCCCGGTTTAAAAGTCTCAATGGGCTATGCACTCCTAACAGAAAAAAAACCTAAACTGTCACCATGATATTACTCCTTACAGTGATACCAGCTACCCTGCCAGCCTCATTTCCAGGCCCCTAAGGTCTAGCCGCACTGGACTTGCTATACCTGTCCTACTGACACCGTCTTACCTGCTCTCTTCTTCTCTCCCTAGCTCTCTCCTCCTCATTTCTTATATGTGAGGTCATATTCACCTCCTTTCTATAACTTTCTCAACCTCCCAAGAAGAACTGGTATCTTTCTTTGTTAACGACATGTACACTTAATGTCTGTTTATGGCATAAAACGCACTTAGTCAATTGTTGTTTCCTAACCCTTCCGCCTCACTGTGAGTTCTTGGAAGACTGGGACCAATTTCATCATCTTTGTGTATGCCTCCTGGCATTAGCGGGCCCTCTAATAGTTTAATTGCTGGAGATAAGACGCTCTTTACCTTCCTCTCCTCTTATTCTCTTTCAAGCCCATTCCAATCAGGCTTTCGTCTGCCCTATTCCAAAGACAAAGTCCCGAATAGCATCCTATGGCCAAGTCCAATACAACTCTGAATATCCATTTTATTTAACCTAACGTAGCATCTTACATGGCTAATCTTGAAAAACTTTCTTCACTTAGTTTCTAGAGCACTATACTCTTCTAGTTTTCTCCTATGGCACCAGCCATTTCCCAGATTCCTTTGCTAGTCTGCCCTCTTCTCCCTGACCTTCAAACGGTGGAGTGTCCTAGAGTTCAGTCCTCAGATTTCTCTCACTCACACTCTACTCCCTAGATGGATTTCATCTCCCAGTTTAAACATCAGTCATATGCCAAGAGCTCAAAACGTACATGCTAGCCCTGACCTCTCTCTTACCTGTAGTGCATTGAACAGATCTGAAAACTGAACTCAAATGTGCCCCTCTCCTAAAAGCCTTATCCATCTACATTAATGGCACTTCCATTCTCCAGAAGTTAGGTGTCATCATTAACTCCTCTCAGAGTCATATTCCACTTCTAATCCATCAACAGATCTGGACAGGTCTACCTTCAAAACAGATCCAGAATCTGACCCTCTTTCACTACTTCTACCACTAACACTTTGGTACAAGCCACCTCACCTCTCTCTTAACTGTGATTAACACTGTAGCCAAAATAATTCTCTTTTACCTAATTTCAGCTCTTCTGTTTAAAGCTCTTTAATAGCTTCCTGTCTTACTCAGAGTAAAATCCAAAAGCCTTACAATGATTTAGGCTCTGACTACCTCTTTGGTTTTGTCTATCACCAACCCTCTTACTTGCTTCATTCTAATTATACTCAGCTCTGGGCTGTTCCTGGAATAGGCCATGCATGGTCTCATCTCAGGGCCTTTGCATTCTTTGTTCCCTCCACCTGAAATACTTCTCCCCAAAATATTCCCTCTCTGTTGTAAAGAAGTTGCACATGAGTAGGGAGTTTTATCTGATTGCCGTCTCCCCACCAAAATTGTATCCTCAACTCCCAGACAGAGTCTGGCATCATATATAAAGTGTTCAATACACAGGCACTAAATAACTGTTTCTTAAATAAAGGAATTCTCATTCAGGTAGCTCACTCCTCTATTTCTTCTTCAGGGACCTATTTCAATGTTAGCTTCCCAGAAAGACCTTGTGTGGTCACCTAAACAAACTCATACCCTTTTTCTCCTCTTTCTACCCTTTTCTAGTTCTTTGTAATTCCTGACACAATCTGACATTAAACTGATATTCATTTATTTCTTATGTGCTTCTTGTAACAGAAGGCCCATCCATTGGTCTTCTACAAAGTATCTCAGCACTCATTATGCGACTGTTGACTGACTTAATAATAAAGATGAGTGCTTTCAACTATCGTGTATCCCTTGAGTCTTACACCCTCCTCACATAGCTCCTTGCCTTCCATCTACTGCCAATACCTCTTATAATATTCTGCATTTTCTTCTTAGTTCAGAGTTGTAAATATTCATCGCAGAACAAGTCAATAGATGGTGAGGAGAAGAACTGAAACCTTAAATAATAAAAACTAATAAAGAAACTGGGTGAAGAGATCACTCACTTGGGCAAGATGGCTAAGCTAGCCAAAATGGCCCCAATGGGGTAGAAACAGAAAACAGAAAATAGTTTCAGAGAGGCAGATCTGGCTGTATCACAACAAAGCACCTTCTATCAAGCAGAAGTCTATGGCAAGAAGAGTGACAAGTTCCCTACGGAAAGGGGTTCAATCCGAAGCTGACAGCTACTCGGAATGTATAAAAGCTGTACAGGTTAAATGAGCACAGGTAAGCTTCCTTCTATCTTTATATTAGTAGAAACTTGGAGCATTATACTCCACGAGTATATTCTAAGCATCAAACACACCTTCTTATAAAATATTTTGTAATTAAACTGGCAAAAATGGACATGAACTTTCTGCCAATATTGCACAATCTCAAACTCAAAAGCGCTCCAAGAAAACCACAAATACCACACATTTGTAAGAGCAGAGTTACTTCTCAATTTAATTCTTTTATGATTAGTTATCACCATATATATATAATATATTTAAAAGTAAAGATTTCTGTGAATGTAGATATTAACTAGTTAATTTAGGATAGAAAAGGGAGGTGGTGCTAGAAGGCAATGAGAGGTTCTATCTGTAGCCTGAGAGAAATGCAGTTCATTTCTGGGTATGACAAGACAGGCCACAAGCACTCACCTACTACCTCCTTACCTACACCTTACCCACCTCCAATTCAAATGTGTTGAACTCCCTCTGGACTCACAGAGCTCGTTCACAGAATCATTCCTTCAGAGATCACTGGCATTGTTGCCCCCACTTCAAAGGGTTTGCATTAGGATGCCATTCTTTGTTCCTATTCAACACTGGTATTTTAGGCATAAAAATTAGGGTAAGTATCTGCTTAAAGGCTAAGGTTCTGTGTTTACATTTAGGAAAATATGTGTGGAGAGAGCAAGAGCATCACAAAAATGTCAAGCTGATATAAACAAATGGTATGTGCTTATTGCACCCGTCAGTGGAAAAGCTCCAAAACTGGATCAGTGTTTCAGATTACAATGCGGAAAAGATATAAAACCTTTTGAAGACTTTGAGGAATAAAGCCTTAATCAAAATCTTTAGTTTCACAGTGAAGGTCACAATGTGTAACCTTTCCTGCCACTAATAATTTACTACTACAAAAAGAAGTCATTTTTATGGACTTTTTTGGACTGATTTAAAATACATTTTAATTATCAAAGCACAGGCATCAAAGCACAAAGATTTGATAGCCAAATATCTTAAAGCAAACAATTAAAAAAATTTTTTTTAATTAATGTTATTTATTTTTGAGAGAGAGAGGCAGACAGAACACGAGCAGGGGAGGGGCAGAGAGAGCGGGAGACACAGAATCTGAAGGAGACGCCAGCTCTGAGCTGTCAGCACAGAGTTCAATGCGGTGCTGGAACTCACAAACCGTGAGATCATGACCTGAGCCGAAGTCGGACGCTTAACTGACTGAGCCACCCACATGCCCCTTAAAGAAAACAATTTAACATCACCAAGTAGATAACTAAAAATGCACAGTTCTGGTACCACTGTGATCTACACCAGTTTCCTTTCTTCTCTTCCCCTTGTAGACTCCTTTTCTTGAACTTCTATTTGATGTGTCAAGTTTTCGTATTCACATTGAATTTATCCGATAAACGATTCCAGGTGGCATTTTTAAAACCATAATGATTCCATGTTGCCTTTTACAGTTTAAAGAGAAGCAAAACTTAGAAGATATATGTGGAGAGAAAATAAAATTACCAGAAATGTGCTCATTAAAATTTTAACTAACACATAGGGGAAATAGCTGGAAAAAAATACAACTTCCATCTAGTGGTTCCAGATTGATTAGGCTATAAATTATTTTAATAGCCAACAAATGTATTGAATAGCAAGAAACCAATTAATGTTCTCTGCCAATGTAGATGCAAATTAATGAAGTGAAGAAAAAGTAATATACCAGCTTACAAAAACCTGAAATCAGGGTCTAGCAAATGACGGATATATTTTCTAAAATAATAAAACAATTCTTATCAGTATGAATAATAATTTAACATGTAAAACACTGGAAACCAACAGAAAATTCGAGAAAAACTTCTGTACTACTGTAGGAGGAGTAAAGACTCTGGAAAGGCCCTGTCAAAAAGGGTCAGCACTACTTACAAACTGAAGAAGGAATGACTACTTGCATGGTCTTCTGAGCCAAGATGCCATCTGATTTAAGAGATGGTAAAGATAAGGACTTAAAGAAAAGATACCTTTAAAAGATAAGGTGCCAAAGAAAAAAGCAGGCACATCTATCTAACCATTTACTGGGGAGGGGGTATGTAGCTGGTTTTTGAAAATACATTTCTAAAGTTGACTACCAGTTCTGGAAAAAGTTTACCTAATGAACACAGAACTGGTCAGACATGCAACAGATACATTGTTATCAATAGATGGGTGGCAGCTTGTCTCAAAGAATAGCTAGTTTGGCCCATTGTTTACTTGATAATACTTCATTACACACCATATGGGAAAATATGAAGCATCAAATCCATGCTTTAAGAGTCAAAATTGGAACTGCAGTTTGACAATCATAAGCTAGTAACTAGCAGAGAAGACAAGAGACATCAGAGTGAATGACTCTACTGGTAAATTTTGACTTATCAAGCTTTTTTTTCAAAAAACTGTATTATTATTATTATTACTACTATGGAATCCATCGTTAACAACTGTCATGAAGCCTAGACTGGGTTAAGAGCAATGAGTTCTAGAGGTAACTGCATCCCACTCTTGACTTCCTCGTTACGATTATTCAGTCCACCAATTTTAAGGCTTTCAATCAAAAACAAGAAAAACTTTAGCTGTGACTAAGATCTGGAAAACAAGACTGATGGTCAAGGCTATACTAAGTATCAAACCAGGAGAAGCAAAACTGAAACACAGTAACTTTTTTTTTTTTAATTTTAATGTTATTTTTGAGAGAGAGAGCCAGAGTGTGTGCGGGTCAAAGGCAGGGGCAGGGGCAGGGGCAGGGGCAGAGGGAGAGGGAGACACAGAATCTGAAGCAGGCTCCAGGGACTGGAACTCGCGGACCACAAGATCATGACCTGAGCTGAAGTTGGAGGCTTAACTGACTGAGCCACCCAGGCGCCCCGAAACACAGATAACTTTTAATGGGACTGGGAGCCAATGGATTTTACAAAACCAAAACAAAACATAAATAAATGGCTGGGTCAAATAAGGAGCCTAGACTCCGAAAATGAAGATCAGGACTACAGGGGATAACAAAGCCAAGAAAACAAGCCAGATTAAGCCAGGAGACAAGAAATTCATGGATTGGAGTTTATTCATTTATTCTATGAACATTTACTGAAGAAATGCGGTTTGCAGAGCTAAGTGCTATGAAAATATACATATATACGTGCTGAGCAAGAAGATCTCCAAACTAAAGGAGATGGATGAGATGGACATAGGTGATTTCCTCTGTGTAAGCAGTGCTCATCCGAGAGATGAGCACATGTGTCTCTCATTTTATTCACATCTCTGCTCAAAGATCACCATTCTATCACTTTGCTTCATTTTCTTCTTAGCACTTCTCAGTATCTGACACAACATTTTATATTTCTTTATCCATCTCTCTGCCTCAATAAAATATAAGTTCCCAGACAGGAAGTACCTCTTCTGTGCAGTGATTAATATCCAGCACTACAATCATGCCCATGTAATTATTATTACAAATAATAATTATTTCAATGAGTATTTCCTAAAAGAATGAATGACTACATTGCTTTACAAAAAACTTCAATAGCGGATGTACATAGCAAAGAGCTTATGAGAAAAGAGGAAAATGACTGCTTGTTTGGGTAGGTGAAGAAATAAAAAAAAATCAGAAGATCCTGAGATTAATGTAGACGCAGAGAAATGTGCTAAACAACAAAGATCTCTGGCTACAGTGACCCATCACAAGAGAAAAAAAATTGTTACTTTAAATGCCTATGTTACTTTAAACACTACAAAGCTCAGCCCTGTATTGCTTGGCTAATCTATTTTCTTAAAATATGCATTACATCACGTGACCCAACAGTCAAGAATCCGGACCCTCTACTGCATAGCCAACTACACCCAAGCCTCTTCCTTGAATTTCAAGGCTATTTATAAAGTGGCCCTAAACACATTCTGCGACACAACTCTTCAGTATATATCCGGATCCCAATCACAAAGATGGCCAAACTTTGGGGCAGGCTGGCTCCCACTCAGGGCCCTTTCTCAGCTTCTGAACCTTAATTGGAATGCCATTCTTTCTTTTTCCCACTACTCCCATGCCTGCTCTTCAAAGACTAGCACAACTCACTTCTTCCTTTAGCCATTCTCTGAAATCATGTTTCCACATGAACCTTTCCTCCCTTTGGACCTGTACTGGATGTATGACCAATATCATACTCTTTCATGGGGACCAGTTTTCTCTCTCCAATTAGACTAAAAGAAACCTCTATTCACTTCCTACAAGCATGCAGTGTAATACTGAGGACTCAACATCGTGGATACACACATTTATAGGTAGTTGACTGGATGGGTAATTTTTCTTTTATATAACCTCAAAGAATTAATTTCCAAATGTTTACTCACCATATCGATAAGGCTTTCTTGTATTCTGTTAAGAGTTGTTCTTAGTCTACTACTACTAAGGCCTAGTCCTGTTGATTCCAGCTGAAACAGAAAAAGAAAGGCACATGCTACATCACTTCAGAGATAATCTTTCATATAAACTCAAGTTATGTATCTAATGAGTTTTCATTCAGATACTTAGTCTTTGGAAGGTCTCCAAACTACATTTAAAAATTTCAAAACATCAAGTCAAACCTTAGCCCTTAAGGAACAAGAGAACTATTTCACACATTTGCATTTACAGGTCACACTAGCATCTGTGAATCTGATAAATTTATCAGTAGAGAGCTCACCAGTATCTTTTTCCCATCAGTTATTATTTTTAGTTATAAAACTTATGATTTCCAATATTTAAAGATAGTGTACAGCATCATATTTATGTAGAAACATAATAATGTAGACTGTTTTAAATTTATTTTTCTAACACAAATTAGAGACAGCCTAAATCCTCATTCAAAAATAAAAAAACTTTTTATTAGCCTCAGTAAACATTTCACCGTACATAATTGGCTTTACTATATCAAAGCCAAAGCATCTTGTGATATAAATATCACAAGAACATAAATGAGAAGAGACATTTGACTGTTAAAACATGAAAAGCTAGGTTAGTTGTCTCTTAGGTGATGATTCAATTGATGAAAATAAATTTAATTTAGAGGTAATCATAGATACATACAGACATCCAGAAAGATGTTAAAATGTTCTGTATGAGCCAAAAAATTTAAAGCCTTATTAATAGTAAACTATAAAATACATCATCTCACTATTTCATTCATATATATGTGTATATATTATACACACACACACACATATATATGTATATATATGTATATATATGATACACACACACATTTATTGTTCCTCATCCTTTCTTATCTGAGATAGGATGAGAACAAGTAATTACTCACACAACATGAGACAGAAATCCTAAAGCTAAAAGGGTTGTGTGATGGCATGGTATAGTAAAATACGAACTTATTTTATGTGATAATTCCATAATACATTTACATTTTACTTTCACTACATTTTATAAACTTTATTATTTCATTTTCTCTCTTTTTTCACTAGAGTATTATTTTTATATAGTCAAATTCAGCCACTGCAAGTAGAGTTTGATGGATTTTGGTAATTGTATACAGTCTAATACCAGCACCACAATAAAGAGACAGAATTTCCCTCACCTTGAAAAATGCCCTCATGCCCTTTGCACTTGATTTCCTCTCTCCAATCTTAACCCCTGATCTTTCTGTCACTACAGTTTTCCCTTTTATAAAATTCCATTTAAATAGAATCATCCATGTGTAGTCTTCTGTGTTTGACTTTCTTGTATTTAGCATGCTTTTGAGATTCATCCATTTTATAAGCCTATTGGTAATTCATGCCCTTTTATTGATTAATAGTATTCCAAAATATGGATACATCACAACGTGTTTACTTATTCATCAGTTGATGCACATTTGGGTTTCAGTTTGAATAACGTCACTATGAACATTCACATATATATACTTGAGAAGACATATATTTTCCATTCTTTTGGGTAAATACCTAGAAGTAGAATTTCTGATTCATATAATAAGCATAGTTTTAACTTCATAAGGTACTGCCATACTGTTTTCTAGTGGCTGTGCCATTCTTCATTTTTACAAGCAATGCATGTAAATCCCAGTTATTCCATTTATGCTCTGAATGCTTGTTGTCCCCTCAAAATTCATATGGTGAAGCTCTAACCTGTAATGAGATGCTATCTGGAGATGGGACCTTTTTAGGAGGTAATTAGGGTTAGATGAGGTCATGAGAGTGGGGCATTCATGGTAAGTTTGGTGCCCTTGCAAGAAGACACATAGTACATAATTTATGCTTTTTCTACTTTCTTAAGGTGGAAGCTTATCGTTAACTTGAGACTCTCCTCTTCTCTACTATAGGCATTTAAAGCTAGATATATAAAAGAATACAGTGCTGTAGGCTATGAACACTTCAATGAAGAGCAAGAGCTTCTGGAGGAGTTAATATAAACAGGAAGAATCCCTTGGCCTATTGCATACGCTGTGGCCTCCCAGCCAATGACTTTCTAGAAACCCTGGGAAGCAGATTCTTCCACATGCAGCATCCATCTAAATTCACTCATACGAGTATCTTTCTTCTCTGGGAGAAAAGCAGGAGCAACCATGTACCAGTGTGCTCTTTCCATTCTACCCATTCCCTAATTACCCCTCCCCTCCTACCACATAAGACTCAACAGCGAGCAGGGCAGTTTGGAATATGAATAGATGTGTGTACATATTTGAATACTGAAATTTCTAGGATTTCTAATGGACTTAGAAGCTTATTTTCTCAGGAAATTGAAAGCTTACCTCTTCGATCTTATATATTTGCATATGATTATTTATGCTATTTATTTTTATTGTCTTGTTCCAAAAGGAATTTAAAGTAGCTAATTAAGAAGAATATAATCTTGCAAGGTAACAAAACCAAACTTTAATTTATATAAAATTAAGCTAAGCAAAATATGGATAGAAGGATAGAGTGTTTCTTTTACAAATTTGTAAAACTGCTTTTTATAGATTCAGTATTTGTTTTGCTTTAAACAGTGTTTCCTTCATATGTGCAGAATCAAAAATAGCAGGATCTAAATTACATTCTATTTGAAGATGTACATATTTTCAATATTCACATGGTCGATAAAAGCTACTATTACTAAGCATACTCTAACAAAGTCTTTCTTAATAAGCACAAGTAAGAGGCAGAGTAAATGCGATGTTTATTCATACACATTCACTCAAATGCATATTTTCAATAGGTTCATGTAATACAAAATGGTTCTAATATGACATATGGGTAGACACCCAGGTTAAAGACAGAAATGCTTATCACTGACAACTAATTATCTGAATACAGTGAAATGGATGTTCTTGAGTCTTACAAGATTGAAAATGCTTTTAATATAAAATATAAGTTTAACGTGTTCTTTAAAACGTAATATATTTAAAGAACATATGCAGCATACTTTACAATAAGTACCTAACTATACTTTGCTAACTTTCTCAGGTCCTAGTGAACCCTACTATAAACAAATCTGTGCCAGTATATAATCAGCTAGAAAGTCATGTTCAAAAGCATTAGTTCCCAAAAGTTTCCAAAGGACCCTATTTTAACACATCTTATCATTAATGTGGTCCAGAACTGTTCTATCCAATATGATAGTCACTAGCTACCTGTGGCTATTTATATTTAGAGATAAATTAGCTAAAATTAAATACAATTAAAAATTCAGTTCCTCAGTCATGCTAATTACATTTCAAGTGCTCAAAAGTCACATGTGGCTATAGACTACCATAATGGTGCAATATTGGAGAGCACTTCCGTTACTTTAAAACTTTTCTTGGAATGTGCTGGTCTGGAGCCTTAGCCCAGGAGACAGATTAAGGCTTATCTAGAAGAATGAAAGATTCTGACAATTAGTTAAAACCCTAGAATGTCTTTCTTCTTTAATAATTATGTATTGAGTTTCCGAATTCAGAGCAATGAATTAGTACATATTTTACAGTAACATAAATTCTGTAGCAACAGTCTGCCTGTGATTTTATTGGTATTCTTTCTAAAAAATATTTTAGAGAATTAAGAACACAGGAAATTCAAATCCCATATTAAAAGATAAATTCACATGTTTTCGAAAGGATACAAAATATATGAAAAGTTAATATTTGATATATTAATAGGACCAAACGGTATTCTTTTACACAGAAATATATTGACTACGTAGGTGAATCACATAATAATTACCAAATAAGGTACCTGCCTAATACCGTGTTGTTCTCTTTAGAAGTAGAAAAAGATAAATTCAGTAAGAGTTTTGGAAACACAAAAAGGAGGTACAGGAAACGATACTTGGCAGACAGAAGGTTCAGTTCAAAGGTTTTCAATTATTTTAATAAATGTTTGCCATTATCTTCTGACCGTAGTAGTGCCTGTTAAGATTTGTAAGCCAATATTTAAAATGTCTCATTTACTATGTAGTAATTATACACTGAGCCAGATTTAAATGAGGCAACCCACACATTTTTCATTGCCAAAATGCATCAAGGTTAAAAACAGATGCTGCACTTTTTCTGCCAAAAATGTGAATAACATAAAATATGTTTATCATAGCAAAGCTTAAGATTAATATATACATAAGGTAATTAAGCAGACCAAAAGGTGGTATAAAAATTTTGTTAGATTTTTGATGGATAATTTACAGATTAATATTATTTGCATATTTCATACAAAGAGAATGAAAAACTTTACATTTTAAAAATAAATAAATTTTTAAAGAAATAGACTTTCCCACCATAGGTGACTTACTGAATCATTCCGACCAAAAAAGGTATATATTGCATATAAGTAATAATCAAAGAGCTGAGACATGAAATGGATAACATCAAAGGCAATTGGCTTAAGAATGTTCATCATCTGCATGTATTTACCTGAAAAAAAATCAAAATTAGAAAAAAATTAAAATCTGTTAGTCTATCACTATAAAGAGATACTATATCAAATGTATTTCGTAAGAAAATATGACATTTCTAGCCCCATTTAGCCATGTTTCAAGTACTCAATAATCATTTGTGGCTAGTGGCTACTGTATGGGACAGCACAGATACAGAACAGCTACAGCATCTTGGAAAGTACTACCGGAGAGCACTGATATAAATAATACCTACAAATATATTTCCATACTAATATATTTTACTGTTTGTCAAATATTCATGGGACAGCTATACACTTTTGTAAATAACACTGCACAAACACACGACACAGTTCCACATTCATGGATTCCATTTAAAATGATTCCTTCCAATAAAATAAAATAAATTAAAAAAAATTTTTTTAATTAATAATTTCTTCAAAAATGTTTAGGTGTAATAAGACTAAAGACAATGTACTAGAAAAAAAGCGTTTTCTTTTTCACAAGCTTATATATACTGAGCAAAAGTAAAACAGCAAGAAAAAGAAGGACATGTAGAAGGCGCTTCCGATTCCCCTGAACCCTAGCCCTGTGAAATCTTGCGTCAGAGGCCAAGAACATTTTTTTATCACTACATCACTCAGGAGCTCAATATTCTCAAAGTGCCAGAAACATGTCCTATTCATTCCTTCCCTTGGGAGATACCGATATTATGTTCTCTTCTCTCTAAACATGATACAGTACAGAAAAAAATATTTAAAAATCAAAATCTCAGAAAAACAGTAAAATAAAAAAATAAAACCCAAAATCTATGCATTTATAAACTTGTTAATGTATTTAAGGGGTGCACAGGAGATGGGCTGAATCTAATAATAAATAATAACAAGTTCCTAATTGTGTTTCTTTTTTATGGGAAATAATAGAGAAAGCAGCACATCTATAAAAAGTGCTCTTCTGAAGAAGATGTTAAAACAGGCCATTTGCTTAATTTCCAAATGAGCAAATAATTCAGGTGCTCACTCTACTTAATGTAACCGCTATAAATTTTAAATTGCTACTACTGAAGACACTGTGACTCAAGAGAAAACACATTAACTGCAGTAGAAAAAAAATGACAAATATACTCTAATGGAAATGTCTACTATTGAAACCATTTCTTTATTATTTAAGAACTCAGTACAGCTGCTTTAATTTACATGAGAGATGATTCTAAACAATACTCAGATGGTCAGCAAAAGAAATACACACAACAAAAAGTAAAAACCATTCAACTCAGATTCTATTCTTACTCTTATTTATAAGCCTTTTGTTTCAGAATCATGATTTGTAATTATTTCACACAGATGTTTTTTAAAAATCACAATGGAAAAATATTTGAAAATTATGCTCCTAGAACATTCTGGATCACTATGCAGATATTTCACCAACTACAAACATGCAGTTTTTAACCTGCAACTATTTATACAAAAAACATGACACTGTGAAAAATACAGAAGAATATCATGTTACATTATTGTAAACTGTGAAAGGACAAAAGAGAGACAATAAGTAAAATGAGGTAGAATGCAAATATCTGGGTTGATATATACCCAGAACACAAACCTCCTCTCTATTACCAATAATAAGATGAACCACTATTCCTATAACTAATCTTAAGGAAGAATACATAAATGAATTATTAACAGGCAAAGCTATTTTAAATGTTGCACTCAAAAGAAAAAAAAACCTAGATAAAAAACCCACCACTCTCAAAAAAAATTTTTAAACATATTTATATTCATTTATTCATTCAACGAACACTCTCTGAAGGCTCTGTGTTAAGACACAAGGATTAGAGTCCCTGCTCTCATACCTTAGATGGTCAGATGAGGAATGGTCAGGTGAGGCATCGATAAACAGGCTGGCGGTATATTAAAACACGTAAGAATAAGAACTCTGTTCCAGTTCATGGGGGCACAGAAGGCTTTTGGAGGCCTGAGGAGGCTTATGTACCTCTTCAGAATTACTCAAATCAAAAAATTTCTACACAAAGCCAATTTCTAAACTGGCAAGTCTTTCTGATAAAGGACTAAAGAGTACAAAGTTTTAGGCTTTGCATGCCATACAGTCAGTCTCTGTTTCAACTACTCAACTCTGCCTTTGTAGCACAAAAGCAGCCCTAGACAATATGTAAACAAATGAGCATGGGTGTATTCCAATAAAACTTTACTTACGAAAACAGGTAGCCTAACTCACCTGACCTGCATGCTATAGTGTCCCGTCCCTCAGGGGACATCCAGACCCATATCTGGATGACAGATAAGAGACGGGAGCAGTTTGATGGAAAAATACAAAGAAGTCCATAAACCGCAAGATGGCCATGAAGGAGGCGAAAGCTATTCTGTAGGATGGTGACTGCTTAGACTCAGTGGATGGTGCAAGAGGGCAGGAGCCAGAAATAGAGCTGAAAAAGGATGGATTCATTAAGGGTCCATATACGGGATAAATTACCTGTCAGCATGTCTTCCTCTACTCTATCCCTCACCAGCAATAGAGTGCAGGCTGCCAGAATATGCTCACGGACAAAACCAAAAGGAAACAAAAACTCTTAGGATTTCTTTCTAAAAGAAGTAAATAAATGATGTAAACAAACCAAACAAAAAAACTGAGCAAACTTTAAAAAAATAATAAATTAGAAAGGCAAAGGCTTCCAGTGTGCATGTTGGCACCATGGATTAAAATCTACCTAATTCTAAAACTCCGGGGATCTGTCTCCATAAAGTAAAGATTGCTAGGAAATCCACCATGCCCTGTTCTATACGAAGTTCCCAGTCAGGATCCCTACTGAGAAGAAAGGGGCAGGGAGAGCACAGCTCTCATTACTCAGCAGGGGACACTCACGGCGGCTTTACAGGCCTTCTATTTTGGATTTGAATAGGTCATCAAAAATCACCAGGCCCAGAGAGTAAAAGTAAAAAGAAAAGCTGAGCCCAGAGAAAACAATAAGTCAAGCTAAAGAAATGTAATAATTTTGTAAAACCTTATAGCAGAAGAATATGGCGGGGGGGAACATACAAGGCCTCTTAAGGAATTTAAAAGTGATTTTTTAAAATTAAAAGTTAAAAAAAAGAAATGGAAAAATGTAAGTCTTCCAGAGGATACAGCAAAGACAAAAATATGGAAAACATTAGAGAAAATATGGGAGACAGAAAGGTGTCAATCTAAAAAACTAAACACTTAAGCAATGGGAAATCAAAGAAAGAGAGGGTATAGAAGATGGGGAGGTGGAAATCATGAAATAAATAGTAGCATTAGTCACAGCTGAGGAGCATGAGAGCTTTCAGATTGAAAAGATCACGAACTACCCAACACACTTAATGAAAAATAACTCACACCTAGACACATCACCAGAGAGTTCTGAAACATCAAGGAAAAAAATACTAAAAGCTTTGAGAGAGAGAGAGAGAGAAAGAGAGAGAGAGAGGGAAGAAACTCAACTACAGTAAAATGAGCAGAACACTATAGGTTTCAACTTTCCGAAGAAAAATAATTTTTAATCTGTAATTCTACTATACACAGCTAAATTGTCATTCAGTAAAAGGGCAGAATAGAGACACTCATAATGACAAGAATTCAAAACATTTACCTCTCATTACTCTTTCCTGGGAAATTGCAACTAGAAGAAAGACAAACAGAAACAGACCAAGAAATTGCCTCCAGGCTGGTGGCAGGGAGGCCTGGGGTGGGAGACTGCTGTTTCCATCACAATCTCTTCTTTACTATTTACTGTGTTACAGTGAGCATACTACCTTAAGAAAAAGGTAAAAGCATGGCTCTGAAGTTAGGCTTCTTCGTTTAAAGAACATGGTCAGTGGATCAAGATGTGGTTCAGATGCGCTCCACCTTCTCTTCCTTCCGTGCTAGAGCTCCCTACAGAGGACTTGAGAGTGGAGCGGTCAACAGTGGGGTCTGGGAACACGGAGAAAGGTTACTTAATACACAGCCCGGATGGATGCAGGACTGGCCAAGGCCCCAAGAGGGAGGGCCTCAGGACCCTGTGAGGAGGGTTCCTGCCTTTGTGAGAGAAAGAATCAAGAGCAAGCCACTTAGAGGAAGGGACAAGGATTTATTAAGTATAAAAGTATGACAGGAACTACTTCATGGACAAAGTAGTGGTCTCTCCTTCTGGGTGAGAAAGAGGACCCCCACTCCCACTCCTTTGCCTCTAAGGAAGTGTTTCATAAGCTTTATTTCAATCAGCTAATCATATAGGTAAGAAACGGTTTACTCTTTAACTTAGGGTTTATCATTCACATCTGGCTGTTTTTCCACTGACTTGGGGTTATGGAATTACCCCCAGGGGGGAATTTTAAGAAAGTCCAGCCTATGTGGTGTTTTATTGCTTGAGGGAGTAGAGTCTTAAGATTTTCCATGAGTCTGATCTTGACTCTTTTTATGATCTGCTGCTGACTTTTAGGTTAAGGGTCAGCCTAAAATCAAAATGGCTATACTTTGGTCAACTTGTCTCCCTAGTCTCCCTTACCTCTGCCTCAAGATGACTAAGAAATGCATCTCTTCCCAAATGATCACCTGCAAGGAGTTCTTATTCCCGTTTCCTGTCTATATTGTAACCTCTGTGAACTTTGTCCAGGTATAAGAATGAACATTCCCGATTTCCTCTATCAGTTGTAAAACATGAAAAGAGCTTACTGGCTTTAGGATTAGACAATCTGGGTTCTACCAGTTAGCAGCTATGTGACATTAGGCAAGTTATCTACCTCTGGGCTTTAATTATTTGGTGTATAAAAAGGGTACTGTGGAGAATTCATGAGAAAATATGTGTAAAGTGTTTACACGGCCTGTAACAAGGAAGCAAGAAATCTTAGTTACTGCTATCATTTTAAAATAATTATAGTTATAATGAATGCAGTAAGGGTGCTAGGTACCCTTACAGAGTGCTAGGTAAAAGAAACTTAGGGGCGCCTGGGTGGTTCAGCTGGTTAAGCGTCCAACTTCGACTCAGGTCATGATCTCACAGCTTGTGGGTTCAAGCCCCGTGTTTGGCTCTGTGCTGACAGCTCAGAGCCTGAAGCCTGCTTCAGATTCTGTGTCTCCGAATCTTTATGCCCCTCCCCTGCTCATGCCCTGTCTCTCTCTCTCTCTCAAAAATAAATACACATAAAAAAAAAAAAAAGGAAACCTAACTTGATGAGGAAATGCTTCACAAAGGAAGCACTGTTTAAACTATCATCGTAAAATCTAGACCATGAGTCCTGCATACTTATGGGGAAGAGACACAGAAGGACTGGCAAAGAAACCAACCAAGGAACAATATGGAGGAGAACTATACAACCAAGAGGAACAGCGGCCCTGCCTTACCCAGCTCATTAGCACAGAGAACAAATATTTTAAAATATTTCATATAAATAACAGTAATTACCACATGAAAGCTGGCTCAGGGAATTACAGTTAGAGAGTCACACTCTTACTCAGAGGAGCAAATTCAAGGGTACAGAGAAGGCGCTAGAAGTGTGTGTTCCTCCACTGTGGATTAGGACAAAAGAGGAGGAAAAAGTGTTGCTCCAATATTCAAGATTTTAAAAATCAAGGTTTGTCAGTTCAGTATACTGGGCACCTACAACAGCGCTGGCTGAAAGCTCTCTATGCTGCAAAGATGACTCTGACCGTTGTCATCTGTAGGGGCTGACACACGGATGGGGAGGAGCAAGAACAGAATCTGAGCTGGAAGGATGTTTGCTATTCTTACTACAGCGCACTAAGTTGAAACACCATTAATGGATTTAAATAGCACATAAAGGCAAACTGGAAATGCTATAAATGAGCCATAAAGGAAAGGAAAAGTTAGTTTAGCTCTTAAAAATTTAGAAAAACATCAAAGGGAGGACATAGAAAATAAAAAGAGATAACCCCCCCCAAAAATTTAGAAAATCATATTGAACAATGAACTGAAGACCACAGTCTGTTATCTAACTCCTTAACTACCAGCTTTTATTCTATTATTTTATTTTGTTATTTATTTTTATTCTGTTGTTTGAACATTCTATCTCAGCCTCCCAAATCTCCAATATGGTTTTCTTGCACATTTTGCTGAAGGATGACACTTCTTGGATCATCCTCTCAAAATATTATGTTGTATATATACAGCTATCAGCTCAAAAAGTGTTTTAAAATTGTTTAAAAATATTTCATATAAATAACAAAATAAAAGTATGTTTTAGACAAAAATATTGGAATATAATCTAAATTAAACAGTGATGTATTTTTTCCTTAAACATTACGTATGAAAATATTAAAGTTTCTTAGATAACTTTATTCTGGTTTCATGTTAAGTCTGGATACATGACGTGCTGGTGTGTTATGATTTTCAGCTGCTAAAGTAATGATTTTATCCTAAAGTCTGTAGTTTTGATAAGCGTGGATTTTGGCAACCTGTCTTCTGCCCCTCTCAGACCTATCATACCTGCTCAAGTGAGAGCTGCCGCCAAGAGAAGAGAATCTTGGAGAGCAAGTCTAGTTTGGTGATGAGACACATTCCTTAAAAATTCTCTGCCTCTCTCTGCAAGAAATTGTCAGGTTGACAGAATTTTCTCTTTACTCAAGCAAGCATTCTGATTAGTTCTCTGTACTTGTGAAAGGCTCCCTGGGCCTTTCTAACAGATTTAGGTACCACCTGGGGCTAGGAAACCCCATTAACACTTTTTTGTTTAATCTCTCCTAATTACCTGCCAAATAAATACTACTTGAAAAGGACATTTTGAATATGCCTTTAATGTTCTAAAATGTGCCTCCCAACTATTGAATAATTAGTTCCTTCATTTTCCTAGGCACCCAAAATTAATCAACCTTATTTACACAACTGTACGTCTGGCTTTGTAAGAAGAGACATTACCTTTGCGGGTTTATTATCTTCAAGCACCTCCATGCAATAACAGGGGATGGAATAGCATTTACTGGCTGGAGACCCCTTAGTGAGTGGTTCTCTTAAAGTTCTATTCTATGAATATGTACAAACTGAAGATAAAGACACCCCAGAGTGAGAAAGTGGTAGGCATAAAAGTCTACTAGAGGGAATAATGGAAGCACCTAATCCCAGCCCTAAATGGGAGGACGTGAGACTTAAAATAGCATACTAGGCATTGTTTCCTAATTGCAATTCTAGTAAAAGATCTGGTGGTGGCGAAGGCTGAAATTACAAATGGCGAAGGTCAGATTCTCTTCACTGAGTCAAGGTCTTATTCAAGACTGCTCTGCTTTATAGGGTTGACATGCCAAAAGCCCATTAGAAGGCAACTTTCCCCCGTTTCTTAAATCCACCATTAGAAAACAATGTCCACTGTGTCCATCAGTAATCCTTCTATAAGAATCTGTTGTTACTGACTTCTGAATTTAGCACCAATAGCACATTTCTATCGCTTTCTTATGTAATGAGAATAGCAGAATGCAGTTTTTTCATTTCCTTATGTCTACTAAGAAGTGAAGATTTGCATCTGTCGTCTGCATTTAATTGAATGAAATATGATTTCCCCCCTCCTCAATTTGTTTTTGCCTTATATTTGATTTAATTCTACTAAATATATGTCTTTTAGAGTAAAAGAAGTTGATGACCTCTAGTTCTTTTTGAACTAGGTAAGGTAAAAAAATATAAACTACCACTTAAATGGGGCTGATTGTATTATTTTCCCCAATTATCCCCACCCATTCCCCTTCCCTTGTAAGAAGACTATGCATTCTCATCCGCTGACCTGAACCTATAGTGCCTTCCCGGGACAGAAGTGTACCTCTCTCTCCAACAGTCAAGCCTGACTTGCCATGGTCAGTGACATATGTCAGAGGAAGTCAGCGTGCCACATCAGGGTGGAAGCCTTAAGGGTCATAACATGGTTTGGCTCCTGCTTTTTTCCTCATGTTCCAAGTTGGTGCTATTCCTAGCCTGTATGACTAGAATGACCCATGGAGCAGATCTGAAGTGACCAGGAGCCAATACACATCATGTAAACTTTTGTGATTGAAAGTCATTAATGTGTCAGTGTGATTTGTTCCTTCAGCATAACTAGGCAAAAGATGACTTCATTAAACTGTATCTCAAGCAGTGTCTTCAGACACCAAAATCTACAGTGAGTCCAGAAGGCTGAGGAGGATGACAAGGATTTTGGAATATTTATCAGTGGAAACCACATAAGGGAAATGAGCACACTGACCCTAAAGAATGAACTGGGGGAGCATACGGAAAGGAAGGACAGTGTAACTACCACCCAGACCTGAAAAGTGATCACAGGGAAGAATAGGAGGAAAAAGTATAGACTTACTCTTTTTATTTTTAAAGGCATAACTAAGACCAACAGAAATACAGAGAAAAATAAATTTTGATTTGTCACAAGGAAGAGATTTCTACCAATTAAATCAGTCTAATAGTAGAATGAGTAGTCTTGCAAAGTAACACGTATCTAGTCACTGTGAGACATGAAACAAAGGCTAGGTGACCACCACAGACAGGGGCATTAGAGAAAGAAATCCTAGTTTTATAGGATTTTATACCAGATGACCTCTCAGAATCCTTCCAGTTCTGGTTCTATAAATTCTAGACAAGAACTCATGATGCTATGTTCGGTTAGCTCTCTTGGATAAAGAAGAGAGGCTGATTTCCCTGGCAAAAATCAGCCAAAAAACCACTTTAGAATCTGTCATTTTTTTGGTGTGTCATAAAAATATATACATATTTTTCTTTTCCTCTCAATTCATTATAACTTTTCCACTATTTTTCCTAAAGAAAATGGGACTTCTAAGAAACATTTTGTCTACCCTATTCATTAATGAAATTTAGAAATTATCTTCAAGAATACAGACCATTTTATCAGAGCCAAGAATAATCAAACTAGGAAGCAGGATATTATCATCCTCATATAAACAGAATACAGAGATTTTCTTTTCTTTTCTTTTTTTTCTAGAACACCATTAAAATTCCTGACTGGTATAGATGACTTAATTAATTTGAGAAGACATCTCTATAACTTATTTGTCAAATGTATACACTTACTTGTGAGATATGAAGGTTAAGATGGCATATAAAATGTTGAAATGTTGAACGTTAAAAATTTCACATCATCTTCAAACCTAAATATTTTAAATGCCATTTCTTCATGTTATTTGCGTTCTACAAAATCATCAATAAAGGTCTTATCTGTAATAAGAACAACTCTTCCTATGGTGTGAACATTTAGCTTGTAGGCCTCTTGGGTCTGAAAATGCCAGAGAATCACTATGCACTCTGCCTATCTGACAGGAAGACTGTGAAGATCAATGAAATAAGCACAAAATACTGTGTAAATGTGAAATGGGTACTATCATCATCCTACACATACCCCTAATTTATATAGAAATTTTTCATTACATACCAATTAATTGGAATATTTTAGAAAAAGTAGAAGACACAAATACTAAGCAGCTAACTGAAAAAGAAAAACTGACATTAATATTAGTATTATACTATTTGGAACAATTATGATGAGAAAGCATTGACCTTTGAGTATACAATGAAAACCCCCATAAAAGTAACAAAAGTAGACTAATTTAACTGATAATGTCTTTTTTTTTTTAATGGTGTAGCTACTTACCAACAAGTCTTATTACATTCAGTGTTGTATTTGTTAAGATGGGTGCATTCACTTTATTTAGACTGTAATCTGATTTCTTCCTGCTTTTTAAAGTTTCTCTAGAAACGCTTAATATGGAAAAACAAAACAGAGTTGCAATTAGGGTTGTCAACTAGTAAATCAGTAAGTTATTGAGATTAGGATCTATCCTTCACTCACTAATTAGTTATGAAAAATGTTACCATGCATCAGGTGGGGATGTAAAGATTATCCTCCTGTCTTTACAAAGTTTATAGTCTAGGGGAGAAGAGAAATTCATACAGAAAACTAAACTACTATACTGTATTTCTTTGATTCGAAGACATTAATTAACAACTACTTAAAAAGAAGCTATGTCATTAAAAAAAATAGATGTTTCAGGGAAATTTCAGGGAAATGCACCAAACATCCTGATTTCAGACTTATAAATATGAAAACATACTCTCCTTAGAATCTAAACCTAATACCTAAAATATAAGGTGTAATGATAGAGTCTGGGGTTAGGTATGACATTAGGTTCAAAGAAAAAGTAAAACTTCTGTGGTAAGTACAGAAAAAAAGGGGGACAATATGTAATAAGGTCAGAAGAGAGTGTGCTCAGAGAACCACAAAGAGTTCACAAGGCCAGCATGGAGAATGTGTGGGTGGGCGGAGGGAAAAGTGACAAGAAAAAAGGTAAAGGCCAGATCACTAAAGGCAATCACATCTAAAGAGTATGAACCTTAACCTGAATGCAAATTTTAACTTGAACACAAATTTGACATAATCAAATTTAAAGATAAGAAAAAAAAAAATCTACATTTGTGTCCAAGAATGGATTAGAAGGGGGTAAAACTAGACACAGGAAGCCAAGGTAAGGGGGCTGATCCAATAAACTGGCACAGAGATGATATTTGTATGAATTTGGATGGTATCAGTGAAATATAAGAAATTTTGATAAATTCAAGAGACACTTTGAGGTTAGAATTAATAGTAATTGAATGCAAGTCGTAGTTCACGTTATTCACACTTCTTAGTGTTAAGTTAGGAGGGTAACTGCATAACCCTACAAAAAATGCAAGTATATACACAAATACACTGGCAGACACCGTCTTACATGTTCATTTCAGTTAGAGGTTTCCTTTTAGCCAAAATATACCTGAAACATCCAGTAAAGAAGTCCAACAAGACAGTTCTGACCAGTTCATGGATGGGAGATATTTAAACATCACATATATGTGAAAACGAATGGAAACAATTTTTGACATTAAAATATCCATAATCACATAAGCTGCTCATTTTTGAGGAGAGAAATTATATTGATTAGGGTTTTCATTTTAAATAGATACTAAATAGGTACTTTGGGGGTAAAAAGTAGCATAGAATATACTTAGATCTATCATTAAAAATAAAGTATATTTGCAGTCACTAAATGTGACTAAATGTCTGATGCTCAGTCATGAAATTAACTCACTCACATCTAACTGCGAATCAGCCCATTTAACTGGGAGAAGGTGACAAAAAATTCTTATGTAATTATAATAGTTTTTGAGCAGGACAGTTTATCATAGAAACGAAACAATGAAGGATCCTTAATAGAAGGCCCAAATAGTAAATGTAATTGACATTGGAAAAATGAGTGGAGACTTTCTGCATTTACTAGATTGAGGCAGAAATTCCACATACAAAACGAATGACTACTTTCCCCCTTGAGGTTTTTTTTCTTTCTTTCTTTTTTAATGTGTACTTATTTTTGAGAGAGAGAAACAGAGCATGAGTGGGAGAGGGGCAGAAAGAGAGGGAGACACAGAATCTGAAGCAGACTCTAGGCTCTGAGCTGTCAGCACAGAGCCCAACACAGGGCTCAAACTCATGAATGTGAGATCATGACCTGAGCCGAGCTGAATTCAGATGTTTAACCAACTGAGCAACCCAGGTGCCCTTCCTCCTGGAGGTTTTTTAACCTATGTGAGGCAGGAACTGCCTCCAAAGATAGCGCTGATTTTATAAATCAAAAGTTTTTCTACAAAAAACATGGCTCTCTAAATTAAGAGCTCTGATTATGCCCAATATTTAAAAACCCTGAATTTTTAACCTTGTGAGAATCATTTTAAAACATATTAACTTCTGTCACATGACATGTTAGCCTCCAGAAATATTTAATTTTTAATTTTTGTTTTTTCTTAACCTTTAAAGGAAATCATGTATTTAAAAGCACAACCTAAAAAAGCATACCATCTAAGAACTGTTACCTTTTCACAGGTGCATCACCTGTTTGCTCATCCACATAATCCCGTTTTAGCTCCTCAGGAACATCACTGTCACTGTCATACTCCTGATAGGCACTTTTTTCTTGTTCATCAGATTCATACTGAAGAAAACATAGTATATTCAAAAATGGGTATGAACAGTCAACCTTTCTTGGGAGTCTTTCAACACAACAAAAGTATCCAATTTTTAAGAAGTAGTTTACAGAAGAAAGTTCTTAATAACTCGTCTTTAATTTTGCCATCAAGAGTCATAGTAACTTTCCATTTTCTTCATCATCCATCTTAACCAGCTCAAAAGAAAAAAAAAAAACGAAAATAAGATGCAAACATTATACCTACAAAAGCTTCTAAATGTCTCCTAAAAAAATCAAATATCCACATAAAGAAAATAAACAAACAAAAACTAGCATCCTGACAAATCTTAGAAGAAACAAGTGTACATTTGACTAAAAACAAAAAATCTCATCTCTTCCTCCAAGTCGTTTCATGATACTTACCTTCCATTTTGCTAATTCATTATAAAGAGGTTGAGTGTACAATTCTGGCACTCTGTAAGTGTTAATTCAGCGTAATAAACTCTTACAACACACATGCTAATGTCCTATCTAATTTATTATGATGAGATTTAATTCCAAGGGTGGCTTAGAAAATTACACTTAGCACCAAGGAACTAATGAGAGCAAGGACAAAAATGGTGGATTTCCTCTTAAGAGGAAGGGTGTTTACCCTAACCTTTTCATCATCTTTATGGCACCATGGCCCAGTGCCAGCATGGGAGAGGACAGTAGAGTCCAGGATCAGGAAAGAAAGCAGTTGCAGCAGCAACATTATCGCTTAATATTATAAATTAATATGATTTAATAATGGCTAACAATTTTTTAGTGTTAAGTGCTAAGTCTTTTCATGAATTTTCTCACTGAACCTTCAAAATAATTCTATGACAAAGTTTTATCCCGATACGGCAGTTGAGGAGACCAGTATAAACACAACATGGAAAGAAGTTGGTCTCCTAATTCAACACATTTTTTCAGAGTCTAAAGCAATGTGACAGGCCATAGTAAGATGTGGACCCTGACTCTCAAGGACTTATGTAGTACCTAGAAAGATTAGATCACATATATTAATAACAGCAAATAAGCATCCCATAGGCATCTTACCCACTTGCATACAACGTAATTCTGATAACATTCAGAAAGGTGATCCACACACACCAGGACATACTGGTTATAACAGAGTTTCATGATTCCACAGTACAAGATTTAAGGATTCTTAAAAATGTTTGTAAATTTCCCTACTTGCTAAACTTTATTTGTAACCCCAACATTCATGACACTTTCACAATCATGGATATGTGTAGAGTATGCGGAAACTTTTGAATTACCCAAACGTACACATTCCTAGTTGAGGGCAAACAAGGTGATGCTCTACCTTCTTGCCTCATCTCTCTTACTTTTTGTTTTTTAGAAATTTTATTTTTAAACTTAAAAAAATTTTTTTTAAATGTTTATTTATTTTTAAGACAGTGTGAGCAGGGGAGGGGCAGAGAGAGAAGGAGACACAGAATCGGAAGCACGCTCAAGGCTCCAAGCTGTCAGCACAGAGCCAGACACAGGGCTCAAACTCAGGAACCAAGAGATCATGACCTGAGGCAAAGTCGGATGCTCAACTGACTGAGCCACCTAGGCGCCCCTTTAAATTTATTTGAGAGAGAGAGAGGGAGGGAGGGAGAGAGAGAGAGAGAGAGAGAGAGAGAAGGCGTGTACACGAGCAGAGGAGAAGGACAGAGGGAGAGAGAAGGCATTCTAAGCAGGCTCCATGCTCAGCACGGCACCCAATGCAGGGTTCAATCACATGACTCTGGGATCATGACATGAGCTGAAATCACCAGTCAGGGGCTCAACTGACTGAGCCACCCAGGCTGCCTTCATCTCTCCTACTTAAACAATGTCCATTTCATTGTTTATTTAGTGCCACATTTAAAAAATATTTCTGCTTTTTGCTGGTGATTTCACTGTTTAGAATGGCTGCTAAGCGTAGGACTAAAGTTCTGTCTAGTGTTCCTGACACTCAAGTTCCTTGAGCACAGGACTGTAATATGTCTTATGGCAAAAATACATGTTTTAGATAAGCTTCATTCAGGCAGGAATTATAGTGCTGCTGGTTGTGAGTTCAATGTTAATAAACCAATACTATATATTAACTTAGATGTCTTCAAGCAAAAACACACATAAAACAAGGTTATACACTGATCGGTTGATGAACCTTTGTACAAGTGTTATCAAAGGTATATAAGCATATAAGTAGGAAGATGGGTGGTGAATGAATAAATAAATCTAGCCAATCACCTTTTTCACTGGGTAGAGAACACTTTTCAATAAGAAAATCTCACTTATGTTCCACAACAGGTTTTAAAAACACTACATACCCCATTAGAAGCCAGGACATCTTCTGTTTCTTCATCTTTATGGTTGGCCTGAATTTCAAATGGATTCCCATCACTACAGTACTGCTCAAACAAGGTCACTGTTTTTGAAGAAGTTGAGGCTGGCTGCTTACTGGGTGAAACTGATGGGGACCGAGACTGTTCCATGAATTTAAATTCCTAGACATTAAAAAAAGGAGTCAGATATCTTTTAGCAACAATAAAATTCAAGTACATAATATATTCCATCAATGTAAATGCAAAGTTAGAGGAAAAAAATTAAACCTGATTCTTCAGGTTATTTACTTTTAAATCTTGGAAGTTGTCTGAAAACACTAACTTGAAAATATATGCTCAAAGGTTTCCCTAAAGACAACTCAGCTGCTGACATCACTTGAAGAAGCATTACCTAAATCAAGCTACTTTTGGCTTACTTTATGGAACTGTACAGAAAGTTTTTGAAAATAACTTGAATTTGAATAATTCTAAAAATATTTAAATAGCAGCAAAGACCTAGCAGAATGATTTTAATAAATAAAAAGGCCACAATAAAAATTGTTAGGTCAAACACCTTGTATACTTATGTGTTTGCACCATTTAAGGTATTCTATAAGAATACATCAAAATCTTTTTTTGTTATATTGCAGTGAAGAACTTAAAAACTTTCCTTTTCTAAACTTTCATTTATTTTTCTTCACATATCTAGAAGCAGACAACACAAACACACATACTGAGGTCAGATGATAACGTCTTCTAGACCTAAAGCTTGCCATTAATCAATCATATTCCATTAACTTCCTATATACATTAGGAATGTCACCTGGCTTCTCTGTGCCTCAATTTCCTCACCTGTAAAATGAGAGAGTCAATCTACAATAAGAGAGAACCACAATATTAACACTAAAGAGTTGTAGCACCCAGTACAAATCGTGCATTTCCCGGATGAGGAAACTGAGGTAGTCCAGCGGGATTCAGTGCCAAGTTCAAGATCACATTGCTCATTAGTGGAAGAGGTGGAATACTCTCAAAAGTTTGTTTGAATTCCAAAACTCTTGATTTGATGATTTTTCACAAAAATTTGGTAATTTTGTAATTTGGTAACATTTTTCTTATACATTTTAATCTTTTTAATATTAATCCCAAATTTCACATTTTGCATATTCAAAAATAATCTTCTTAAAAGTCACATAGGCTTCTTAAATTTCAAATGATGTGTTTATTTTCTTTTTAAATTGCAACTACACATTAAACCAAATCCATCATAATGCTAAAAACAATGCCATTATTTTTATAATTCTAAACAAGGGAGGACTCTAAATTAATGAGATGATTTTTTTAAACCAAATCTACAGGACTACATGTTGTGAAGTGAACACGATCTCATTTGTGAATAGTTTTTAAAGTAACTACTTTTTTAAACTGTTGTTACAACACTTAACATGAGATCTACTCTCTAATTTTTTTAAGATTTTAAGTAATCTCCACATCCAATGTGGGGTTTAAAGCCACAACCCAGAGATCAAGAGTTGCATACTTCACTGACTGAGCCAGCCAGACACCCCTAGATCTACCGTCTTAAAAAAACTTGAGGTGCATAATAACAGTATTGTTAACTATAGGCAAAATCTTGTACAGTAGATTTTTATCACCTTGCATAACTGAAAATTTAAGGTAACTACTTTAAAAGAGATAATGCTCAATTGGATGTAAATATTTCAAATGTATCCTGTAAAAAATTGTTTTATATTTACACCAAGTACATATGCTCATACACCCATAGATAATTTGATGGCTTAATACAAATTCAAACAAAATTATTTAAAAAGGGAATCTCATATCAATGTAAGAATTCTAAATAATGTTAAGGCATCATCTTATTTAAGAATTCTAAAATAATGCTAAAATCAATGTTAATTTTGCTTTCAAGCACTTATTAATCAACACACTTCACTGTATTTAATATTTCCACAGTAGGAAGGCAATATGATATAACTGAATAAGAAGTCAGCTCTTATATAAGCATAAAGACTATTACTTTATTATAAAAAACTTTTAATCATGTATTCATTACATTTATCCAGAATACAAAAATTGCTTCTAGAAAGCCATTCCTTCCGAGGGCAAAAGCTAAACATATTAGACCTTTAATACAGGGATCTAAGTTTAAACACTGTGTTTTGACATTTGGTATTTGTAGGACATCATATATCACACAAGGAGTATTTATCTACAATGTGTTTCAACCAAGGGAAAACAACTCAATTAATATTTTCATAGAAAACATATTCTGTAGGACTCTTATCCTGAGAGGGGCTGAGACCAAAAAACTCAATCGCAGGGATCTGCAGGAAGAGGAGTTGGAGGCTATAGGAGACAACGCGAAATCCAGAGAATCTGGGGACACTGAGTGCGTGCAATCTGGGAGAAAGAAAGAGAGCCGCAGAGGTACGACTGCAGGGAGTGGGCCCCGCGCCCTGGGCCCCTTCCTCCAAAAGATAAGGGGAAGAGAAAGAGCAGTGGGGAAAGTACCTCGAACTCGGGTGGAGAGGGAGCTTATCATCCAGTCCCTATCCGCAAGGCGTTTTGGAAACAGGGTCTTGCTCACTGCGGAGCTTTCTTCACTCCGGAGGCAGCGACGCTGTCCCAGCCCCTGGCACGGAGAGGCGCACGCCATCGCTGGATCGGTGCTGAGTCAGAGGCATAATTTGGGTGGGGAAGGCTGAGCGTGCAGGGTCTCGCGACCACCCAGCGGGTCGTGCTGCCCCTGCACCCTGACCAAGTCGAGGATGGACATAGAGGAGGGTTCGGAGACTCCAGGTCCATGAAGACAGGTTAGGGGGACGCCATTGTGGTCCACTGGTGCTGAGTCAGAGACTCAATTTACATAAGGCGTGGCAGTCAGAGTAAGTTAAAGGAACTCAGATGAGCCTGGGGGCACGATCGCCCAGAAAATTGAACCATACTGGTAACCTGGATAGAGTTGAGGACGGAAATTGAGGAGTGATCTGAGACTGTCGGGGCTGGGAGGGCGCAACTGCGGTCTCGCATTCCCACAAAGCCAAACCCTAGGACTCCACCCCCCAGCGGAGGAGGTGGGACTCGCCTACACCAGGCCACGCCCATCCTCCTATGGGAGATGCCCTTCTGCAGGAGTGGTAACCCTGGAGACACAAATACTGCAGCATTGCCTGGATTAATTCTAGGTCAATTCTTCTGTTTTAGATATATTCTTCCTCTTCTCCTTCCTATCTCTCCTCACCTCTAACCAGTCACCTGGGGGTTTTGGCTTGCTTAAACAGACATTTAGCCCACTTTCTCAATGCATGTTCTACACCTCCCTCTTTAATTTCCTATCTCTCTCTATGGAACAGTCAGACCACATAGTGCATCTGGGAACATCTAACTTCATTTCTCTTTCCTCGCATCCTTCGTTATTCTGATTTCTCTCTTGCTGGATCAAGTCTTCTAATCTCTCTACCTGGTCAAAGTTCAATTTCTTTTTCTCCCCACACCTGTCACTACTCTATGTATACTCTGCCATCAGCAGAGCGCACATCCCATCATTATTGTGTAGCTGGTACGTCAGGTTGCATGCCTCCAGAGTGTCATTTGTTAATCTTTTTTATGTTGTGATTTGTTTGTCTGTATTATTGGTCAGTAAGGTTGTGAGTTTGTGTTTCCTGTTTCTTGGTCTGACCCTTTTCCCTTCCAGGGAGAAATAGGAAATAAACCAATATACACATTGCCAAAATGACCAAACAGAAGAACTCCCCTCAAAAGACTGTACAGGAAACAGTGACAGCACAAGAAAGGATGAAAGCAGACATAAGCGACTTAACAGAACAAGAATACAGAATGATAAACATAAAAATACTCGCAGGGCTTGAAAAAAGCATAGAAGAAAGCAGGGGGACCCTAGAGGCAGAGATCAAGGTCCTAAAAAACGATCTACAGGAATTAAAAAATGCTTTCAATGAGGTGCAAAACAAATTGGAGGCGGCCACAGCGCGGATTGAAGAGGCAGAAGAGAGAATAAGGGAATTAGAAGATAAAATTACAGAAAAGGAGGAAGCAGAGAAAAAGAGAGAGAAACTGATTCAGGAACAGGAAAGGAGAACTGAAGAGCTGAGCGATGCAATCAAACGGAATAACATCCGTATTATAGGAATTCCAGAGGAAGAAGAGAGAGAGAAAGGAATCGAAGAGGTACTTGAACAAATCATCGATGAGAACTTCCCCAACATGAAGAAGGAAATGGGCACTAAAGTCCAAGAGGCATAGAGAACTCCCTTCAGACATAACCCGAATAGGCCCTCTGCAAGACACATCATAGTGAAGCTGGGAAAATACAAAGATAAAGAAAGAATCCTGAAAGCAGCTAGGGATAAATGGGCCTTGACTTACAAAGGCAGACACATTAGGGTAGTAGCGGACTTATCCACAGAAACTTGGCAAGCCAGAAAGGAATGGCAGGAAATCTTCGATATGATGAACAGGAAGGACATGCAGCCAAGAATCCTTTACCCAGCCAGCCTATCATTCAAAATGGATGGAGAGAGAAAGGTCTTCCCAAACAAACAAAAACTGAAGGAATACATCACAAATAAACCAATCTTACAAGAGATCCTGAGGGGGACTCTATGAAGGAAAGGTTGCAACGAACACAGAGCACCACAGACATCCTTACAAACATGAAACCTACAGACAACACCTTGACTCTATACCACATTTTTCAATTTTAATGCTGAATGTAAACGACTAAACGCTCCAATTAAAAGACACAGGGTAACAGAATGGATTAGAAAACAAGACCCATCAATCTGCAGTCTTCAAGAGACCCATTTTAAACCTGAGGACACCTTCAGACTGAAAGTGAGGGGATGGAGGACTATCTACCATGCTACAGGAACTCAGAAGAAAGCTGGAGTAGCCACACTTATATCGGACAAACTGGACTTTAAAGTAAAAGATGTAATAAGAGATGAAGAAGGGTATTATATAATAATCACAGGGACTATCCAGCAGGAAGAGCTAACAATTATAAATATCTACACGCTGAATTCTGGGGCACCCAAATTTGTAAAACAACTAATTACAAACGTAAGCTATCTTATTGATAAACATGTGCTAGTTGCAGGAGACCTTAATACCCCACTCACAGCGCTGGATAGATCCACTAAACAGAGAATCAGTATAGAAACAATGGACCTGAACGACACGTTGGAACAGATGGGCCTGACAGATATCTTCAGGACCCTTCATCCAGAAGCAAAGGAATTTACATTCTTCTCAAAAGCGCATGGTACATTTTCCAAGACAGATCACATTTTGGGGCACAAGGAAGCGCTGAATAAGTATAAAAAAATTGAGATCATACCATGCACACTTTCAGACCACAATGCTTTGAAACTTGAAATGAACTACAGGAAAAAGTCTGGGAAGCCTCCACAAACATGGAGGCTAAAGAACAACCTACTAAAAGACGAATGGGTCAACCAAGCTTCAGAGAAGAAATTAAAAAATACACGGAAACAAATGAAAATGAAAATACGACACTCCAAACGCTTTGGGATGCGGCAAAGGCAGTCCTGAGAGGGAAATATATTGCAATCCAGGCCCATCTCAAGAAACAAGAAAAATTCCTAACACAAATTCTAACAGCACGCCTAAAGGAACTAGAAGCAGAACACCTAAGACAGCCCAAACCTAGCAGAAAGAGAGAAATAACAAAGATTAGGGCACAAATTAATCATATGGAAACAGAAAAACTAGTGGAACAGATCAATGAAACCAAGAGCTGGTGCTTTGAAAAAATAAACAAAATTGATAAACCTCTAGCCAGGCTCCTCAAAAAGAAAAGAGAGAGAAACCAAATCAATAAAATCACAAACGAAAAGGGAGTAATTACAACCAATCCCTCAGAAATACAAGCAATCATCAGAGAATATTATGAAAAACTCTATGCCGTCAAATTGAACAACCTGGAAGAAATAGACAAATTCCTAAACAGCCACATGCTACCAAAACTCAAACGGGAAGAAATAGAAAACTTGAACAGACCCATAACTAGTGAAGCAATTGAATCAGTTATCAAAAATCTCCCAGCAAATAAAAGTCCAGAGCCAGATGGCTTCCCTGCGGAATTTTACCAGACATTTAAAACAGAGTTAATACCTATCCTCCTCAAGCTGTTCCAAAAAATTGAGACGGAAAGAAAACTCCCGGACTCATTCTATGAAGCCAGCATCACTTTGATTCCCACACCAGAGAGAGACCCAGCAAAAAAAGAGAACTATAGGCCGATATCCTTGATGAACATGGATGCAAAAATTCTTTACAAGGTATTAGCAAATAGAATCCAACAGCATATAAAAAGAATTATCCACCACGATCAAGTAGGATTCATCCCTGGGTTGCAGGGACGGTTCAACATTCGTAAATCAATCAACGTGATACATCACATTAACAAAAGAAAAGATAAGAACCGAATGATCCTGTCGATTGATGCAGAAAAAGCTTTTCACAAAATACAGCATCCCTTCTTAATAAAAACTCTGGAGAAAGTCGGGATAGAAGGAACATACTTAGGCATCATAAAACCCATTTATGAAAAGCCCACAGCTAATATCATCCTCAATGGGAAAAAACTGAGAGCCTTCCCCTTGAGATCAGGAACACAACAGGGATGTCCACTCTCACCACTGCTATTTAACATAGTGTTGGAGGTCCTAGCATCAGCAATCAGACAAGAAAGCAAAATAAAAGGCATCAGGATAGGCAAGGATGAAGTCAAACTTTCACTTTTTGCAGACGACATGATACTTTACATGGAAAACCCAACAGAATCCACCAAAAGCCTATTAGAACTGATCCATGAATTTGGCAAAGTTGCAGGATACAAAATCAATGTACAGAAATCAGTTGCATTCCTTTACACCAACAATGAAGCAATAGAAAGAGAAATAAAGAAGCGAATCCCATTCACAATTGCACCAAAAACCATCAAATACCTAGGAATAAACCTAACCAAAGATGTAAAAGACCTGCACGGGGAAAACTATAATAAACTTATGAAGGAAACTGAGGAAGACACAAGGAAATGGAAAAACATCCCATGCTCATGGATCAGAAGAATAAATATCATTAAAATGGCAATACTACCTAAAGCAATCTACACATTCAATGCAATCCTAATCAAAATTGCACCAGCATTCTTCTCAAAGTTAGAGCAAACAATCCTAAAATTTGTATGGAACCACAAAAGACCTCGAATAGCCAAAGTAATCCTGAAGAATAAAACCAAAGCGGGAGGCATCACAATCCCAGATTTTAATCTCTACTACAAAGCGGTAGTCATCAAGACAGCATAGGATTGGCACAAGGACAGACACACAGACCAATGGAATAGAACAGAGAACCCAGAAATGGACCCACAAGCATATGGCCATCTAATCTTTGACAAAGCAGGAAAGAGTATCCAATAGAAAAAAGACAGCCTGCCTCTTTAATAAATGGTGCTGGAAGAACTGGACAGCAACATGCAGAAGAATGAAACTAGACCACTTCCTTACACCACTCAAAAAAATAAACTCTAAATGGATGAAGACCCGAATGTGAGACAGGAAACCATCAAAATCCTAGAGGAGAAAGCAGGAAAAAACCTCTTTGACCTGAGCCGCAGCAATTTCCTATGCGACGCATTTCCAAAGGTGAGGGAATTTAAAACAAAAGTGAACTATTGGGACCTCATCAAGATAAAAGCTTCTGCACGGCAAAGGAAACAACCAACGAAACTAATAGACAACCGACGGAATGGGGAAGGATAATTGCAAATGACATATTGGATAAAGGACTAGTATCTAAAATCTATAAAGAACTTAGCAAACTCCACACCCGAAAAACAAATAATCCAGTGAAGAAATGGGCGGAAGATATGAATAGACACTTCTCCAAAGAGGACATTCAGATGGCCAACAGACCCATGAAACGATGCTCAAAGTCACGCATCATCAGGGAAACACAAATCAAAACCACACTGAGATACCACCTCACACCGGTTCGAGTGGCTAAAATGAACAAATCAGGAAACTATAGATGCTGGCGAGGATGTGGAGAAGTAGGCACCGTCCTACACTGTTGGTGGGAATGCAAACTGGTGCAGCCACTCTGGAAAACGGTGTGGAGGTTCCTCAAAAAAATGAAAACAGAGCTACCCTATGACACAGCAATAGCCCTGCTAGGAATCTACCCAAGAGACATAGGAATGCTGATGCATAGGGGCACGTGTACCCCAATGTTCATAGCAGCACTTCGACAATAGCCAAATCATGGAAAGAGACCAAGTGCCCATCAACTGACGAGTGGATAAAGAAGATGTGGCACATATATACAATGGACTACTACGTGGCAATGAGAAAAAATGAAATCTGGCCATGTGTGGCAACATGGATGAACTGGAGGGTATTATGTTAAGTGAAATAAGTCAGTCAGAAAAAGACAGATACCATATGTTTCCACGAATAGGTGGACTTTGTGAGACTAAGCAAAAACCAGGGGGAGGGGAAGAGGGGAAAGGAAAAAAAGACACAGAGAGGGAGGGAGATAAAACATAAGAGACTCTCAAAGACTAAGAACAAACTGAGGGTGAGGGGGGTGAGGGGGGTAAGGGAGGGGGGAGAGGGCGTGACAGGCATTAAAGAGGGCACATGTTGGGATGAACACTGGGTGTTATATGTAAACCAATTTGAAAATAAACTATTATAAATTTAAAAAAAATAAAAGAAAACATTCTGTAGAGTCAAGGAATAAATAAATAAAAATTAGTTAAGGGTATATTTTATAAGTACCTCTTTTATTTCTGAGGCATTGTCTCACTACAAGGCACACTTACACATTGTAACATAAATTAAGAACTTATTTGTCCCTTTAAGAAATGACAAACAAGGGTGCTTGGATGGCTCAGTAGGTTGAGCATTCGACACTTGATTTTGGCTCAGGTCATGAGACCAAGCCCCACATGAGTCTCTGCACTGGTGGAACCTGCCTGGGATTCTCTCTCCCTCTCCCCCACCTACACACTCTCTCACTCTATCTAAAATAAAAATTAAAAATTAAAAAAAGAGAAATTACATACATTCTGCAAATATAAGCTTTTTCATTAAAGACCATCAATATACAACTGATTAATTTTCTGCAAAACTTAAATAAATCATTATTAGATCTTCCTCTGAAATCAAAAGAAAAAGATTAGGCAAAAGAGTTTTCCTGAAGTGCATAAATACAATTTGTAAAAAGAGGTAGACTTTGACATCCATAAAAGGATTACTCTTATAAAAGAGACTTGCTATTAATCACTTTTAAGGAAGGGAGGAAGACACTATAATGATTTTATGAATGATTTTTTAATACCTGGGTTTTTTTTAAAAGACAACTAAACAAAAGACAGATTTATTTGTTCCTAAGAAACACTTACGTGAAGTTGCAAGATGCTAAAATTTGACTTAACAGGACAAAGCTCCCAGGTCTCATTCTCTAGAAACATCCTCAATTCATCAAGCCGTGTTCTTAAAAAAAGAAAACAAACACTCCAAAAAGTTAGAAGAAAAGTAAACTGCACACAAGATTTAAGAAAATAAAATTCAATTACAGAATTATCATCATAATCATAATCAACTTTGAGAATCCCTTCAAATCAACACAGCAAACACATTTACTTTTCCTTGTTAGTATCTTATCATACTTAAGAGAAAAAACTCTCAAATATTTACTAAAATCACAATATCTTTACTATATTACAAAAATAATGAATGTACAGGAAATGATATTTTTATTAAGGGACTAAACTAAAAGCTACTTACAAATTCATGTACTTAAACTATCCCTAGCTGATCATATATCAATGCCAAAAACAGAGAAATAATTTACAAAGTTTATGAGATCATTAACACTAATAAATGCGTTATGCTAAACAGCAAAGATCTTAATCATACTCACTAAGCCACAAGATCAAGAGGATTATCACTCAGTCCCTATCTCTACACAGCATTTACAAATTAAATTAGCAAGTATGGTACTTATATGGCCAACCCTGCACTAATCATTTAGAGCATATTGATCTCTTCTTACTTTTTTTAATGCTATTGTAGTTTACTGTCTATCCTGAATAATGAGTACATTATATAGGCAGTTCCGGAAAAATAACTACTTCTTTCCAGTTGACCCAGGAAACAAAAGTCCGGTGCCTGCCCTACTTTTCCCTTCTTGTAACAGCTTCATTGTTATTACTAACCTGCTAAAAAGAAAATCTAAATTTTTTTTTAAAAATCCACAGGTTCTCAAGTAAAGAGACAATAAATGGGTAAATCTGTAAAAAGCAAAAACTGCTCCAAATATTAGAATTAACAGAGCAGGACTTTAAGATAACTATTATAATTACAAAAATAGAGAACAGAAAAGATCATAAAGGATAGATGAGTCAATTCAACAATAAAAAGACAAACAATCCAACTGAGAAACGGGCAAAGGTTTTGGACATACATTTTTGCAAAGATAAACAAATGACCAATAAATATATAAAAAGATGCTGAATATCCTCAGTCATGAGGGAAATGTAAATTCAACATATAACGAGACACCACTTTGCACCACTAAGATAGCTATAATCAGAGATCGACAATAAGAGGCACTGATAAGGATCTATAGGAATTAGAACTCTTACATAGCGCTGATGGGAATTTAAAAAGGTGCAGCCACTTTGGAAAACAGTTTGGCCGTTTCTTCAAAATGTTAAACACAGAGTTACCACTTAACCCGCGAATCCCACTCTGTATTGGTTTCCTGAGGCTGCTGTAACAAACCACCAGAAACTGAGTGACTTAAAGCAACAGAAATTTATTCCCTTACAGTTCTGGAGGCCAGAGTCTGAAACAGTATTAACTAGGTTGTAATCAAGGTGTCAGCAGGGCTACACTCTCTGCAGAAGCTTCATACACCATCTCCAAATCTGTTCCTTGCTCCTCGCAGCTTATGGTGGTTATCACCATTCCATGGTTTGTAGCCTCGGCGGTCCAATCTCTGCCAATCTTCACATTACTTTCTCCTGTGCGTGTCTTTTCCTCTGTGTCCATGTCAAAGCATGAGAAAACTCACGGGCCAATCGTCATGTGCAAGGACTGGCGAGCAGCTTCTAAAAGCGGAGAACGTTCCCTCGCTGACACCCACCAAGAAAATAGGGATCTCAGTCATAAAGCCATAAGGAACTGAATTCTGCCAACATCCTGAATGTGCTCAGAGGTGGATTCTTCCTCAAAGTCTTTTGATCAGAGCCCAGCCCTGCTTACACCTTGATTTTGGCTCTGTGCGACCTTAAAACGGAGCACTTACACTGATCCAGACTTGTATTAGAGTGATAAAAGGTACTGGCTCACAGACAAAAAGCAGCTTAGTAAAACCTCCTCCTGTGTAAAAGAGTATACAGAAAATAAGACAGGAACTAGAAGTATATGATAACAACCTATAAAAACACTAGAAAGGTAAGAAAAGGTAAATGCAGTTAGAAAGTTGGTTCTTGCATTACTCAGGAAGTATACTAACCTAAGATCAACTATAGAACAGGACTGCATAGTGAAAGATCAGTAACCACTACAAGAAATTATTTTTAAGAAGCTAACTGAGAAAAAACTAGTATAAAAGTAAAAAATATGCATGATCAATCCAAAAGAAAGGAAGACAAATAATAAGTGAAAAAAGAGTAACACTTTTAGAAATAAAACAGCAATATGATGCATTTAAACCCAACTATAAATAAATACGTTACATGGAAATAGGAAAAACAGTTCAAATAAAATACAAAAATCATGAGACTAGATTTAAAAACGACATAACAAAACAAGACAAACTACATGCTGTGTACAAGAGACACACTTTAAATATAAGGCCATAATTAGATTGAAAGCAAAAATTACACAGAAACAAGATTTCTTAAAATTATGAAATAGGGTGGAATTTTTTTATCAAAATTTTTTTCCTCACCTATTATGATCATCTTTATGGTATTTTTCCTATATTCTGTTAATTAGTAAATTGAATTAACTTTAAATATTTAGTCAACCTTATTCTCCCTCTTAAACATTACCTGTTTATGATACTACTATCCTTTTTAGGTATCACTGAATACGATTTGCTAATATTTGTTTAGAAGTTTTACATCTATGTTTTTAGGAGATACTAGCCTATAATTTTTCTTTTTGTAATGTCCTTGTTATGTTCTGGAACCAGTGCTACGATGGCTTCATTAAATAAGTTATGAAGCATTCCCTCTTCCTCTATTCTCTGAAGGAGGTGGTGTTGATTTTTTTCCCCTTAAATTGGGCAGAATTTACCAGGAAAGGCAGAGGGCCTGGAGATGGAAATGTTTTAAGGTACATATTCAACTTCTTTAAAATACATACGTCTATTCAGATTTTCTATATTTCACTTTGTTACCTTATTAAGTTTGGTTTTAGAAGAAACTTGTTCTTTTCATTTACATTGTCAATTTCATTAGCAGAAAGTTCTTCCTATCATTTTATTACATACCTGTATTACTAAACATTTACTGTATTCTTTCTTTTAACTGAAGTACAGTTGATACTCTATTATATTTTTAATGTCTAGGATCTATAAATACCCTCTTTTTAAATGCTGATATTGATAATTTGTTTTCTTTCTTTTGCTCAGTCTTGCTAGTAGTTTTATAGAATACATTTGCTTTCTAATTAGGTGATTTCTGCTTTTATAATTTTCTTCCATTTCTTTTTGTTTAATTTGTTGTCATTTTTGTAACTTTTTGAAATGTAAGTTTAGTGCGCTGATTTTCAAACTTTCTCCTTTTCCAAAAACATGCTCTTAAAGCTAGAAATTCTCCCCTCTGCTTTAGGTGAATCTCACAGTTTTGATGCCATGGTTTCATTATTATTCATTTGAAAAGATTTTCTCACTTCCAATATGATTTCTTCTTTGACCACTAAAACTAGGTTGCTTAATTTCCAAAAACTGGTAGATTTTCTTGTTATCTATTTATTTCCAATGTAATTTCACTGGGGTCAGAGAATACAATCTCTATGATTTCAATCCTTTGACATTTTTTAAGTACTTGCTTTATGGCACAACAGACGATCAATTTTGATAAACTTCCTGTGTGTTCTTGAAAACAATACATATTCTTCAATTGTGTGTGTGTCTCTCTATCACACACACAAACACAAATGAGGCAAATGTAATTAAATATGTTGCTCAAACATATATCCTTAGTGATTTTTTGTCTGCTTTCATTATTAATCACAAAAAGTAGTATTCAAAAAACTCCTATCATTATAAAATTGTCTATTTCTCCTTTTAGTCTGAATATTTTCCTTTATATGTTTTGGAGTTAAGTCAGTAGAGGCATACAAATTTATATCTTCCTAATGAGCAATTCCTTATCATTATGAAGTATTCTCTTTATTTTTAGCATTACTTCTTAATTTAATGTCTACTTTGTTTCTTAGAAATTTGTTTAATATAAAGTATCTACAAATGCCTACCACGAATATACTTAACAACAAAGCACTGCACAATTAAGACTTGTCATGACTTGTATTCAAAACTGTACCAGAGGTCTTAACCAGTACAAAGATTAGAAAGGAATACATAAAACCATCGTTATTCACAAATGACATAAATGTATACATAGAAAATTCAAAAGAATCTCCAACTATTAGATTTATATGTATATGCATATATATTTATATGCATATGTATATATACGCAAGGAACAACTGGAAACTTTAAATACAAATCAAAAATCAGAATAGCATAAAAAAGGGGCGCCTGGGTGGCTCAGTTGGTTAAGCGGCCGACTTCAGCTCAGGTCATGATCGCACAGTCTGTGAGTTTGAGTCCCCCCGTCGGGCTCTGTGCTGACAGATCAGAGCCTGGAGCCTGCTTCAGATTCTGTATCTCCCTCTCTCCCTGCCCTTCCCTGCTCATACTCTGTTCTCTATGTCTCTCAAAAATAAATAAATGTTAAAAAAAAGAATAGCATAAAAAAGGCCTTACACAATATTCAAAAACAGGCACGACTAATCAACAGTGATAGAAGTCAGGATAGGGGTTACCTCTGAGGATGGTTTTGACTGAGAACGGGCACAAGAGATCGTTTCAGGGTAAAGGAAAACCTGTGTATCTTAACCTGGGTAATCTATGTGGCATACATATATGTAAAAACTTACGGAGTTGTACATTAAGATGCGTATGCTTTATTATTACATTTTAATAATTTTTTTCAAAAGATAAAACCTTAATAATCATCTTACATCCACTTCTTAAGTTGTCTGCAATAAAGGCAGGTTTGTTTTAAAAATAGGGCCACCGAGTGCCTTAGGAAATGTCAATCCAATTGTGAAGGGTCGCAAGGTCACAACTAGGAGATAACAGAGAGAGGCCTTTGTTTCCAAATCTTGTTTTTTTCATTGCACTGTAGTTGAAAAATCTACTTATTTTGTGACTGTGAATGATTGGTTAATATTATCCAAATTGATTCATTAGAGCCACAGAAAACTTTCCTTACACCTCTTTGCCCAAGAACATTTTACACAAAATTGGAAGATTTGCATTTTACTTCTTTCTTCTATTTTACTCTACTACTAAACAAAGAATAGCGGTTATGATGAAAAAGCAGTGTGCATACAAACTACGAATTGCAATCAGATGCTGAATAACAGATATGAATGCAGACATATTATGTGAAGAGCAATCCTAATTATTACTATTTAAGCAGTTCAGGTGCCCTCTGTATCTTTTAGAAACAAGATACAAGTAGGATACAAAGAAGTTTCTGTGGTATACAAAAGAACAGGTACAATTAAAATAAAATTTAAAAGATTGTAAAGGGCAAATATAGCAAAGAAGACAATGACCAATCTAAGAGGCACCTCAAATATGCTGACCTCTGAATTAAAGAAAAAAACTCCATGAGTTAGAACTGGGTGATACCAAGATCTTTTACTTAACCTGATAAAAGACTTGATGCAATAAAAGGTAGGTTCCAAAAGCAAAAGATACAATCAAAGACTTCAAAGAAAGTAAAGATCCCAGTACAAGTCCATCACATTTGTAAGAGAAGGAACTTGATGCTCAGAGAAGAAAACCAAATTACACAGGAGGTGAAGTTGGTGAGTAGCACAAGAGAGGCAGGAACTCGAGGCCACTGATAACACCACACTGCCCCAAAAAACTTTACCAGCGGGAAGAAAACTGGAAACCAATAACAACAGTATAAACTAAGAGGAGTTTAATAGTGGTCTACCCACTATGTACTATTGCAGAGGGAGTTAGTCTAACATCAGATATACATCATGAAGACTTTGTTCCCATTTTAACTCCAAAATTTAAGCCCTACTGCATAGTTTAGAGATGCAAATGTTTTTACTTTTATGTATTCTAATTTACAATAGAGAATTTTAAACGCTAAAAATAATTTATTGGTACCATTATAGCCAAATCAAGAACATCTGTTTTCTAAAAATATTTCTCCTAGTCTCCCCAGGAATATAGTGAAGAGAGTTGCAACAATATCTCCTATCCCACACAACATTCTTTCCTATGACATGACTTTACCAGGACCCCATCGAATTTCCCTCATCTTGATTCTGGGCCAGCCTCATGACACGCTTGCATTCCAAGGAATGTGGCGGAAGGATTGTATGACTTTTTTTTTTTTTTTTAATGTTTACTTATTTGAGGGCAGGGAGGTAGAGGCAGAGAGAAAGAATCTTAAGCAGGCTCCATGCTTTCCACAGAGCCCAACGCAGGGCTCAATCTCACAGCCACGAAATCATAGTCTGAGCTGGTATCAAGAGTCAGACGCTTAACCGACTGAGCCGCCCATGTGCCCCAGGACTGCATGGCTTCTAAGCTTACATCAGAAAAGGTCATGAAGCCTCTACCTAGGTCCTTTAGAAAACCAGTGTTGTGAGAACCCAGCTGCCATATAAGTCCAACCATCCTGAGATCACCATACTGGAAAAGCCACATACAAGCACTCTAGCTAACAAACCCAACTTGGTACATCCTCTGAGCCATCTCCACCAAGGTGCAAGCAAAGGCATCTTGGATCCTCAAGTTAAATCACTTGGTCCAGGCAGAAAACAAAGAGAAGTACGTATACGGATAATAAACTTGATCCTAGAAACACACATTTTAAAGATACTTTAAAAATAAAAATCTTGGGGCGCCTGGGTGGCTCAGTCAGTTGGGCATACGACTTCAGCTCAGGTCATGCTCTCGCTGACTGAGAGTTCCAGCCCCGTGTTGGGCTCTGTGCTGACAGCTCAGATTCTGTGTCTTCTGTGCTTCAGATTCTGTGTCTCCTTCTCGCTCTGTCCCTCCCCCACTCACACTCTGTCTCCCTCTGTTTCTCAAAAATGAAACATTAAAGACATAAAAAACATTAAAAAAAATTTTTAATAAAAAAATTAAATCTTTCTTGGGGAGCTGGGTGGCTCAGTCAATTAAGCATCTGACTGTTGATTTTAGCTCAGGTCATTCTCATGGATCTCATGACTGAGATCAAGTCCCACTTCGGGCTCCAGACTGGGTATAGAGCCTGCTTAGGATTCTCTCCCTCTGCCCTACGTGCACCCATGTGTGCGCTCTCTTTCTCTCAAAAATAAACAATAAACAAAAATAAGCCTTTCTTATTCAGGCAATGGGAGAGTTTTTCTCCCTAAAAGGATAGGTGACTTCTCCCCTCTTTTAACACCAGTCGCTGTACCTTTAGGATCCTTGAAAATGTTTTATAAGATTTGATTACTAGAGTAATTATAAATTAAAGTGCACTTGTTTTAAACAGAATGTTCTGACAATTACATATTCTACATAATTTTTATATCATTACTATTTAAATCATACAATTTGTGTTTTGGGAATTTCTGCAGCATCTGGCAGAAGGATTGCTTTGGATGTATACAAACTTAGTACCTGAACATAAAGGAATTTGGGGGAATAAAACCTATATTTTTGTAAGATAAGAATTCATATTAATACAGACGGTGCTCCCCCACAGTCTCATATAGTTTTGCCCTAGAAAAAGATAATGGCATACAGACTTTTATACAACTACCACAAGCACACTTTATACAACTATCACATGAGCATTCTTTATAAATAGAAGATGTTTCACCCAAAGAGTAAAATGCTTCTATTTCCATCTTTTTATTATGCCTACGTCTTCAAACCAATAGTCTAATTAGACTCTAAGTCCAAATAATTTGGTCCAAGAATTTCTTTATCCTCAAGAGCTCTATTCGGCAATATAGGACAGATTGTCAGCATATTTTAACCCTTTTATTAACAAAATTAAAACCCACTTGATCTATATTTCACCATGTTTCATAGTGCCTTTCAATATTTATGCAGTATGATTTTATTTGGTGACAAAGATATTAAATTGGAATTTAATAGATTTAGACTCCTCACTGGCTAATGTAATGACTCTTATCAATTCAGCAGTATCGTACGTTGGCATCATTTCTAAACCACCTGTAAAGTTTACCTTGCTTTATAAAAAAAAAAAGAAAAGAAAAAAGAAGTACTTCAGAACACATTAATGGTTAGCACTAACTTTATCAATTGATTTTTATAATTTTCCAAATGGCAACAGTTGGAGAGATAACGACTACAACCAGTATAGAAGTTAGATTCGTTTAGAAACTGGGGAGAGATAAAAATCTTTAGAAGAAAGTTAAATCTTGACTTTTTAACCTATCCAAATAGTCTAATACATAACGCAGCAAGAAAAAAGGGCAAAATCTGCCAGCAACACTGGCAGACTTTTTTGACTAGTCACCTCATTTTGCAGTTGAGAGAACCAATATCCCAGAGAATTAAATGATTTGTCCAATGTCAGAAAGCTGGCAAGCAGCAAAAGCGGGATAAGAACCCAAGTCTACTACCTCCCAGTCCAGCTCTCTTTCTAAAAATAGAGTACAGCCTCTTCAATGGGAAACAAATTTCATAAATATTTCTAAGAGAAGTCTATTAAAATACTGAGTTTTTGGAAACATTTAATAATTCATTTCTATAATCTCTAATTTCATCAAGGTGAACTCTGATGAGGGATCTCCATCTTGGTCATAGTCTAGAAATGCCCGTGCGTGGCTGCCATAGATGACAGACGCCTTTTGACAACAAGTAAAAGCAGAAGGGAGACGATGAAACAATCAGTGTTTTTGCATTGCACATATCTTGCAGTCACTAGGAACACCAAAATGTCTCCTAGTAGTCTTACTGAATAAAAATAATCTTTGGGAAATGGACATGTGGCATGTTTCATTCTGACAGGTAAGTGAGGCTTCTGGCTCCTTCAGGTTCTTTATCCTTTCCCACCTATGACTTAAAAACTCCTCATTTTGGAGCACCTGGGTGGTTCAGTCAGTTAAGCATCCAACTCTTGACCTTTAGCTCAGGTCTTGATCTCAGGGTTGTGAGTTAGAGCCCCGCGGTCGGTCTCCATAAAATAAAAGAATAACTTTCTTTTGTACAGCAATGTGTACAAGTCAGGCCATCTGTTTCAACATGGCTTAAGTTTAAACAGGAAAAAAATTATAAACAAAGCTAGTGTTAGTGTTTCATGCTGTCCCCTTTTCTCTGTTTTCCTGAGGTTTAATCAATTATAAACATTTTTTAAAATTTTCTAAACATTCTCTTCAATTCAATTACAAAATTCAAAGGCTCTGCTTTTGTACTGGATCAATCTAAATCCCTTTCAAAACATATTTAGTAGTTCGCAAATAACACAGAACACTTGTATTTAAATATATTTAATAATGAATAGTTTGACATCCAATAATCTCTCTTCTGACATGGCACCTATGACTGTAACCATGTATTGACTCTGAACAAGGCGAAAAAGCAGAATTTAAAATCCTTACCATCCCTAGCATCAAATAACAACCAAAAACATCGAAACTTAATTTTAAAAAGTAAAAACATACAAATAAAAGATACAACAATTCAAATGATAAAGTGTATATAAGAGATACAGTACAGTATAAGGTCTGCCTTATATCAGGAAAGGGCTAATAAACAGCTCTCTCAATTTAGTGTTGTTTTAATTATCCAATCACATTGCTAATTAAACATTCTTTCTCAACTTCCTCCATTCCCAAAACCATTCCTAATCACCTTTTCTAAAGTAAGTAATGACTGTTTTAGAATGTAATACATGATCTTGACTTTGTGGCTTGATTCTTAATATCATGCCTTCTTCTTTAAAAGTCTTCTTACTTGTAAAAGGCAGACGCCTTCAAGTAACCCCTCACTGAGTGCTGCCTCTACTGATCTAACTTCCTTACTAGCTCACACCACATATGCAGGTAAAGAATAGTGGCCAAATTCTTTTGGTGAACTCTGACATAATAATCATCTTTCGTCCAAAAAGAAAATGGTTCAATATTTAGTTTCAACATTTTGAGCCCCTCAAAATAATCTATTAAATTTTACAATAAGTAAGTAATGAGAATATTTTATGATATCTGGGCAGGGGGAGTCCTTAACCATCTCAAAAAGACTTCAAAGAACAAATTCTTCCAATTTCAAAAGTAATTGTTTTAACCAATTAATGCTATAAGGTTTAAACATGAGACAAAGTATTCTCAATAGGTAAATAAGTCTATTCACATTTTATTAGAGTTCTTACCTGTGGTAGTTCTTAAAATAATTGACACTTTGTTTTCTAATGGACTCTTGCAAAACTTCAGATTTGCTACCACAAAATTCTTCTCCAACTTGCATCAACCTAGGTGGATAAAAAGATTCATATTAATTTCAGAAAATATCCTTATAGAACAAAAGTAGTCTAGGTCATCTTTATTCAACGATAACAAACCATAAAAATGGATGTTTGAAGAAATTCTAAAGATCGCAAATTCATTATGGTGTACAGACATCTGAAGGACAGAAATATTTGAACATACTAACACAAACCCAGCAAAAATTAGATTATGAATGTTCAATTGCCTTCATTTCGATGAAGTTACACCTGATAACTCACTGATTCGTGATTTCTTTATCATGGTTGAATGAATCCAACTAAATAATAAAACAAGATTCCAAACACTACCTGCTGATTATATCCAAAACAAAGATGAAATCATCATATTTAAATATAGACAAATCCGTTCCAAGCAAGTAGGTTTTTACTTTTAGTTGAACATCCTGTAAAACAAAACAAAAAAAATATTTCAAGTAAACCCAAACTATAAAAAATAAGTTCCCAGAACTGTTTATTCTATAGTTACATATTAAAATGAGAGGAATATGTTCTTAAGAATGTATATTTAGGCCAATAATCAATATCCTTACACTGGTATCATAGAGACAATTTCACAAGTATCAGATATAAAAACAGTAATGGCCACAATCATCACTAGTAATACATACATACATACACAAGATAAGAATTACATCTAAGTGTTGGATATGAAGAGAAAAATCACCACTTATGCATGGCTTGGTAGGCTAGAAACCCCAAAATAATCAATTCAAAAATAATTAGAATTAATAAGATAACTATGTGAAGTGATTATGTACAATACATAAAAATTAAGTTTTCATGTATTTCTGCTGTAGCACCTTAAAAATATTAAAAATATAATAATATATGTAGGAAAAATTTTTAAAGGCAATATCAGACCTATAAGAAAGAACGACTCTAATAGGATACAGAAGAAATTTCAGAGATGTCAAATGAGAGTCAAGGGACCGAATGAATGAGTGACTAAAGAGTGCAATTCAACTTTTCCAAATTAATGTAGCGGTTCAATGAAATTCTAACCAAATCACAAAAAACTTTTCCTTTGAACACTCATTCTAAAATTCACCAGAAATAAGAAACAGGCAATAACCTCTTTTTTAAAAATAAAGCTTTGAAAAGATAGGGCAAAAGATGTCAGTGATCTTGGCGGATTTGTACTACTTGTACTGCATATATTAAAAACTATTTTTTAAAAAAGAATACTACCAGTACCCAAAGAATCAAAAAAAATGACAACTCAGAAATAGTGCTAATATATAAATATGAGCTTAATAAACCGCAATAAAAACTACTGTTTGCCAATTATTTACTTTCTGTCAGCATTATGCCAAGAACTTTATATATTATCATTAATCCTAAAATAGCTCTGTTGAGCAGGCATTTATTATCGTCCTAAGAGATGAAAAACTGAAAATAGGTCAAGTAGTTGTCTATATTTGCATGCCCCATGAATGACAAAACTAAGACTTGCACCCAGGTCTCTAGGCCTTCAAAGTCTCCTCTTTTCACTGGACCTTGCTACAAGGAAGCATCACAAATAAACAGAGAAGAAAAAAGATCATCCAGAAAGTAGTGAAGAAGGGAAAACCAACGAGATTCAGGGGGAAAAACAACTCTCTCCCCTCTTTACATCACATATCAAAAGATATATAAATGGATTAAATAAGTGTTTTTGTATGTTTTCAAAAGATTAAAAATGAATCCAATAAAGCAAAAATATTTTCTGAGTACTTATTAAATGTTCTAGGCAGTACTCTAGGTATTTGGGATATTGCAATTAAGTTTAGATAAATATCTATAATTACCAGATGAATGTTGACCTGAGCTTTATATAGGAAAAATTTGTTTAAAAATAAATGCAGCATAAGTCACAAAGGATGAAACTCAATAGTCTGACCTCATAAAAATGTAGATCACCTGCACATTGAAAATAAGTGAAAACAGACATATGATATACAAAAGATTACTCATTATCATATAAATCATTTACAACTTATGAACAAAAAACATGAGCAAATAATTCCCAAATCAATAAGTTATGAATTTTTTAATGTTCAACTTCTCTAATAATTAAAGAAGTATGAATTAAAACACTAATAAAAATATACAATGATTCAACTGCCCAATTAAAAGATAAAGTCTCTCTCTCAAAAAAAAAACCTTTCTTTTACATTTATAGAAGACACAACTAAAACATCATCCAACAGCATTTAAAATAAAGGGACAATCGAAGGAAAATATGAACAAAATAAACACAGCAATGGTAATAATAAAACAAACTAGAACTCATAGCAAAATGCCTCAGAACAAAAGACCTATATATATTTTTTAATTAATAAAGGGAATTTGTACAAAGAAGGTAGGTTAAGTGGTTATTAGCATTGCAGCATCAATCAACATAGCATCCGAGTATAAAAAGCAAAAGTTAATGTTAGCAATAAAATAAAAACCTGACAAAATTACAATTCTTCTGGAAGAGTAAATAACTCCTCCCTCAGAATTACACAGGCCAAGGAAACAAAAAAATAATAAAGATATAGATTAGAATAATACGATTAATAATACGCTTGCTTAAATATACTCATAGAACTTAACTCCTATCACAAAGAAGAAATACATGGTTATCTTTCCAAATGCCGAAGCAAAAAATTTTTAAGTGGGTGGCTCACGAGATGTACAGAAAAATCTCGAATGTACAAAAAGTAGAAATAACTGCAACCCTAATTCTCTATGGTAAAAAGATATAAGAATATGAATAATATGAATAATTCTTATATATCAAACATTTAAAGATAAAATAAAAAAACTTGAAAGAGCAAGACTTTCATATAGTAAGATTTGTAAGCGCCATAAGGTCAAGTACCATGGACTCACCCTGTCTTCTCAAATCGACAGCATCTGCCCAATGGTACAACTGATACAAACTTTATTACAGACTTTCTAGTTGAGTCAAAATGTATGGAAAATATTCTAAAAATTCTCATATCAAAAATCACAGTCATTCTGATTTTGAGTTTAATTTTTATGTCAGAAAGGTTAAATAATCTTCTTAGGATTTTCAATCCTTTTTAACTATCCCTATAATAAATTTATGACGAATATATATAAATTGTCACACACTCACTTAAGCTTTGGAATTCAGGATTTCACATGTTAGAAATGTATTATGGCACATATATAGCATATATTGTATAACAGCCTCAGTGGGATGTAAGGCAGTATCCCAAAATAAAATGCATTAATATTACTGCAACATATAAATGTTCAATTTAATGAGATAAATACTACAAAAAGTTTAATGACACTGGTCTGATTCTGCTGCTGAATGAATTCAAATCAGGTCAGGTTCGCCCGCTGAATGTGTTATCAAAAAACATTTGTTTTTCAGAGCTTTCACTTTTTTCCAATGAATTGAGCCTTGCTTGTACTTAAAACTGACAAACACTCAATGAGTTTCTAAAGTACGTAAAATACTGTTTAAGAACTAGTTGAGAACTGGGGTGGAGGGGCAAACAAGACTTGGGAGTGGTGGAGATGAAGATACTCTAAAGCTTGAAACGTACAATACAATAATCTATTCAAAAGAATGAACACTTTCATTAAACTGGCCAAATACTTAAATGCAAACAGCTTTACTAAACATCATATTTAACAGATTCTCCTGTATCAGGAATGATATCAGGTTGCCATACTGAATGGAAATTAGCTATATAAAATATCAGGTCAATATTTCAAATACACTAAATTATCAGAAATTCTACCACAGATTCTACAATTCCAACTAAGTACAATCAGTGTTATTAGGAGACTATATCAGGAGATTAAATCAGAAACAATGAATATCTGATCCTAGATTTATATTCATTGAGTATGAGAGTTCCCTTTCCAGTATATATAATATTCAGAAAAAAGTCAGTCCAAACCCATAATTAATGGTAAATTAAAAAGCAGTTTAAGGGGGCACCTGGGTGGTTCAGCTGGTTAAGCCTCCAACTTTGGCCCAGGTCATGATATTGTGGTTTTGAGTTTGAGCCCTGCATCAGGCTTTATGCTGACAGTTCAGAGCTTGGAGCCTGCTTCTCATCCTTTGTGTACCCTCTCTGCCCCTGTCCTGCTCACAGTCTCTCTCTCTCTCTTTCTCTCTCAAAAATAAAACAAAAGCAGTTTAGGGGTGCCTGAGTGGCTCAGTTGGTTAAGCATCCAACTCTTGATTTTGGATCAGGTCATGATATCAGGGTGCATAGGAACAAGCCACGCATCAGGCTCCATGCACTGATAGCATGGAGCCTGCTTGGGATCCTTTCTCTCCCTCTCTCTCTGCCCCTTACAAGCTCACATGTGCATACTCTCTCTCTCTCTCAAAATAAATAAATAAACTTTTTTAAAAAAGTAGTTTAATATAGAATAAAGTCCATATATGAAAAACTCATAGTTAACATCATACTCAATGATAATGGTAAAAAACTGAGAGCTTTTCCTTCAAGATTAGGAATAAGAAAAAGATGCCTACTCTTGCTACTTTTATTCAACACAGTACTGGATGTCCTAGCCACATCAGTTAGACAAGAAAAAGAAATGAGGCATCCATATTTGTAAGGAAGAACTTATACTGTCACTGGCAGATGACAGGGTATTATACACAGAAAACCTTAAAGACTTGACCAAAAAACTACTAGAAGTAAAAAATGAATTCAACAAAATTGCAAGATACAAAATTAATACCTAGAAATCAGTATGTAATACCTAATAACAAAGTAGCAGAAAGAGAAATTAAGAAAATAATTCTACTTACTATTGTGCCAAAAAGAATAAAATGCCTAGGAATAACAACCAAAAAGGGTGAAAGACCTTTACTCTTGAAAACTATGAAACAATGATGAAAGAAATTGAAGACAACACAAACAAATGGAAAGATATTCCATTCTCATGGACTGCAAGAACTAACATGGTTAAATTGTCCGTACTACCCGAAGCAACCTACAGATTTAATGCAATCCCTATCAAAATACCAACAGCACTTTTCACAGAACTAGCACAAACAATCCAAAATTTGTATGGATCTACAAAAAAGACCCCAAATAGTCAAAGCAGTCTTGAGAAAGAACAACAAAGCTGGAGATATCACACTGCCAGATTTCAAGATATATTACAAAACTGAAGTAAGCAAAACAGTACAGTACTGCCACAAAAATAGATGCATAGATTGATGGAATATAATAGAGAGCCCAGAAATAAGTCCATACTTCTATGGTCAATTAATCTATGACAAGGCAAGAATATATCATGGGGAAAAGACAGTTTCTTTAATAAACGATGCTGGGAAAACTGGACAGCTACATGCAAAAGAATGAAAGTGAACCACTTTCTTGCACCATACACAAAAACAAATTCAAAATGGATTAAAGACCTAAATGTGACACCTGAAACCATAAAACTCCTAAAAGAAAACATAAGCAGTAATCTCTTAGACAATAGCCTTAGAAACATCTTTACAGATTTGTTTCCTTAGGCAAGGGAAACAAAAGCAAAAATAAAGTATTGGGACTACCCCAAAATAAAAAGCTTTTTCATGGCGAAAGAAATCATTAACAAAATGGAAAGGCAACCTACTAATTGGGAGAAGATATGTGCAAATGATATATCTGAGAAGGGATTAATACCCAAAGTATATAAAAAAATTATACAACTCAACAGCAAAAAAAAAAAAAAAGAACCATATAATTCAATTGAAAATGGGCAGAGGACCTGAGTAGGGATTTTTCCAAAAAAGACAAACAGATGGCCTACAGACCCGTGAAAAAAATGCTCAATGTCACTAATCCTCAAGGAAATGCAAATCAGAACCACAACGAGATATCACCTTATACCTGTCAGAATGGCTAAAATAAAAAGACATGAAATAACAATTGTTGCTGAGGATGTGCAAAAAAAGGAACCCCTGAGCAGGTTGATGGGAATGTAAATTGGTGTAATGACTATGGAAAACAGTATTGAAGTTCCTCAAAAAATTAAGAATAGAATTACCATATGATCCAAAAAAGCAGTCCAAAAAGAACAAAAAAGAGTTATCTTCAAAGAAATTACACTTTTATCTAGAAGTAATAAATTTAAACAAATTAACAATTTTAATTATCTGATAACAACAATTATGTTACTAAGCTGCAAAAGAAAAGTTTAAGAAGATACATTTAGCCAATAAACATGTAAGATGCTCTCAAGGCACAAAATCACTGACTTAGAAAAATTTTTTTCATTCTATACTAAATGTCAACCCAACTATCACCTATTTAAGTAACAGAAAAGGAAAGAAAACATAAATAAATGAAATAAAAATAAAGAATTTATCTCAATAAGAAAGCAATTTCATTTGCTAGGACACTAAAAGAAAAATGTAATCAAGGAATATATGTACACTTCCAATAGAGATTTTCAAATTAAAAGATTTATAGACAAATACAATTGTGAACTAAATTACAGAAATTAAATGAGATTTAGTCCAAAGAAAAACTAACTTATAATTAAATCTATAAGGAATACAAATAAGTACAGAAAAGTCAAACACTAAATTTCTAAAACTTTGACATGAAAGTTTCAGTTGCTATTGTAAAAAAAATAATTTAAAAACCCAAACCTGCCATATTCGTGTAAGCCCATGTTCCAGTTTCTTTTTTATGTAGCCCCGATCAAAATTAGTTTCTTCAGTACCCATATTACTCCCTTCTGAAAATAAAACAGGATACACACTTTCAGATTTGATTCACATTTTTGTTTTCAAAAAAAAAATCATTTTAACTCTCATATATTGTAAGCCTATGTAAAATATACAAATATTTATAAAATCAAAACAATGTCAAAAATAGATATTAGGGGGGGTGCCTGGGTGGCTCAGTCGGTTGAGCGTCTGACTTTGGCTCAGGTCATGAACTTAACAGCTCATGGGTTCAAGCCCATGTCAGGCTCTGTGCTGACAGCTCAGAGCCTGAAGCCTATTTCAGATTCTGTGTCTCCCTCTCTCTTGCTCTCCCCGACTCACACATAAAATAAACATGAAAATAATATTTTAAAAAATAGATATTAGGATTAAACCCATTTGATAAGATACACAAAGTCAGACTGTCAAATATTAAGTATTCTACACTTAAGACCACTCAGTACCTATGTGATTGGAGCTGGAATTCTAACTTGGGTAGTGTGATTGTAGAGATGAGGTTCTCAATGAGTGCCAGGGCATAACAGGAACCAAGAACCTAAGTATCAGTTAACACGCATGCTAACAAGAGTACAGACTGCAGAACTGCACATGTGGTAAGGTAATGATGCATATGCTTTATATTTTTCATAATCCAGGATAGTCTTATCCACTCCAAATAATCTTACAAGGCCCAGCTCAACAGGTAAGAGCTTCAAAACAAATTTCCCCCTAAAAGCAACTGAAAATACAATTGCATACATTTATATTGAAAAGATTATGCCTTTTTATGACTAAACTATGTGGAACAACTGAGGATGTTATTTCATCTTAGGCTAGCAGGGTGTCCACTGGTAACCAGCAAAAGGCCCTTCCATAGGCCACACCCCAGGCTCATGCCTGATGTACCTCTGATCACTCTTACAGCTGAAACTACTTATTATCTGTACAATGTGGCTACTAGGAATCCAACAGCTCAAGTCAGTGTACCTGGACTACACCTTTAGAGTTTTATTTTATGAAGGTAAAGGGTTAGGATATCAAGAGTATCATGACAGAGCTACAGAAGATGACCTTGAGACTGTTTCCGCTTTATGAAGTTCTGAGAAGAAAAATTTTCAAATTACGGACTCCCACAATTGTGTCCTTAATGTGAATATGAATGGATTAATTTCAAGTGAACAAATGACTTCTTGGAGTTCTAGATATTGTAAACTGACTGTTAGGCTAATCAGAGTCCTGAATATTCGTAAAATACACACAATCAGGTCAAGGAATTGTAGCAAAGAAGATTAAGTATAAAAGGCTCAACTGGTGTTTTAAGTTTGACTCTACATCCCAATAAAAATACGTACATATATTCAACAATGCATGCAAACTATGAGCCTGAAGAAAAAAGCAAACTTCACTATGATGAATATATATTGTCCCCTAAACTCTTGTATCTAAAGTGTGTATTAATTTTGTACCAAATTTTCTCTTCCATTTCTCCTTAAATAATGAACTGGAAAAGGGAAAAGAGGTACTGTTACATCTTAACAGTTTCTGCAACTAGAAAAAAAAAGAAAGGTTGCCAAAACAGGATATACTTGTAGAGATCTAGAATCCCAGTAAGTCCAGCAATTCCCTAAGTAACCTGAGGTTAAAAAAAAAAAAAAAAAAAAAGGGCATATGGACATTTCATTAATAATAATAACATTTCTTGATCCATTTCATTTGATATTAACAACAACCAGTGTAAACACTTTATGTTTTCTCTAAACTTTACTCCAAACCTACAGGTAGATGTGTTACTACCCTATGGGACTTTTTGTTTGTTCTGATTTTTAGTCCATCACTTTAAGAGGGAAGCTGAGGCATGGAGAAGGTAAAATTCTTCATATTCTCATCTTTGAAAAATGGCAGTCAAAATTGGAAGCCAGCTATCTCTGACTGCAAAGCCCATGCTCACAGAGGCAGTACAGGGATGAGAGTGTAGGAGTTGGGTAAAAATAGTCTGGCCTAGAAACCTAGCTCAGTGTTCACTCCTTTCCTCTGCTTTTTCCTCTTTCCTTTCCTTTACCATCCTCCCAGCAATATTTCTACAAGGATGAAAATCCTTCTGTAGAATTTTCCTCTGCTACTTTTTTCAAGTTTATTTATTTATTTTGAGAGAGAGAGAGAGAAAGAGACACAGAGAGAGAGAATCCCAAGCAGGCTCCATGCTCAGTGCAGAGCCTGATGTGGAGCTTGACCTCATAACCATGAGATCATGACTTGAGCCACTATCAAGAGTTGGATGTTTAACGGAGCCACCCAGGCACCCCTGTCATTTTTTGCTTATCTATATATCCTATCTACATTTGTAAGCTTCTTATGAGTCAAGACAAATATTAAACTTATGTCTTCTATACTACCAGAATCCTACAATAAGATTTGAGTGAGCTTCCACCCACCCAACCACAGAAACCAAGTATTTCAGAAATTAGAAGCTACTAAAATAATATGACTGGTTAGCTACATTAAATTGTATGTAGAACAAAAACTTGTACAGTGTAATTTATTTTGGTCCTATTAAACAAAATGCTGATAAAAGCATTTAGTACTTTTAAAAAGTATCTTGAATGCTTAATCTAAGCTATTGTTCGAGGATAGTCACTTAAGATATATAGCTATACAAATGAAGTAATTTAAATATAATATCTAGTTAATATAATTTCTCAAAGATTTGTTCTTTATGTAGCTGACTATACCACAGTCATTTAAAGTTGTGGTTTCCATTTAAAGATTAATATTTTAAACCCTTGCTTTTTATTAAATTTTAAATCCTGCTGTGTTTTCACAGGAAGAAAAATATAATTATTAATTCTTTGAATCTAGCTTTATCAGCACAACTTGACAATTAGCGAATAGATTTAATAGTAAGCATTAACATTGATTTTACAGTAAATTTGGACAGACCAATGCCTTAAATGGTTTGCAATTCATTTTTTCAAAGACCCTTTGTTAATAATTTAGTCCTAAATCCATCACAACATATTCCTGAAAACTGGTAATATCTGTCACTTAAGAAGTCCTTTGAGGGCACCTGGGTGGCTCAGTCAGTTAGGCAGCCGACTTCAGCTCAGGTCATCATCTCACGGTCTGTGAGTTCGAGTCCCGCATCGGGCTCTGTGGTGATGGCTCAGGGCCTGGAGTCTGCTTCAGATTCTGTGTCTCCCTCTCTCTCTGCCCTTCCCTCGCTCATGCCCTGTCTCTATGTCTCTCAAAAATAAAATTAAAAAGTTAAAAAAAAAAAAAAAGAAGTCCTTTGGTCCAGATAATCCCCCAAAGGTAATGGAGCTTTTAAAGAAAATGAATGACTTTCTTTGGTGAACATTTACCTATGGTCACTAAAGTTCTTGAATTTCTAAAAGTATGGCTTTTCTTTTTTCTTTTTTTTTTCCTTTGCTTTTCTTTCTCCTTACTCCAGAAATATGGCATACTTATAGTTGTTTTTAAAATAAAATGATTTCCAGGGTGCCTGGGTGCCTGAGTCAATCAAGCATCCAACTTTTGATATCAGCTCGAATCATGATCTCACAGTTTGTGACGTTGACAGTGCAGACAGAGCCTGCTTAGGATTCTCTCTCTCCCTCTCTCTCTGCCCCCCCACCCCGGCTTTCTCTCTTTTTCTCTCTCTGTTCCTTAAAGTAAATAAACTTTTAAAAATTATAAAATAAAATAATTTCCTACCAGAAGCAGAAGTAGTATCCTCATGGTTATGCTTTTCATGCCATTCCATAGTCCTGTAATAGCTGAGCATAACTTCCCACAGTGCTTTGCACAGGTCTGCAAGGCATGGGATATAGCTGTCTGGTGTAACATGCTGAAGAAAATGAGAAAAGTCAACTTGAAAATTATCGCAACTTGCAAAAAGGAAATCAATCAATCATGTCATATGTGCAAACTAAGTATCTTTGACAATCTCTAAATTCTAGAAACCTAATGGATATTATAGATATTCCATACCTATTAATAATATTTAAAAATAATGTTTTATATAATGTGGCTATGATATAATATGTGGTCTCAAATCGCCCTAATGAAAATGTGTGGATTTTCCCCCCTCTATCTTTGTATAAACTACCAGTTTGTTCCTCTGCCCTTTTTTTTCTGCAGGCAGAGTGATGCCTTCATTCTACTTTGCAGGCTTTCTGTCAAATGGAGCCTCTGCTTCAACATTTGAGATTTCGTAACATTACTTCCTTCGGTAATTAATTCACTAGAATCAATCAAGCTGATAAAACACTGAAAGGCTAGTAAGATTGATATATTAAGCTCTCCAAAGTAAAGAGCTGGTAGACATAAGCTATATAGCAAGTATAGATATGGTGAGACTGATACTTAGGAAGGCACAGGTTGGTAGTGATCCTCTCTCTTTCAAGAAGTTTTTTCTCTCCATAATGATCTGTCTCTCCTCTAAGCTCCTTGTTTATTAAACATTCATCAAGCAATTAATAAAAATACTAACTTGTATGACTCAGTTCACTTTTGTACAAGCATGTCAAATCCTGAAACTCAACTAGGAAATAGTAGAATAAAGGAGTTGCAAAGCTCTGGAGTCAGAGCCAGAGTTGGGTTTAAGCCCAGAATGGCAAGATAGTTCAATATTATAAAATTTATTAATATAATTCATCATATTAACAGTGTAACAAGAAAACTCAAATGATTATCCTAAAAGATGCTGGAATAAACCTTTTGACAAAATTCAACAGCCATCCCTAATAATAACTAACATAAAAATAAAAATGGATGGATTTTCTTTAAGATAAGAAAATGAAGGCATACCCACTGTGGCTAGGAACAAGACAAAGATGCCCACTATCTCCACCACTATTTAACAATGTACTGGAGGCATTAGCCAATACAATTACACTACAGAAAAGAATAAGAAGCAAATAAGCAGGAAAAGAAGAAACCAAACTATATCTATTTGCATCGTTATATTATATTATGATATAATAATATACCTGGAATATAATTCTTAGAGAATCAGTGATAAAACTAAATCACACAATAAAATAGCAAGGTAGCAGGTTACAAAATTAATGCAAAAAACAATAGCATTAATATATATACAAATAATAATCATTTGGAAGATACACTGAATGAGGAAATTCCATTTATAATAAGAAAAAAGATAAAAATTTTTGGAACTTAACAAATAATGATCCAGAATTCTATGAAGAAAACTGAAAGACATAAAATAGACTTGAACAAATGGAAAGATATCCCTTATTCTTGGTTAGGATGTCTCAACATCATCAAGATATCAATTCTCCCTAATCTATGAATTTACTGAGATAGAAATAAAAAAAGGCCAGAAATAGAACCAACCTCATATGAAAATAGGGTATTTGATAAATATGACATCTTATATCACTTAGGTGAAGACAGGTTTTTTTTTTCCTTAAATAACATTGGGATATCTGGATAGCCAGTTGGAAAAAGACAAAGTTAGACCCCACTCCTCGCACCATATGTAAGAATAAACTCCAAAAGGATAAGAGATCTAAAAGTAAAAAATAAATCTATACTAGCACTAGAAGAAAACTTGAGTTAATTCTTCCCTCAGCTTGATATAGGGAAAGGCTTTCTAATTATGACTTAAAATTCAAAGGTAATAAAATGCAAAATTTGATACATTTTACTACATAAAAATTTTTAGAAAAGGATTTATATGGTAAAACAAAACACTATAAGAAAAGTCAAAAGACAAATGACAAACTTGAAAAATATTCACAACATATATCACAACAAAGAGTTAGTACCATGCATTTATAAAGCTCTCTCTGGGGCACCTGGAGGGCTCAATCGGTTAAACATCCAACTCTTGACCTTGGCTCAGGTTGTGATCTCATGGTTCTGGTATTGAGCCTTGTCTTGAGCTCTGTACTGTCAGTAGAATCCACTTGGGATTCTCTCTCTTCCTCTCTCTCTGCCCCTCTCCTAGTCACTCTCTTGCTCTCTTTCTCTGTCTCTCTCTCTCTCAAAATAAACGAATAAACTTAAAAATAAACAAAATAAACTCCTAAAAGTTTTTGAGGAGAAAGACCAAATATCCTATAGAAATTGGGAAGAAGTTACAAGCAAACTTCACAAAAAGAGATATAAAAATGCCATTAGACATATGAAAACATGTCCCACTTCACTCGTAATAGGACATACGTACATTAAAACTAAAATAAAATATAAATTCTCACTCATCAGATTGGTGAAAATTATAAAATTAATAGTCAATTAACAAAGTCTCTCCTTGACCAAACTCTAACTAAAGATTCTCTAAGCCCTCTTTTTGACTAGGCCTCATAGTTGGCCTGTAAAGACTTGAACAAAACACTAACATTTTGGAATAGCTCAAGGCTGCATACTAGAATGACCCCCATTAAAGTGCCTGCCAGAGAAAACTCAAGCCTGCCAGAAGAATTTACTGTTTCCTTCAGCTAACACCTGAAGGGAACACCTCTGTCTGCAAACCTCTGAGGGAGAGAATGGGAACCTAACTTCAGTAAGTGCCAGTCAGCAAACACAGCTGGGCTTCACAGGGATTAACCCCTACTTCCTGTTTTTTGTAATTTTTCATTTCCTGACTCTGAGCCCCACCTCATCTCCTTTCCCTCTAAATGCCCAGTCACCTTTGTAAAAAATGGAAGGTGAGCTTGGTTCACACTGAATTCTTTTCCCTTTTTCAACAGTATATTACAATTAAAATCTGTCCATACAACTTTAGTTAGTATTTGGCTTTTTTTATCTTTGATACTCTATATAAATCTGTTGGCAAGGCTGTGAAAAACCACCCACCCTCATACATTGCTAGCGGGAATGAAAAATGATATAACCCCATGGAGGAGAACTTGGCATTGTTGAACAAAACATGTGAATGTTCCCTTTGATCTAGCAATCCCACTTCTAGGAATTTATCCTGAAGATACACCTCAAACAATGTGAAAAAACTTATCCGCAACATTATTTATTGTGAAGGATTATTTGTAATCACAAAATATTGGAATCCATCTAAATGTCCAATAGGAGACTGGTTGGATAAACTACGGTTCATACACACAAAGGAGCATGGTGCAACTATGAAAAATGGTAAGCTGACACACACATATTTAAATTTTAATTAAAAAAATTTCTCCTAGTAACCATCTGTTTGTTTGCTACAGCTAAGAGTCTGTTATTTGTCTTTTTTTTCCCTTTGTTCATTTGTTTTCTTTCTTAAATTCCACATAAATTTTTTCTCTGACTTATTTCACTTATATTCTCTAGCTCTCTGTAAGAGGGGAGGTAGGTGAGAGGATGGGTGAAACAGGTGAAGGGGATTAAGAGTACATCAAGATTTGATGAGTACTGAATAATGTATTGAATTGTTGAATCACTCTATTGTGCACCTGAAACTAATATAACACAGTATGTTAACTATACAGGAATTAAAATGTTTTTTAAATCTCCCCTTCGTGACATACATATATGAGAAAACAAAATTTTTTAATTATATGTTAGTTTTTTATATATGCAAAATATATTTTTAAAAACACTGAAGTTAGTTACCTTTACAAGGTGGGATTGGAGATGAAATGGAAGAAACATAGGAGGAAGTGACACTTTTCTAAATATACCACACAGGCTATAAGTAGCCTATTCACAGAAGAATTAGAATGACCATCCAGACTTACACATGGCTTGCAGAGGTTAATATAAAATATTATTGCATACTTATGCCAGAATTTGGAGTAATTTTTGATGTATACATTTCATATTTACTTTTACAATTACCACTTTGACAATGAACGAATCTTGATTGTTTTCCCCCTTGGTTTATTTTTATCCCAACAAAACATCCCTTATAGCACACACATTTAATAAAAATTTGATACTGATGCACATGGTCAGGACAAAGCTAAAAGCAGAGGGCAAAGAAAAGAAAAAAAAAAATCACAAAAAAAGTTCTGGGCTGCAACTCAGCGATCATTCACCTAAATAAAGGTACTCTTTTACAAGTTAATTTTTTTCACTTTTGTAAACTCAACTTTACATAAATTTATATTTATATTATGCAAATAAGTTTAATCTAATTATATACCAACATTCTTTGGGGTAGATAAAAGGAAGAAGTGTTAGCCTTATTTCTTCCCAAAGAAAAATTATGACTATACAAATAATTGTGTTATAGACCACCAATTAATTTTTATTATACTTGTCACAGTTTAACAAACCAGAAAATTGAATCTTAGAACTACTACTACCTTCTATTCTCCACCCAGCCACTGTCTAGTTACATTATTTGCCTATTTTTTCTAGGAAAAGGAGGTTCTTTATTATGTTACCTCTTGATGATTGCTGAAGTTAATGGGTTTGGGTGAGATACATAGAGATGTATACATATCTTTTTTCCAAAAAAGTTGAAATTATTGAAGTTATAGCAAGCTTTTTCTCGCCAAACTGATCCAAGTATAAATAATTCATAAACCCAGCTAAACCATAGCACGTGCCTAAAAGTCTCCCAAAAGAATCCAAACTTTATTATCTTCAAATATATTCATATGTACAAAGATAAAGACTATGATGTACTGAGCATGAGATAACAAGATGACTTTTGCCTAAATTTATAAACAAATGCAGAGATTCATTGTACTAAATACATACACAGTAAACCATTTAAGAAAAAAGAGCAAGGTGGGATAGATAAAATATACTGCTTTCAATGTATTTAAGTCTGGATGTGTTAATATCTGCTCTTGAAGTTAAAAGAGTCATTTCATTTTAAAACTGGACTCCAAAAACCACTTTCCACTATACCATGCAACCAACTGGGGTCAACTCTCATAGCAACAAATGGTTCTCAAGCTTTTAACACCTTATTACTAAAATCATTCACAACTAATATTCTCTCATTACTTTATAAAAATCTCTAAATTTCAAATACAGAACCTTTATTACACAGACATGGGTGAATCGTAACTGTAACAAAAGAAATTCAGAGAAACCAACAAATAAGCAAATAATTGCATAAGTAATCAAAAACTAAAAGGCAGGCCAAGAAGAGAATGTGAGTTTCTGAATTAACAGACCATGAAACTTCCACTCAGACATCTATTCTTCTTTGCACCAGCAGGGCATATTAGAAACAGGCCTAGAGAAGGAACCGGAAGCCCTGGGTCCAGCCAGCACCAGTTCCACAACTTACGGGTCACATGCCTTACACAACAAAACACTCTGGATTTAAGTTTCACCTTTCATAAAACAGTGTTATAGATTCCTGGATCTAACTACCTCATCATTAGTTTAATCCAGTCACCAACTACCAAATGTCTAATACTCCATCTCAATTCAAATCCCAATCGGGGGAGGATATGTTTAGAATAAAACCAGGAATACTAAGGCAGAGAAGCACCATATTGTAATTCCAGTTCTATGCTCGTATCATGTAACAATCATAGCAATCAAAGTCTTAATCGATTTAGAAAATATTCACAGTGAGACATCTCAAAGAACTAAAATAACGTGTCTTTAAATTCTTTTAAAAATTAAGAATATATGGGAAATGAAATTGAATTATCAAATATTATTCTGTGTTCTAAAGCTATTTTCCATTGCCATTCTTTGACTAAAAGCTAGTAGTGTCAATTTATTCAGCAAAGGTCGTGAGGAGAAAAGGAAAAAAAAGTACAGTATTTTAGAAGTATCTCTTAAAAACATGCAGACAAGAAAGAATATTTTAAGTAACCTAAAAATTTTTAAATCCATACCTCTATACAGATAACACAGATGTCTAGTAATTCTGAAGGTTATAAAAGGTAACAAATGTCCTAGGGCACAGGATTGGGAAAATACTCACAAATCTGCATGTTATAATGTAAAAATTTCAACACAGCATTACCACTATACTTTACTATTCAAACATCAAAACAGGCTTTTTTAAAATGCGTATTTAATTTTATTTTTGAGAGAGAGTACGTGCATGTGCAGGCAGGGGCAGAGAGAGTGAGGAGGAGACAGAGAGAATCCCAATCAGGCTCCGTGCTATCAGCACAGAGCCTGATGCCAGGCTCAAACTCACGAACTATGACATCGTGATCTGAGCCGAAACCAGGCGTTGGAGGCTTCACCAACGGAGCCACTCAGGCACACCCCCCAAATAGGCTTCCTAATCAAATCTTGATGAACACTTTCAAAAAATCCACAGACATCATCATATACCCTATTCTTCATCACTGTTAGCTAAGAGTAACACTTTGCACTTCCATTTCTGCTATTTAACCATCTCAACCAACATACCTGGTCAAAATAAAAATGATGAAGATAGCTTATTAAAACCAGCAACATTTCAGCCCTGACGATAAGCAGTAAGTGAGAATCTAGAGGACATTTTCAAAGAACCTGAAATGAATACAAGCAACCTTTCCAAATCTGAAGCATGCAATGAAAAAAAGTCATCTTTTAAAAGTTGCTTAACTGCAAAGTTAAGTGGTAAATATGAAAAAAAGGACACTGCTGGATTTAGTTTTCTCTTATTAAATTACTTTTACATTCCTCAGAAATCTCTATTACCAAATACCTACAAAAACTTCAGGAAGATGATTTTTCTATTAAAACATCAAAATAAAAATTCTTAAGGAATATCCTTAAGGTATGTTTTGTTGTTGTTTCACTTTTATTTACCAGTCTGATCACATCCTGACAAACATAAAGGGAACAGATGTCTTGGCATCCTCACAGGGCTCCCAAACTCCCAGCACTGCCATCCCTCATCCCCAGCTTCATACACACTGACAGATTTCAAAAAAAAGCCACAAAGAGTTAGCAGTATATTCAGATGAATGCTGCTAGTGCTGTGAGCTGCATCACCAGAAGTCGGTGGGGATGACTACTGCCTGTCAGGGAGGACCACTGTCTGTCCGGGAAGCTTCAGGAGAGATGTCGCAGATCCAAATGGCACTAGGCCCTAGAGCTAAAAACATCTCTGGGGAGGCTGAACTCCAGATCGAAGGAAGGGGCTGGGCCAAGCAATTACAAGATCTCTCCAACCTTGAATTACTTCTGTGAGGGCCAAGGGGTACAAAATACGAATATCTTCAGTACTTTTTAGCCACCAGAAGCCAGAGATGTGCACAGTATGAGGGACTGGATAGCCACATATTTGGGCTTAGGGCCAAACACTATGACTCTCCAAAGACAACAATATACATAAGCTGCAGCAAAACTTCGCTTATGTGCAACTGGATTCATTCATGATTTAAAAACACAAATGCATCAAGGTGAAAAAAATAGTCACTCTCATCTCCCAGGCATTTTTATCATTAATGCTAAAATTGTACATGAAATCATATGTGATATGTATGATATAAATGATGCTCACATGGAACTAAGTACCTAGCACCTTCTAAATTGTGAAACAGAAAGGTCTCCTTTAAATTCAAATTGCTGTTAAATGGCCTTAAACAAATAGACAGCTTAATACTATAAAACAAACAAAGCAGGTGTAATCAGAATACATAATTTAGCTTTCAAAGTTACAAGTGATAAAATGCTGTGAATCTCTATGCTGAGATTATCACCAAAAAAGCAGCAGTATTTAAATGTAAAAACACTATCAAATTAAAAATAAGTTTCTTGACAGGTCTCAAGAATGACTTACTACTAGGAAATTCTTTTCTGTTTCTCCTGGCAGTGTGTGCCATGCTCTAAAAACAGGTTAGTTTTTTAACATTTACTCCCAACCCTCCCCCACAACACACACACACACACACACACACACCCCACCCCCCGCCCCCCCAGCAGTCTACATCACACTGACCGGTCTTAGATGTGGGCAGCCCAGGGCCTTGCCACACCTGAGCCAGTTTCAAGTGACCAGAAAACTCCTCCATTTCCAGAGGCAACGCTGGCTACCCATATAAGTACGGCCCAAAGTATGCGCTCCGTTGGCACTTATTAGTCCCTGAGAATACTGAAAACAACCAAATCTTCCTACTAAAAATCCAGTTAAACCAAGCCAGGCAACCCACTACTGTTCCTTTCACCAGCCCTGTGCTCCCCTCCTCTCATGCCATTGTTCAGGATATTTCCTCACTACCCCCCACAGCTCCCGCCCTGGACCCAGACACATACATTATGCCCGTTGGAATCCAAGACCCAGCTCACAAGTTGCAGCTTTCTCTTAACAGTAAGGTACGGTTTTCCTTTCCTTAGAACCTTAAAGAACTGTGTTGACCCCAATGACACTTCATGTTGTTTCAACTGTTCTTATCCTACCTCTGATCATAATTAATGTGACCTTACTAGGTTCTAAATTCTGTAAAGTCTTATCTATCCTTGTTGAGCTCAACTGATTACTTAACAAAAACTGAGTTAAAGACAAGGGAACAGTTTCTACTTAGCAAGTCAGACTACCAAGATAATGTAGTTTTAGGTCCTATTCCAGCATCCATGAAAAGGTCACAGGCTAGCTTGTCAGTTTGCAAGTAGGATAAAATTTCAGACCCTTCACAGTTCTGGACAATTCAGAGAGTAAACGGCAGGGGAAAATTTTCCTTACCTATCTTTTGATTGTTAAGTTTCGAATTTAAAAAATTACCAAAACCCAGTTTTTATTTTATCTTAAATATATAAAAATCAAGATGTATATTCATATATAAAAACTACATGAATGGTGATGGTACAAACATGTGATAATAAATCTGACAGCTGAATTCTTTGGAGTATTCTACAACTGACCTGAGAAAGCAACTCAAGTAAATATGTAATATTGTTCTTCTAACTGAAAAGGCTTCTCTCTCTCTTTAACCAAATGTTTAAATTTGCAGCTTGCACTAAGACAGAAAAGGTCTATTCACCTATCCAATCAAATCAACCAAATTAACCCTAATAATCAATGAAGTGTCCCAGTTTAATTTCCTTCAGATCCTAAATATGTCTGAGAGATAAACGACATAAATTATTTTGCTATGCTACCTTCTGGTATCTGACAATTAAACTATTAAATAGAAAATAATCAGCATTCATGTGTACAGGGAAAGGGATAAAAGCAGACATTGCTGATGAGGAGTGAAAACTGAAACACACTTTCTAGAGGGCAACTTTGGAAAAATGAACCAAAAGCCTTATAAATGCAAACCCTTTCACAATACAATTTCATTTCTCATCACTTATCCTAAATAATTAAAGATGTGGGCAAAGACTTAGCTTTAACACTAGTTACTGTAGTGTTGTTCATAATGACAAAAGCTAGAAATAACATGTATATCTAAGAACAGGGAGCTGGTTAATTAATCCACAAGATCTTACACTGAAATACTGTCAAGCTATTAGAAGGTATGTGGGTAGCACATTTACTGAAATGGAAAATTATTTATAACATAGAAAGTGGGAAAAAATGTTATAAAACTGTGTGTACAGCATAATCCTACTTTTAAAAGCTATTTGCTTACATACACATTAAAAGAAGCAGCTTTGCATGCATAAATATTAATTTTCTTCTTTGTGTTTATATTTTCTTACAACTAATGTTTTACTAGAATAATTTTAAGTATGTATACTTTTAAGAGTAAACATCATGTTAATTAATGATTGCTTAATTTGAGCAACTATTTATATAATCTACATTCTGCCTTACTCTTTTAAGGGCTGTAAGTGATGTAAGAATATATAAATACCAGACTGGTTTAAGTCAGAAAACAGAAAAAGGATAAAGAAGCACTTAATTCTACAGAAAACAAAAACATGATTGTTACTATACATGAACATAAAATTTAGCTCTGAACTTCCTAGCAATTTATCCTTCATTGTAAAGACAGTCCATATACTTTCACACTATTTGATGAGAGAAAATATATTCTTCATAACAGAAAATGCCCTGAGAATTTGGGAATAGAAACATGTTTTGGCTAAAAAGAAGCATTGTCTTTAGGTTTCTAAATGAATATCAAAATAAATTGTATCTTCAACAAAGGTCTTACTAAAGATATTTACTAACCCTCAAAAAACTGACATTGAATTATAATTCAATATCAAGAGATATTACTTAGAAGAATAAAAGTTAAAAGCCAAGAAGAATGGAATAATACACTAGGCTTCAGCTTGTCTCCCTACAATGTATGCACACAAGGCACCTGTAAAAGTACACGGCACAAAGACGATCCATAATGTTGGTCTTCATTCCCCCACATTTAACTTAAATTTGAAATGTGTCAACACCACACCAATTAGATACTAAGAGGGCAATCCAGTTTACTCAAGAAACATTAAGCACCTCCTATGTGCTAGACTCTGAGAAAACACATACTGAAATGATTTCAAAACAGTTTTTTTCTAAAAAACAAACAAACAAAAAAGCTTAACTAATTTTTCACCAAAGTATTACTACGTTATGAAGCTCATTTCAAAAACAGAACTCAAAACTCATTGAGCTCATTTGGAAATGAAAAACTGAAAAATGGTTGGGAAAATTTCAGCCAGGTTTAGTCAGCTCTATTATCATAAAATTAATCAATAACATCCTAATTAACATCTTAAGCTCCCTAAAGAAATCCAATAGCCTGCCAAAGAAGGCTATAAAAATTTTTTTTTAAATGATGCATACTTCATAAACTTTCAAATAACCTACCAATAGTTTCTCTACAAGATCACTAAATAAAGAGCATCTACTCGCTCGGGGTCTAGAAATCTCTCCACATACTGGTATAAACCAGGCGCACATCGATGTAAATGCAATCACAAACAGGGCTTAATTTTTTAGGGAAATAAAATGACCATTATGCCCCTTTACATGGCCCTTCCCAGAAATGAATGAGGTTTAATTTTCATTTGGAAATTTAGCTAAGTATTAGTCATTTATTTGTGCCTCAAATAATGTACATATTTTTAAGCCTAAATTACTGATCTAAAAACTGTATGCCAATATATTCAAGAAAAACAGGAAAACCAGACAGAAAGATAAATTATAAAAAGAAAAACTGTGCTTCTAATTAAATCACTCAGAAAATATTAATTAATAAAGAAAGAAAAATAGTACATTTAATTACAAAATGATTTCACAAATCTCAAAGCCAACTAAACTTTTAAACTCAGAGCAATGGCTGACAGTCGGACACAGAATGGAAGGAATGTTGTAACAGGATATGATGCTATTGGCCTTAAGAAGTCGGAAGTTCCCAGTTTATCAGAGTAAACAGAAGCAGAACACTGACTTTGCCCCAGATTCCTTTGTAAATGGGATATCAAAAAAAAAAGTACAATTTCATTCTAGCCCATCTAGTAATAAAGGGATACCTGTGAGTGGTTTAAAATAATACTACAAACAAGGGCAAGCAGATGATTAGATTTCCATTTCCAATCTCTTTCCATTTAAAGGAAACACAATTGTTCCCTATTTACAGAAACTCCATCCCTCTCTCAACTCTGATCAGTATACTATTTCATGTATTTCATTTTTTAATGTTATATTTAAACTCTATGATTAAGGATTTCCTTCAAAATATTGCTATTTAACAGAGAAAACCAACAGCCCAAATGCCTGAACTCTTTCTTCTCATTTCTAAAATCTACCAGTCAACACCTTCTAATGCATCGCCTGAGGACTCTGTTGCTTCTTTCACACCTGACATTCCATTGCCACATAGACCCTCCCACTAGCACATCCTCAATAAGTATCATCAGTTACTTTTAATTGGGGCACAAATGATTCACAATTGCTACATATTAAAAAATCAAGAACCTTACATACGAAAACAAAGCTCCTTCACAAATCATCTCCCTTGCTTGAGCTGGGCCATTACAGACCCTTTATATGTGTTCTCACCAGGAAAGCATATTTAAACTTCCTTTCATCAGTTTATTTATTAAATTTCTAAGGGTTGTTTCCATTTTTCCTCTCCTAAGCAAATCACTTTCATCTGCAGAATTCAGTTTCTAAAAGGTCACATCTTTCCATCACACTAACAAATAAATAAATCTGATTAGAAATAATTTCTTTCTAATCTTCCCTGGTTTAAACATGTCAAACAGAATATAATATTATAAGACAAATTAAAACTTGGTTAGGTTTCAAAGAGATATCCAGACCCCTGTCTGCCTGTAGCAGCACTTACTTGAATAGTTCTAAGAAGCCTGGGGTAAATTTCTGAACTTTGTTAATTTTTTATTGAGAATTCTGCCAAAGAATATGGGCCACCTTAAAATGGATCACATTCTTCACCTCATTATTCAGCTCCTTTAAGTGCATTCTTTAAACATAAAGAGCCTAACATGAAGAGCCTACCACACCTAATTGTTAAATCCTTTCCTCAAAAGAAATTCCTCCAGGGGGCCCCCTGGGTGGCTCAGTCGGTTAAGTGTCTAGCTCTTGATTTCTGCTTAGTTGATGATCTTAACTGTTTTTGAGACCAAGCCCTGCATTGGGCTCCGTGCTAACAGCACAGAGCCTGCTTGGGATTCTTTCTCTCGCTCTCTCTCTGTCCCTCCCCTGTATTCTCTCTCTCTCTCTCTCTCAAAATAAATAAAATAAACTTAGAAAAAAAAAAGAAATTCCTCCATGAAGCCATCATCAACATTTGCTACTATTCTCACCACTTCAAAACTCCTTCAAAGAATGTTTTAGCACGGCTCGAATATAAACCAGGCATGTACAACTGTGTTGGATGTATAGTAAGATATGTGCCAGCTGTTCTGTATGGGGGGTGGGGGAGTAGTTCTATGACAAAGTTCTAGTATACCAATAAATCGCTTGTTTCCTTAATTATATATACCTCACTATAATCATACATAGATGATAATTTTATAAAGAATTACCAGATGCTTCTTGGAGTCATTTTAAGAAGCATTTACTCAAAATAAAATCAAGGAAGATAAGCCCTTTGTTATCTGATAATTTAAATATACACAGCTACTTCAAAAGTCAGCTTTAAGAAAAACAATGAAATTGTTAAAAATGCTATGGTAAACACTTAAAGCACAAATTTTTGTTCATAAACATTTATAAATTGAGTACAACTTTTGGCTTTGTATTATGTAAATGTATAGAGGACTTTCTCAAGAAGTCGGAGCACAAATATGTCTTTGACTTTCAAAAACATATCAAAGTTTAATGGTAACAAGGTACATTATACATATACACAACACACACCAGATTTAACCAAAGGAAAGAAGATTTAAGGACAAACACCTAATTTGTTTAAAGTGTTTGTTTTAATTATTTTTTTGTTTTAGCTATTAAAAGTTATTTTCTGCTAATAACAGAGAAATCACTAACTTGTAATAAATTGCTTTACCTTGTGACATCTACTCATGACAACACTAATAGAATCAAAAAATGAAATTGATTGCTTGGATATTCAATTTAAAATATATACTATCAACCTAAGAAAATACATGGATAAGAAGATAAACAACACATTTCAAAATCACTGAAATTTAACAAATGATTGTCATACTTACTGGATAATTAAAAATGTAATTATGCAACTACATCACACTTGAAGTTAATAATTATTAAAATGTGAAACAGTTCTCATGATTTATAATGATTTTTAAAAGACATTTTAAAGCTTTATTAACAACCATCCACTGCCATTATTAACTTCATCCTTAATCCTTCCTATATAATCACATCCTCCTGGAATATTTATTGTACTGGAATATTTAAGTATTCTCAAGTAAGAATACTTCTCCAGTTCCCAACGGCCATAAAGCATGCACTTTTGACAAACTCAGTAAAGAATGAAGATTAGCTTAATTTTATACTAATTCCTAGACATAATTACAGTAGAGAATAGATATATACTTCCTAGAACTGTTATTTTCTGAGTTGATGCTAGAAATAATTCAAGAAAGCCTCCAGTGAGAGACATAGAACACTGATGAGCTAGAATTAAAGAGACCAAGGTCAACAGTGACCTCCATATTGTCAAATCAAGTGGTCAATTCTGTAATATCACCTTATGCAGACTCTCAGAAGTGTGTGATATAGGTTTACAGTCAATTTTTCTTGAAACACTTCCTTCTGTAGGCTGTTCCACCATCTCCTAAGTTTTTCTCCTACCCAGCTAACTGCTCTTTCTCAGACTCTTCTATTGGTCTCTCCTCCCTACCTAATCCCTGAATGTCACAAGGCCCAAGGGCCCCACAGTTCTTTTCTCTACACCCATTTTCCCAATATTCTTATCAAGTACCATGCATTTAAGTACAGTTAGATGCTGATGACTCCCAAATCTATAACTTCAGCTCTCATCTCCATAAGCTCTTTTATCCAACTGCCTCCTCAACAAGTCCGCTTGGATGTTCATTGGCATCAAACAGAATTCATGACTTTCCACTACAGATCAGTCTTCCTTGTAAACACAAACGACACCACTGTTCTCCCAGCTGTTCATCATTCTCTTTTCCTCACACTCTACATCAGTCCATCAGCAGGACCAATTCTAAAACAGAGCCCAACTCAGTTCACTTCTCACTTATGATTATATTACCTACAGACCTCTGTTTCTTTAAGAATGAAAAGAAATTGGTTACAGATGTTGACAGAAATAGCATTTATACACATGGCAAGACTGACTGAAAGTGTATACAGAGAACCAGCAAAGATGATTGCTTAGAAGTACCTTACATGCAATCATAGAAGAGAACTAAGAGGCTGAGAGAAAAGGATAAAAGAAGCTATGACAGAATAAAAGAGTCCATTTAGAAGCAACTGCACTCCATAAATCTATATACTACCTCATCGACCTTTACCATTTGTGTGACTGAATCTTCCATTACGAGAAAAAGAATAATATGGGAGAAAAAAAATTTGGCAAACATATTTGTTTTTATTTCAATAGCATCTTCAAATAATAGGTGCTATGAAAAATGGAATATGAATTTAAAAACTAAAAGAGAGACATATGAACAGTTATTAAGTTACTACATACTGTACAGAGATCCTTATATTGCAGCTTTTGGAATTTTGTATCTGTGTTTCCTGAACATAGTTCCACATAACCAAGAACAACTTGAAACACAGTATTATGAATGGCTTGAGTGAAGTGCATGTGAAGTTGATCCATTGCTGTCTATGGAAAGAAAAAAAATACAACATAATTTCATGTTATTAAAATAAATAAATTTCAATGGATGTGAAAAACATAAGAAAAAATCTTTACCAATTATAAATAAGGCACAAAGATCACTATTTTTCATAAAATTATCATTGTACTGTTATTTGCAAAGAACCCTTCATATAACCATAACATCATATCCCTAAAGATAAATATGAATCGTGAACACTGCTCTGTTGCTTTGTATTTATGATTGGTACCCATCCTGCTCTTTCTCAGAAATGTCAGGCATAATCACACCTTCGGATCCGCTCTGTCTCCATTCTCTTTTATTGTTCAGGATGCTTCTCGATGGTCACAGTCTCCAAGAACCATTTCCTGATTATCCTACATAAATCAGTACTTTGCATGACTCTATCCAGTTACCCTGATATCTGTTTCTTTATAGCACTTATTACAAGCCAACAACCTATTTCCTTCACTAGAAGATAAGACACATGAGGGCTCATATAGAGGTGCCTGGAGCAATGCACACTGAGGTACTAATATTGAACAAGTAAGAGAATTAGCCTAACGGGGAAAATTAGAAATTATAATTTCTGTATTTTCATGGGTCTTTAAATATGTCCCTCAAAATTACCAAGTGTCTACCTTCTTGTAATTTTTTCTAGGTAGTCTAAGACACACAAATTAAGTACAGTAAACAATTAAATTCTTTTATCCAGATTTTAAAATGTAAACAGAGTTTAAGTGGCTTGGTAAATTCTTAGATCTCCTTCTAAGGCAAGAGATCATTAAAAGGAAGAAAACATTTACATCTATCATATTTAGCTGTTTTATAGATAAATGTATAATCCTGTACATGGAGAAGATACAATTAACATTCAAACAATGACGCCCTTTGCAAATTTTTCAAGGAAGCCCTTGAGCAGTATGTGAAGCCATGCACTGTGGGAGTAAGTGAGAACATTTGGAGAATAAAAGAATCCTTGGAAAAATCTGATAAATCAGGGGCACCTGGATGGCTCAGTCAGTTAAGCATCTGACTCTTGATTTCGGCTCAGGTCATGATCTCACGGTTTGCTGTTTGCCCCGCATCGGGGTCTGCGCTTGGGATTCTCTCTCTCCCTCTCTCTCTGCCCCTTCCCCACTCATACTCTCTCATTCTCTCTCTCAAAATAAATAAATAAGCATTAAAAAAAAAAGAGAAAAATCTGATAAATGAAATGGACCTATCTTACAGGTAAACGTACACAAAAATTTACATACCACTTTGAGTGAAACATGCTGGCCCGTCTAGGAACCATGAAGCTCCAAATTAAGAAGTTATCAATCAGGACCCAGAGCTGAGGTACAAGACTAAACATCCTCTCCAAATGAATTATTTTATAATACACTTAAAAAAAAAAAACCTACAGAAAATTGGGAAAATATTAAACCTGACAAACACTTCATAGTTCAAAACAAACTTCTGTAAAGTTATATCCAAACACTCTGAGCCTATGTGAACCTATGTTAATATGGCATAAAAATTTACTTTGTTAAATGAAACTTTTTAAAGACACTCTACGTTAGTAAATATATTCAGATTTGAACAATCATAAAGACCAACAGATTCCTGATTAAGAAAAAGGTAAATATTCTTTGAAAACTAACCTGTGTTTTTCCAAGAAGTCGATAAGCTTGCTGAACCTTAGTGTAATGGTTAATGTCGAAATTCTTGCATATTTTGGAAAGAGCTACATCCAACTGCTCCTATGGAATTAAAAGAGGAGGTAAGAGGCAGTTAAGGAATTATATTTTCAAGGCAATGAGAGGTATTGATATCAATTTCTCACTTTTAATTAATATCTAAAGACATTTACTATCTTACTAGATTTAACAGTCAAAAACAAATTTTTTTTAAATGTTTTTGATTTTTGAGAGAGAGAGAAACAGAATACGGATGGGGAAAGGGCAGAGAGAAAGGGAGACACAGAATCTGAAGCAGGTTGCAGGCTCTGAGCTGTCAGCACAGAGCCCAACGTGGGGCTCGAACCCAAGAACCATGAGATCACAACCTGAGCTGAAATAAGACACTCAACTGACTGAGCCAACCAGGCACCCCTAAGATGTTCTTTGTTCTTTAATTTTTTCTTAATGTTTATTTATTTTTGAGAGAGACAGAGCCCGAGCAGGGGAGGGACAGACTGAGAAGGAGACAGAGAACCTAAAGCAGGCTCCAGACTCTGAGGTGTCAGCACAGAGCCTGGCGTGGGGCTCTAACCCACAAATTGCAGGATCACGACCTGAGCCGAAGTCAGATGTTCAACTGCCTGAGCCACCCAGGTGCCCCAACTAAGATGTTACTAACATGTGAGTATCTAAAGACCCATGCCTAGTGTTTCAAGGGACACCAAATCAGTATAACGTTACTAAAGACACTTTATTTTTTATTTTTACTTTGTTTCCTCAAGCAATTACTAAAATCTTACAATTGTATCGACTGAATTTATAAGACTATTAAAAAATAATAAAACAGTCCTATATAATCACTAAAAAGTAATTCTCAAAAAACTACATTGACCTTATAAGCACATACCTCAAGGTATATCTAAACGCACCAACTTTGTTTAAGGGTTTCTATTTCAGTGATTTCACTGTAACATAATGATTCTCTATATAAGTACAGAATAATGATATATGTTGTGAGTGAAGAAATACTGAGCTTTCAAAAGGAAGTTTTCAATATTCAAATGATTGTCTACTTAAGGGATTTTCAAAGCATTACCTTTATGTTTATCAAATAAACTGTCATTCTTATAATTAGTAAATGATTGGATTTATGATGAAAAACTACTTTCAAAAAAGGTCATTTCAAAGTCCAGCCTCAATTTTTATAAGCACTCTCAACAGGAAAACAGCAAAATAAAATACCAGAAAAAAAATAATTCTAATTACATTTATTAAAACAAATACCCTGCTTTGCAATGCCTGCCAAAGAAAGAGATGAACTCTGAATGAATGTAGGAAGAAAAGCAAGACTTCATGCTTACAATGACGTATCTTTTCCTTTCCATTTCTACATTTTTGATGAACTTTTTGAAGTATTAGAAGGTTTAGAAATTTAGGAGGGTTTATCGGGCAAGATTATTCTTAATGTAAGTTAGCTCACTGAACTAAAAAAGTTAATATTAAAAAAATAATTAATACATGTAAATATTTTGCCTGTAATTTACATATCTATAACTAATAGTTTGGGAATCTTTCTGGATTATGGTGTTTTCAGATACAAAATACCATTTTTAGATCCCAAAACTCCAAAAGCATTATTGAGTTTACAAGAAGACTAACAGTAACCTGACCATGCACAGATATGCCAAATAAAAACAATAAGCAAAGTGTTGTTATCTAGAATACTGGTAATAACACAAAAGTCAAAACATAAGATACATATGTACTATTCAAAAACCTCTGAAAAGAAAAAAACATTATAATTTAATGATGTAATCCTTCTTACCTCAATTTGTTCTAAAGTATCTTGAAGCTTTGAATTCAATTCACTATTAAATAAAACAGAGTTAGATGTCACTGTCTATCTTTAAAAGAGACAAACTAAGTACTAAATATATACTAGCTGAATCAATAATTCATAAATTCACAGATTAATGATAAGAGCACTAAGTTATGCTGATTCTACAGACAGTGCAATAAAGCAAGGAAAACAAAAGGATAATAATTAGAAAAGAATAAATAAAAGAGTCATTACTAGCAGCAACAGAATTGTATAGGGATATACTCCCAAAGAATCTGTAGATAAAACCAAGAATTTAAGAGTTCACAATTGATAGCAAGTTTCCAAGATTAAAAAGTATATCGATAAAAAGTAAAATTTCAAAAGGAAAATCAATTTCTATATATTAGGAACAAAGAATTAGATAACCAAAATTTTTAAAATGCCATTTCAAAAAACCAAATACCTCAGAATAAATCTAATAAAAAATATGTAATACAAAACTGAGTTAAAATAAAGAAGACTTAAATACATGAAGATATATACCATGTAAGAAAACTATAACCTTTGATATAGTTAAGATATCAGTTCTCACTAAAATGATCTAGAATACCTGAAATTTTAATCAAAACTCCGGCACGTTTTGTGTGTGTGTGTGTGTGTGTGTGTGTGTGTGTGTACGTGTAATGGAAACTGTCAAGCTGCTTCTAAAATTTATGCAGAAACTCAAATAGTTATGAATAGTCAGGAATATCTTGAAGAACAATGTTGAAAGACATATACTAAAATATATAAAGGTTATAAAATCACAGCAGTAAGAGAGTGTGGTACAAACAGAAGAACATAAGGGGCAAAAGGCTTGAAGAGATACACGACAAAGTAGATAACTGGCCAATAAACATATAATAGGCATCTCAAGTAGGCATTCAGGAAATGCAAATTACAGCTACAATAAGACTCATAACAAACAACCACAATGGCTAAAAATATTTTTTAAAGATTAAAAAATGATACCAACAAATGTTGGCAAAGATGCAGAACAAGTGGAACACTCAGTTCAATGTTGGAGGAATGGGAAATTGATACAACCTCTTCGAAAAACTGTAACACGTCCACTCAAGAAAAACTTACTCTATATTCCAGGAGTCCTAGATACATATCTTACAGAAATGCATGTATAACCCTTGCAGCATTACTAGTAACAAGTAAAACTTAAAGCAACACAATGTCTATGAACAATTAAATGGATAAAGTGCGATGTATTTATATGATGACATACTATAGCAATGAAAAAATGTTATCACGTGAATCTCAAAAACATATTGGACAAAAGAAGTCCACTATATAGAAATCACTATAAGATTCCATTTATATATATATATATATATATAAAGCTCAAAACAGGCAAAACTAACTTTAATGACAGAAGCTAGAATTGTGGTTACCTTGGGAGAATAATCACAGTGATTAGGCAAGAAGGAAGTTTCTAGGGTAACAGTTTCTGGGACATAATTATATAACTATGTTCACTTTGTAAGAATTTATCTAGTTATACACTTAGGTTATGTGATTGAATTTGATCTTGTTCCCTTTAATTCCCCCTGAGTTAAAAAAATTAAAAACCAGAACTGAAATTATTTGAATTATAATATCTCATTACTAAAAAGGATCTACGATATCTAACAAAATAAATACAATCATAGAGAAAGTATTTTAACAAAAAAAAGTTAAGGCAAACTAAAATAAAACAGAGCAAGTGAAAGGTACAATTTAGTACACAAAAATTATACAAGGTATCTTTTTTGAAATTTTTTTAAATGTTTGTTTATTTTTGAGAGACAGAGAGAGCTTTAGCAGGGAAAGCGCAGAAAGAGAGGGAGACAGAATCCGAAGCAGGCTAACAGCCCAGAGCCCGATGTGGGGCTCAAACTTAAGAACGCGAGATCATGACCTGAGCCGAAGTCAGATACCACTTAACCAACTGAGCCACCCAGGTGCCCATATACAAGGTATTTTTACAACTGTTATCTGTTCATAAACATGACTCTCAAAGTCCTACCAGCCAAAACAAAGAGGGAGGGTCCAAGTCCATAGTTCGGTGTCCATAATATCAAAAATACCAGTACTCAAGGGAAAAACAAAATAAAAAACCCAAAGAAACAAAAATTACTTCTGTTGGCATTTAAGTTCTAAGAGAAAATTTTACCAGAATCCTAATAAAGGAAACAATGACATTTTATCTCCTAAGGCACAACACTCTTTGCAATAGCCTTACGGAATATATAATAATAGATTCATAGATTACATGCATTCACTTCGTACTAAGCTTTTTAATGCAAGCTGAGAAAATAACACCAGAATGATGATTTATACGTAGATACAGATACAGATACATAGATATAAAGCAATTTGTCAGAATAGTAAAACCCATAATAGTAAAACCCATTTTTGATGGTCTCAGGGATAAATGTCTAAACATATGGAGGAATTAGACAATTTTCTACTTTTGATTAAAGTCAAGAATTAGAGATTACTTTGGTGAAACCTGTGAATGAGCAATACTACACACTTTGACAATCAACAATGCAGGACTGATGGATACCTTACCAGAAAAAAATAAGGTCTCTAACAAGGATTTATGCCTGAAAAATACCCATAGCCACAAACACGGGTTAAGGGAATATTTGTAGGCAAGAATAAGATTTTCCTTTAAAAAAAAAAAAAAAAGAAAGAAAGAAAAAAGAAAAAAAAGATTCTGGGACAATTTCTGTCCAAAGAACAGTAAGTGAATGAATGAATGAATGAATGAATGAAAATGAGACTTTAAGGCCCCAAAACAACACTCTAAAAATGGCAGTCATTATAAGTACCTTAGCACTTAGAAAGAATTAAAGTTTCTCAGGTGTACTGCCCCATCCCCTGACCTGGTCAGGTGAGTATCTTCTCAAGTTGTTCTTTTGAACATATTCGAAACGTATATTCTCGAGTATATTCCTCGACTTGTTCTTTCTCCCATGTTCTCTCTCTTTTGATTCAGATCATCACCACCCATTCAATCCAAGCTGGAAATCTACGTGCCCTACGTGTCATCTTTAATTCTCCCCTCGCTTCATATGTAACGGGTAATCAAATCCTGACAATTCTCCCATTTTAGTATTTCTCATATCCATCTATCCTTTTCTTTCTCAATTATGTGCCCTAACTCAAGAATTATCACCTTTTGCTTGAATTATCTTAATAGTCTCTCAATGAACCTCTGCACACGATACCCTACACCCGCCCTTCAATTCATCATCCATTTATTTGACAAACACCATCAACCAACTGCATACCAAACATTATACAACATCCTCCCAAAAGCTCTCAGGGATACCTCTGAGCGGGGGTCTTAGTGTCAGACTGGATTTGGTCAGTATTCTCTTTGATCTGGCAGACACAGGTTTTCAAATAGCTGATACATGAAAGGCTTCAGACGCGGCGTGACCAGTCCTGTGGGCCTGACCATCTCCTGCTGTCTTACATCTGACAGCTTCACGTATGTTACCAATGGGAATCTGCAGCTCCTAATTAAAGCAGAACTTAATTCATATTAACTCACAGTGGCTCTCCATTTAACCAAAGATAAAGCCCCAAATTGATATGGCATGTAAGATTCTCAACAAGGACATGAAAAATTAACTTCCCCCCACTTTTCAGTGCCTACATTTCAGGCACCTGTACTATGTGCAATTCCCCTAGTAAGCCTGAGACTTTCACACCGTCTGTTCTGGTTGTATACAACATTCATAAGAAACAGAACATACATTCTCCTTTTCTCACTCACGAATGTCCATCTGTCTTTCCAGGCCCATCTAAATGACATCTTTTCCAGGAAGTCTTCCCCTGCTGACTGTTCCCTCAGTTTCACAATGCTCTGTTTCCAACGTACTGAATGATTGAAACGAATATCCGTGACTGTTTCCCTTAGCAAAGACTGTGGCTTATTCTCCAGGAATCTCTAGGAGTAACTAAACTCACAGCCTGACTCACTGCTGAGTCAAATTTGCAATTCAAACATAAATAGTAAAGTTTCCCCAACATTCCTTTAGCCTCTATTTTCTATCTCAATAAATAAAACTACAGAGATAGAAAACAAGAAAGGAGATTGTTTCAGAAGAAAAAGAACTGCACTAAAGTCTGGTTCTACAGGTGCCTCAGGAAGAGGAAAAGAGAGAGAAGCAGAACTAAAGCAGTTCTACTCCTCTATCATACAGAGCTCAGAAGTTCACCTACGGTTGAAGAGAGAGACACAGTAATAGAGAGGCAAGAATACCTGGAATAGGAAGTAGGTTAGAGCTGGTTAACATATTCGCACAGGGAGTGTTTTGAGTTTGGGAGAAAAAGAAATATATCTAAACTCATTCATAGTTGAGAGTAATGACTTCTTCAACTCCTCAACTGAAAAAAATGGGCTTTTGTATTTATGAAATTATCCTAAAACTGGATGGTTTTAGTGCTTCTATTACTTATGGTAAAAATGACTCTATATTCTAGGTATTAAGAGTTAATGTAAATAGCATGTATATGATTTTAAGTAGAAAATATTTAAATGAAACATTTTGGCTTTAAAATACTTTCAAAATCTACAACTGCATTTTGACAACAATTTGCTATTAATTGAAAATACATATATAAAAAGTAGATAATCAAGGAGTGTATATATTAACTGTACAGCCTTCAAGGAAACCTTTAGCCATCATTTAGAATCAGGAATTCATGTCATTTTGTCGATTAATGAAAGTATGTTAAAAGGATCTATTCATAAACATTTGGATAAATAAAAGGTACATTATGGTCAAAAGAATTACCAGTTCTAAGATGGAAGGCTAAAAGCTATTAAAGACTATTTGCAAGCTGAATAGAATGAATCAAACAATTTTATGGGGGGCGGATAACATCACTACAGAAGATACTAAACATAACATACCTATAAATAACTAGCTAATATTGTTCTTTTAAACAGCTGATCTAGGATATATACACACATAAAACAAGTCCTGAAAAGGCCACATATAAATCAAAATTGTGTACAAGTCTGACCACATAGAGAGTCAACATGGCACAGAAGTAATTAGCATCTTAATGATCTTTCCCTGGTCTGTTATTAATGAACCACATGATTTAAGTCAAATCTCTCGATATCCCTGGAAATCAGTTTCCTATACAAAAGTGTGCTAGATCTTAAGCGTTGCTTCCTGCTCTAAAGTTTCAAGATTCTATTATATGCTAAATACCAGTTACCTAATTACTACGTCTTGGTGTATGATTTGGTAGGGTGGGAAAACTTTAAAATCAGCTAAAGCAAAAACTTCCAAGTTTTACTATATGTCCACTGACCCTGCATATTCCAGGTATTTAGATCAGAGATCTATTCCAGTGGTTTCAATTTACTCATAGCTAGCAGGGAGTTTGCTAACATACTGCAGAGAAAGCGTGACTTTCAAACACTTTGAAGCTAAACCAACCACAGTGAGATACCAGGAAGTGTCCACATGGTCCTTCAAACCATGAACAGACTGTAAAAGAACTAAGATCACTTTGAATCTGCCCAGATCTCTGTCCTCACTCTGCTCAGAAATCTGAGTCCACTACGAATACTACAGATGTTCAAAACATCTTTAAACTTTATAAATTATAATTCTAGAGCAGAGAACAGGCCCATGAGCCAAATCTAGCCAGGAGCCTTTGTTTCTAAATAAAGTTTTATTGGAACACAGCCTCAGGAACTTGTTTACATACTGTCTATGGCTGCTTTCAGGCCACAAGGGCAGAGCTGAACAGTTGCAACTGAAACCAACCGGACAGCCTACAAAGCTTAAAATATTATCTGGCTCCTTAAAGACAAAGCTTGCCCACCCTGTGCTAAAGTTCAGCAGACCTTTCAGTTGGTCAGTTAATCAAAGTTAAAACGGGAATATTTATATGTATGCATATGTATGCGTGTGTATGCGTGTGTGTCTGTTTACATGTATATTGAATGTTTTAACTAAAACTGTATAACTGCAATTCATTTACCACCTTCTGATTTAGAGCCAAAATCTTTTCTCTTGAACAGAGTTTTAACTTCTTAGTCTTACATGAGCCAAATCACAAATAAATTGTCCATAATTTCAAGTTTCAGTTTTTCTATGATGAGGTAGGAACTTAAAGACAAATGCAAAACAATCGAAAGGCCCAATCACATTTAGTTACTTTATATCCCCCAATTTTTAACAATGTGTTTTGTTTTTCCAACCCATTTAACTTACTTTCAAAAACCTGCTTCGTTTCATTTGTTTATTTACTTAAACAACATAAATAAGGTAACGAATACCACTGGTAGAAACAGGTTTAGGAAAAAAAATACAATTAACTCAGCTATCGGAGCAGATTAATAAACGTCACCCTCCGAGCCATGAGCGTTGCCACCCAGAACAGTTCGTACACTACTAGACTCTGTAATAATGTAGTAGTGGTTAAGAGCAACAGGCTCTGGGTCCCAAGAGACCAGAAGTTTAAATCCTGGCTCTGTCGCTTATTTTACAAAGCATCAATTTCCTCATCTATAAAATAGAGACAATAATAATACCTCTGTGGAATATTTTGTCAATACCAAGGAAGGAAAGGTACGGAAAATGATTAGTACAGTGCTTGACACACAGAAAAGTCCAAAAAATGTTTAAATATTATCACAACCACCATCACTATCATCACTATCATGATTCAATTTTTGAAAGCTAAAAAAAAGAAAAAGCTTTAGCAGGAAAACCTTACACAATCTAATTTAGAATTACTGTACAGACGATGCTGTCAAAGCTGACAGTGCCTAGCTTCTACTCACACTCGTATAGATGTAAATATTTCCATTCTTGCAGGGGTATAAGACAGTAAGCTATTCACAGCATGAACATTTCTGATGGTCTTTTGTTTACGTACTCTATGCTCTTAACTGGCATATTATCCCACAGTCCTGTCTGTTAACTGCCTGTTATTATAAGCTCCTAGAGAACAAACACATTTCAAAAGCTCCTCGTAAAACAAGTAACATAGCATCTCATGCAGATAGGATTAAATAATACTTCCCTCTTGTCTCACCATTTAGGAGTAAAGAGTCTGAAAGAGCTGACTTTTTCTAGACAACTAGTATAAAATTTTAGAACACTGAATAAAAAGAAAAATCCTTAAAATGTCTAAAAACCAGAAGAAAGACACTATTCATGAGAATGAGAATAGCATCTGACCCTGTCCTACAAACAGAAGGCTAATGGATAACTGAGCAATGGGTTCTATTTTCTAAGAAAAAAAATTACTTTTCTTTCAATCATGGGTATGGACTAAGTTAACATCACTTCAAAATCTGAAAATGTATTGCCCATGTATCCCATAAAAAAAAAAAATCTCAAAAAGGTAACTGTAACAAAACAAGACAAAGGAAAACATACAAAAAAGGAAATATTACAGTTGATTAGGACCTTAAAAGGGTGAAAAATGTTCAACAAATTAAAAAAAAAACACTAATGGACTTCTATTTTCAGAGACAAAAAATGACTCTTTAAATCAATCTAATCACTCTACTTAGTTCTGCAGATAACAATATTTATATAATCATAATACAAGAAATACAATTTCTATTAGGTTCATTTATTTGGAAGTAACCTACCGAAAAAACACAGAAGATTTAATTATAGCTACAAAAATATATGTAAATGTTATAAACTTGACGAATAAAAATAACAGTTTCACTAACAAAACCTGTAAGATGGAGAAGAGAATTAAAAGGAAGTATACCAAATCCTTATATTTTACTGGTATTTTACTATGAGAAGTAAACAGAGAATCAACAACTATCTACAATGATGATCATGAAAAAGATATTTTGACATGGTATTTTAAGTTACAATGAAATCTACTGGGAAAAAAACTAATAAGCTGTGAAAGTGGTTTACTCCAGGGAGTATGAAAGAGAATGGTGGGTAGGGAAGACAGAAACAGTTTACCTTTTGTTTAAGACACTCTGGTTTCATTTTTTTTTTTAATGTTTATTTTTGAGAGACAGAGAGACAGAGCACGACTGGGGGAGAGGCAGAGGGAGAGGGCGGCACAGAATCTGAAGCAGGCTTCAGACCCTGAGCCGTCAGCAAAGAGCAGATGCAGGGCTCGAACTCAGGAACCTTGAGATCGTGACCTGAGCCGAATATGGATGCTTAACCGACTGAGCCACCCATGTGCCCCCCCAAGAGGTTTCTGTTTAAATATTATGTTTTGCCATTAGATTTTACTTTTCATTATTTCAAAATGGCGCAGCATGGGGGAGGGAGAGAGGGGAGACAGAGGAGACAGAGGAGAGCCCAATCAGGAGTACGGGCAGTTATGAGAATAGCATGCTATCCATTACTTGGCCCAAGCTGACCGAACAACTAGGACTCCAGATCTACTCATGGGTCTCACTAGCTGGCCTAGTGATCTAGCAGAAATACTGACTGTTCAAACACTACCCCAGCCAGAGTTCCTAGGTCCCCGTGCCTGAACCTAGACAAAGACAGAGCATGACTTCTTGCTAGAAAGGAATCAAGGGTAACACGGGAAGCACAGTCTCTACACAATTGCTGTATTTGTACCCAAAAGCTGTGTTCATTATTCTATGATTTATTTAAAGGAGTTCTACAACCTACAATTTTCATTCAACTGCCAAGTTCGTATTCTGAAGGGGGGGAAGGGTATTCCGAAGATTATGAGAAGTTAAATACATGTGTCTATGCTACAGTACTCAACGAAGATATTCTAGTTCTGATGGTATACAAACTTTTCAATGCATAATCCACAATGCTCTCAGATTCCCTCAAGTAGTTGCATTCAAATGAAATAAAAATCACTAAAGCAGTTTTGACTTTTAAAAATAACTTTTCTTGAAACTAATTCAGATAAATTTCAAGTGAAAAAGAAGTTAAAAGCTTCATTCGCAGACATATTTTAACATAAACACATTCTGATTCCCATTCCCAGTAAATCCCAACTATATGATTCTGTCGATCAACTCAAGAAATGTCAAATAATGTAAAAATGTTCCCTGTCAGTTATAAAAGTGAACACAACTGGTGCTACAGTATCTTTTATTAAAGATGCTGAAACACACGGTATCTAAAGGAAAATACAAGGTACTGAAGGGGTATAAGTTTTCTTCCAGTTTTCAATCTACTGGGTACATCGTATTACTTGGTACTTTATGTATTAAACTACACAGTCACATAACCTGAGACAGTACAGTGAAGGGCTCTTTATACAGAAGCAATTACATGAATTCTGTTCTTCTTGCTTTCAGAATCATAAGAGTTAGCCTTCAGTTGCCCTATGTAATCTACTCCCCTAAGACCACAGGGTCTCTGCCATCTACCAAAAATCTTATTTCCAATAAAAGAGCAATGTGACTAGCAAAGAAAAGAGGAACATACACTCCACCTCCAAAAAAATTAAGAAGTGGACAAGTAGGTACATTGTGCACATGAACCTGCCTAACTGTATTTTTTAAAAAACTATACCAGAGTCCAGAAATGTTCTGCATCACAGGTGGTTCTCTTCCGGACACTTCTAAAGAGAATGCACTTCATGATTCTCTAGTCATCGACAGAAATGAAAATAAATTTAAATGTTAAAGAAAATGAGAGTATAAACAGTTGGAAACTAGTTACTATTCCTATGATTACTAGAATGTCAAATGATTTTTCACTCGGATTCACTCAGGTATAAGCAAAGATTAAGATTAAATCTTGCCTTTGGTTAAATTCCACAGCTCCAGATAAATTAAATGAATTTTTAAGTGTTGATCAATCATGTCTGAACAGTCCTAACCAGATGGCTCAAGAACAGGTTCAGTACTGTATCTAGAAGACCAGAGGAGGGGCGCCTGGGTGGCTCAGTCAGGTGAGTGTCCAACTCTGGCTCAGGTCATGATCTCAGGGTTTGTGGGTTCAAGTCCCACATCGGGTTCTCTGCTGTCAGTGCAGAGCCTGCTTTAGATCCTCTGTCCCCCTCTCTCTCTGTCCCTTCCCCAGCTTGCACTCTCTCCCTCAAAAACAATAAAACTAAAGAAAAAATTAAGAAGATAAAATAATAAAATAAAATAGCCAGAGGGAAAAGAACAAGAGAAAGGAAAATAAATGCACAGAATAAAAAGTGTGCATCTAATTAATAAAAGTTAGAATAAAATTCCTTTCATTTTTGTGGACTCCACCTATCCCACACATCTACTAACTCTATCACTATATTCCATACCACACTATCTACCAGAAGTGAACAAACTTCTCATGTTCTCCCAACTAGGAACAAAAGTGTGAAACAAGAGGTAAAGGGAAAAGGGGACTGGGTTAAGCAGGATGAATGGTGGTTGGCAAAACAAATAGCACTGGTGTGTGGCGAAGAAGAATTCTGGTGGAGGGGCCGACATCACTACCAAACTATTCTAACCAATAGCTAAGCTCTCTGAGCCACCCTGACATTGTCACCAAATCACTAAGATAAAAACACAGCTCTAACAGATTTCCTGGGAAAACTAAGGTAAAATTAATTCCTTGGGACATTTTAATATATTTGTGCATATATTTTTACCTACTTTTAGAGAGTAAGACAAACTTTTCTTATTATTACATGCACAATTCACATGTGTAAACACAGCATGCTTCTTATATAAGGTACTCCCTAAAATAAAATAATTATTACTTTAAATCACCATTCTAGATCTTTTCAATTCCAACCTTTTTACCAGGCCACATAACTGCAGTCACACCTCCTCCATCTATCACTATATACCTTAATGAGAAAGAACTTAGAAGTCACGTCATGCTAACTTTAAAAAGCCCAAATAAAACTTCTTTAAAAAACATTTTGTATGTTAACTTTCATCGAGTAAGAAAATTACTTTAGCAGAGCTAAAATTTTTCATTATTGAAGAAAACAGAGTGCCAACACATGTCACCTGCTACCTCAATTTCCTGCCACCAAGTTTCCTATTATAATAGATGGCGACCTTTTAAAAGTCTATCTACTATAAAATACCTACAACACCTTCACATATTATGTTCTCTATTTTATTTTCAACCTCTCGTTTCCCCATAGATTTTGAGATATTCAGGTTCCCCCCTCAATTACACATCTCCCCTCTTTATCAAATTTCCTCATCCTATACTTCTAGTTCAAGTAAATCTGTCCCAACAAAATCAGCTATGATTTCTTTGTTGCTATAAATCCAATAGATATTTTCAATCCTCATTTTGCTTGTTAACTTTGCAACAGAGACTTTGTTATCCTCAGAATGTACTACCTACAACCCTCGTACCTTGTCTTAGCTAACTCCCACGCCCCTCCTCTAGATTCCCCTTAGTCTTGACCTCTAAAGAGAGTTTGATCTCAATGCTTCCCCTGTATGTTCCACTCCCATCTCCCTAAGGCCTCATCCCACTATGCCTTCTTCAGTCCAAGCCCTGCTTGATAGATTACCTAGATTATCTAGAAAATCAGGGATTATCCTGATTACGTTATGTGCGATTCATCACTATTCAGGCAATTCCAAAGCAGAGCACCTGACATATAATAAACAGTAATGTATAACTGCCGGAATTATGTCCGCCCAATCATATGTAAGCTGTTCTCACTATAACTGATCACCACAAAACAAGCTAAACGTGTACTGTGTTTCTTCGAGAGCCAGAAGGCCTTTGTCAGACATTTTCAAATACATTCAACAAAGCAGAGCTAACTCTCTATTCACTCAATTTAAATTTTAAAAATCTAAATAGCATGATCAAGTTTTTAATAGTGACAGTTAATCCGTGTTGCAATGGATAAAAACAAAATATCACTGTAACTACCCAACTACTCATTTTCTAATCAAATAAAAAGTGTGTTGCTTCAGTATGCATGATCCCAAAGAAAAAAATCCAATAAATATTTAAGTAGCATCTCTAGCAGGGAAATAGCTAGCTCTTATCCCACATCCCACAGAGACTGATGATGTGGGAGTATATTAAAGGAAAAAATTTAATTAAAGCTGCATTAATATTTTCATCTACCATAAAATCCTTTTATTTTTCAGATACTAACAATCAAAATCTACAACATCGATGCATCATGCTCACTGACTGCCAGAATTTCCATACAGGAGAGACCGAGGGGCTATATATTCTAGGAAGGGTATGAATTTAATTTGAAACTGGGTTTGCTGGCAAGCGCACTATTTTACTTAGAATGTATGTTTACTTGTGACGGTTTTAGAGGAATGATGGAAACTACACCTGGGGATTGAGCCTCCCCAAGGGACTTCCACCAGCAACGCAAAACCTTCATTGTAAGCAGACCGAAATCCATTAATAAAGCAGAACTAATAGCAAAGGCTGCAACTGCCATGTTTACATTGTACACTTTATAAATAACTCAACAAAAGATGTAACACCTTAAATACATAATCACTTAAATATGACAAAGATGATTATTACATAAAATTAAAACACATTTAAGTTTTCCAAAATAATTCTTATCAGGATGAGCCAAACACTTGAACCATCTGGATCTGAAAAACAAACTATGGTAACACTCTCAATATTTATAAGCCGGGAAAAGTTAAGGAGGAAAAATTCCCAAGAGATGCAAGAGAAACGTAAACGGATACATTATTCTTCTCTTCTACTCCACACATTGGAAATAAAATGAAAAAAAAAAAAGAGTTTCAGTGAAGTGGCAAGAAAGGGTAGGATTAAAAAGTATCTGATCTTCCCACCTTAAGAATTATTATTTATAATTTAATTGTACTGCCCATTTATGAACAAGAATGTTAAACTAACCCATAGCGTTAAATGTTAATTTTCAATGTTTGTTAACATTGCATGTTACACAGCTCCAGTGTTAAACACTGACACTAAAGTCAGCTTTAAAATTTTTACATTACCTTACCTTATGCAACTATAATGTTTAAAAGTGCTGGCAGCTTTCTGACATTCCAGGCACAACTGGATAGCTCCTGGATAGTCTTCCTCCTTAAGATAACAACAGAAGTCATTAGACAGGAAATATTTTTCATAAAGCACCTGAAGAACAACTAATCTCTGTTTACACTCTATCCAAAAGCTGGAGAACCAGAAAAATTTAATTTCTCTTAAATAAGGATTAGAATACCAATGATAGATAAATAATAAAATATAAAAAGACAACTAGCTCTAAGCCTAAAATACATGTGTAGACAAAATATTCTGTTCCCTTATATACACAGTAACAGCCCTCTAAGACCATGACATGTGGATAAAGTCTATATAGAATAATAAGTCGCTTCACAGGGATGGTGTTCTTTAACTGTTAACACATCTTCTTTCAGTAATGTTTACATAAAATGTTCCAAAACACTATGAATTCCATTTGTAATCAACATTCAACTGTTCTGCCACCAAGAAATCAATAAATATTTTAAAACAAAGCTAGAAAAAAGTGAAATATTCATTAATAGCCTTGGAATGTTCTTATTGCCTAAATAGTAATCTAATGCCTAATGAAATTTTCTTTTTTTTTTAATTATTTTTAAGGTTTATTTATTTTTGAGTGAGAGAGACAGACAGAGCATGAGCAAGGGAAGGGCAGAGAGAGAAGGAGACACAGAACCTGAAGCAGGCTTCAAGCTCTGAGCTATCAGCACAGAGTCCGACGTGGGGCTCAAACTCACGAACCACAAGATTGTGACCTGAGCCGAGTCTGACGCTCAACCGACCAAGTCACCCAAGCACCCCCCAAATGAAATTTTCATATGCATTTCCCAATTCAAAGTTTAGAAGTCACACAGTGATTACTGATGGCTCACTCAGAAAACCGATAAATATATGATACCAAACATAACTCAAATATGATATATTCCTTAAATCACTACTATATGTTTGATACAAAAGATAACTGTATTACTATTTGGATGACTGAAGTTAACATTCCCACATTGCTACAAAGTAAACATTTTCCCAAATAAATTTTTCTAAATGAAATATGTCAATAGAAAAATGCTCTTGAGCAAGTAAATTTACGTGTCTAAAAATGTTCTTTACACCTTATAGCAACTTGAAAAAAATGTACATCTGAATGTTTTACACTATAATTTTTCTACTTAATATTATCATCACCAAATTTTCAAATTTTGTTTACTTACCTCTAGCATTTCACTTAAGCGCACATCTGTTCTTTGCTGAAGAAAAACAAAAATCAAAGGTTAAATCTGTTTCAATCATAAAATTAAGTTTTAATTTTTAAATAGTAACCTGTATATACCAATGTTTTTATAGTTCTCAGAGATTTCAGAAGTCCAATCAGCAACTGACGTTTCCTTTGATTTGCAAGAAGGCCTAAACTAGCTTGAGTAAAACCTTCCTTGGCAATGTTCAAGTGTCTGCAAAAGTGAAGAATAGTTATATTTTTCTATCATAATAAGAGTACTATTCACACAGAAAAATTAGGCAACTGATGAGGTAGTATCCTTGATTACTCTTAAAATAAGGGATTATGACTACTATTTGACAAATTTATTCAATAGCTCAATCTAAACCAGAATTACTCAAAGCATGGTGGGTGGACTGGTGCCAATCCTCAAATTCTTAATTGATCCATCACAAGAAAAGTACAGAAATTGAGAGTAAATATTAAAAAATGACTTAGAGCAAAAATTGATATAATAATTTTGTTTGATGAATTAATAATAGAAAAATTGACACTACATTTTGTATCTTTGTTTTTTTTTATTTTCTTAGAATTTTGCTTTCATTGCATAGTCTATAATAAGTTGGAAATTTAAAAAGAAAAAAAATACGGACCCTTATTTGTGAAGCACTAACCTAAGCAATATAAAAACAGTAGTATGTTAAAGCCATAAGACTTACAGACATTTCATTTCACACATACCTTCTTAGTGCAGTTTTTAGATCATAATATATGTCCGATTAATGAAGGATATTCTAAAAACCATACTCATAATAAAAAACCAATTATCAGTGATGGTTTTGCAATTTTTCTTAAAATGTCTTCCAGTTTAAAAAACAAAATACCATCAAATGCAATACCTCCTCCCATTTGTGCAGATGACAGCAGCTAACTGAAGACCCGTCTGTAATGAGGTAACTCTTTCAAGTTCCTATGGAAAATTAGGTACAGGTTATTGTTGGAGGTTTTATTTTTCTTTATTATTCATATGATACTCTAACAAAAACTTTAGTGAGTTTCAAAGAAAAGCTTGCTTGGAAAACAAAGTATCAACAAAAATACCTAAACTTAAAAACGGTTGGTATATTTTTCACAAAGTAAGTTAAAATGACTACTTCCAAATGATTTGCATGACATAAGATATTTAGTTAATATTCCTTTTAAGGAAATCTAGACCAAATCTGTTTTATACAAGCACAAACAAATACTAACAATACATCCACTGAAACGTTTCTACTCAACAGAACTTCAGAAGATAATCAAGGATATGAGAAATAAGATTTCTGTTTGACAAGATGCTTTGACAATGAATGTCGTCACTTGAACACTGCTGGGTATTTCAGTGGATTCTGAAGTCTCTGATTTTTGGATGCAAAGCTAGATTCACCTATAAGATCCCAATTTTACTATCTTTTAAGGACAGATTGTTACACTGCCACTGAGCAGTCATCATTAGTGAGCTATATGTTACAAAGTACACAGAAGCAATTTTTACTGTGCCTTCTGAAGTTTGGACAAACCAAAGAGATGACTTTAGAATCACTGATAAAACTCTTTCACTTCTTCAGTTTGGTAAATTCCCAAAATGAGAGAGGAAAACATACATAAAAAGCCCCTCCTACACCCTGAATAGAGTCAATATGTTTCTATAGAGTAACTACAGACAAGACAATAAATGACTTCAACAGTTTCAAGTATAAGTCACTTAAATTTTTTTAAATTTTAAATTTTACTATTAAAAATAACGAATATCATCCTACCTTTACATAAGCAGGCTGTTTTTCAAGGATTAAATCTGCTACTTTTTTAGAGACCTATAAAAACATGCAATCAAACAAAGGAAGTAAAAGAAAAAGTCACATGATTCCTATTCCATTTTACATTTTAAATTTTTCCAAGAATATTCCACAGGTCTTTCCAATAATTGCTATAGCATGCTCTGGGCTATGAAATTAGTAAAAGAGGTATAACAGAGAGCACAGTATTCGGTCCTTAATAGAAACTCAATAAATAGTCATTACTACTGTAAATAATAGGAGTATCATCTGACTGCACAAAAGTATAACTCCTTAAGGGCACAAGATACGCTTTCAAAAACTGAACTCGTAAGATAAGTATCTAATCAGCTTAATTTATGGAGACAGTATCTGGAAAACAGCATCCTGTACCCTTTACATCCTCTGTACCACATAAAAAGACAAACAGTAATTTGGTCCTCTATTTCCGAAAACGGGAAAGCATGTTTTTGGATTTTTTTTTTTTTTGGAATGTTATGAACATACCTAAGGTTTCCTTGGTCGATTCGAAGAAAAATGTTAGTATGTCATGCAAATAGAATTATAATGATTTTTAATACGAGACTCTTATTTCACAATTTCAGGGGGACCTACTAGGCTACAGTACAGGTACCACGGAGCATGGCACATCCAAGAGATTTTTAGCCTTGATGTGATTTTTGCTCAAGAAACCCAGTTAGTTGAGTTTCCCTTCCCCTTCCCAAGTCAACTGAGAACAAAACATTACACACACATTCAACTATTGCATTAATCTTTCTAGATTTTCTTAACTGTTTTGAATTTGTATAGATATGAATTTGTATAGATGTTCCCAGACAGAAGCTCCCTAATTTTACCAAGTTGGGTTTAAAAAAAAAAAAGTTTAAAATAGGGGCACCTGGGTGGCTCAGTCAGTAAAGCATCCAGCTTCAGCTCAGGTCACGATCTCGTGGTTCATGAGTTCAAGCCCTGCATCAGGCTCTGTGCTGACAGCTCAGAGCTTGGAGCCTGCTTGGTATTCTGTGTCTCCCTCTCTCTCTGCCCCTCCCCTGCTCATGCTTTCTCTCTCTTTCTCTCAAAAATAAATAAACATTAAAAAATGTATTAAAAATACATAAATAGTTTCAAATAGACAATATAGTTGTTAGTCTGCACTGTGCCAGACAGTGTACTAAGTGCTTTCCCTATATTCTCTCAATTACTACTCATGACAATCTATTAAAATGAATTCTATGCTTCCTCATTTTCCAAATGAGTAATCTTAAATATAGTAGTAACTCACCCACATCCCCCACAGTAAATTCCAAGGCTGGGATTTAAGCCCAAGTTTACCAAATTCCAGAGGTCATTATGCTATATGTACCTTGTGATAGGGTTCTTTCTCCAAACAATACTACCACATCAAGGACAAGGTAGACATGTACGTATTTAAACATGCTGAAACCAACAGAAGGCAAAAGATGCCACTGTTCACTGATATCTCGTTCTCTAAAATCATAACACACTTTTACCACACAACCCTCTTCCCAGACCACTGTTGCTACCCGCAGGGAGATCCACTGAGACTGCTCAGTATAATACAAAAGAAAGAGAAGTACATCTTCCTTTATTCGTCAGATGTATTATTAAAAATCACATCTTAAATTCAAACAGATACATTTATTACTAATGCTCCGTTACTATTAAACAAATTAACAATACCACATACTAACATTACTTTTCTACAGTATAGTCTGAGTATTATTAAAGGAGATCAGCCTAATGCAAGGAAATTCACAGAATCAGAGAATTTTACTGCATTAGAGAAAATGCAAGCTCCAACCCACCACTTCACAGGGAAGATGAAATAGATTTAGCAAGGCTAGGTGACTTGCCCAATGCTACACAATTAATCAGTGACTACACTTCAGACTTTCTGAATCTTAGCTCTCTATTCTCTATGGGCCTCTTTCGACTAGAAGTGGGGGCCTTTATTCTGAGATAAGAAACTATAAGTGGGGAAAAGATACTTAGCAATCTCAAAAAAAGTTCAAAATTGTTCGATCGCATTTAGGATTCCAGAGAAAGAACTAGCAAATCTATATCAAGGTAATGTGAGCAGCTGAATAAATTTTAAAATAAATGTATCACTGAGTCTGAGTCATGCTAAATAATATTTGTTTAATATATTAAGTTAAACTATGACATCTGTAAACATTACACCTCTCTGCTGTGTCTCATTTAGTTATGTCAGAAAGAAAGGTGTTTTTTACTTACTGCAGCTTGCTGTTGTTTCAGTTTGTCTCTGTACTCCTCTAATTCTTGCAAATTGAGAACAGGAGGGAGCTTCTAAAAAATATCCATATATAAAGAGTAAAAAAACAGTTTACTTTTGTTTCACTCACCTGCACACCTCTGACTTACAACACCCCATTCCCACCCACTCCTCTTGGCCTCCCCAATCTCCCCACTAGACCTCAGACACAAAAGCCTTCTCTTCGTTAGCTAACCCTCTGGTGCTCAGGTTCCATCCCTCACACAGCCCTATAGGGCAGGAGAACAAGAGAAAGTCCCTCATCCTAAACCCCCTCTCTAACAGCCACAGGTATGTCCCTATTGCCTACGACAGAACTCAAAATATATTTCCCCTCTGAAATACTATGAACAGTAACTACGTGCTACAGAGTGATATGACAGTTGCTGGGGTACATTCTAGATTACACAGCAGCTTTCAGAAGATACTATGGGAAACTAACAAAAATGCATACCACTGTGTGTATCAGAAACTCCTAATTAGATTCTAAGCCTCAATCAACAGATTGATGAAACTTCAGAATGAGTGGGGGCTGACTGTGTACATACAGCATATAAAGTATGTATGCAGGGGCGCCCGGGTGGCTCAGTCGGTTAAGGGCCCGACTTCAGCTCAGGTCACGATCTCACGGTTCATGAGTCCGAGCCCTGCATGGGACTCTGCTGACAGCTTGGAGCCTGGAGCCTGCTTCAGATTCTGTGTCTCCCTCTCTCTCTGCCCCTCCCCTGCTTGTGTACCATCTCTCTCTCTCTCTCTCTCAAAAATAAAATAAAACATTAAAAATTAAAAAAAAATAATAAACTATGTATGCATACTGTATTTGGTTTCATCCTAAAACCAAAGTTTACTATTCTTTTTTAAATTCCTATAAATTTAAAATGCTGATGTTATAAACATTATCGCATAGAGGTCTTTATCATGGCTAAACAATTATGTAAAGATACATTCATGAGGGTCACCTGGGTGGCTTAGTTGGTTAAGCATCTAACTTTGACTTGGTCATGATCTCATGGTTCGTGAATTCAAGCCCTGCGTCAGGCTCTGCACTGACAGTGTGGAGTCTGCCTGGAATTCTCTCTTTCCCTCTCTCTCTCTGCCCCTCCCCAACTTGCTCTCTAAATAAATAAATAAATAAACAAACAAACATATAAATCTAAAAAAAAAAAGATACATTCCTGACTGAAAGGCTTAGAGCTTTTCTAAATATATTTAGACAACATAAAATAAGACAGAGGCAGCATACCAACATATTGTAGGCTAAAAGTTAAAAATCAAAAATACAGAAATATTTCCTGGACCAATATTCTACAGCAGCACTTAATTTTAAATTTTTGAAAATAATCTCATTGTAAAAACAATGTGGACAGTTCATTTAGATTATGGTCATCAGAGACCAGTCCTGGTATTAAGACAGACAGACAAAGAGAAACAGAAAGAAAGAAAAAGAAACAACACCCCTAAAAAGCATTCAACTTTCATCAGTCACTGAACAAGACAGAGTTTAGATAAGTTTTAATGAATTTTTTTTTTACCTCCAGCTCATATTTAACAATATCAAATGAGTCCGTAGAAAAATATACTTGTTCAATACTATTAATTAATTCCTGTTCAGCTTGAGGATCACTAGGCTGTTCTCGAAGTTCTCGGAATTCCTCCTTTAAGGAAAAAAAAAAACACAGTTATAGAACTTGTACCTGTTATAATTCTACCTGCATGGAAATAAATAATCATGTTTTAATAGTCACAAAACTCCTGGGAACTTCTGGGCAAGGAGACACACTGACAGAAACCAGGAAAGTTCAGGGAAAATTAGGACTCCTTAAACACTAAAAACTATTCATCTATTGGAGAAAAAAAAATGAGTTTAAAGATTCAGATTTTCTTTTCTTTCTTTTTTTAAAAATAATTTATTGTCAAATTGGTTTCCATATAACACCCAGTGCTCATCCCAACAAGTGCCCTCCTCTGTGCCCATAATCCACTCTCCCTCCATCCCACACTCCCCTCTCCCCTCAGTTTCTTCTTAGTCTTTGAGAGTCTCTTATGTTATGTCTTCCTCCCTCTCTGTGGCTTTTTTTTCCTTCCCCTCTTCCCTCCCCTCCTGGTTTTCTGGTAGGTCTCACAAAGCCTAACTATGCGTGGAAACATTTGGCATCTGTCTTTCTCTGCCTGACTTATTTCACTCAGCATAATACCCTCCAGTTCCATCGATGTTGCCACACATGGCCAGATTTTATTCTTTCTCATTGCTGCATAGTATTCCATTGTATAAATATACCACATCTTCTTTATCCATTCGTCAGTTGATGAACACTTAGTCTCTTTCCATGACTTGGCTATTGTCGAAAATGCTGCTACAATCATAGGAGTACACGTGCCCCTATGCATCAGAAGTCCTGTGTCCCTTGGGTAGATTCCTAACAGTGCTATTGCTGGGTCATAGGGTTGTTCTATTTTCATTTTTTTGATGAACTTCCACACCGTTCTCCAGAGTGGCTGCACCAGTTTGCACTACCACCAACAGTGCAAGAGGGTGCCTGTTTCTCCACATCCTCACCAGCATCTATAGTTTTCCTGATTTGTTCATTTTAGCCACTCTAACTGGTGTGAGGTGGTATCTCAGTGTGGTTTTGATTTGTATTTCCCTGATGATGAGTGACAATGAGCATCATTTCATATGTCTGTTTGCCATTTGGATGTCTTCTTTGGAGAAGTGTCTATTCATATCTTCCGCCCATTTCTTCACTGGATTATTCGTTTTTCGGGTGTGGAGTTTGGTAAGGTCTTTACAGGTTTTAGATACTAGTCCTTTATCCAATATGTCATTTGCGATTATCTTTTCCCATTCCATTCGTTGCCTATCAGTTTTGTTGGTTGTTTCTTTTGCAGCACAGAAGCTTTTTCTCTTGATGAGGTCCCAGTAGTTCATTTTTGTTTTAAATTCCCTTACCTTTGGAGATGTGTTGAGTAAGAAATTGGTGCGTCTTCTTTTTCTTTTTCCTGCTTTCTCCTCTAGGATTTTGGTGGTTTCCTGACTCACATTCAGATCCTTTATCCATTTAGAGTTTATTTTTGTGAGTGGTGTAAGGAAGTGGTCTAGTTTCATTCTTCTGCATGTTGCTGTCCAGTTCTCCCAGCACCATTTATTAAAGAAGCTGTCTTTTTTTCCATTGGATACTCTTTTCTGCTTTGATTAGTTGGCCATATACTTGCGGGTCCATTTCTGAGTTTTCTATTCTATTCCATTGGTCTATGTGTCTGTTTTTGTGCCAATACCATACTGTCTTGATGACTACCGCTTTGTAGTAGAGGTTAAAGTCTGGGATTGTGATGCCTCCCGCCTTGGTTTTCTTCTTCATTATTACTTTGGCTATCGGGGTCTTTTGTGGTTCCATACAAATTTTAAGATTGTTTGCTCTAGCTTTGAGAAGAATGCTGGCACAATTTTGATTGGGATTGCATTGAATGTACAGATTGCTTTGGGTAGTATTGCCATTTTAACGATACTTATTCTTCCGATCCATGAGCATGGGATGTTTTTCCATTTCCTTGTGTCTTCCTCAATTTCCTTCGTAAGTTTTTTATACTTTTCAGCGTAGAGGTCTTTCACATCTTTGGTTAGGTTTATTCCTAAGTATTTTATGGTTTTTGGTGCAATTGTGAAATGGATTAGCTTCTTTATTTCTCTTTCTGCTGCTTCATTGTTGGTATATAGAAATGCCACCAATTTCTGTACATTGATTTTGTACCCTGCAACTTTGCCGAATTCATGGATCAGTTCTAGTAGGCTTTTGGTGGATTCTGTCGGGTTTCCCATGTAAAGTATGTCATCTGCAAAAAGTGAGAGTTTGACTTCCTCCTTGCCAACCTTGATGCCTTTTATTTTGTTTTGTTGTCTGATTGCTGATGCTAGGACTTCCAACACTATGTTAAATAGCAGTGGTGAGAGTGGACATCTCTGTCGTGTTCCTGATCTCAGGGGGAAGGCTCTAATTTTTTCCCCATTGAGAATATTAGCTGTGGGCTTTTCATATAAGGCTTTTATGATGCCTAAGTATGTTCCTACTATCCTAACTTTCTCAAGGGTTTTTATTAGGAAAGGGTGCTGTATTTTGTCAAATGCTTTTTCTGCATCTATTGACAGGACCATATGGTTCTTATCTTTTCTTCTGTTAATGTGATGTATCACGTTGATTGATTTGCGAATGTTGAACCATCCTTGCAACCCAGGGATGAATCCTACTTGATCATGGTGAATAATTCTTTTTATATGCTGTTGGATTCGATTTGCTAGTAACTTGTTGAGAATTTTTGCATCCATATTCATCAGGGATATTGGCCTGTAATTCTCGTTTTTGGCTGGGTCTCTATCTGGTTTGGGAATCAAAGTGATGCTGGCTTCACAGAATGAGTCCGGGAGTTTTCCTTCTGTTTCAATTTTTTGAAACAGCTTGAGGTGGATAGGAATTAAGTCTGTTTTAAATGTCTGGTAAAACTCCGCAGGGAAGCCGTCTGGTCCAGAGCTTTTATTTGATGGGAGATTTTTTGATAACTGATTCAATTTCTTCACTAGTTATGGGTCTGTTCAAATTTTCTCTTCCTTCCCGTTTGAGTTTTGGTAGCGTGTGGCTATTTAGGAATTTGTCCATTTCTTCCAGGTTGCCGAGTTTGGTGGCATATAATTCTTCATAGTATTCTCTGACAACTGCTTGTATTTCTGAGGGATTGGTTGTAATTACTCCCTTTTCATTCATGATTTTATCTATTTGAGTTCTGTCTCTTTTCTTTTTGAGAAGCCTGGCTAGAGGTTTGTCTAGAACCAGCTCTTGGTTTCACTGATCTGTTCCACTACTTTTTCTGTTTCCATATGATTAATTTGTGCCCTGATCTTTGTTATTTCTCTTTTTCTGCTGGGTTTGGGTTGTCTTAGCTGTTCTGTTTCTAGTTCTTTTAGGCGTGCTGTTAGAATTTGTGTTATTGATTTTACTTGTTTCTTGAGGTGGGCCTGGATTGCAATATATCTCCCTCTCAGGACTGCCTTTGCTGCATCCCAAAGGGTTTGGATTGCTGTATTTCATTTTCATTTGTTTCCATGTATTTTTTAATTTCTTCTCTGATTTCTTGGTTGACCCACTCACCTTTTAGCAGGTTGTTCCTTAGCCTCCATGTTTTTGGATATTTTCCAGGCTTTTTCCTGTGGTTGATTTCAAGTTTCAAAGCACTGTGGTCTGACAGTGTGCATGGTATGATCTCAATTCTTTTATATTTATTCAGATCTTCCCTGTGCCCCAGAATGTGGTCTATCTTGGAAAATGCACCGTGTGCAGTTGAGAAGAATGTAAATTCCTTTGCTTCTGGATGAAGCGCCCTGAAGATGTTAGTTAGGCCCATATGTTCTAATGTGTCGTTCAGGGCCATTGTTTCTGTGGTGATTCTCTGTTTTGTGGATCTATCCAATGCTGAGAGTGGAGTGTTAAGGTCCCCTACTATTAGGACATTTTTATCGATAAGGTTGCTTATGTTTGTAATTAGTTGTTTTACAAATTTGGGTGCTCCCGAATTCAGCGCATAGATATTTATAATTGTTAGCTCTTCCTACTGGATGGTCCCTGTGATTAGTATATAATGTCCTTCTTCATCTCTTATTACATCATTCATTTTAAAGTCTAGTTTGTCTGATACACATGTGGCTACTCCAGCTTTCTTCTGACTTCCAGCAGCATGGTAGATAGTTCTCCACCCCCTCACTTTCAATCTGAAGGTGTCCTCAGGTTTAAGATGAGTCTCTTGAAGACAGCAAATAGATGGGTCTTGTTTTTTAATCCATTCTGTTACCCTATGTCTTTTGATTGGTGCATTTAGTCCATTTACATTCAGGGTTTATACTGAAAAAAAATGGGCTTATCGTCACTGTATTATCATGTAGGTTTCATGTTTGTAAGGCTGTCTCTGGTAGTTTGTGTTCTTTGCAACCTTTCCTTCATAGAGTGCCCCTCAGGACCTCTTGTAATGCTGGCTTATTTGTGATGAATTCCTTCAGTTTTTGTTTGTTGGGAAAAACCTTGATCTCTCCTTCTATTCTGAACGACAGGCCAGCCAGATACAGGATTCTTGTTGCATATCCTTCCTGCTCATCACATTGAAGATATCCTGCCATTCCTTTCTAGCTTGCCAAGTTTCTGTAGATAAGTCTGCTACAACCCTTATGTGTCTACCTTTGTATGTTAAGGCCCGTTTTTCCCTAGCTGCTTTCAGGATTCTCTCTTTGTCTTTATATTTTGCCAGTTTCACTATGATGTGTCATGCAGAAGGTCTATTCAAGTTACGTCTGAGGGGAGTTCCCTGTGCCTCTTGGATTTCCATGCCCGTTTCCTTCCTCATGTTGGGGAAGTTCTCAGCAATGATTTGTTCAAGTACCCCTTCGACTCCTTTCTCTCTTCTTCCTCTGGAATTCCTATGATACGGATATTTTTTCGTTTGAGTGCATCGCTCAGCTCTCAGATTCTCTTTTCCTGTTCCTGGATTGGCTTCTCTCTCTTTTTCTCTGCTTCCTCTTTTTCATAATTTTATCTTCTAATTCACCTATTCTCTCTTCTGCCTCTTCGGTCCGCGCTGTGGTTGCCTCCAATTTGTTTTGCACCTCATTCAAAGACTTTTTTAATTCCTCCTGACCTATTTTTAAGGTCCTTGAACTCTGTCACGTGGGACCCCTTGCATTCATCTATTCTTTTTTCAAGCCCAGCGATTAGTTTTATGATTATCATCCTATATTCAAGTTCTGTTATGTTGCTTACATCTGTTTTCATCAATTCTTGAGCTGTCACTACTTCCTGTAGATTCTTTTGAGAAGAATTCTTCCATTTTGTCATTTTGGCTAGATGTGTTTTGGATTGTTTCTTGAAGTCGCCAGTTCCTGGGGCGTTTTCTGGGTTTCACTTTCTGTTCCTTGTAGACTGTACCACCTTTCCTCCCCAACTCTTGGGGTTGAGAGTCCTTTGGTTTCAGTCCTTCTTAGTTTGAAAGACAAGGGGAATACTGGGGCCCCCTCCTCCTCCACCATGTTGGCCCCTCCTCTCCAGATTTTATTTTCAATTGTGTGTGTGCCAACTGGCAGGTGAAAGAATTTAGAAGTTTAACAAAGGAAAAAACAATGTGCCTATGTAATCTGTCATACACACATACCACATATATACATATTTTCATCATTTAACACTCTAAAACCCGTCTCAGTACAGATAACCAGGGAACGTCTGAATGACTTGTGGGGTCACAGTCACCATTAGAACCTTGAGCACAGCAAACATTCTTCCCTGTGCTGGCAGTCTCATTGCTCAGCGAAGACATACTGGCTCCAGAAAAGACTGCAAGTTTAGCCCTGTAATCCTATGAGGCTTCCTTCAAAGGGTGCTGATACGCAGTTAACGATCTGATTATGAACCTAAAGCTCTGTATTTTATAAAATGCTTTCTTTCTAATGATATAGAATGCAGTTTCTGTGGACTTACACTATTAAAAAGAGTTTGACAGACAAATCCCTACCCCTCATGTAAGCATCCTTAGCCTCTCCAATTTTACTGCATCATTGGATAAACTTTCAGCTAACTGGGAAGTTTCATTAATTCAGATACCCCCTCTCTGCCACACTAATTAACCAACATACTTTTATACACATATGACAATTTAGTCCTTTGATTTTTTTATTCATATTAATCTCAAATATATTTAAGAATACAAAAGGAACATTAACATAATTTTACAGTCACTAAAATAATACTTAACAAAAATTCTTAATAAATCATCATTGATTAAATATGCAAAAATTATAATGTCAATTAGAGAACATTATTTTTCAAATAGAGAAACTCTAGATTATTGTAGGGCATAGTTTTCATTTATCAAAAAAACCTAGCTTATATATACTTTAGACTTTAATTTATAATTTAAATATGTAAAGTGATTAATTATAAAATTATCTCCTCTTAGATTCAAGATAAAAGAAAATATTGGCACAATAAATCTGAAACTCAAGAGAAAAATTAACTCTTAAAAATTCCGATAAATTTAAAAGAGAAGGCAAACTCACACAAAAATAAAATCTACAAAATTAACAGTGCACAGAAAAGAAAATGCCTCTCCTGTACCAAAACTCAACTTATAAAATACACTAACCAAAAAAGGTAAAAGATACAGTCATCACTGATATAGCATACAATCGAATACTATAAGTAAAGTAAGAAACTCAGTGTCCTAACAGAGGAAGCTGCATTCCTATGTGTGTGGGGGGGTGGGGGGTTTGTGAGGGAGGGAGACGTGGGGGGTGGGGGCTTATCTACAACAAATACACTCACCCACATAACACCCTGGACAATGGTGCTGAGGAACAGACCTAGGTTAAAACCATACTACTTACAGAAAGGTTTTCAACTAACCTACTCACAGGCAACCTCCAAGCATTTAATGAAAATCTGAATTGAGTGAGACATGAAATAGAAAACAAGAACAGAAATTCCAGGCAAACTCCCTCCATAAAAGTCCATAGGCATTCGAAATACCAGCTTCAGATGCTGCAAGCTGCGGTAGGGAAAAAGACCCAAGTCAGGATATGGCAATGTTTCCTCCCTAGGACTTTCACAGCACCACTAACAAACAAATGTAGTTGGTACCATTTAAAAAAAATTTTTTTTGAAGATTATAAAAACTGCTAAGATTGAAAACATCAAGTACAAAATCAAGCAAAAAATTCAAATAGACTGCAATGAATGAATACTTTCATCTTAAATGCATAAATGCCAATGACATCTAACTCCATGCTGAAGTTCTCTCTACACTACCTAATTAATTGATTTGAAGGTAAGAAAACTTAGGTTTTAGCTGTGACTCTGGTATTAGCTTTGAGCAACTTAGTCTATCTGTGTCTAACTTTTTTTCATCTCTAAAGGACAAACACACATACACGCACACACAATGACAGTGAAACAAATATCCAAAGTTATTAAGAATGTCAAAGGGAAAACACAATTTCAGTTATAAATATCTCACAAGTGTACATTCCACAAAATGTAATGAATGTGTAAAAGGAGTACAATCTGTATATTTATATAAAAGGTCAAGTGCCATTCGTTCTTGGAGAACTAAGCAATTATATCACAGAGAGCAGACAAATCCATAGAATTTCAAAGAACAGACACATAACACTTGACACTAAGTAACCTAGGCTAAGGACAGGCATAAAACCAAGGAAGGCAGAAAAAGAAACCTAGCACACAGAATAGAATTCAACCCAAAACAAACACCTAATGCTATACCCCTGTAAAATACCCTCTCCTTTCAGACAACTTAGCGGCTCCTGTGTGAAAACAATACATCTGAACTCATTCAGACAAACTCCATTGTGACTACATCCCAATCACCTTGTTCCTTTTAATCCCAATGCACCTGCAGGCTGCGAGACTCTGCTTCTACCTAATCGTTCTCTAAATGTTTCACTACTGTTAGTGCTGCCTGCTCAATTCGATTACACACCTTTGGAGAATTGAGATTTCTCCTCACACTCCATCATTATGCTACATAGTGCCAAGGCACATTGTAGATAACAATCACTGATCTAACTAAAATTAATTTACACAGTGAATTGTATGAAAAAAAGGAGAATAAAAAGAAAGGAAAAGACAGTATGTTGTTTTGACAGTCAAAACTTTCCATAAACTCTTAATAAAATGTCTCTTCTAGCTAGAAATAATAATGTGTTAAATGATTTTAGGGACACTTTAAGCATGTAAATTAGAAAAATAAACAGAAACAGCTAGATTGTACGTCCTTAACACAAATACTCCATAATTTTACCATTATATAAACTGGTTTCCTAGGATTGGAGATGTACAGAAATACATAATTCTTCATCTCTAACCAATTTTGCATGTCAATATATATGTATGAGGCAAAATTTTACATAAACAAAACGAGCAGAAGATTTCCTACAAAAAAGTTAAAAGGCAAAATCAGAGTAATAGAAGAATAAATGAAACTTCTTATACCATATAAAAATACGTGATTTCTTAAGTTACAATACTTACACTAAGTTTGAGAATAAAATATTTCAGTCTTACAGACTGATATAACTAATAAAATTCTTTAAAGAATTTTATTTTATCATAAATGTTATGTCACATAGTAACTAACTAATATATATTATCACTGAAGTGGTATAAATGTTCCATAAAACTTGAAAATCCAAAAATAATTGGTCAACAATAAACCATCAAAATGTGCCACAACTTGCTTGTTAATGATAATCGACTACACTTCAAATAAAGAAAATTGAACAAAAATACAATGGCAAGAACAGAACAAGTCTCTCTTCTACACTATCACTAAGAAATAACCTGCTAATTTTCAAAGCTCTATCATCATACCTTTCCCCAACAAGTCACATATTTGAATTTAACATTTAATTCCCATGATGTAAAAATTCTCTATACTAGGTTATACAGAAAAAAAGTTAAGTAAAAAACTAGCAGCTAAAGTAACAGGAAAGGTCAGATGAATAAACAATGCCCCTGCCAGGCATTACATAGGGAGTACGAACAAAACACAGGGGTATCAAAGGGCAGTGAGTTCACATCTGATGAAAGACGTATCATTTAGAGAAGACAGAATAGGCAAAATTTCAAATTTGAGAAATGTGGGAAATAAGGCAACAAATACAAAGCAAAGCACAAGTAAACACTGTAGCAGGAAAGCATACAACAGGTTAAACAGTAGAGAGTGGCTTCACAGGGTAGAAAAATGTCAGCGGGAGCATCTACATATATACCAAGAGGCAATAAAACGCAACAATTGAGATTTTTTAAACCCAATAATATATTTTTTATACACTAGAGCCATATTTTTCCTTTACTAAAAATAAAATACCTTAACACATATCACTGTGCCAGATGCTGTATCAAAAAAGTAAGCATAAATATTCAATATTTTCTTAACATAATAAACCAAGCAGGATTATTTAGGAAAGTGGTAGAAAACAAAGAAGTTAGTCAGTATTTTAGAAGCTGTCTTTTCCGGCAGTCACAATACACTGTAGAATTGCCTCTAATTCTACCTAGCCTATTTTTTTGCATTTTGATCCATCTCTGAGATAAAGCGATACGAACATACATATAAAATGCACATCATAAATGTAACTATGAAAAATGAAGAAAAACAATCATAACAGAAATTAAAGTGAACATCTTTGTTTCAGCCAAGCCATTTTTTCCTCTCAACATAACAACAAAAGGTTTTATGAGAACTGGGGATTCAAGTCTATAAAACAATTGGAGCCCTCAAGTGTAAGGTGTTATAAAACATTTCCAGTGTATTTATGGTTCCTAAGGAACTAGACTATAACTTTACAAAGCAATTTCCCACTTAAGAGTTCATCTCTTAAGGGAATATATTCAAGTTTAGGAGAGAAAAAAAAGACCACAAGTTTTGCATTTAATCACTACTTTTAAACTATAAAAAATACCATGCAAATTAAAAATAAAAACTCGAGTTCAAATCTTTCAATTCTATTCACTTTTGTAAGTATAAAAAGTGAGTTATGACAAATTCACAGTTCTCCGTACCATTATTAAACTCAATTTTCTCTTTAATTTTGAAAAGCAATTTAACCTAATTTTAAAACCCACAGAACAGCCTGGAAACTTATAATCTCCAACAGTAGATTTTTATTCAAACAAACAAACAGAAAAAAAAAACGAATGCAAAATCTTTGTTCCACAAGTCAAGTTTCAAAACTTCACAAAAAATGTACAGAATAAAAAAAATGAAATGCAAACCAACTTCCATTTCTGTGCCTGGTTTATTAGACTACAGTTCACATTACATACCTGAAGTGCAGACTTCATTGTGTTGAGAGGGAATGAGGTAGAAAAAAAAGAAATTTTATTCTTGTAAAGCATGAATTGGGGTTTACCAAGACAAATCTTATCAAGGGTTTTTTGTGTGTTTTTTTTTTAACTGTTTGCACTGTTTGTCAGTCAACATAAAAGAGCTACTCTGTTATAATAAATTCTAAAAACGGAAATTATAGTTTTAGCAAACTTAGTATCACCTTAGAGCTCGAAATGACAGCAAAAAATGTTTAGCTACCAAAATCTATACAGAGCTAAAAGGAAGAACAAAAACATTAAGTTTTCAAAATGCAGTGTTACAAAAATCATAAATCACTGAACAAAAATAGGTTTTGTTTCAAATGAAAAGGATTCAAGATCAGATACCCTAAAACCACACATATACCATATAAATTTGTAATGAAATGCCAGATGTTGGCTTACGTGGGGAAATGGTACATTTTCTTAAAATCCCACTAGAACAACAATAATGATCCATCAAAGCAGCCAGCTTGTTATCAGTTGGTGTTTGTGTTTTAAATAAAACATAGCTTTCAAGCCTACTGGGTTTTTTCCAGGCTTTCAATGCCATCTAGTGGAATACTGGTGAGGTTACAATTTGAAGGAAGGTTTCAAGAAAATGAATTATAGATTTTTCTAGAAGGTTATTAAAGTGCCATTATTTTAATCCAGCTTTATAACATGTTTAAGTGATTGAAATAATGTATTTTTAATCACTTTCTACGTAATAACAGCATTTTAAATGGACACATTTGTTTTTAAAGGAAAAGATCAAGAATAAGTACTGATTTTATTCACAGAAAAATAATTATTAACATACATTAAAAATACAAAATTAGAAACCAAACCTTTCATATGTGATACTCTGCCAAATATTTTTATTTACTTCTCTTAGTCAACAGTTATGTTTTAATAGGCATTTTTATAAATTTATTTCTATTAAAAGGAAAATATTAAAGATAATAGGTTTAAAGACATCAAATGTTTTTTTTAAAGCTATCTTTAAAAACTCAACTTCAGACTACAACATCAAGCCGTCTGCCACATGCCTGTCCATTTAGAAGCTAATACTAAAGAAAAGACAAATCACGTATTGAAGAGAGAAAAATCCAGTGTATAGTCTGGATTCTGTTTTTCTTTTAGTTTTAAAAAGGTTTCATCAGACCTTTCTCCAAAAGAAGTAATGCTATCTATTCTGAGAAAAGACATCACAACACCTTCAATCTCACTGTCTAAAAACTGCAGTCCCAGGGTGCACGGATGGCTCAGCTGTTTAAGTGTGGGACTTGGGCTCAAGTCATGATCTCTCAATTTGTGAGTCTGAACCCCACATGGGCTTTGTCTGACAGCATGCAGCCTGCTTAGGATCTTCTGTCTCCTTCTCTCTGCCCAGCCCCTCCTCACGCTCTCTCTGTCTCTCTCAAAAGTAAATAAACATTAAAACAAACAAAACCCCCCCCAAAAAAACACTTAAAAACTGCAGTTTTTACAATATCTTCACTTTCCACATCCAATAAAATCCTTTTAAATGTCTCTCAAATTTAACTCTTCTCCATTTCCTAAATTTAATGTTCTTTTCTTCTTAATCTTAGGCAATTAAAACAACTTCTCTTTAATCAGCTGAAAATTTACCTCAGCACTTGAATCTAGCACTCTGGCATTCTAGCATACTGTGCTCATATCTTGGTAAAGTTTTGAAAACAAAGCTCTGTAGTTAGTGTGTGGTTTGAGGATTCTTTTCAGGGATGCTAAGAAGTCAAGTCCAATCCATTTATCTTACTTCACAGAAGTATTTTACACATGAGAAAACATTCTGTACAAACTCCCAGAATGTTATATAGGAGAAGGTATTCAATAAATATTTGTGGAATGCACTAAACATACAAACAAAACTACTTTCTTATATTTAGACAAATGTATTTTCAAGTTTTGACTGCAACAGAGATTTCTTTTGTCCTCTTGGCCTATATTTTTCTTAAATGAAAAAAAATCAAAGACATAGCTAAACCAACCATGTAATAGTGAACCTAGCAGAATCCTATTTGTATTTATGAGTTAGGAAAATCGGGGCCTTAAAAACAAACAAACAAAAAAATTTATCTTTAAAGAATATCAGAAGGTGGAAGTTCAGAAAAATTCATAAAACAATATTAACATTAGTACTCTTTTTCATCGGTACTCTTTTTATATGTAAGCATTATGGAAGAACTATGGAAAATGTTTACTTAAAGCCAAAATATGGATTTATAAGGTTCCAAATATTAATATTTTTAACCAGGATTCAACAAATATTCTCAAATGCAATCCTGATAAGTTCTGTAACTAGTTAACAATGTGGCTATTGTGATTATTATATATTATAATAAATTTTGGTCTCAAGTCTTCATAAATCTTGTAACCAATTAAGTAAAAACCTTTCACATAATTCAAAAAGCATAAATTTCTTCAAATAAATAATTTAGTCAGCAAATACTATATAGATTAATTTCATATATCTTCACCTCAGCATGAAAATCCCATTAATTTGAATAATAACAGAATCCATTTTTCAGGAATGAAATCATAGGTCATCACTAACTCTTTACTCTTTCCCACAAAAACTGTCAATAAAACTTCAAAAAATTTTTTTCTACAATAGTTCTGTGGTTCCCTTTTCTCCATTCTTGTCACCATGTCCTCCACTGGGCCAATGATTCCCAAACGCCGCATTACACTGGAATCATGTGAGGATCTCTAAACACTGCTGACACCTGGCTCCGCCCCACATACTGTGACTTAACTAGAATGGGGTGGGGCCATGGTTATTATTCTAACATGCAGCAAAGCTTGTACGCCACTGATCTTACCTCTGAATGATTTAAGCTAAGATTTTTGAAATCTCTCTCAAAGTTTCCTTTTGTATAGAAAGGTCTGAAAATAATCCTAATTTTTTTTCTTTCTATACGGTTTTCTCCACCAAAATTCCAAACTCCCCGTATATGGATTATTATTTGACTCATCTCTTAAAATGGAATAGTGTCATCCCGTCCATAAAATGCAGAAGTTGTACCAGATGATTTCTTTTTTTTTTTTTCAAGTTTGTTTAGTTACTTTGGGGGTGAGGGGGAGAATGGGGGGAGGGGCAGAGAGAAGAGAGAGAATTCCAAGCAGGCTCCGCACTGCCAGCACACAGCCCGACAACACCTGAGATCATGACCTGAGCTGAAACCAAGAGTCGGACGGTTAACCAACTGAGCCATCCAGGTGCCCCGTACCAGATGATTTCTAAGGTTTCTTCCTACTCAGAATTTATATAGTTCTTGAAAAAGCAAAAATGAAAAAACAGTCCTTTCTGGATTCTCAAGCGCACCTACGCCCTTCTTCAGTTTTCCTTCATCGTCTGCCTTTCTCTAATGAGTTGCGCCATATGAAATTTGCCAGTATTAGATTATTTTTAACCTAAACAAACAGTCATTTCTCATGGTCCATCCTAATATTTCCTTTTCATTTATTCTTTATACCAGAACCTTTTAACATAACACAACCCAAACTAAACCATTTCCTTCTTGAAAACCCCACTGAAATCTCAATTCCCTGTTACAACTTAGACAAGAAAAGGAAGAAATGGGTCCACATCGAAAGGCCAACAAGGCCTTTTTTTTTAAATGTTCTGCATACATGAGTAAGGGAAAGCATTAGATGAATTTAATGTTTAAAAGTGTCTCTATACAAGTATTTACATTGACTAAGTAGCATAAATTGGATTTTTTTACTTCTGGCATTAGACCATCGAGAGAACCCAAATTAAGACACTGAGGTGGGTTTTTTTTTGGTTTTTGGTGTTTTGTTGGTGGTGGTGGTGGTGATTTTTGTTTTTTTACTGATGATTCAATATTTGTATATATTGCAACGTGATCATCACAGTAAGTCCATCACCAGATACACGGATTTTTTTTTTCTTAGATAAGAACTTTAAAATCTACTCTCTTAGCAACTTTAGAATATGCAATACAGTATTAATAACTATAGTTACCATGCTGTATATTACATCCCAAAGACTTATTTATTTTGTAACTGAAGTTTATACTTTTTGACCCCTGCACCCATTTTGCCCACCCCCAACCCCCTTGCCTCTGGTAGCCACCAGTCTGTTCTCTGTATCTATGAGCTTGTTTCTTTTTTTGTTTTGTTTTGTTTTTAGATTCCACATATAAGTGAGATCATATGGTATTCGATCATATGGTCTTTTTCTGTCTGACTTATTTCACTCAGTAAAATGCACTCAGGGTCCATGCACATTGTTACAAATGGCAAAACTGCATTCTTGCTTGTGGCTAAATAATATTCCATTGTATGTATTTGTGTGGATGTGTATACACACATTTACTTTATCCATTCATCCATCTATGAACACTTAGGTTGTTTCCATGTCTTGGCTATTGTAAATAATGCTGCCATAAACATAGGGGTGCATATATCTTTCTGACTTAGTGTTTCCATTTTCTTTGTAAGCAGAATTGCTAGATCATACAATAATTTAATTTTTAATTTTTTGTTTTCCGTAATGGTGGTACCAATGTATATCCCCACAAATAGTGCACAAGGCTCCCTTTTCTCCTCATCTTTGCCAACTTGTTATTTCTTGTCTGTTTGATAATAGGCAATGTAATAGGTATAAATTAAGTTCAAAATCTACCCAAGCCAAATAATTGGGTATTTTGCTCTTTAAACCTAGTAATATACTGCAAGCATTTTCTCTGCCATAGACTTCACTAAGTTTAAAACTCGAGCTTCAGAATAATTTATAGGATACCATTTTTGAAACAGAAAAGGAAGGAGGAACCCACACTGACTACTCCAGGTGAAAGAGCCTCCAGTTTCACAGTCTACCTCACCACCCTATTTCCTTCACAGTATTTGTCATACTTTGCATCACCTTGTTTGCTGCCTATCTTCCCTGTACTTGAACCTAAGTAAGCTCCCTGGCGACAGAGAAGTTTTCTCTTTTCCACTGCTATATTCAGTCCCTAAAGAATGTCTAGCACAAAACAGATGCTCAATAAATTTTTTAATACACAGGGGGGAAAGACCAGAAGGCAAAGTTAACCTTGACTGTGTTGGTGATTTCTGTGATTTTTTTTTTTTTAGGTATCTTTTTCTGTTTACCATATTTTCTGTTCACAGTATACATTACTTTTTATTACAGGAAAAGGTTATTTTAAAATAACTGAAAATTCATGCTTTACATTTTGTTGAAATGTTTTTAACAACTTAAAAAACTCAATATAAAGGTTATGTTTTGAAGCCACAGAAGTTCAGTCATCAAGAACTAACTGTGACACTAATTTTAAGGCAATTGTATAAAAATAAATCCTATAAGGGGCACCTGGGTAGCTCAGTCACTTAAGCATCCAACTCTTGATTTCAGCTCAGGTTGTGATCTCACGGTTCATGAGTTTGAGCCCCTTGTCAAACTCTGTTCTGACAGCACTGAGCCTGCTTAGGATTCTCTCTCTCCCTCTCCCTCTGCCTTTCCCCAGTGTGTGTGTACTCTCCCTTTCCCTTTCAAAATAAATAAATAAACTTTAAAAAAAAAGAATTCTTCTATTAAAAAAATAAATCATGAAAAATAGATATCACCATCACTCATCATCAGGGAAATGCAAATCAAAACCACAATGAGATATCATTTCAACATATGGTAGAACGGCTATCATCAAAAAGACAAGAGATAATGACTAAAATTAGTGAGGATGTGGAGAAAGGAGAACTCTGTGTGCTGCTGGTAGAAATGTAAATTGGTAAAGCGACTATGGAAAACAGTATGAAGGTTCCTCAAAATAATTAAAAATGCAGCAATCCCATTTCTGGGCATATAGCCAAAGGACATGAAAATAGGATTTCAAGGAGATACACACATTCCCACGTTCACTACAGCATTACAACATCCAAGGTATGGAAACAACTTAAGTGTCAGTCAACGGATGAACGCATAAAGCTGCAGTACATATATACAATGGAATATTATTCAGCCATAAGAAAAAAGGAAATCCTACCATTTGTGATAGCATGGGTGGACGGGGAGGGGCATTATGCTAAATAAAATAAGTCAGAGACAAATACTGTATGATATCACTTATATGTTGAATCTTAAAAAGTCTAACTCCTAGAAACAGAGACCAGAATGGTGGTTACCAGAGGCTGAGAGGTGGGATAAATGGGGAGATGCTGGTCAAACAGTACACACTTCCAGACAGAAGATGAGTAAGTTCTGGAGAAATAATAAAAACTTAAAAAAAAAAAACACCTAACTATAGAGTAAGATCTAAATTGTGGTTTTGTTTTTTTATTTTTGAGAGAAGAGAGACAGAGACAGAAACAGTGCAAACAGGTGCAAGCAGGCGAGGGACAGAGAGACAGGGAGAAATAGAATCCAAAGCAGCTTCCAGGCTCTGAGCTGTCAGCACACAGCCCCACAGGAGGCTCAAATTTACAAATCTTGAGATCATGACCTGAGCCAAAGTTGGACACTTAACTGACTGAGTCACCCAGGCGCCCAAGTAACATCTAAATTGTGAAACATATATTCAGCATTAAAGTTACACCAAACTATTCTGTATAAGGGCATTTCTGAACACGAATCTTCTTAACTCTTAATTTCAGTGCTGAATGGTAATTTCACCCACATCAAACTTGGTGTACTGACCGGAGTTTCGCCACTCTCTGGATCCAGCAACTCTTAAATTCTCAAAAATACCCAGAGGAGAAGGCAGCAGTCGGCTTGCCCTGCAGCACTTGTGATGTTTCAAGAGAATGCACAGAGAGAATAACCACAGAGCTTATGAGCTTTATTGTGTGAGGCTGCATGTAAGTCCAATGCATTGATACTAATTTTACTATTAATTGTTTTACAATTTAACTAACTTAGCTTCTTAGTGGGTGTCAATCAGACCAATGCCCCACGCTTAATTATCACTTGAATTATTTACATATGCTGATCTTGCGATCCAAGACTGGCCTCTCTACCCAGTCATCTGAAATTCACACCACAGGCCACTGATGAGGCTGGGGAGGTCGGTGAGGAGACTGGGTAATGAGACCATTATAAATTCACTACCTACCACTACTGGAAAAACACCAAGGCGCAGAGTGTAAAAGACAACAGGGCTGCCTGGGTGGCTCAGTCAGTTTAGCGGCCAACATGGGCTCAGATCATGATCTCACAGTTTGTGGATTCGAGCCCTGCATTGGGCTCTGTGCTGACAGCTCAGAGCCTGGAGGCTGCTTCAGATTCCATGTCTCCCTCTCTATCTGCCCCTTCCCTGCTTGTGTGCTGTCTCTCTCTCTCTCAAAATAATAAATAAACATTAAGAAAAAGAGAGACAACAAAGTTCACACAAGGTTTAAAAACGACAGAAAGTTTTTACGCAATACAACATCTAATGCAATCTAACTCAAAGCGTCACATGCAATAATTTTTTTATAACACTATATAAAACTATTCAAAATGTCTCCTTAAGGTTTTTGTCAGAGTCATTTCATGCAAAAGAGCTGGCTGGAATATTATCATATTTGGAGAATATGTTTGGGTCTGCTTCAAAATAAAGCCTAAGCTGTAACTACAAAATTCACATTAGCGGGTAAGGCTTCCCACAGGGTGGGAAATCACTCTCCTGAGCAGTGGACACTGAGGCGTCACAGAGGCCTTCGGATTGCTGACCAAGAGAAACAAGCCCTATGTATTAAGATGCCAGACACAGAAAACAAATAGTATTTTCAAGTATCATCCTCAAATTGAAAATCACAAGAGCAGACATTCAGAAGACGATGCTTTGATCTGTGATGGAGCTGCTGTTCACCAAGGCAGCTTCAAGCGGCAACACCCCAGAGTGAGAAACAGCAGGGTTTTTGGTTTTTTTTTACAATGGTTAATAATTCTCCTGAGGGAAAGCCAACTAGCTTTCAAGTAACACCTATTAAATTTGTAAACTCAGAAGTTCACATGAATCAGGAGATTAAAATCTCAGATATTTACAATTTAGTATAAACTATGCTTTAGCTACTTACTCAAATATCTCTGCTCCATAACGAAAATATAATTATTATTTTTGGCTTACAATGTTACAGCATAAAAGGTAAATTAATTCATTTTATTTCTTCAAATTACAGCAGATAAATCAGTAAGTTAAAACTGCTTTCAGGCTAAGAATTTGATACAATAATAAGCTCTAAATTTATCAATTTTGCATTTTTCTGCTTCACTATAATGAATCGTACTGCATCCCAATGAGTAATGAAAACAAAAACTAGCCCCAAGCCTACTATACTATAAAATTTACTTAGCTTTATCATAACTACCATCTGCCTGTGGGAAGGAAAAGTTTCTGTGAATCAATTATTATCCAAAGGCAATATTATTGCTTAAGGAAGTGAAAAGTCACGCTCACACATGTAGATCAATACCTTTCCTGGGACTCGGAGACTCTCAATGGCACCAAGATCACTAAGGCTCTCCGGAGGGCTTTTCAGACCCTTAAAAAAAAACAACAATAAAAAGAATTTTAATTATGCTGCAGAACTGTAAAATGACAGAATATACGTATTAAAATAGAAATCACCATTAAAAAACAGAAATTTGCCTGCTTTAAAATATATAGAACATAAGTTCTAAAAACAATTGTCACTTAGTGCATATAATACTATTATTAAATCAGGTAAAGATGTACTTTTGGAAGTTTAAAATAAAAATATTATATGACATCTTCATAATGAAGTCTAACTTAACCATAAGTGTAAAAGTGTAAAAGTTAACCATAAGTGTAAAAACAACCAAAAGAAAAGAAAACTGGGTGATAAAAAGGATTCTATAAAAGGACTTATCTATTAATCATTACCAAATTCACCTGAAAAGAAGGAACAAGTATTATGATTCTCTGATATAATACACCAACCGAGCTAATCAAAGACTTTTAAATAATGCTAATTGCTTAATTAATACGTAAGTAATCCCTTGAATTCCACCTGATTACTTCTCACGAATGGACCCAATTTATATTGTATAACGGAGACTTAATCTCCTATCTTGCTGCTTTCTACTATTCTTTAGCTCCCTGGTACCTGGAAATTTCTATATCCACATCAACTGAGGGATTCTGAAAGTCTCATTTGTACCAGGGACAGTAATCAAGATGAAAAGAAGTTAGGAATCTAACTTTTCTTTGAAAGCCTCTTTTTAAACATAGGCTACTGAAAGCAGATACGTAAAGCCCCTGTAAATATTTGTCTGTGAGGGCACCTGGGTGGCTCAGTTGGTTAAGTGTCCAACTTCAGCTCAGGTCATGATCTCACAGTTTGTGGGGATTTGTGGGTTCAAGCCCCCCATGGGGCTCCGTGCTGACAGCTCAGAGCCTGGACCCTGCTTTGGATTCTGTCTCCCTCTCTCTCTGCCCCTCCCCCACTCTCTCTCTCTCTTTCTCTCTCAAAAATAAATGAACATTAAAAAAGTAGTCTGTGAGGAAAATTAGCTGATACATAAATTTGAGGTGAGTTTTGTCCTTTAGATACCTTATACTGGTATTTTGATGTCCTCAGTAGCTGAAACATACAGTATACTTAGGTTATCCATTTGAGACTTAGAGCAGAACTTGCTTCTTTTTAACTATAGAGCATGTATTCTATCTTCCCTATTATAAAATATGATCAGTCACAACTATAATTTTTTATGACAACAGGTGCTTTGTCTCACCCCCAAGTATTCCATTACTCCCAGAAGACCCCACACCCAGCTGTCTCTCACTTCCATTCTCTCTCATATTCTCTCTCTACCCCTCTCCCTCTCACACACATACATACACACATACATGCACACACATATACATACATGCACGAGTATAAAACTTCATAATTTGGTTCAAAATCATGACCACTCCTAAAATATATTTTAAAAATATTAACTGCCATGCCTTTTAAATAAGTATTTTTAAAACTACAGATTTGTGTAATCAATCTAATAGAACTTCTTGGAGGAATATATCACACGTAATTTTCTCCTTCCCCAGAGCTACTCGGTAAAGAAACCAATGTCTTAAATGTAAAGTGATATACACCACTATCTAGGAAAGGGCTTAGTCACCCCAAACGATAATTAGCTAATACTATTTGGCAATTTTCTACCAAGTGTACAAAATAAGAGTCATAAAAACTGGAAACCCTGTTACATGTTAGGAAGCACAGGAGCTCAGTGATTCAGGGAATGGGTTCTGTGGTCTTGAACAACTTACCTACCTTGCCTATCTTTATATTCTAATGATAGTGACAATAATGCAGAGAGCAACAGTAAGGAGTAAAGGAGATAATGTTTGTGGGGGTCCAAAAACAGTGTCTGGGACAAGGCAAGCATTCTTTAAATGCTAACCATTAGTCTGAATATTACTGTAATCACAGAGAAATGCTTCTCTTTTTTCAAAACTGAAATGAAGAATTACGTGTCTTGGACACTCAGTTGTATTTTTCACATAAATGTCTCAGAGCACAACATCTGACACTCATGTGAATTTTAAGCTTAGCAAGTTTATAAATTTCTACTCACAAAAATGAAATCATCGTTTTTCTCTTCACTGCTCTAAAGCAGGAAGTCATGGTTATAACTGTAGTACTCTGCTTTTGCTAATTTGAAACTCACTGTAATCGTTAACCATTATTTGATTTTCTTTTATATTTGGTATTTGTTTAGAAAATCTCCTCAGTTTAAATTTATAAAAAACTCAGCATAAATAATACCTGCCTTTGCACTTTATTTCTTTGCCCAAAACAGATTTTAACACTTCAGACTACTTCTATTATGTCTAAATGAATCTTCTATTTCCACTTATGAGACCAGCAACTAAATGTCCCAGTGATCGAAAGGAGCATGTGAGGTGATTTCTGCCTCTTCTTCTTTTCAGCAAAATTCAACATAGTGGTTATACTCAGTCCTCAGTTACTCTCTAACCCACCTAAGCCAGCTTTCCTCCCCACTACTTCATGAGAAGTGCCGCTGTCAGGTCACCAGTGACCTCCATGCAGCACCATCCCAAGACTATCCTCACCTTCTGCCACCCATCTGCTGCAGCGCTCAGCACGGCTGATCACTCCTTCCTCTTTTCAGTTCTTTACGTGGCTTCCAGGACCCACTCTACTTGGTTGTTGTCTTTATCCACCATTTATCCAACAAATACTTATTGAATGTCTGATAGGGGACCAGTGGTCTTTGAGATGCTGCAGTCTTACCTTCCTGGCCGCTCCTTAACCTGCCTTGCTAGGTCCACCCTAACCTACTAACATCGAAATCTCAAAAGCTCCAACTGTGGACTGTTTTATATCCACACACATTCCATTGGTGATCTTAGCCACTTTATATACCTTATACATATTTGTAAGTCCCAAATTTTTATCTATATCCTGTGCTACTTCTCAGAAATTCAGACTCTTAGCCAACTGCCTATTTTTAATCTTGCCACTTAAATATCTAAAAGAGGCTTTCAAAAAGCAAGTCTAAAAACTTTCTGCCTTCCCTGAAACTGTTCCTTCCTCAGCCTTGCCCATTTCGTTAAATGGCAATTCTAACTGAGGGGGCCACACCATCTGGAATCAACCTTAATGCTTCTCCTTCTCTCACAGCCCAAATCTGATCCGTCAAGAAGTCCTGTCAACTCTAAATTTACAGTACACCCACGGATCCAAACTCTTCTCAATTCTCCACCACCAGGACTCTGTTTAAGGACCATATCGTCTCTCATTCAGATACTGCAATAGCATCCCTATTGTTCTCCCTGTTTTTGCTCTTTTCCCCTCTTCAGTCTGTTCTTTAAAAAGAGGCCAGTCTGTGCTGGCAGTGAGGAGCCTGCTTACGATTCTCTTTCTCTCCCTCTCTCTGCCCCTCCCCCTTCCCTCTCTCTCAAAGTAAATAAACAAACATTAAAAAAATAAATAAATAGGAGGCCAAAAACATCTTTCTGAAGTCCATGTATGTAAAATGGCACCACTCCTCTGCTTGTTATTTCAATTAAAATGGAAGCATGGCTTTGCTCTTAGTACGGAGAAAAGCAGTAGGAGATGAGGTCAAGATGAGGTCTTGTGTGGTCTGGCTTCCTACTTTCAGCCCTCGTCCGACCTCATTTCCTACTATTTTCTCCTCACTTTACTCCATCCACGCTGGCCTCTTGCTGTTCCTCAGCCGTGCTCCTGCCTCAAGGCCTCCACGTTTGCTCTTCCTTCCACCCAGAATGCTCCTTCCCAACTATTCGCATGGTTTGCTTCCTCACTTCCCTCAGGTTTTTACTGAAATGTCACCTTCTCAGTGAGGCCTTCCATGGCCACCTACCTAAAATTATAAACAACCCCAAACTGCCAACAACTCCCAGGCCTCCCTACCCCCTGTTCCTCCAAAGCATTAATCCCTATGTCTGCCTGAGCACTCGTCTGATTCGCTCACTGCTGCACGCCCCCAAACTTAGAACAGTGCCTGGCACATAATGCTCTGTAAACATTTGTTGAACGAACTGAAAGAACAGAGGCCAGCATAATAGAGAAAGCTGAACAACAGACCTCATCTAAATAAAGAGAGTTAACAAAACCCACCGTCCCACTCTTTTCCAAACCAAGATCCTTGCAAAGCTGAAATGCCAAAAAAAAAAAAAAAAAACAACGAAAAACAAAACCCTAAGTTTCATCGACCTTTTTTATCTCTCCACATTAACAATATTATTAGCATATTCTTTAGCCTCACAAAAAAAGGAACATCTTTGTGTATATTTATTTGTATTACTACTACATTTAACCCAATAATAAGTGTTACTAAATAAAAGTCTCCCAGTGTAACTCCAGGCAGCACTCTATTTTCATACTTTAAAGATTCATGAAATGTGAATTAGTAACGATTAAATATGTGGAAGTCAAGCCATAAACAAATATTATTAGGATGACTTTTAAAATCTGTGTAAAACTTCTAACCTGACTTCACTTTTTTACACAGTATAGTTCCAGTTTTTGGTATGTGTTCTTTAGGGTTTTTCTATCCCCACTAAGCACTGATTTGAGCTGCTCAAGTCCACTAAGCAGCTGATTGAGGCTGAAGTTTACACAACTACTTCACTACATTTAGGAGATATAAACTCATCACTGGTATCTGGACTTGTGTATTTTTTTCTCTCTCCCTTCAGTTTTACAAAATAAGCTTAAAAAACAATAAAACAACCAACGTTGCTGTACAGTGATGACTACACTGAACTGTATGGCAAGCAACATGAGAGAAGACCAAACTTAGCTAATGCACAAAAATCCAAATTCAGCATTCTAGAAGCCGTTTAGGCATGATAGTGGTATAATGTACTAAAGTGTATATTGTTGTAAAAATTAAAGAGATACTAAAAAAAAAAAAATCAGACACCAAAAGTTAGCCCGAAATCATCTATTGTTGCTACTGCAAAAGCCTGCTTCCAGATTTCCCGCTTTCTCAGCATCAGTGCAGCCAAGAGATGAACTCTGTGATCAAGCACTTCCTTCCTAAGACCCAGGAGCTGTGTCAAGTCCTTGATCTCTTTACTTTCATCATATCATATGAACATCACCATCAATCTGACACCATGAGATATATGTTATCATTCCTATTTTGAAGATGTGTTAACAAATGCTCAAAAAAGTTAGGTGACTTCCTCAAGATCACATAGCTACTACTGGATGGAGCAGCACCCAAACTTCCTTGAGTAACAAGTGGTATGAACCAGAATACCAATACTCAACAAATGTGAGGGATCGCCACTTACTTAAATCTTTTTATTATTCACAGAACTTTTAAATTTTATTTTTGTGACATTAACGATATAATTTAAGAGGAGTAAAATAATCATGTAGCACTCATATATTCTTCACCAGGTATCTACCATTTGTAACCTATTCAAGAATCTCTCAAAATCTGAATTCTCAAATAAGAATTTAATTTGGAATTTGTATTCTAATCAACAACAAACCTAACCCACAAATGAAACATTCGCTAAATGACTATCCTCCATATTCTCCAAAGTTCTCAAAATCTCTAATTTATAACTCTAAATTAACTTCTCTCATACACAAGTAAGAAAGTATGGCCAATTCTGGTGAAATATTAGAGTTGAATAAATAACGGTATCTAAAACTAAGTCATAACTGCTTGCTTGAAGGAAGCTGAGACATTAGTAGGCAGTCCATAACATTTATGAGATGGAATAAAAAACAGCCAAAGTTTTTTATGCAAGAATTATCATTGTGGCAAAAAATAAAAGGCCATTATTTTGTAATAAGAATGATTTTCTAAGTATCATTTCACATGCATTAACTTATTGGTGGCTCTAAGAATTGTAAGATAAGATTAACAAAAATAATTATTTTTTTCATTTTAACATCTGGAAATTTAGGTTATAAGGTTTGGGAACTTGCCCAAAGTCATGAAGCTACCAATTCTGTCTTCAACTCATCTGCTTTTTTTTTTCACTATTTCCAGGTCATCTCTATTGCACAGACCTCACCTCCCTACCCAGGCCACCTGCTCAGAGACGACAGACAGCATGGATAAAGGGACTCCTGCAGGTAGCTGGGGCTGTCACTGAAACGATGGCAAAAGGGAGATGAGGGAGACAAAGATAGCCTCCTTTCAAACTCCCTCAAAAACCTTATTGGGATGCCGCTACCCGCCTGAGCAGGGCTCCGATCAGGGCAGTTCAGGTGAGGTGTGTGCCAGGGTATACCAGGGTGTGCCCCGACTTTCCAGTGCCCCTGACACCTGCCACCAGCCATACCTTAGGTCTCCGCCCGCCCCGGCCCAGAGATAGAACATCCAGACTCCTCTACCAGCAGAAAGGAAGGAGGCCTTTGCTTCAGCCTCTGCGACTTACCTGTCGGGTCATAAGAGATTTGATTTTTTGCATGTTCGAAAACGTGAAAGGGTTATCCTGGGGCAAAGAACTGACAAATCACGCTCAAACACTAGACGGCTGGCCCGTACACAGGGAAGCCATAGTGAGTAGTCACGTGGAGCGGCCGACCCTGGTCATCCTCTCTTTCCCTGGGCATGCTGGGAATTGTAGTCTTCCGGCTACCACCGACACCGGCAATGAGGAGGAGAGGACAGCCCAGGTACTACATTTCCCAGCAAGCAAAACAGTGGACGCTTCAGTTAAGCCTGCAAGTCTTGTTGCTGAGTGACCGCGGCGACCGCCTGTCTTTACAGAAGTTCTTGCCCTTGGTCACTCCGCTTGATAAGGCGAAAACCTAATTCATAGGTAACCAGGCACTGAGCGACAGGAACAAGCACTGACAAGACAGTATATAAACCAGACTGACGTGATTCCCCTAAGAATGTAATGGAGGAAACCCCACCTGTCGAGACGGGCGGGAAGGGAGGACCTGAGACTGACGTGACAGGAACTCAAGGGAAGGCACTCTCCCAGAAGTGACCTGAGAACCTGGGACTCTCCAGGTGGCTCTGGATTTGGCCTGAGGAAAGGTGTGGTCCAGGGTTAGCGTTGTTCTTCCTCAGTCTTGGCATCCACTGCAAAAACTATAAAACTCAAAGATTTAACCCCCACCTATCATTTCATTACGTTCCTAATTTAAGGCAAGTCAGGTGGAAAATGCAACAATAATAAGTACACATGTCACCTTAAAGTTATCATTTCAACTTTTAGCAGTTTAGTTAAATTGAAGAAAGTAATAAAAGAGTCGTTCGGGGTTTAATTTAAGAAAGAATTTTCCAGGGGTAACTGGCTGGCTCAGTCGGTGGAGCATGCAGCTCTTGATCTTGGGATTGTGAGTTCAAGTCCCACATTGGTTGTAGAAATTACTTAAAAAATAAAATTAAAAAAAAAACACAACTTTCTAGTTATGAGAATACTGGGGGAAAAGAGCGACCCAGAGCTAACAATAGGTAACACTTATTGAGAGCTTACTACATGTCAAGAATTCTGCTAATAGCTTTACATATATTTTCTCATTTGTCCACATGCAGTTAGTATAATTATCCCCATTTTATTTTATTTTTTTCAATTATCCCCATTTTAAAAATGAAGAAACTAAGGTATGGAGAAACTAACTCGCTTGAGATTACTGCAGACATGCAAGCAGAAACTGAAGGACTGATTATGCAGATGTTGGGTTTTTTAAGTTTATTTATTTTGAGAGAGAGAGAGAAAGCATGAGGCAGAGAGGAGCTGAGAGAGAGGGAGAGAGAAAGAATCCCAAGCAGGGTCTGCACTGTTAGCTTGGAGCCTGACACTGGGCTCAAACCCACAAACCGCAAGATCATGACTGGAACCAAAGTGGGCCACTTAATAGACTGAGCCACCCAGGAGTCCCCGAGATGTTGCTTTAAGTAAGAGTTTCACGTATGGTGTTGAGGAGTGAGTCCTGAAGGTGGTACCAATAATTCTTTTTAATTAATTTTCACTAATGTTTATTAGAAACCCATGATTTCAAAAATTTTCTTAGGACAACTGAAAAAGTTGAAGTTGTCAAACTAATGAAAAATATTTGGTAAAAAAAATAGTATGGGTGGTAGTAAGATACAACAAAAATAATAAAAGTAGTTTGCAAATGAATGAGGTTTAGAGGATCTTACAGAGGTTATTTTCAGTTCTGAAATTGTTATTTGACCTCACAGAGTTCTTTTGTCTTTGTCTCATTTTTAGAAATGAGGTTGTAATATTTGACCTAGGGTTTTTGTAAGCATAAATGACATGATGTAGGTGAATGCAATTTATAAATTGTAAAACACCTTACAATTATGAAATATTCTAGTCACAATTCTGCCCAGTTCTCTGCTCCAAAAGAACCACCCTGTGCATACTTCTATCATTGTGCTTAACAGTTCCTTTTGAAATTATTTTTACCTATATGCTTCTCTGTTATTTCTAACCCTGTAAAAAATTCCAGGCACTTTTGGGCAACCCTAGTTTATTTCATTCGTTACCTGCTCTGGTCTTTATTGTCAGGCAATTCTTATTGTATGAAAATCTTCAATATTTAAAAGTCTCTGAAAACATCAAAAGAAACAGAAACTGCTATGTTAGCATGTAAAATGAAGCCCAATTCAGTTTTTGACTGTTAGGCACTAGGCAGTACTACACGAAGCATTTTAGATTAGTAACACACACTCTTGGTCCTCAGGGAGTTTACAATTTAGTTGAAAGTCATATATTAGAGCTGATACAAGATCATTCAAATTCACCTACGGAGTTTGCCATTGTTAACGTTTTCCTTTAGGTTCTTTGTTTAAGGTCCTCAGTGATTCTTATAGGCAGCCAGCTATAGAATTTCAAATCCATTCTGTAGAAATGAGAAAATTTATCCATCTCAGGTTTCAAGGTCACACATTTTAAAATTAGAGAACTAGAACCCATATCCAAACCCAGAATTTCCCCTTCATATAGTCAATACACAAAGTTACAAATGACAAAACAAAAGCTTTTTTATTCCATGGATTTGTCTTTTTCTATCAGTCAAATTGGGGAAATGAGTGTTTTCTGTATCTCCGTGACCCTGAAAAGTCAAGAAAGCATTAAAACTTTGTTTTACTCTAATACTCTTAGTTTATTTCTCATTAACTAAAAAGAAATGAACAAGCCAGACTTCTAAAAGTTTAAAGGCTGTCACTGTCATGTTGAAAACATGTAAAGTAAGTCAGTGTTATTGTCTGTCCAATTTTCTAATTCAGCATACCCTAACATGATAGAAAACAATTGAGCCATATATGACGCATTTTTAACTATCTAAACTGAACAAACAAACCTAGAGCCCTAAGGAACATTTTTTAAAAGGTGAAGCATGTTATCTCATTCTATTTTTCACAAATGAACATAAGGTTTATTTAGGACTTTCGCATTGCCTGAAGGACTTTAGTGGTAGGCCAGAGAAAACTAGTGGAAGTTTGGATGGCCTGCCAATAAGTCTTAGGAAAAGCTTCCTGGATGGTAGTCTCTTGGGAAAGGAGTGTCAGCCCCATTTTTGCACACTGGAACATCAGGACAAAGAGTTAAATTGATCTGATTCAAGGCAGCAGCATTCGCAGGACAGTAGGATAAGGGCATATTTCTGGTGGCCCAAACAGAAGGAGCCTCTGGAAACTTAAAATAAAAGCTGGTTTGATTAGGAAGACACATTTCAAATCATCCTATCAACATGAAAGCAGCACAAAGCTGTGGCCTCTCCAAGATGAGGTAACTATACTTTCTGAGCAAGCAGTAGCAAAAAAACAAAAAACACATGCTGAAGGTAAAGCAGTGACCTGGAGAGGATCCCAAGAAGGAAGACTGCTATATAGTCATTTAGCAGTCACAGGAGGAGACCCAGGCTTCCGAGAGACAGCCCTGCTGACTGAACTGTGCAGGAGTGAACGCCAGCACAGGGAGAGGTGATTGTGATGGCCCCCTCCAGAGGCCATCTCTCTCCAATAACCCGTACACTGCAACCTTTCCTAGGATCTCTAGAATCACAACATAAGACAATGCTTTCTTTCACCGGTTCTTAGTCCCCACCATTCTACATTGACCTTGGAATTGGCATTTTTAACACTTCTCCAACTCTTCTTAATATTCATATGCTACTAATAAATGATGAATGCAGGTGTTGGAAATGCATGTAGCAGACTGCCTGCCCTATGACACAAGACCAATCTTACTTACAATTTAAACTAGATGATAAATGGTGTGATGTGAGAAGCTACAAAAGAGCCCCATACCTTCCATCGAATCTCCCCCCAACACAGTGGCTCCTTCATTGCTTGAAATTTTATTATTATTATTATTATTTTTTACTTTAGAGACGGGGGAGAGGCAGAAAGAGAATCTTAAGCAGTCTCCATGCTCAGCACCGAGTTTGACACAGTTCTCAATCCCATGTCCCTGGGATCATGACCTGAGCTGAAATCAAGAATGGAACACTCAACTGATTGAGTCACCCAGGCGCCCCTCATGGCTTGAAGTTTAATCACCATGGATATAGATTGCTTAATCAGCCTTTTGACTTTAAATACAAATATAACTAAGATCGATAAACAGGCTCCTGAACAGTATGGTGGAGCAGAACTCCTCTGTGGGTTACAAGTCGGACGTGAGATATTGATGGTGGTAAATGTCTTCTATAACAATAAAGCGCTTTAAACCACTTTCAGCAACCATGTAAAAATTGACAACAGTTGAAGTTCCATTTTAGCCTTACTGTGTATGGCTTCCTGTGCAAACATCCTGTATTCAGAAATTACTCGGGCACGGAAGAGTTTATGCCTACCACCCGCCACTAGAGGGCGCCTTGTCAGCATATGCCACGTAGCACTTTCCTGAGGCGTCGGGCGGGTACAGGTGTTGCCGTTTTTTTTTGTGTGTGCCGTGACACGAAAAGATCACAACTATGACTCATTTTGGCATTTATTTACGTAGTGTCTGTTACCGCTTATGTCGTAAAAGAAAGGACATTTTAAAATATAATACAAAAGGAACAAAAAATCTCAGAATAAAAATCAGCCCTTTATATTGAGTAAACCTAACATTTAAGAAAAAAATCACTGCATTGTCTTCATTTCTCTCCTTTTGCCTAGGACACGAAAAGCTTCCTCGTGTGCCAACGCTGGGTTTGAAAAACACTGGAAAGAGCTTATCCTAAAAAGACAATTAGAGATTAATATTGATTGAAAAGACATGAGGGGAATCTATGTGATATCTGTATTTCCGAATTGTATTTTGTACAAACCAATACTAAAATTTATATGTAGTTTTTAATTTCAGCTGAGAATCAGGAGATACGGGCCAAGGACCATTTGGCGTTTATTTCTCAAGGAACAACTTAACAAAAATATTAGTTAGGCACCAGTTAGGTGCTAAGGATCCATAACGAATTCAACTGGTTTCTGTATTGGAGTTGCCCAGAGCAAAAATAAACATGCAATAAAATTAATTGAGATTAGTGAGATAAGTGCTACAGTAGATGTATGTCCAAGATTTAGAGGCAACACAGACAAAACTGTGCTACAGTAATTACGCGGGAGGAAGCTCTGGCTGTTTTTCTGCGTCGTGGAGAGATCATAAAATGACCTCTGGAGAGGCCTCAGGTTTTCTAAAAATCAGTTACTCTCTTTGTCTATCGAAGAATTTCTGGAAGTGTTGGGAGCCTTAATGCAAAAAGTGTTCCAAAACTTGGATTCCAAAATAACTATCATTCTTCTTTTTTTTTTTTTTACCTTTAATTACACTTGAGGAATCTCTTTCCTATTGTCATTGAACTCCTTCAGTGAGCCTTTACTGTTAAAAATGATTTATGCAAGGAAATTTGGCTGGATTTGATGCAGATTATGTCATATACTTTATGTTATATGCTGCATGTTATATGCTTTTGTTACATACTTTATGCGGTGGCAGTCTTGGACTAGAGCCTTCTTGTGATAAACAAAATTAAATGGGAGTTAACTTATAACTTAGTAAATTAAGTGGAAGTGCTAAGACCGCTTGCTCCCATGGCAATGAAGAGGCCAGGCTGAAAGCTGTACCGCTGACACCACAGTAGACTTAAGCGCTGCTCTGGGCCATTGGTTTACTTCCTCTATGCTTCAGCTGCGAAAATGTGGCCTCAGATATTATCTGTTTTCATTATAATTATGCATGGTCCATGATTCACTGTCACTTGGAAACACACCTGCAGTTTGCTTTTAAAAATAACATGAATCCATATACTGAATAAAACCATGCCAGACATTTGTGATAGAAAATAATACACAGAAAAAAACCAGTTTTAAAGATATTCAGGTGCCCTGTTTCGATTCTTTGATATAACTTTCACATGTTACTTAGTGACTTCATGATGATTTATAACTGTTTAGCAGATGTATGAAATACTTCAATTTTCATAGAAAAATAAATTTAATTTCAAAATAATGGCATAGTTTTGCATGATAGGAAACCAACTTACCTTTTTCAGGAAATTTCACAATATGCTCTCATTATGAAAGCATACTTTTTCACTAAAGTCACCCAAAAGGATATTTTCCTTCATGTGATTATTAATAACTAAGAATGATTCATGAAATACACTGACAATTACTGATAGTCTGATAATCGCTAAAAAGCTGTTCTAAAGTCACAAGCCTGTATTCTTGCAGAGCATATAACAGGTGTTCCCACTCCCTGTGCCCTTTGTATACACATTCATTCTGTATTCAAATCACAGAAGCAAGAGACAGGATAGGGTCTGTTACCTCACTGCTAATTTCCCTAGCAAATAAACCACCAGCTGCTGGTCCATGTACCAAGTTGCCACCAGGAACAGGGCACTGTCTGCATGGGACAGGATGCTTTCATGGAGTCCGTCAGCAGCACAGTTGGGATCTTTCAGTGCAAAATATACCTCCTTCTCTTAGGTAAGGCACTGCACGAATTGTGTTTCAGCTGTTGTTTGGGTTTTCTTTAATTGTGGGCATAAGGTAAATATTTGCTTTAAGCTGTAGGTTCACTCAGATAATTGAAAAACAGCTCAGAACCTTTTAAACAATAACACACTTTGTTCCAGCAAAGAAGCAGGAACATTTAGGAGAAATGAGGTTCAATAAATAGATGATTGTGGTTTTCTTAGAACAACATTTATTGTCAACAGCACTCATTAAAGTCAAGACCTTCTAAAAACCTAATGAAGTTCTTCTTTTTACAGAGTTTCCACATAGATTTAATAGTCTTTAATGAATTTTATTTTGGCAAGTATTCGCATACGTCATGAATTTGTGACCGTTTTTAGTGAAACTCGAAACAATTTATGAAAATGGTTTTAATTAAAGATACTGTGGTAAACTGTCAACTCTACTTCATTTTAAGTTACCCATCATGAAATGTAGAAAAAGGTGAGTTTTCAAAGTTACAAAAAATATTTTATACACGATAGGGAAAAATGTGTTATTATTTCTCCAAAATACCTTTAGCCTTTCTCTTTGTCCAGTGGCTAGTCCTATTAAATTTTTTTTCTTGATTTTACTGTTCCCCCCTCATTCTCCTCTTTAGTCTCAGAGTTTCTCCAACATTCCTACTATTTTTATCTCATCTTTTTTTTTTCACTAGGTTTTCTTTTTTTCATTCTTCCTATTTATCAGTTTTAAAAGTCAAGTTCATTTCTTGTTTTATCTACTAATAGATAGCGACTCAGAAAAGACTTTATTCTTTAAATTATAAGAATAGATTAGCTAAATAAGCAATTTAAGTTTTAGCCTTTTTCAGTAGTTTAAAGTCCTTGCTTTCACTGCTATCTTTTGTTGTAGTTTTCATTGTAAACGTGACTATTATTCAAATTTATACCTAATGTTGTATATATCCCACATATTTGAAATGTTCAGTTTGTAAATTTTTCTAAGAAGTGTTTGAATTTCCCATAGTCGTGATTGTTCCAGTGTTTATGTTGTCAAAATCGAGCCTATATGGATTTTTAGTTATTAAAATTTTTAGTAAAAGTAATTACCATAACAGACTTTTATCTTTGTGCATTTTTCTGGGCTCTGAAAGTATCCTATATGTCAGTTCTCCCACTTATTTTTAACTTATAACAATAAGAATGCTGTCATTTCATAAGTGATATTTTTGTAATTGACTTTAAGAAGAACTTAGAGACAATTTATTTGAGGATTTTGACTAAAATAAAATTAAGATGTACTTTAGAAAAACAGCATGTTCATAAGTAGTTAAAGCAGTTATCCCTTAAATTCTTCTTATGCAAATTCACTTTTCTCCATTATATGGAGAAAATATGTGATGTGGAAATCTTTTTGCTATTAGAATATTGAATATCTTTTTCTTCTTTTCATTTTTAAAATTTATTGATTTTGCGAGAGAGAGAGAGAGAGAGAGAGAGAGAGAGAGCAGTAGACGGGGAGAGAGAAAGAATCCCAAGCAGGCTCCATGCTGTCAGTACAGAGCCTGATGTAGGACTCACAAGTGATTTGATGACCTGAGCCAAAATCAAGAGTCAAACACTTAACTGGCTGAGCCATCCAGGTGGCTCCCTAATTGTTTTTTTTCTTTTTGAAAAAAATTCTTAAAAATTTGAAGCCAAAGAGGTACCTGGGTGGCTTAGTCGGTTAAGCGTCCGACTTTGGCTCAGGTCATGATCTTGTGGTTTATGGGTTCGAGCTCTGTGCTGAAAGCTCAGAGCCTGGAGCCTGCTTCAGATTTATATCCCTCTCTCTCTACCCTTCCCCTTCTCTCTGTCTCTCAGAAATAAATAAATGTTATTTTTTTTTCAATTTGAAGCCCAAAATGTAGTTTGTAAAGTCTATTCAAAGTACAACTTCATAATTTCCACTTTCTCTAAAGATGTAGGAGTTTATTTTCAGTCAACAATAGTTGTGTTATGCTTGCTAATATTATACATGATAAAGGAGAAGTAAATGCCAACTATTTTGAGGTACAGCTAGAGGTCACTTTGTGAAGTCTGATGTTTATATTCAATACAGTGAAACTGGTCTGGAGAATCTTTTGTTGCTGGAATATAGATAAATTTCACAATATGATTTCAAGTGTTCCTTAACACTGGATCATTCTTTTATAGTGCTATTGTTATACAGCTTAAGGGAGTCTCTAAAAAGTGAGATTGTTGCTATAATATCGTACCTCAGATTATTAATGTTTCTCAAAGTTAATGTAATGCCTTATATGCATAAGGTCTAAGAGTCTTTCTTTTTTATATTTAGGAAGTAGGTATTAGTGAATCTAATAATAAAATTTTATTTTTATTTAAGTCCAATTGTTTGGAATAGCAAAGGAAACTAAAATTTCATCAATTTTTTACATTTATTTTCTTAAAGTTTATTTGTTCATACAGAGGTTAACTTTCTAAAATCAGTAGTTTTAATTTTTAGGTTTTATCCTACAGCTAGAAAAGAGAGCTTGAGAATTTCTCAAAATGAAGCCAATTTTTTTAAGTTCATAAACTACTGTTTTGACTGCACAGAGTCATCACATCTGTAGTGTGACATACAACAATGGCCAAAAATGTGTGTTCTTAAGATGCAGAGGAATTAACCAATTATCTGTTTATTCACTAAAGTTCACTACAAGTAAGAATCACATCATATAAATAGGTTCTTTCCTGCAAAATGAAAAGATTTTAGTAGCTGAGATAAGATACTGTCTGAATAAAATTACATTCTTTGCTGATATTCTTATAATGTGCTACCTATAATTTATCTGATAAAAACGGTGTAGGCAGTCTAAGGAAAAAGCTATTATAATAGCTTTGCTATCTCACAGTCATACATATATTTGAAAAATCACACATATTTGAAAAAAATTAAATGATATGATTTCATATCATTTGGTATTATAAACATTGAATACATTCAGAGGTGTTGATAGCAATATATCATTTAAGGCATTATTACATGACACAGTGTCTAAAATAGCTCAAAGAACTAGTTAACCCTCCTTAAACAATTATTATAAATGCTATATAAAATGTTATTTTCTTCTAAAGTAGTTTCATTATTTCCTGGGCTGTAACGTTTGTATTGTATTTAATCTTTTATTAAATAACGTTTGCTTCTTGCAACTCCAGTCATAGACTCTCCAATCAGTCTTTTTTGTCCTTACTATTCAACATTCTCATTCAAGATCCAAAAGTCACCAACATTTTTATTCCAGTCATGCTAGCACTCCATAGTAGTAAAGTGCCTCCCAAGCATTTTCAGACTATTACAATCTCAATTACTCTTTAAACTACATCTACAAAAACAAAACCAAACAAAACAAAAAAACAAAAACAAAAAAAGTAGATGAAAAAAAGTTCTTCCCTTTTCCAAAAAACAAAACAAAAGGAAAAAAAGAACAAAAACCCTACACAAGGACCACTGCCTTCCCCAAACAAGAACGCCATCTAAAGCTACAGCTCAGTGTCAAAGGCAACCCCTGAATTGTAAGTCAGCAGCCCCACAGCTTTTTCCGGTGCATTCTCAATACAATGATGTGGATTCCCACCATCCCCCATGGTTCCCTGGCAAAAAACACAGAATTGCTGCCTTATTAAAGGATATCCAGGGATTGTGACTTAATAAGCAGACTAAAACCTGAGACTCAATACTTCAAAATTCTTTAGGCCCTTTCAATTAAAAATGGGCCCTTCACCTTCAAGTGTAAGGTAGCTGCCACCCTGAGAAAACCACCTCACGATGTCACGAACATAAAGAGTAGAGAGAGACCTCATCTAAAACTACCATCCTTTCACACATGAGAAAACTGAGGTTCAGAGAATTAAAATGACTTATATCAGGTCACTTATCACCATTTTTCCCAAGTGTGTGTCCTTTACTAAGACCCTGCATTTCAGTTGATTTTTAACTTTATCCAAGTGTCAAATACAGAAAGTTTTATTTCTTGCTTACCAGGAATTTGTCCAGAGCTTCTTATCCCCAATTTCAATGAAAAGCATGTAGATGCATGTTGTTTTGTGCAGATAACACAGATGCTAAGAGGAATCTTTTCCTTCACTGGTACCTCATCCAAATACCCAATGTCTTTCTCAATCTGTGACTTGAAGAAAGTCACAAAATCACAGAAAGTCACAAATCTGTTGACCCCTGCTTCACATACCACATCATTAGGAGATTTAAGTCGTAGATACACTTTCTCTTCTTTTTTCTCTCTTAGGAGAGAGAAACCACTACTCCTTCTCTGCAATCCACTTTATTTCCTCTTTAGAATTCCCAGCACCCGTTCCTTCTTTTTCTAATGATTCAAATGAGGAACAACTACAAAATTAACATTCTTGCACTTGCCAGAAAAGAAAACAGAAGCAAATCCTATACCTTTGTAACTCCTTTGTTATGGGCCAAATCACTAAAATGAATGTGCAGGTATAGCCCATTATCAGAAAAAAAAATTACAAAGTCCATCACAAATACTGAAACCAAGGAGACTCTAAGATACCTAATTCTTTTGCCCATATAGTCACCTAAGTCTCGGATCATACAGTCAGTTTCTGGTGGGCATCTAGGAGTTCCTTCTTCCTCTAAACTTCTGTAATCTTCCTCTTTGTGCTTTCTCCTGAGTTCTCTAACTTCCCTGCTGGACGCACGTCTCACTCTGTACCAACAGCTACCCAAAGACCAAAACATGGGAATCTTTGCTCTCACCTCTACCCTAGGAAGTAAAGCAAAAGTTGATTCCTTATAGTAGCAGGCCCACATCTTTCCATTTCTCCAAAGAAATCATCGCACAAACAGGCCTTTCTACCTTTCCCTTCTTAATATTGATGGCCTTTTATAACATGACTTCCAGAAAGCTTAAAGACCGTAGGAGAAAATTGAATTGTAAGATCTATTTGTGTCCAAATTTTTATCTTTTCTCACCTAGAGTTTTATTCCACCTTTACTCATCTGTATTTGGCTTCATCAAGTTTTCTCTTTGTAGCAGATCATTCCAGTAGCTACATACATAGTGTTCAGCACTCGTCCAAGGAAACAGAAGAAAGGACAGAATATTCTTCTTCTCCCTTTCACAGCAAAACTCCCCAGAAATATTGTCTATACTCACCGTCTGCACTTTCCATTCGTTTTCCCCCTCGCTGTTTAAAACACTTCACATTTAAATTCCTCCCACTTTCTCCCCCACTATTTCGGATGTTCATATGATGTTGGTAGTATGTTGCTCCCTTTTAAAATGAGGATGTTGAAAAAAAAAGAGGGGGTGCACCTGGATGGCTCAGTTGGTCAGGTGTTTGACTTCAGCTCAGGTCATGATCTCATGGTTCACGAGTTCAGGCCCTGCATCAGGCTCTGTGCTGACAGCTCAGAGCCTGGAGCCTGCTTTGTATTCTGTATCTCCCTCTCTCTCTGCCCCTCCCCTGCTCTCTCTCTGTCTCTCTCTCTCAAAAATAAACACTTAAGAAAAAATTAGGATGTTGTGGGGCACCTGGGTGGCTCAGTCAGTTAAGCATCCAACTTTTGATTTTGGCTCAGGTCTTAATCCCAGGGTGGTGGGATCAAGCCCTTCTTTGGTCTCTGTGCTGAGCATGGAGCCTACTTGAGATTCTCTCTCCCTCTGCCCCTCTCCCCTGCTCACACAATTCTCTCTCTAAAATAAAAAAATATATATTAAAAAAATAAAAAATAAAATGAGGATATTGAAGCAAAGAGCTTTTAATTAGGACTACAGAAACATGGTAGTCTGAACTAAGGAGGAGTCTCTTCTTGATTGCAAACATATAGAAGTGCTAAATAAAATTTAAAAATATACATCATGGCTCAAGGTAAAGGTGTGGAAATTTCCAGATGCCAGAGAATACGAAGAAACTTCTAGACATAGCAGTGAGTACATGGACCCAAACAACACAGGCAGGCAGGATGCTGGGAGCTGGGGCCTTGCATTAGCACAGCTCCATCCCCCAAAGTCCTCCAGGCCCTCATTCTCTCTTAAACCCATGTTAATCAGGCTTTCATGCCCAGTATATCCTTTCGGTGTTACCTCTTGGGTGTCAAATGGGCATCTAAAATGAACAGATCCAAAGCTGACTCCCAACTTGCCCCCCCTCCCGCCAAAGTCTATTCTCCTCAGTCTTCCCTATTGTTACTTTATTAGTTGCCCATTAATAAACGACATCCATTCTTTCTGTTGATCAGATCAACAACCTTGGAATCATTCTTGACTCTTCCTTGTTTCTTGTATTTCACTCCAGTGTGTCATCAAATCCTATTAGCACCACCAGCCTTTTTCACAATACCTTTTACTACCATACCAGTCAACAGTACAAATATCTCTTGCCTAGTTTATTGCAGTCACCTCGTAAGTGGTATTTCTGCTCCTGCTCTTGCCCCCATCTCAGTCTATTCTCACAGCTGCTAGGTATAGCCAGAAGAAGAAAAAGGAGGAGAAGGAGAAGGAGGGGGAGGGAGAGCAGGAGGAGGAGGAGGAGGAGGAAGAAGAAGAGGAGGAGGAGAAGGAGAAAGATCATCCTGTCTGCTCACAAAACTCCAGGTTAATCCCCATCTCACTCAGAGTAAAAGTGCCAAAGTGTTTGCCATGACCATGAGACACCGCATGATCTGGCCCCAGCCACCTTGCTGACCTCATGTCTTACCACACTCCTTCTCCTCCTCCACCCTGTTCTCTCTGCTCCTGCCTCTTGCTGTTCCTCAAACACACACTGGATTCCTGTTTCTGAAAAAGAATTACTGATCATAACTGATAATGGTTTAATGCCACTCTTCTTGGGATATTTCCATGTGACAAGGCTTTGGCTAAAGGGTAAAACTTCTAATAATGGACTATAAGCCATTTCAGAAGTCTTTGGAGGGAGATTCTGAGGAGGAAGTACCCCCTCGCTTTTTCTTGAATCACATAGTTTGATTAAGATATAACATGACTCAAACACAATTTCATAATTTTAGAGGTGTCATTGGACTTTAGAACTAATAATCTTTTCCAGTTCTCCTTTTCCCATTATTCTTTAACAGTCAAAGATAATAACTTCTGCTTTTCCTTTTCATCTTACCTTTAAAGAAGCCACTCAGTCAACATAGTCTTTGGGTGGGGTTTTTTAAATGCAGAAGGTTTCAGAGACAAATATTTACCTCTCCGGGTAACAGGTACTAGAATGGTCAGTACCTAGAAGCCTCTCTCCTTTGTAAGCATTATCGCCTGATCAGGTTTTCTCGTATTGCCCCTTAGATTGTGAAATGTGGCTCAGGGTCATCACAACTTTCCTCTCCTTCATAACAGGAGCTTGCGTGGGGCTGAAAGTGGCAGTGCCGTCACACACCGTTCATGGCGTCAGGGGTCAGGCCCTCTACCTCCCCGTGCACTATGGATTCCACACGCCGGCATCAGATATCCAGATCATATGGCTGTTTGAGAGACCCCACACGATGCCCAAATATTTACTGGGCTCCGTGAACAAGTCTGTGGTTCCCGACTTGGAATACCAACACAAGTTCACCATGATGCCGCCCAATGCATCTCTGCTCATCAATCCACTGCAGTTCACTGACGAAGGCAATTACATCGTGAAGGTCAACATTCAGGGAAATGGAACTCTCTCAGCTAGTCAGAAGATACAAGTCACCGTTGACGGTGAGTCCACTATAAGTGACATGGGCAGCTGAGTAGCATGATAGTAACAGCTCAGGAGATTAGACCATGTGGGCTTTAGGTCCTTGCTCTGTAACTCTGGGCAAATTAATTAACCCTCAAAGTCTCATTGTCTCATGGTACAAATTACATTATCTATCTCATGAGGCTTGTGTAAAGTATGTACATGTGACATATATGCACCGTGCCCAACTAAAGGTAATCAAGCAATAAGTAGAACTTATTATTTATTTGCATGGAAACTATCAAGGATAAAGTCACTGATATAATAAGATGGAGGATATTTTATTTTCTCAGTATCAGAACACACCCTGGGAAGAGCCCTCTTTTTGTCACATGAAGATTTTATTTTGGTACACAGTTTGCGGGAGGATGACACTTGCTCAAGGACCATACTTAAGGAACAGTAGAAGTTGCTGGAAATATCCTTTGAGGGAATGTAGAATCTGCTAAATTTCACACATTTATTTTCCTTATTGAGGTATGTAAGTAGCATACCTCAAATATACTGCGTCCAAATCACAACTGCTGATTTCTCCCCTTAAACCTGATTATTTAACAGGTTATTATTTAAAATGTCCTCCATTTTAGGGGCGCCTGGGTGGGTCAGTTGGTTGAGCGTCTGACTTTGGCTCAGGTCATGATCTCGTGGTTTGTGAGTTCGAGCCCAACATCAGGCTCTATGCTGACAGCTCAGAGCCTGGAGCCTGCTTTGGATTCTGTCTCCCTCTCTCTGCCCCTTCCCCACTCACGCCCTGTGTGTGTGTCTCTCTCTCAAAAATAAATAAACATTAAAACAATTTTTTAATGTCCTCTATTTTAGTAAATACCAACTCCATTCCATTAGTTGCTCAGGCATTACTTTGTATCACCATTGCCCCCCTCTTTCTCTCATATTCTGCATCCAGGTAAGAAGTTAATAACACTGTAGGTTTTACCTTCAAAGTGTAGAGTCCAGTTACTTCTGACCACCCTCTCCCCCCCCCGCCTTCAACTACACCACCAGCTCTAGCCTGGACTATCCCTAATAGCCTGCCACCTGGTCTCCCTGCCTCCATTCTCGCCTCTTGCCACTTAAAATCCTCCCATAGCTTTCTGACTCAATTAGAATAAGAGCCAAAGTATTAACAATCTCCTACTAGGCCCACACGACTCCCCCCGAGCATACCCACATCTCTGACCCCATTTACTACCTCCCTTTCCCCTCATTCACTCTGTTCTGACCACACTGGCCTCCTAGCTCTCCCTATCACAGGCCAAACACACTTATATATACGTCAGCGCCTTTGTTCTTGCTATTCAATCTACCTAGATTGCTTTTGTCTTAGATAATAGCATGGTTTCCTCCTCTATATCCTTTAGGTCCCAGCCAAAGTGTCACTTTATCTGTGAAGGTTTTCCTGACCACCTTATAGAAAGTATAACCTCATTCCCCCAAACAGAGAGAGAGAGAGAGAACAGAGAGAGAGAGAGAGAGAGAGAGAGAGAGAGAGAGAGAGAGACTATCTATCTAGAGTTCTGCTTTATTCTTTTCATAGCACTTATTTCCACCTGGACTTTATTTGATTATTATTTCTCTCCTTCCCCTAGAACATGAGGCCCATGGAGCAGGGACCTTGTATTGTTTACTGCTTTGTCCTCAGTACCTAAAAACTGATGCTGGCCATTAGTAGGCACTCAGCAAGTGTGTGTGGAGTAAATGCGTGTAAACCAGAGAGACTGCAAGGAAGCAAAGGCACAGCATGTGAAAGCAGATGCCTACAGAGCAACTATGAAAAGAGAAAAGTTAGAAAATGTTCATGAAATTCTCCTGAGTAGTATCCTCTCTCCTCAAAACTTAATGTAACATCCATGACTTGTTAATATACAGTAAATTGGATCTGTTTAGGGAAATGCAACTAAAAAATTGTACTAGGAGTTTAGGGTCTATCTATGTAATAAATCATCCTGGGAAACTTCCACATCTGAGTCACACTCTTTACAGCAGGTGTAGGATCACAGTCTATTTTGATTGGCTCTCCCCATACGAGACTTTTGACATTACTTGTTTGACTTATGCCACACCACATCTATTTCCACACAGAGATATTTTAAACATAAGCTTTTCCTAAGTAATAGATATACACAACTCATTTTTCTTTTTCGATCATAATAATGTAAACGAAAGCTATTCCATATCCTTTGTTCTTGCCAGGAACTATAAAAGATTAAATTGGGGGCACCTGGGAGGCTCACTCGGTTGAGCATCGGAATCTTGATTTCAGCTCAGGTCATGACCCCAGGGTCATGGGATCGAGCCCCACATTGGGCTGTACCCTGGGCATGGAGCCTGCTTAGGATTCTCTCTCTCTTTCCCTCTGCCCCTCTCCCTTGCTCACTTGCTCTCTAAAATAAGAACAAAAATAACAGAAAGATTAGATCAAATGGACAAATTCAGTTGTCCTCATCCTTAGAAAGGCTAGAGGCTTCAGAGCTACTCAGGTCTCCTACAGACTGTTTCAACCTCCTTTCTTCTTATTTTTCATTTTGTCCTATATTCTCTAATTTGAAGGATTGGGTCTGTCTGTTCCCTACTGCGCATTTCTCCCTATAGGAAAATGTGAGCACAAGTCAAGAGAAATTTACCTGCAGAGAGGCATCAACCCCAACTTAAAGCTTGACAGCAAACTGAAATCTAAATACTGGAATCAATCACTTCTCACTTATATATCATCTCATTCTCTCTGTGTGCTGCGATGATGCATAGAAGGAGATTATGAAATACATATCTCTCCAAGATGCAGGAGAGAAACATGACCAGATATGCAGCTCTCTTCATTTTGTCACTGACTGCTGTGTAACAGGGCAAGTCACTGTCCTTTATCAAACAGAATCAACAACCTCAAAGAGTAATGAAGTTTCCTGAAACTATTTGTGGATACTCATATAATTCCAACCTTTACCCAACAATTTCAGAGTGAAAACCAAGGGAGGAAATATTTGCTCATTCTTGGAAATGTGTTCATTTGACAAATAGTACTATGTGTCAGATTCATGACATGAAACTGTTTTCCTATGACTTGAAGTGCCAGCAGGAATTACTATTGAATTTGTCTTTTATATCTCTAATGGAATGTAATTGCAGTAACACATTTTATCCTATTTTCAAATTGAGTCAGTGTTGAAATGTAGGCTTTGGTTTTTGTAAAGTGGCTAACATAATGTTGCAATTGCACAGCGATTAAATTAAAACATATAATTAGTTCACTTACACAGAAAGAAAAGTAAGTGGTGAATATGTGATTCTCTATAACTTTCCCTCAGTATTCCACAAGTATAATATATATATGAGCTTTGTATTTTGCAGATGGTGGATAAAGATTTAGGTTCATCTATCCCAACCAGCTGCTCTTGGGACATTGGAACAAACCCACAAGAGGGAAATGCCATACAAACTTTGCCTGTGAGAGTACACTTTTATGGTGTTGAAGACAGCACAATGCACAGGGAATAAAGAAGCTGGTCTTCTCTACGCTAACTACATTATCTATAAAGTAAAGGTTTTAATTAGAAAATCCTCGAAAAGTTCATTCTAGAATTTGGTTATTTCTGCTATAAATGATATTTTTATATTTTATCATTTTACATTTTTCCATTATTTTTATTCTTCTTATTTTCTGAACTGTCTACATCTACAAAACGTAAAATTTTAGAAACATTTCCCCAGGATTTGATGTTCGAAAGGCTGCACAGATTTGTATTATAATCCCGTGGTGGCATCATCTCTTCTGATATTTGCAGATCCTGTCACAAAGCCAGTGGTACAGACTCAACCTTCCTCTGGGGCTGTGGAGTACGTGGGGAACATGACGCTGACATGCCTCGTGGCAGGGGGCACCCGGCTGGTTTACCAGTGGCTAAAAAATCAAAGGCCTGTCCATACCAGCTCCACCGCCTCCTTTTCTCTCCAAAACAACACGCTGCATATTGCTCCAGTGACCAAAGAAGACATCGGGAATTATACTTGCCTGGTGAAGAATCCTGTCAGTGAGATGGAAAGTGACATCATTATGCCTACCATATATTGTAAGTTTTTTAAAAATACGTATTCATGAGTTTTCTTCCGGGTAGTTGACACAAGGGTTGTCACAGAGAATATCAACACCAGCTGTCATTTGTTTTTTAAGCTACCGTGATACAGTACTAGTTGTAATTACATTTCCTACACACTGCCTTGTCATGAAATATAGCTAATAGTACATCCCTGTTTCTTGAAGTTCAAGTTGTAATACCGGCCATGGACCTTTTAGGATACATTTTCTGACTTGGTCCATTGTGTGACCTTATTTCCAGTGGCAAGTAGGAACCTCAATTTCAAAAACCCAGAACCATGTAGAAGGACTAATTTATTCACCCCAAGAACAAAGAACTGGTGATTATAAATGGGAGAGGTTGTGTTCTGTCTTTGACCACAGAAAGAATGTCCCAGATTATGCATGGGTATTGTATCCCAGGTCATGGCTGTTCCCTCTGCCCATTTTCTCAGCTCCGGGGAGGATCGTAGTCAGAGAAAACTTATTCTGCAGTAAGGTATTAAGGTTTCCTGAGGATCAGGAAATACTTCAAATTTCAATTTTCTTTCGTTCTTCTGTCATTGTTGCTGTTATTGTTTAATCTCATATACAGAGTTAAATTCATCAAACTCTTCAATTTATGTCATATTATTATCACAACCCAAACAAGATCCCTCTTTCTTTATTGCACTATTTTTCCCAGTCCCTCCATTCCATGGCACCACCTCTAATATGTTTAACATTGCATTCTAATTTCAGCTTCACACAGAGTTTCTCAACATCCACACTAGTGACATTTTGGGCTGGACAAGTCTTTGTTGTGGGGGCTGTCCTATGTATTATAGGATTTTTAACAGCATCCTTTGCCTCACTCTCCACCCCCTGCAATTATGATAACTAAAAATGTCTCTGGACATTGCTACATGTCCCTTGGGGGGGAGGGGTACAAAAATCTCCCCCAGTTGAGAACCAATGACTTATCACATTGGGAAGTCTTTGTATAAGTCATTATGTAGCCTAGAGCATTAGCCACAACAGTGTAACAAAAACAGTGAGGCAAGGAAAAGGAAAACTTCTCACCCTTGTGGCATGAGGGTGGAGGTGAACCATAGGGCAGAATTAAGCATGGTAAGTGTATCTACTTAAGTGTCAAGTATATGTGTATAATAATACTAGGAGAGGCCCTAAAGCCTAGTGTTTAAGTAGACAGACCTAAGTGGGAAGCTGGTTCTGTCATTACCCATATGACCTTAAGAAATTCCTTAACCTTTCTGAGATAGTTAAAAATACCTCACCACATCACTGGGGTTCAATAGGTACTGTCTGAAAAACAGCCAATGACTGACACAAAGCAAATATTCAGTAAATGGAGGCTCTTTATGTTGTAGGTTCTATTTTCTTCAACAGAAAATTGTTAGAGTCCTCTTTTTTTTTTAATTTTTTTTAACATTTATTTATTTTTGAGAGACATAGAGACAGAGTGTGAGCAGGAGAAGGGCAGAGTGAGGGAGACACAGAATCTGAAGCAGGCTCCAGGCTCTGAGCTGTCAGCACAGAGCCCAACACGGGGCTCGAACTCACAGAGCACGAGATCATGACCTGAGCCAAAGTCAGCCGCTTAATCAACTGAGCCACCCAGGCGCCCTAGAGTCCTCTTGAAAAAGTGTGTTACTGACTTTTTGGAGAAAAGCACCAGCATATATACCAAATGTAGGTTTTTCCAACAAGATAAAGCTCAGTAAAACTGAGCTCCAGCAGTGGAGCAAGAAAAGTGACTGCAGGGAGAGGAGTGCAGTGGTGAGATTCAGGTTTACAGTTATGTTTGCTTGAACAAGCAAACTTAGCTAATAAAAATAGAATCATTGAATCTTGGAACTAGAATCTATCCTATAGTTAAAGCAGAAGTGAGAAAATGTGCACAATAAAATGTATAAAATAAAATGTCATAGATACCATAGGGAAGTATACAAAGGACCATAGTAGCTAGGAACAAGAACTCTGGAGCCAGGGCCCTGGGTTCAAATCCTGGATCTGCTACCTTACCTCTCTATGCCTCAGTTTCCTCATCCATATAATGGTGATAATGGTAGTACCTACTTTATGGACTTACTGTGAGGATTAAATCTGTTACTACACGTAAATTGCTTAGAACAGTGACTGGCTCGTAGTAAGTACTCTGTTTAGCCATTATTATCGCTATAATATTATGAGGCTAAGGATGAATTTCATTCAGAGAAGGAAAACATTACATCTGGCTAGAGAGAAGGGTTATTACAGAAAGTAAAATTTGAGATGAACCTTTGAGTATGGGTATGATTGGGGCAATAGCAACGTCTGGAAAAACCATTCAGGCAATGAGGACAACAGGAACCCAAACACAAAGCAGAGGTCAAAGATTAGGCAAATGGTCCAGTTCAGAGTGTAGGATACAGCAAGGGGCATGGTAGACTAGATGGTCAAATAGATATGTTTGAGTTAAATCATGGAAAGCTTTGAACACTGGGCATTATTTGGTAAACAATGAGGAACTATTATTTTTTAAACAAAGTTCCAAATATAAAAAGACCAGAGAATGATTTATAAGCTAATACTTAGACACGCATATTCTAAGCTAAATCAAAAAATGTTTGTCAAGAGAGCATGTTTTCAAGTTACATCACAAACATCATACAATTACAGAAATGGTATATATAGGAAAGAAAAAAGTGAAAGTAGGATATATTAACCTATAGTACAGAGAGAAAAAGTCATCAGTTTTGAACAGAGAGAAAAGTTACATACAGTGACTACACACAAGTAAGAGCAATTTGAAATATTTTCTCCCAGAAAAGTATTATCCACGTAGAAATAGAAAAAACTTCATGCATAGTATAATTCATTTTTGGTGTAGGGGAACCAAAGAGGCTTAAATCCTAGTCTACCCTGGTCCAGAATTCATTGTCTCAAAGATGAACACTCCCCCGAATTATATTAAAAGTGCTGAAGAAGAAGAAAATTATGTTTTTTTTACCAAGAAATACCAAAACACCACACACTGCAAGCAACTTACTGAAGATTTGTTAGGTCACTAATTATATTGTGTTTAACAGTGGCTTTATTTTTATAGTTGAACTTTTAGCTATATTTTTATGGTTTTATATAATTTTATACTCAGATAACATTGTGAAAATATTCTGTCCGCCTTAAAGTGTAGGCTGAGAAATAGATTCACAAAGAAAATATAAACTGTGCCTATCTGCATGATGACCATTGTATTGGAGTGAAAAATTCAGATTTGGTGTGGTCTATTTATAAGCGTAGTCATATTCTTGACTGAAGTTTATTCTGACATGAATTAACATTTCCATTTAACTACAAGTAGCACAAGACCTAAGTATTGAAGTGATTTAAAAACAGTGAAAAAAATATGAGCAGGCAAAGTATATCAAATCTAGGGTTACATAGGTATATCTTTACATTGTTTATTGCTTGGTCTAAAAGGTTTACAGTCACATAGAAGGTACGAAATGCAAAACCAGATATTAAACCAGACAGATATCATCTACTGAATATTAATCCCCAGGAACTTCCCATTTTTCAGTGTGGGTGAGAGGTAGTAGGAAGTGGGCTTGCGCTGGAACATTCCTTATTAACTGATGATCTTTTGTTTCAATCACATTAAATTCTAGTTAATATCATGTCATTTGGGAAAGCAGCAGAGAGCACAGTAGTTATGAGCCTGAGCTGAAAATTCCGACTGCCTAGGTTAAAGCCTTGGTTCTGCCATTGGCAGTATGTGAAGCGACCCCCTGTCCTCATCTCCTTATCCACACTGTCCTCAGTATAAGGCTAATACCTGTCTCAAGAGGGATAGGGAGGATTAGGTGAGATTTTATGAATAAAGGAGCCAGTGAGTGGCACATAGGAAGAACTCAATGATCTTAGCTCCTTTTTCTCCCCACCTCCTTTTTTTTTCTTTCTTGTTTTTTTCCTTTGAGCCAAAACTATTCTGATATAAGTGGAAATATGGCAGCAAGAAGTTATGGAGAGCTTGGGTAATTTAGAAGATGCCTGCAGAGAGAAAACGGAAAGAATACCTTGAGAACAACATTTGTCTTTCCCAAACATTACCATTGGTTAACATACTTTATTTTATTTACATGAAAATATTTTCTTTACATCAATTCTTTCTTATATCCATCTCTCTCTTCATCTGTTTGCCTACCTTTGTTTAAACTCTAGCCATAGATTTAAATGAAAAATTCCTGGGGGAAATTGCATAAACAATCACAGATACATGAAAGTATCATTTGCATCTCTAACTACACTTTTGTTTGGCTGTATCATTTATTTTAATCCAGCAAAGTATGAATAAGATTTTTCTCTTAACATGTACAAGTTCATGCCCCAATCTCATTATCATCGAATATGATGATATACCATGGGTGTAAAGAATAAAAATGAGGGAAAACCCATAATCCTTCCTATAAATATTAAATATTATGCTTTAAACTCTTAAATCTTCTCTTTTATCCTGTGTTATTTTAAAGAATTAAACTATCCCCATCTGAATAAATTCAGATTTCACAGAACAAGTCTTCTATTATAGACAGAACTTCCTTTACATTGTTTTAGACATAGTGTATGGAAATCTCACAGAGAAATGTCAGTCATGATTAAAGACTAATGGCAGATAGTAGAAAGAAGAACATTTAGAAAATTTACACATGTACCCTCACACATTGTAAAGATGAATTATATAAATGATTTAAGAACAATTACTACTCTTATTAAGAAGTAATTGTGAATATAGTATTATTAATTTTCTTTCTTGATTATTTTTACATTCAAATGCAAAACTCTTCACGTAGTCAAATCTCATCTTCTTGACCTTCATTCATTCGTTTATTCACTCATTTATAGTGTGTTTGATTCAAAAATCAAACATCGTGATCTGGTTTGTGCTAAACAATTATTACTTATTACAAAACGTATAGAAACACTACCCAGACTTACTTTTTTCAGACTCGCTAATTTTAAAACGTTTCTTTCTGCTGCTATTTTAGCCCATTTTGTTTGTTTTTGTTTGGATTGGTTTCATTTGGGGCTACAGTAATTAAATAAAATATATAATGGAAGGATTGGTCACTTATCCTTTCTGCTGACGTGACATCGATATTTTTGCAGTCTGTATCATTTAATGCAAACTGGGAATGCGTGCCTTGGTTGATGTTCCCACTTGCCTTTCTTCACTTGGTTATACCCTCCTTTTCCTTCACAGTATTATCTTCCCCAGAAAGGCTCACCTGCCCTTGTCTTGTCTCACCTCCTCAGAGTCACAAAGAGGTTTGCTGGGCTCCTGTCACACTGTCTTTCTTCTCACTCACTGCACTGGAATCTTTCTACTCACAGGCACCCCAACCCCAAGCAGGAACTCTGCGTTATTCATCTCAATACTCCCTGACACAGATACAGATTGATCAACTCCATACGGGTTTCTTGAACTTGACTAAAATGGAACCATTTTCTTCAAATCCCTTTCAAATTCCAGTGTTACTTGATGATGCCGTGGCAAGGATAACTTCCCATCATAAGATAACAGCTTCTTAATTATAGTGCTTTCCCCTTTCATTTTTTTTTTGTTTTTTGTGTGTGTGTGTGTTTGTTTCTGATCTTTAGCAAAGTTCCTCAATAAAAATGTCATATTCCAATATTTCCCCATGGAGGTCTACATACATAATTTAGAATTTCAGCATGAATCTACTACTCTGTGTTCTTAAGGCACCGCTTCTGACAGCTTCCTTTGTGAAAGCAGGAATTATTATTTTTTTAGCAGAAAAAGTATAACAGAATCTGTCAAGATTGGCCATGTATATATGAGGTTATGATGTCATAACCCGGTATGGGGGTTGGTGGAATATAATGTCAAGTCAGTAATTCAGACAAATACCTACTTGTAGTTCGTGAAATGTATATGCCCTCCAGCTCCGTTGTAAATAATAACCCAGTAACCACTGCATTTTGTGTGCAACATATGGCACTGCTGCAGGGAAGTACTCTAAGTGATAAAAATTAAAGAAAAAAAAAGAAGGTCATTCACAGTAAATACTTACCATCTGCTCCCAAGCAGGGTGGCAAGCAGCATTATGATGGAAATTTAGGTACTGTTCCCACCCAGTCATAAATTGTTAAAGAGAACAGATGATATGTGATTTTACAAGTCACTTAGTAAACAGCCATTTCTGAGGCAAAGGGTTTATTTCTATTGGGAGTTCTCTGCCACAGGCAAGAAACTAAACCATAATCCAAAGTCAAAATAGAATTATCCTTCTTTTTTCATTTTCAATGTCAGAGGCCACACTGGTTGAATCACTCCAAATGTCTTTAACTGGTTTGCCCATTCTGATGAATAATGTATTAGGCTACACCTCAAAGTAAAAGATGGCTAGACTGAAGTGCTAAAAAGGAAATAACATCATAGTCTAGTAAGAAGAAAACATTGTAAGAGTGAAAAGAGTGCATAGAGAGAAAGAAAGAAAGAAAGAAAGAAAGAAAGAAAGAAAGAAAGAAAGAAAGAAAGAAGGAAGGAAAGAAGGAAAGAAAGAGGGTCTGTGTGTATGTGAGAGAGAGAGAGAGAAGTATAGAAGATTTAAAGATCGGGGTGCCTTGGGTGGCTCAGTCAGTTAAGCGTACGGCTCTTAATCTGAGCTCATGGATTCTCATGAGTTTGAGTTTGAGCCCCCATCTCTGTGCAGACAGTGTGGAGCCTGCTTTGAATTCTGCTTCTATCCCCTCCTCCTCTCAAAATAAATAAATAAATTAAAAAAATTTTAGAAAGAAGATTTAAAGATCATACACTGAAATATGGATATTCATTCTTCAAATGGTAAAATTACAAATGAGTTTTCTTTCCATCTTTGTAATTCTCTGAATTTTAGGGTTTTATGCAATGAACGTATATTTCTTATATAATCAGATAAAATATGTAAATTTTAAGAAATCATATCAGAAGAAAGGAACTTAAATGGTTCAAGGTATTAGATTTCAGAAACTGGAAGAAATGTTTGTATGGGGGCTGGGAGAGTTTGAGGGATTTGAGGCTAACTGAAGAGTCAGATATAGCATTTAATTAAGCAGAGAAGAAAAGTTTATGCCTATCATGAAACCCAACAAATGGGGAAGTAGCAAAATCAAAATATACATGCGTGTGGGAAAGATAAGCTAAGATTTCTTTCTTTAGAAGCATTTTATTTTAAACTAGAGCAATATTATTAAACTAGGTAATCAACCTTATTCACCAAACTTGACTCTGACAGTGGATTTCCTTCACATATTGAGCCCACTCAAAAATTAAAGAATTACTCTTTTTGAGAACACTCCTATGTGGCAGGGTCCTAAGGCAATTCCAACTGAGGAGTTCTCAAAAAGTTTGGAGTAATGTCAGCACACTGAAAACAATATCACTCATTTTTATGTGTGTCAAATTATCAAGCAATTTGTTCTTAGAGTCACATTCTGTAAACTCTGAAAGTCAGTGAAGACAAAGACTTTAAACTGAATGGCTATATCTTTATGACCACACTTCTCTACTTTATCACAGCTCACAGAAAAGCTCTCTCAGACCTTAGTTTTTGTGCACAGACTGGGTCTCTTGCTGTTCCAACCTTAGTTGATTCCTTCCCTCGGTTTCCTACAATATGAACTATAACCAGTACCCACCAGTTGGTGGTCTTTGCTTCCTTAATGTTCTATCAATGCTGACAGCTTGACAGGCTGCTGCTGCTGCACCGAGCCCAGGAGAATAGCCACAGGAATCAGGTTTATGACACCTGAGATTGCCCCGCAATGCCTAGAACGATATTAGGCACACAGTAACACCTCAATTCCTAGAACAATATTAGCCACACAGTAACGTCTCAATATTGATTTTAGTTGAGTGAGTGAAAACAACGTTTTGTTCCCATTATACAACCTACTAATCAGTGGAATTCAGAATAAAAGTGTTCCATTTAGCACATAGTTCTGAAAGAGTCGTTTTTCCCCTGAGACTGTATCATAGCCTGAAATGAGAGGGTTCTAGTACAGCTAGTGCAGTTACAGGAAAGGGCATTCATTTCACTTTAATTCCTCATCTCCTGTTCCTGATTACTTCAAATTTGAAGATACTAATTTCTATGTTTGCTTTCTGAAATCAGGATCATCTCATGTATATATATATATATATATTAATATACCTCCTATAGGTTTCCTTCAGATGTCTGTGTCTTTAGGAAGCAAATATGTAGAAAGTGCATGTTCTCTAGCTAACTCTAATTTATTGTTTTGCATCTTCAGTTCCTGTTTTACCTTAGGAAATGTGTTTCTCCAGTAGTAGATTGGTCACATAATAGAGAAGCACTCTGGGAATCCACAAATTTGAGGTTGGCTTGCTAGTATCCAAAATAGCTTTAGCAAAGCATCAATCACTCAAAGGTATTTCAAAGTTAGAAAGAACTTTGTCAACTATTCATCCAGCCAATGTTTTTATAATAAAGGGAAAAAAAAGTGAGACCTAAAAGTTTAAATGACTTCTGAAGAACACTTAACTAACCGTTGACAAAATCAGGATTTAATGTAGTGATAACTGATACTGACTACTGTGTAATCATTACATCATATTATTCTATACAATGAGAGATGAATAGTCAGTACATTTTTTAAAAAATCAGAACTTTGGGGCACCTGGGCGACTGTCAGTTGAGCGACCCACTCTTGGTTTCAGCGCAGGTCACTGTTGGTGACATTGAGTTCAGCATCGGGGTCTATGCATGGAGCCTGCTTGGGATTCTGTCTCCCTCTGTCTCTGCCTCTCCCCTGCTTGCACTTTCTCTCTCTATATATATAAGTAAATAAATAAACATTAAAAAATCAGAACCCTGACACTAGGTTATTACTGAGCAAACCATCCATAGCCTTTTCCAGTTTATCAATTCCTTGAGTGTAGGAATTGTGTCTTCCTTGTGTCTTCCACATTTTTTTCTCTCATACATTAAACATATTACCTAACAATATCTCTCAAACAAGACTTTGTTGATTGATTACTTGAGTACGGAATTAATATGTAATTAGACAATTACTTATTATAGGACTAATAAAATAGTTATACAACAAGAAACTGTTCTGATGTAGAAAATTATAACATATACATTGTTTTGGGAGGTAACGTGAATGATCAAATGAATATATTTTAGAGTTCTAGCTCTGCTATATAATAGCTATGTGACCATCGGAAAATTAATGCTTTTAATGTTTCTTCCTTCATCTTGTAATGGGAATAACACCTACCTCGTGTGGTTGCTTTAAAGATTAAATGTGGGGCACGTGAGTGGCTCAGTCGGTTAAGCACCCGACTTCGGCTCAGGTCATGATCTCGCAGCCTATGAGTTTGAGCCCCACATTGGGCTCTGTGCTGACAGCTCAGAGACTGGAGCCTGCTTCAGATTCTGTGTGTCCCCCTCTCTCTCTTCCCCTCCCCCTCTCATGCTCTGTCTCTCTCTCTCAAAAACAAATAAAAAATAAAAAAAAAAGAACTCTGCTATTTAAAAAAATAAATAAATAAAGATTAAATGTGGTTGTCTGTATGAGTACTTAAAGTGTCTTCACATGGGAAGTAGCCAAAAAATACTGGTCATGATCAACTGAAAAATGAACATAATCATACCTAAACCTTGAAGTTTTTAGAATTTGAGCCAGAATTTAGACTGAACGAGAAAAACTTATCCAGTTGGGGGATTTTTTAAATCTCTGTCTTTATTTTCTGAAGAAAGCAATGGGAAATGTGTCTTCATCTGCAGGCATTCTGGTGCCACTGAAATAGCAAAATGCTACAAGAATATCGCAGTGGGGACAAACACCATGGGATAGCCATGACTATGCAGTTTATTGATGCTCAATGAATATTCATTAATAATAATGAAGATATTATTTTTCCAAATAGGAGTCTAAACTTAAGTTTGCAGGGAGAAATATATAAAATTCCTTAACTGCTAATGGGACACTGTTGTATCTATTTGCATAAATTTGTGCCCCATGTGAAACTATGTATTTTATAAATATTTGCATGGCTTACCCTAGAACTGAGAAAATAAACAGATAATACTCAAAGTATGGCTATCGATGAGAAAATAATGGCCATAATATATTTTTTAAAGTGCTTTCAAGTGCAACTCTGTTTTCAGAAAGATGGAACTTGTCTAACATGACTGCAGACGTATCAATACATTACTCAAAGGCTTAGCATGACAGTTATGATGGCAGTGTCTCTAAAATTACGTACTAAGTTTCAAGACTTTCACTATATCAGGTAAGTTCTATCACACCTCAAATAATTTCCATTGTTATGGATATCAGAATAACACATTTTTAGGTCCTCATGATTTATTGGGAATCCAGTTGAGGACCTATCTGCCAAGTTGAACATGAAGACTTTCATAGAAAGTAAAATGCTGCTAAGCTCTCCCAAACTCTATAACTATGTTGTGATTATTTATGCCACCCCTTTACTTTTTTTTTTCAATTAATGCAGATGGACCTTATGGACTTCGAGTTAATTCTGACAAAGGGCTAAAAGTAGGGGAAGTATTTACTGTTGACATTGGAGAAGCCATCTTGTTTTATTGTTCTGCTGATTCTTACCCCCCCAACACCTACTCCTGGATCCGGAGGACTGACAATACAACATATGTCATCAAGCATGGGCCTCGCTTGGAAGTTACATCTGAGAAAGTAGCCCAGAAGACAACTGACTACATGTGCTGTGCTTACAACAACGTAACTGGACGGCGAGATGAAGCTCATTTCACAGTCATCATCACTTCTGTAGGTAAGTATGACATAAAAGACAAGGATCCCAAGGAAACACAAATGCATGCTGGCCTTCTAATATCCCAATTTTATACCTGCATGTAAGAGAAAACCATTGTGGATTGTTGATAAACTCTAAGAAATTCTCTTTCCTGAGTAAACTAATCCATGGCTCCTAGGAGTCAAAGAAACAAAACCCAAAACAGAAGGAGGGGAAATGCAAGGACTATGGAGGACTATGAAGAAAAAGAGAATCCAATAAATGACTCTAAATATGCATTTATGCTTTTTTGATTTTACAAACAGGAATATAAGAGAAGCAGCTTACTCATTTAAACTGGTTTATGTCTGCTATTGCATTTAGCTCAGGTGAATAAATCTCAATGACTTGGAAATCTGGTTTTCCTACTATCTAATTTGACTCCTCTTCTCACTGTCCTTGATGGGCCTCCCTTCCTCTTTAATTGTTTAAACACCTCCAATCTGTGGAAGTTCTCAACAAGGGTCTAAAAACCTTGGAAACTAAAAATTTTGTAGGTCTATGAAATTTGACATTCTTTAGAAATAATTCTAAATTTTTCAGAAAAATCTGATTTTTCAGAAAACATATTGATCCACAAAAAGTATCACTGCCCAAAAATGTATACCTACCAAATTCCCATCCTTTTAAGTCTTTCCTTCTCTGTAATATCATTTTATTTTCCAATATGATTTCACTCACTCTCATGGTTTCATACAACACTGGTACCTCCCAAATCTATATCTTTAAAGCTATAAAACTGTATACCCCATTACCTTCTGATTGTCTCCAATCTGAAATACCAGAGGCAGCATATAAGTCCAACATATCAAAACTGAACTTTCTTTCCCCCCAAATTACTATCATTTCTGTATTCCCTGTTTAAGTGAATGGCCCTACAGTCTACCAACCTAAACCAGAAAGCTAAATGTCACTCCAGACCCCTTTCTCTTGCTTATTGCTGTGCCCAACATCCAATCACCACATTTGTCCATTCTCCTTCCTTCCTACTTCTCAAACCCACCTTCTTCTCTCCTTATTCCTTCTCCTTCTTTCCTGAATTTCTTTTCTTCTCCCTTTCCTTCATCCTCTCCCTGTCCTCCTCCTCATCCCTCTCTTCCACCGTGTCATCCTCCACCTTTTCCTCCTTTTGCTTCTTCCTCTACTCTTCCACTGCTACTATCAAGTCCTTCCTGGACTCAGCTTTGCACATAAAGACAAGTTAATATCCACCTGGGAGACACCTGACAGCAGGCTTAGACAGGGAGGGGTGGCTAGGGTGCCTATTAGTGGTGTCGGAACAAGTGGGCAAAAGGTAACACTGATCGATACTTTTTCCATTGATATCTTCTCTTTCTCTGTCTTTATAGCCCTTGTGTCTAGATTAGGGCCCATAAAATAGAAAGAGTCAATATGTTTTGTTGAACAAATGAAGCAAGAATATAATCCTTATAATTTTTAGGCTAAATTTTTTAGTATGTAGCTATTGGACCATGTGCATCAAAATTACCTGGGGAAGTCTAATAATGTATTTTCATTAAGACACTCCAGGCCTATTGGGTCAGGATCTTGAGGGTAGAATCTAGGAATCTGAATATTTAACAAGCACAGTGTGGCAGTTTTGTGTTTAAGGTGTTTCTTTTTCCTGTACAGTCTCTTGAGCTTATTAAAAAGCCATCAAGAATTGTAAGACTATAACAAACAAATTGATAAAGAAATAATAGTGGATAGAATCCTCCCCCCCATGATTCCTTAAAGTTGAATGTATTCATATTTGTGAAATCACCTGAATATATTGGAATTTATATAACTGTCATAGTAAAGTTTTATATTTTTATGTGAAGAAAATACCACACTCTCTAGAAAAGTGCTATCCAATAGAAATTTTTGCAGTGAAGGAAATATTTAATCTGTACTAGCCAGTATGATAGCCACTACCTTCATTTGGTTTTTGAGCATTTAATTTTTTTTAATATTTATTTTTATTTTTGAGAGAAGGAAAGCAGAGCATGAGTAAGGCAGGGGCAGAGAGAGAGGGAGACACAGAATCAGAAGCAGGCTCCAGTGGTTTTGGGGCATTTAAATTGAGCTCTGCAACTGAGGGACTGAATTTATTTTATTTATTAATTTTAATTTAAATTAAATAGCCACATGTATCTGGTGGCTACCATATTGGACAGTGCAGCTCTAGAATTTTTACCTGAATTATGTGTCATTTGGGCAGTATGTAATACATTTCCCTTATAGCTCCCCAAAGCATATATGTGTTTAAGGTGCTCTAAATCAGACACTCATTTATTCATTATTTAGCACCTACTATGGGCCAAATACTGGGGAAGGCATTGAGAATGCCAACTGAAAAAAAAATTACTGCTAAACAAAATGCCCACAACTTAATAGAGACAGAAAGCATGTAAACAGCTAAGGTGCATCCTTTGCTTTCTATTTCACTAATTTTTTAATAGGATTAGCCAGCTCTTTACCTCAGTGGCAAACCAAAACATAATTTTAAAGCAAGCCATAATTAAGTGTATAAAGTAGTTGAATAGTAATCTGAGTGTCATTTTAGACTTGTTCCTTGTGCTCATTGCAAATGAAAACATGGCTCCAATATGTAGTTGTATACCACATCGACACCTTTCGTAGTGACTGAACTTTCTCCATTAATATTTGGCTAAAGTATTTTCATAATATCAGAAGCCCCCAATGTTTGATTAAGATCTTATTACTGATGCCCAAAGACAGCTACAGTCTTTACATCAAATAATTGCCTTTTGCAAAATATAAAAAACCTGTTTGACCTGTACTAAGACCAGGTATTTGTTATTACAGTAAATAAGAAGAGCAGGTGCTTGTTTTTCAGAGGGATTCAGACTTGTCCACATGAGTGGCCCTCTGTGGTTTTTAGAGCTATTTTTCAACCCCTATATGTCCACAGAACTTTAACTCAAACAGTAGCAAATGGCAAAGAAAATGAGTAGTATTGATGTGTTTTAAGTATTTGATATTTTTAAAAGTTTTCCAAATTAATGAATCTCTGCAATAGAGATTAAATATATACTAACCTACAGTGAAAAACTGAACATAACTTGTAACCAATTGAGCACTTACTGACCATCCACTCTGAGAAACAGTCGATATTAAGATCTGTAGAGAATTTGAAATAATTTTGAGAGATAAGATACCTGCCTTTGAGATATTTTCAGAACCAAGTTGTGTTTGGTGTAACCAGTGTCTAGTACTGAGAAACAGATGAACCTCTTTGTTTTTAGTGAGGCATATAACATGGCCAGCCAAAAAGTCTCAGCAAAAAGCTATGGAGGGCAATGGACAAAGGAGCCAAAGATGACTCCAAGACCACAAATAAGGAAAGAAAATAACGAAGTCAGGAAAGAATCAAAAGTTTTACTGGAGACTTTCAATTGGGGAGAGGAAGGCTGGAGAACACGATGTTTGTCCCCAGATGGTGCCTTCCACCTCAGGTCTATGATTCACATCTAATTTGAGATATTAATTGACCTTTCTGTCTCAGTGGAGATATACTAAAGAAAACAGGGACAATAGGCAAGGTCACACGGCTAGTAAGTGATAAAATAAAGCTGAATTCAAAGCCCTTGTTTTAATCACTACATAAATTGCCTCCCTTGACATTCTTGACTGAGGATATCAGTAAGACTATGGTCTTTCTAGAACATATACCACATATCCAGGATAGTGTATATTTTCTCATCACCTTAACTAACTTTGTGCTATATACAAAAAGATACTCTGGTTTGTCCATGAAATGTATATGCTTTCATATTAAGGAGAAATTATGAAATACCTGTAACTGAAAATATCTAGAATACACGTTTCAAGGAAAGAATAGCAATTAAAATAATAAATTAACATTTTTATTTTGAAAAATAAATGATTTACTTCTTTGATTAAGGACCTCCTCAAATGCAGATGTCCATACTTTATAATTTTAATGGCATCTAAGCCACACTTGTGACATGCAATATATATAAAATGAAAAAGTTTATGATCAGAATTCAAGTGTTCACATTTAATGAAGACATTCAAATATATAAATCATTGGAGTTCTCAAGAACCACATGGCTATAGTTTGAGATTTATATATAATAGAAATGTCTTGAATTTGTATATGATCCTGAGAAATCTGTCACTTTTTTGAGAGACAGAGAGAGAGAGAGAGAGTGAGCGCGTGCGTGCGCGTGTGCGCGCGCGCGCACACACACACACACACACACACACACACACACACAAGTGGGGAAGGAGCAGAGAGGGAAAAAGAGAGAGAGAGAATCCCTAGCAGGCTCCGCACCACCAGCATAAAGCCCAACGCAGGGCTTTAACATATGAACCATGAGATCATGACCTGAGCTGAAGTCTGACGCTTAACTGACTGAGTCACCCAGGTGTCCCTATCATTTTTTATATTTATTTCTATTATACATCTTTTCGTATAGAAGAGAACAGGAAAATGATCCAAAGTGGGAAAATGAGTTGACTATTTCTTCTATCTAGAAACTTCTCATGTTAAGATCTTAAGGAGACGATTTCACTTTGGGACACTGGAGAAAACGGCTAAGATAGAACTATAGCCCTGACATCCAGAACCTAAGACCTTAGACATCCCTGTGAGCTTTTAACACAGAATAACTGTGTCAGTCAGGTAGGGCCATGGGGGGAGTACAGAAATGGCACCCCCCCCAATATGGTGCTTTCATCTCTATAGAGACATGAATCAGCTGTCATAATCAGCAAACAGATTTGATGGGAGAGATCTCAGAACTCCATTCTGATCTAGGAATAGATGTGCAGACTGGTGGCATATGGCTACCCTGTTCTGGGTGCAGTCTCTCAAACAGCAGGGCTGTGATGCCATGGAAACCACACCTCTTGCCCATATTTGCACTTAATATGTTATTTCATTTTATTTGTTTGCCTAAGGAGGGGGCAAATAGCATTTGCACTAGGGCTTTGGTAAATGAGTCAATCATGTTTAAATACTAAAGAAAATAGCATGCTATGAGCTAAACAGTAGAAAACTCTCTGAAACAAAGAATGGGGCTCCTGCAAGTGTCCAGAACTGTATTCAGAATTCCTATACATTCCCTGTAGCAATAGGATCAGAATTTATCTGCTGCCTTACTTTCAATTGGGGGTTTTGGAAGTCCATCTCTCCAAAACACACTTGCCTAGAACTGAGACACAGCAACTATGCCCCTTGATTTGATCCTTGATATATTTGGCATTTTTTTTTTTTTATTTTGTAAGAGGGAGCAAATTTCAAGTTCTGGGATGGAGAATCCGTGTCAAGAGGAGACAGTCAGGATGCTCTAGAGGAGAAAGAGGCCTCACAGGGAATATCATTTGTTCTGAGGAAAGGGACTATCTTTATTCCTCTTTTTCCAGGGAAAGGATTTGCCAGAGCCAAGGTTTTGGGGTGACAGACACTGGTCACTACAGGGTGGTTCTCTGATGTAGGGCTAACAGAGGCCAAGGGGAAAAGAGCCAAGAGGACAATAAGGAAGGAATCTGAAGAGAGAAGGAAGTAATGGTAAAGGGAATAAGTGGGATCCTCTGTAGGACAGAATGTGCAAATTCAATCATTTTAGGAAACACAAATCAAAAGGGACAAAAAGTTAAAATTGAAGGAGAGGCAAGGAGATATCTTATCTAAATGTCAGATATCCAATCATCGTATGTGAAACCAACTGCCAGGCTTCAGAATCATGGAAGTGCCTGGCAAAGAGCTTATGTATGGAAGAGTATAACTTCACCATTAGACTGAGAAGTCCTTGATATATTCATTATTAGCATATTTTCAGTCTTAAGGGGGGGAAAACAGCTAAGACTATACAAAATGTTTTTCTGCAGTTTTTCTCATGGTAAAGCATGTAACAGAAACTTGAGAAGAATAAATTAGGATTCAATACTTTTTTGAGGGGTTAGTGGAATTTCGGTGAAGACAATCTGACTATCAAGAAGTGAGAGAGCTGAAACACATCAAGTCTGGTGTTAGAAAAGGTGACAGGTAAAACTGATTATATAGGAGCCTACCTGCCAATTACAAAACCATTCTTTGACTATGGATTAACATGAAAAAAATGAACTTGCAGTTAGGAAAAACCTATGTTCCAGTCTTAGTTCTGACTTAATGACTGTGGCAAATATTTTAGTTTCTCTGAGACTATTTACCTGTACCTATGATTGGTACTTTAATTTTTAAAATTATTTACATCTTTACTGATATGATACGTCTCTACCAAATAAATGGGAAACAAATGTACATTTGGTTTTAATTACATATGATGCTTGTACATTTAATTATGCATGTCTGAAAATTGGTCTGGTTTTGATTTTCATATATGATCTAAAATGAAGAAATAGAAGGTGCCTGGGTGGCTCAGTCGGTTGAGCATCCGACTCTAGATTTCAGCTTAAGTCATAATTCCAGGGTCAGGGGATGGAGTCCCACATCTGGCTCCATGCTAAGCATGGAGCCTGTTTAAGATTCTCCCTCTCTCTCTCTCTCTCTCTCTCTTTCTGCCCCTCTTCCCCTCTCAACTCTCTAAATAAATAAATAAATAAATAAATAAATAAATAAATAAATAAATAAAATGAAGAAATGGTGAATTCACTTGCTAAAAGTGGTGCCCAAATCATATGCTATATCTTAAATTATGCCATTCTATTATTTAGTATTTCATCTTTATTACTTTGCTTTTATATTCCTGCTGGTGTTTCAAGAGAGCATTCTATTTGCCTTTATCTTACTAACAACCATACCAGAGTATGGGTCCTTCTGAATTTATATTTTAGAAGAAAAATAGATAAGCTTTTGTTGAGTTTCTAAAATTCTACCTCTAGCATAGTAGAGAATGTGGAAATCAGTCATACAAAGAATAATAAAACCACCTGGGGATGTTGAAGCTGAAGAAGAGAATTCTCAGGGGAGATGTTAGGGGGAAAATCATGCAGAAAAAATTTTCATTTATTAGTTATAATTTCATTAGCAGACTGAGTAGATTTGGGCTTAATGGTGGAAGGATTTCTGTTTCTCGTATAATGGTCAGGCAGAAGTAGTGGGAAGAGCATAGAACTGTAGTCAGACATTATCGAGTTCAACTTTGTATCCTGAGTCTTAGCTTTCTCATCTTTCATAAGGAACTTATTCTTGTATTATGGGGGCCAGTGGAAGTGGTAAGCGGTGGAAGTGTTAATTTTGGTTAGTTTTTTTTCATCTTCAAAGTCTAAGACACAAAGAAAAAATGTATAAACAACAGGCAGCTAGAGAGGAAAAGAGGAATAAAGGGAAATCCTGATTAATCCAAATTAGGACAAGAAAGGAGAGACAAAAATGGAGAAAATATAGAAAAAAATAATACGATTGTAGATCTAAACCAAAATATATTTGTAATTTCATTAAATACTAATGTACTATATATTCCAACTAAAAGACAAAAATTGTCAAACTGGGTGAAAAAATACCATTCAGGAGTGTCTGGATGGCTCAGTAGGTTAAACATCTGACTTCAGCTCAGGTCACAATCTTACGATTTGTGAGATTGAGCCCCACATCCAGCTCTGTGCTGCCAGTGTGGAGCCTGCTTGGGATTCTCTCCCTCTCTCTCTCTTCCCATCACCCACTCATACTCACTTTCTCTCTCTCTCTCTTAATAAATAAATAAACTTAAAAAAATACTATTCAGTGCAAAAAAATACTATTTGATGATTATAAGATATACATCTTATATATAAAGATACTGAAAGACTGAAAGTAAAAGGATGAACAAATAAACCATACAAATATCCAAAAAAAGCCAATACACTGTTACTAAAATCAGACAAATTAGATAAATATTTTGAGATAAGAAGTATTACTTTAGATAAAAAAGTGGATATTTCCTAAGAGTAAAGTGGTCTCTCCAGCAGGAGGATGTAAACATTCTGAATTTGTATGCATCTACTAGCAATGCTTCAAAGTAGATCTAATAAATAGCAAAAATTAACAAAGTAGAAAAATCCATAATCAGAGTGGGAGATTTTAGCCTATCTCTCTTGGTAACTAATCAAATAAATAGGTAAAAACTTAGGAATAGAGAAAAATAATCTGACCTAATCAAATTAATATAGAATGTAACATACGACAACCATAGAACATACCCTCTTTCCATATGATCCTGTATATGGTCATTTTTCTAAATTCAGAAGACTAAAATCAAACAGGGTCTGCCCTCTAGAGTTGACTTCAATTAAAAATCAATAACCGAAAACAAAACTAGAAAACTCCCCAACTTAAGGAAATTAAGTAACATGTGTTCTAAATAGCCCAGAGGTCAAATAAGAAATCTCAATGAAAATTATAAAATATTTTGAACTTAATAATCGTGAAAATACTACTTATAAAAAACTCATGGGATGTGTTGTTCTAATAGTAAGATTACCTACACTTAAGAAAGTGATGGAGAGGGGCACCTGGGTGGCTCAGTCAGTTGAGCAACCACTCTTGATTTTGACTCAGGTCATGACCTCATGGTCATAAGATCGAGCCCTGAGTGGGGCTCCATGCTGGGCAGGAGCCTGCTTAAGATTCTCTCTCTCGCTCTCCCTTTGCCCCTCTCCCACGTGCATTCTCTCTCTCTTTCTCTCTCTTTAAAATAAAAAAAAAAGACAAGAAAAAAAGAAAGTGATGGAGAAAATAATAATGCCAATCAAATTTAAGAGTGTATTATGTTCACAGCCATCACTTTATGGATGGCACAAAAAATTGAGGAAAATTCTTCTAGTCCAGCAGTCATTCACATGATTGATGAATGAATGAAGTTCCAACATATGTTGTCATTTCATTTTTATCTTACTAAATATCAACCAACGTTCATATTGAAACTAAATTTCTTCATGATGTGACCTATTTCTTTGTTCAACTACATAGTAATCGTAGTAGTTATTTGAAGTCTAATTTTTTCAAAATATGGTTGAATTTAACCCATATATGGAAAAGATAAGAGTTTAGCAAAAATCAACAAATGCATTTCCTAAGAATCAGTTAGCTATGTTTAATTAACAATAAAGAGTATTATATATTTTATATTATTTCTAAGTTATGTGCTACACTTCCTAACTTTTGTAGGTATAAATGTGAATACATTTTTGTGAGACTCGGTTACTGGTAGGCACTTCATGTAAAACTCTCTGGCTGCCCCAAATTCTAGAATATTAGAGCAGCAACAAAACTTAAAGGCTTCTCACTCTAACCTCCTCATTTTACTAGTGTGAGAATCAAGGCCATCAGCCAACTGGCTCGCCCAAAGTTGCCCAGCTCTTTACAAAGAACAAACCTGTGAGGTAGGAGCAGAGTATCCGAAGAAAGGCTCAGACCTCACAAAGAGACTACCCAAATGCTAAAGTAGATCCAAAGTAAAAAGGTCAGCTTCCCAACAGTGGGAGAATATAAATTATTAACAGAGAAAATAAGGAAAAATATTATTTCTAAGAAGTTTTTTTTGTGTTCTAGTCTAGATCTAGAATCAAAAATCAAATACCACCTGCCTAGAAAGTCCATGTACCTGATTTATACTAAAAGAGTGAGATAAAAGGAAAGAGAGAGAACAGGTTAGCATCTGGGGATGTTTTATACAATGAGATCAAAGTTAAATGGTTAAATGGTGGTGAACACTATTGGAAAGTATGACATAAGCTATACACGACATCTAGTTCAACACATCAGGGGTATCCTGGGCCGCTTACCACATTTCCAATCACAAAATCCTTAGAGAATTTAGGCCACTGTGATCAAATTGTTATGTGTCCTAAAATAAGTGCAACCTTTCTGCTTGGTCTGTCTCATTCTCGCTCACTTGCTCACTCCCGCTCTCTCACGTTCTCTCTCTCTCTCAATATATATATATATACACACAAAATAAGTAATATATAATATATACATGCAGTAATGTCCCCAGGTAAAACATAAACAAGTCAATCCATATAGTAATTTATTATTGAGATTTAATAAAAATATTTAAAATATGTCTTTTTATTTAGGACTCGAGAAGCTTGCACAAAAGGGGAAATCATTGTCCCCTTTAGCAAGTATAACTGGAATATCACTCTTTTTGATTATATCCATGTGTCTTCTCTTCCTATGGAAAAAATATCAACCCTATAAAGGTAGGTTAAAATTAGAGAGAAAACTTACACATAGTTTTATATATGTGCTAAAAAGTACCTTACTGTCTTTTTTTTTTTTTTTGTCTCTTGGTTTTAGCTATAAAACAGAAACTAGAAGGCAGGTAATGTAGAGGTTTCTACAAAAATAATTTTTTTCTTGAATGCTTTTTCCTCAGTTATTATCAGTAACAGAAACGCCTCTTTGTCTTTTCAGACCAGAAACAGAATACAGGAAAGCTGAAACATTTTCAGGTAATGGCTATGCTGAAAGGGACTAATGTAATGTTAATGCATATTAATTAATATTGTTCATTTTAATTATTATATATAATGTACTGTTGATATAATGGAATTCACATAAGCTAATACTGATATAATATAAACAATCCCTTACCTTTGAATACTGCCCTCATTTCGCAAAGTGCTCTCCCTTGTATTGGTTTTATTGTAAATCATACAAATCTGTAAAATAAGCCTGAAAGGCACTGAACTCCATTTTATAGGCTAGAGAACCAAGGCTCAGAGATTAAGTCGCTTGCCCACTGTCACTGAGTTCTTTTGAATCCTAATCCATTGATCCTTTTATTATTTTGAAAATGCCCAAGACCCTCTCACTTCATTCATTTCTAAAGCAGAGACAATGCGGGCAGCTCCCTCCCCGGGAGAAGAGGGCTGGGAGGTTTGACAGGTTTGCTGCTTCTTTGTCCCCAGCTCACCCCCTCATTGCCCTTCACTACTGACTCCCTACTGAGTTGTTATAGATTAAGAACGGGGCTACCTCCCAGGCCTTGGAGTCACACGGAGCTGGGTTTCAGTGCCCTATATGTCACTTTTTCCCAATGTCACCTTGGGAAAATTAATTAAATTTTCCTGACCTCAACTTTCCTCATCTATATAATAGAGATAATTACTGCCCCCCTCCACCAGGGCCACAAAGAGAATTAAAGACACTGATGTAGGTGCAGTGCCTCATCTGCCTGGATGCTGAGTAAATGTGGATCTGGCTCCTCTTACCAAGCCCCAGAGACCATCTGGTTCCTCTCAACCACCCCACTCCCGTCATTTTACAGATGATAGTTTGAGTCATTTTGATATTGCACTGTATTATATTTTGTACATATGGGCAGCTACAATCGTACATTATGTATAATATTTAAAATGAATAATCTGCATTATACATTAACATTGATATTATTAGTTCTGGTGGTCTCTGTTTTAGATCACAGGGTGCAATAGACATTATGTGTAGACTAAGAGACGCTGTGATTCCCGGGCTGAAGCCTTGGTGTGCTACCTCTCCGGTTACTGGGAGTTCCAGAGCACCGGCCTGCCCACATGCATTTATTTGAATATATAGTACACCATTCCCACATGAGGTTTTAGGAATAATTGTCCAAATTCAGTTTCAATTCTCAGCTTCCGAGGGAGTGATTTCCAACACTGCTTAGTTGACAATGTGACTACAGAGGATTAGGAAATGTTAAATTGGTTTTATACACATACCACTTGAAACAAACAATAACAATAAGTTTTACAAAGTCTTAAAAAACTGCAATAGCAGATGGAGGTAATTGAATTGTAAGTAGTGTTTGTTTTACATTTCAGGCCACGAAGATGCTCTGGATGACTTCGGAATATATGAATTTGTTGCTTTTCCAGATGCTTCTGGTGTTCCCAGGGTTGGTTTTCCTAATGGCTGATTAACAGAGGTGTAAGCAGCATTCACTTAAGTGCTTGGGCAGTGTGGCCAAGTGGCTGCACTGACTTCAGCAGAGTTTGTTTGCTCTATAATGAATGATGTTGCCGGATCTGAGGAGCTAAAGCATCTTTCGTGGCCTTTATAAATAAGGCTAACATGAATTAGGAAGTTACGCTAATTCGTAAACATTTTTTCCCTGGTAAGCTCAGTGAAGAGAAAACTAACTAGGTTGAAGTTCAAGAGAAGTGAACAAATAGGGGGTCGGGGAACCCTGCTTTAAATCGTTTGCATCACCTTCATGGCTACAGCCTGTCACTTCCCTGAAGTCTCTCTCTGTACCTCAGTTTCCCCTTCACTTCCCCTCGGGTTTTCCAAAGACAACTGATCATACCCTTATGCTCTTCAGAAGGAAGGTACCATATAAACCCAAACTATGCAAGTACACATCTTTATTTTTATTCTAAAGGTACATGAGATGCAAGAAGGGGAAATTTTACACCATTGAAACATTTTCTCAGTGTGCAAAGACATGGTCTTTTAAAACCATCAGTTTTGTTTAACAGACATAATGTTCTCTAAACTGATCATCTTGTTAACATTTTTATAGATTTTTATAGAGTCTGTCTTCCCTCTGCTTCCTTGTTCCCCTATGATAATTCACTTAGGGAAGGGGTCATAAACAGACTACTCACTTTAGGCATTTTCATTTCCTTTTTTTTTTTTTTTTAATTTCTTAAAGAACTATTTGTCATTAGGGATTAGTTACCTCACTTGTTCAGTGAATTCTCTGAATGTATAAGGTGCATCCAGTAATTTCATAGCCACAGACTTTATTTCACAAATGCCATGTGAGTAATAGAGGGAGACCGATTGGATTTCATCCTCGTGAGGGCAAGCTGGCAGCACCAGCTCCCACATCATCACAAAGTTTTGCACTGCCCTACTCAGTCTCAGACAGCATTGACTCACCTTTCATGTCTACAACCAAGAAGACAAAAATAAATATTTGTAGATCAATTATTTCAAACAGCTTCTCACCACAGCAGAAAGCACCCCTCTCAGGTGTGGCTTTTAAAGAGGAGAGCAGGAAACTGAAGAGCTAATAAGACTTAGAATTGAATTTTTGAAGCTGGGAGTTTCTTTATTTAAAACAATGCAGTTTTGGGGCACCTGGGTGGCTCAGTCAGTGAAGCGGCCAACCTTGGCTCAGTTCATGATCTCTTGGTTCATGAGTTCCACCCCTCATAGGGCTCTGTGCTGACAGCTCAGAACCAGGAGCCTGCTTCAGATTGTATCTGCCTAACTCTCTGCCCCTCCCCCACTGGCACTCTGTGCTTCTCTCTCTCACTCTCTCAAAAATAAATAAAACATTAAACGAAATTTTAAAGTAATAAAATAATGCAGTTTTTATTCCTCAGAATTCATTAGAAAGGAGTGAAATCTATGTAAGAAACTTGAAATTGAGCCTTGTGATTAATCAGTACTCATTCTCAAGATGTTATTGGGAGGACCTGTGTTTGCTCAAAATGCTATAATCCTCAAGAACATGGGGGCAGAGAAATGAACACTTTGACTACATATCAAAAGCCCCACTTACTTCTGTCATAAGTACAATAATGTAATTTAGAGCCATACCCATCTTCAAAACTGAAAATTCCTGAGGAATCCCCCTGAAGAAGTGTTCTTCGACTGGGTGCCAGATGCTTTGGGAAGAAGTGAGAAATCAACACCAACAATGGAAGGAAAAGCATGAGGAGCAGGACGCGGATAGGAGAACCTATGTGAGAAGAAGCCGGCTGGCAGTTCTGTGTGAAGATTAGCAGCCAAATGCAATGGCTTTGAGGAGAAAAGGAAAACTAATATTAAAACCAAGATCTCTCAAAATTGAAGTTAAGAAGGGAAATAAATTCAATTACTAACTTTTTGAGTTTTTAAAAATCAGGATAATCTCCCAGCTTGTTGTGGTACACATGCACAAGGACTCCTCCTCCTCTCTCTACTTGCTGGACATTTTGCTGTCCATTTAGCACCTCTTTGGGGAACCGGACAGAAAGCAGGGGCATGAAACGAACAAATTTAGTACTTGTTGCCAGCTCTGATATTAGCTTAGGTGAGTAAGTTACTTATTATCTATAGATTACTTTTATCATAGCTCCTGAACACCCCCCATACTAAGGAAAATCGAGAGTTGATCTCAAGTATACTTGACCCTTGAATATCATTGGGGTTAGGGGTGCCAACCCTACCCAGGCAAAAATCTGCCTGTAACTTTTGACTCCCCCCAGACTTAACTACTAATAGCCTACTGTTGACCAAAAAAAAGTCTTACCGATAACATCGACAGTCAGTTAATGCATATTCGTCTTACATACTGTATTCTTACAATAAAATAAGCTAGAGAAAAGAAAACATTGGGGCACCTGGGTGGTTCAGTCAGTTAGGTGTTTGACTTCAGATGAGGTCATGATCTCACGGTTCGTGAGTTCAAGCCCTGCATCAGGCTGTCTACTGTCAGCACAGAGCTTGCTTCAGACTCTCTGTCCCCCTCTCACTCTGCCCCTCCCCCACTTGCTCTCTTTCTCTCTCTCTCACTCTCTCTCAAAAATAAAAATTAAACATTTAAAAAAAGAGAAAAGAAAATGTTAAGAAAATCATAAGGAAGAAAAAATACATTTATGGTATTGTCCTGTTATTTATTGAAAAATATCTACATATAAGTGGATCTGCACAGTTCAAACCTGATTTGTTCAAGGGTCATCTGTACAAAGTGTAAACCAAAATCTTCTTGGTGCAAAAATGAGAGAATGAATCACTTATCCTAGGGGTGCGCTTGAGAACGTTAGCAAGTGGAACAGAAACAGTTTCCAAAGAAAACACAAAGCTAAGATGTTCCAATGTAACATAGCAGGTTAAACTGGAATGAGTTAATAAACTCGTCAGATGATTTATCAAGGGCAAGAGTCCTCTAGGTGTGGTTGCATAAATTGGAAGGCCTGAAAATGATTGATTAGCACTGTGATGGAAATTGGAAGAGCTTGGGATGAGGAGGGGAACCAGACTTTAGCTAACTAATTGGAAGGCAGTGTTTATTAGGGGAAGATAACATTATCAGATACAAGAAAGAGGAGTTAATAAAACATGAATGCCAGTTTTAGTAAAACACATGTTGGTTTTTACCAGGCAGAAACATACTACAATACTTCCCACATTCTTCCAAGCCTCTAGTTTTTAGAACCCATTACTGCATTCAAATCAAAACATCTCCCTTTGTGTGTTCTATATTTCTTGATACTTGTCTTTATTAACTTGCAGTGTGATCAGAGCTTTTGGTCGTATATTATTTGTTCTACTCAACATCCTTGCACGTATATTGGCAAGTAGTGTTAAAAAGCTAACTGAGCTGTAATATGTAAGATAATCATATATGCTCTCTGATTCCAAGCTGTCCTGATATCTTCTCTTTTGCTATTTTTTCTTTCTATTATATTTCCTTTACAGTACTGCCAGCTTTTTTCTTAAATGAAGGAAAAAAAAAGAGTGATAGCTTTTGTCAAGCTCTTCCTCTTCTGACTCCATAGCTATGCTGCTACACAAACTACCATAGGGTAAGTGCAGGAAACTGTAGCAAGGAGAAAATGAACATCATAGGGAAGATAACCAGATCTAGTTCTCTAATCATCACTACCTCCAAATGTTTTCAACCATGCATTTCAACTATTTACTAGTCTGCTAATTTTTTTTTAATGTGCCACATTTTCTAGATGCCAAATAGGTCTGTTCCAGCCTCCGATGGTGTATCAGGACAAGATTTGCACAGTACAATTTACGAAGTCATTCAGCACATCCCTGCCCAACAGCACGACCGTCCAGAGTAAGTATGAACTTGCATTTGGTGATGCTTCTTTGGAGGGGCTCAGCATTCAGTCCCTGCTTTCCCCAGAATTTATTGAAAGGCACAGAAGAAATATATTAAAACAGGAAATTACAGCTTCTGTACATTTGAACAAACTTCCCCACCGGAAAATAATTTTAGGGAAAAAATAGATAAACACACAAGTATCTCCTCGGATGGTGCACTTGGGACAGCTGACTAGATGCAGAGCTCTGGAATCCAGTGTTTCCCCCAATGAATCCACACCTGAGTACAAAAGAGATTTTCAGGCCGATTTGCAAGACATTTTTAGTTATCTTGATGATTTTCCAATGACTGTGCTGGTTTTAGAGCCAATGATCTGTCACTACAAATAGGACCAGGAAAAAAAAAAACACTACAAAATATGCACAGCACTGTTGCCATCAAATGCCCAACCTCTTACAGATTCGAAGCAGTCTACTCTCAAGTGAACAGAATCACAGCAAGGACTGGCCTCACGCCCAGAGCTGAGGCCAAAGCCAGGAAACTACTTAACCTCAGGACTGACCCTAAGGAGTTGCCCTCCCTTCCCAGCCACGGAGAAACTAAGCCTACAGGTTTTTTGAAATAATGAAATGAACTTCCCTTTTTTGTGCTGCAGCTGCCCACAGGCATAACTGCCACAAATCATCTTCCATCATTTCTTTGTCATTTATTGACTTTGAAAAGAACATCAATAACCTTAGCACGGCAGGAACTTCCCCTCTGGCAAAAGAAACTGTGCTAGCAAAGTAATTCAGGCACACCTCTGGATAAATACCAAAAATAACAGCTAGCAGAGGATGAATGCATGGGAAATCATCTTAGGGGGAGGAGACCCAGTCCTGGGGATGGGAGAGGGGACTCTGCAGTTATTGAAGGGCTAAGTGGCAAGACACCTTTCTTGGCCCAGGGTGCCTGGGGAAAAGGGAGTCAGGTACTTTAGAAGCAGACCCTGACAGAGCTAGGAACTTCTGGTTTGAAAAGAAAAGAAAATGTTTTAATAATTATATTATTAATCTGGTAGAACACAAGAGTTGGAATATTATTCCATGACAGTTAAAAATATATAAATAAATAAAACCTACCTCTCTAAAATGATACTTGACTCTTTTTACTTCTGGAATAGAAAATTAAGAGATATTTTTCTTTCTTAAATATAAGGGACAGAAAGAATTTTGAGAGCTTCTCAATTTAAAGATTATGTCCAATTAAAAATTTTATCATATTTAAATTCATGTGTTTTCTCTATGTCTTTCATTCTGCATTATCTATTTTTCCAATTAGAATGCAAAACAAAAAAAATGAACACTTAAGGTTTATCTTTTAAAGCTCCCAAAAATAAAATAAATGCTGATTTATTTATAAAATTTGTAGAATATGGCAGCTACAACTTCAGAACACAAAGTAAAATGATTAGGTTGGTTTTGAGTGTGGAAAAAAACCAAAAACACGATTCTCTAAGTTAAAGAAGAAAATCACCCTCTGAAACTAGACTGCTTTCAGACATGAGCAATATCTTTAGAGTTTCTTGGGAATATAAAACTTTATTTCAGAAATAAACTTGGAAGGTTGGAAATAAAGCAGAAATGCTTTTTTTTTTCTAGCACATAAAGGACTGTTTGCAACTGCTATTGAGCACAAGCTCCCTCAAGGGGCAGCAGCCCCAGAACCCGAGTTCATACTCCCCACCCCCCTCCCCATCTCCATGGCTGCTTCTCACCTCCTTTCCTGTCTTCCTAGTCTTTCTTCGCTTCCCTTTGTGTCTTTGTCTTCCAAAGACTCTTCCTTTACCTCCATCCTTCGATGTCTGCCCTCTCTAATCTTCCCTTCTTTTTTCTTTTCTTTCTGGAAGACTCTCTCCTTTTTCTCTAAAATCTCTTAAAATTTCCTTCCGCTCCCTCTCTTCCGATTCATACTAAAGAGGAGCCAACATTTTTAAAAGTGTCATTTTCCTTAAATACAGACTTATTTTACATATTCTAAATTTTAACAATGAACAAGTGGAGCGTTTTCTTTTATTTGGTCGGAAACTGTTTTACACTTATTTTATTTATAGTTAGTCAATCTACAAACATTTCCAGAACATTAGCCATCTGCTAGGGATAGAGATTAAGTAAGGCTCTGTCTTTTAAGGATTCCACAGTATAGTGAGCTCTTATTTGCTTATTTTATCTAAAGACTGGTGGTCCTTAGTAAATATTCCTCAATAAAATAAGTATTCCCTAATCATGCAGAGGCTAATATTCTCCCCTGACTGCCTATGGCTTTGTTCTTTAAGTCCAGTTGAACTCAGTGTTACAGGTGGTTAGTGAATCTCTCTCATCCCCCCATTCTCCAAGTGAAGGTGCCAACTCTGAGTAAAGAAAAATAACTTACTGCTTTCTTGTATCTCTGTCTAGTTGCTTCTGTAATAGGAAAGACAGCCAAAAAATTCTTTCTTTGGCTCTTAGACCATTCTAGCAGTGTTGTTTTCATTACTGCATATGTCTGTTACCTAATTGGACTGGTGTTTAACAAATTGGTAAGTTGACGTCTTTTCATAATTTAGTACTCAGCTGTTATTTGTTTATCGAACTGAAGGCTACATTTATTTAAATGCTATCTGTTGACCTTATGAAATGCTCCAGGCACAGTTTTAAACCCATTACTGGCTGTTAGTATCTTAAAATCAGGACATTTGAGTAAGTAAACTTTTACTAAACCTTTACTTTCAAAAGCAAATTATCTACAGAATTCAGTGATTGCTTACTCTTTACCCTTACTGGCTTATAAATGTAATTTTCTTGAACTAGTTCAAAACATTTGTTATTTGCAGCTATTGAAAGGAATAAAAGAATTTAAGGTTCTTCTACCTGTGGAACTGGAAATCTGTAGAATATTTTATATATCTTGTAACATCTCTTTGCCAGGTGAGCATTCCTGGGTAAAGCTCTGCACTGGAGTGAAATAATGAAGGAACATTTCGAGGAAAAAAGTGGAAATGTGTATTCATCCAGAATCAGTGAAGAAATCAAGCCCGTTACCTCTTACTCATTACTCCTTTTAAATGCAGAATAGAGTCATTTATAAAATTGGACTGATAGTTTTCCACCAAACACCCAATGCATTGTGTTACAGAGGAACATGGTAGGAAAACAGTTCTCAGTGGACAGTCTTTATCATGCTGACTGTAAGGGAGAAAAGAACAGGATCTTCCAATTACTCTTTTCATGTCAAATTTCTCTGAAAAGCTCAATTAGTTCTAATCTATACTTCCACTTTCAACAACATTGACTATCCTATTTGAGTTATAAGTGTTTGTAAAACTTCCAGGAGACTTTGTCTTATTAAATCCTCATTCCTGTTAAATTACTGTACTAATTCTTAAAAATATTATTCCCAAATTTCCTTCTTGCTGTTTGTACCACAGAATAAGGATGACCTCAAACAGCAAGACATGCCTTCTCCTAAGTTGTCAATGGCTTTTTTGAAAAGACATAAAACACTGAAGGAAATGACATATTAAAGTCCTATTTTTATTTTTATTCGAGGAGAGATGGATTCAAATAAATTATTCTGGTTTTACTTTTATATGGCCTTGATTCTTTATCTTGTAGGGCAAAAATTTTACAGAAAAGTCAGATTGTACAATTAGATTTTTTATCCTTATTTCTCAATCCTGCAATAAAGTATAGGTGGTAGAAAACTACTAAAATAAGAATCTTGCTCTTTCATGGCTGTGTTTTTTTCAGGCTTGGAACTTTTACTTTATTGAATTGCTGATTCTGGGAAAGATCTCCCTCCTCCTTTGCTGTTAAAAAATTCAGATAGAGGAGTGCCTGGGTGGCTCAGTCAGTTAAGTGGCCGGCTCGTGATTTCAGCTCAGGTCATGATCAAGCCCCACATTGGGCTCTGCAGCAAAGCCTGCTTGGCAATGTGTGTGTGTGTGTGTGTCTCTCTCTCCCTTTCAAAATAAATAAACATTTTAAAAAATCAGTTAGAGACCAAGCGGTAGAATCAGAAAACACCAATTTACAACCTCCATGTGTAATAACTGACTCAGATAACAATCATCATTAGGCAAGACTGCTAGATAAATGGTACCAGATAAAACTACTAGATGACCGAGCGTCAGGTTGCAGAAACTGTGCAGGGAAGGTGGCTGGAGGCCTAGAGAGAAGTAGGTATATGAAGTAGCACAAGGCAGCTGTGCAGAATGCAAGAGGCCCAGGAAGTAGGGACAGTAAGGTCATCTGAGTGTGGTAGACCTTGAAGACAAAAGACGGGTATTTGTGTGTATTGACATTGGCTACAAACACTCTGACCTGCCAGTGCCACACTTTAAGATTTCATTCTGGTGAAATACAGGTAGCAACAACCCAAATATTCAACAATGGTGGATTTTTAAATGACATTAGATCCATATGGTAGTTCACATTGTAACTATTAAAAAAGAAGATATATGCCTGCATTTACTGACTTTAAACTGTCTCATGACCTATTATTTTATACATAAAAAAGAAAGCAAAAGAAGAGCATTTTTTTTCAAAGTGTTTCAAATGAACCACTATATGTATACTGTACTTTCCGTGTTTTCACAGAAGCAGATGATAAGGTGAAAATTAAGACTAAGTCCTACAGACCTTTTTTGGTCTTCTTTCTCTACCACCTTATGCATTTTTCTGCTGGAAAAGTTTACCAGTCCCACCACAAATATTTTCTTTTCCATTTGGTAAAAATTGTTTTTATCTAATTATATAAAAACTGTGAAGGGAAAAAATTTTTTATCTAATTAGATAAAACGGAAGTAATGCCCATTGTAAATATATATAATATACATACATACATACTTGGAAATGCAGAAAGCTAACCATAAGATAATTAAAATCACCCGTAGAAAGTGGATCTTAAACGTTCTCACAATAACAACAAAAAAAGAAAACTGCAGTCATGTAAGGTTATGCTGTGTTTACTAACCTTATCGTGGTAAATTATTTCACAACATATGCATACACCAAATCACCACACATTAAACATACACCATGTTATATGTCAATTATATCTCAATAAGTCTAAAAAATAATATAAAATCACTTGTATTCTCACCTCTCAGAAATAACCTGTTAACATTTTCCTAGATTAGTTATGCATGTATTCATTCAGACACCTTCCAGTTCTGGAAAGGATTTTTGGTTTATATGATTTAGCTCATAAAAATGCATAACATAACAAGAAAATAAGGTTGATACAGAAAACAGGATGAAGGAACAATGTGAGTTTACAAAGACAAGTTGAAAGTGGAAATGAAATTAATAACCAGCATGATGAATTCCCCTTCATCTCTCAGTATTGTTCTATACCGCCAAAATCACACGGTATGTACAGGTAGATGTCTAAGGAGGTACTTCTAAAAGGAATGCACTATGTAACTGTCAGAGCCAAAGAGAGGTTGCAGTCCCACTGCAGGGCTGGGAGAGAGCAGGTCAGCTTTCCCAGCCACCACTCATCACAGGTCCGTCTGCCTCTCCCCTCCTTTTTCCACCTTGAATCCCCTCCCTCCCTATGGCCCTTGCATCTCTTTCTTGGAGAACAGATTGACTACAATAAGCTGCAGCTGTATCTCTGTGTCCCCCTTTCAAGATCCAACTCTGGAACACTTTAAATCACAGACCATCTTATACAGCCTTTCCTAGAATGGGTAATAAAACACATGGTTCACAAACCAAAATCCTATAAAAAGCATGCACCAAGACAAGTGTTTGCATTCCTTTTTTTTTTTTTTTTTTTTTGGTTTTTGTTTCTTGTTTGGCTACCTTTGTGTATCCCTCCAGCGTATCTTACCACAAATCAAAGGAGACATGAACACATATTTTTATTTTTTCAAACTCACTTTCCAACCATTTGCAACGCCTCTCATTTGTGTATTGCTCTCTCTCCCCCGCACAAATACACAGACTCTCTGAGAGCATGGTTCCACTCAAAGCAACAAGGAATTGCTGAAGGGAGAAATGCAAAAGGATCTAGAATCCAATTAACTTTTGCTGTCATTGGTGTGTAACACTGGATGACTCACTGCTTTTTTTAGTAAATGGGAATGAAAATCTCATAAATTAATCAAGGTTTCCAAGGGAAGTGATGAACCAAACCCAGATGTTTACCTAATTAACAAATTAATCTTTAAAAACCACCCTAAAGTTCTTTCCTTATTACTAAACATAATCTTAGCTGATCTCTTGTTAAAATTTTTAACTTTACATTACTGCTTCTCACTTGGAATGGAATTATATTCCTAGTATTCATTAAAGAGTATATCCTACAGATAAACTTTTAAACAAAGAAAAATAAAGTGCTTATGAATAAAACATAGTTTCCCTTGTTTTTCTGACATTTCCGTGTTTCCATGTTAATAAGACAATTTCAGTTAAAACAAACTGCACACGTACACTCAAAGATAATCCATGTGATCACTCAGTTTTGCAAGATTATAGCACTTTATGAGGTTTTGTTAAAATAATAAAATGGAGTGTAACACAGTACATGGCATATGGGTAGTATTTTACTATACATATTGTTAAAAATTTAATTTATTTTTAGAAAGTTTTTATTTTCTGTTTCTATATTCCTGTGTAGCTCCGTGAATTCTTATGTCATTCTTACACATTCCTCTAAAGTTCATGTTCAAATATGCATGAATATTTTAGTTTTAGTTTCATGAAGCTGTGAAAAAAAAAAAAAAAGCAAAGCTTTCTTTCTTACAAGCAGACATGGAAATCAGACATAGCCCTTGGATTTTACTCTCTGTCCTTCTCATCTCTGAGATACAATGTTTATTGGCATTACCATGTTAATCTTGAGGTTTATAAACCCCTTAATACCTATCACTGACTTTGATCTTCACAAGAACTTTGTGGGCTAGAATAACCATGTCCATTTTACAGATGAAGGAACAGAGACTCAGAAAGTTAAAAGACTGTGAAAATCACCAAACCAGTGAGTGGCAGAGCTGATCCCTAAACTGCACTTCCGGCTCCCAAGTCCAGGGCCAATTCCAATGTACCACATTATTTCTCTGGACGGAGCATCCTGGCACGGAGGGCATGCCAACTTTTCTTCTGTCAGCCCTACTTTAGGAACTTCATTTGTTTCAAAAACTATTGGCCCCCCAGCAAACTGTTTCCTTCTTTTTTGGGTCAGAACTTTCTGACTTGAATATACTCCTAGGGAAGATGACAACTCAACTGCTTGCCATACAATAGGGCATAAACTGGCAGATAGCTTCCTCCCTGCAGCAGAATTCCACCTTAGGTTAATCACGGAAGACTTCTAAAGCTTTGGAGTTCCTTAAATTCTACATAAAGCAGTTGTCCCAGGAGGCTGGCACTTCAGAGACCCTCATGATCACACGTTCTTCTGAGCGTCCCATATGGCATCCATCTTGACACATGTACTTTAGAACACAGACAATAATGTTTTTTGAATTGTACCGAATTAGATTACCTACCCTCTGCATATTTAATGAAGACCACATTTATAGAAGGCAAATAAATTACTACGTTTCCAATAACCAAATTTCTCTGAGACTGATTCTCAGGGGCACTTGATAACTTTGGGAGCTATTTTTCCTACAGATTACTGAGACCTTAACAAACTGGTTCTTTCGGAAGAAGAGTTGTCAGAGTCTGACTGTATCTACAGAATTTTATCCTTATAACTTATAAAATAACCAGTGTATGACCCACAGGTCCCTTGTCAGGAGTAGTTACGATTTCCAAATAGAAATACCTGATAAATTGTTGCATATCCAAGAGGAGAACTTAGAGGAGAGGTCTGGATTTAAGAAATTAATTTGAATCATTTTTATATACTTACAATGCCTTTGGCAGCAAATAACAGAACACTCTGACTAAAACTGACTTAGAATAATTTATTACCTCAAGTGACAGGAAATTCAGACACAAAATAGACTCCAGGAATGGTTAATTTAATGACTCAAGAGTATCATTTTTACAGCAAACACTCAGCTCCCAGGAAGAGACAAACCACACGCACTCGGGGAATCAGAAAAGACTGTGTATTTTGCACCAGTGCCGGCCCAGCCGAGTCACCTCCAAAGGCTGAGCCCCGAGCCCTGGTGCTGGCCTCCTTTTATGGGTAGCCATAAAAAGAGAAAAAAAGGAGGGGATGACCTATCGGTTGTGCTGCAGGCATTTGGTGAACACAGAAGGCAAGAAAGATTCCAGAAGCCAAAGCCTGCAAGGGGACTATCTGTTCTCGGACATCTGGCTGGCCCCGTTTTTTATCTGCTCTTGCCAGATTTCCTTCTCATCATCAAGAACCCAAGTTCTCCTCCATTTCTCCACTCTGCTCCCGTGGTTACAGATGGCTGAGCAATTGCAGAAATTACATCCAGACACCACAAAATCCAGAACATGGAAAAGCCACCTTTTTCTAGGTGTTTTGTTTTGTTTTGTTTTGTTTTTTAAGTATAAGGAAATCTTTCTCAGCAGCCTCCACCAGAATTTCAGGAGTGTTTCCTTGGCTATACCACATGTCCTTTCCTAAAGGAACTACTGGCATGAGGTATGTGATTACCTTGATTGATATAGTACTCAGAATTTACTTCCCTGGACATGAAGATGAAGTCAACACTCCCAGAGCACAGGTCTGGGTGGGGGAACAGTGGACATCTGAACAGAATTGAAGTTGTTAGGGAAATGAGGAACAAGTGGAAATGAATGCAAAAGGATGAGATCAAGCAAACAGAGGGAAACACCCTTGGAAATACCAAGTTTAGGAGATTAAAGAGAAGCCAAGGAAGGTTAAGAAGCAAGAGAACTTGGAAAGAAATTTTAATGATAATCTGAGCACACTTTAAAAAGACAGCGAGAGAGAGAAATTAAACATGAATTTTATCTTTGTGTATCCATAAATACCTAAGAAAGAGGGTGGTACTATATATTTTTGTCTCTGGTGAAGGAGGTTCCTGTGTTTACATTGACCACCCCCTAAAACCATGTTGTCTCAGACAGTTCTATTTTAGTGAAATTTCATTAGTCTAATTAATATATCACTTAATATATTTTTAAATTAAATTTACTTTATAACTTTATGATTCTCATGTTTAAAAATTTACCAACTAGGGGGCGCCTGGGTGGCTCAGTCGGTTGAGTGTCCGACTTCAGCTCAGGTCATGATCTCACAGTTCATGAGTTCGAGTCCCGCATCGGGCTCTGTGCTGACAGCTCAGAGCCTGGAGCCTGCTTCAGATTCTCTGTCTCCCTCTCTCTCTGCCCCTCTTCCACTCTGTCTCTCTCTCAAAAATAAATAAAAACATTAAAAAAATTTACCAACTAGAAGTTCTGTTTTAGTGAGTTTAAAATTAGTTAGTTTAAAGCCCTCCCTAGTAAACGGGTGGCTCAGTCGGATAAGCGTCTGACTTCGGCTCAGGTCATGACCTTATGGTTCGTGAGTTCGAGCCCCATGTCGGGCTCTGTGCTGAAAGCTCAGAACCTGGAGCCTGCTTCAGCTCTCTCTCTCTGCTCCTCCCTCATTCATGTTCTCTCTCCATCTCTCAAAAATAAATAAATGTTAAAAAATTAAAAAAAATAAAGCCCTCAGTAGTAGAGACTAACCTGTCAAGTAGTCATAATTGGATGTTGATAGACAAAGATATTTGCTTGATTTCATATCCATCCTTGATGGATGGATCCTAGTTTCCCATATCATGAAGGAAATTGTTCATCACCTCCCCTCTCTTCCAACATTTACACTTAAAATTGCATTTGTTTTAAGCCATTTACTCTCAAAAAGTCCCAATTTGAACAATAAAATATATCATACTATACATGGAAAACCTCCATGATCTATCTCTTTGTCCTCCTGGACAATTCCTGTTTACTCTTCAAGATTATCAGTGCCAATATCACCCCTGCATCACGGCTGCTGTCCAGCTGCCTCGATAACGCCTAAGACTCTTACATAGGCTCAGAGTACTACTCACAAAACTGTTGGGGCCCTGGTCATATGTTCACTTACCCATACAAGACAATGGGTGAAATAATTTTAAATAAATGAAATAATATTTAGTTACTAGGTTATAAACCTGGAATGGATATTAGCAAAATATGAGTGTATACATCCATGCAAATCCAAACATTGTTTTCTTAAGCCCAGCCACTGTTGTCTAATCTGTAATACGAGAGGGTAGGACCAAACAAGCTCTTTAATTTCTCTAAATTCCATAGCCTATGATCTTATCAACTTACTAAAAATATCTCTTTCTTCTTAGCAGACAGATAATGTCAAATCTAAATCTTAACCAAGCTGCTGCCTTTGCTTAAATAACTGAATAAGGAACTAGACATAAAAGGTTTGTTTTCTCATTTAAGAACTCAGCATGTCACCTCATTTGTACTCTTATCATTTTTATGCAGCACTAAGTTGTGTAAGCACTGATAAGTAATTACACTTACTATAGTGTTGCCAAAAACTTATTATGTCAGTAAAATGTTCAAATATTTTCCAGAACATTTTGGATTATTTTTTACTTTTTAAAATTATCTGTATAAAGGAAGAGAACAAGAAGTCAGCCTAAACACTTATCAACGGGTGACCTGGTAAATACTGGTCAGATAGAATTAGGGCACTCTATGACTATTAAAAAGCAAAGAGATAAATCTATATGTAATACATGGGGGGAAGTTCTGCACACATTATTAGCTGAAAGACAGTACATCACAGATCAGTTTTATGATATGATTCTTTATGTGAATAAAAACATTATTTCTTTATTCAAAGAAAATATTCAGTAGGAAACATACTAAATTATCAATGGTAGCAATCACTAGAAAGAAGAAGAGAGTAGTGTGTGGAGAGGCTTATTTTTTTTTCTTTTTTTACTTTACATAAATTTGTACTGCTTGACACATATGTTTAAATAATAACATAAAAGAAAAAATATTTATGTAAGGAGAACCTAACATTCTAAATCATCTATTTGACTGATATTCCATTTGTTCAACATTGTTCTGTCTTTTTCATTTACTTTTCTTTTCTTCCATTTTTCTGGTCCCTTTCCTCTGATTTTCTTTCTCTTTTTTCCCCCAAATTTCATTTCTCCTTGTTTTAATTTCAGTGTTTAAGTCCTTTCTTCCTGCCCCCAAACTGGATCCCTGAAGGTATTAAATCAGAGACTCTGAACAAGGGACATTTGTATCAGCTGGTGGATCTGGGCATGGCCCAGGACTTCCTGAATGGAGGATTCTGAACTAACCATGTGGTTCTGGAAACCTGAGAGGAACCATGGCCAATATTCAGAGCACAGCAATAAGATATTTAAAACAAAATTTTATTGCTGAAACCCAGAATTTTTTTTCTTCATCAGAATGTATAGATGTTTGACTTAAATGGCCTGGCCATTTCTCCTACTGGACTACAGAAGAAGGAGGAAGGGTGAAACCTGGAGTAAAGAAGTCCCTGTCACCAAGAAAGGATAGGCTATTGGCTGTCATGGCAACTGCAAGGTTAGTCAGAAGGCTTAGTGAAAGATATAAAATAACTGGGGTCTTGCTTCTTATTGCTAAAAGTTTATGTCACTGAACTGAATTGAATTGAAATTGAATTAAAACACATTAAATTGGAACCCAAAAGAATAATCTGAGACAGAGACCTTTCATAGATATATTTAATTAACTTATTGTTGCAATAGATGCCAACCTCTGCTAGGTACTTAAAATATATTCTTCCCCAAAATTCAAATCAAAATCACAATGAGATATCATCTTACACCTGTCAGAATGGCAAGTATCAGAAAGACAAGAAATAACAAATGTTGGATAGGCTGTGGAGCAAAAGGAACTCTCGTGCACTGTTGGTAGGAATGCAAATTGGTGCAGCCACTGTGGAAATCAGTAGGAGATTCCTCAAAAATTAAAAATAGAAATACTATACAATCCAGTAATTCCACTCCTGGGTATTTACCCAAAGAAAATGAAAACACTAATTAAAAAAGATATATGAACTCCTATGTTTATTCCACCATTATATTTATTTATTTATTTTTAAACGTTTATTTTTTAGAGAGAGAGAGAGAGAGACAGAGCTTGAGTGGGGGAGGGGCAGGGAGCGAGGGAGATACAGAATCCGAAGCAGGCTGCAGGTTCTGAGCTGTCAGCACAGAGCCCGATGCAGAGCTCGAACTCCCGAACCGTGAGATCATGACCTAAGCCAAAGTTGGACGCTTAATCGACTGAGCCACCCAGGCACCCCTCCACCATTATATTTATAATAGCAAAGGTATGGAAGCAAATCAAGTGTCCATCACAGATGAGTGGATAAAGAAGATGTGGGATGTGTGTGTGTGTGTGTGTCTGCGCACGTACGCGTGATGGAATATTAGTCACTCATAAAAAAGGACAAGATCTTGCCATTTGCAATAAAATGGATGGACCTACAGGACATTATGCTAAGTGAAATAACTCAAAGAAATAGAGACAGATACCATATGATTTCGCTTATATGTGGAATCTAAAAACCAAAACAAATGAACAAATAAAGCAGAAATTTTGGAGGGGATGGGCAAAAAGAAATGAAGGAGAATGGGAGGTACAGGTATGCAAGTTATGAAATGAATAAGTCACAAGAATAAAGGCACAACATAAGGAATATAGTCAGTGATATTTCAATAGCATCGCATGGTGATAGATGCTAGCTACACTTGAGCTGAACGTAACATAACCTACAGAGTTGTCAAATCACTATGTCATATATCTGAAAAAACTAATAACATTGTGTGTCAACTATACTTCAATTTTAAAAAGGCAAATATATATATTTTAAATATATAGCCTTCAAATATATATACCTGTAAGTGTGCATGCATATGTGTGCACATATATGTGTGTGTATATGTATTCTTCCTTAATCATAAGAATAACTTTATGAAGCATTATTCCTACTTATAAATGAACAAATTGAGTTTCAGAGAAGTTAGGTCACCCATTCAAAGTCATTAACTGATGAATAAATGTCTGTGTCTCTCTCTCAGGTCTCTCCCAGCCAATCCAGCAAAGACTTTTTTGTGAAATTCTATGAGAGTCTTCATGAAGCCATGTGTTTATTTACAATGCCCCCAGCTAAAGCCTCTAAGCTCTCTGGAATTAAACAGTCATGGAACTGTTTAATCAACTGTTTGTTGATCTGTTCAGTGCTCAGGTAGTTTTCACATTTCAGAGGGAACTAGAAAAAGTAGAGAATTTTTTAAGCAGAATCAACAAACTATAATCAAAAGGCATATGTCTCTCTTGCTATGTATATAATATATATACATATATACACAAAAATATATGTATTTCTATGTATAAACATCTATATACATATTTATATATATTCAGGCAATGTTTCTATTGCAGTGAAGCAGACCTGTAAACTACTTTATCTGCTGAGAGAAAAAGATAAGGCAGTATTCTTAAAAGTTCCAGAATTGGGTACCCAGAATTTTAACTCATCTCTGATACCAAGCTGGTCCCAGAAGTTTGTCAGTGAGATCTTTATTTATATAGAAACAAGAAGGCCCAGCTGAAGGGTATGCGTGTGCATGTGTGTGTGTGTGTGTGTTTAATGTGACTCTGAGAGACCTCTGAAGCAGTGGGTGGTTGTTTAAACTAGTGTAAAGTAGTTTCAATGTGTAGACTCAATTCCCGTGTCTTCTGCATCTAATGCATTTTTATCAGAAGTGGCAAGGTAGTAAGGATTAGCATTTTGTAACGTATCTTTGGAAAGGCACAAACACAAGTGCTTCCTATTGCTTTTCTTCCATTCCTATCTTCCAACCATAAAGTGGGGTGATGACACCATTTTCTATTGCAATGCTGAAGGAAGTTACAGAGGGAAAGCCAACTACCAGATTTTCATTTCAAACCAAACCTGGGCAAGCAGTATTTAATGTATGTTCTGTCTGTGTCAGTAGGATCCTTTTGGTCTTCTAAGAAAAGTAGGTGCTCTTCAAGTTTGTTTGATTCGCAGTCACTGGCCTATTGAAATCTAGAAGTGTTGGGTAAGAACTCACATGGATGCTAGAATAGCTAAGCAATTCCCATTGCCACTGTGTAAACAGTGGACAGTGAGAACATGCAAAACCATTTCTACCAGGACATGTCAATTTGGTATCTATATGTTTTGCTTAAAACACAATTTTGATACCGCAAAATTAGGTTACTATACAATTTAGCAAATTAAATATGTCACATGAATTCACAGTCTGAGTGGGCCAGTACTAGGCATTATGACCAAATCATTCTCACATGATCTTTCTTTGCCTTTCTGACCTATGACCTATGTTTTCTTCTTGAAGAAAAAAACCCACAAAAGCGATAGAAGCAGAAGAATGAAAAGTTTTGCATAAGACAGTTGGTATTTTAAGGAATAGCTTGCAAATAGTGTATACCACAGCCTAGAGGACAAGATAAATGCAAATAGGCTTATGTTGTTACAGAGTCTCATGTATGTCGATTAAGACTAAAAGTACAAGTTTAGAATGGGATTTTTAGATAGTAACAGAAAAGATTATTTTTCTAGAAACAGAAAATTGCTATATACAATTTCTATATATAAAAGCCATATAATACAGCTTAGCTGCTATAAAAGAATGTGGCTGAGATGTCTATTCACAATCCCTGCCAACCTAGGATTCTGGAAGTGGTTCCATTCCTTGAAGCTTTAGTGCCACCTATGGTTCCAACGTAGAAAGTGTTCATTTAAAACTAGAATCATTAAAAATAAATTCTAGAAACTGTAAACACTATCCTGGTTTTAAATTAGCATACTTATCACTCAATTACATTTTGCCTTTTGGGTTTGAATAAATGAACCGAATATCTTTCTGGAGGGAAACTTGACAATATGTATTATGAGATTTTAAAATGTTTAGACTCTTAAACCCAGTAATTTCATGTTTAGGAAATGATGAGAGGTAAAGACACATGAATATGAACATATATTATAGTATTATTTAAAAGAAACTAATGTTCAAATGTTTATAATACATATATAAAATGGAGCATGATGAAGTCATTTAAAAATATTTTTTGAATAATTTATTGTCAAATTTGTTTCCATAAAACACCCAGTGTTCATCCCAACAAGTGCTCTCCTCTGTGCCCATCACCCACTCTCCCCCCTCCCATACCCCTCTCTCCCCTCAGTTCGTTCTTAGTCTTTGAGAGTCTCTTATGTTATGTCTTCCTTCCACTCTGTGGCTTTTTTTTTTCTTCCTTCCCCTCTACCCCTCCCCCCTGGTTTTATGTTAGGTCTCCCAAAGCCTACCTATGTGTGGAAACATACGGCATCTGTCTTTTTCTGACTGACTTATTTCACTCAGCATAATACCCTCCGGTTCCATCCATGTTGCCACACATGGCCAGATTTCATTCTTTCTCATTGCTGTGTAGTATTCCATTGTATATATATACCACATCTTCTTTATCCATTCATCAGTTGATAGACACTTAGTCTCTTTCCATTATTTGGCTATTGTCGAAAGTGCTGCTATGAACATCGGGGTACACGTGCCCCTATGCATCAGAAGTCCTGTATCTCCTGGGTAGATTCCTAACAGTGCTAATTGCCAGGTCATAAGGTAAATCTATTTTCATTTTTTTGAGGAATCTCCACACAGTTCTCCAGAGTGGTTGTACCAGTTTGCATTCCCACCAACAGTGCAAGAGGGTGCCTGCTTCTCCACATCCCCGCCAGCATCTATAGTTTCCTGATTTGTTCATTTTAACCACTCTAACTGGTGTGAGGTTGTATCTCAGTGTGGTTTTGATTTGTATTTCCCTGATGATGAGTGACTTTAAGCATTGTTTCATGTGTCTGTGGGCCATCTGGATGTCATCTTTGGAGAAGTGTCTATTCATATCTTCCGCCCATTTCTTCACTGGATTATTTGTTTTTCGGGCGTGGAGTTTGGTAAGTTCTTTATGGATTTTTAGATACTAGTCCTTTATCCGATATGTCATTTGCAATTATCCTTTCCCATTCCGTCAGTTGCCTATTAGTTTTGTTGGTTGTTTCCTTTGCCATGAAGAAGCTTTTTATCTTGATGAGGTCCCAATAGTTCATTTTTACTTTAAATTCCCTCACCTTTGATGTGTCCCATAGGAAATTGCTGCGGCTCAGGTCAAAGAGGTTTTTTCCTGCTTTCTCCTCTAGGATTTTGATGGTTTCCTGACTCACATTCAGGTTTTTCATCCATTCAGAGTTTATTTTTGTGAGTGGTGTAAGGAAGTGGTCTAGTTTCATTCTTCTGCATGTTGCTGTCCAGTTCTCCCAGCACCATTTATTAAAGAGGCTGTCTTTTTTCCATTGGATACTCTTTCCTGCTTTGTCAAAGATTAGTTGGCCATATACTTGTGGGTCCATTTCTGAGTTTTCTATTCTATTCCATTGGTCTATGTGTCTGTTTTTGTGCCAATACCACACTGTTTTGATGACTACTGCTTTGTAGTAGAGGTTAAAGTCTAGGATTGTGATGCCTCCTGCCTTGGTTTTCTTCTTCAATATTACTTTGGCTATTCGGGGTCTTTTATGGTTCCATACAAATTTTAGGATTGTTTGCTCTAGCTTTGAGAAGAATGCTGGTGCAATTTTGATTAGGATTGCATTGAATGTGTAGATTGCTTTGGGTAGTATTGCCATTTTAACGATATTTATTCTTCTGATCCATGAGCATGGGATGTTTTTCCATTTCCTTGTGTCTTCCTCAATTTGCTTCATAAGTTTTTTATAGTTTTCAGCGTAGAGGTTTTTTACATCTTTGGTTAGGTTTATTCCTAAGTATTTTATGGGTTTTGGTGCAATTGTGAAAGGGACTAGCTTCTTGATTTCTCTTTCTGCTGCTTCATTGTTGGTGTATAGAAATGCCACCGATTTCTGTACATTGATTTTGTACCCTGCAACTTTGCTGAAATCATGGATCGGTTCTAGTAGGCTTTTGGTGGATTCTGTTGGGTTTTCCATGTAAAGTATGATGACATATGCAAAAAGTGAAAATTTGACTTCCTCCTTGCCAATCTTGATGCCTTTTATTTTGTTTTCTTGTCTTATTGCTGATGCTAGGACTTCCAACACTATGTTAAATAGCAGCGGCAAGAGAGGACACCCCTGTCGTGTTCCTAATCTTAGGGGGAAGGCTCTCAGTTTTTCCCCATTGAGGATGATATTAGCTGTGGGCTTTTCATATATGGTTTTTATGATGTTTAAGTATGTTCCTTCTATACCGACTTTCTCGAGGGTTTTTATCAGGAAAGGGTACTGTATTTTGTCAAATGCTTTTTCTGCACCTATTGACAGGATCATATGGTTCTTATCTTTTCTTTTGTTAATGTGATTTATCATGCTGATTGATTTGCGAATATTGGACTAGCCCTGCAACCCATGGATGAATCCTACATGATCATGGTGAATAATTCTTTTTATATGCCGTTGGATTCGATTTGCTAGTATCTTGTTGAGAATTTTTGCATCCATATTCATCAGGGATATTGGCCTGTAATTCTCTTTCTTTGCTGGGTCTTTATCTGGTTTGGGAATCAAAGTGATGCTGGCTCCATAGAATGAGTCCGGGAGTTTTCCTTCCATTTCAATTTTTTGGAAAAGCTTGAAGAGGATTAAAATTAACTCTGTTTTAAATGTCTGGTAAAATTCCCCAGGAAAGCCATCTGGTCCAGGGCTTTTATTTGATGGGATATTTTTGATAACTGATTCAATTTCTTCACTAGCTATGGGTCTGTTCAAATTTTCTGTTTCTTCCCGTTTGAGTTTTGGTAGCGTGTGGCTATTTAGGAATTTTTCCATTTCTTCCAGGTTGCCGAGTTTGGTGGCATATAATTCTTCATAGTATTCTCTGACGATTGCTTCTATTTCTGAGGGATTGGTTGTAATTACTCCCTTTTCATTCATGATTTTATCTATTTGAGTTCTCTTTTCTTTTTGAGAAGCCTGGCTAGAGGTTTATGAATTTTGTTTATTTTTTCAAAGAACCAGCTCTTGGTTTCATTGATCTGTTCCACTACTTTTTCTGTTTCCATATAATTAATTTGTACCCTGATCTTTGCTATTTCTCTTTTTCTGCTGGGTTTGGGTTGTCTTAGCTGTTCTGCTTCTAGTTCTTTTAGGCATGCTGTTAGAATTTGTGTTATTGACTTTTCTTGTTTCTTGAGGTGGGCCAGGATCGCAATATATTTCCCTTTCAGAACTGCCTTTGCTGCATCCCAGACCGTTTGGATTGTTGTATTTTCATTTTCATTTTTTCCATGTATTTTTTCATTTCTTCTCTGATTTCTTGGTTGACCCACTCACCTTTTAGCAGGTTGTTCCTTAGCCTCCATGTTTTTGGATATTTTCCAGGCTTTTTCCTGTGGTTGATTTCAAGTTTCAAAGCATTGTGGTCTGACAGTGTGCACAGTATGATCTTAATTCTTTTATATTTATCCAGAGCTTCCCTGTGTCCCAGAATGTGGTCTCTCTTGGAAAATGTACCGTGTGCATTTGAGAAGAATGTAAATTCCTTTGCTTCTGGATCAAGGACCCTGAATATGTCTGTTAGGCCCATCTGTTCTAATGTGTCATTCAGGGCCATTGTTTCTGTGGTGATTCTCTGTTTTGTGGATCTATCCAATGCTGAGAGTGGAGTGTTAAGGTCCCCTACTATTAGGACATTTTTATCAATAAGGTTGCTTAAGTTTGTAATTAGTTGTTTTACAAATTTGGGTGCTACCGAATTCGGCGTGTAGATTTTATAATTGTTAGCTCTTCCTGCTGGATGGTCCCTGTGATTATTATATAATGTCCTTCTACATCTCTTATTACATCGTTCATTTTAAAGTCTAGTTTGTCTGATATATGTGTGGCCACTCCAGCTTTCTTCTGAGTTCCCGTAGCATGGTAGATAGTTCTCCTTCCCCTCACTTTCAATCTGAAGGTGTCCTCAGGTTTAAGATGAGTCTCTTGTAGACAGCAAATAGATGGGTCTTGTTTTTTAATCCATTCTGTTACCCTATGTCTTTTGATTGGCGCATTTAGTCCATTTACATTCAGGGTTAATATTGAAAAATATGGGTTTAGAGTCACGGTGTTATCTGTAGGTTTCATGTTTGTAAGGCTGTCTCTGGTAGTTTGTGTTCTTTGTAACCTTTCCTTCATAGAGTGCCCCTCAGGATCTCTTGTAATGCTGGCTTATTTGTGATGAACTGCTTCAGTTTTTGTTGGTTGGGGAAAATCTTGATCTCTCCTTCTATTCTGAATGACAGGCTAGCCAGATACAGGATTCTTGTTACATATCCTTCCTGCTCATCACATTGAAGATCCTGCCATTCCTTTCTGGCTTGCCAAGTTTCTGTAGATAAATCTGCTACAACTCTTAAGTGTCTACCTTTGTATGTTAAGGCCCATTTTTCCCTAGTTGCTTTCAGCATTCTCTCTTTGTCTTCATATTTTGCCAGTTTCACTATGTGTCATGCAGAAGGTCTATTCAAGTTACGTCTGAGGGGAGTTCTCTGTGCCTCTTGGATTTCCATGTCCGTTTCCTTCCTCATGTTGGGGAAGTTCTCAGCCATGATTTGTTCAAGTACCCCTTCGACTCCTTTCTCTCTCTCTCTTGCTCTGGAACTCCTATGATATGGATATTCTTTCATTGAGTGCATCGCTCAGCTCTTGGATTATCCTTTCCTGTTCCTGGATCAGCTTCTCTCTTTTCCTCTGCTTCCTCTTTTCCATAATTTTATCATCTAATTCACTTACTCTCTCTTCTGCCTCTTCAGTTCATGCCGTGGCTGCTTCCAATTTGCTTTGTACTTCTTTCAAGGCCTTTTTTAATTCTTCCTGACTGTTTTAAGGTCCTTAAACTCTGCCGTGTGGGACCTCTTGCATTCATCTATTCTTTTTTAAAGCCCAGCGATTAGTTTTATGATTATCATTCTATATTCATGTTATGTTATGTTATGTTGCTTATATCTGTTTTCATCAATTCTTGAGCTGTCACTACTTCCTGTATTCTAGATGGCTAGATGTGTTTTGGATTGTTTCTTGAAGTCTCCCTGGAAAGGAAAACAGACTGACAGACAAACAGAAAACAGAAATACTCAAACATACTGACAAATGATACAGACAAGTGGTTCACAACAGAAAAAAGAATATCAAATGACTCTCTGAGGGCGATGTCCTTAAGTACCAGCTACACGTTAAGGACAGGGTGTGCAGTGTGCTGGTGGCAGAGCATATACAGAGAGAATAATGACAGGTGCAGGGGGAAGAAGGAAATGGACTTTGCCCAGGTAGAGACACTGAAGGGCTTAATCCAGACTGAGAGAAATTAGAATAAGGACAGATGCAAGGAAAAAGGAATGAAGATAGATGTTGCCCAGATGAAATTATGTGGCCTGGTTATTCCAGAGAGAGAGATAGGGAAGTACAGAAGGGGATGCAGAACATGCCTTGAGAGAGTGGGTTAAAAGTCTGTTTAAGCCAGCCAGTACCCTGGATAGCCAGCTCAAGGGTGGGGATTGGTAAGAAAGAGAAAGGGGAGCATATATTAAAAAAGAAGAAATGACTGGAGTTACTCCAGGCAGCAGTCTGAATTTGGCGTCCGTGGCTCCCGCTTTTAGGTGTCACTCCTGTGAGGAGGGGCATGGTTTGGTGTAGGCGGGTGCTGCCTCCACTGCCACAGGGATGGCTTTGGGGGTGACTTCCGGTGTTTGTGGGCTTGTAAGACAGCAATGGCATGCCTCCAGTCCCTTGTTCCCAGTCCTGGAGTTTCTATTCGCCCCTTTATTTCTGTTCTTGCTCTGCTAAGGGCTCCAGGGTTGTGCGGTTTACTGGGCGGTCGTGTGCCTGCCTGCTACATCTGATTTTGCTATAATTGCCAGTGTTAGAATCGCTCCGCAGGCAGCTCGGGGTACTGCAGGTGGCTGGGGCCTCTGCGTGACTCAGGCTGACTGGGTCCCTGCTGCCGGTCCTGGCACGGGGAGAGTTCTGCTGTTAGACACAGAACTTCTCCTCAAAAGCCCTGCATTTAGGGGCTCGGTGGTGGTGGTCTCACCGTCTCTGACCCTCTCGTTCGATGTGGCCTGATAGGCACTTCCCCAGCTGTCTCCGAAAATGGCTCGCCCTCCCCTCAGCTCAGCTCCCCGAGTTCGTTTTGTCCGTTCCAGATTAAACTCACGGTTCCTGGGGTATTTTCTGGGTTTTGCTTTCTGTTCCTTGTAGACTGCAACACCTTTCCTCCCCGATTCTTGGAATTGAGAGTCTTTTGGTTTCAGTCGTTCATAGATTTCAAAGGTTCTTCATCTTTCTCATGGTCACCCAGCCTGTCGATGCTGGAGATAGCAGAATTATCAGGAAAATCAAATACATCCGCAGGCTTCTGCTTTGGGGTCAGCTTTATCTTTTGTGGAATGTGTTTTTCCTATAAAGTTCTTTGAAGATCGCACACCGCTGCGCCCCGGGCCCCGCATCCGCCGCCACGGAGCCATATAAAAATATTTTTTAAAAAATAAAATCACCTTTAATTGTAATTTTTATAATTTTTCTCCTTTTGAGAAAGATTTTAGGTCTTGGGGTGCCTGGGCGGCTCAGCGGATTAAGTGTCTGGCTCTTGGTTTCAGCTCAGGTCGGTCATGATTTCACGGTCTGTGAGTTTAAGCCCCACATAGGGCTCTGTGCTGACAATGCAAAGTCTGCCTGGGATTCTTTCTCTCTCTCTCTGCCCCTCTCCCACTTCACTCTCTCACTTTCTCTCTCTCGAAATAAACTTTTTTTAAAGAAAGATTTAAAAGATCTTTCATAAATTGTTAAAAACCTGAAGAGTGTGTAATAGCATACCAGAAATAATATAATCCATAACTGACAAAACTATACAACTATGTACCTAAAAAAAGTCAAATTTATAAATATGCTGGAAGAGATTATTTTATTTTTCATACACATCAGTAAAGATAAATATGATAAAATCCCTATTTTGCAGAGAAAACAGAAGTCATCAAATAGAAACTTTTCCATCTTTCTAAAATACAGCACACGTACCTCCCTTGTGTCTCTGTCCTGGTCTGCATCTCTCCAATTATCATAGAGGGACCTAATCTCTCCACCTCTGCTTGGATCCCTTCCCCCTCTTCTACTCAAGAACTTTACACTATCCATTATCCCTTTTCTTCTCGTCAATATAGCCAACATTTCCTTTCAATTAAATCTTTTCCACCAGTTTTAAAATATACTCAAGTGTCTGTTATTTAAAATAATAATAATAATTCCTTACTCAAACTCATGTCCTCCATCTCCTGACTTCTTGCAAACTATAGTCTTCTCTCTCACTTCACAGTGTTCTTAATTTTCTGTATTTATTATCACAATATTTGCACCTTCTGCTCAATTCTAAACGCACTCCAGGTTGCTATATGGCCCCATACCTTCATTAAAACACCTATTAAGCCACTAATGGCCTCAATGTTGCTAAACTTATGGCTTTTCTCAGTATTTGTTGCAGCATCTCAGCATAGTCAACACTCCTGACCTATGTGTTGAATGATATGCTCAATACTCTCAATTTTTCCCTCTTTTCTAGCAACTCCTCTATCTCCTCTGCTGCTCCTCCTCTTCCTATTGGTCATTAAATATCATGGCTCAGTCTTTGGCCCTCTTTCCACTCTACACTTCTTCTAGGCGATTTCTTCTTAGCTATGGTTGATTACATCAATACACAAATGAGTCACAAGTGCTAATTTCTAGTCCAGTGTTTCCTTCTGAGCTCCACGAACACATATAAAAACACATATATTTCTTCACTTCTTAGAGGTGTCCAAGGTATCTTAATATCTATTTGACCAAAATCTAACTCATGATTTTTCCTTCCAAATTTCTTCTTTAAGTTCTATAAATGGCTCCACCACCAATCTAGTTATGCAAACCAGATCCTAAAAGTCATCCTTGATGCTTCCACCTCCTTCACCACGCATATATAATCTATCTAGAAGCCCTGTTGCTTCTATTTCCTACCTCTTAAACCTATATTCTCTCCATCTGTACCATCATATAGATCCGCCATATAGATTTCTTGTCTTCATTAGTGCAATAGACGTATTAGCTTTATGCATGCATGCATGTATGTATGCATGTATGTATGTCTACACACACTTTTTAGGGCTTCTAGTATAATGTTAAGTAGGAGTGGTGAGAGAGGACATCTCTGCCCTGTTCCTGATCTCAGGAGGAAAGCATCTAGTTTCTCACTACAAAGTATGATTTTAGCTGTATGTTTTTGTAGATGCTCTTCCTCAGGCAGAGAAATTCCTCCTCTATGTCTAGTTTGCTGCGAATTTTTATTATGAATGGGTGTTGAATTTTGCTAAATGCTTTTACTATATCAATTGATACGATTGTATGATTTTTTTCCTTTAGCTCATTGATGAGGTGGATGACATTAATTAATTTTCGAATGTTCAAACAGCCTTCCATACTTTCATACCTGGAATAATCCCACTTGGTTCAGATGTATAATTATTTTTAAACACTGTTGGATTCAATTTGCAAATATCTTGTTGAGGATTTTTCATGCATGTTCATGAAAGATAGTGTTTATAGCTTTCCTTTCTAATGATGTCTTTGTCAGGTTTTGGTATTAGAGCGATTCTAGCCTCATAAAATGAGTTAGGATGTATTCCTCAGCCTCTATTTTCTGGGAAAGACTGTATACCACCAGTATTTGTTTAACCAGTATTAAATGTCTGGTTAGCAATCACCGATAAAACTATCTAGGTCTGGTGCTTTCTTTTTTTAGAAGATTATTAATTATTGATTTGATACCTTAAAAATATAGGCCTGTTCAGATTATCTATTTCTTCTTGTACAAGTTTTGATAGTTTGTGTCTTGTAAGAAATAAGTCCATTTCATCAAGGATCTCAAATCAAAACAAAAGAGTTGTTCATGGCATTCTTCTATTCACTTTGCAATATCAGTGGGTAAGTAGTGATGACCCCTCTCTTTTTTGTTGTCGATGTTCACTGTTCCTTCTTTCTTTCCTTTTCTTTCTCTTCCTTTCTTCCTTTCTTCCTTCCTTTTCTTTCTTTCTTCCTTTCTTCCTTTCCTTTTCTTTTTATCTTTCTTTTTTCTCTTAAGTTTTTATTTTAATTCCAGTTAGTTAACTGTGATGACCTTTCTTTCATTTCTGATATTATCAATTTATATTTTCTTTTTTTATTATTTTGTTAGTCTGTGTAATGGGTTGAATTGCATACTCCCAAAATTCATATATTTAAGTCTGTAATCTCTAGTACCCTGTAATCCCTTTTGGAAATAAGGTCATTGCAGATATAATTTGATAAGATGAGGTCATACTGGAGTAGGGTAGGCCTCTAACCCAATATAACTGGTGACTTCTGAAGAAACAGAGACACATACCACGAAGACTATGTGAAGACACACGGAGAACACCATGTACAAAGGGATGCCTGAGGCCACCAGTAGTTAGGCAAGAGGCATGGAGCAGATTCTCCCTCACAGGCCTCAGAAAAAAACCACGCCTGCCAGTGCCTACATCTTGGACATCTAGCCTCCACAACTGTGAGATAATAAATTTCTGTTGTTTATAAGCCACCCAGTTTGTCGTAATTTGTTTCAGTAGCCCAGCAAATTAATACACTGAGCCCTGGAAAATGCATGAGCTATAGGTTTCAAAGACTTTAAATTCCTCTAGTGTCTTGCTTTTGCATCCTCCTTAAATAAAGTCTGTATTTGCGAGTTCTTTTAGCTATAATCCACTATGATTATACTGTAGCCCCATTGATGTGGTGCTAAGGTGTGGGGGAGGGAAAGCATTCTATAATCCTATAATTGAATCTCAGTCTTGTAGTGGGCTTGCATTCCTTGGCTGTAACTTTCACAACTATTTCTTAATTTCTTCCCCTTAAGTAAGACAGGAAGGCAAAAGTGAGTTGGATTTGGGTAAAGTCCCTTCCTCCTAGATGGGGTAAGACTCTGGGAAAGTCTTTTCCACCAAGAGCAGGACTTTGGTATGAAGAGTATTCTGGGTGCAGTTCAAAATGCTCACTTTTCTTCTCCCCCCGCCAGAGCAGGATTTTCTGGGCTCTTCACCTGGAGATAAAACTCATGAAAGGGTGGGTCGCTCTTAGGACTAAGAGTTTCTCATTCTTGTGTTAGTCCACACTCAGCCTCCAGCAATTTATCAAAATTACCATTTTGGTGTCCTCACCATTCTATGGCTTCATTGGCTTCTGCTCCAGGTAAGTAGATCTCAGTTATGATTTTCCGTGTTTGCCTATGTGTCTAGATTTCAGTTTGCAATTTTCCTTGCGACCTCAGTTCTTTGACGGGTCCAAGAAAAGTCACTGATTTTTATTTCATTCAACGTTTTTCTTATTGTGAAGTTGGGAACAACTATTTCATAGCCTTATACAGATCAAAGCTGAAACCAGCTCTCACGAACTGAAATCATGACATGAGCCAAAATCAAGAGTTGGATACTTCACCAACTTAGCCACCCAGGTGCCCCTCGAAATATTTTTTAAGCATTATGTAATGCCTAAAATACCTTTTACATTCATTTAAGATTCTTTATAATCTTTAAAAAGAAAACCACAGGTCAAAAACTGTGTCTCTTAGGCCAAATCCCTAAACTGGGGCTTAACATATAATCTGATTTCAGTTCCAAGTTCCCCTCAAAATCTCTTAACCAGTCAGTCCTAATGAGTTTGCTGCATAGGCCTTTTCATTCACCAAAGGAAGATGAAGTAATCTGCATGATAAGACCCCCTCCCCACCTTTTACTTGCTAGATGGGATGCTACCTGATTCATGAATCAACTAATAAAGCCAATTAGATCTTTAAAATTTACTCGGTTGAATTTTTTGTTATTTAACAGTAATCATAAGCCTTTTACAGTATTGTTTTCAAGTGTTTAAATTTGTAAAAAAAGGGGCCATATCGTAGATACCTTCCAACTCACTTTTATCATGCATTAATAAATTTTGTAGATTTATTCATGTTGATGCAGGTAGGCCTAATTCATCTATCTTAATTGTTGTGTAATATTAAATTTTATGAATATTTCACAATGTATTTATCTTTCCTCTGTTGGACATTTGAATTTTTTTTCTTGTTCTTCACTAGAACAACAAATATTCTCATTTATTTATTTCATAAACTTATGTGAGAGTTTCTCCATGGTATAAACCTAGAAGCTGAAAATCCAGGTTAGGGTCATGGAAATATTTAGCTTCTCTAATCCTGACTAATTGCTCTCCTTAACAATTTATATTCTCACCAGGAACTTATGAGTGTTTTGTTGCACCAACTCTTTATATTTTTCTTATATAATGGATGTAAAATATATATTTCCTTGATTACTAGTGAAGATGAAATCTTTTCCTATGTTTACTAACCATTCAGATTCTCTTCTCTATAAATTAATGTTTACATCTCGTGTTCATTTTTTCTAATAAGTTGTTATTTTTATTGATTTCTAGAAGCTCTTTGCATATTGGATATTAATCCTTTGTTAATTTTATAATCCTATCTCAATTATGTGACTTGTGTTTTCTCTCATAAAATATCTTTGTTAGGTCGGATGCAGTGGGATGTTACTCAAATAAGAGGAGAAAGCTATAAACAGAAGGGAGAAAGATGAAGGGACAAATGTGTTTTGTTTTGCAGAACCAACAATTCCAGTCAAGGAGATCTCAACTAGGTGTTTCACCTAATCACTCCTTGCTAGATGTCTCTTGCCTGATGGCCCCTTACATGAGCCAGTTTGAGCTGAACTGGAGCTGAGGACCTGTCCAGAAGCCTCTCTGAGTTGTCCTGAAGTTACCTTTAATTGATCATAATCCTAACAGCTCCTGCGCGCAGAATTTTCTGCCATATTTTGAACACATGATGTATGTGCTAGCATGTTGACTTGCACAATTAAACCAAATGCTTAAGCAAAGTCCCTGCACCCACCTCCTAATACACTGAATAAAAGCTTCCAGGAATAACCCCTTGGGAGACAGTGCTTTGAGAGCTATCTCCCTCTCCTTACTTGTAACAAAAACTAAAAAAATTTCTTTGCTTTCAATATTTCCATGGGTTGTGTTCAATTTGATGCATCCCAAGTGATGAAACCCTTGAGTTTGGTTACATCTTCTGTACAAAAAGATTTTTTAATGTTAAAAAATGTAGTATTTTCCTTTATGGTTGTGCCTTGTGGCAAAAATCCTTTTTCAAGTCTCAAGTTTTAATATTTTTCTAGGGTTGCCTGGGTGGCTCAGTCAGTTGAGCATCTGACTTTTGGTTTTGGCTCAGGTCATGATCCCAGGGTTGTGGGTTTGAGCCCCATGGCAGGCTACATGTTGAGCATGGAGCCTGCTTGAGATTCTCTCTTTCTCCCTCTGCCCCTGTCCCCTACACATGCATGCTCTCTCTCTCTCTCTCTCTCTCAAAATAAAAAGAAAATAAATATGTATATATATATTTTTTCTGAAATCCTTTCATTTCATATTTAGGTTTTTAACTCATCTAGATTGTTTTTTGTCAATTTCACCATGTAACTTAGTTTTTGCTTCATACGTTTCAAAGTTGTGTTTTTAATTGTTATTTATGTATTTTAATATACATTCAAGTTAGTTAGCATATAGTGCAATAATGATTTCAGGAGATTCCAATGATTCATCCCCTATGTATAACACCCAGTGCTCATCCCTACAAGTGTCTTCCTTAGTGCCCCTTAACCATTTAGCCCATCCCCCCGCCCATTAACCCTCCAGCAACCCTCAGTTTGTTCTCTGTATTTAACAGTCTCTTACGGTTTACCTCCCTCTCTGTTTTTATATTGTGTTTGCTTCCCTTCCCTTAGGTTCATATTTTGTATCTTAAATTCCTCATATGATGAAGTCATATGAAACTTGTCTTTCTCTGATTAATTTTGCTTAGCATAATACCTCTAGTTCCATCCATGTCATTGCAAATGGCAAGATTTCATTCTTTTTGATTGCCAAGTAATACTCCATTGTATATACGTACTACCTCTTCTTTATCCATTCATCTGTAAATGGACTTTGAATTCTTACATACTTTGGCTATTGTTAATAGCACTGCTATAAACATTGGTATGCATGTGCCCCTTTGAAACAACACACCTGTATCCCTTGGATAATACCTAGTAGTGCAAATGCTGGGTTGTAGGGTAGTTCTATTTTCAATTTTTTGAGGAACCTCCATACTATTTTCCAGAGTGGCTGCACCAGTTTGTATTCCCAACAGCAGTGCAAAAGAGATCCTCTTTCTCTGCAGCCTTGCAAACATCGGTTGTTGTTTGAGTTGTTAATTTTAGCCATTCTGACTGGTGTGAGGTGGTATCTCATTGTGGTTTTAATTTGTATTTCCCTGATGATGAGTGATGTTGAGCATTTTTTCATGTGTCTGTTAGCCATCTGGATGTCTTCTTTGGAGAAGTGTCTATTCATGTCTTCTGCCCATTTTTTCACTGGATTATTGGTTTTTTGGGTGTAGAGTTTGATAAATTCTTCATAGATTTTGGATACTAACCCTTTTTCTGATATGTCATTTGCATATCTTCTCCCATTTGGTTGGTTGCCTTTTAGTTTTGCTGATTGTTTCCTTCACTGTACAGATGTTTTTATTTTGATGAGGTACCAATAGTTCATTTTTGCTTTGGTTTCCCTTGCCTTTGGAGATGTGTTGAGTAAGAAGTTGCTGCGGCCGAGGTCAAAGAGGTTTTTCTCTGCTTTGTCCTCTAGGATTTTTATGACTTCCTGTCTTACATTTAGGTCTTTCATCCATTTTGAGTTTATTTTTGTGTATGATATAAGAAAGTGGTCCAGGTTCATTTTTCTGCATGTCGCTGTCGTTTTCCCAGCACCATTTGCTGAAGAGATTCTCTTTATTTCATTGGATATTCTCTCTTGTTTTGTCAAAGATTAGTTGGCCATACATTTGTGGGTCCATTTCTGGGTTCTCTATTCTGTTCCATTGATCTGAGTGTCTGTTTTTGTGCCAATACCATATTGTCTTGATGATGACAGCTTTGTAATACAACTTAAAATCCGGGATTGTGATGCCTCCAGCTTTGGTTTTCTTTTTCAGGATTTCTTTGGCTATTCAGGGTATTTTCTGGTTCCATACAAATTTTAGGATTGTTTGTTTTAGTTCTGTGAGGAATGCTGGTGTTATTTATATAGGGATTGCATTGAAAATGTAGATTGCAGTGGGTAGTATCAACATTTTAACAATATTTGTTTTTCCAATACATGAGCATGTAATATTTTTCCATTTTTTGTGTCTTCTTCAATTTCTTTCATAAGCTTTCTATAGATTTCATTGTATAGGTTTTTCAACTCTTTGGTTAGGTTTATTCCTAGGTATTTTATGTTCTTTTTGATACAATTGTAAATGGGATCAATTCCTTGACTTCTCTTTCTGTTGGTTCATTATTGGTGTATAGGAATGCAACTGCTTTCTGTGCATTGATTTTATATCCTGCGACTTTGCTGAATTCATGGATCAATTCTAGCAGTTTTTTGGTGGAATTTTTCGGGTTTTCCATGTAGAGTATCATGTCATGTGTGAAGATTAAAAGTTTGACTTCCTCCTTGCTGATTTGGATGCCTTTTATTTCTTTGGGTTGTCGGATTGTTGACCGTAGGACTTCCAATACTATGTTGCATAACAGTGGCAAGAGTGGACATCTTTGTTGTGTTGCTGACCTTAGGGGGAAAGCTCTCAGTTTTTCCCCATTGAGGATAATATTAGCAATGGGTCTTTCATATATGGCTTTTATGATCTCGAGTTATGATCCTTCTATCCTTACTTTCTTGAGGGTTTGTATCAAGAAAGAATGCTGTATTTTGTCAAATGTTTTCTCTGAATCTATTGAGAGGATCATGTGGCTCTTGTCCTTTCTTTTGTTGATATGATGTATTACATTGATTGTTTTGCAGATATTGAACCAGTCTTGTATCCCAGGTATAGATCCCACTTGGTCATGGTGAATAATGCTTTTAATGTATTGTTGAATCTGGTTGGCTAGTATCTTGTTGAGGATTTTTGCATCCATGTTCATCAGGGATATTGATCTATAGTTCTCCTGAGTGAGGTCTTTGTCTGGTTTCAGGATCAAAGTAATGTTGGCTTCAAAGAAAGAGTTTGGAAGTTTTCCTTCCATTTCTATTTTTTTTGGAACAGCTTCAAAAGAATGGATGTTAACTCTTCTTTAAATGTTTGGTAGAATTCCCCTGGAAAGTCATCCAGTCCTGGACTCTAGTTTTTCTGGGATATTTTTGATTACTAATTCAATTTCTTTACAGGTTATGGGTCTGTTCAAATTATGTTTCTTCTTGTTTCAGGTTTGGTAGTTTATATGTTTCTAGAAATTTGCCCATTTCTTCTAGATTGCCCAATTTATTGGCATATAATTGCTCATTATGTTCTCATATTATTGTTTGCATTTCTGCAGAGTCGATTGTGATCTCTCCTCTTTCATTCTTGATTTTATTTATTTGGGTCCTTTCCGTTTTCTTTTTATCAAACTGGCATGGGATTTGTCAATTTTGTTAATTCTTTCAAAGAACCAGCTCCTGGTTTCATTGTTTTGATCTTCTGTTTTGTTTTGTTTTGTTTTGATAGCATTGATTTCAGCACTAATCTTTATCATTTCCCATCTTCTGTTGGTTTGGGATTTTATTTGCTGTTCTTTTTCCAGCTCTTGAAGGTATAAGGTTGGGTTGTGTATCTCAGACCTTTCTTCCTAGGTTGCTATACACTCCCCTCTTACGATAGCCTTTGCTGCTTTCCAGAGATTTTGGGGTGTAGTGTTGTCATTTTCACTGGCGTCCATGTACTTTTTAATTTCCTCTCTAACTTATTGATTAGCCCATTCATTCTTTAGTAGGATGTTCTTTAGTCTCCAAGTATTTGTTGTCTTTCCAAATTTTTTCTTGTGATTGATTTCGAGTTTCATAACATTGTGGTCTGAAAAAATGCATGGTATGATCTCCATCTTTTTGTACTTATTGAGGGCTGATTTGTGTCCCAGTATGTGATCTATTCTAGAGAATTTTCCATGTGCACTCGAGAACAATGTGTATTCTTCTGCTTTAGTATGAAATGTTCTCAATATATCTGTTAAGCCCATCCAGTCCAGTATGTCATTCAAAGTCAATGTTTTCTTTCAAGGTTATGTTTTTAGATGCCCACAAATTCATTATTATATTTTCCTAGTAGAATGTTCTTCATTCCTATAAAAATCTTTTATCTCATATTCTACTTTATTTTGTTTCATATTAACACTGATATATCCTTTAGTTATTTGCCTGGTATATTTTTAAATACTTTTTAATTTTTTCAATGCTTATTTTTGAAAGAGAGAGAGCAGGAGAGGGCCAGAGAGAGAGAGAGAGGATCCAAAGTGGGCTCTGCACTGACAGTAGAGAGCCCACTGCGGGGCTTGAACTCACAAACCATGAGATCATGACCTGAGCCAAAGTCAGATGCTTAACTGTCTGAGCCACTCAGGAGCCCATTAAATACTTTATTTTTATTTTAGTTGGGTCTCTTGTAAACTGCATATAGTCAACATGACAGACTGAATTTCAGTGAGTTTAATCCATTTACATTCACTGTGATTAGTAAATATTTGCATTTTGCCTTCATATTTCATGTTTTCTGTTTATCATCCTTTCTCTTTATTTTTTTTCCTGTTTTCCTGTCTCCTGCTAAATTGATAAAATGTTCTACATTTCTTACATTCCCTACTTTCATGGGAGCTGTAGAATATATTTCTCTTCCCTTAGTGGTACCCTGTATTTTTAAAATCACTTCTAAAAAAAAGTATGAAGTTAATCCATATCTCTATAGCCATCCCTGAAAAATACATACTTCAATATTCCTTCATCAGGACACACATACACACACACCCTTATTATTGTTGGCTAGAGTTTTAGTTAGAGAATTAAATTTTCAGCATATCTTATCAATCTGTGTGTCTCCATATTTTTCTCAATGTCCCGTGTCTCCAAAAAGTTTTAAGTTTATTTATTTATTTTGAAAAAGAGAGAAAGAGTACAAGCAGGGGAGGGGCAGAGAGAGAGAGAGAGAGAATCCCAAGTAGGCTGTGTGCTGTCATCACAAAACCCAGTGCGAGACTCGAACCCATGACCATGAGATCATGACCTGAGCTAAAATCAAGAGTTGGATGCCTAACTGAATGAGCCACTCAGACGCCCCATGTTTCCAATTTTTTAAGTCATGTGTGTTCACTCTAGGTTCACTTCTTTTCCAATTACAATTCACTATGCAATCATTTCTTCAACAAGAATCAATTAGTGACAAATCCTCTAGATATTTTATGTCTGAACAGATCTTAAAATTTCATTTTTACCTTTGAATTATGGTTTACCTGAATATAAGTTTCCAGGCTAGTGCATACTTTCTCTCAAAATACTCAATATATTATTCCACTATCTTTTCCCATCAGATGTTTCACCTTATTCTTCTTTTTCTTCTTGTTTTTCTTTTTCTTTCTTGCTTTCTTTCTTTCTCTTTTGAGAGAGAGAGAGAGAGAGAGAGAGAGAGAGAGAGCACGCATGAGCAGGGGAAAGAGGGAGAGGGGCAAAGGGAGAAAGAGAGAATCCTAACCTCATCATGGAGCCCAGTGCAGGGTTCTATCCCATGAACCTAAGATCATGACCTGAGCAGAAATCAAGAGTTGGTCACTCAATCAACTGAGCCACCCAGTTGTCCCTCATCAGATGTTTCTGATGAGAGTTTTTCCCTTAGTCTTTTGTAGATTATTTGGTACTTTTCCTTTGGAAGTTTAAATCTTTTATATTTATGTTTAAGTTTCACTATGCTATATCTAGCTATGGATTTATTTTTAAATATTTCATCTGCCTTTGTTATTTTTCTTCATTTTCAAACAACGATTTCATGTTTTTCCTCAATTCTGAAAAGAACCTACCATTATCTCAGTAAATATTGCATTGCCATTATTTTCATTCTTTACTTTTTCTAGAATAATTAGACATATGTTGAAATCTCTCAAACTATTTACCATGTATTTTAATGGTTCTTGCATATATTTTTATTTATTGTTTTTCTCTGTGCTTCATTTGGAGAAATTTCTCAAAAGTCTCTTTCAATGCAGAAATTTTCTTTTTTACTATAATCAGAATTTATTATGTTTATTGAAGATAAACATATACATATTAAATATGTGTACATATTTACATTATATACACATAACATACATATATGCATTACATACATAACATACATACATAATATATATGCACATCATATATAAAGATAATATATAAATACAACAAAATTGATATATGTGTAGCATTTATGTAGTTATATAATATGTAAGTATTTTTATATATCTATATGTGTGTTTATGTGTATAATTTCCAAGATTTTCCTTTTTTTAATATTTTAAAAGTTTGTTTATTTTTGAGAGAGAGAGAGAGCGCGTGCACAGGTCGGGGAGGGGCAGACATAAAGGGAGTTTCAGAATCCAAATCAGGTTCCAGGCTCTGAGCTGTCAGCACAGAGCCCGATGTGGGGCTCAAACTCACAAACCACAAGATTATGACTTGAGCCAAAGTCAGATGCTTAACCGACTGAGCCACCCAGGTGCCCCTTTCAAGATTTTCAATTAACTATTTCTTCTCTTTCTTTTTTTATTTAATTCTACCTTTGCCATAATTTCTTATTGTTTTTGTGGTTAGTATCTCTTCAGTTATCTCTTTAACGATCCTAAACATGCTTATCAAAAATTGAGTTACTTTTTTGATTCATAGTTATTTTTGTTGTCTATTTTTTGAATTAGTTGGTTTGTGCATTTTGGAATTTGGGTTTGTAAACTCATTTCAAGTGGACTCATTCCCCTTCTCTCTCACTCTCTCATTCTCGATCTCTCTTCTCTCTTCACCAGTTTATCAGTCCCAGTTTTGCAGACTTGCAGTTGCCTCCAAGTGGCATTCAAGACTCCCATTGTGGTGATATTGAAGTTGTCACCGCTGGAGTCCTGAGGCAGTTGTGTTGGTTCGGTTTCTGGTCGGTTCCTGGTTGTGAGACAATGTCTATTTTCTCCCAACTACCTGAATAGACCTGACTTCACAGAAAGTGATCGCATCCCTGCCTAATGTGCAGTGGTCATCCAATGATTACACTGTGTTCTGTTCTTGCTGCATGGGTGTTTTTAGTGTTGGCTAGAGAATGGCCCATAGGATTTCTTCATAGCTCCGTGGTGAGAGTGATTCAGAAGGCCTTACGGAAATTCCTCCCTCTCCCTGAGTGGGCAGTTAGAGCTCATCCCCAATGCCATTCCTTAATTTACCAAGTGATCTCTTGGGGCTGACATAGTGGGACCCTTTCCCAGCTCCCTTCACAACTCTTGAAATTATGATCTTTAGGGCACTGGAGCCTATTCCTGCCAGGCTATCAATCGCATGCTCTGTGTCCCAACCGTATTATCTAGTGAGTGGGAGGGAGCTTCCCACTGCCCTTTACTCACTCTACTGAGAGTAACTCAGGCTCTTTCCTCCATCCTCTTCACTACTTTCTCCCACCTAATTCCTAGGCATCCTTGATCCTAGAGCACGGTAATTTTTTTTAACATAACTTGACCCAATCCCATCTTTTTCAAATTCTCAATGGTCTGGACTTTCCTTCAAGGTATGACACAGGAAAATCGAACTTTTTTGAATATTGAACCTAATTGCTGGGTTCTAATAACCACTACCTCCAACATATGCCCACAGAAAAGAGTGATGATGGATCCACTTTTCTCCACATAATAATTTGTTTGGGATGATGCAAGGAATCAAAATAAAACAGATCATTTTTTTTTCTAGTTATTTGTTTCTGCATAGTTTTTATCTGCCATTTAAATAAACTCTACAGCCAACATGGCGGAGAGGTAGGAGGACCCGCTGATCTCCAGTGTCTTTCAAACTAAGAAGGACTGAAATCGAGGGACTCTCAATTCCAGAGATCTGCAGGAGGAGGAGTTGGAGGCTACGGGGAAGAGAATGCGAAATCCAGAAAATCCTGGGAGACTGAGTGAATGCAATTTGGGAGAAAGAAAGAGAGCCTCGGAGGTGCAGACTGCGGGCAGTGGGCCCTGGGCCCTGGGCCCTTTCTGCTGAAAGACAAGGGGAAGAGAAAGAGCAGCAGGGAAAGTACCTCAGACCGGGGTGGAGAGGGAGCGTATCATCCAGTCCCTGACCACAAGGCTTTTTGGAGAGAAGGTCCATTGCTCACGGTGGAGCCGGCGGAGCTTTCATCACTCCGGAGCCAGGGACGCTGTTCCAGCCCATGACACGAAGAGGCGCCGCGTCATCAATGGATCGGTGCTGAGTCAGGGACACAATTTAAATAGGGAAAACTGGGGATGCAAGGGGCTTGTGGCCACCCAGCAGGTCATACTGTTGCTGCAAGCCAGACCAAGTCAAGGACAGACACAGAGGAGTGTTCTGAGACCCCAGGTCTGTGAAGAGAGGCTAGAGAGATGCCATTGTAGTCGCACCGGTGCTGAGTCAGAGACTCAATTTACATAAGGCCCAGCGGTCTGAGCAAGTTACAAGAACTCAGATAAGCGTGGGGCGAGTGACTGCCCAGCAAACTGCACTGTGCCGCATGCAACCCGAACAGAGTTGAGAACGGAAACAGGAGTATTTTCTTTTTCTTTTCCTTTTTGTTTTGTTTTGCTTTGTTTTTTTTTTTTAATTTAAATAATTTATATTCAAATTGGTTTCCATAAAACACCCAGTGTTCATCCCAACAAGTGCCCTCTTCAATGCCCATCACCCACTCTCCCCCCTCCCACACTCCCCTCACCCTCAGTTTGTTCTTAGTTTTTGAGATTCTCTTATGTTTTGTCTCCCTCCCTCTCTGTGTCTTTTTTTCTTTTCACCTCTTCCCCTTCCCCATGGTTTTTGCTAAGTCTCTCAAAATCCACCTATGCGTGGAAACATATGGTATCTGTCTTTTTCTGACTGATTTATTTCACTTAACATAATACCCTCCAGTTCCATCCGTGTTGCTACACATGGCCAGATTTCATTTTTTCTCGTTCCCACGTAGTATTCCATTGTATATATGTACCACATCTTCTTTATCCATTCATCAGTTGATGGACACTTAGTCTCTTTCCATGTTTGGCTATTGTCAAAAGTGCTGCTATGAACATTGGGGTACACGTGCCCCTATCATCAGCACTCCTGTGTCTCTTGGGTAAATTCCTAGCAGTGCTATTGCTGGGACATAGGGTAGCTCTATTTTCATTTTTTTGAGGAATCTCCACACCGTTTTCCAGAGTGGCTGCACTAGTTTGCATTCCCACCAACAGTGTAGGAGGGTGTTTGCTTCTCCACATCCCTGCCAGCATCTAGAGTTTCCTGATTTATCATTTTAGCCACTCTAACCGGTGTGAGGTGGTATCTCAGTGTGGTTTTGATTTGTATTTCCCTAATGATGAGTGACTTTAAGCATCGTTTCTTGTGTCTGTTGGCCATCTGGATGTCATCTTTGGAGAAGTGTCTATTCATATCTTCTGCTCATTTCTTCACTGGATTATTTGTTTTTTGGGTGTGGAGTTTGGTAAGTTCTTTATGGATTTTTAGATACTAGTCCTTTATCCGATATGTCATTTGCAATTATCCTTTCCCATTCCGTCGGTTGCCTATTAGTTTTGTTGGTTGTTTCCTTTGCCATGAAGCAGCTTTTTATCTTGATGAGGTCCCAATAGTTCATTTTTACTTTAAATTCCCTCACCTTTGGAGATGTGTCGCGTAGGAAATTGCTGCGGCTCAGGTCAAAGAGGTTTTTTCCTGCTTTCTCCTCTAGGATTTTGATGGTTTCCTGACTCACATTCAGGTTCGTCATCCATTTTGAGTTTATTTTTGTGAGTGGAGTAAGGAAGTGGTCTAGTTTCATTCTTCTGCATGTTGCTGTCCAGTTCTCCCAGCACCATTTATTAAAGAGGCTGTCTTTTTTCCATTGGATACTCTTTCCTGCTTTGTCAAAGATTAGTTGGCCATATACTTGCGGGTCCATTTCTGGGTTCTCTATTCTATTCCATTGGTCTATGTGTCTGTTCTTGTGCCAATACCATGAAGTCTTGATGACTACTGCTTTGTAGTAGAGGTTAAAATCTGGGATTGTGATGCCTCCCGCTTTGGTTTTATTCTTCAGGATTACTTTGGCTATTTGGGGTCTTTTGTGGTTCCATACAAATTTTAGGATTGTTTGCTCTAGCTTTGAGAAGAATGCTGGTGCAATTTTGATTGGAATTGCATTGAATGTGTAGATTGCTTTGGGTAGTATTGCCATTTTAATGATATTTATTCTTCTGATCCATGAGCATGGGATGTTTTTCCATTTCCTTGTGTCTTCCTCAACTTCCTTCATAAGTTTTTTATAGTTTTCAATGTAAAGGTCTTTTACATCTTTGGTTAGGTTTATTCCTAGGTATTTAATGGGTTTTGGTGCAATTGTGAATGGGATTCGCTTCTTTATTTCTCTTTCTATTGCTTCATTGTTGGTGTAAAGGAATGCAACCGATTTCTGTACATTGATTTTGTATCCTGCAACTTTGCCAAATTCATGGATCAGTTCTAGTAGGCTTTTGGTGGATTCTGTTGGGTTTTCCATGTAAAGTATCATGTCGTCTGCAAAAAGTGGAAGTTTGACTTCATCCTTGCCTATCCTGATGCCTTTTATTTTGTTTTCTTGTCTGATTGCTGATGCTAGGTCTTCCAACACTATGTTAAAATAGCAGTGGCAAGAGTGGACATCCCTGTCACGTTCCTGATCTCAGGGGGAAGGCTCTCATTTTTTTCTCATTGAGGATGATATTAGCTGTGGGCTTTTCATAAATGGGTTTTATGATGCCTAAGTATGTTCCTTCTATCCTGACTCCTAAACGCTAGAGAAACCCTAGTATCTCAGGGCTGTAGGAACTGCCACAGGCACATTTCTTTCCCTTACCAGATAGCAAATCTTGTAATATATAATACCATTTCCCTCATAAGCTACTCTGATAGACCACAGCTCCATATCCAGGATGCATTCCTATCATTATACTTAATGGTATCTGCAAGGGCTTTTTTACACATTGCCTCATCTCAGATGATCTTAAAAGGATCCCTGTCATCCTCATCTTAATAGATGGAAAAATCGAGACAAAGAGAGATTAAATAACTTGGCCAAGACCACAAGTCTAGTGTATTGTTGAGTCAGAATATTCCAGGTCTTTTCAGAACAATAAATCTTCTTTTGTCTTCAAATAGATCTCTTGAGTCTGATGTATTTTTGTGTGGAATTTCATGTCAGTAAATTATACTTTCTGTAATCACTCTGATGATATGTACTCTAGAGACATCCTAGTCAGGAAGACAAACACAGATGCAAAGAGATGTCAATTTCAGTAGGATAAATTAGTCCAGGGTGGAAAGGGTCTGATATAATCAACCCAACACTAAGTGCCTGGCTGGTATCTTTGAAGGACAGTATCATATTGAGGGCTCAGCACTGCTCTATGCTGTGGGTAGGTAAGTCAATAAGCAGGGGTGGTAGCCAGATCCAGCTTCCTAAGAGGAGCCCATGCTTCTGGGTACATGAATAGCTTCCAAAGCTCCCATTAGGACCACTCCATTCAAGGGCGTATTGTATAAGCACTGCGGTAGCTGAGAACAGAAGCGATGACATGAGTTGCTCTGTTTGGTTGGTTGTTTAAGTGCTTTCTCTTCGGTGGATGCTCTCTGGTGGGCATAACATTAGGCAAAAGGATCCACAGAGTTTGTGACCACTCCCAAAGATCCATTCATATGCCTCTTCCTCAAACTCCCCTGTTTCCAAGATTCCATTTTGCTCTTTGAGGCTCCTGAATAGCAATCTAAGCCATGTGACTTCTCGGGTTAGGGGGTGAGGTCCACGTTTATCCATACTTCAGATCATTTCTCCCTCTATACAAATGAATGACCAACTGCATTGCGGATAGCCCTTCCCACTGGAAGGATTTCTTCATTATTTTTGTGAAGGTTACCTTTGAGTGTAGCTGTAGGGTGGTGACAGTCCATTTTTAATTAGCACCAATATGCTGAGCTGACTCATTTGTAAACTGAGCCTCATTTTCTACCTTTTCTCTCAGCTGTCATGAGGAATTCTCCATGATGTCATATAGATAATTTGAGGAAGAGGCAACAGTGCAACTGAGATAGATGAGTGGAATTCTTGCCCTGTTTCTGATATTAATACACCTCTTTCTGTAATTACTCATGACCTCTGGACCTCCTCAGATATGATCTAAATGTACTACTCTATCATTTGACAGAATGCTGTTTTACCAGCTTGTCTGCATTGGCTCTGATAGTATTTATCTTGTGTTGTAAAACTCTGGTCACATAATCATTCAATATCCTGTGGTCGGGTACTCAGGCTTTTCCATGGCTCCTTTTCAAACATCAAGTAGTTCTCTGCTACAAAAATCCTGTCACGAGTCCACAACCCTGGAGAATGTGTAATGTGTCTCTCATATTAGGCCTTTCTAGGGACTCCATGAGGCATTTTTATCCACAATGGATAGCTCTAGCATCATGGGATCTGTTGGGCCACATTGCCTGAATAGCAGAGCAGCTTACACCACACTTTGGACCTTCTGCAGAACTCTGTCTTCCTCTACACTCTATAGACCATATAATCCCTAAGAACTTTGTTGATGTGACAGAGCTCTGAATTTGTGTGGTGCATCTTTCACCTTCTGGCATGGATTTGTCTTAGTAAGGAATCCAGAGTATTTGCTATTTCCCATACAGTAAGTCTAATTAGCATGATATTACCAACATAGTGGACAAATATGATGAAATAGCAACATGATCTGGGTTCTTGCAGACCATATTAAAACTATATCAAGACATTTACTGCATGGATATGTATTGCTCTCCTTCAAGTGTAAATGCAAGTTGTATTTGATTGCCATTACTTATAGAGATTTAAAGAAAGGAATACATTAACCAGATTGATAGCTGCATATCAAGTCCCAGAGTCTGTGTTGATCAGTTGCAGTAAAGATACCTAATCTGGCAGAGCAGCTATGGTTGGGACTACCACTTAGTTGATCTTATGATAGTCTACCACCATATGCTTGATTTATCTACTTTTGCAAGGGTCATATAAAATATTTGAATGGAGAAATGAGGACCACTACTCATTCTTCTGCTACGTTTTGATAGGAGTGCTAATTCTCCTCAGGATAATGTATCGCTTCCTGATTCACTGTCCTGGCAGGAGGATGTATGGGCAACTTTAGGAGCTTCAACTTGGTCCATTCTACTGTAATGACTCTTGTTTGATAGATCATGAAACCAATGTGAGAGTTTTGTGAGTTGATAAGGATCTTTATCACGGTTACGTACTCTTGGACTGGAGAAATAACCAATGTGAGTTTGCAAATGCATTGGATCTACCTGTGAGATGGACTTGTGCCATGACTCTATTATTCTGTTTTCTCTATGGGCCCCCACTCTAACCAGAGGACCATGATGGCATTTTGGATCCTTGGCACTAGTGTCATCTCGAAACTTGTATCCAACAATCCTCAACAGGCCTAGGTAATCCCCTTTCTTCACTGCACATTCAGGTAAATGACTGCATGTCCTTGTGTGAAGAATTGAGGAAATATTTATCATATTATATCAATGTAGGGCCTCTATGAAGAGCAAGTTGGCTTAGGCTGAAACTGGCTATAGGAACATAATTATCTAAATGATAACTGACATCTGCTCTCCAGTTGCTAATCTTTTGGATTATGTAAATCTGGTTATACTTCTCATAATTATTACAGTTTTGGGTTGCCCATTCATCTTCTTCCTACAATACACTGTGATCTCTTAAACAACAGCCCCTAGTTGCCATTTTGTTCTTGCTGCTATGAAAAGATGAGCTCGAAGATAAATTTTTCACTGGGGAATATTATATATAAAAGAAGCAACAGACAGGACAATTGACACAAATTTAAAATATCTTAATTCATAATCCTGACCCCTCAACATGTTTTTCCCCTGTATTTCCCCTCCTTGATTTGTTGAGCCACCATTCAACATGTTTCTCAAATTAAAAAATTTTGGAATGATCCAAGACTTTTCACGCTCCTTACACGTGTATATCTATATCACGTGTATACATTCTAATAAGTCCATATTTTTTCATAAATAAATAAAATATAAATAAAAGTAATAGATGACATGGAAAAAATAGAACAGAAAGAAATATAGTTAACAGTAAATTTCTTCTTATCCTTAAGCCCCAATCTCTTTCCTCAGATATAATGATATTGTTTCCTGTAAACTTTCAAAAGTATATACCAGCTTATGTGTACATGTGTGTATGCAGAGGCTATGTTTATGTACTGTTACATACTTAAAAGTTTTTTATACAAACAGAATTATACAACATACCCTATTCTAATAATCAATTATTTCCCTTGGATTCTGGAAATCATTCCGTTTTAAGAGAGATGTATTAAAAAAATTTTAATGGCTGTATTTCAATTAGCTGACTATACCACCAACTCCTATTTATGGTCAGTTAAGGTACTGCCAATTTTTCTTTGGTATTATCAACATTCTTCAGTAAATATCTGTGTATAAATACCTTGGTACCAAGTGTTTTGAAATTTTTCACGAAATAGTCTTAGCAGGATATTTTCTCATATTTTCTTAAACTGGAAATTTTCTAGTATGAATTGATATACTAAAGCATCCTAAAACAAATAAGAAAAAACATGACCAATCTGATAGAAAAATGTACCAAAAAAAATGAACAGGAATTTCACAGAAGAGGAAGCATAAATAGCCCTAAACCTATGAAAAATGTTTCAAAATTTGAAGTATGGCTTCTACTGAATGCATATCACTTTTGCACCATTGTAAAAATTTTCACCCTCACTAGTAATGAGGGAAATGGAGATTACAACCACAACAAGATAGGATTTCACATGGACTTGAATGACAAAAATTTGAAAGTCTCCAGTGGCATCTGGGTGGCCTAGTTGGTTAAGCATTCAACTTTGGCTCAGGTCATGATCTCATGGTTTGTGAGTTGAAGCCTGGCATCGAGCTCTGTGCTGACAGCTCACGTGGAGCCTGCTTTGGATTCTGTGTCTCCCTCTCTCTCTGCCTTTCCCCCACTCATGCTCTGTCTCTCTCTCTCTCTCTCAAAAAGAAATAAACATTTAAAAAAAGAGAGAGAAAGTATCATAATACCAACAGTTAGCAAGGATGTAGAATAAGGAGAACTCTTAATACACTACTAATAGGAGTGTAAACTGGTGTGACAACTTTGGAAAACACTATGGCTTATAGATGCCTCTCTTCTCCCTGCATCTTCACGTAGTCTATTCTGCGTGTGTGTGTGTGTGTGTGTGTATGTCTATATCCTAACCTCTTCTTACAAGGATATCAGTCATGTTACATTGGAGCCCACCCTAAACACCTCTTTTTAACTTAACTGTCTCTTTAAAGACCCTATCTCAGGGCATCTGGGTGGCTCAGTTAGTTAGGTGTCTGACTGTTGATTTGGGCTCAGGTCATGATCCCAGGGTCATAGGACCAAATCCTGTGTAAGGCTCTACGTGGAGTGCGGAGCCTGCTCGGGATTCTATCCTTCTCTCCCCATCTCTCTGCTCCTTTCCCACTTGCACTCTCTTGCTCTATCTCTCAAAATAAATAAATAAACTTTTTTAAAGGTCCTATCTCAAAATACAGTCACATTCTGAGGTACTGAGGATTAGGACTTCAACATATAAATTTTGGAGGGGCACAATTCATCCCATAACAGGCACTTAGACCAAATTAAGATTTTAATGTTCTCTTATATATTTACATTTTTTTCCATAAGTGTATCCCAACCTCAATTTCTTAACTTTTATGACTTAAAATACTGTCTGATGAATAGTTTCTAAGTAATGGTTCAAATTTTTAAATAATTTTCTGAGGTGTTAATTTTTTGGTATTTTACATCCTTCCATGTCCAAATAAACCACTCCTGAGCAAAAGTGAAACTGCCTGTATTTCTACTTCCTCATTCTGCTTCTCCACTGCAGATGACACACACCCTCAGAGGGGTTGGCCAGAGAACTCCACAACTTAATTGCTTGGTTTTCTGAAAGGATCTTACAATCTTATTTCTCCTGCCCATCAGGAAAGGATTAAGAAAACAAAGGTTGAAAACAACAGCTTCAACTTTCCAATAAAGAAAGGAAGTTTTCAGGAAAATCTTGGTAAGTTATAGAATCAGTAAACTTTTATATTTTCTGCCGCTGGGATGGCTATTAAATCCCCGGCTGTACTTTTTATATAAATACTTGTGTTTGTACATAAATGATTGCTTGTAAAAATGTTGAAAGTAATGAGAAATATGTATTTATATACTTAACTGAGGCTAACTCTGTAAATGCTCCTCTAGAAAGAAATGTGCCGTTAAGTGTATGTGGAGTGGCGAGAACTTTATGGTCCTACAGGGCAGTAGGAAAGACAACGGAGAAACAATGCAAAGTTCAGGAATGTAAACGTTAAAGATTGTAAGGGAACCTGTGGTCACGCGCAACTATGCGAAATTCTATCTTCCATAACTTAAGATGTTACTAGAAGCTTTACATTTAATCAAAGATAACATTCTCCAAAGGTTATTTTTCTTTGTAAAAAGTCCCTTCACATTCATCCCACCCCCTCTCCCCGCCCCAGCCCCGCCATCTGATTACAAACTGAAAATGGAAACTTAACCAGGAAATGAAACTTAACTTGCATTGTGTCTGGTTTCGTTTCTTCAGACCAGCAGGGGGGGATGTGTAGCCCTCCCAGAGTAGCGTCAGGATCCTGCAGTCTCTCGCTGACGATCAGCTCTGAGTCTTCCAGAACAGAACTGCTCGTAGCATAGATATCTGGGATGCTCTGAGGACCCCCCTAAAATAAGGGTGGGTGGGTCCCAGTGCTTGACCCTACACATTCTGATGATTTGGCACTTCTTGCTCAATACCTAAAGAGAGAAAACTGGAGTAGTTGCTGAAGGATGGCATCCTGTAACTCCTTTGCTAATAATTAATGTTATTACTGATAAGAAGATTTGTGTTCACAATTGTTTCAAAACAGGAAGATGAGGGCTTCCAGAAGCCAGAGTTATGTCAAGTCAGTCGCAAAATTTGTCCACACCAGTCATTTTGATCTTTGCTTAATTCCAACAATATATACGCAGATGCTCTTTTAACTGACAAGGTACAAACTATTTTAAAAGCATCATTGAATATAATAAGTTCAAATCATTATATGTTCACAACTGCTCTCATGAGAGGAGAGGAAGGTTGAGAACCTTTTGACATTATAATAGGTCCAAGGTATTCTTAGAGAGTTTAGTGCATGATATTAAGACAAGGTATGGCCGATTTTTCCATTTAACAAAAGAAAAGACTCCAGATTTAGGGAATAAACGTCTGTGACCTTATCTGAGAACAGTGTTTCTATCTCCCTGGTATCTACTGGCAGAGTCTGAAATGAGAGAAGTTCCCCTTGCAGCACTGGACACGGCACACAGTGAGTTGCTGGCTGTATGGAGGCATAAAAGCTGTAAGAAGAAGGGATATGCAGCAGAGAGAGATTTCAGATGTGCTGCTTCATTTCTAGAATGTTGGGCCTTAAAAAAATTTTTTTTTAAATATTCTTTAAAAAAATTAAAAGGGGCACCTGGCTGGCTGAGTCAGAAGAGCATGTGACTCTTGATCTCAGGATCATGAGTTCAAGTCCCACAATGGGTGTAGAGATTACAAAAAATAAAAAAATTACTATAAACTTTAGAATGTTGGGCCTTGGTGGAATTGCTATAGTCACTGACTAAAACAAAAGAGAAAAGCTTGAGTCTGTCCTCTCGGTCTTTAGGATATCAAGAGATGGTTAAATTACTGAAAGAGGACTCTGGCTAAAAGAAGTTTTGCAGCAGATCTGAGCAGAGTGTGTCTGTGGGAAAAGGGTAAGTCCCTCACCAGGAGATCAGCTTTCCAGAGCAGAGGCAGCAGATGAGAACAGCAGAGGTGCTGAGGCTCTGACACTGAGGACCCAGAAGAGAGAGAGAGACCTAGTCCAGTATGAGAAATGACCTTATTTGGAAACTGTGAGTGACACAGCAGAAATGATACAGGATATTATGAAACTAGGGTAGCTAGAAGTACCAGAGGAGAAAACGTACTTATTAATTTTCCTTCCCTTTTGACAAAATTTCATGTTCCTTCCTTGTGACCAGGTGATTGAAGCTAGAATTAGTTCTGGCCCTAATGAGCAGCCCAGTAAGCAGATATTCCTAGATTTCTGTGGAAAGAAATGTGTGTAGCCAAGTGAAAGAACTGCCCTAGTGAAGTGACCCACAGACATAGCTAACTCAAGAGCTGTCAAAAATTCATTATTTTAAACTACGAGAAAATGTTATTCATTCAACAAATCTTTGTTTAAAGCTACTCTGTGCTAAGCACTGTAAAAGAGTGAACACACGTAAAAACTCCTGATCCTCATTAAGTACACAGAAACAATGGGTGGGACAGAAAAAGAAATGAGATAAATAGGTACAAGTATGTGGAATACTTTATTATGATAAATCCTAAGTGTGTATATATATATATATATATATATATATATATATATATATATGTATATTTAAAGGAAAAAAAACAGAAGAAGACAGGAAATACTATAGTTGGAATAAAGTTTTCAGCAGGCTGCCTAAGCATGTCTCAGCAGGTGAAATGTGATGAAAGACCTGAGGGAAGGGAAGGAGTGAGCCCTGCAGGTATCTGAGAATATCCCTCAGAGTCAAGCAAGCACAATGCCAGAAGCAGAAGTAGGTTCTTACTGCAAGAAACAAGAAGGAGCTGGACCAGCTTTAGGAAGGGAAATGAAAATAAGATGTAATATCAGAAGGGTAACAGGGTGCCTGGTCATGTGAGGCCTTATAGTTTATAACAAAAAGCTCAGCTTTCACTCTGACTCAAATGGAAAGCCACTGGAGGGACTGAGCAGAATATTGGCACGTGATTTCCACTTGAACATGGTCACTCAGGCTGCTATTTTGAGATATCCCCAGCAGGAACAATAATAGCAAGAGTGAGACAAGTGCGGGAGCCGCTCCTGTCATCCAGGAGAGAGGTGGGATCTTAGACGGGCTGGTAGCCGTGGAGGTGGTGGCCAGTGGTAAGATGCCAGATGTGTTTTAGAGAGACAACCTACAAGATTTGCTCCACATTGAATGTGGAATGTGGAAGAAGAGAAATGCCTGCAACAGATTTTTGGATGTTTGTTTAATTTATTAAAAGTATTTAAATACAGGAGGAGATGCCATCTTGCTGGAGGATGTTCTTTTCATTACTCTTTCAAATCTTGTACATGTTTGACTTTTCACAATAGGAAATTAGGGGGAAATCTGTCTCCTACAGAGTTTCTAAGCAACAATCCAATCAATTCCATTTTAATTTTCTGTGATATCAATTTGTGTTTTTGATGTAACAGATCCTCAACAAAAGGCAAAACTGGAAAAGGACCAGATCTGTTCTGCCTACATCTGTATTTCCTCACAGACAATTTCCAGGACACGACTCTTGCAAATTTTCAAGAAAAGACAACGAATCTTACAGCTTGAGATCAAAGAACCTCATAAAGAACTATTTCAAATTGCTGATATAAAAAGGAAATTTTCAGAAAAGCATCGGTGAGTTTCTAATCATTAAAGATATCTGTTTCATCAAATTTCTTTAAAAGCTGTCTTTAAAAACTAAGTCTAAAAAGTAGAGTAGAACTTTGAAAATGAATATATTTTCAAGTGTACATGAGCTTTTTCTAATGAAACAATTCTAAAAGGAATGATAAATCTTCCTGTTTGCACATATATGTATTGCTAGATGTAAGTTGCACTGGCTGCAGAATTCTTTAAAAAATTTTTAACATTTATTTTTTTTTGAGAGACAGAGAAGGAGCAGGGGAGGGACAGAGAGAGAGAGGGAGACACAGAATCTGAAGCAGGCTTCAAGTAGTGAGCTGTCAGCACAGAGCCCAACACGGAGCTCAAACTCACAAACTGTGAGACCATGACCTAGGCCGAAGTTAGACACTTAACCGACTGAGCCATCCAGGTGCCCCTGCAGAATTCTTTAAAAAAGAAGCGTTCCAAAAACCATGGTGCAGAGTGTTTCTGGAAATAGAAGTCTCCAGAGATGAGTCTAGAGAGACCTAAGTAAAATGTTGATCAGAGAATCAGGTATTGAAGCATACCAATCTGTGTAGAAAATTGTAGCCATGTGCAGCTATGGCAAACCCTGTCTTGTATAACTCAAGATGATATCAAAAGTTAAAGATTAGATCCATCAAAGTTTAATTAATTTTTTTAATATTTATTTACTTAAGTAATCTTATACCCAACATGGGGCTTGAACTCATGACCCCAAGATCAAGAGTTGCATGCTCTTTTGACTGAGCCAGCCAGGTACCCCTAATCATTTTATTTAAGGTTTTCCTTCACAACTAGCTTATACAAAGACTATAGGAGGAAATACATCATTTTAATGTGCACTTCTAGAAAATGTAACTAACTTGCTTGGCAGTTTCATTTCTGAAGAACAGTAGGCCTGCTGGTCTCCAATTGTGAGCATTCTTTCCTAAAGGCAAAGATACTTGTGGGCTGCTGAGACCCGGCTTCCTGGAGACAGGGATGGGCACCACTGCTTTTCCTAAAAGCTGTTTGGTTTGATCCTTCCTGATCAACCCCAAAGCGAGAAACTAAAAGTTCTCAAGAAATGGGTCCTGGGGGTGCATGGGTGGCTCAGTTGGTTAAGTGTCCGACTCTTGATTTCAGTTCAAGTCATGTCTCACAGTTTGTGAGATCAAGTCCCATGTCAGGTTCTGTGTTGATGGTGTGGAGCCTGCTTGGGATTCTCTCTCTCCTCTCTCTCTTCTTCTCTCTTTCCCTCTAGAATGGGAGAAAGAAAGGAAGGAAGGAAGGAAGGAAGGAAGGAAGGAAGGAAGGAAGGCAGGCAGGCAGGCAGGCAGGCAAGAAATGGGTCCTGAAATCGAGTACTCGTAAGGAGAACACTGGGGTTCAAAAATTTCCCAGACAGAATAAAGGAGATAAGGTAGAGGTCTTCTCCCCAGTTCCAACCAGGGTAACACCTTTATCCATTTTAGACCTTAAGGTTTTACGTGTTTTTCTTTTGAAGAAGCAGAACAAAAGCAAACAACAACCAAGATGACACTGGTTCTGTCCCATGCTCCTATACAATGAAAACAGGTTGGCTGAGAGGAGACAATCGATCATGACATTGTTTTCCTGATCACAACCCCTCTTTATTTATACTATGTAACTTCTTGTTGTATATAAAGGTCCCTCAATTTTAAAAAAATATGCCAACATTCCAGGATGTAAATCTAATCAGATAATGTTCATGAAATGACTTTTTTAGCCTCAGAACAGTGAAATACATTAAGGTTCTATATAAATATTAACAAATCACCACCAAAACAAGGTTGAAGACACATTGGGTCAAAGAGTTATACCAAAGCATTATTAAAGCATTTTTGCCTAAATCATGGTCACCTTGAATTAAATACATGATCCAAATATGGATCACAGACTATGTAAGATGCTCATATAATTGACAGAGTGCAAAATTCATGTGAAAGCATTATATATATAGTAACTTCAATATATATAGTAACTTCAAATCATTATGTTATCTTCTCAGCCCCCATCATAGCAGTGGGCAGTTGAAAAATTTTTTAATGATATAAAGGGTCTTCATCTTTGAACAGTGGGGAACCTGTGAGATAAAGTAGAGATTAAAAACAGATTTGGGGAGGTCAGATGCACTTCCAATTTGAGAAGAGTGCTCCCATATCCCTGTGATTCTTGGCAGAATTCAAACGATAAAGGAGTAAATGTCTCCCTGGCAGGTAGCCTAAAGACCAGCCCCTCCACATCCCCACACTACACATTGACAAATGCTCCTTGTAGAGTGCTGGAGTCTAATGGGATTGCTATACTCACTGGCTAAATCAGAAGAGATAATCTAGAGTTTTTCCTTAAAATATTTGGGGTGCCCAAAGGAGAAGGTAAGAAAGGACTCTGACTAAGAGAAGATATTGCCACAGAGCTGGACAGAGCACATCTGTGGAGAAGGACAAGAGCATCTCCAGAAGAGATGCCCAGAGATGTGCAGTTCTCCTCTCCAGAGCAAGGAGTTATGGACAGTCCAAAGAAGAGAAACTAAAATAGAATGTGTAGACCTAGTAACAGAAGAAAAGCCAAGAAGCAGTACAGTGGTAGATGTGGTTTTAGGAGCTCAGAGAAGCTCTCTTCTGATTGTTTCCGTTTCCCAGTTACAATAGGAAGCAGGATTACAGAAGAAAGTGACAATGGTGAGGAGGTGTTGGAGATTTGATGAGAGAGGAGAACATGTGAAACAGCCATTTAGGACAGTGTGAGAGTGAATACAGCAGGGAAGCAGCAGGGTAGCTTGGAGCAGGAGGACAGCGGTGATGACTTTAAAGTGAGACCAGTCAGGGTATGGAGGGTCATTGTCCAGCCATGTTCCACCGAGCTACACAGAGTACAAGAGAAGGGAGGAGAAAGCAAGTGATTATAATGAATGAACAAAAAATTCAAGCTAGTTAGTTACAAGGGAGAGGCAGTGAGGAGATGCAGGAGTGAGGTACTTGAATCTGAGATGCTGGAAGGCTTGTAGTCATTAGTGGTTCTATTAGTTGGCTAGGGCTGCTCTAACAAAGTACCACAAACTGAGTGGCTTAAACCACAGAAATGTATTATGTCACAGTTCTGGAGCCTGGAAGTCTTCAAGATCAAGATGTTGGTGAGGTTGTTTCCTGGGGCGGAGTGTAAACGGGAATGTGTTCCCTGCTTTTCTTCTAGCTTCTGGCGGTTTGCTGGCAATCTCTGGCATTCCTTGGCCTATAGATCACCCCAATCCCTGCCTTCTTCTGCACGTGGTATTCTCCATGTGTGTGTGTGTGCCTCTATGTCTTAATTTCTCCTTCCTATACAGATACCAGTCACTGGTAAGGCTATCACTAACTGAACTAGGGCCCACTCTAATGGCTTCATGTTAACATTTGCAATGACCCTATTTTCAAAAGGGCTGCATTCCAAGGTAGTGGGGCTAGGACTTTGTCACATCAACCTAAACTTGTCAGGAGGCAATAATTAAGCAAGAGTGTCTACCTGGGATCAAAGAATTGTACGTTGGGGTATACAGATTTAGGTAGCAACCCACACAGTGTCCCACTAAGCAAAAGTCAGGGGTTTTTAAGACAAAAAGGGAATGCTCATATACATAATGTTGCTTACAAAGAATTGTTGATTGGGGTGTCTCAGTCCGTTAAGCATCCGAGTTCAACTCAGGTCATGACCACACAGTTTGTGGGTTTGAGCCCCGTGTCAGGCTCTGTGCTGACAGCTCAGAGCCTGGAACCTGCTTTGGATTCTGTGTCTCTGTCTCTCTCTGCCTCTCTCCTGCTCACACTCTGTCTCTCTCTCTCTCTTAAAAATAAATAAACATAAAAAACATTTTTAAAGCGTGCCTGAGTGGCTCAGTTGGTTAAGTGCCTGACTTTAGCCCAGGTCATGATCTCACAGTTCTTGAGTTCGAGCCCCACATCTGGCTCTGTACTGACAGCTCAGAGCCTGGAGCCTGCTTTGGAGTCTGTGTCTCTCTTTCTCTCTGCCCCTCCCCAATCACCCTCTGTTTCTCTCTCTCTCTCTCTCTCTCTCAAAAATAAATATTAAAAAAATTTTTTTAAGTTAAAAAAAGAATTTTTTATTGGTTTTGGCAGCAGAAAGCTAATCTTGCCTGAATATAACTGATTGGTAAGGCTATCACTAACTAAAATCTCTTCCTAGCAAGTAGCAAATTTGGGCTGAGTCCTTGGAATATTTTTGATTTGGCCAGGTTTAAAAGTTCATGGTTCTACCAGTGAGAACATGTATATGGCCCATATCCTTAATGGTTCCATTTTAAAACCCTTTGACATAAGTGACCTCCTTTCATTTCTCCTAACACAAAACACATAAGTTTGTTTTTTGGGGGGGTGATCATAATTCAACCCATAACAGTTATGATAAGGTCAATGAGTGACCGTAAGAGTGGAATTGGGGGGATGTCAAGATCATTAGACAAGGGGCAATCAAGAGGGAGAAAGGCCATGTATTGAAAGATCATTTGAGCCACCAAAAATTGTGATGGGAAGTGTATGAGGGCATGAGTGCCTCTTCAGCTGTCTACAAAAGGAGGGTCAAATATATTTAAATATATAAAAAGCAAGTGTTCAACAAATTCTTAAAATAAGAAACATTTTAAGACTAGACTTAAAAATAATACAGTCGGGGCGCCTGGGTGGCTCAGTTGATTAAACGTCGACTTCGGCTCAGGTCATGATCTTGTGGTTCAAGAGTTTGGGCACCTCATCAGGTTATCTGTTGACAGCACAGAGCCCGCTTTGGATCCTCTCTCTCTCTGCCCCTCCCTCCACCTCAAAAATAAATATTTTTTAAAAAGTTTAAAAATAATACCATAGTCATGTTTTTTTTTATTCAACCTTTTCTCCAAAGTGACCTCAAAAAAATCTTCCATTAGGAATATGTTTACTAATAACTGCTTCTACTATTGCTCCATATGGTGTTTATAAATAGGTAAGGCAGGACTCCTCCCTTCAGTCTTATCTGAAATGACACTTAGGGCCTCTGCAGAGAAAGCAGGAGGATAGGGATGACCCTCTAGTTTTCAGGTGTGTGGGGTCATCTTCTGGTCAGTAACTTCCTCTGCTCAGGAATTCTCTTTGGCAAACCCAGAACCTGGATCTGGGAGCAGGAGCAGGGAGCCCACTATGGAGCACCACCACGCCCACCTCCTTAGACCCTGCAGATAGGACTTTGGAAGTCCCACCAGGTAGATAGACTATTCCTTACTCCCTTCACTCTGCCCCCCAGACTTGCTCCCTCTACCTGCCTCCCACCCTACTCCAGAAGCCCTGCTTTAACTTCACCTGTCCAATGTCCCCACTTTCCTCCTAGTGACATTCCTCTCCTCCTCACAGATCCCAGTCCTTCCCCTCTTATTGTATCTTACACAAAGCACAATCACAATTTATTATTATAAACTGTTTTGAATGTATATATGTGTGTTTTTTTTTTCTTTTTTAAATTTGCTCCATTGGACTATAAGTACTGTGAAAAAACCTCACATCTCTTTCGGTTACCACTATTTTTCTTGAGCATGATGCCTAATATGTATTCAGTAAAAATTTGTTGAGCGAATAAATAAATGATATTTATCTCTGGTTGTGATATGTGCGCTAATTCTTATGGAGCCTCTAAGACCTCTTGGGTCTACACTGTAAAGTGAACGGAATCAATCATCATTTGAAGTATGTTTATAATGTTCATTGTGCCAGTAGCTCATGGTTCTGCTAATTGTCTCAGGACTAGGTGTGTCCTGCAGACTAAAGGCAAAGGGAAATCATATGGTATTTGTCTTTCTCTGACTGACTTATATTGCTTAGCATAATACTCTCTAGTTCCATCCACATTGTTACAAATGGAAAGACTTCATTTTTTTTTATGGCTGAGTAATATTTTATTGCATATATACCACTTCTTTATCCATTCATCATTTGATATATACTTGAGCTGTTTCCATAGTTTGGCTATTGCAGATAAAGCTGCTATAAATATTGAGGTTCACGTATCCCTTTGAATTAGTATTTTTGTATTCTTTGAGTAAATAGTAGTGCAACTGTTGGATTGTAGAGTAGTTCTATTTTTAACTTTCTGAGGAACATCCATACTGTTTTCCAGAGTGGCTGCACCAAGTTGCATTCCTACCAACAGTGCAAGATAGTTCCCGTTTCTCCCCATCCTCGCCAACACCTATTGTTTCTTGTGCTGTTAATTTTAGACATTCTGACAGATGTGAGGTGATATCTCATTGTAGTTTCGATTTGTATCTCCTGATTATCAATTATGTTGAGCATCTTGTCATAAGTCTTTGGCCACCTAGAACATCTTCTCTGGAAAAATGTCTATTCATGTCTTCTGTCCATTTTAATTAGATTATTCATTTTTGGGGTGTTGAGCTATATATAGTTCTTTATAGATTTTGGACACTAACCTTTTATAAGATGTCACTTGCAAATATGTTCTCCCATTCCATACGTTGCCTTTTAGTTTCGTCGATCATTTCCTTTGCTGAGCAGAAGTTTTTTATTTTGATGAAGTCCCAATAGTTTATTTTTGTTTTTGTCTCCCTTGCCTCAGGAGACATATATAGAAAGAAGTTGCTATGGGTGATGGCAAAGATGCTACTGCCTGTATTACTGCCTGTGTTGTGTGCCAGGATTTTTATGGTTTCAGGTTTTACCTTTAGGTCTTTAATCCATTTTGAATTTATTTTGTTTGGTGCAAAAATGAGGTCCAGTTTCATTCTTTTGTATGTGGCTGTCCAGTTTTCCCAACACCATTTATTGAAGAGACTTTTTCCCATTGGATATTCTTTCCTGTTTTTTTTTTTTTGAAGATTAATTGTGGGTTTATTTCCGGGTTTTCTATTCCATTTCATTGATCTACATGTCTATTTTTGTGCCAGTACCATACTGTTTTGTTCACTACAGCTTTGTAATATAACCTGAAGTCCAGAATTGTGATGCCTCCAGCTTTGCTTTTTCTTTTTCAAGGTTGCTTTGGCTATTTGGGTTTTTAGTGGTTCCATACAAAAAAATTTTTTTTTAATTTCAGAGAGAGAGAGCGTGCAAGTGGGGAAGCGGGGCAGAGAGAGAGAGAGAGGGAGAGAGAATGAATCTCAAGCAAGCTCCATGCTCAGCATGGAGCCCAACATGAGGCTCGATCCCACAACCTAGGCATCATTACCTGAGTCAATGTCAAGAGTTGGATGCTCAACCAACTGAGCACCAGGCACCCAGTTCCATACAAATTTTAGGGTTATGTTTTCTAAATCTGTGAAAAGCTGCTGTTGGCATTTTGATAGGCATTGTATTGAATGTGTAGATTGCTTCGGGTTATATAGACATTTTAACAATATTTGTTCTTCCAGTCCATGAGCTTTGAATGTCTTTCAATTTTTTTGCATTTTTTTTTGTATCACTTTCAATTTCTTTCATTAGTGCTTTATACTTTTCAGAGTACAGGTTTGTTTGTTTTTTTTCACCCATTTGGCTAGGTTTATTCCTAGGTATCTTCTTGGTTTTGGTGCAGCTATAAATGGAATTGATTGTCTCTTTTTGCTCCTTCATTATTGCTACATAGAAATGCAACAGATTTTTGTATATTAATTTTGTATTCTGCAATTCTACTGAATTCATTTATCAGTTCTAGCAGTTTTTCAGTGAAATCTTTCAGGTTTCTGTATAGAGTATCATGTCATATGCAAATAGTAAAAGTCTTATTTCTTTCTTACAAATTTGGATGCCTTTTATTCCTTTGTGTTGTCTGACTGCTGAGGCTAAGGCTTCCATTACTATGTTGAATAACAGTGGTGACAATGGACATCCCTGTCATGTTCCTGACTGTAGAGGAAAACCTCTCAGCTTTGAAGGATGATATTAGCTATGGATTTTTCATGTATGGCCTTTATTATGCTGAAACATGTTCCCTCTAAACCTACTTTGTTGAGGTTTTTTTTATCACGAATGGATGTTGTACCTTGTAAACTGCTTTTTTTGCATCTATTGAAACGATCATATGGTTCTTATGCATTCTTTTATTAATGTGGTGTATCACATTGATTGATTTGCAAATATTGAACAAACTGGCAACCCAGGAATAAATCCCACTTGATCATGGTAAATGATTTGGGTCCTTTCTCTTTTCTTTTTGATAAGTCTGGCTAGAGGTTTACTTTATTTACTAATTTGATTAATTTTTTCAGAGAACCAGCTTCTGGTTTCATTGATTTGTTCTATTGTTTTTAAGTTTCTATATCACTTATTTCTGCTCTAATCTTTATTATTTCCTTCCTTCTGCTGGCTTTAAGCTTTGTTTGTTGTTCTATTTATAGCTGTTTTAGGTATAATCTTAAGTTGTTTATTTGAGATTTTTCTTGCTTCTTGAGGTAAGCCTGTACTGTATATACTTCCCTCTTAGAACCACTTTTGCTGCATCCCAAAGACTGTTTTAGATTTTATTTTCATTTGTTTCCATGTTTTTTTTTAAATTTCTTTTTTGAATTCCTGATTGACCCACTCATTGTTTACTAGCATGTTGTTTAGCCTCCATGTATTTGTGATCTTTCCAATTTTTTTCTTGTGATTGACTTCTAGTTTCATAGTGTCGTGGTCCAAAAAAGTATGTAGTATGATTTCAATCTTTTTGTATTTGCCAAGGCCTGTTTTGTGACCTAATATATGATCTATTCTGGAGGATGTTCTGTGAGCACTGGAAAGAATGCGTATTCTGCTGTTTTGGGCCAATTTCTGGGATGTTTAGGATGATTTGATAGTTATCTAGTTGTGTTCATGAGACATGATGAGCCTAGGGCCATCCTACTCTGCTGCCATCTTCCTCTCCTTTTCTTTTGTAGTTTTGATTTGTAGTTCCCTGGTGATAAGTGATGATGAGCATCTTTTCATATATCTGTTGGCCATCGGTATGTCTTTTTTGGAGAAATGTCTGTTCATGTCTTCTTTCCATTTTTAATTGGATTATTTGCTTTTTTTTTGTAATGACTCATGTAAGTTCTTTATATATTTTGGATATGAACCCATTATTAGGTATGTCATTTGCAAATGTCTCCTCCCATTCAGTAGGTTGTCTTTTAGTTTTGTTGGTTGTTTCCTTTGCTGTATGGAAGCTTTTTATTTTGATGGAGTCCCAATAGTTTATTTTTGCTTTTGTTTCCCTTGCCTCAAGAGCTATATCTAGAAAAATTTTGCTACATACGCTGAAATAGTTTTAACAAATTTAAAAACTCATACTATTTTTCCTATCTAATTTCAGTCAGGGTGGGCCAGGTTGAACTACAGCTAACTCTTTTGGTATTTCTCAGAGTCACAAGAATTGGTCAACCAAATTGATTTTCCTAACATTTTGCTACCATATCTCTTTCTGCCTTTGTGGTCTAACAGCTTGAGTTCCAAATGACAGTAGGTGATGAGGTAGCTGATTGCTTCATTACTATGTAACAAAGATGGCCATCTTCCTAGTTGAGAAAGGAGTTTTCTGTTCCCCAACCTACCTCCACTTATCTGGTTTTATGTTTTAAAGTTTATTTGCAATGCTCAGCTATGGGAATCAATGCCTTGGTGCTTAAAATTCTGGTTTTAAATTACAGAAACCCTTGGTGTACCTGGGTGGCTCAGTCAGGTGAGCTTCCAACTTTTGCTTAGGTAATGATCTCATGATCCATGAGTTCAAGCCCCATATCAGGCTCGTGCTGACAGCTCCAAGCCTGGAGCCTGCTTCAGATTCTGTGTCTCCCTCTCTCTCTCTCTCTCTCTCTCTCTGCCCCTTGCCTACTCACACTCTGGTTCTCTCTCTCTCTCAACATAAATTAAAAAAAATTTTTTTTAATTACAAAAACCCAACTTTCACCAACTTAAGCCTAAAAGAGAAAACTACTATGTGGATAAAGGTATATGTCACCCTAGTTGGAAGCTACTTCTTATTTCATAATAATAATTATAATCATCTAGGAAACAAGGGCGCTAATTGGGACTACAAAACATTAAAAATATCTATCAACTAGTTTTAAGAGTCATCCTTGAACAATATTTTGTATATATTGCTTATATAAAATTATATACATAATTGACTATGTAATTTCAATGGTAAAGCATAATACTAAAATGCTTATCGTATTACTTTTTCCAAGGAAAAAACTGCAAGCTTGAAATGAGTGAAAAAGTTAAGCTACCTGAAATGACCAACACCTGGACCAAAGAGCATGTGAAACAATGGGTAACCGAAGACCTCGAGATTAACGAGAAATATGGGCAGATTCTGCTCAATGAAGAAGTAACTGGATTAGTCCTGGAGGAATTAACTGAGATGGACCTTAGAGAAATGGGGCTACCACGAGGTCCAGCACTTTTGATAAAACGTAAATATAACAAATTGAATAATAGGTACCCTGAAAGTAACAATCAGGATTCTGGACCGTTAGATCATACAAAACCATCCCAACAAGAACACCCAAAAAAGCCACAACAGACGAAAAAGGAAGATGAAAAGTCAGTGTTACCGAATTTTAATCATGATCTCAGAGAGACCAGAGATACCAAAACACAAGAATCAATTCTTACAAAAGAAGATGCATTAAAAGAAGGAGCAACCACTGAAGACCAAAATCAGGATGAGCCAGAACCTGAACAGTTGACTTGTATGCCATATCCTTTCGATCAGTTCCATAACAGCCAACGTTACATAGAACATAGTATTCTACAACCTGAAACTGGCCCACTCAATCTCATAGACCCAATACATGAGTTCAAAGCCCTCACAAATACAGAAGCAGCCACAGAAAAGGACATTAAGATGAAATTTAGCAATGAAGTCTTCCGATTTGCATCAGCATGTATGAATTCACGCACCAATGGCACCATCCATTTTGGAGTCAAGAACAAACCCCACGGACAAATTGTTGGTATGAAAGTCGCCAGTAAAGATGCCTTCATTGACCACTTCAATATAACGATCAGACAATACTTTGAAGGTGAGGTCAATGCAGCCAAGAAGTGCATTCGGGAACCAAGGTTTGTGGAAGTTCTACTGCGGAACAATACACCATCTGACAGATTTGTCATAGAGGTAGATGTTATTCCAAAACACTCTGTGTGTGAAGAAAAGTATTTCTTAATTAGGATGCAAAACTGTAAAAATGAAACATGGAAACCAAACCAAGATCCTTCACTGTTTGTGAGAGATGGGGCCAGCTCTAAGGATATCCTGGCCAATGTCAAGCAACGGGATATAGCTTACAAAGAATTTTTACAAAATCTAAAGTCGCTAGCAGCATCTAGAAAAGAAGCTGAAGAAGAATATGAGGTGAAGGCAAATAAGAAGGAGAGTGAAGGACAAAAGCTCGTCAAACTTCTCATAGGCAACCGAGACTCACTGGATAATTCATATTACAGCTGGTACATCCTTGTAACAAATAAATGCCATCCAAACCAAACAAATAACTTAGATTTTCTAAAGGAAATGAAATGGTTTGCTGTGTTGGAGTTTGATCCTGAATCTGTGAGCAAGGGGGTGGCCAAAGCTTACAAAAAAAGCCGAGTAGCAAATCTTCACTTTCCAAATCAGTTTGAAGAAAAGACAAATAACATAAGGGAGAAAATTTCTACTTTGAATCTTTACCAGCAGCCCAGCTGGATCTTCTGCAATGGCAGATCAGACTTGAAAAATGAGAGCCATAAGCCTCTAGAACCACACTTATGGCACAGAGAAAGAGCTTCTGAAGTCAGGAAGCTGATTTTATTTCTCACTGATGAAAATATAATGACAAGAGGGAAATTTTTGGTAGTGTTTCTATTACTTTCTCCAGTGGAAAGCCCAGGAGATCCCCTCATTGAAACTTTCTCTGCTTTCTACCAAGCTCTTAAAGGAATGGAAAACATATTGTGTATCTGTGTAAACTCACAGATTTACCAACGATGGAAAGATCTGCTACAAACAAGACTGACAATGGCAGATGAATTAACAAACCACAGTATTTCCACTTTAAATTTAGAACTGATAAACAGTACCATTCTTAAACTGAAACCAGTGACTCAGTCATCAAGAAGATTTTTGCCTTCCCATGGATTTTCTTCAGTTATCTTAGAGAAAAAGGAAGAGGATATCTTGACTGCACTAGAAATCCTCTGTGAAAATGAGTGTAAAGACACAGACATAGAGAAAGATAAATCTAAATTCCAAGAATTTAAGACCTCAAAAGAGGAACACTTTTATCGAGGTGGCAAAGTATCCTGGTGGAACTTCTATTTTTCTTCTGAAAACTATTCTTCAGCTTTTGTCAAAAGGGATAGTTATGAAAAGCTTAAAGATCTGATACAGTGCTGGGCAGACTCTCCTAAACCAGTATTTGCAAAAATTATCAATCTTTATCATCATCCAGGCTGTGGGGGTACTACATTAGCTATGAATGTCCTCTGGGACCTAAAGAAAAACTTTAGATGTGCTGTGTTAAAAAACAAAACAACTGATTTTGCAGAAATTGTAGAACAAGTGACCAAACTGATAATCTATAAGGCAACCAGCCATGAAGACTACTTTCCTGTACTTCTCCTTGTGGATGATTTTGAAGACCAGGAAAACGTTTATGTCCTACAGAATGCCATTGATTCCATTTTAGCAGAGAAGGGTTTGAGATATGAAAAAACACTGGTAATTATCCTCAACTGCATGAGATCCCAGAATCCTGATGAGACTGCAAAATTAGCAGACAGTGTTGCACTAACCTACCAACTGTCTCCTAAGGAACAAAGAGCTTTTGAAGCTAAACTGGAAGAAATTGAAAAGGAACACAAGAACTGTGAAAACTTTTATTCCTTCATGATCTTGAAAAGCAATTTTAATGAGGTGTATATAGAAAAGGTAGTCAGGAATATCCTAAAAGGACAGAATGTTGAAAGCAAGGAAGCACAACTCATCTCTTTCCTGGCTCTACTCAACTCTTATGTTACTGATTCTACAATTTCAGTGTCACAGTGTGAATTATTTTTGGGAATCATATACACTAGTATACCCTGGGAACCTGAAAGGCTAGAGGACAAGATGGGAGCCTATTCTACACTTCTAATAAACACAGAAGTTGCAGATTTTGGGAGATACACAGGTGTGCGCATCATTCATCCTTTGATTGCCATTTTCTGTCTGAAAGAACTGGAAAAAAGCTATAACTTGACTAAATGTCAAATTGTCTTGAAGATCTTAAATGAGAATTTATTCTATGATTCTGGAATAGGAAGAGAAAAATTTCAACATGATGTGCAAACTCTTCTGCTTACAAGACAGCGCAAGGAATATGGAGATGAAACAGACACTTTGTTCGCCCCATTAATTGAAACTCTAAAGAACGAAGAAATTGAAAAAGTCTTGGTGGCAGGGAGTATTCGATTCCCACAAAATGCATTCATTTGTCAGGCCTTAGCAAGATATTTCTACATTAAAGAAAAGAATTTTAATATTGCTCTGGATTGGGCAGATCGGGCCAAGAAGAGAGCCTCTAAAAATTCCTATATCTCAGATACACTTGGTCAAGTCTACAAAAGTCAAATCAAATGGTGGTTGGATGAAAAGAAGAACTCCAAGGATATTACTGTTAATGATCTAACATGTCTCCTGGAAGCTGCTGAAAATGCCTCAAGAGCTTTCAGAAAATCCCAAGAGCAAACTGAAAGGAAAGTCTATGAAACAGAGGCCTGGGCACCACAGAAGTTGCAAAGAAAATATGACACATACAACACAGCCGGTTTCGTGGGTGAAATTGAAGTTGGTCTTTACACTATTCAAATTCTCCAGCTCACTCCCTATTTCCTCAAAGAAAATGAATTATCTAAAAAAGCTCTGGTAGAATTTTTATCAGGAAAGGGGATTACTCCCATAAATCCAAAATGTGAATATTATTTGGCTCTTAGCAAGTTCACACCCTACTTACAAAATTTACAATCAGATTTGAAAAGGTGCTTTAACTTCCTTGATGATTATATTGTTCTTTTGAAAATGAGGAACACCCAAAAAGAAATAGTAGAAATCTCATTAAGCAAAAAAATTGCTCGTTGTTTCAGAAAATACATGGAACTTTTCTGTCATTTGGATTTCAGTCCATTACAGGGCAAAGAGAGTCAGTTTCTCCAAGAAGAGAATTGCAGGAAAGGTTTAGAAGCTTTGAAAGCAGATAGGTTTTCTGGACTCCTGGAATATCTTAATCCAAATCACAAAGACGCTGCAACCAATATGGAAAATATAGTGAACAAATATTCTTTCCTATTGAAGCAAAACCCAAACAAACAGCTGACAAAGGAAAAACTAAATTTCATTTTAGCCAACATTATTCTTAATTGTCTAAAACCCCACTCCAAATCCATTCAACCACTTCCCACACTGAAAAAACAGCTCCGAGAAGTGTTGCAAGTCATAGGACTAAGTCATCAATATCCGGACCCTTATTTCTTGGCCTGCCTTCTGTTCTGGCCAGAAAATCAAGAGCTAGATGAAGATTCTAAACTAATGGAAAAGTATGTCTCATCCTTAAACAGAACCTTCAAGAGACAGTACAGGAGCATGTGCAGGTCCAAGCAGGCAAGCACACTTTTTTATCTGGGGAAGAAGAAGGGTCTCCACAGTCTTGTTCACAAGGCCGAGATAGAGCAATACTTCAGTAAGGTACAAAATATAAACTCCCTCGGGCAAAGTGGTGATGTTTGGAAAAAAAAAGAAGTCAAAGACCTCCTGGGTCGTCTAATTGGTCAGGCTGAAGGCAAGCTAATCTCTATGGAATATGGAACAGAGAAAAAATTTAAAATACCAGTAACACCTGTTTACTCAGGTCCACTCAGAAGTGGTGGGAACATAGAAAGAGTGTCCTTCTACCTAGGATTTTCCATGGAAGGCCCTCTAGCATATGACATAGAAGTAATTTAAGATGATATATTAACTCAAATATGTTTATTCATCTCTCTCTATAATTTTATTCCTTCTCTCCATTCCCATGGCATTTTGATAACATTATTGGCTTATCTGCAATCACAGGTTCTGCGTTTGTCTCCCTGAATGAATTACAAAGCTTTTTGAGGGCATGAAATGTGTCTACACAGAGTTTGGTACACAGTAGAGTTGACTGTTCAATGTTTTAAATATTCATTTTCAGACTTATATTCAGTTGATATCCAATGGTCACATCATAACTGGCTATAGATCAATAAAATCTGTTTTAATTGTATCACTCTTATGAATATTCTGAATTGTGAATTATTTATTCACTGTGAAAGCAGATATTTAAATAAGATGAATATGAAAGGAAAAGCCCCTCCTCAGTTTTTGGAAATCAGACCCAGGGATCCATACCATGCCACCTACCTCATCTTGGTATCAATAAAAATGTAAGGAAGGTAAATATTTTGTTCTCCTCTTCCATCTACCCCTCCACCAATCCATATAAATGCACAAGTCCTTGTACTCCTTGCCCATCCCCCAACCTCCTGCTCCAGGAGGGGGAACAGAATAGAAAACAAAGTAGTCACAAGCTTGAACTCCCTTTGCCTTCTTGTTCTCATTTACAGATAAATCTGTTTCTATGGCCATTCTTGCTTCCTGTCCACATAGTTTTATCTCCACCTGTTCTTTAGAGTCCATCTTACCTGGCTTTTTTTTTTTCCCATTCTCTGCCCTCTTTTCTCTTTCGACTTCTCAACCTGTGCTATGTACGCACCATTGTCTCTGTCAAATATCCCCTTATTTTCATTCAATATTTTCCATGTGACTATTCTGATTTGCCCGTCACAACTCAGTTTGAATCAGCTCCACCAGAAAGTCTTCCCTGATCAAGCCCCTGCTTGATTAGATGACTTCCTCATGGCAATATGTGTTCCCAACTTTCCAGGGCCAGGAATGCAATCCTAGAGGCTTGGCCCTAGACTTAAACAAGCAGAACAGCCTCAAACAGGATTCCAGAGCTTGGACTTTAAGAGATATCCACTTCCTATAAAGTAAAACACAGGCTAATATAGATTAAATCAAACGTTTAACAAATATATGTTTATTTATCTACTTCTTCATTTCTCCTTAAAACATAACTTTGATATTCCAGGTTGCAAAACCAATTCCTCTTGTTCTCTAGATATCTATTTCCTATCAGGGTTCTTTTCACCAATATTTCTATGAATCTCTGGGGAATGCTCACATGGTCTACAAACATGTCCCTGTTGCTAGAAGTCACATCTGCTGCTGATCTTGCTCCGAACTGCTGCCTCCCTTTTGTGAGGCCCAATTGTCCATCTGGTAGCACACTCTTCCAAGTGTCCACGTATCCCTGGACATAGGCCGGACCCTTAAACCTTCATAGTTCAGCTTAGACTGGGCTACGACATTTAGCAACACTTAACTAACGGCTTGACGTAAGAGAAAAAAGTTCTAATAGAAGGAAGAAAATTATTAAATATTCCTGTTGTCCACAAATATCCTCAGAGTTCATAGGCCCAGCTCCCTTACAGGGTTTTTTAGGCGTCTTCTCTTTTCTTAACCCGCTTTCAACAGCCACGTCGGAGGGTGGCCCTTGCTCAGCTGTCCCACCTGAGACAACCCCTAAACATGAATCATTAACTTAGAGATTAGGCTACCAACACTCTGAGGTCCCTGGAAAGAATTCTATTCTTTCTGAAAAGATACATAATATGCAGAGATGTCACCCACCCTCAAGGAGGACAGACTTTTACATTATCGTGCAGAGAAGTTCAACTCCCTATTTCGGAACAGATTCTTTGCTTTACTCTTCCAGAATCAAAGAGCCCATTAAAATGCTTTTCCCAGGGGCACCTGGGTGGCTCAGTCGGTTAAGCGGCCGACTTCGGCTCAGGTCATGATCTTACGGTCTGTGAGTTTGAGCCCCACATCGGGCTCTGGGTGAGCCTGCCTCAGATTCTGTGCCCGCCTCTCTCTCTGCCCTTCCCCTGCTCACGCTGTCTCTCTGTCTCTCAAAAATAAATAAACATTAAAATGCTTTTCCCAAAACAAATGCCTACTCTTCCTTCAAAGGTTAATTTGTGTTGTACCTACAGAAAATCATGAAAATTTATAGTAGTCTTAAATTCTAGTTTACCTTATCTCTACTGTCTATGTTTCAAATATATTGGGATCCAATTTCTGCTCAGGGGAGTTCATTTAAAATAAAAACACTAATTTTAAACAAATTCTTTCCTTCGAACGCCCTCTTTTTTTTTCTCTTTTTTTTCAAGTTGCCATCAGGGAAAACTGAGAGTAAAAACAAAAATTGGGTTGAGCGTTTATTAGCTTGTGATACTGTGTGCTTCCTTGGCTCTCTACTCACAAGGACTCAGTGTCCTCATGTCATCTCCTGTTTGTTCAGGGTTCCACTTAGTTCATATATCTACCCACATAGGTAAATTAACTCACAATTAAGAGTGCAGCAAATTATTGCCCCAGTAGTTCTTCTTTCTTGGAAAGATGATACCAAAACAGCCAGTGATTAACCAAGACAGCCATGGGAAAAACTTCATACTTAGAAAATAGGCTTACAATGCAAGCCTAATGGCGCCAAGGCATTCATCAAGTTAGCGTATACGGGTGAGTCAGAACCCTGGATTTCCCATTTATTTGTTTGTTTGTTTTCTTTTAAGGTTGATACAGATACATTTAATTAAAGTGAAGCTAAATTTTAAACAAGGTAAAGAAAATTCTGAGTTATAAAATTAGAAACTATGTTTAGACCCTTGGGTTTATATTTATTTTTGCTATGAATTTGTGGTTGATTGATCCACGTCAAGTTATCTGAAGATTTTAATCTCAAAATATCAATTTGCAGATTTATCTTACTGGGGTTTAATGAAAATTTTGTAAGGATTTCAGGTTATATTTTCTCTATATGGGTGTGCTTATATTTTTGTTGTAGCTTTAATTCTACCATTGGTAAAAATGACCAGTAAGTAAAATTAAAAGTAAAGAAAATGATGATTATTGTTAAATTAATCCAGTACTTGGAACTTAATTCAAACTTGAATTGAATGGAGTTAAGTAATTTGTGTTTTTTATATACAATTAAACAAGTGTAACTTTCCATTCCTCTCGAAGATAACTGTTTCTCAAACCTGAGAAGTTGTTTCACATCCCTCCACTTTTCTTATTTCAGTGTCATTATTTGTCCTTATTTTATTTTATATATTTTTTCATTATGATAAATGTACTATTTAATCCCCATCCCCTATTCCCCCATCCTCCATCCATTTCCCCTCTGGTAACCATCAGTTTGTTCTCTGTAGTTAAGAGTCTGTTTCTTGGTTTCTCTCTCTCTCTCTTTTCCTTTGCTCGTTTTGTTTTCTGGTGCTCTAGTTTGTAAGATGAGGAAAATAAACTTTGCAAGTATCTGATGAGGATTAAACTGGACAGCATAAGTCATGTGTCTGGCACATGTGGCAAGTCATATGTCTGCACAAATACATATATGCACAAATAAATATGTGCAACCACCGGCACAATCAATTTTAGAACAATCTCATCACCCCAAAAGAAACTCTGTGCCCAGTAGCAGTCAATCACCATTTACCCCTCCCTTAGCCATCGGCAACCACTAATCTCTCTGTCTCTGAACGGATTTGCCTGTTCTGGACATTTCATGTAAATGGAGTCATATAATATGTGGGTTATTCGTGTGTGTGTGTGTGTGTGTGTGTGTGTGTGAATGGCTTCTTTCTCTTTGCATAATGTTTTCAAGGTTCATTCGTGTTGTATCACATATTAGTACTTTATTCCTTTCTATTGTTGAGTAAAATTCTGTTGTATAGATATACAATATTTTGTTTACTCAATCACAAAAGGCAATTTATTTTTATGAATCACCAAATGAATAATGTTTTATTGATCTAAGATGGGTATGTTTTACCAAGTTTGCTTAGGCCTTCTTGAATTTTTTTTTTTAAGTAGAGGCTTGAACCCACAACCCTAAGATCAAGACCTGAGCTGAAATCAAGAGTCAGATGCTTAACCAATGGAGCCACCCAGGCACCCCAGGCCTTCTTGAATTTAAATAGTTGCTATCTTTATCACTCCTTGTCAGCCTTTGGTTAAAGGAACTTGCTAACTCAGTGATACTCTAATTCAAGCCTTTTTCCCTAATCATACAACTTTAGTGTTCTCACACTGTACTGTTTACCTCTTTTCCAATACTCATCTTCACAAGTAGGTATGTTGCAGTATATCATTTTGTATGATTTTAAATAAAAACAATATTTCTCCAATACTTGAAACAGATGAAAACAAAACCAAAAACCTATAGTTCATTACTCATTCCTATGTTAAATATGAGCTGGAAAAAAAACTGTACCCCAAGATGTTTTTTTCTGATAATTTTAAATGATTTATTTTTTCATTCTTATTTGAGAGAGAAAACATTATTTCTGAGTATCAAATATGCATGAGTGATCTGAGAGGCAGAATGTCTTTAAACCTGGTTGACTTGCACTGAGCACTGTGATGCCATATTACATTATCTCATGAGGGGTGGATAAATGCTGACACTTCAGATCACCAAATCCCTTGAGGAACAATCATTCTATTTTTCAGTATTGGCAATACTTTCCATATTTTCCTCAAAACACATGACTAGATAATCCAGTCAAAGAGACTGGATTAGAGAAAATTAAACTTACATTAAGCTTGGTATCACTATAAAGGGATTACTGGTATATTAGTTTACCCATAATATGAAATACACAATGTGGGATTTATAATCATGTGAATTATACTTAAAGTTACCAAACAGACTCTTAACAAAGAGAAACGTAACAAGCAGGAAGAAAAAAAAATTTTTTAAGTAAGCTCTACACCCATCGTGGAGTCCAACACAGGGCTTGAACTCATTACCTTGAGATCAACATCTGAGCTAAGATCATGAGTCAGATGCCTAAATGACTGAGCCACGCAGGCACCCCAAGAAGGAAGAAATTTTTAAAGAGAAGTCAAAAGTCAAAGTTTTCTGCTTAAAGCTGAATAACCCTTGGGTAAATAAAGCATATCTACATGCTCTGGATCTAACCAATCTCTTTCTTTTTCCTTTTTTTAAACGTTCTGTGGAATAGAGACTCTGTTCTCCAAACATGCCTTGTCCTTCTGTAAAAATTGAGCTTCCAGGGTGGACAGTTGGAAATGTTGTATCTGACACTCACAGGGCACAAACCAGTTCCTCAAGGGAGCCAGTTCTTCAAGAACCCTCATGAGTCCAAAGACTAAAGATGTGTGTTGGCCATAAATAGGCACAGGAAGATCCAACTTGTTCTTACCATCTTAGAAGAGTGGAAAGTAGCATTACAAATGAATCATGGCATATAATTCATAGGTCCATCTAGAAAGGATAATTAGTAACAGCTAGAAAATTAATAAGCAATATCCATGTAGTCTGCTATTAAAAAGTACCAACTTTGTGCTAAGAAACAGTACAATATCCACATGTGACCCTCATAATGTCACTTTACCTTGTTTTTTCAACCAATTGTATTAAATTTCTAACTGCCTACCCAATATGCTTAAAACACATTCATTTTACTGGCTCCTCTGGGGAGTTTTGAAATGATATTCAATACGGATACTGTAAAAATATAAAACTTTTGCTAGTGGGTACCACATCTTAACCACCTCTAAGATGATAAGAACAAACTAAACAATTCTAACATCAGGCCAGGTATTATGGGTACCAATTAAACTAAAACATCTGTTACTCACAGATGTGGTAGAGTAAAATTGTGATGCCTGGCAGCCTCAGACTCTTCACACTGATGTGATGAGTATCAATTTTTCTTTATTTCTAAACTTGCCAGGTGAGATGACATCAGCTTCTTGTTTCATTTTGACTTATACAAAAGACGGACACAAAGATAAATTTAGGCAAAGTCTTGACAGTTTCTTATAAAGTTAAACATGTGCCTATTTCATTCAGTAATCCCAATGCCAAGGTATTTACATAAGAAAATGAAGACATATGTCCACAAAAAGACTTGTACAAAAATAGTCACAGCAGTTTTATGCATGACTGCCAAAAACGGAAATAACTCAATGTCTATTTAAAGGAAACTGGATAAACAAATTGGGAAATATTGACAAAAACAGAATACTATTCAGCAATAAAAAGGAGCAAACTAGTGATACATGCAACATTAGGACCAATCACAATAACATCATGTTGAATAAAAGAAACCAATCACAAAAGAGTTCATACTATATAATTCCATGTATGTGAACACCTAGAAACTAATCTATGGTGGAAAAAAAATCAGAAGAATAGTTTCCTCTGCAAGGGGGTTAGGAGTAACTGGGGACGGACATGCTTTTACTGAAATGTTTTTTTTATCTACATTGGGGTGGGAGATAGTGCAGTTTGTCAAGCTGTTTGCCAAAATTTTACATTTTATAAACCTACACTCCAATTCTATCTAAGGGGAGCTATATAGCTAAAACAAGAGTAGAAGAAGTGAAAAAGAGAGAATACAGATGTTAATGGCTTTGAAGCTGGGTGATATATACGAGGGGGTTCATTATGCTATTTTCTTTATTTTGTTTTTATTTGAAATTTTCCAAACAAAAAGGTTTTAAAATTATGCTAAAAGTCTATTTAATGATGTAAGAAAGAGGCTATATTTTGCTGAGTAGAAAAACACAATATTTAATGGCCCATACTTCTACTGTTAGACAATATTTGCCTATTCATAAAACACTGGGAGATTTTATACCAAAAGTGTTAACAATTTTGAATGGGGGATAGGATCCAGATGTCTTAGTTTTTCTTTCTTTCTAGTTGTTTTGGGCTTGTTTTTTTTTTTTTAAATTGAACACATATTAGTTTTTTCAATTAGAAAAATACACCATAGGGGCACCTGAGTGGCTCAGTCGGTCAAGCGTCCGACCTCAGCTCAGGTCATGATCTCATAGTTTGTGAGCTCAAGCCCTGCGTTGGACTTTCTGCTGTCAGCATAGAACCTACTTCTGATCCTGTCCCCCACTCTCTCTGCCTCTCACTAGTTCATTCTCTCTCTCTGTCTCTCACAAAATAAATAAACTTAAAAAAAGAAAAATACACAGTAAACGTTACTTTAAAAAAAATACCAAGAATAACAACGGACAAAAAAAATAGAAGTGTAGGTCCTAGATACTCTGAATCAATAAGAAAAAGTGGGAAAAGAGTGACTAGGACCCTTGGATAAAACCTGCCTCATAGGTTAAGAGGATTCTTGGTATTGTAATTCGGCAATACTTCCTTCATCAGAGAGAAAGAGGAACATGATAAAATGCAAAACCTTTGGTGGTTTGGTTCCTAAGATAAATTTCATATAAAATCAAGAGAAAGGAATAAAAGCAAGAGATATTCTACAAAGTCTTTCTAAGTCATGAAAAAATTTTCTGTGCTTGCTATTTTATAATAATTTTACCAAAGAATAGGGGAAACACCTCCTCACACCATCTCCACAAAAACCACAAGTGAATTAAGAGAAAAACATTGATAAGATGCTATCCAGGGAGCTTAATTTTAAATAATCTTCTTTTAAGAAAGGGGTCCTCACAGTCTGGATTCTTAAAATAATTTCTTTTTCTAAAAATATTTATGTTGGGGGCGCCTGGGTGGCTCAGTTGGTTAAGTGTCCGACTTCGGCTCAGGTCATGATCTCACAGTCTGTGAGTTCGAGCCCCGCATCGGGCTCTGTGCTGACGGCTCAGAGCCTGGAGTCTTCTTCGGATTCTGTGTCTCCCTCTCTCTCTCTGACCCTCCCCCACTCATGCTTTGTCTCTCCTGCTTTCAAAAATAAATAAAAGCATAAAAAAATTAAAAAAAATATTTATATTGGGGGCACCTGGGTGGCTCAGTCAGCTGAGCATCTGACTTCGGCCTAGGTCATGATCTCAGTTATGAGTTTGAGCCCCGCTTCAGGCTCTGTGCCAATAGCTCAGAGCCTGGAGGCTGCTTCAGGTTCTGTGTCTCCCTCTCTCTCTCCCCTCCCCCACTCATGCGCAGGCACACTCCCTCTCTTTCTCAAAAATATACATTAAAAAAATTTTTTTAATATTTATTTTTGAGAGAGAGAAAGAGTGCACAGGCGAGTGGCAGGGACAGAGAGGTAGAGAGAATCCCAAGCAGATTCCGCACTGTCAGCACGGAGCCCATCTCAGGGCTCCATCTCACAAACCATGCTATCATGACCTGAGCACAAATCAAGAGTTGGATGCTTAATCAGCTGAGCCACCCACGTGCCTCTAGCATTGACTATGTTCTTTATGCTGTGCTTTTACTCCTGCGAGGTATTCATTCCATAATTGGAAGTCTGTATCTCCCACTCTTCTTCACCCATTTTGCCCAACCCTCCCCACTCTTCCCCTCTGGCAACCATCAGTTTGTTCTCTGTAACTATAGGTCTGATTCTGCTTTTTGTTTATTAAAAAACATGGGCAGAGGACCTGAACGGACATTTTTCCAAAAAAGGGATACAAATGGCCAACAGACACATGAAAAGATACTCAACATCTCTAATCATCAGGGAAATGCAAATCAGAACCCAACGAGATATCATCTTACACCTGTCAGAATGGCTAGTATCAAAAACACAAGAAACAAGTGTTGGCGAGGATGCGAAACAAAAGGAACCCCCATGTATCACTGGTGGAAATATAAATTAGCATAGGTGCTGAGGAAAATGGTATAAATTTCCTCAAAAAATTAAAAATAGAAATACAGTATGATCCAATAATTCTACTACTGGGTATTTACCCAAAGAAACAGAAAGACAAATCCAAAAAGATATATGCATGCACCCTTATTTTTACTGCAGCATTATATGCAGCAGCCAAGATGTGGAAGCAGCCCAAGTGTCCATCAAGAGACAAATGGATAAAGAAAACGTAATAAACACACACACACACACACACACAAACACACACACACACACACACAGGATATTACTCAGTCATTAAAAAGGATAGACTATTTTTAGAGCAGTTTTAGGTCCACAGCAAAACTGGAAGGCAGGTACAGAGATTTCATATACCATCTGCCTGCCTCACACACACACACAACCCCCTCCACTATCAACATCCAGCACCAAAACAGTATGCTTGTTACAATCGATGAACATACATTGACTCGTCATTACCCAACATCCATATTTTACATTAGGGTTCACTCCTGGTGTTGTATATTCTATGAGTTTTAACAAATATATATCGTGTGTGTGTGTGTGTGTGTATGTGTGTAGGCGTGTATCCACCATTATAGTATCATTCAGAATAATTTCATTATCTTAAAAATACTCTGTGCTCCACCAATTCATTCTTCCTTTCCCCACTAGCTCTTGGCAACCACTGATCCTTTTGCTGTCTCCATAGTTTTGCCTTTTCCAGAATGTCATATAATTGGAATCATACAGTAAGCAGCCTTTTGATATTGGCTTCTTTCACTTAATAATATGCACTTAATATTCTTTTTTCTAATTTTTTAAATGTTTTTATTTATTTTTGAGAGACACAGAAACAGAGTGTGAGCAGGGGAAGGGCAGAGAGAGAGGGAGACACAGAATCCGAAGCAGGCTCCAGGCTCTGAGCCATTAGCGCAGAGCCCGACGCGGGGCTTGAACTCACAGACCGTGAGATCATGACCTGAGCTGAAGTCGACAGCTTAACCAACTGAGCCACCCAGGCGCCCCTGCACTTAATATTCTTTCATGTAATTTCATGGCTTTACAGATCAATTCTTTACAGTACTGAATAATGTTCCATTGTCTGGATGTACAACAGTTTATTAACTCATTAATCTACTGACATCTTGTTTGCTTCCAGATCTGGCGCTTATGAATAAGCCAGCTATAAATATTGGTGTGTAGGTTTTGTGTGGACATAAGTTTTCAACTCCTCTGGCTATATTATATATCAAGAAGTCCATTGCTGGGTTGTACGGTAAGAGTAGGCTTACTTTTGTAAGAAACCACAAAGCTGTCTTCCAAAGTGCCTGTACCATTTTGCATTCCCACCAGCAGTGAATGTGAGTTCCTGTTGCTGTACATCCTTGTCGCCATTTGATGTTATCAGTGTTCTGGATTTTGGCCACTTGATAGATGTGTAGTGGTAGCTTATTGTTTAAACTGGCAATTCTATGGTGACATATAATGTCCTTTTTTATGTACAAATCACATATGCATAATATATCTGTAGTATTAAAATTTCAAAGGGGTAGGGAAACAACCAGGTTGTTCTTTAAGGGGGCAATAATCAGATTTTTAAAAAACTAGTAAGAACTGGCCTGGTGGTCAGAGAGGCAGCGTGAGAAAAGAGACACAGGACAGAAGAGAGGGCTAGCTCATGCTGAAGGCCTAGGACCTGGGTTCACAGGGAGCCTGAGCAACCACATAAACTACTAGAATAAAACTCAGTATGGAGAGTAGAGCAGAAGTTAATTTTTATAACTTGATTGTATTACTCAGGGTTCTCCAGAGAAACAGAATCCACAGGATATATAGATATAGATACATGTATATGTATAAATAATATATAAATATATGAACATTTTTTAAATTTAATGTTTATTTATTTTTGAAAGAGAGAGAAACATAGAGTGTGAGCAGGAGAGGGGCAGAGACAGAATCTCAAGCAGGCTCCAGGCTCCAAGCTGTCAGCACAGAGCCTGACACAGGGCTCAAATTCACTGTGCTGTGAGATCATGCTCTGAGACGAAGTCAGGTGCTTAACTGACTGAGCCACCCAGGCGCCCAATATATAAACATTTAAGCGCGTGCGCACACGCACACACACACACACACGAGAGGGAGGGAGGGAGAGAGAGAGTCACATTATTTAAGGTCTCTGTGCTTCAGCCTCTTCTGTTATAAAATGGAGATGATAATAGCATCTACCTCAGAGGATCGTTGTGAACAGTGAATAAGTTAATATAAAACACCTTGAACAGTGCCTGGCACATAGGAAGTGCATGATAAATGTTTAAAAACCATATAAAACCAATGTGAATCAACAGTGGAATGTGGACACCAAAAGCTAATTGAGCATGCACAATAAACGCTAGTAGCACTTGATGTTAATTTCTACAATGTTGAGTATCTTTGTCGCTATCGCTCAGGCAATTATCTACCTGACCCAGAGACTGACCTTCAAAAGACAAATCCCTGCAATGTGGCCATCTAACCCTTGTCTGCCCTACAGAACTAACCTGGACATCATTAGCAATTATAGGGAGCTCAAAGAGTTCCTGTAAGCCATTCCTTTACACTTGAAAATGGAGATGGATGATGGCCCTGGAAAGCCAACGAAACAACACCAACATCAGCTGTTCCCTACCCAGAGCTCCACAGACTCTCATGAGCAATAAAAATCATTATTCTAAAAGGATCTACTCAGAATATCTGGGAGTTTGTCTGCAACCAAGACAATAGGGCTATCTGCAGTCCTCAAAACTCTCAGGCGAAGAACAGATTTAAACTCTTGAATTTTTGACCAAACAGATCAGACTGTGGCAGAGCAATGACTTACCAAAAAAGCATTTCTGAGAGAAAAGGCACTTCTGTAAACTCAGATCTAGGGAAACGAAACTGAAATCAGCTTCGTTCCCCCACTGCCAGTTTTCAGCACACTCATTTCTGAGACACACCCTGGAGTTTCCGAGCCAAGTGAAGTAGAAGCAGAGGATAAATAAACTTTCATAAAAGCTAGAATGAAGAAAATATTTTCCTCTAACATTGTAGGAGGAAGGAAAGATATTAGATGTTCTCTGCACTGAAATACATGGTTTTCCTCTTATTTATGTAGAAGAAATTTGCAAGACAATCTGGGTTAAGTATAATATCTACTATTAATATTACTGTTACTATTACAGCATTTCATTGAATAGGAAGGAATCTACTTTTCCGTTACAGGATTGAAATATACTCCAAAACAAAAACTAATATTTAAAGCCTAGAAATTCTAGACTATTCATTGCTGTGACAGGAGTCTGTTTTATATTAGTTGAAAAATGAGTCATAACATTCCAGAAAAGATGTCATTGAAAATGAGAGGCACTTTTATTGATGAAATCCCCCAAGGCATTAGCAGCTTCTTCAGAAAGAACATATGATGAAAATTTAAAAATGTACTTTACATTAATCAAATATATCTTCCACCATTCACTCTAAGGGGTAGGCAGCTGCCATAAAATAAAACTCAGATGTTAGTGTCAGATGATATATAGAGAAGGACAGACAGACAGGCGGAGGCAGAGAAACACAGAGACAGAGACAGACAGTAAGTCATCGAAATTACAGCAGCTTTCTGTTCCCGGTAAAAATCCTTGGTTTATGTCTAAACTTTTAAACTTTTAAAAAGATTAATAAATATGTGCGGGTTCAGTTGTGTAACAAATTGTGTTTCTTTTTTATACTAATTGCTGAACTCAGAACTTCCCTCAAAGGAACAAGGTAATACAAGAGGGTGTGTGGGGGGGGGATTACATTTCTCAATAAAGGCCTGATTTTCAACTGTCTTTAGAAAAGCTACCAAACCCTACAATTAACACTACAATTAATAAATATATGTGTCAGGGGGTGTGCCTGGGTCACTCAGTCGGTTAAGTGTCTGACTCATGGTTTCGGCTCAGGTCATGATCTCATGGTTCATGGGCTCCACTGTCAGTGCGAAGCCTGCTTGGGATTCTGTCTATCTCTTCCTCTCTCTCCTCCCCTTCCCTGCTCACACTGTCTCTTGTTTCTCTCAAAAATAAATAAATAAACTTTTAAAAAAATAAATAAATATGTGCGGGTTCAGTGGTGCAACAAGTTGTGTTTCTTTTTTATACTAATTGCTGAACTCAGAACTACAATTTCAGGCCACTTATAGTAAAGTATATATAGTTGAAAACAATTATTTTAGAAACTAACTTTACTCCATGCTTTCACCTTTCTTTCCCCTCTTACTTTCCCCCCATTAGCCTTCCCCCAATTTTGTTACCCAAAGGCTTTTGTATATGTTTGATCCCGTATCACTTTCTAATTTATGTAAAAACCATTTTTGGAACAAGGGAAGGTATAAAGAGATCATGACTATGTGAAATAACTTAACGAACAGTGGCATAAATGGAGAAAACCCAGATGTTAGACAGTGGTCATTCTTCTAGTATATATTCACCCAGAGTGATATCTTCAACAATTTTTTGAAAAGTTAAGTTACTGAAACATACTCCTATCAAGACTCTGACAGGGGCACCTGGGTGGCTCAGTTGGTTGAGCGTCCAACTTCAGCTCAGGTCATGATCTCACGTCTGTGAGTTCAAGCCCCACGTCGGGCTCTGTGCTGACAGCTCAGAGCCTGGAGCCTGCTTCTGATTCTGTGTCTCCCTCTCTCTCTGCCCCTCCCCTGCTCACGCTCTGTCTCTATGTCTCTCAAATATAAATAAATGTTAAAAAAAAAAAAAAACTTAAAAAAAAAAAGACTCTGACAAAGGCTCTAGGATAAACCATGTGAAAGTGAAACCTGTTTGATCACAATGTAAAGATCTGTTATCTGGTAGAGAAAATCATTGAAAGTCATTCCTTTTTCATTTGCCCCACATTCCCAACCATTCAGACCTAGCTCCCCATGTCCCAACTCTTATATGAGAACCTGGCTTTTTGATTTTTCATGTGTATGGTGTGCAGCTTGTGCATAAGGGCTGAGTTTCTATAACTGTGAGAGAAAGTCAGAGAGATCCCAAGAGAAGTATACTGGTAGGATGGGGCAAGAGATGGGGTACAGGAACTCAGGAGCCTGAGCACAGCTGGCAGCAGAATGATCAAGTACCTCCTGATTTAGGTGTTACATTGGTGTGGGTGCAACCAAAGTGAGCTGCACTTTTATAGGGTAGAGTAGATGGCACATGGTGGATGGATACATAAAAATGACTTGGACAGTAGAGTAACTCGAGGAGGGTCAGGTAAAAAGACCCTGAATCAGCAGTAACATGTGAAACCAAAAGCTTTCCCATAATCTGAGGCTGCAGTTGTAATTCTCCAATGAAACTTCTAGACTTCAGATCCCCAGAACTGATCATTATCCTTGCTTGCTAATACACCTTCATTTTTTTTAAATGCAAGTACCTCTTTTATTCATCTGTTTATTTTGTCATATATCTTGAGGCATCATTTCCTTTTAAATGAAGTATAATGGTTATGAAAGGAACAAATCATAAGGATACAGCTCTATGAAATTTTTATATGTATTCATCAGCATAACTAGTAACCAGACAGAGACATAGACGTAAATATTTTTATCCTACCAGTTTTCCTTGTGTCCCTTCCCAGAAAATACCTTCCTCCCGAAAGGTAACCACTACTCTGACTTCTGCTGCAATAAATTAATTTTGCCTGTTCTTGAACTTCATATAAATGAAATCCTACAATGTTTTCTTTTGTTACTGGCTTCCTTCACTCAATGCCACACATGTAAGATTCATCCATGTTATTGCCTATGTCAACACTCTAATCTTTTTCTTTACAATTGCTGAGTGATTTGGTCAGTTTAAATTTAACTTTATTAAAACTGAATTGTTTCACAAATTGGCTGAAACAGTTTATATTCCCACCAACAATGTGTGAGAGTTCTACTGACTCCACATTGTAACCAACATTTGGTATTGTCAGTCTATAATTTTAGCCATTCGCCTGCCTACGTAGTATTACCTCATTGTAGGTTCATTTTGCATTACCATAATGATTAAAGATTTTGGAGCACTTCTAGATTCCAATCCATCATATGCATCCATGTGACTGTCAAAAGCCCCACTGGTTTCTCTTCCTCCCAGTAGGCCAACTCTGGTCCTCAACTCCAGCCCAGAATCAGCAAATGCCTCAGTAGCAAGGGATCTTCCCTCTCTGGAATTTTAGCTCATCCAGTCCTTGTCATCAACTCCAGCTACAACTCTGTAATAACTTCAAAAATAAGTTTTATAATTTATTTGATTTTTTTCTATTTGTTGCAGTGGGAGTGTTGGTGGCCTGCTGTGATCTATGATATCACACTGGGAAGTGGGACCTTTTCCATTTCTTCTTGGCTCAGTTTTGGTTAAGTTCTATTTTTCAAGGAATGTTTTCAATTTATCTCAGTCTTCAAATTTATTCATAAAGTTGTCTGCAATTTCCTCTAATCTGTAGAATTTTTACAGCATGTATTATTGGTTAGTTTTGCCATCGTTTTTATTTCTTGGTTACTCTTTCCACAGTTACGTCAATTTTATTATTCTTCATCAAGAACAACTTGTGGGCTTCTCTGATTCTATGGTAACTTTTTTTCTATTTCATAGATTTCTGCTCATCTTTATTTTCCCCTTCATCTACTTCCTTCAGGTTTATTCTATTCTCTGAATTTATTCCATTGATATTTATTCATTCAATTGAATGATTTTCAGTCATTCTTCTAATTTTATAAAAACATTTAGGCCCTAAATATATCTCCAAGTATTGTTGACCCTGTACCTTTCAAGTTTTCAAATGCAGCATGTTATTTTATATACATATTTATTTTATTTCATTTCATTTCATTTCATTTCATTTCATTTTAGAGAGAAAGTGTGTGCACGCAAACAGGGGAGAGGGGCAGAGAGAGATAAAAAAAATCTTTTATTTTACTTTTTTTAAATTTATTTATTTGAGAGAGAGAGAGTTGGGGGCAGAGAGAGGAGATAAGCAGGCTCCACACTGTCAACATGGAACCAGATATAGGACTCAAACTCACAAACCATGAGATCATGACCCAAGAAAGTAAGAGTTGGGTGCTTAACCAACTGAGCCACCCAGATGCCCCAAAAGAGAATCTTATGGAGGCTCCATGTTCAGTGGAGAGCCCGACACAGGGCTCAGTCTCACAACCCTGGGATCATGACCTAAGCCAAAATCAGGAGTTGGATGTTCAATTGACTGAGTCACCTAGGCACTCCCAAAAGCAGCATTTTAAATAAAAATTGTACACATTTAAAGTGTACAACATGATGAGTTAATATGTATACACATAGTGAAATGACCACGACAATCAACCTAATTAACATATCTCTTCACAGTTATCATATATTATGTGTAATAAGTGTACTTGAAATCTATCTCTTAGCATATTTCCAGTGTTCAATGTGGTATTATTAGGTACAGTTTTCACGCTCTACGTAAGATCTCTAGCTTATTCGTCCTACAGAACTACAAATTTGTACCCTTTGACTTATATCTGCCCATCCCTTCCCCCTCTAGACCCTGGTATCCATTGTTCTATGCATTTTGTGTTGTTTTGTTTTGTTTTTAGATTACACACAAAGGTGACATCAAACAGTATTTATGTTACTCTTTCTGGCTTATTTCATGAGCCTAATGTCCTCCAAGTTCATCCCTGTTGTCACGATGGCAGGATTTCCTTCTCTCTCATGGCTGAGTAAGATATAGCACATCTTCTTTATCCATTCATCCACTGATGGACACTAAAGTTGCTTCCATTATCTTGGCTATTGTGAATAATGCTGCAATGAACATGCGGGTATAGATGTCTGTTCAAGATCTTGATTTCATTTCTCTTGTATATATACCTAGATGTGGGATGGGTGGATCATATGGTAGTTCTATTTTTTATTTTTTGAGGAAGTTCAATACCTGTTTTCATAGTGATTGTACCAATTTACATTCCCAGCAACAGTGCATGAGCGTTCCTTTTCTCTACCTCCTGACCAACACTAGTTATCTACCATCTTATTTCTTCTTTTTCCCACCATGGTGCTGGGGCAGGCCATATGCCTGGGTCCATGGAAGCCAATCTGGAGTCTGGGTCTTATGGGACCTGACCCCACTCACTGGGGCAAGCCAAGAGCCTACGTCCACAGGATCTGGGCTTGGTTCTGGGGTGAGGCAGGAGCCTGGGTATGTGGAAGCCCACCTGGAGGCTGGGTCTGCAGGGACTTTGCTATCAGGATTAATACTACATTATACAATGAATTGGGAAATATTCCCTCTTTTATTGTTTTCTAGAAGAGATTGTGTAGAATCAATATTAATTATTTAAATGTCCAGTAGAATTCTCCAGTGAACTATCTAGGCCTGGAGATTTTTCTTTGGGGGTAGTGTTGGGTTTTTTTTGTTTTTTGTTTTTTGTTTTAATTAAAAATCCAATCTTCTATGAAGTTATGGGACTATTCAAAGGATCTATTTCATACTGAGCGAGTTGTGGAAGTTTGTGGTTTTTGAGAAATTGGTCCATTTTAATTGAGTTGTCCAATTTATACGTTTGAAACTGTTCATAGAACTCCCTTATTGTCCTTTTGATGTCTACAGGGTTTTAAATAATACCCACTGTTTCATTTCAGGTGTCAGTAAATTCTGTCTATTCTTTTTCATTCTTTGTCTTATTAGAGGTTTGTCAATTTTACTGATCTTTTCAAGAAAACAAATAATTGTTTCATTGATTTTTCTCCATTATTTTTCTGTTCTCAATTTAATTAGTTTCTGCTCTTATCTTTATTACTTCCTCCCTTCTGCTTGCTTTGGATTTATTTTTCTCTTCTTTTTCAAGTTCTTCTAGATTTTCGAGGTAAGAGCTTACATTATTTTTCTTCAACTTCTCTTCTTTTCTAATATACACATTTATCACTATAAATTTTCCTTTCAACACTGCTTTAACTGTACCCCCACAAATTTTGTTATGTTGTATTTTCATTTTCACTCATTGCAATGTATTTTTTAATTTCGCTTGAGACTTTTCTTTGATGCATGAATTATTTAGGAATGTGTTGCTTTAATGTTCAGCAATTTTCCTTTTATCTTTCTGTTACTAATTTATAATAAGATTCTATCATGATTGGCAAACACATATATAATATACTTGCCATAATTCCACAGGCTTGTCTTCTCCGTTTATTTGATTTATTCCATGATTGATTCATTGGAATGGTTCACATTTTTTGAGTCATTTTTGGATCATACTCAAAGCTGACTATCATTATTTGAATTTTGTTTTTTCTAACCATTATTTGGTTTCTGTAACTCAGATTGCCACTAATTTTCCAGATATGAGACTACCAATTTGTAGATCAAATAACAATTATTTCCCAGAAATCAGCCATTATCTATTACTATGTGAAAAAATCACTCTGATATAATAGCAGCCTCCAAGATCACTAGCTAAGAAGCTATCTTAGAAGTCACAAAACAGAATGACTCACAGACCAAATTAAGATGCTTGAGGCAAATACCTTATTAAATCGATTAAAATACACAACAAAAAGTAGAGGGGAAGAGATGGATAACATGCTTTGGATAAGGCACAAGATGGGTAGAAAGATGTTATTACCTGAGTTATAAAAGTTCATGTATCTTCTTTCTGCTCTCTGCTTTATCAGGATTCTCCACTGATTGTGTAATTTTGAGAACCAGAGCTGACGTCTGGCCAAGGCAGTTCCACAGGTGGGAGACACCCTGGGTCAATGCATACATTTGTTCTAACCAGAAAGATGCAGAGGGGCACATGTGCCTGACCACAGCTATAGCTCATCAGTTAGCCTGATAAGCAGCTGTGGATCTTGCTTATGTTCTTTAAGTAGGGGATACAAGGGATCAGAATGGGTTTTACCACTGGATGACCAAATTAATACCACAAAAAAATCAAATGCTTCATGTATCTTATGAATATTCGATATCTATTTAGCCCTTCTATCCCTTTGTTTAATACTCAAATTCTCTATTTATTTTATCTACATCTATCATAATATAATTCACAAACCATTTGCTTCTACACTTAAGTTTCTATGTCCTCCTTACTTCATTCACACTTCTCTATTTAGGTTCATACATCATCCTTTGTTTCTCTTATTTTCCTAGTTGAAATGAGCATTTTTTTAAGTTTATTTATTCATTTTGAGAGAGAGAGAGAGAGAGAGTGGATGAGCAGAGGAGGGGCAAAGAGAGAGGAAAAGAGAGAATCCCAAGCAGGTTCTGCACCATCAACACACAGCTCAATACAGGGCTCGATCTCACAAACCATGAGATTATGACCTGAGCCAAAATCATGTTGGACATTCAGTCCACTGAGCCACACAGGTGCCCCTGAATTCAGTATTTTTAAATAATACAGCTAACATACATTATAGCAAACAGCCATAAATGGGAATGAAACATCTCTCTCTATATTGACCAGAAGTATCTTGAAGATACAGTTAGTGAATAAAGCAAGTGAAGGAAGTTGTGTATATTATGTTGCCCTTTGCATGAAAAAAAAAGTGCTTATGTATTTGCTTGGAAGTATTTTTCTGATAGGATATGGAAGGAACTGGTAATGGTAGTTTTCTCTCAGGAGAATAATTAGATGGCATGTGTATCTTTTTAAAGATTCTAAATTTTATATGAATGTTTTATAATTATACATATATCTTTATATAATCTATTAAAAATTAGTTAATTATTTGAAAATTTTACTTATAAAAATTCTAAATAATTTTTCTTTTTCTATATACAGCTATCAGAATGGCAACGCCACTGAACCTACCAGAAAGTAGAGATGATTGGACAAAAGAAGATATAAATTGATGTTTGGAAAGTCATAGAATTGATCAAGAGCACAGGGAAATCTTGACTACAAAAGATATGCATAGAGCAATCTTGGAAGTGGTTAAATAAAAATCACCTTGTTGATATGGGCATAGCACATGGATGCGCTATCCAAATAGAATAGCTATTCAAAGAACCACAGAAAACATCCTCAGACGATCCCACTCAGACATGTAAAAGGGAAAAGGTAGCAAAAATGTTACTAAAATACAACCTTTGATATAAGAGGAAAATGGAGAAACTTCAAAGCAAAAGCAAAATGATAAAGAGAAATCAGCTATGGCTAATGCCTCTACAATGGAGACAGTCACTAAAAACTGAGTTCATGGAAGATGAAATAGATGACACAAAGCAAAGGCAGCCATCCAGAGAATTGACATGCGTATCATACTCTTTTGATGAATTTGTAACCCATATCACTACAAACTGAATTTTAGTCTACAGTCTGAAATAGGCCCACCACTCAATCTCATTGATCCAACAAATGAATCCAAAACCTTCACAAATAGAGAGAGAGCTGTGGAAGAGATGTTAAGGTAAGATTTGGCAATGAAGTTTTCCAATTTGCTTCAGGTTTTATGAAAATTCATCTACTAATGGCACCATTCATTCAGGAGTCAAAGGCAAACATTATAGAAAAATTCTTGACATGAAAGTCACCAATTTCACCAAGGAAGCCCTCGTTGACCATTTTTTTTTAAACGTTTATTTATTCATGAGAGACAGAGCGTGAGCAGGGGAAGGGCAGAGAGAGAGAGAGGCAGATGCAGAATCCGAAGCAGGCTCCAGGCTCCGAGCCATCAGCACAGAGCCCAACGCGGGGCTCGAACTCACAGACCACGAGATCATGACCTGAGCCGAAGTCGGCCGCTTAACCGACTGAGCCACCCAGGCGCCCCTCGTTGACCATTTTAAACTGATGACCCACCAGTATTTTGAATACCATCAGGTCCAAAAAGCAAAGAGGTACATTTGAGAGCCAAGATTTGTAGACGTTTTATGCCAAACAGTAGGTATCCTAACAGATTTGTTATTGACATGAACGTCATTCCAAAGTACTCTGAATATGAACATGATTATTTCCATACTCAAAGGCAAAATCACAAGAGCAGAACATGGAAACTAAGTCCAAAATACTCAGACTTCATGTGAAATATCATGAAAAATAATGCAGATTTTGGAGCATTTAAATTAGATTTAAAAGCACTATCAGAGTCTAGAAAAGAGGCAGAAGAAACATGCAAAGTAAAAACAAAAAAAGAGAGTAAGGGACCAAGACTTGCTAAATTGTTGACAAGAAAATAGGATTTGTTTGATATTTCATTCATACCATGACTGGTACACATTCTTGTAACAAATAAATGCCATCGGAATCAAATAAAATACCTAGATTTCCTAAAGGAAGTTTAATGACTTGCTGTGTTGGAGTTTAATCCTAAATCTGTGAGGAGAGGGGCAGTCAAAGCTTACAAAGAAAGCCTAGTAGCAAATCTTCACTTTCCAAATCTATATGTGTAGGGGAAAAAGATACAAAATGAAAAGATTTCTAGAATCTTTATCAACAGCCCAGCTGGATTTTCAGCAATGGCAGGTTAGACCTTAACAGTGAAAAATATAAACACTTAGATCCAAGTTCCTTGCAAAGAGAAAGACTAATACTCTTTATTACTCTATTACTCTCTTCCATAGATGACCCAAGAGACCTCCTCCTTGAGACCTCCTGTGCTTTCCACCAAGATCTCAAAGGAATGAAAAATACATCGTGTATTTGTGTATACTCACATATATGTCACTTATGGAAAGGTCTACTTGAAACAAGATTAATAAACTAGCAGAATGAGTTATCAAGCTAATGTGTTTCTGACTTAAGTCTTGAAGAAATAAATGGTACTATTCTTTAACTAACTAGTTCATCTAACTGGTGGTTAATGGTTCATCTAACTGTCCTTCTAAAAAAGGAAAGAAGTTGTCATGACTGCTCTGGAAATTCTCTGTAAAAATGAATATGAAGGTACACTTCAAGAAGGACAGAAGTATTTTAATTCTAGGCATCAGAAGAGGAAGACTTCTACCGAGGTGGGTAAAGTATCATGGTGGAACTTCAACTTTTTTTCTATCAAAAAGGATAAATATGAAAAACTTGAAGCAGTGGTTCAAAACTGGGCAGATTCTTCTAAGCCAACATGTGCCAATATCATTCATCCATATCATCGTCCAGGCTGTGGTGGGACTACCTTGGCTGGGTATATTCTTTGGGAACTAAGGAAGAAATTCAGATGTGCTATGTTGAAAAACAAAACAGGAGATTTTTCTGAAATTGGAGAACAAATGATCAATTATAAACACCTTTGGGGCAACCAAACATCAGGAAATCTTACTTGGACTGCTCTTGTTGATAACTTAAAGAACAAAATAAGGTCTATTTTCTCCAAGCCTCTATTAGCATAGCTAATAAGTACACTGGACATGAGAATCCTCCAGCGATCCTCCTAACTTTCATGAAATCACAGAATCCTGAAAGAGGTACAAAAATCTCCAATGATAATGCCCTAATACAACAACTATCTCCCAAAGAAAAGAGCTTAAACTGAAAGAAATTGAAGTGCAACATAAACACTTCAAAGATTTTTGTTTCTTCATGATCATGAAAAGCAATTATAATAAAAAGTACATAGAAAATGAGACCAGGAACAAATGTGTCCACGAAAGAAACAAAGCTCTTTTCTTTTCTGGCTCTTCCTAATTCATATAGGCCTGATACATTTTACTATCATAGTGTGAAAAATTCTTTTTTTTTTTTTTAATCTTTTTTTTTTTTTTTAATGTTTATTTATTTTAGAGAGACATAGAGGCACAGCGTGAACAGGGGAAGGGCAGAGACAGAGGGAGACACAGAATCAGAAGCTGGCTCCAGGCTCTGAGCCAACAGCACAGAGCCCGACGCGGGACTCGAACTCACAGACCGCGAGATCACGACCTGAGCTTAAGTCGGCTGCCCAACCGACTGAGCCACCCAGGCGCCCCATAGTGTGAAAAATTCTTAAGAATCATAAACAAGAAGGCATTCTGGGGAAAAGAAAAACTTGAAAGCAAGATAGCACCAACTCTACAATTCAGATAAAAACAGAGGTGGTGGAATGTGGGAAATACTGTGGAGTGCTTATTATTCATCTTTTGAATGCCATTTGCTCACTGGAAGAACTGAAGATAAGCTAACTCTCCCAGTTCACCTCTCTGCACCATGTACCTGCTGAGTTCTGTGGCTCGAGTTACACAGATTGTTGTGTTAACCCTCAGACCAATTTTCTAGGTGTTCAAAATGGTTTGGTACTGATCTAGCTGCGTTGCAGGGATAAAACAAGCCCAGGGACTCCATGCTGCTCTGCCATCTTAATTCCTCCTACCGTTGTCCATTTCTGATCCTTTTTTAGTAACTAAGTATTGGCTAAAACAATGTCCTCATATTTGAGGTCATTTTGATATTCTCTAAAAGATGCCACAACTATCAAGGAAACTGCAACTAAGGCTGGTATTTGTTTGAGTTTGTGGTAATTTGTTGTGGTAAATGGTAATTTATTGTCTAGAGATGAGGTCTTATCAACTTCAAGTAATAAACTTACAGAGATTCACTTTCTCTGACTATAATGCAAGATTGAAGTGGCTAATAAAAATAGCCAAATAGAACCACCCCTATATATTTAGAAGTTAAACAACAACAAAAACAACAAAAAAACTCATGCACTGAAGAGAAAAACAAAAAGGAAATTTTAAAGTGTTTATAGTTCAATAAAAATGGAAACATTACATTTCAAAACTTGTGAGATGCAATGAAAGCGTTACATGGTAAGAAATGTATGGCCTTAGGCACCTGGGTGGCTCAGTCCATTAAGCATCCGACTTTGGCTCAGCAACGATCTCACAGTTCGTGAGTTCAAGCCTTGCATTGGTCTCTGTGCTGAAAGTGTGGAGCCTACTTGGGATTCTCTTTCTCTGCACCTCCCCCACTTCCTCTCTCCCTCTCTCTCTTTCTCTCTCAGATTAAATAAAGTTAAAAAAAAAAAAACCTTAGAAAAAAAGAAATGGCCTTAATTGCTTATTCCAAATAGGAAAAAAGTGAAAAGTAAACAATTAGATATAAACTTCAGAAGTTAGAAAATAGAGAATAAACTCAAAGAAAATAAAAGATAGAATATAATAAGGATAAAAGCAGAAATTAATAATATGGAAAAGAAGAAAACAGAAGAGTTCAAAAAAGCAAAATTAGTTCTTCAAAAAAATAGGCAAAATTCTGATATGGTTTATCAAAAGTTATTAAATATACAATGAATGAAAAAGAAATATAATTACAGTTAAAGTGAAAAAAATAGATTTTCTCTTCTAGGAAGATGGAGTAAACACAGTTTTTCCTATTCCTTCTACTAAGTGTAAAAGGTGGCTCTGAAAGGTAAAGAAAGGTAAACTAACTAGAAGCAACACAATGTCAGAGTGTTATCAGCACCCACTGGGAAACCAGAACCTTCACCCTTTTTCAGTAGTAATGCCCCTACTTGAATGTCAATGGAAATCAAAGGGGAAGCCAGATCTCTATCCTCCAGTGGAAGGAATGAGGCAAGGGACATCCCCTCTTTCTCTGACAGAGGGGTATCACAAAAACCAAACTAAAATAGGTTTAAGTAAGATTTAGAGCCTCCGAACATAATAAAAATGATAGATTTTAATTTAAAAATTATTCATTATACCAAGAATCAGGAAAATCTCAAAATGAATTTAAAATTACAATTGAGTGATATCAATGCCAAGATAACAAAAAGATTAGAATTTTCTAACAAAGATTTTATAAATGCTCTCATAAAAATTCTTTAATGAGGCATTATGAAGATGCTTAAAACAAATGAAAAAATAGAAAGTTTCAGAAAGGAAATGGAAAATATAACAAAGAACCATATGGAAATTTTAGAGCTAGAAATGCAATAATGAAAATAGAAAACTCAATGGATGGACCCAACGGCAAAATTCAAAGGACAAGAGAAAGAGTTAGTGAACTTAAAGATAGGACAATAGAAATCACCCACTCTGAATACGAAAGAAAAAAACAGACTGGGGTGGGGGGATGCAGAGAGACTCAGGATCTTTGGGACCATAACAAAAATATCTATTATTCATTTAATGAGAATCCCAGAAACAGTGGAGAAAGAGTGAGACTGTAAAAGTACTAGAGGAAATAATGAACACTTTCCGAATTTGGCAAATGGCAGAAAACTATAGATTCAAAATGTTGAGCAAACTTCAGCTGAATAAACCCAAAGGCAATCACCCCAAGACACACTACAGTCAAAGGTAAGAGCAGAATTCAGTGAAATTGAATTCAGAATAAAAACAGAGAAAATCGACTCTTTTAAAAGAGCTGGTAATTAGAAAAGATCCACAAAATGGACGAAACTCTAGCAAGACTGACAAAGGAAAAAAAAATCATAGAGAAAAGAAACAAATCGCCAGTATTAGGAATCAAAGAGGGATATCAGTTCATACTCTGAAGACATCAAAAGAATAATAAGGGAATACTACATACATATAAAATAAGGAAACAACTCTACACACATAAACTTGACAACTTAGATGTAGCTGACCAATTCTCAGAGGAGCACAAATCACCATATCTCACTCAATGTGAAATAGATCATTCAAATAACCATGTAATTCCTTAGGAAATTGAATGTATAATTTTAAAACTCCCAAAATTAAGGCACAGATTATTCATTGAAATTATCTCTAGGCACAGATAATTTCATTGAAGAATCTACTAAAAATTTAAAGAGAATTAATATCAATTCTAAAAAATCTCTTATAGAAAATAAAAGAAAAATTCCCAATTTATTTTATGAACTAAAATTACCTTGATGTCAAAACAGAGAATGCCTTCCACCAAAAAAGTAGAGACTAATATTCCTCAGTGAACATGAACACAAAGATCCTTAACAAAATATAAGCAACTGAAATTCAGCAACATATAAGTCATATACCATGGCAAGTGTGGTTTATACCAGGCATATAAGGCTGATTAAATACTCAAATATCAATCAACTACAAAAAAAAATGAATCAATCGCCATTGTTAGCAGGCTATAGTCGAAATCACATGATCATTTCAACTGATAGAGAAAAAGCATATGATAATATTCAATATCCATTTGTGATAAAATCTCACAGAAAACTAGGAATAGAGGAGGACTTCCTCAACTTAATAAAGAGAATCTACAAAAAAATCTTTGGTATCTAGGCAAAGAGTTCTTAATCTTGACATCAAAAGCACCATCCATGAAAAGAAAAATTGGTAAATTGGACTTAATCAAAATCAAAAACTTAGTATGAAAGATCCTATATGAAGGTGAAAAGACAAGATACATAATGGAAAAAATATTTGCAAACCACCGTTATCTGACTAAGGACTGATAATTCAGAATATATAAAGAACGCTCAAATCTCGACTATTAAAAACAAAACAAAACAAAACACCCATTCCAATCAGAAATGGGCGAGGGACATGAAAAGATACTGAGACACTTGGTTCAAAAAGGACATATAGATGACAACTAAGCACATGAAAACATGCTCCACATCATTAGCCACTAGGGGAATGCGGACTGAAACTGCAATGTGTTATCATTATATACCTATCGGAATGTCTAGCATTAAAAAAACATACTGCCAACACTAAATCCTGGCAGAATGCAGAGAAACTCATGCGTCACAGATGGGATATAAAATGATACAGCTATCCTAAAAGACAATTGGGCAGTTTCTTAAAAATATAACTGTGCAACTATTATGTAACCAAACAATTGCACTCCTGGGAATTTATCCCAGAGAAATGAAAATTTATGTTCATCCCAAAACCTGTACATAAATGTTTAAAACAGCTTTATTCATAACATTCCCAAACAGGAACAACCCAGATGTCCTTTAACAAGTAAACAGCTAAACTAGAGAACATCCATACTATGAAATATTACTCAGCAATAAAACGAAACAAACTATTTTTACACTTAACAAATTGGAGAATTGGCAGAGTATTAAAAAAGCCTGATCCCGAAAGCTTATACACTGAGTGGTTCAATTCACATAACATTCTCGAAATTATAAAATTATAAGATTGGAAAACAGGTTATTGGTTGCCAGGAGCTAAAACCCAGTTTGGGGAAGTAGAAAGAAAAATGGGTATGATTATAGAAGGGCAAACAGAAGTGATCCTTGTAGAGATAAAATGATCTGTATCTTGATTATATCACTGTATCTCTGTGTATTATTTCTTAGCAACTACATGTGAATCCACAATCTTCCCTTACAGAGTTTTTAATTTAAAAAAGTTAAGAGAATACTGTCAGTAATTTACATCAATTTTGAAAACAAACAATAAGCTCATATACATAAATTTATATTTACAAATTTATTCACATATATATGTTTATATACATATTTATAAATTTAGTTTCCTGAAATTGTATGTAAGCCTGTTTGGCTTATCAGCTGTCTTAGTAGAAAGCCTTAAAACCATGATTTCAATTCCTTTTTTTAAGATTTATTTATTTATTTATTTATTTATTTATTTATTTTGAGAGAGAGAGAACAGGGAAAGGGCAGAGAGAAGGAGACAGAATCATAAGCAGACTCCAGGCTGGCAGCCCAGAGCCCAACATGGGGCTCAAACTCACAAACCGTGACATCATGGCCTGAGCCAAAAGGAAGAGTCAGATGCTTAACCTATTGAGCCCCCCACGCACCCCTTAGTTTCTTTAATAGTAATAAGACTTTCAAATTTACCTTTTCAGTCAATTTTATAAGTTTTCTATATCTTAGGTAACCTCGAGTAAACGAATGCATGTGTCTATACATGCATATGCACATATATATGTGTAGAACATATGTATAATATATATGAAATATATGAAATATATACATAAATGATATATATGACTTAAAATAACTGTTAATAGCCCATGGAATGCTATAGCACTGAAGTTCCTCCCCTCTGTGGTAAATTTGGATGGGATGCAGTGAAAAGAGATGCACTCCTCTGTATCATACTTCTGGCATTTATGACTTAGAGGGACAACAGTAACTATGAGCTCGTGGAATTAGTCAGTGGCTCTACTGATGGAATGAAGAGAATGACATGCTCAGGTCACTGCAGGGTCATAGAAGCTAGAGTTCACTGCCCAAACCCCAAGGTTCAGCAGTTCTCTAATCTGAACCATAGGTGATGCTTTTAGAAAAATGAAGAATAATTTCCTCCCCTACTCTATGTTTAGTGCATTATTTTGCATTAGCCAGCATCCAAAAAAATGTTTAGTAGTTGGTAGATTTTATTCTCCAAGGGGTTTTTATGGTTCTAAGAACTTCCATTTGTCCCATGGGTCTGCTCTCTACCTTCTTCACCCTCCTTTCTGCCCAAGATACTCACCTGTGTGGGCCACATCAAAGGCATACTCACTCTCTGGCTTCCAGTTGGGGTTGGCTGTTAGGACACTTCAGTAAGAAACTGAAGGGAAGGGGAAGAGAAAGGATATTTATTACCCAAAGTCACCTTTCACCTCTTTGCATACCTTTAGTTAGGAGCACTGACCAAAGGTAACCATTTCTATCTAGAGAGACTGCTTGACAAGACTCTCTCTCCTTTTGGACTAAAACCTCTCTGTGTATTCATTTCTTCAGGCTTCACGGGGAACAGCTACACTGCCACTAAGTCCAGGAAAGTGCTTACGGTTTCCTGGACTAACACCTCTGGGTATGTTACCTTTAATTATCTTCCCCAAATTATCCTAGTTTGCATGTGTCATCTATTTCCTGCTGGGATCTTACTGATACATGTATACTCTTGGCTTGTCCTGAAGCATCTCCTAGCGGCTGGATATGATTAACTTGGAATGAGGTCAGCCAATTCCACAAGGGATGTAAACCTTAAGGAAATATCTCAACTGGGGTACTGCGAAGCCTAGAGCCTCGGGCTCCCCAAAAATGAGAAAATGGGAAAATTTTGCACTTGCCTCTTTCTCTCTTCCCCACTCAGACATTCTGTATAACCCTCCCTTACTGATTGCTGACAGTAATTTTATGAACTGTTTTCTAACCTTTGCCCTGAAGAACCCAAAATTTTGGTGGAGGGTCTTTGAGGAAGAAAGTACAGTGAAAATGAAGACAACCTCAGTAGGTACAGCTTTCCATTTTTATCCAGAACACTTTTCATTTTATTACCAATTTGTATGCCATTGTCCCATATAAATTTTTCTTTGAAAAAAAATTTCTTCCACCAGTTAAAAAAAATTTAACCACTAGTTTAATTTACTTTAATAGGTATACACTAACAAATCAAAATGCTTTTAAGTTTCAAAAAGACACCTCTAATGGTAGAACTTCAGGCAATAGCAGAAGTAGAACTGGTAACACTGTGGATATTTAGAGCCAGGTTATTCCAGTCCAATGTACCTCATGTTACATCAAGTTATGTCCCGTAAAGGGCTGCTTACTAGGAACAGCCAATCGAAACCTCTGATGACCCATTTCTTTGTCAACAGGGATGCCTCTTTGCTTATTTACAAATCCCAACCTCCAGCTGAGTCAATCTTTAACCATTTATTTTTATCTTCCTCTAGGAACCCTACCCAGGCTACATGGTAATCAGCCTTCAGCATATTATATCTGGTACAATTTAGTGGCTTCCAATTTGTGAGTCACAGAATCACAGAAACTTGGGGTTGGAAGGGGTTTGTCAATGTCACTTAGCCCTTCTCTAATTTCCCTGACAAGTGGTCACTCAGCCACCTGAATGCTTACAGGTAACAGGTAAGGCCCCATTTTGCCAGGCACTCCACGTATGAAAGAGTTTTTCCCTGTATTAAGTTCAAAATGCATGTCCCTATGCATGACACCAGCTTGAGCCAAGCATTCCCTCCAGAACAAAGAATAGGTCCCCTCACTATTTACAGGACAGTTTAAATATTAGCCAACAGAAATCATGTCTTCACTTAAAATCATCCACAAAAATCCACCCATCATCACCAGATCTAAAATTATGAGGACATGTGATAGTTTCCAGACCCTTCACTATGCTTGTAGCTCTTTCCTGGCTGCGCTCCAGTTTTCACTTCTTAAAACTCATGCTCAGTGTAGAACAATTCAGGAGACGTGTTCTAACCAGTGGAACCCACAGGCTATTGTGCTATATAAATGTTAAACTGCTTAATGTCACCGAGACTATACCTGCCTTCTTTTTAGCAATCAGTACACACCATGATCCTGACTGATATTGAATCAACTATAACACTCGCATTTTTTTCATGTGAATCCTTACAAAGCCAGGTAACTCCTGTCTTATATTCATATCTAAATTCAAATTTCACAAAGTAGATACACTCATCTTAGTATTCAGGTGGGGAAAACTGCACTCAGAGAAGCTAAGTATTTTGCAAATGTCACACAATTAGTAAGTGGCTTAGCAGAGATTAATTCCAGATCAAAATCTGTGTATTTTCTTCATCCATTTAGTCCCTATGTGTCAGACATTATCCCAAGCCCTCTGGATAAAGTGCTGATGAAGACATGTCCCTTATGGAAATTATATTCCAGTGAGCTGTATGATTTACGATCTCAAAAACATTTAAAAGCATGTAGGAAAGATATCCAAAAACACAGGAGAGAAAAGGAATAGTCAACAATGTAAACAAACTTGGTGCCTAGGTGGCTCAGTCAGTTAAGGGTCTGACTCTTGATTTTGGCTCAGGTCAAGATCTCATGGTTCATGAATTTGAACCCTGCATTGTAGAGCTTTGCACTGACAAGACAGAGCCTGCTTAGGATTCTCTCTCCCTCTCTCCTTGCCCCTCCCCTGCTCACGTGCCTGTGCACTTGCTCTCGCTCTTCGCTCTCTCAAAATAAACTTAAAAAATATAAACAGACAAAACGTATCAAACTTTATACTATAAATGTGTACGGTTAAGTGTGTGTCACTTAACCCTGAAGTTAAAGGGTGGGGGCGGGGGAAGGGGTGCAAAGGAGTTCCACTTCCGGGTTAGATGGAGGCTATAAAAGACTATCCTATGTATGCTAGCAGGAAAACACCAGATAAATTTAAAAGTATTCTTTTCATTAAAATTATAAAGAGCAATGGATGCTTTTACTCTTAATGAAGTACATTCTTCAGAGGAGCAAGCCCCTTGTAGGTGAGCAAATAGCAGTCACTTCTACACCTGGGGGGAAGAAATTAGGCCAGTACAGTTAGAAGAGCAAACTTCCCAAGGACAAGGAGAAACTAGTCCCATTTTCAATGACCATGTGGAGGAGCATGACAGATTAGAATCTGGAATACCTTCAAAAGCAAAAAAATAAATTGGTTAACTTGCGAAGCCTTCCCCATGGTAATTTTTGCTGAGTAAGTGGCAGTAGGAACTAGAATAAAGAGCAGAAAACAATTTTTCAGTCTCATGTAGTCTTGTAGTGTTTAAATTTCTGGCCCATATTGAAATTGAACTCCATTTTTTTTTTGTAGTAATAGCATTTAAGATATGTTATCTTAACAACTTTTAAATACCTTGTATCTACGGAGGTACATTCCTTCTATACCTAATTTGTTTAGAGTATTTATCATGAAAGAATGTTGAGTTTTGTCAAATGTATCTTTTTCTGTATCTATTGATATGTTCGCATGGTTTTATCTTTCATTCTATTATTGCGGTATATTTTCTTTTTGATTTATGTATGTTGAAACATCCTTTCATCTCACGGATAACTCCACTGATAATGATGTATAATTCTTTAAATTTTTAAAAGAAAATGTTTTTAAGTTTATTTGTGAGGGAGAGAGAGAAAGAGAAAGTGAGCAGGAGAGGCAGAGAGAGAGGAGACACAGAATCTGAAGCCGTCAGCACAGAGCCCAACGCGGGGCTTGCACTCACAAACTGCAAGATTATGACCTGAGCCAAAGTTGGCCTGCTTAACCAACTGAGCCACCTAGGCGCCCCATGATGTATAATTCTGTTGAATTTGGTTTGCTAGTGTTTTGTTGAGGATATTTACATCTGTGTTCATCAGGAATATTGTCCTGTAGTGTTCTTGTAGTGTCCTCATCTGGCTTTGGTATCAGGGTAATGCTGGCTTTGTAAAATGAATTTGGAAGTGTTACTGTCTCTATAATTTTTGGAAGAGTTTGAGAAAAATTGGCATTAATTTTTCTATACATGTTCAGTAGACTTCACCACTGAAGCTACCTGGTCCTGGATTTTATTGGGAGTTTTCCAATTTCTTACTCAATTCCCTTGCTCATTATTTGTCTGTTAAGATTATTTATTTCTTCATGATTCAGTTTTCATAGGTTGTGTTTCTAGGACTTTATCCCTTTCTTCTACACTACCCAGTTTGTTGGCTTATAACTGCAGTAGTCACTTATGATCCTTTGTATTCTGTAGTACCAGCTGTAATGTCTCCTCTTTCATTTCTGATTTCATTTTTTTGAGTCCTCCTTTTCTTAGTCTAGCTAAAGGTTTGTCAATTTTATCTTTCAAAATAAATAAGAGCTCTCAGTTTTATTGTTTTTCTGGACCCTATTTCATTTATTGCTACCCTAATTTTTTGTTGTTGTTATTTCCTTTCTTCTGCTAATGTTGGGCTTAGTTTGCTCTTTATTTTCTAACCCCCTGAAGTGTAAAGTTCAGTTATTTACTTGATATTTTTCTTTTTTCTTAATTCAAGCTCTTATTGCTATAACTTCCCTCTGCTTTTGCTGAATATCATGAGTTTTAAATTTTTGCATGTTGAATTTTCAAATTTGCATGTGAGTTTTTGAATTTTTGTATGTTGTGTTTCCAATTTCACTTGTCTGGGGACATTTTTTTATTCCCTTTTTTACTTCTTCTTTTACCTGTTGGTTGTTCAGGAGTGTGTTGTTTAATTTCCACTTGTGAATTTTCCATTTTTCTCCTGTTATTGATTTCTAGTTTCATGCCATTTTGGTTTGAAAAGATACTCAGTATGATTTCAATCTTTTTAAATTTGCTAAGACTTATTTTGTCTTAACCTAACCTAACATATGCTCTATCCTCAAGAACGCTGAATGTGAACTTGAGAAGAATGTGTGTTTTGCAGCTGTTGGATGGAAGGTTCTGTATAGGTCTGCAAGGTCCATAGGTCTAAAATATATTTCAAGTCCAATGTTTCCCTCTCAATTTTTGGTCTATATGATCTGTCTACTGTTGAAAGTGGTATATTGAAGTCCCTTACTATTATTGTATTGTTATTTCTCCTTTCAGATCTATTAGTATTTGTTTAATATATTTAAGTGCTCATGTAGTAGATGCTTATTTAGAAAAATGAATTTCAGTCACTTGGGTGGCTCAGTTGGTTAAGTGTTTGACTCTTGGTTTTGGCTCAGGTCATGATCTCATGGTTCGTGGGTTCGAGCTCCAGATCAGGCTCCATGCCGACAGTGCAGAGTTGGCTTGGGATTCTCTCCACCCCTCGACAGCTCACTCTCTCTCTCTCAAAATAAATAAAGAAACTTTTTAAAAAAAAAGAAAAATGAATTTCAAAATAATAAAAATGTTTAAACAAAATCAATGAAAGTAAAAGTACAGTCTAAGTGGGAGAAAATCTTAAGACAGGATATTAGAATCTATAAAAAAGAATATGCATACATTTGTCTATATAAAAGCAAAATATTTTTTATTCATTCCAAGACTGTTGAATTCCTACTCTGCATTAGTTCTAGATGGTAAGAACATAACAGTGAACAAAACACAAAATTATCTGCCCTCTCAGAGCCTGGATTTTAGTAGACGGAGTCAGAAAATAAGTTAGTAATTAAGTCAGAATATAAGTAAGTTAATTATTTAGTATATCCCTAGTGTAAGCCTATGAGAAAAATAAAGCAGAAAAAGGGTATAAGGAATGGTGGGCCAGAGAGTGTGGGTATGTTAAAACAGTAAGTTCAGGAAAGGTGCCACTGAAAAGGTGATTAAAGTAAACTGAACCCTAGCTTTGAAGGAAGTAAGAGAGCAGGTCACATAGAATCCAACAAGCAGAAGAGACAGTTAGTGCAATGACCATGAAGCAGGAACAGGCTGGAAATATATGAAAAACAAAATGTAAGCTAGTGTAGCTGGAGCAGAATAAGCAAGTGGGAAAATGAAGGGCACGAAGTTTGATGGTAGACGGAGGCCAGACCAGATGAGTTTGCATAAGCCATGATAAGACACTGGATTTCACTCTGGGTAAGATAGAAACCATTGAGTCTCTCTGCCTGCTTTTATCAAAAAGTGTCACATTAGCAAAGCTTTGTTGAAATTATCGATCTTTTCTATTTTCTCAAACCTTTGAGAGTAGACTAGGGGTAGAGGAGAGGGTGGGCAGGAACAAGGAGGAGGCAGGGAGACAAGCTATAGGCCATGGGCTATAGTGATCATCCAGGCCAGAGATGACTGTGACAAAAGCAGTCAGATTCTGATGGATTTTAAAAGTGTAGGCAACAGAATTTGCTGCCAGATTCAACATGGGTTGGGAGAGAATGAGAACAGTAGATGATGATTCTAAGTTTTAGACTAATTGGAAAGATGGAGATTCCAGGTTTTTTTCTTTAAGTTTATGCATTTATTTTGAGAAAGAAAGCACTAACAAGTGGGGTAGGGCAGAGAGAGAGGGAGAGAGAATCCCAAGCAGGCTCCACACTGTCAGTGTAGAGTCCTGCTAGGGTCTCAAACTCACAAACCATGAGATCATGATTTGAGCCAAAATCAAGAGTCAGATGCTTAACCAAGTGAGCCACCCAGGCATCCCAAGATGGAGCTTGCAATAACCAAAATGGGAAAGACTGCAAATAGAGGTGATATTGAGGGAAAATCAAGAATTTCACTTTGGCCATAGTAAGTCTAAGATGCATATAAAAGCAGAGACATCCAAGTGAAGATGCTGAGTAAGCAGAGGGATAAATGAGTCATACATATATGTTTGTGTATACGTAAAAGTATGATACAGAAATATTTTACACATTGACGAGAACAAGACCCCCGCTCCAAAAAATCCAGTAGAAAAAGGGATGAAAGAAACAATAATTTACAGAAGGAGAAATCTGAATGTTCAAGAAACATATGACCAGATGCTCAAAGTCAGTAGCAAAAAGAAAAATGTGAGTCTCAATATAACAAAGAAATAACGAATTTCACCTATTAGATTGGCAAAATTTTTGAAAGACTGTCAGTAGTAGGTGTTGGCAAAGATGTAGGACAAAGGGAACACGGGTCTATTGCCGATGGCAGTGAAAATTGGAACAAGCACTAGGGTAATAATTTATCAACACACTACAAGTTGAAAATGTGCATGTTCTAATCCAGCAATTCCACTTCTAATTATATTGCCTTTAACCATGGATCTTCAAACCAGAGTACTTGTGTTTTTGTGGAGTAGAGGGAAGCCTTTCGATACATATCAGGGCATGGGAAAATAAATGAGTTTTAGACTTTTAATTTTCATATCTATCTTCTTTCCTAAAAGTGATCTACATAAAAACAATTCCTGCTCCATTCACTCTAAGGCTTATATGATTTGTTCTTTTCTTCTAACCCTTTTACAAACTTCCTTCCCACTCTACAAAGCTCAGAGCATTGACTTACCAGAGCAAACCCCTCCAGAGCCCTGGTTCTTTTGCTACAAAGGTAACACCTTGTACTGGTAACACCCCGGATTTGTACTGGTAACACCCCGGATGGAAGCAGGTCTATCAGCCTTGGGCCCAGTGGAGAGATAATGTACAGCAGAGCCCAGCTAATCCAAGATGGAATTAGGACGAGAGAGAATGAAACTTTGTTGTTTGAAGTCACTGAAATGTGAGGGTTGTTTGTTACTACAGCATAAATTGCCTGTCCTGGCTGATACAGAGGCATGGTTCTTACCATGCTAAATTTTATTACGGGGTATGGGCCAAATATAAAAACCTCAGGGCCACCACACAAAGAAGCAATTTGAGTTATTGGTTTCTTCTTTAATGATTGACTAATGTACTGTAATCCAAAGGTCTTTTTGTGCCTTATGCATATTTGTTTTACGATAGAGAAGTAGAGTGTTAAGAACAGGATATTTTGGCCCATGCTGGAATGTTGTGAACTTACATTGTGGTGTAGGAAGATGGAAGAAATGACATTCATTTAATGTATTCATCCCTTTGGCCACTCTCCTGTCTCCACACAATCTCTGAGGAAGGGCCCATAAGAGTTGTGCAAGGAGAACATTAGTAAGAAATAATGAATGCCAAAAGGGGTCTTCCCACATATTTACATGTAATTAACTCTTAGCAACTAGTCTCAAAATCCTAGGAAGTGCCTTCATCTGAAAAGAAAGGAGTCTTTTAACAGCTGAAGCAGAGCAAGTAAGTGATGCCACTTCATTTACAAGAAACTGGAAAGATATTCAGAACTACCCCATATTTCAAACTATTGCATGGAATTTGGAATGACAGTTGAAGGGCTATCTTTCAGGTTCAATGTATGTTGTTTGATATAAACTCACTGTGCTTCTCACTACCTGTGTAAGTGTTCAAGGCACTTCTCTATGCCTTAGATTCCTTGGCTATAAAATGGGAATAAATTGGGGCACCTGGGGGGCTCAGTAGGTTGAACGACTGACTTTGGCTTAGGTCTTGGTCTCACGGTTCATGGGTTCGAGCCCCACATCAGGCTCGCTGCTGTCAGCATGGAGCCCATTTTGGATCTTCTGTCCCCCTCTCTCTCTGCCCCTTCCCCGCTTGTACCCTCTCTCTAAAAAAAAAATAAATCTTTTAAAAAATGGAGACAAATTATAGGAGCTATCTCACAGGATTGTTATGAGAAAAGAATCAGTTAACGTTTGCAGAGTACTTGGAACAGAATAAATATTATTTGTATTAAACAACCAATAAATTAGTAAAGAAATATTCCATGAGATAGCGAAAGCATTTATCAAATTGTATTATGAATTCTTTATAACACTTACATAATTATGTAATAATAATTATATATGATTATATAAGATGATCTGATGTCACTGTATAAAATATTTCTGGTTCCTATTAAACTGTGATTCAATATATTTACAGAAAATATACCCTTAATATTTTAATAGAAAAGATGATGCCCATTAAAAGTAACAAAATTATTTCTAATTTTTTACATGATTCCTAATTATTTCCAAAAGATAAAAACGAGAGTTCAATAAGCATGCACACGCGCATGCACACACACACACACACACACACACACACTTTCTTACCAAAAGAAATCCTATATCTTTGCTTACTCCTTTTCACATATATCATACTATTTTGGCTACGTATTATGTATTTCAAATTAAATAATAAAAAACAGTACTAATTACGATTTACAAAAAAAATTATTTATATTAGAGCTTTATATATCACATTAATCTCTTCTTCTTTTTCAGTCTATTTTACAACATGCACTTTTATTTTTCATTGGCTTTCATTATAGACCTTGAAATGTAGATTACCATCTATTTGAATTTTAAAAAATGAAGTCATGCTTTTTCTATCAGAAGTTTTAATTTGGTTGATAGCTTTGCAAATTAAGTTTCAGGTTGCCATTCTCAGGGAACTGAATTAGTTAAATCTATAGTTCTAAGATTTTGATGAAATATCTTTAACACATGAGATTATAGCTGTTTATCAAAAATTATATTACCAAAGCTGAATTGAAATTAACAATATATTTATTTTCTCCAAATTTTCTGGTTATATTGGTTTGACAAAATGCATTTAAGTAAAACAGCAACAAGTATAATTTTTCGGTAGGACTGCTAAAGACTTGTTGGTGTATTTCCCAGAATCTGAGAAAGTGAATGACTATAATATCTGTATGACATAACATTTTGTAAGTCGGGTTGTTTCCAAATCTTTGCCTTCAACAAAACTGAAAGCAGATATAATTGAGTTGTCAGCTGACAGGTTATTAACATTTATGATAGATAATTACATTACTTTTTACATATGACTCATCATAAGTTCAAAAACTGACACGGTTTTAGCAAAATACTCCATTCTCATCCATTTTCTTATATGAACAAGATCCTCAGCAGCTTCAGCTACAAAAATAAACAGCAGAAATAGGATTGATGCTGAACTCATAGCTTTCTAGCAATAATAATTATTTTTCCATAGATATATAAACTAATTGAGAAAAACACTCAAATATATTTTAAAGCAAATATGCTTTTGGTAAAATTTTAATCTTTATGCTTAATAACCATTCACCAAAATAGTTATTATGTTGCCTTAACCAATTTTGTACTGCTTATAATGGTGCTAATAGCCCAATTCAGAGTAAAATGTTTTAACGTTCAGAGTCTTTTGTCCACACAGAAAAAATGTCTACATTTGGATGAATATGTTGTTGTAGGTAAATATGATAGGGTGATAGAGAAAATATTTTCAAATATCAAAAAACGCATTAGGATAAAACTCTGTAGAGTGTATTAGAAATCTGAGTTGAAGCTGGAAAGGGAACAATGTAAAATTTCAGACTACTATTTAATAGAACTTCTTACGTTAACTTTATCCTGACGGTGATGGTGCCTATCAACTTGCCTTGACATTTGTATTTTTTGAACAGTTATATTTTCAAATATCAATATTTACAATAAACCAAACATCACATCATTCGCTACTGTTCAAATTTTAAACGAAAACACTTAAATACTATCTTTAAATCATGCAAGAAATTATATAGCTTGTCAAGATTATTTTAGGGGTTACATCAACAAAAGAGTTGCTTTAAAAAAATTCTCACACATGTGCACATGGAGAAATATGAAAGAACATCGTTCTAACATTGTTTGAAATAAGAAAAACTTAGAGAGGAACTAAATATCCATCAACAGGAGAATATGCAAATCAATACTACTGTACAGGAATTAAAGTGGTGAACCAGATGCGTATTAACTAACACGAATGGATGTCAAAACCATAATGTTGATAAGAAAGATATATTATTCATATAGATGTTTAAAAGGGCAAAACATTTAAAACTAGAAAATACAAAATAAAATGTTAAAGCAAATATGGGATTAATAAACATCCAATTCATAACAGAGAAGAATTCTTGAGAGAGAGAGAAGGAAAACTGAGATTGAGGAGGGATACACAAAAACTTCAACTGAATCTGTCCTGTTTGTTTTTTTCTTATTTAATAAACCGGAGGCAGTTACAGCCAAATGCTAGGGTTATTAAAACTTCTTAAAGCTGGGAGGAGGGCACATGGGTTGTCATACACATACTTGTATAGTTGAACGATTTCATGATTAAAAAGAAAACGAAAAGAAAATAGTAGTACAATGTATCCTAAAACAGTGGATATATATTTTTTAATATATATATATATATATATACACACATATATATACACACACACATCCAATGGGTCATAAGAAAAAAGAAAATCCAAAGAAAACACAGTAAATTTTTTAAAACACCAAATAAGATTGTGGAAGTAAGTTTAAATATATCAATAATCATGGTATTCATAAAGAGAATAAATTCACTATTGAAAGAGATCCTCAGATTTTTTAAAAAAATTTTAACGTTTTATTTTCTGAGACAGAGAGAGACAAAGTGCGAGCAGGGGAGGGGCAGAAAAAGGGAGACACAGAATCCAAAGCAGGCTCTAGGCTCTGAGCTGTCAGAACAGAGCCCAACATGGGGCTTGAACCCACAAATGCAAGATCGTCACCTGAGCCAAAGCTGGTTGCTCAACTGACTGAGCCACCCAGGCAACCCAGGCTTTTTTTTAAAAGCCACCCACGTAAGGCTTACAAGAGAAACAACTTAGACCAAAGGATACAAAAACATCAATAACGATAAAAGGATTTAAGAAATATCCCTCAAGTTATTTACCAAGGTATGCTATTGTGGCAATACTAATGATATATAAAACAGAATTTAAGACAAAAGGCAATAATGAGGACAAAGAGAGACATTACATAATTTAAAAGACCATTTCACTAAGACTCAAAAGCCATGAATTTATGTGCACTTAACAATGTATATACAAAAAGCAAAAAACCTGACGGCAGTATGAGATGTTGACAAACCAGAATCATAGAGGAAGATTTTTATCTTATTTGCATCATAATATAATAAAGCAAGTAACTCCTCACCCTCCAAATCCTTAAGATATAGAAAATTTGGACAACCGAATTAGTATTTAGACTTCACCCTTATGTATAAGAACTCTGCAAAAACCAAAACCAAACCAAACCAAACCAAAGTATATTTTGTTTCTATGTGCACATAGAATAATGACAAAACGCTAGCATGGCTAGCTTTCAAAAGAAGCTTCAACAAATTCCAAGTCACCATCACCCAGATCACATTCATTTCGAACAATAAAATAAAATTAGAAAACAATAAAATAAAGTTTTTTTGTTTTTTTTTTAATTTTTTAACGTTTATTTATTTTTGGAATACACAGAGACAGATCGTGAGCAGGGGAAGAGCAGAGAGAGAGGGAGATACAGAATCCAAAGCAGGCTCCAGGCTCTGATGAGCCATCAGCACAGAGGACGACGTGGGGCTTGAACTCACAGACATCAGATCATGACCTGAGCTGAAGTCGGACACTTAACCAACTGAGCCACCCAGGCGCCCCTAAAGTTTTTTTAAGTATTAACATATCTTTGAAACTTTTTTTTTAAATGTACTCTTAAAATAAGGAGAAGGGACTCTCAGGTCCTATCAATCCAGTTTCTAAAATAACTGGAGTTAAATTTGAGTTTAAGCTCCACTTCAAACAATGGCAGTAACATGGAGGATCCACTAGATGTCAGTGTTACTTTATATTTTTTTCTCAGTTGACCGCATGATGGAGTCCAATTACACAGACCACCCAGTCCAAAGAATTAGATTTCAGACCTGGTCCTAAACCCTTTTAGATTTCACTCAAATATCTATAAATAATATTTATGGTAAATAATTTTAATGTGCTATACAAATGTAAATTTTTTATCACACAATATTTTCCTAAATCATTTTCTGTGTATTTCCCATATTTTTTAGCTTGCTAAAACAGTTTTGTATAATTTTATAGGCCTTTAAAGAGACAAAGGCACGACAAATAGTATTTCCTATTGCTTTGGCAACAAAAATCCCTCTAAATTTTTTAATTCATAGATGTGCATAAAGTGAGTTCTCTCAGAAACCACCTCTAACAAAAGTAATACTAATATTAAGAGAGATCTTGAAAAATCATCTATTCTAACTGCCTGCCTCTTAAAAACTGATAAACGGGAGGGTATTCTATTTTTAAGGACTGCTAGGAAGGAAATCATCGGTCAGGAAGTTCTTCCTGTCTAATGTAAATCCCTCCTGATGAAGTGTAATCCCATTTCCTCTAGTGTGAACCTTTCTGGTGAGGTTGATGGAATAAACTGCCCATCATCCTCATGTCAAGAATAACCCTTTACATTCTAGAATACTGTGTAAGTCCTTCCACCCCTTAACTATGGGGGATACGTCCCAAAACCTCCGGCGAATGCCCGAAACTACAGATACCACTGAATCCTACATGTTTTTTTCTGTACACAAATTCCTATGTTAAAGTCTAATTTCTAAACTAGGCACAGTAAGAGACTAACAGTTACAGCAATAGAACAATTATAACAATATACTATAATAAAAGTTATGTGAATGTGCTCTCAAACTATCTTATTGCACTGTACTCACCCTCCTTCTCGTGATGACATGAGACGATAAAATGTCTGCGGAGATGAGATGAAGTGAGGAGAATGACGTAAGCATTGCGACAGAGCGCCTCAGAACTCCGATCATCTACTTCCGGATCATGGTTGGCCGTGGGAAACTGAAACCGCAGAAATCGGATCAGCGGATAAGCGGGGAATACTAAATATCTGGCTCTCTTGAACTATAGAATGGATTTCAACAAGACGAGCAGCAAACCAGCAACCGTCAGGTAAAGTAATAACACCCCAAAAGTTATCGTGGCCACAGAGACTCTCTAACAGAAGCCCTTAATGTAAAGAGTCCTTGAAGTAAAGAGGTGTGTTATTTCCACTCTACTCCACTTGCACCTGGGTTACGTTAGCGGGTTGGATTAAATATAATCATGATTGAGGGCCTACTATAAGCACAGTGTTTTAATTAATCTTTATAATTCTTTTTTATTTTAATGTTTATTTTAGAGAGAGACAGAGCGCTAGCGGGGGAGGATCAGAGAGAGAGGGAGTCCACGAATGGGAAGCAGGCTCCAGGCTCTGAGCTGTCAGCACAGAAACTGATGCAGGGCTGGAACTCACTAACCAAGAGATCATGACCTGAGCTGAAGTCGGAAGCCTAACCAACTGAGCCACCTGGGCACCCCTAATTCTTACAATTCTTAGAACTGGCCCAGGAAGGTAGGAGGAATTATTATCGCCATTACTGTTATGATTGTAATCATTTCCAAATGAGTAAACTGAGGTTTAGAAAGCTTAACTACTTTGCCTACAGGCACACAGCTGGCTCCAAGGCTGTGCCTGCACAGTGCACCCCTGTTCTTCAAGTTATTCCAGCTTCACTGTGATGGGCTCTAAAAAAGGAAACATAAAAATGGGAAGTGGGGGGTGGGTTTCCTTATCTAAGTCAGTGCTCCTCCCTTAACCTTAACATGGGTAACTGAAAGTTAACACTGTGTGTTAACATATGGTGATCAGCTGTTCTGTTTCTACACTCAGACAGAGGTACTCAGGTAGAAGAAGGTAATATCTCCTTGTCAAGATCATTACAAATGAAAATGGTTCCCAAGGGAAGTTGTGTTATCTACTATTCTGTCTTTAAAAATAAGAACTATTCGCAATTGTTTCGGGTTGAAGCTGGCCCTACCTGAAGTCATTCTTCCAAGTCCTGATCAATTATGAACACTGACAATTAGGTGGTCCTTTAGCTCTGCAGTACAGATAACTGTTGTTGCCTTCCCTCCCTCCCTCCTTCCCTCCTTCCTTCCTTCCTTCCTTCCTTCCCTCCCTCCCTCCCTCCCTCCTTCCTTCCTTCCTTCCTTCCTTCCTTCCTTCCTTCCTTCCTTCCTTCCTTTTCCTTTTCCTCCTCTCTTTTTGAAACAACCAGAGGTGAGGTGGGGCCAGAGAGAAGGGGTATAGGTAAATGAATAAAGGTAGTCAAAAGGCATAAACTTCCAGCTATAAGATAAATTAAGCTCTTGGATGTAATGTACAGTGTGGTAACTATGAATTGCTAAAAGGATAGCCCGTAAAAGTTCTCATCACAAAGAAAAAAATGTTTGTAACCATGTGAGCTGATGGATGTTAACTAAGCTTACACATACATATATCAAATCGTTATGCATCTTAAACTCATACAATGTTATATGTCAATTTCATCTCAAGAAAATAAGGGAAAAATGTTAATTACAAAACAACCATACATTCACTGAGAAGAAAAATTAAACTATAATAGGCATATAGAAAGTAAAAAAAAAAAAAAAAAGATCAGAGGCACCTGGGTGGCTCAGGTGGTTAAGCACCGACTTTGGCTCAGGTCATGATCTCACTGTTGGTTCGTGGGTTGAAGCATGGGCTCTGTGCTGACAGCTCGGAGTCTGGAACCTGCTTTGGATTCTTTGTCTCCCTCTCTCTCTCTGCCCCTCCCCTGCTCATGTTGTCTCTCTCTGTCTCTAAAAAAAAAAAAAAAAAAAGTTAAAAAAAATTTTTTCAGAAATTAAAAAAATATATTAAAGTTCTCACTTACCATCTTTCCCCAGGTGGTAACTACTGGTAATAGTTTGATGTGTATCCTTTAGGGCATTCTCAATTCATTTACAAAGAAAAAGGAAGGAAAGAAGCAAAGAGAGAAATAAGGGAGTTATTTTTATAGAAATGAGATAATATCGGAGCACCTGGGTGGCTCAGGAGGTCAAGCATCTATCTGACTCTTGATTTCAGCTAAGGTCATGTTCTCACGGTTTGTGAGATAGAGCCAGGTGTCAGACTCTGTGCTGGCAGCGTGGAGCCTCCTTGGGATTCTCTCTCTTTCTGTCTCTACTGCTCCCCTGCTTGCACACTTGCACGTGCCCGCTGTCTCTCTCAAAATAAATAAAATTTTTAAAAAAGAAATGAGAGAATATTATTCATGTTTTCAGTAGCCCAGTTCTTTCACATAAAAGTACCTTATACATATCTAATATTTGTGCTTTCTTTTAACAGCTCCATGGTATTTGTTAACCTAGATTAAACCAAAATTTGTTAACCATGGCCCTATTGATCAACATTTAAATGGTTTCCAATTTGTTCTTATTCCAAGCCATGCTACAGTGAGATCATTGTCCACATATCTGTTGGCACTTTATATGAATATTTTTAGGGACATGTTTCTACAAGGGGGATTGCTGGGTCAAAATTTCAGTTTTGATGGGTCCTATCAAAGTGTCCTTCTAAGTCTCTAAGAAGTTACATGTCTACCAGTTATTAGTTTAGGGTTTTTTTTTTTCTTTTTAATTCTTTATGTGTATTAGAAACAATTCTTACTTCCACCAAACAAGCAAATAGAGGTAATGAATAGGGGTTCCTGAATGACTCGGTCAGTTAAGCATCCGATTCTTAATTTCAGCTCAGGTTATGATCTCATGGTTTGTGAGTTCGAGGCCCACATCAGGCTTCGTGCTGAGGGCATTGGAGCCTGCTTGGAACTCACTGTCTCCCTCTCTCTTTGCACCTCCCCACTTGCGTGGGCTTTCTCGCTCTCTCTCTCTCTCTCTCAAAAATAAATAAACATTTGAAAAACAAAGAAGTAATGAATAGATAATATACAAAGGCTTAAAGATTATCATTTAATGATACTTTTAGATCCTTCTTTCAATTTTTTATGAAATTGTGATTTTTATCTCATAGAGAAAAAGTGGCAAGCATGAAGTTGGGGGTTTTTTCTTGGCTTTTTTTTTTTAAGATTTTTTTTTTTCAGAGTAATTTCAGGTTCATAGCAAAATCACAGGGAAAGTACATAGATTTCCCGTATACTCCCTGCCCCATAGACTCCCCCATTATCAATAGCCCTGACCAGTTTGTTACAACTGATAAACCTACACTCACATATTATATTACCCAAGGTCCATTGTTTACATTAGGGTTCACTCTTGGTGTTGTATATTCTATGGGTTTAGAACATCCATCACTATAAAGTCCCCCCACGTCCCCAATCCCTGGTAACCAGTAAACTTTTTATTAACTGCAGAGTTTCGTCTTTCCCAGAATATCATATAGTTAGAATCATACACTGTGTAGCCAATTTCAGACTGCTTCTTTCACTTAGAAATATGCATTCAAGGTTCTTTCATGTCTTTTCATGGCTTGAGAGCACATTTAGTTTTAGTGCTAATTAATATTCTAGTTTCTGGATGTACTATAGTTTATTTATCCATTCACCTACTGAAAGACACCATGGATGCTTCTAGATTTGGGCACTTATGAATAAAGCTGCTGTAAACACCTTTCTACAGTTTTTTGTGTGAGCATACGTTTTCAGTTCCTCTGGGTAAATACTGAGGAGTGCCACGGCAGGATCATATATGAAAAGTATGTTTAGCTTTGTAAGAAATCACCAACTATCTCTCATAGCGACTGTGCCATTTTTCATTCCCACCAACTATCCATGAGAGTTCCTGTTGTTCCACCTCCTCCTGTTGTCCCTGTTGTGGATTTTAGCCATTCTAATAGGTATGTGTGATATCTCATTGTTGTTTTAATTTGTAGTTCTCTAATGACGTATGTGATATGGAACATCTTTTCAGGTGCCTATTTGCCATCTGTATGTCTTCTTCTTCCGTGAGGTGTCTGATAAGGTCTTTCTTACCCCATCTTTTAATCGGATTTTTTTTTTTTATTTCTGAGTTTTAAGGATTCTTTATATATTTTGGATACAGTTCTTTATCAGATGTGTCTTTTGCAAGTATTTTCTCCCAGTCTCTGGCTTGTCTTCTTATTCTCTTGACATTATTTTTCCCAGAGCAAAAGTTTTTAATTTTAATGAAGTTCAGCTTATCCGTTATTTCTTTCACAGATCATGCTTTTGGTGTTATGTCGAAAAATTCATCACCATACCCAAGGTCATCCAGGTTTTCTATGTTATCTTTGGTTTTATCATTTTACATTTTACATTTAGGTTTTGATCCATTTCGAGTTAATTGTTGTGAAGAGTGTAAGATCTTCCTAGATTCAGTTTTGGGGGTTTTTTTACATGTGGATATTCAGTTGTTGCGATACCGTTGGTTGAAGAGACTATCTTTTCTCCATTGTATTGCCTTTGCTCCTGTGTGAAAGATCAGTTGACTCTGTTTATGTGGTTCTACATCTGGCCTTTCTATTCTGTTCTACTGTTCTATTATTCACTAACAGCACACTGTCTTGACTACTATAATTTTTATACTAAGTTTTAAACCCAGGTAGTGTCCGTTCTCCAGTTTGTTATATTGTCTATTCTGGGTTTTATGCATCTCCATAAAAACTTTGTAATCAGTTTGTCAGTGTCCACAAAATAACTTCCTGGAACCTTAAATGGGATTGCACTGAATCTCTGGATCAAGTTTGGGAAAAACAGATACCTTTACAATGTTGTTGGTTTTTTAAAAAAAATCATTTGAAGTAAAATTCATGTACAGTGAAGCTCACATATCTAAAGTATACAATTTGATGAGTTTTGATAAACATAATAGAGAATATTTGTATCACCTCAGAAAATTCTATTTCACCCACTTCCAGTAAATCCCAACCTCTATAATATTCTCCTACACATCTTTTTGTGGACATATTTTCAATTCCTTTGAAAGAGTACCTAGGAATAGAATTCCTGAGTGATAGGGTAATTGTATATTTAACTTCATAAGACATTACAATATAGATGGTACCATTTTATATTCCCACTAACACAGTGTGATAGTTTTAGGTATTCTACAGTCTTACCAAGATTTAGTATGAAATGATATATTACTATGGTTTTAGTTTGCAAATCTCTGACAGTGAATGATGTTTGAGCATTTATTCTTGTACATATCTTTCTTTTGCGAAGTAGTTGTTTTGTCCATTTTAAAATTCTCGTTTGATTTTTACTTGTTGATATGAAGTTCTTTACGTTTTCCCTATATAACTCTTTTCTCAAATATGTGCATTACATTTTCTCACAGTCTGCGGGTGAGAAATGGGTCTTTTAGGTATACAAACATTTTAAAATTTTGACAGTCCAATTTATAAATTTCTCTTTTATGTTTAATGTTTTTGTCTCATAGTAAGAGATCTTTGCCAACCCATGGTCTCAAGGATATTATATTCTCCTATGCTTTCTTCTAGAAACTTACTAGTTTTAGATTCTAGATCTAAAAACATCTCAATTAATTTCTGTGTGTGGTGTGAGGTGGGAGCTGAGGTTCATATCTTTCAATAGGTCTATCCATTTGTTCTAATACTATCCATTAGCATAAAGTCATAATACTCTCTTATTTTTATTATCATTTTAATGTTTATAGGATCCATAGTATTATTCTCTATTTCATTCCTGATATTGGTAATTTGTGCTTCTCTTTTTTTCTTGATCAGCTTTGCTAGGAGTTTGTTAATTTTATTTAATCTTTTCAAAGAAACTTATTGTGGCTTTTGTTAATTTTCTCTAGGATTTTCCATCTTACTGATTTCTGCTCTTTTTAAAACAATTTTTTACATACCGAAATTATATATATGGCTTAATTTCTTCTTTTAGAACTATCAAAAGTGAAATCTTACATCATTGGTTTTATATCTTTCTTTTATTAAAATGTCATTTAAAGTTTATTCCCTCTAAACATTGGTTTAACTGCATTCCACAAATTTTGATATATGTTCACGATCATTTACTTTGAAATGGTTTCTGGGGTGCCTGGGTGGCTCAGTCGGTTAAGCATTTGCCTTCCAATCAGATCATTACCTCGCAGTTAGTAGGTTTGAGCCCCATATCAGGCTCTCTGCTGTCAGCGTGGCCCCGGCTTTGGATCCTCTGTCCCCTTCTCTCTCTGCCCTTCCCCACTCATGCTTTCTGTCTCTCTCAAAAAATAAGTAAACATTAAAAATTTTGTAAGTGGTTTCTAATTTCCATTTTTTATTTTTCCTTTAAACCACAGTTCCTTTTGCAGTCTTCAAGGTTCTTACTGTTGTTAAATTCTACTTTAACTCCTCTGTGTAAGAAAATAATTTTGTAAAACTTCAATCCTTTGAAATTTGAGAGTTAATTTATGGCCCAGCATACAGTCTTTCTTGATAAATATTCTGTGTGTGTGTGCTTGAAAAGAACACGTGTTCTGAAGTTTGGGGATTTAGCATTTTATAAATGTCCATTAGATCAGACTGGTTGATGATGTTCAGATCTGCTCGAGTCTTGATTTTTCATGTAGTTTTTCTATCAGTTACTGAAACCATGATGTTCCAGTCTCTACCTATGGTTGTGGATTTGTTTATTTCTTTCCTTGGTCTGTCAGTTTTTGCTTCATGTATTTTGAAGCTGTTCTTAACTGCATAAACATTTATGAGTATTATAAATGTTAAATTATAAATGTTAAACATAATACTCATAAAATAGAACATTTTATCATTATGGAATGCCTTTATGTTCTAGCCATTCCCTTTGCTCAAAGCCCACATTTGTCTTGGGTTAATAGAGCCGTACCATATTTCTTTTGCTTACGGTTTGCATGCATATCTCCCCACTTTTATTTTCAATCTACTATAGCTATAAGTCTATAGCTCTTATAGACTGCATATGGTTGAATCTTGCTATTTTATGCTATTTGGAATAATTTTAATTGGTGTTTAGTTTATTTATATTTAATATTGATATAGTTGAATTTAGGTTTCCCATTTTTCTCTTCGTTTTCTATTTGTCATATCTTTTTTCCTTTGTTTTTTCTTCCTTATGCTATTTGGAGTAATCACATATTTAGAATATTCACTTTAATTTCTCTGTGGGTTTAAACTCTACCTTTTTGAAGTTTTTAAGATATTGTTCTGGTATTATACAATCCATTCTTAACTTACTGTGGCCTACTTAGTAGAACAAATATTTTACTCCCATATGTAAAATATAAAAATCTAGCAACAGTAAAGTCCCATTAATGCCCAGTCACATATATATGCCTGTATTATAAATACCAAAACACAATGTTATGAACTTTAAACAGTGAGCTCTTTTTTTTTAATTGGAAGAAAAAATATTTTACACATATCCACTTTTGTGTAACAATTTCTGATGCTTTTTATTGCTTCTGTTGGTCTGAGCTTGTACCGCTATCATTTCCATTTAGCCTGAAAATTTTTCTTTAACATATCTTTAGGAAGTCAGACTTTACCTTCATTTCTGAAGGGTATTTTTGCTGGATGTAGAATTCTAAATACACTGAATTTATCTTTTAGCACTTTAAAGATGTTCAATTGTTTCTGTTGAAAAGTCAGTAATAATCTATATCACTGCCCCTTTATGTGATGTCTTTTTCCTTTGACAACTTTTCATCTGGTTTTCAGAAACTTGGCTTAATTGTGCCTAGACATGGCTTGTTTTTGTGGGGCTTTTTGTTTTGTTTTGTTTTTTGGGTTCGTTTGTTTTTGTACTTCCCTTACATGGGTTTGCTGATTGGGAGATTTTCATCTATTTCTTAATTTTTTTTCTCTTTCATTTCTCCTCTTCTTCTGGGAACCCAATTAAGTGATTTTTAAATTGACATTTTCTCACAGGACCCTGAAGTTCATTTCACACATTTGTAAAACATTTTTTCTGTCTATTCAGATTGGATAGTCTCTACTGATGTTGTCAAATATCATGACTCTTTCTACTACTCTTAAGCCTATCTGTTGAATTTTGTTTTAAATATTATACTTTTCATTTCTATAATTTCCATATCTTTGCTCTAATTCCCCATGTCTGCTCATTATGATTATCTTATCCTTCAAGTCCTTTTACAATATATACTAGATGCATTAAAGTTTTTCTAACATCTGGGTCATCTTGTGTCATTTACTATTCAGTCACGTTTTCTGTTTCTTCATATGTCTAGTAATTGTTTAATGTATACTAGACATTGTAGAGGGTTCCTTATAGACTCTGGTTTCTGTTATTTTCCTCTGAATAGTATTGAATTTTGTTCTAGTTGATAGTTACATTATTGGCTGATCACCCTGCACCCTGAACTTGTAGAGACTAGGTTTGATGCTTTGATAGGGGTCTGTTTCAGTTTAGTCATTAGTCCTAGGGCAAATCTCTTAAATATTATATCTAGTCTTTATATCTAAAGCATGACTTTTCTAAAGTTTAAGTAAGAATCTTGAGAAATCAGCAAGCTCCTCAAACTTGGCAGGACTCCGATTCTAAAGTCTGTCTCCATGCAGTGGGCAGGAGCTAGAATCTCTGTTCTATTCTTTCAGTCTCCCAGCTGTGGTTTTCCACAGGGCAACTTGGAATCTCCCCTGCACACGTGTAGTTCAAGGGTCAGCCAAGAGGATGATATAAGTAGATTTGAGGCCTATTTCCTGTGTAGTCCCTCTTTCTGCGATTTTTACCCCTCAAATTCCAGTCACTATGTTAGTTCCCAAACTCCATCCTCTGAACCCTCAGGCCATAAGACTATGACTTTCTGCCTGAGGCAGAGTTGTCTTATCCCAGGTGGACTCTAGAGCATCCTTGGGAAAACCCATAAACATTTTGATCTTATCCAGTATGGTTCCTTATTTCAAGCATCAAATTTCCTCTGGTTTCTGCCTGCTTTGGTCTCTGTCCAATACATTTAAATAGCTGTCCTTTAATATTTTATCTAGAGCTTATAATTGCTATCTATAGGAAGGATAGTCTGATACTTGGTACTCCATTATGGCCAGAACCAGAACATATAACTATAACTTTTGCATCTGATTTCACCCAAGTAAGAGCTGCCTTTTTTTTTTTTTTAATTATTTTTAAGAGAGAGAGACAGAGTACTAGCACGGTAGCAGGGGCGGGGCAGAGAGAGAGGGACACACAGAATCCAAAGCAGGCTCCAGGCTCTGAGCTGTCAGCGCAGAGCCCGACATGGAGCTTGAACTCGTGAACCACAAGATCATGACCTGAGCCGAAGTTGGACGCATAATCGACTGAGCCACCCAGGCGCCCCAAGAGCTGCCTTCTTTACTTGCAGCAAAGATTGTAGCAGTTTGAAATTTGAGATAAGCCTTTTATTTTTCAATCAGTGGTTTTCACTTCTAGTTCATCATTGCTTTACCAAAAGATAGATGCTCCAAATAGAGAAACAAATGGTTGCCTTTCTTGAGACAATCTCAAAAGAAATATCAAGTCTGCTTTTGTTTAATTTAGTATTTGTAATAGGAAGCAGCTTAGGACCATCACCTTCTAAAACTCTTCAGCTGAAAGATGCAAGTTGACTGTCCATGTGGCCTGTTTTACAAATAATCCCTTGAAAACATCTCTGTGACTGATCATTCACATAAGTAAGGGAAACCTTTGTTTTAATTTGTTTTACTGGGTATACTAGACAAATCAAAGGAAGCAGAGCCAGATAAAAGAATGTAGTAAGCTGGGAAATATTGGGTGTTTATTTTGTAGGACGTGGTTTCGAGATTCCTGGTTGGAATGGCCCATACCATAAGAGTTCCGGGTGGGTGCCATGCCACACAGGAAACAATTGTACTCTGCCCCTGGGAGTAAGCCAGAGAGCTAACAAATTCAGTGTGCATTGAAATGCTTCATCAACAGGCCTTCTGCAGGGTCTGCCCTCTCTGCTGGGTCACTGACCTTTATAAGTGCACAGTCATGGCCACCGCCTGACAGGCATGAAAAGAAGACAGACAATGGACGAGAAGGAGACATGCACAGAGGGGGAAAATGCACTTATTCAAGGGATTTACTGGTCAAGGATGTCATGTCCTATGTCCAACTCCAGAATGCAAGTGACAGTGTTTAAACCATGTGTACCAGGCCAAAGAAATATAAGAAATGATTTTTATTAGCATAAAAATATCTCTGAGAATCATAATCAGTTTTTTAGTAGCATAAGAAAAGGTAGAAAGTTGTTCTTTGCTGTACAATTTTTTTACCAACTTCTAAGAGCTGTAGATCATTAAAATTGATTAGAGTGTCATACAGCCTGATTTCAAAGGCATTCCAGACTCCAAAGACAGCATCATACGGTAGCTTGCAAGTGGGGGAAAAAATGAATTTGGGTCCTGAGTTTGTCACAAAGTAGTGTAGCCTTTGGTCCCTTGCTGCAAACCCTCATTCTTCATCTCTGTATTAAATGGGTGCTCTTATAGTAAAATGATCCAATTTCCCTAAAATTGTAGGACATCAGTTCGTTACTGTCCTGTTGCATTCTCAGATAATTTGTACAGCTTCTTGTTCAGGAAGTTTAAAAATCATATTAACACAGTGGGTTTCAAAACAGGCTTCTGGAGCCCTAAATTTTTCCTCATTCAATAAGAGGCCCTAGTGTTATTTTACATATTAGAATTCCACGTAGGCCTGTATTTATCTTTAATTTATTTTTTTAATGTTTATTTCTTTTGAGAGAGAGAGCAAGAGTGCTCAAACAGGGGAGGAGTAGAGAGAGAGAGGGAGAGAAAGAATCCCAAGCAGGTTTTGTGCTGTCAGCGCAGAGCCTGATGTGGGGCTCAAACTCATGTACCATGAGATCATGTCCTGAGCTGAAATCGAGTCAGATGCTTAACCAACTGAGTCATCCCGGAGCCCTTAAATTTTTCCTCATTCAATAAGATGTCCTAGTGTTATTTTACATATTAGAATTCCATGTAGGCCTATATTTATTTTTATTTTATTTTTTAAGAGAATCCACAACTAGGGGAAAAAGCATTTGAAAACCCATTCTCAAGGGTGTTCTTTACTTCCAAAGGCCTATAATTCCTGTAGTGAAAAAGGAATGCATATATGTATATATATATATGTATGCATATATATATATATATATCTTTTATTGATTAACATTTTTCAGAGGCTTCTATCAGTGCTAATAAATTACATAGCTCTACTATTCTTGGGCACAATACTATTCTGATAGAAAAATGATGTCCTGTAGATGCATACGGGGAGAGACATGTGTTCCGAGGACCCTAGTCTGGAACAGGAGCCCTGTCCTAGATTGCCTTTACACCTGTCCCCACTACAGAGACAGGTCCCTTAGAGTGGTGTTGTCACCTGGTTCTGTCCACATGTCATGGTCTCTGAGTCCATGTAACTACCCTCATCTGGTTACGTTAGCCTAGGAGCATCTCGAAAATGGCATCTTGCCTGGGATTCCGCCCCAAAGTGCCTAACAACCCATCTTGCTTCTTGGAGAACTTCTCTCAATGATCAATTATTCAGGGCAAGTGATCTAATTTTGACATTAACTGATCCCAGACATAATTATGCACATATGTCTGCAGAAAGAACAAGCATACGATGCATTTTAAAGCCAAATACAAGTGATTTCTGTTATTGATCATCAAGGAGTAATCGTTCTTACTACCCCCTTCCACAAATATAAGGTAACTAAAGAGGTTAAAGTATGTGAAGAGTCTGCAAGTGGGTTCCCAAATCTAAAACACATAGCTGGTATTTGCAGTAGCTTTGACTCGAGAACCTATTCCCATATGAGACAGTAATTTTTATTTCCAATGTGAAAAAGTAAAGAAATTTAGTTCTGGAAAGGATGACATCAAAGCTCATTTTAAGTCTCTGCTAAAGAGACTGAGCTCTCTGACAAAACAGAAGTGTCTGATTAAGGATTATGGTGAAAGCCTTTTCATCCTCTGAAAGAATATGGTGATAACTTCCTTGTTAGTCCCTAAACCTGTGTGGTTGAAATAGCCATTCCCAGGGCTCCGTGAGAAATACTGGAAGAGCAATCATTGTGTTTAATATATTTATTCCCCAAATACAAGGATGCTGGATACAAGCTCCACCATATAGGAGCTTTTATTCTGTTGCATGAAGACTCCTGTAAAATTCACGTAGCAACAAATATCATAGCCATATACTGGACACTTGGCACAATTAGGTTTTTTAGATACATTTTTAATTTGTTCTTGATTTCTCTATTCCTTTTTTGATTTCACTATTCCTAAAGTTTTTCTTGCTAGGACAGAGGGGGACCACATTTAAATGTAATGGAGAGCACTGTTAGAATTCTGAGGGAAGTGAGTATGCTGACCCCACCCACGTCATGAGGAGAAGCTTCCTCTGCGAGGTGGGATTTAAGTCATATTAATTTGTCCCAGACCACACCAAAATTAAGCTGTTCACATTGAAAACATTCCATGAATTCAGTTGCGAGGAGGAATTTGTTCAGCCATGTTATGGATTCATATTTCTCTCCTCTCCCAAGAAGGTCTGGGTGTCCTTATAAGGGAGAACGCCTCTGTTTCCCACAGTGTGGAGAGCTAAATAAATACTCTCTCACAGTCAATGCAGAGGTAACTTTTTTTTTAATGGATTAAAAAAAAAAAAAAAAGCAGTTCTGAGAGCCCATCACTGTTCAGCATCCCCATTCAGAGAGGGGGCTTTTGTCTCTCTCTCAGTGGGAGCTGCCATTTTAATGGGGCCTCCAGCGGGGCCTAGTTTGATGATGTGAAGTAGGCTTGGAAGAATCGAGGACTTTTTTTTTAATTTAGATTTTGGTTAATTTAACTATACTAGCTTTCAAATGAACTGAAATTTTAAAAGTAAATACATGGTAAGTGTCCCTCAAAAGCTGCGGCCAGATAATTTCAACCATTTCTCATTTCTGAGCTCTCGCATGTGAAAACCAATCCCTTGAAGTTCTAACAGGCATTAGGGCACCCCCCCCTCCCATCTATTTGCAAAAGTGAAAATCAAGAGAGTTCATTCTTAAAAGAAGGCCTACAGTAAACACACATACTTGGACGCAAACATGCACTAAGTGCTAGATGAAAGCATCTTCCAAAAATTGCTTTTAGCTGATTGGTGATGCCAAGCCAGAATTGGGATGACTTTGTGGTAATTCTGGGGTTTCCCTGTGGCCTGAGTCAAGAGCACAAAGGTACACGGAGTACTCCCCGGCTCCATAGCCTCAGGAGTGCCAAAGTTACTCCCGTTCCCCACGTGGGGGATTCCAACCTCCCACAACACACTTTCTAGATAAAACTATTGTTCTCAGTAACAAGTGGGGTCTATAGAGCCAAACTGGTCCACGGGCTGCTTTCTGCAGGCCTTGGCATCGGACCTGCCCTCCCCTGGCTCACCCCAAGGCTTCAAGGCCACACACTGGCTGCTCCTGGCAGCTGTGCACCCAGATGGCAACCGCTGGAATGTGTTTTATGTTCCTGAGTTTCTGCCAGGCTGGCCTCCGGGGAAGGCACTTCCCTGGCCTTGCTGGCTCCAGTGCTGGGCTACGGCAGCAGGGGGACTGATGTGAAATCAGTTTACAGATGAGTCTTTCACCCTTATAGGAACTGTCTGCCTGCACAGATTCTGGGCAGGGTGCACACACTGAGTTCCTCTACAGGGCTATAGGACCACAGCTCTCTTTGGCCTAGATTTCTCTAGTAACTGGCTGACTGCATGGGCCTGCTATACCATCCCAGTACCTGGAGTGTGTGTGTGTGTGTGTGTGTGTGTGTGTGTGTGTGTGTGTGTTCACACCTGCACGCACGCATGGGTATGTGAGCTCATGTTATACATAAGGGGGCTCATTCTTTGCAGAGATGAATGATTGGATGAATGAATGAATTTTTTAAAAATATGGTTGACACATAACGTTACATCAGTTTCAGGTATACAACACGGTGATTCAACAACCCTATATGCTATGTTGTGCTCATCACAAATGTGGTCACCATCTATCACCATGCAACACTACTACAGTATCATCAACTATATTCCCTATGCTGTGCCTTTTATTCCTGTGAATGAATGAATTTTTAAAAAGAAGATGGAAGAACTGATGCATATATGAAAAAGGCAAATATCTAAGAAAGTGCAGTAGGTCCATATAACATATCTATCCATGATTCCTTTATTGAGGAATTTACATAAGATATCTTACGGTCAAGCAACCAGCAAACAAGAAGGCACTTCTGGATTAAGTTGAAAGGGGGAGAGGAAAAAAAGAAAGAAAAATTATCTCTGTGATATCATTTGAAATTCAGCTTTGCATTTTTCTCAGTAATTGTGTTCCCAGTAAGTGGGGGATGAGACTGGGAGTGGAAAAACCCATCAGTCTTAGTTCTGCGCCTCTCAGAAATGACTGCGAAGTCCTGCAGGCAGCCTATAATTTGTGTTTGTTTCACACATGAAATTCTAATTCATCATATGTAATAAACTTTGGTATCGTGTCGTTCAATGGCAAGTTGGTCCAAAGCTTCTCCTGCTTGCCACTGTAGCCCTTTCGAATATAAAAGTCTGAGACCTTCCACCACCAAGAGCTTGGATGATGATAAAAAATCATTTTACCTCTTTTGCCTTTTCTGTGCTTCAAATAGAAAATGACAATGGTAGATTCACGACCCTAGAAAACATTTGAGCCTGAGATGAAAAGTCAGGCGCTGCAGACCCAGTTTTACACACAATTCATTTTTGGAGAAGGCACATAAAAGTTGACCTCCACTTATAACATACAATCTTGACAGCAGATACGTGCTAACTTAAAAAAAATTAATTATAAATATATTACCTTCTTGTAAAATATGAATACAATCCAGAAATGTTTAAAATAAAAAAATATACATTACCTTCATTCCTTCTCCCCAGAAATTGTCACTTACAATGCTATGAGTATCCTTCCAGTCTTTCCATACATACTTGTATATAATGTACATGTATCTGTAGTGTGTACGTGTGTTACATACACATGTAAAAGGACATAGATATTCAATATACCTACACAGAGATGATCTATTCTCCTTAAAGAGATCTTGTTAAACATATTATTCTGTTGCTTTCTTCTTTTCACTCAAAAATGTATATTAGGGACAACTTTTCATGCCAGTATATACATTTTTAAGTGGGTCTATAATATTCCAGAATATCAATGAATTGTGATTTACTTAGTCCTTCTTAAACTTATGGTTATTTCAGTTATCCCAGTTTTTTCAGTAATACGAAAATGCTGTAGTAACTGTCCTTGCATATATATCATCAATTTGAAGCATGCCATATTTGGATGGCATTAGTTTCTGCACTGGAAAGAAATGGAAAATAACAGGTTATTATTCGCACATTCTTGAAACCAAGCGTCACATTTTTCTAGGAATCATCCAGAATCTTACAGTGCTTAGAAGTTTTAGTTTGGGTATGGGTATGAATACAAAGTTTTAAGTTTCAGTGAGTCTCCTGCTATAAGAAGTATATGAACTTTAATGCCCACTCTTTTCCCAGTGAGGAGTCCCGATACCCACTAGAGCAGCATTCCCAGTATAAACATTTATAGGGCCTCCAGGAGCCTACAACATGCAGGTAACCAGGTCCTGAGCATGGTCTTTCTCTCATTCATTTGGGAATTTCTCAGGGTAATCAGAGTATCTTAGTCCTTCCTGCTACACCAAAAGCTTGTTATTCTCTTTATCTGTTGCTCCTCGCTCTCCCTTCTTCTCTCTTTTTTTTTCCCCCTTGCAACCCAAGATTCAGATCATTAAGGGATTTTGTGGTTTTGTCATACAAAGGTGATCAAACTCCCGTCACAACCAGACTAATTGCTTCCATGGAATAACTTCATCCACATCGTTTGCAGACTATAAATCATCAGAGAATAAACTATCAGGCATTTTCAGGTAAAAGTAAAAATCTAAACTGCCAGGATTGTTAGCCATAGACTTCGTACTGCCACCTGGCCTAATGAACAAAACCCTAGGCTGGAGGTACAGATGCTGGTTCTTCTGCCGACTAGATAGATGACTTTGAACCACTCTCTTAACCTCTCTAATTATCAGTTTCCTATCAGTAAAACAAGCATAAAATCTACCTCACTGGGTGAGGTCAATGATTAAAAGAGAAAAAACTCTATAAATGTGCCTACCACAGTGCCTGGTCCACCGTAGGAGGGGTTGTTAGTGTTAAGGAAGTCTAAATCCTTTAAAAAAATATATCATTTAGAGGAATTAAAAAACTGTGTATTATACAAAATTATTAGCCCTTTCAAACCTCCATGATTTTAAATTATAGTAACAGATTTTGTGCTTTACAAAAATCATATGTTTTTATACAAAGTAACTGGTGAAGATTTATTCATAAATAATTTTGTGAATATTTATATAATTTCATTAGGTTTTCATAGATTCTAATTTAATAATAGAAAAGGAATGCATTTGATTACTGAAGGAGAAGAGAAGTTTTCCAATGAAGTTCTGAAGAGCCAATTTTCATCTTTCCAGAATATACATTTTTATGGAATGACTCTAGTCTTGAGTCAGATCATAAATGCATGTTTTACTGAACTTAAGACCCAACTACTTTGGGGTAGCCGGGGTGTAATATTGAATCTCAATCAAGAGAGCATTTGAAATTAGGGCTGCTGTGTGTGATTATTCTCATCCCGTCAGAATGATCTTTTACTTAGAATTTAAGTTGTTCATGTAATTGTTCCCTTTTAATCCATTTTTCACCATCTTTCTTCCTAATCCCCCTAAAACTCTCTCCTCTACTTCCCATACTACACAGTCACCAGTATTTGAAATCCCATTATCATTTTTTTGGTTTGTTAGGTCAAAGTTCCACAAGCACAGAGATTTTATCAGCTTCTAATACTACTGTATATATATTGAGTACTTAACACAGTACTTGGCATAAAGTAGGTGTCCAAAAAAAGTTTGTTGAATGAATGAAACACTTTTTTTTAAGTTTGTTACCATTATTTAATAATGCAAATACCTTCAGTAATAATATAGTCTGCAAATCCATCAGTAGAACCTTAACGGACTCAAAGTATTTAGACATCCACTATGTGCCACACACATCATGCTAGTACCCTAGGCACAATGCAGTTAGCAACTATGGTAAGAAATTGCTTTTCTGAGAGCAGTTTTTACCTGGGGGAAGGGAAAGGATGTGTCTAGGTACACAGGGCATCTTGAGAGGGAGAATTCTACAAGGGAAAACCAATAATAATAATGGCTTTCATTTACTGAGTTCTAACTGTGGAGAAGACATTATCTCATTCAACCTTTATGCCAACACTATGAGATTATTATTTCCATTTGACAGATTAAAAAAAAATTGAGGCTTATAGGTGTTAAGGAACTTCCTCAAGGTCATGCAGCAAGGCTAAATTTTGAAACTGTTTTCTGATCCCAAAGCCTTGTCTCTGGTAACAGTGCTTCTGGCCTTTTCTTCCAAAGGGGCGAGGGGTTCCTGGGACAGAGTGAGGTGGGGGTAGAAGCAAAGGGAAGTGTGAGCTGGTGGTGCCACCAGACCAGCCTCATCTATATCATAAGGTTGTTTAGAGTAGGCTCTGTTCAGGAGGAAAGGTAACTAATACTCATAGTTTCATTATCCAATTTTACTCTTTCTTACTAAAAGTCCCTTGGGACAACCCAGGATCCTAGACAACATGCTCACCCTTGGAGGCTCATAACTGAACCCTGAAATGTTCAGGCAGAAAACATTTCTGGCAGAAAATACCAGAGATCCTGAGATACAGATCTCCTTTAGCAAGTATGTATTAGCCATAGTGTGAGAATCTTAGGTTCTCTACGTCTGCAGTTAACTCAGCTGCTTACCTCAGGTGTTTCCCAGTCTTCTGAGAAAGGAACGGCAAATGCTAGAAAGCTACATGTGTGAGGACAGTGAGTACAAGGTGTGTCATGGCTGTCTACACAGATTATGAGACTTCAAACCAAGTCCGCGAATGCCTTCATATGATAATAACCCCTAGACGCAGAGAGGACTGACTTTCCACACAGTGGGATATAGACGTATTAGCCATGTCTAATGAACCAGTGGAGCTGGTCTCGGGAGTTGGTTTGCATGAGGGTTTGTGTCTGAAGAACCAAAGAGAGTGGGCTTTTAGAGGGAGAATGTGGAGAATAATGTGTTGTGTGTCATTGATTCTAGCACCTGACCTCAGCCCTCATAGACTCATGTCTGAGACCTGAGGAGGCAAAACCTGATGGAAGAGTTTTCCTGAGAAGCTCTGTGAGGCTGGAGGTAGAAGCCACGATGCCTGGGACCTGGTGACCAAGTAGGACAGCCAGGTAGGAAAAACTACTCTCTCCATATAGGGGTTAGCCATAGCAGCATTCTCTTTCAGAGAGTCCTGGGCGCTGCATCCTGTCCTGGGCATGTTAAGGATTGGTAGCTTGAAAAGCTCTGAAAGACCCCTATCCCAGACAAAGGCATCAGTGCCCACAGTTGAGCAGTGGCCATAGCATGGTAGCACCATTCAATGCCTTCCAAGGTGGCTGAAACCAACAGAGAGCCTACAGAAGTATGGCATGAAGATATTGGATGTGAATTCCCTTTAGATATCCCCACAACCTTCTGTGAATAAATTCCAATGTTTGCTGAAGATTCTGTATTTGGAGGTAGTTCATTAAACTAGATCCCTTAAATAAATACTTAAAATGTGACCCACAAAGGCTTGTCAGCACAAAGCCCGACGCAGGGCTCAAACTCACAGACCGTGAGATATGACCTGAGCTGACGTCGGCCACTTAACCAACTGAGCCACCCAGGCACCCCTCTCCCTTGCTCTTCTTATCAGCTCCTACCTCCTTCTATCATTCCAGCCTTTCTTCTTGTCCCGGGCTATCCACATCCTGATGATGAGTACACTGGGCTTCTCCTAATTTACCTTTCTTTTTCTTGAACACTGTTGATTTGTTGACTATTGTTACTCTACCCCTCCCCAGCGTTGACCCCTCTGAAGAGGAGCCCCGTTCCTCTGCCTAGCTTTGCCTACCTCTCACAAGTGAAGTCAAACATGTAGAGAAAAACTCTTTCCACACTAAGGTTTAGTGAAAGCAGACAGCAAGTAATTGAGACCCTCCACATAAATGCAAAAAAACAGACATCTGTAGTTTACATGATACATGTTTCTAGGTTAAAGGACAGTATATTATAAACATAAATGACATTTTCAGAGAAACATATTGTATATATTATAATTCCTAGCATTGTAAAACAAGAATGTTAAAGTCCCCTGAAGAGAGAAGAGACCATCTGTGGTTTTATGACGTGAAGCAGATGGAACGGTATCTGAGAAGGGCTTAAGTTTCTCTTCCTGATATTGTCATCAATTCAGTCATAACTTGAATAGTCGGATAAGGATGTTTTCAAATTCTAAAGTGACATAGTATTTAGGAAGCACCATGGAAATGATGGAGTACATCAAAATTCACCCCAGTGATTGAGTATCTACTGTGTTCCTGGCATACACATCATACCACGTGTTGTCAAGTGTAACCCTGTACCCTACCTGGGCAAAGCAGTCATGAGAACCAAACTTTGTCCCTCCTAGTTTTATCCCTGATCGTGTTATTCCATTATTGTCTGGCACAAGATTATTTCAAAACTTTTGCACAGCACTCCAAGGTCTTCCAGTGGAGAGAATCAAATAAAGGAAGCAAATAATTTCACCCTTTCATCCTAAGGGGCTTTGGCTCCATAATGCAAACTATGGGTGTCTTAAAGCACAACAGCTACCAGCTCTTTTCCCGGCCCTCTGAAAAGAGCCCCGAGAGGCCTTGGAATCTGCATTTTAACATACTCCGCAAGTATTCTTTTGCACACTGAAATTTGAGAACAGCTGCCCCCAGCATATTCTAGTTTGCTTCAAAAATATGAGAAGATTCTCCACAAACACTATGTTGTTATGTTCTTCATATACTCTTAGAGGTCGATATGAATAGAATCAAGATGCCTATTTTGTGAGGTTTTGTTTGTTTGTTTTTTTTAAGGAGTGAAAGATATGCAAATAGTTGAACAGGAAAGCATGTGTGATAAAGATCTAAGGAAAAATTATACATGTCCTCCAAAGGGGGATTAAAACAGTAGGACCTACACATTTTTACAACCTGGATTAAGCCTATTCTATGGCATCATATGATTAGAATTTGTGAGAGAAGGATTACTTCACTGGGAAATCAAAGCAAAACAGCTTTCAAAATATCATATGTCTTTTCCCACAGACATAATGCACAAAAAACTATTTAGGCAAATTCACCCAGTGGACACTGTTTAGTACAGCATACTTTCAGTAAAGCCTCTTTGGACTAGATCAGCTCATAGCAGCTTGCCCAAACATTAGAACAGCTGCTCTATAAGTAAAATATCTTGTTACATTTCGTTAACTAACCAACTATTCGGAATATCTTGTCACAAACATACAAAATCTCATAGACTATTCAAAACTCTACTAAAATCTAAGAACAAGAATGTATACTTCTCCAGAGATAGTTCACATTGAGTCACAAAGCCCTTTCCGACATCCTTTTACAGAATGAATTAGCTCACTTTTTTATTCATTCATTCATTTCATCTTGGACTACAACTAGTCTCAAAAACTCTTGAGGCTGCCTCTAATGAGTCTAGCCAGTTCCTTGGTCCTAGGGGGCCTACCAGGCCTGAATGACATCTGATTTCTCCTGCACCAAATGGTCTCACCATGCAGCTCCAAATCCAAAAGATTTAAGTTACTCTTGTAGAAAACTCCTGGAAAGACTATGACTACCCAGGTGACCCAATTTACCCCTGAGCTTCCCTGAGAAAAAGACTCTGAATGTATTGACCACTAGCCAAGCCAGGTCTAGTCCTTCTTTTCTGCCTTTTGAAGGAATTGTAACCTAATGCAGAAATCTTTAACACGGGCTCTGTAGACAGGCTTCACTGACTCCATAAAATACTTGAGATTGTGTGCAAAGATTTTCTATGTAAATGTGCATATGCATTTGCCTAAGGAGATTGTCTACAGCGTCCTACAGTTTCTCAAAAGGGTCTGTGACATTAACAGTTATGACATTCATATCTTAAAGGTTGGATGTAATAGCCCTGAGTTAGAACCTACTCCTTATGTTTATTGACTTACTTTCTGGTGGGAGCATTCACTTCTTTGTGTCCTGTGTACTACCCGTGTATCGAGAAAAGAGTAAGCAGCTTGCCTTCTGTATCGCTCAGGAATTGGCTTTGCCTGCTAGTAACACAGATCCCCTGTCACAGTGGCTTAAACAAATTAGGGATTTATTCTTTCTTGTAAAAGAAATCTGGGAAGGGAAACCCGCAGTCTTTATGCAGCCACTAAAACGCCATTAGAGACACGGGCTACTTCTACCTTCCTGCTCTCACATCGTCAGGACCTAGCTTTGTACTTTACAATGACAAGAGAGCTGCCATCTGTCCGTTTTTCTTTTTAGGAACTTTCCTAGATATTCCACCAAATAAATTTACTTTACATCCTATTGGCCAGAACTTCATAGGCAATTTGCTTCTCGAGACCACACCGCCCAAAATAAAGTTTTTGTTACTAAAGAGGAAGGGGAAAACTTGTTCAGTAGGCAACTAGGAATCCCCTCTATCTTTCCTGAGAATAGATGTTGATGAAGTGCTTCTTTTCTGCTTAGGTTGCCTCAGGAAGAAGTTCCTTGTAACACCTATTCATTCAAGGAGGCAGAAGCATGTCTAGGAAATACACTGTTCTACATGTTTGTGAATCTCTCTCTCTCTCTCTCTCTCTCTCTCTCTCTCTTCCCACCTCTTAGTCTCTCTCATAAGCATGTGCATGCTCACATCCACACGTACACACACGCATACATGCACAGCACTGACTAGGCACCTGAAGTTGATTAAAGAACCACTGGCAGAACCCAGCACCCACATTCACCTGTCCCAAGCACACCTCCCTCACACAGTATTCTACCTGCTGCCACACCCCAGTGAGTGAAGAAGGGGAGACTGTCCTCCTCCTGCTGCTCTGTTTCTCTGTCTTGGAGATAAACGTGCAAAGAACCTGTCTCTGCTATTGGAGTATTCCTTTGCTTCTCTCCCCACACCATGGCTATGCCTCAGCCTTTCCTTGGATCTATCTGAGCTTCACTATGAGTTGAGTTCACTTTATTCAAACCCAGTTCAGCCTCTTTTTAGGATGGGATTGGAATCCCGAACTCTGGGTCTCTTTCCATATTCTGCCTCACTTACTATGATTTACATGGTGGACCAGATGGGCTGCTTTCCTGTCTTTGGTGAGAAAACATCCAGAACCCCATTTATCTTTTTTCCCCTTGAAGGAATCTGATTTATTACCCAAAATGAGTTCTGAAGATGACATCAGCCAGTCCATGGGAGCAGAGTGCACACCCTGTATCCTCCGGTGTGCAGAAGGAATAGGAGTGTTCTAAGGACAGATAGTTCTGTGTCCTTGAGCAAATCATTTCTCATTGTAAGTAAAATGGCAGTGATCATATCTGTTCCAAAGGTGGAGAGATGGAGCTCTCTCGCCTGAAAGATGGTATTTTCTACCAGTGGTTTCATCCTTGTAGCTCCTGCAGTGTGAAGAGAGCATCCCATTTGAGTGCAGGCCCCAGTGCTATGGAATTTCATTTCCAGTCCTTGGAAGTAAGAAGGGCTTTGGGTCCTGCTGGGGAAACAGGAGGTCAGCCCCCAGTCCACTGGGTAAAGGACAGAGAGTCTTCCGACCTCCGTGGATGGTCTGTCATGTCCTCTCGGACAAGAAGCTAATGGCTGCAGGATGAGCCCTGAGCTAGCTGAGAGGTGCAGTTAGGGGAGGAAATGGTACCTCCAGGAACTGATGTGGTTATCCTTAGGACAAATCGAGAATGTTGTTCATCCAAAATGGATTCTCTGTTTGGTTTTCTGCCTTGAGAACAGTATGTGTAAGGGTCACAAATGCTGTGTGGAAGGGGCTCTTTAAAAACAATTAAACTGGAAGTCCATAGATGCTGCTGGCTGAGCAGTGTCTCTTCTCTGCCTGCCAGAGAATGCAAGCCCTGTCTGACTTCCTGTGAAGCTAGTCAGGGTAGAACATCTTTTCTCCGGACCCTCTTTCCCGCAGCAGCCACAGCAGTAAATCTTCAGAGAGGCCTCATTAGGCAAGTTCCTTTTTCAACTCCCTCCACCCTCCAGACCTCTTGAAACCACCACTGCCATTCTAGCATGTTATTATTTTTCCTCCTAAGCTTGCATTTTCCTCAGTCCTGGCACCTAGGCCTCCCCACACTGCTTTCGCTTTCCTTAACGGACTCTTCTCTGGCTGAATCTTTCCAAAGGGTGTGTTCAGGCAATCAGAAACTTCCCTTTTTGTTTTATCGCATCACTGAACATACCAGATAAGGCTCAGCTAAGGGAGGGAGAGAAGGAGAGAGGGAGGGGTCTGGCTGATTTGGGCTGGGAGGTTTGGGGGGGCAGGTGAAGGGAACACAGGAAGAAAGCAGAGGAAATCTTCACATCAGCTCTTAGGACCATGTAGAGACAGCAAACAGACACACGAGTATCTGGTGTGGCCTCTCCCCAACCCCAGCTGCCTCTCAGCAGACTGCACACCCACATTCAAACCTGCAGCAAATGACCACAACTTGAAAAGAGCATATAGAACAAACCAGACACAAGATACAGTAAGACACAGACACCAGGGCATTAAATAGTTAATTTTTAGCAAACCCAAAATTGCATTTCCATCATGTGCAAGCAGTCAGCTGCTATTGTAGGTCACCGAGATACAACGCATTATTTCTACAGTTTGTGGAAAACATTAGGCAGCTGTAATAAAGTCAATGGTATTTCCTTCCTTACTGAAACATGACTTCAGTAAATCCCTGTTTAAATTTTTTTCCCTTTCTAAACATTTCTCTCCATCTGCACGATAAGTCAATAAAAGAAATTAAAAGTTAAAATGCCTAATGAAATTTTATCAGGCATGAAATGGCATTTAAACCAGAGTTGCCACCCGGGCTTAGATGCATGAAAGCTGACCCGAACTTGAGGGGTTTATGAAAAACAGGGGGAGGGTAACAGCAAGTTTCAGTGGCCTTTATGTATTGCAGCCACTGAAAAAGAAAATCATTCCAAAGAGGCATTCCATGAAACCGAGACTGTCGGAGCAGTTGAGATTTTTACAGGAGGTACATCATTTCTGTAAACCTCTGCATGCTTTCAGGCCACCATTCTTGTTTCCTTATTCACTTCTCTGCACCAACATGCTTATTCTGAAATCAGTTTTCATGTGTGTATCTCTGTCATGATCCCAGGAAGAGTGGCAGGAAGAAAGGCTGAGAACTTTTTTAAGAAGAAACAGATGAGAAGGGTAGGGCACTTAATCCTTAATCTTTCTGAGGAAAGAGCATCGGGATGTGTCTTGTAGGCTCAGAAAGAGTTTTAAATCAATGGGCATAGAGGGGGAAAAAGTCACTCGTCCTTGTATAAAATTGTGTATTTTAATAATTCCGTGTCACCCCACACTTAGCTCACAATAGACATCTCATTTCCATAGGAGTCTGGAAAGAAAAGGAGACATTCAACGAATGTGCTGATAGTTCCCAGACGTAACAATTTAAAACATTAAACTTCTTTAAAAGCAAATCCCAGAGCCCTTCTTCATGCAGAACGCCCACTAAAGTCAGGGAGCATCATGTCTAAGAAGGGACAACAGTGTCAGACTCTAAATGGAGAGCATATTCAGAACTTTCCAGAAACGTCCTATAGCTTGTAGCTAGAGGGCTGTGTTTCAAAGAGGTTGGCCTTACTGATTGCCTTGGTAGAAGAAAGCTGTTGTCCAGGCTGCAGAGCAGGGAGAGGCGCTCTGTCCATTTCCAGTGGCTCCGAAAATCAGCATGGAATAGTGGTTTTCTCACACTGTGTTCCATTCAGCTGCACTTGAAAAGCCAGCTCTCGGGGTGCTGAGCCCAAGCAATGTTGACAAGAATCCTTGCATCTATCAGACACTGGCATTCAGGTAGATAGGGACATATGTTTGTAAACTCCAGGCAACATCACAGCACCACCACGATTATGAATGCATCCTACCAGCACTCGCCTCAACAGCATTAAAATTCCCTCAATTCAGATAAGATGATACAATTTTCAAATATTTGCACATTGCAGTGTCTTTTCTTGGTTTTGTTTCTGGCATTCAGTGCAATTTTCAAATATCTGCAGCTATCAGTGTCTCCCAAGATTTTTAAATCATCAAAGAAAGCTGAGTCTGCAAGTCCTGAAAGAATGTATTCACTTTTGTTAAAAAAAAAAAAATCCTGACTTTCTGTGATAACAAAACAGTTGGCCTTAATTTTCAAGTTTTTGCCTTCCCGGTCCAACCCCAGATACCCCGTACGTAGTATTAGAGGTTCAGTGACACCGAAACACACAAAACACTTTCAACAGGGTACCTGGTAGTTTTGGGAGGGACAGCTGACTCAGAGAAAAATGATTGTGAATTCTATGCAGCAGGTGCGCACAGCTCCAACGATGAGAAGCAGCTGAGATATGCAGATATGCACAAGTCTCCCACGTTTAACAGCCCATCCACCAAACCCTGAATAAGGCTATTACCCATCTGCACCAGACCAGATATAAGCAGAATGCCTGAGTTGTTGCCTGCTGCTGGAGAGAAATAGAAGAGACAGATAGACAGGTCTGACATAGAGAAATTCAAGGGAAATGCTCTTTGGATGGACGCATGATACGAACTGTGAGACAACAGTAGTGCCAGAAACAAAACCAAGCCAGACAAATGGTGAAAACAAAAGTATAATATTTAGATGTTTGTGGTGCGGAGAAGACTGAGGCTCACAAATCTGCCATTTCTGTCACACCTGCCACAGGTAGAAACCCTACTAGTAACCTCTGGGCAAAGCCAGGTCTTGTGGACCAAAACTTGCATAATATTGGAGTCTTCTTTAAGAAAAAAAAAATCTTGTTTTTTAAATGTTTATTTATTTTTGAGAGAGAGAGACAGAGAGACAGCGAGTGAGCAGGGGAGGAGCAGAGAGAGAGGGAGACACAGAATCCGAAGCAGGCTCCAGGCTTAGAGCTGTCAACACAGAGTCTGATATGGGGCTCAAACTCACAAACCATGAGATCATAACCTGAATCGAAGTTAGACAATCAACCGACCAAGCCACCGAGGCACCCCTCAAAAATACATTTGAATAACAAATGCAAAATTATGTACCGATGTGAAGATTTATTTAAAAGGGAAAGGGCACTGAGATTTAAGCTTCATTAGTTTCCCGATATATCCACCACTGGTAACAGTACATTTTGCCTACAACATGAGAGCTACATGGATATAGTTTGCGTCAGTTGTGCAATGCTCAGACTAATGACAGGCTATATCTCTGCTGGAGGAGGTCTGTTACAGTTTTAAAAAGATTCATGTCCTGTTAACATTTCCATATCATTAGGTTAACTCTTTATCATGCCTTTGCAACTGGCAGGGTGGGCACTTAATCTTGAATTTGGGTCCCAGCAGATCCCACAACCTCAGGATTATTTTGGTTAGAAGATCTTGCAGATTTGGGCTATTGAGTGCTAGGTCCCATCCCCTGTGCATACAAAGGGATCATCGGAAGTTTTGCAGTGGAGTCTTTGGTGAGATTCTGTATTCTTCCATGTTCTCCCTCTGTGTAATCTTTCCCCAAGGGATCACAGCATGCTCACTTGCTGCTTGTCGTCAGTAAAGTAAGTCAATTCAAAATCAGAGCCAACTTATGTTTCTCAGATGAAATCTGTGGGATATGGGGTCCCATATCCTTCTCTACTTCCAGACCAACTGTGTTTTACTGGTTGATACCAGGAGGGAGATACAGCTAATTGCTTCTATTTTTTTAATGTTTATTTATTTTTGAGAGAGAATGCATGGGCATGGGGGGGGTGGACAGAGAAAGAGACAAAGGATCCGAAGCGGGCTCTGTGCTGACAGCAGAGAATCTGATGCAGGGCTCAAACTTGTGAACCCCAAGATCATGACCTGAGCTAAAGTTGGAAGCTTAACCGACTGAGCCACCCAGGTACCCCTGCTTCTAAATAATGACATTCTACTTTCTTTTCTTGACTCAACAGCATTAGGAGTTAAAGAATCCACTCCCATTCAATCTAACAGTGGTAGGAAAATCTTTATGCTGCAAATGACTTTGATGTGAATATTCTAAATAGCATTTTATTCACTAGAAAGTGGCAAATAAGCTTTTCTTTTTTGAGGAAAACTAGACTGATGGTGCCCCTAGTCCCTGGGGAGGGGATTTGAGCTGGGTGGGCACAGGTGGAACACTTAACAGCCTTCTACACAAAGCTAGTTGCCTGGAAGTTTAGCCCCCAAAGCTGGTGTGGCCAGGGGTCATAACAATGCTATCAGAATAACCATCTCTTCCAAAAGGAATTGGGGCATCGTTCCAGGGTGATATAACACATTTCCCACATTGCAGAAAATGTGGCTACTTCCTATCAATCTATGCAAAGTCTGGGTTTTTTTTTTCATTAATTCAACTAACATTTATTTAGAGATCAGTTTGTATTAAACATAGGTATGTAGAGATACTCTTGAGGAACTTAAAATACATATTATATGTATATATCCATGTGTTTATCTCTCACATATTTAACACACAGATACACACCAGATCTTCCTGCACACACACACACACACACACACACACATACACACAGTTATTTCCAGAGATTTTTTTCACTATCTATGACAAAGCCAAGAACCTCTGAGTCACTTGGGGAGGGAAAACATGTCACAAAGTTTAATGAAAAGAAATCATGAACTCATAAACGAAGCCTCTGGGCCCCACACAGAACCCAAATGCTCCCACTTCTCTCACAGTTCCAGCAAGATCCATTATCTCATTCCTAATACAGCGGTTTGCAAATAAAAGGCCAATAACAACAGGACATGAGGGAAGCTATTAAATGAACACAGGAAGTAAAAAGTACAATCCTTTCGTACGGGGGCAAACAACACTACATCTCCAATAGCGCCTGAGTTACCAGTGGAGATTAAATTTGTTCAGCAGATTCCTTTGTGAGCACAAGGAAGTGTACAATTCATTTTAGAAAAAATGTTTTGTTTTAAGCTGGTACTTTGTACATTTCTTCAGTAATATTGCTAAACAAATGAACTGCTATTATGCAGACATTTGTCACTCACTGTGAAACTCCTATTTGTCAAGTTTTGTCTGTCACTAGTTTCGAGAGAGAAAATTACAGATAGGAAAATAATTACAGAGTGGTGTGATGTTATATACACTTCTTCCAGTGTGAAAATACCCTAGCAAAAGAAGTTTTTGTCCAAAAACAATCTCTTTGGTGACAGAGGAACCGGTTCCTGCATTCGAAAGACAAGGCTAGGGCTCTGTCTTCGGCATAAATCCCCTTGACTCGTGACATAATAGTTTGCATGACTAATGTTTTTGATTCCTCATTTCCATGGACTGAATTGGTGAAAGTGATTCTACTTTCCCTGGAATTCCCAAGACTTAAAAGTGAGCTCTCTGCCATTTCAAACGCAACCTGCACAACCTGTTTTCAAAGCCTCTGAGGTGAGGTGCCAGGCTCCCAGGCATCAGGAAACCATGGGAGAGCAAGATAACTTGACAGTCTGAAAAGTAGAGCTGTTCAGCAGTGCCGCCCACTTGCCTCCCGTGGTGCTGGGGACCTGGTATTTGTGACCTCCATGACAAATTACACACACCATGGACATGAAGTGATTCATTTAAGGGGTTCATTCGCAAGGGAACATGAAAGCAAGAACTTACAATGAATTCTTAGGATATGTAAGGCTTAATAACAACTGATGTAAATTATTATAAGAAGCAAAGGGATGCTTCCAGAACATGCACAAGAGTTCAGAGTACTTATGTGAGAAAAAGTTCCCCTCCTGGTTTTTCCAAATTTGACGACTTTATAAAGAATGTATTTAGTGAAAGCTGGAGGTTGTCCACCATCTGATTTCAAGATTCAGGATAAAACTATCATAATCAAAGCCATGTGGTATTTGCATAATGATAAACAGAAGAGAGTCAAAAATAGATCAACGCATATATAGCTGGTTAATTTTTGACAAAGGCTGTTCAATGGGGGAATATAGTCTTTTCAATAAATGTTTATGGGAAAAATGGATATCCATATGCAAAAATCATGAACAGTGGTCTTTGCCACCATATACAAAAATTAACTCAAAATGGCTCAGAGAATTAGGCATAGGTGCTAATATTATAAAACTCCTAAGAAAAAAAGAATAGGTGAAAATCTTTATCATCTTTCTTAGGACATAGAAATTATGAACTATAAAGGAAAAAGTTGGTAAATTGGACTTTATCAAGTCACTTCATTAAAAATGCCTCCTCTTAGGGGCACCTGAGTGGCTCAGTCAGTTAATCGTCCAACTTCAGCTCAGATTATGATCTCACGGTTTGTGGGTTTGGGCCCCGCATAGGCTCTGAGCTGACAACTTGGAGCCTGGAGCCTGCTTCGGATTCTGTGTCTCCCTCTCTCTCTGCCCCTCCCTGACTCGCACTCTATGTATGTGTCTCTCTCTCTCTCAGAAATAAACATTAAAAAAATTTTTTTAAATGCCTCACCTTTGAAACACAATGTTTAGAAAATTAAAAAGCCAAAAACAGATTGGGAAAAATATTTATAAACTACACATCTGATAAAGGAATTATGTCAGGATATATAAAAGACCCCTCAAAATTTATGTAGGAAAACATAGGGTGCCAAGGTGGTTTAGTTGGTTAAGTGTCTGACTCTTGATTTCAACTCAGGTGATGATCTCACAGTTGTGAGACTGAGCCCTCTGTCCCTCCACCTCGGGCTCCACATCAGGCTCCACGCTGGGCATCAGAGCCTGCTTAAGGTTCTCCTTCTCCCTTTCCATCTAGCCCTCCCACTTGTGCTTTCTCTCTCAAAAACAAACAAACAAAAAACAAACTTATAAGAAAGCAAACCACCCAGTTAAAAAATAGGCAAAGGACTTGAATAGACAGTTCACTAAAGAAATACAAATATGGCAAATAAGCATGAAGAGATGCTCAAAGGCATTAGTGGTTGCAGAAATACAAATGAAGCCACGATGATGTGATACTATTTATTGTACAACTACCAGAGTGGCTAAAATTTTAAAATAGTAAGTGATGAGGATGTGGAATAACTGAAATTCTTTTTTTTTTTAATTTCTTCATGTTTATTTTTGAGAGATAAAGAGACAGAGTATGAGCGGGAGACAGAGAGAGAGGGAGACACAGAATCCAAAGCAGGCTCCAGGCTCTGAGCTGTCAGCACAGAGCCCAATGCAGGGCTCAAACTCACGAGCTTCAAAATCATGACCTGAGCGGAAATCGGATGCCTAACCAACAGAGCCACCCAGGTGCCCCAACATGGAATAATTGAAATTCTTATACGGTGCTGGTGGGAATGTAAAATGACACAGCCATGTTTGAATGAGTTTACCAGTTAAACATTAAATTTCAGCATAAACTTAACATATAATGTAGCCATTCCATTTCTAGGATTTTACCCAAGAGAAATAATGTACCTCCACACAAAGACCTATATATAAATGTCTATTTATTTATAAATAGCCACCAAAAGCTGGAAACAGCCTAAGTGCTCAACAAACTGGTGAATGGATAAATAAATTTTGGTACATCCATACAATTACTCTGTAATAAAAAAATACTCTGTAATAAAAAATATCATACTACTGATATGTACAATGGTGTGAGTTTCAAGAGCTTTGAGCCGAGTAAAAGGCAGATTTAAAGGCTTCCCACTATATGATTTCATGCATCTGAACTTAGCCTGTTAAACGTAATTAAAATTGCCACATAACACAGAGGCATATTGCAGATTATAAGGTTTTCATGTGCATTTTCTTTCTTTTTTTTAATTTTATGTTAGAGAGAGAAAGAGTGCACACAAGTAGGGGAGAGGGGCAGAGGGAGAGAGAAAAAATATTTTTTAATACAATTTATTGTCAAATTGGTTTCCAATCAACACCCAGTGCTCATCCTAACAAGTGCCCTCCTCAATGCCCATCATCCACTTCTCCCTCTCCCCCACCCCCCGTCAACCCTCAGTTTGTTCTCAGTATTCAAGTGTCTCTTATGGTTTGCCTCCCTCCCTCTCTGTAACTTTTTTTTCCCTTCCCCTCCCCTATGGTCTTCTGTTAAGTTTCTCAAGATCCACATATGAGTGAAAACATATGGTATCTGTCTTTCTCTGACTGACTTATTTCACTTAGCATAATACCCTCCAGTTCCATCCACATTGCTGCAAATAGGCAGATTTTATTCTTTCTCATTGCCAAGTAGTATTCCATTGTATATATAAACCACATCTTCTTTATCCATTCGTCAGTTGGTGGACATTTGGGCTCTTTCCATGATTTGGCTATTGTTGAAAGTGCTGCTGTAAACATTGGGGTACATGTGCCCCTATGCATCAGCAGGCCTGTATCCCTTGGGTAGATTCCTAGCAGTGCTATTGCTGGGTCATAGGGTAGTTCTATTTTTAATTTTTTTGAGGAACCTCCACACCGTTTTCCAAAGCAGCTGCACCAGTTTGCATTCCCATCAACAGTGCAAGAGGGTGCCTGTTTCTCCACATCCTCGCCAGCATCTGTAGTTTCCTGATTTATTCATTTTAGCCACTCTGACTGGTGTGAGGTGGTATCTCAGTGTGGTTTTGATTTGTATTTCCCTGATGATGAGTGATGTTAAGCATCGTTTTATGTGTCTGTTGGCCATCTGGATGTCTTCTTTGAAGAAGTGTCTATTCATATCTTCCGCCCATTTCTTCACTGGATTATTTGTTTTTCGGGTGTGGAGTTTGGTGAGTTTTTTATAGATTTTTGGATACTAGCCCTTTATCTGATATGTCATTTGCGATTATCTTTTCCCATTCCATCAGTTGCCTGTTAGTTTTGTTGGTTGTTTCCTTTGCAGTGCAGAAGCTTTTTACCTTGATGAGGTCGCAATAGTTCATTTTTGCTTTTGATTCCCTTGCCTGTGGAGATGTGTCAAGTAAGAAATTGCTGCGACTGAGGCCAAAAAGATTTTTTCCTGCTCTCTTCTCTAGGGTTTTGATGGTTCCCTGTCTCACATTCAGGTCCTTCATCCATTTTGAGTTTATTTTTGTGAGTGATGTAAGGAAGTGGTCTAGTTTCATTCTTCTGCATGTTGCTGTCCCATTCTCCCAGCACCATTTGTTAAAGAGACTATCTTTTTTCCACTGGATACTCTGAGAGAGAGAATCTTAAGCAGGCTCCATGCTCAGGGTAGAGGCTGATTCAGGGCTTGATCGCACGACCCTGGGATCACGACCTGAGCCAAAATCAAGAGTCGGCTAAGCTGACTAAGCCACTCAGGCACCCCTTGTGTGCATTTTCTATTTGGTTAAACTTTCAGTTTTTTCCTTCTTAACCGAATTGTTTATCAGTGGAAGCTAAAGAGCTTCTCTTGAAAGTAAGCTAAAAACTTTTTACTATCTGATGTTCAATGCTTAAAATGAAATGCCCTGGCTCTGCATTGACAGTACACTGCCCCTCTCCCCCCAAATAAATAAATAAACATTTTAAAAAGAGGAAGAAAATGCCCTGAATTCTACCATATATCTGAATCAAATCCCATCGAAGAACACAAATGGGGACAATTTGGTTGATAAGGTTTTAGAACAAAAGAACTTGAGAATTGAGAAGAAAGATAGTAGCTGGTACCAGATTGAAACTTCACAATTTAGAATAGAAAAGTCCAGTATGGTAGTGGTACTCGTCACCCACTTGCAACCCATTTCTTAATTTAACCCACCAAGCACTTAGTCTTTCTTCAACGTAGGAGTAGAGGAAAATGAAGGTTACCACTATGGTGTAGTCATGTGCTGGATTATAAAAATGAAACAATTTGTTGCTTTAAATTATTTTGGGTATTAAATAAGATATTGGAGTATCTTGTACAATACCAAGCACTCAATATACGTTAACCGAATTTTTATTTCCTTTCACTTCCTTTAGGAAAAGGAGAAAAAGTCGATGATGTGCCTGAGTAGCATGGGGAGGACACGTTATGCCAAACATAATTCTAGTCAGACAGACTAAAATTCAAATCCCTCTCTCTCTTACTAGCTGTGTGCTATATGACTTTGAGCAAGTTACTTAAACTCACCCCCCCCACACCTACCCTTGGAGTCTTCAAAATAAGAATACCTTAAGATTTTGTGAAGATCCAAAATAACAATAGGAAGAAGGCGCTGTGATCACTGTGCCTAGAATATAACAGCTATTTTTATAATTGCTGTTTATATATTTATATTATATTTACATAATATAAATATTTAATTTTAATTTTAGAATTTATATATTTTATATATAATATTTATATATGATAAATATAAAATAAATATAATTTTATATTTATATTTTATATAAATATGAAAATTTATATTTATTAAACTGTACATACACATTTTGCTTATTTTTCTATCTATTTGGTATAGTTCACAATAAAAATTGTTTAAGCAAAATTGTTAGATTGGAGACAGACTGGTGAGGGTCTTGAATCCAAAAATGTAGAGTTTGGATGCTAACTTTTATCCTATAGTTATAGGGGAACCATTGCACAGTGTTTGGGGTCCTGAGTCCAAAATCCTCTTTGTAAGTTCTCTTAAAAACTACCTGGAAAATGTTATAGCATATGATTTCCTGTAAGGTCAAGCACACATTAACTAACACAAGATGAAATGACCTGCCTCCTCTAAGCATCTTCTTCTCTTCCCTCTGCTCCAATCTTGACAGAGAAGAAAATTAGAAGTTACACTTCTTCCCATTGACCTACTTTGTGAAGTATGAGAAACAAACAGGCATCAGACGCAACCAGGAATAATTCCTACCTCATCACTTATTGATTAGAAGAATGGCCTCATCGACCTCAATCAATCTGAGGTCTATACAGTAGAGATAATATTGGGATAAGGTCTTATAATTAAGACTCTAGAGATTACCTGTTATAGGAGATGTTCAATATCTGTATTTTTATTTTCGAGTTCATTAGAACACTACCCTTAAGTTTTATGAGTCATAAGTCCCTGGAGTGCTCTTTCTCACACCTATCATAAAAGTCTTGTGACTAAGTTTCAGAAGACTGTCCAAAATTGAGGACCAGTCATTTAGACCAACTTTGTCTGGAAAAATGTTTTACCAAAATATCTTAGACAGTCGACACCTGAGTGAGTAATATTCTTACTCAGCCTTCCATTTGACATCATGTAGGCTGTAGTCATAAGGTTCACCCATTTCCTTGCTCATGCCTTTAGAACCTGCAGATGGGTGTTATCTGCTTCTTCTGTTTGGTCAACTTCAAGAGCTTCTAATCTTTTTATAACCAGGTCTGTTGGCTGTTATCTGGATTTCTTGTAATGCCTTGTCTATTTTACTGTTTAACAGTTCTCCACCCCCTTCCCTGGCAATTAGAAGGGCAATATAATTACTAAACAAAGTGCTAGAGTCTTCTATCAGATAAGCTCCTTAATTGGACCTTTACATCCTTTGCTGTGTGTGTGTGTGTGTGTGTGTGTGTGTGTGTGTGAAAAATATCACCTGAATGTTTTTCTTAAAGTTGGATTCTTACACAGTTTCCTGAGATAAACACCAGATAAGGACCCAAAGCACCCTTCTATCAATAATGCCCACTCCTCCTTTCTCCACGATTGGAGAGACAGCTATTATTTTCTACAACCTGGAAAAATGAATCTGACTTACTATTTTAGTTTCACAGCTCTGTCTTTATTTAATTTTACCACTCTTTTTATTCTGGTGTCTTCATCTGTGTGGCTTCATAGCCATTGAAATTTCCAACTCCGTACCTAATCACAGGATAATGTAGGATACTGGGAAAAGTGATGGACTTTGGATCAAGACAGTGAAGTTTTCATCCAGGCTCTGCCCCTAACTACGTGACCTTGCCAAGACAGTTAACTGCTTTGGCTTTCAAATTCCTTATTTATAAAATATCTAGAAAATACATACTCCCCTTCAGGTGTGTTCTCTGTACATTCTCACCTATGAAACACCCATCCTCACATTTATGGGTGTTTTCCATTCATTTCCAATCACCCAGCAGAGAACTGCTTTTACCTTATTTCAATATTTGACTGTTAATTTTTGCCATATTTCTATTCATATACTCTTTTGCTAGCTCCAAGTGGCTCAGCTTAAATTTAACATAAAGCACCTCATAAGTATTTCCGAATACTTGATATAATTCACTAACCTAGCTATAGTTAGATCTATTAGCTATTCTCTGTAATTTAAAATTTTTTCTCATAAAAAGTTTTTTAAATAAATAAAGTTAGTCATTTAAATTTAAAAAGTATAATTCATAATTTAAAACTAAAATTGTATATTTCTTGATCAACTTGTGAAATTATCAACAATATTTTTTCTTAGAAAAAGAAAGAAGTGGTGGGGCACCTGAGTGGCTTAGTCGGTTAAGGGTCCAACTTCAGCTCAGGTCATGATCTCATGGTCTGTGAGTTCGAGCCGCACGTCAGGCTCTGTGCTGACATCTCAGAGCCTGAAGCCTGCTTTGGATTCTGTGTCTCCCTCTCTCTCTGCCCCTCCTCTCTCTCAAAAATAACATTAAAAATTTTTTAAAAAGAAGTGATGTGATGGAGGAGTGTTAGCTATAAGCTAGGTTTGTTACTCTTATTCTATGCAAGATGAATTAGGAGACCAGTAACCAGATGTATTATGTTCACGGAAAGGCAAACAGTAAATTCCAAATGTGAATTTGGAGACCCACTCAGTCTTTCTTGAGACTTCTAGGGTTCTTTTCTCTTCAGAGCTCAAGTTTCTCCCTGGTTGCCATTTGGAGAAGAGCTGAGTATAGCAGTAGAACTCAGTGTTCCAGGAAACTCCCCTAGGGTCTGGGCAGGAACCTTAAGATAGGAGGTACCTGCAACTCTATTTCAAATCCTTGCATTATCAGATACCTCCAGCCAGAGTGAGGACCAGCTAACCACAGTGACATGCAAAAAGCAGCCACAAATTTTACTGACCACAAGCTACACTCCGCTGGAATAACAGCCTCCTTCCCCCATCCCATGGTTACTCTAAAGGAAACAAAAAGGAAGAGCATATTAACTTCAAAGGTGAACCTATGTTAAAATTGAGAAGAGGCTAAGTGTGTCATTGGCAGTGTTTTCCTTTGAATGTAAGTGTATATCACAATCCCTGTAAACTCAAGAAGACATGCTACAGAAGCTGCTTCTTGCTCTGGTTGATCTCCTCTCCAGTCCTTCTTTCTTGGCTAGATTCAAGCTTCCCCATCTCATCCAGACCACCTGTAGTGCTTGAGTAGTCACCTTGTCTTCAGCCTCACCTTGCCTGTAGGGTCAAAGTGCTCTTCCTAAAAACTGTAATTTAGCTGGGATTTCTACTATAGAAAGTCCTTCACTTGCTCCCAGTCACCTTCAAGATATAGTTGAAGGTCTTCACCATTACCTACCCAAAATCCTCTATAATCTTGACCTTTAATACTTACCTTGTCTCACTCCACATTCTTCTTCTCCCTCTTGCATATTAAACTCCAGCAGTGTTGAACTTTTCATGTATATCTGAACACAAAGTACTACTTCAAACTTCTAGAGTGCTCTTTTCTTGGATCCTCACTCTCTTATCCACTTGATTAATTCACATTCACCTCTTCTGATAGATGGATAGATAAAACTCTTATGCAACCTTCAAAACCCAATTCAAAAAAAGTTAGTGGGGAAATAGTATTTCGTTGTTATTTGTAGTTGCAAAAATTCTTAATACTAATAACATTCAAGTTTTTTCATGTTTATCAACCATTTATGTTTATTTGAATGACTTAATTCTTAACTTTTATCTATTTTTCTATTTTTATAGTATTTTTAAAAAACAGTACATATGATATTTATCTATAAAGAGGATCCATTTGTTTGTCATATATGAAGGACAAAACTTTTTCTTCCAACTTACTGGTTGTCTCTTAATATCCTATTTTAGTGAATAGTTTTATTTCGCTGTGAAGAATTTGCCTGTTGTTAAATTATATCAAAGTTCTATTGCTGATGTTAGCTGCTTTGAATTTTTTATTATAACAGTAATAAAGAAATTATTTTCTAATTTTTAAAAAATTGATACATTGCACTAACAAGAACAATAACAAAGCCCAGTTTATAAGTCACAGCCCTCAATACAGAGTAGGTGTTCAGTAAACAATTGCTGAGTGGATTAATGCACAGAAAACCAGAATCCAAGTGATGAAGTTACAACCTTTCTATTTTTAAGTCTCATCTTTCTTTTGACTACAGTGGCATCAGAGGTATCAAATACAAATGTAGTGGTCCTCTGGCCTCAGTTTGCCTCATGTGATTGATTTCTTAAGGTCCTGAATTGTATTTCCCCAATACCTTTCATATAATGTGAGAGATTAGCTTTTCTGGGGAAATTTAACATTAAAGAGCTCTGGAGCCTCTTCTTGTATCTTAAAGATGACACAAAAACATAATATTCATGTAATCACCAGATACGGATTGAACACTTCTCTGAGAATAGCGTAGATCCAGAGATATATAAAGTATAGATATTGTAATAAGTCATAGTAAATAGGTATAAAAGACTAAAATATGAAAATAAAACTAAAACTTTTAAAGTATAATAGCTTAAGAGTCTAAAGTTAAAAAGGCAACTCAAAAAGATGTAATATAATCGTGTTTTTGTTTGTTTTGAGAGAGACAGAGTGTGTTCAAGCAGGGGAGAGGGACAGAGTGAGAAAGAGAGAATCCCAAGCAGCCTCCACCCTTAGTACAGAGCCCAATATGGGGTTCAGTTCCCCCACCCTGGGATCATAACCTGAGCTGAAATCAACAGTTGGACCCTCAACTGACTGACCCACCCAGGCATCCCCATCATATATTAGTCTTAAGAGTCACCTTTTTATCAGAAGTGCCTTCACCAATGATCTACAGCAACATGGCGTGCCACACTATGTGGATCTGACCCAAATTCTTATCTCCAGCCTCAGCCTCTCCTCTGAATTCCAGACTCCCTGAGGAATCAAGTCTGTACTCCACCAAAACTTGCCTTCTCCACTTGGGAGCTTCACAGGTTTCTCAAACTTGACACACCCCAAAATGAAACCCCAAATCTGTATCCTAACACTTGTTCCTCCAGTTATCTCCTTCATCTCAGTTATTTTCAGTGTTCCAAAAAACAAAACCTTATACTCTTGACTCCTTATTCTCTTTCTCTCTAACATCCAATCCATCACCAAATCCTGTATACCTATGTTTAAAGTATACCCATACCTCTCTCTACCCCCACCATTGTCTTCCTGGTCCAAGTTACATTATCTTTTTCTTGAACATTGCAGTCTACTCTTAACTGATACTCTGCTTCTGCCCTTGCCTCCTATAGTCTATTCTTAACCTAATAATCAAGATGATTGCTTTAAAATATAAGCCAGGTGGGGTGCCTGGGTGGCTCGGTTTGTTAAGCGTCTGACTTCAGCTCAGGTCATGATCTCACGGTTCGTGGGTTCGGGCCCTGCATCAGGCTTCTTGCTGACAGCTCATTCTCTCTCTCTTTCTCTCTCTCTCTCTCTCTCTCTCTCTCTCTCTCTCTCCCTCTCTCTCTCTCTCTCAAAATAAATAAACATTAAAAAATAAAATATAAGCCAGGTTATACCACTCCTCCACTCTGAACCCCTCGTGGTTTTCCATGTCACCCAAGGCAATATCCAATGTCCACAGCCTACTTTGACCCCCACTACCTCTCAAACCTATTTTGCTCCTTCTCTGCTTTTTGAAGAACTAATACAATCTTGATATTTTACCACTTTCTAGAATATAAAGTTAGTCTTTCAACTAAGACTAACCATATAGCATACAGTTGCATAGCAGAACAAGAAACTCATGTCAACTGAAACTAACACTCCTAGTATAGGAGAATAAATAAAGTTGTTTCTTGTATTATCCAATAACATACATCCTGCCAAATCAAACTTAACAGGAACCTTCAGAGTTAGATGGGAAGAACTCACCAAATTGTACTACAGCTTTTTGGGGAGAAAGGGACAGTGTCATCGACTACTTTATACCCACACACACACATACACATGTAATTTCTTTTTTTGTGGTGGGAACTTATAAAATCTAGCCGTTAAGCAGTTTTGAAGTGTGTAATACAGTATTGTCTATAATCAGTATGCTATGTGTTAGATCTTCAAAATGTATTCATCTTTTAATTGCAAGTTTGATTCTTTCAACAACATCTTCCCAGTTCCCCCAGCCCTTGTTAACCACCGTTCTATTCTGTTGCAACAAGTTTGACTTTTCTACAAGTTCCACATACCACCGATACCATACAGTATTTGTCTGTCTTATCCCACTAAGCATAATGCCCTGAAGTTCCATCCATGTTTTTGCTAATGGCGAGACTTTCTTTTTTCTCATGGCTGAATAATGTTTCATTGTATACATACCACATCTTCTTTATCATTCATCCACTGACAGACTTTTAGGCTATTTCCATATCTTGGCTATTGTGAATGATGTTGCAATAAACACAGGAGTGCAGATATCTTTTTCAATATCCTATTTTGATTTCCTCTGAATATATACCCAGGAATGGGACTGCTGGGTCATTTGATAGTTGTATTTTTAATTTTCTGAGAAATCTCAGTACTATTCTCCATAATGGCGTAACCAATTTGCATTCCAACCAGCAATGCACAAAGATTTCCTTTTCTCCACAACCTCACCCGCACTCGTTATCTCCTCTTTTTGATGATAGCCATTTTAACGGGTGTGAAGTGATATTTCATTATGGTTTTGATTTGCATTTCCCTAGTAATTAGTAATATTGAAGATCCTTTCATGTATATGTTACCATTTGGATGTGGCTGTCTTCTATGGAAAAATATCTACTAAGGTCCTCTGCCTATTTTTAATTAGATATTTGTTTTGTTATTGTTGTGTGTTGTTGTATGAGTACTTTATATATTTTGGACATTAACCCTTTCCCCAATATGTAGTTTGCAAACATTTTCTCCAGTTCTATAGGTTGCCTTTTAATTTTACTAATTCTTTTTGTACATAAGCTTTTTAGCTTAATGTAGTCCTGCTTGTTGATTCTTGTTTAGATTGCTTGTGCTTTTGATATCATATCCAAAAACTTATTGCCAAAACCGATGTCAAGGAGTTTCTTCCCTATGTTTTCTTCTAGGAGTTTTATGTACTAGGTCTTTCTCACACTTAAGTCTTTAATCTATTTCAAGTTAATTTTTATGAGTGGTATTAAGATAGGGGTACATACTTTCCTATTATCACCCTTTTTTATAATCCTTCCTTCCTCCTTCCCTCCTCCTTTCCCTTCCTCTCTCCCACTTTTTTTCTTGTTCTTGTTCTTCTTGTTTTTCTTCTTTTGTTTGTACAGTTTCTTTCTGTCTTTAAATCAAAACCGTGTGTGTGTGTGTGTGTGTGTGTGTGTGTGTGTGTGTTCGTGCGCACGTGAAGGGGTGAGCTTTTTAAAGGGGTTTTCCAGTATTTACTTTATGAAAACATTTTTTTAAGTTTTCTCTAACTTTTAATGAAAGCCAAATGTTAGAAATAGTAATTAAAATGTTTACATTGAAGTAGATTGCTAGATCTGCAGTGTAGCCAAGCCTGGCAGCTTTTGATAAATTAGAATGAACCACACAGGCTGGTCTTTTTTTGCTAAAATACCACAGTGTCCAGAAAGCAAATCTACCCCACACACCACCACTGTTTCAGATCAGATGAACTGAGCAAAGAAAATGCCTCCTAACAGGGCAAAATACCCACCGTATCAAAAGAAATTGGGAGATGTTCACAATGGGAGGGATGGCTCTGGAGAACACGTAGGTCCGGATTTTGATGTAAAGTTGGATCTTTGGGCTTCTCCCAAACTGCCTTTCGTTAGGGGAAGCATCATTCCAGGTCATTCATGGGACTTTCATTATACCTTGATCAGTTTAGGTACCACTGACATATTTCAGAAAATAAAGAAGAAAAGGAGAAAAGGAACCTTTTCTAGCTCATTCTCCCTAAATGCTCTTATGTAAAAAGCATTCCCAGACCCTCATACGCACTTGTTTCACATTCTCCTGGATGAACAAACCTTCTGTAGTCTGGAAGCATAGCATTTTGAAAAGTTTTCACACTTTTTGGTGGCATAAATGTCTGGCAAAATATCCACAGAGCCTTCATGTAACCCTCCCCGCCTCCCCATGCAGCAATGCCTTTTTAATGAAATAAACGAATTGCCGAATTGCCGGTGGGCAAATCTTGCTGATTGCCTTCCGTATTTAAATCAGGACTTCTGATCGAGCAATAAATCATTCCACATTTGCTTAGAATTTGTAATATATTTGGAAATTATCATGCAGATCTGTGATGCTTCACATCACACCCAGAGAGATTATCTGGAGAGTTTTTTAAAAATACGGTCGCCCGTGTTCCACACCTAGAGACTTGGGGAGCACTAAGCGTCAGTACTTAATGAAAGCTTTCACACACACCCTCCAACTAATTCCAATAGATAGCTGAGCTAAGATTCACTGGCTGTTGAGGAGTTTCTGATTTTTAGGACCCAGTGTTTTCATTGTTATGGGATTTTCTTTCTTGTATCTCATTAACTTAAGCCTCTCACTTGGCCACATAACTTTTGTTTTGTATGGTGGGGTCAGAAACTTGAGACTCTTGTTTTTCAAGTAATCTTTAGGTATACATGTCATTACTGTGTCTGTGGAATGTTCTAAGTTTCCCTAAGGTAGCCAGGTTCTTCAAAAGAATGATCTATAACTTGATTGTTTTGGAAATATTCACTAAGTCCAGGTGTTAACATATACACAGTTCTCAAGGCCATCCTAAAAATGTATCCTTCGTTGCATTAAAAAAAAAAAACAAAAATGGCCAAAGAAACATTCCTAGATATTAGAGAGTTCTTCTCTTAAGGAAACGCAGTAAGAAAAGCACAGGTTTTAGTTTGGTTTGCATAAATGTGTGTGTGTGTGTGTGTGTGTGTGTGTGTGTGTGTGTGTGTGTGTTGTGTGTGTGATTTAGATTTTCTTTAAAAGAAAAAAAAAAGCTGTATCAGCAACATCCACACTTCTATAAACATGAAAAAATATATAGCCTTATGAAAGTAAGAGTCATACAAATACAATGTGTGGTAATGCTGCTTCTGCTACATTTGTGGCAGATTAATTAAATAAACCCTGCCAATATGTTAATGCTTAAGCAAAACAGAAAACTGTTCTTTCCCCCACCAAAATCATAATCCTTTTCAAATTCCATTTGAAAAGCTGTAAGAGAAAAATTTTAAAGGCAAATTTTTTAATGAAATAAAAGGATTTTTTTCTTGTCAGACTGCTACTAAAGAAGAAACTCAGTAAAGTTCTTATTCCCTTGTCTGTGCATATTTATTTCTGTGCAATAAATAAACTGGATTGTGCAAATCCCCAGAATAGAAATCTCCCAGCATCAAGTGGCTTTTTGCTAAGTGAGGAATAGATCACATTTTTTTACAATAAAATGAGCAATTTTTTTTACAATAAAATGAGTATGTTCTCTCTTAGTGTATCTTGTTTACTGTCTTCCATATGTCCAAATGCAAAAGAACTCTGAGATCGTATATAATCTGGGGTCAGTTCTCCTTTAGTGGTCCAGAAGAAAAGACATTTTCCATTGATTTACCAAGAAATCAGCAGTGTATTACTGACATACCAAGTTTCCATTACACAAAAATAGGAGAAAAGGAAATCATGAATGAGGTGAGGCAGTGCCAGAGATGGAAAAGGAAAGGTGACTGTTGTCAGGGCATCAGGAAGTCATCTCTCACATCAGCTGTAATTTGTATACCCAAGGGTGATTTTATCTCTTTGCCATGAGAGTTGTGCTTTACACTCATGACATGAAGGATAGCGCCCCCCCCCACATCATTTTCCATAGTAGATCTTGTAGCTCATGTTAAAACTCAAGTCCAGTGCCGTACCTTACCATGAGGTTAATTTAGAAAATGACACTTTAACTATATAATGAAAACTTCCATGTTGCAATATTCAGTCACTATCCCATTGTGAAAAAGCAAACCCTGGAACCAGAAAGACACAGGTTCAATTTTGTTTTCATAAGTAACTAGCCATATGACTTTGAACAATCATTTTATCCTTCAGGACTACACATTCCTTATCTGTAAAATAGAGACAATGCCCACTTCGTAGAGATAATATGTCCTTTTCAGGATTAGGAGTAGTATATGCAAACTGCCCAGCTCATAACCGATACTCAATAAATGGTAGTTACTATTTTTTTATAACTTATTTCAAGTAAACTAATCTGGTGAATGACTTATAGAAGGTACTCAGCAAAACTAGTTAGTTGTTTCTTTTTTTTATCTGGTGAATGACTTATAGAAGGTACTCAACAAAACTAGTTAGTTGTTTCTTTTTTTTTAATGTTTATTTATAAGAGAGAAAGAGAGAGAGAGCACAAGTAGGGGAGGGGCAGAAAGAGAGGGGGACAGGGGATCCAAAGTGGGCTCTTGCTGACAGCAGAGAGGCCAGTGCTGAGCTCAAACTCATGAACTATGAGATCATGACCTGACTGAGCCACCCAGGTGCCCCACTAACTAGTTGTTTCTTAACCACCTTTGTCTAAAATATTCATTATTTTCAAGTTTACCATTTAAGTCTAAGTTAAATTTATGAATAACAGACAAGATAAACCAGTATTTTTAAAAAATATGAAATCATGTAAATGTACAAAATATATAGTGGGAAGCACAATATAACATAAGCTCTGATGAAATTGAGTTTATGTGGCAGAGCTTGAAAATCAGCACACACACACACACACACACACAAAAGACAACATGATACTTTACATGGAAAACGCAACAGAATCCACCAAATGCCTACTAGAACTGATCCATGAATTTGGCAAAGTTGCAGGATACAAAATCAATGTACAGAAATCGATTGCATTCCTTTACACCAACAATGAAGCAACAGAAAGAGAAATAAATAAGCAAATCCCATTCACAATTGCACCAAAAACCATGAAATACCTAGGAATAAACCTAACCAAAGGTGTAAAAGATTCCTACGCTGAAAACTATAAAAAACTTATGAAGGAAATTGAGGAAAACACAAGGAATGGAAAAACATCCCATGCTCATAGATTGGAAGAATAAGTATTGTTAAAATGGCAATACTACCCAAAGCAATCTACACCTTCAATGCAATCCCAAACAAAGGTGCACCAGCATTCTTTTCAAAGCTAGAGCAAGCAATCCTAAAATTTATATGGAACCACAAAAGACCCGAATAACCAAAGTAATATTGAAGAAGAAAACCAAAACAGGAGGCATCACAATCCCAGACTTTAACCTCTACTACAAAGCATTAATAATCAAGTCAGCATGGTATTGGCACAAAAACAGACACATAGACCAATGGAATAGAATAGAGAACCCAGAAATGGACCCACAAGCATATGGCCAACTAATCTTTGACAAAGCAGGAAAGAGTATCCAATGGAAAAAAAATAGTCTCTTTAACAAATGGTGCTGGGAGAACTGGACAGCAACATGCAAAAGAATGAAACTAGACCACTTTCTTTCACCACTCACAAAAATAAACTCAAAATGGATGAAGGACCTGAATGTGAGACAGGAAACCATCAAAATCCTAGAGGAGAAAGCAGGAAAAAAACTTTTTGACCTGAGATGCAGCAATTTCCTACACCACACATCTCCAAAGGCGAAGGAATTAAAAGCAAAAATGAACTATTGGGACCTCATCAAGATAAAAAGCTTCTGCATGGCAAAGGAGACAACCAACAAAACTAATAGGCAACTGACGGAATGGGAAAGGATAATTGCAAATGACATATCAGATAAAGGACTAGTATCTAAAATCTATAAAGAACTTACCAAACTCCACACCTGAAAAACAAATAATCCAGTGAAGAAATGGGCAGAAGATATAAATAGACACTTCTCCAAAGAAGACATCCAGATGGCAAACAGACACATGAAACAATGCTCAATGTCACTCATCATCAGGGAAATACAAATCAAAACCACACTGAGATACCACCTCACACCGGTTAGAGTGGCTAAAATGAATAAATCAGAAACTATAGATGCTGGTGAGGATGTGGAGAAGCAGGCACCCTCCTACACTGTTGGTGGGAATGCAAACTAGTGTAGCCGCTCTGGAGAACTCTGTGGAGGTTCCTCAAAAAAAAAAAATAGAACTACCCCATGACCTAGCAATAGCCCTGCTAGGAATCTCCCTAAAAGACACAGGAGTGCTGATGCATAGAGGCACGTGTACCCCAATGTTTACAGCAGCACTTTCGACAATAGCCAAATCATGGAAAGAGACTAAGTGTCCATCAACTGACGAATGAATAGAGAAGATGTGGTATATATATACAATGGAATACTATGCAGCAATAGTAGAAAGAATGAAATCTGGCCATGCATAGCAACATGGATGGAACTGGAGAGTATTATGTTAAGTGAAATAAGTCAGTCAGAGAAAGACAGATACCATATGTTTCCATGCATACGTGGATTTTGAGAGACTTAGCAGAAAACCATGGAGGGGAAGAGGGGAAAAGAAAAAAGACATAGAGAGGGAGGAAGACAAAACATAAGAGACTCTGAAAGACTAAGAACAAACTGAGGGATGAGGGGGGTGTGGGAGGGGGGAGAGTGGGTGACAGCCACAGAGGAGGGCACTTGTTGGGATGAGCACTGGGTGTTGTATGGAAACCAATTAGACAATAAATTATTTTAAAAAAAGAAAAGAAAAGAAAATCAATGAAAAATGGGTTCCTGGGTGGCTCAATTTGTTAAGTGTTTGACTCTTGATTTCAGCTCTGGTCTTGATCTCATGGTTCGTAGATCTGAGCCCCATGTCGGGCTCTTCACTGTCAGCATTGAGCCTGCTTGGGATTCTCTTTCTCTCCCTCCCTGGCTCAGGCTCTCTCTCTGTCTCTCAAAATAAATAAACTTAAAAAAAAAGCAAAAAGAGGTGAATTTCTGACTCTATCTTCTCCTCCCAGCTGTCCCACTTAGCTGTGATATTAGACTAGGCACAAGCAATCACCAAAACCAACAAGGAGACAAGAGCTTCAACTTGCATCTAAAAAAGCCACATGAGGGAGGTGCCCACATGTGGCTGAAAGTCTGGAACTGGGAAGAGTAACCATGATGACCAGACAGAGAAAGAGACGAGGAGAGAAATTTAGGAAACAGGGAGAAGGAGAAATGACTGAAGTAGGTAATAGGTACCCTTCTCATTCTGGATCCCTATTTTTAAATTTTTGTTATGGTAAGTTAAAACACAGAAAGCAAAACTCACACAAATTCATAGGTTAGTGAATTATTATAAGGTGAGCACCCTGTAACCACCACCATCCAGGTCAAGAAATAGAACTTTGCTTATATCCCTGAAGCATCTCCCTCTGTTCTATTCCAATCTCTCAACACCTCTCTTCCCAGATGTAAGCACCAACCTGACTAGCATCATAACCGTTCCTCTGTTTCTTCATTTTTTTTTATTACCCAAGAGTGTACCTCAAACACTCTAGTTAAGATTTGCTCTTTTAAGAAAGTGGTATCTCTTTTAAGTCATTTTTATTTTAGAGACTCCCTTTCTATCCATATCTTTTCTCTGCAGTTTATTTGCTGAAGAGCCCAGGACATTTGACCTGTAAATATTCCCACGGTCTGAGTTTTGCTGATTGTACACTCATAATATAGTTCAGCATTTCTTCTGTCCGCCTCTATTTCCTGCAAATTGTCAGCTAGATCCAGAGGCTTGATCAGGCTCAAGTTCCATACCTTTGGCAAGTCCATAAGTGTGATATATTCTTCATTAGGAGGCATGTGATCTATCTCTTTATGTGATGTTAGTAGCCTTTGATGCCTGATGCCTAGATACATTAATTGATTAGGGATTGAAAGATGCTGATATTCTAATTTTATCATTTCTTTTACCTTTACATGACTGGAATACCTATATAAAGAGATACTGCTTTTATCTACTTTAGATTACTCAGTAGTATAATTCATACAGAAAAGATAGGATAATTGCTTGATTCTTTCCTCTTATTTACCAGTGTTCAAAATAATCAATTGATTCTTTATCATCATTTAAAGGTGACTGATTAGAGGTTTTGTTCATATCACTGTAAATTCATGAATTTAAACATAGTCGATGGTTTAGCTGTTTTTAGTAGACGGCTGTCCCTGTGTACCAAACTACCCCTCCAGTGTTTTAATTGTTGTTGTTGCCAGTTGTTGATACCTAATGCCAGGTAAGTATCTATTTCTTACACCTTCATTTGTATGTACCATCAGAAAGTTGGAGTTGGATAGATTTGCTAATCCTTGAAAACACCACTTTGTTAAAACCTAGTTTTATGAAGTTGTCCGTCACATTTGTGCTAAATAAAATGACAACACACCCAAATACTGGAAAACATAAAATATTACAAATTCACTCTAAGCTGATCGCTTTACTCTCTTAAAAATATACGTAATTTTCGACTTTACCAAAGTAAATAAGTAAGTTCATTATTAATTAATTAATTAATTAATTAATCTTAGAGCCTGGGAGTCATGGAAAAAGAAATATGAGCCATTCAACCAGTAGAGGGAGTACAAGTTAACTGACAAATCCAGTTTCCAAAGTCTGCTTTCCTATTGGTGAAGTCACTGATAATGTTTTGGAGAGAAAGAAGATACCAGGAACAAGACGGGACATATCTGTGCTTCTCTGTTGTATGTTGAATGCAAAGAAACAACACTGATTCTTAATAAAGGGAAAATACAAGTATTTACCCTGAATTTCATCAGAGACTTCTCTCCTCAGAATTCAATACATTATTGTCCATAGCCTGATTGATAACTGTCTTGGTGGATGAGAAAGGAGGAAGATATGATTACATCACTCTTTGTAAATTTAAAAAACAGAGACATCCAATCCAGAGGTGATATGAATTGTCCATAGTCACATAAATTAAGAAGTAGAGGCAAAATTAATATAAATCATCCAAGTCACACCCCAGCTTTTCACTTGGACCCTTAGTCAATGACAACTATATTAAAGGGAAAAGAGATTACAAAAGTATTTTGCAGTTTTTCTACTTGCCTTTGCTAATAATGATCCAGTCAAGAAAGAATAAGAGCTCAAGAATATAGAACACCCGAGCACTCCCTGATTTCTTTGCAAATTTTCCTCTGGGGTTGGTGCTTTAATTTCTAATCAGTCTGAGTCAATAACGTATGGTTGTCAGTGCCATTGTCGACTCTCACAATTTCTTGTCTCAATCCCATAGTTCCTAAAGCTAGGGGCTTGGGGTCACTGGCAGGGGTTTTGATTTGGGGCTTTCTATGTTTACACAATAGGGCAAGTCAATATCTCTCCTGTATCAGTGAATTCTGGACTAAACTGATCTATCAAGCATTGTAGACAAATGAAGACCTTTAGGGGTGGAAAGAAGGCTCTCTGGAAGTCTCCTCTGCTTTTACATTTCATTAAATCCACAGACTCCCACTTGCTCCCCACAGAGATCTGAATGCAGCTGAATAAGAAAGGAAGAAAAGTCTCATGAGAAGAATGGAATGCTCTTACAATATTTTTAGGCTGCAGTGTATACTGAATTCCATTCACACGGTCCTGCAGGAGGTTTGGCCCATCTTCACAGAGCATGCCACGACTCCTGCTTATTGCAACAGATATGTACATTTCTCAAGGACTGACAATAATTAAAGAAAAAACAAACTGGGAGGTTCTTTGCATAGGATTGTTGAGGCAGGCTTTCCCTTTTTCTTTTGTTGATGCCTGTTCTATAAAAAGGATGACAAACTGGTGTTGGAAAGTTCAAATTTTTCTCCAACTTGTTGGTCTCCTAATTGTGTACCTAATTCAAACCAATTTTGTAGATAATGGGGCTACTTCTAGCTTTCCAAGAAGTTAATAAAAAGACCAAGAAGTTTTTGAAAAATCTATGATCATTGTTAAAGAAATAAAATTAATATGGAAATAATTTTTTTATGAAAAAAATGAAAAATTTTCCTTGGAGACACAGGTTGAATAAACTGGGACTTCTTGATGGTGACCACAAATGGATGAGTTCAATTTTTGCTTTCACTGAACTCAAAGGGTGCAGGTTTCTACTTGCGTGTTCATTTGCTTTTATTCTGCGAATCTAATCTGTCTACCCCACATCAACAGACAGAAGGGACGCCTGAAGTCTGTTCCTTCCCAGCCCAGGAGCCTTCAACCTAGAGGCAAGACTTTAATGACTTCCAAGTGTTCCAAAACACCCAAGTCTGTGCTAAGCTCATTTACCTGTGTGAAATACTGAGTTAATGAAGGCAAGGTCATTGATTCAGATATACATATGATGACTCTGCTAATCTTATCCTCCTAGGTGTCAAATAAACACATTATTACCAAACATATCTATCCCACTGGCATTATAAATCCATTACTCACTAAGAGGAGAAGGTAGGTAGTTTTGGATGCAGGCAGACTATACTAAACTCGTCTCAGCCATTTCATAGCTGTGTGAACTTTTGTAGATTTCATCAAACTTCTATTTCCTCACCATAAAATAGGAATAATAATAGCAACTATCTCATAGGATTATTGTAAGGATTTAATAGATTACTAATGTTATGTGTTTAACACAACGATGAGTACATAAATAATGCTCGACAAATGTTATTTTATGTTCAGTTTAATGCTGTTGGTATTGTTATTATTGTCATTGCTGTTGAATACTTTAAAGCAAAAATTCCATGGTGCTAACTGCACATAAGTATGTGTTATAGCTTAAATTCCTTTGGCGTTGGTACATATTGGCTTTAAAACTCAGATCCACAAAGTATATAGAATCAAGAGAAGCCAGCACACCTTCTTGAAAGCACAAAGATGCAGTAAGCCTCTGCTCTCAGAGCCATTTCACACATCACACACTTAAATCAATTAACGCAGTTGACCAGCAAGTAACTTATTGGTGCTCACTGTGACTTTTCAGTCTGCTGAGGATGTCTTCTAGTGATGAAGCTTAAACAGATGTTTAGTAATGAAGGGTGTGGGCATAATTATAGACATGAAAAATATGGTCTCCTCTCCTAATGAACCCAGAGTGCAATCATTTGTCTATTTTTGCTTTTTGGAAGAAAATAAAAATAAAAAAAGAGTTTTCTGTTTTGTTTTCATTTTTCCTCTTTTTAAAATAAAACATGTCATTAGTTCTATACTGCAGAAGTCAAACAAAAGAGTGAATAATTCCCGGTGGTTTAGAGAAATATCAGTATCTATTTCAGATGATCCCCATGCCAATTTCAAGTGCACATCAATACAACTTATATGTAGTCAATAATCGTTCACTCCTCTTGAGCTTGGGTGTATAGCCTAACTGAGAAGTATATCTTTAAGATAGATGGAAAAAGAGAATGTGCCAGGTACTTGTTTACACTTTAGTAGATGCAATGACAAAAAGGGAGCAGTCATATATAATATTAAAAACACAAATTTCTAGGGATATCTGGGTGGCTCAGTTGGTTAAGCATCTGACTCTTGGTTTCAGCTCAGTACATGATCTCATGGTCATGAGATTGAGCCTTGCATCAGGCTCTGTGCTGGGCATGGAACCTGCCTCAGATTCTCTCTCTCCCTCTTCCCCCGCCCCTCTGCAGCTCTCTCTCATTCTCAAAAATCAAAAACAAACAAAAAACAAAAACAAAAAAACAGTTTCTAGACAACTCCTGTAAGTGATTCTGATTCGGTAAGAATGGTGTAGGACTCAGGAATCCCTGTTTTCAACAACTGTTCTGGTGATTCTTATGATCTGACACATTAGGAATCATCTGTTTTTTCTACATGCCTGACATCTCTTCCTTCTTCTGATAAAAGCACCTCAGTTTTCCTTTTAGAAAGCACTTCTCCCCAGCTTTCTGCTCATGGGGGTGATTGGGGCTAATTCCACCACCAGCTCCATAGTGGGCCTCTGTCCCAGGCCTATTCAATCATTGTAATCAATCAGTATCTCTGGTCACACAAACTGTTTAAGAGATTGGTGTGAAACTGAATCCTGAGACGTTGAAACCATTGGAAGGAGGAGCTCTCTTTCCTCTGGGTTTAGGAAAACATAGCTACTTGAAAAAGAAGCCAACACTGAGATGGAATAAATGGAAAAAGGAAAGACAGAGAGATTGATACAGAGAGAGAGAGAGAAAGAGAGAAAATGAGAATTAATATCTAGATGACTTCCTTTAGATTCCCACATTCAGGCAATTTTTGTTTGTTTTCAGGGAAAAACAACACAACCTATAATGACAGCAATCAAAGAAACAAAATGGAAACATAATTCAAAGTTTACAAATCCAGATGAAAATGTAAAAGACTTAAGCTATATGACCCATTAACAACTATTTTTATTAAATTACACATAGGAAACTGTGGTAGTCAGATATACAATATAAGAATAAGTGTATTGTGGGTTCTTTTTAAATATTTTTTTAAGTTTATTTATGTAAGTAATACACCAACATGGTGCTCAAACTCATGATCTGGAGATCAAGAGTTTAATGCTCCTCCGACTGAGCCAGCCACATGCCCCAAGAGTGTATTTTGGTTTTTATAGAGTTTTTCAAATAAGAAATTTGCATTTAAAATGAAATGACACAATTCAGGTATAATTCTGTTTAAAATATATCCACCTATATGTACCCAATTACAGAGTTCCTAAATACCTGAAGCAAAAACAGATAGAAATGAAGAGAGAAAAACACAGATTAACAATAATAATTGAAGATTGTAATACCCACTTAAATAATAAATAGAACAAATAGATAAAAGATCAACAAGGAAAGAGAAGCCCTAATGCTATACACCAAATAGAACTAACATAATCTCCAAAACAATGTATACAACAATAGAATGCACATTATTCTTAAGTATGCATGGCATTCTCCAGTATAGACCATATGTTAGGCCGCAAAACAAATCTCAATAAGTTCAAAGGATTGAAATAATAAAAGTATGCTCTCCAACCACAATAAATTGAAATTAGAAATTAGTAACAGAAAAGAATCTGAGAAATTCACAAATATATGGAAATTAAATAACACACTGCTAAATAATCCATAGGTAAAAGACTAAACCAAAAGCAAAATTAAAAATGCTTTGAAGTGAATGAAAACGAAAACAGAACATACCAAAATTTATGAAATGCAGCTCAAGCAGTGCTTAGAAATTTATAGCCATAGGGGCACCTGGGTGGCTCAGTTGGTTGAGTGTCCGACTTCAGCTTAGGTCATGATCTCACGGTTCATGGGTTCAAGCCCCACATCGGGCTCTGTGCTGACAGCTCAGAGCTTGGAACCTGCTTCAGATTCTCTCTCTCTTTCTCTCTCTCTCTCTCTCTCTCTCTCTCTCTCCCCCCCTCCCCCTTCGTGCTCTGTCTCTCTGTTTCTCAAAAATAAATAAACGTTAAAAAAATTTTTTTAAAAAAATTTATAGCAATAAGCATCGGTTTAAAAAGAAGAAAAGTATAGAGTGCTGGGTGGCTCAGTCAGTTGAGCATCTGACTCTTGATTTCAACTTGGGTCAGATCTCACAGTTTATACGATCAAGTCCTGTGTCAGGCTCTTTGCTGACAGCATGGAGCTTTGGGATGTTCTCTCTTCCTCTCTCTCTCTCCCTCACCTGCTCATACTCTCTCACTGGCTTCTCTCTCTCTCTCAAAATAAATAAATAAACATTTTTTTAAAAAGAAGAAAAGTATCAAATCAGTAACCTAACTTTCCACTTCAAGAAACTCAAAAAAGAAGACAAAACTAAATGAAACAGAAGGAAAAAGATAATAATGATTAGAGCAAAAATAAGTGAAATAAAGAATAGAAAACCAATAAACAAAATCAATGAAAGTTTGTTCTTTGGAAACCTTACCAAAATTGGAAAACTTTTAGTCAAACTACCAAAAAAAAGATTGTGATAACTAAAATAAAATTTTAAAATAGTAATTAGTTTCTGGTCTATAGAAATAAGAATTGATAAGGGAATACTGTGAATTATTGTATGTCAACAAATTAGATAATCCAGTTGAGATGGACAAATACCTTAAAGGATACAAACTACTAAAACTGACTCAAAAAGAATTAGAAAGTATGAAGAGGCCTATACCAAGTAGAAATTGAATTAGAAGTCAAAAAATATCTCACAAAGAAAAGCCCATGTGCAGAGAGTTTCACTGGTAAGTTCTACCAAACCTAATGAAGAATTATCACCAATATTTCACAAATTCTTTTAAAAAATAAGAAATTTTCCAAATTAATTATATGAGGTCAACATTACTCTGCTACCAAAAGCAGACAAAACTTCAGGAAGAAACCAAAATTCCTCAACAAAAATACCAGAAAACCAAATCCAGCAACATGTAAAGATGATACACCATAACCAAGTAAAATGGATGCCGGTGATGCAAGATTGGCTCAACATATAAAAATCAACCAGCTATACACCATACTAATGGAAGAAAGACAAAACCACATAATTATCTCAAATGATGAAGAAAAAGCATTTGGCAAAATTCAACACTCTTTCAGGATTAAAAACAACAACAACAAAAACTCAACAAATTAGAAATAGAAGGCAGCTTCCCCAACCTGATAAAGAGCTTCTGTGAAAACTCCACAGCTAATATCATACTTAGGAGTGAGATCATTTTTGCAGACTTTACTTCCCTAATAGAATACATTGAAAATGCTACAAGTCCTGGAGCTTTCTAGGTCAAGATTTCAGAGTTTGTTCTGATCTTGATGAGAAGTCGTCAGAGGAATTTCAAGCAAAAGAATATTATGATTTGATTTTTATTTTTGAAAAGTACCCTTGTTACCACATATCCATTCCACTTAGATTCCATTTGTACTGGGGGTAGAGAATAGGAAGGAGCCCTGGTATGGTTAGCAGATTATGGAAATAGTCCAGAAGAAAGATTCAGGTGGCTTGGATGAAAGAAAGTGTAGTGGTGGAAACAGAGAAAAGTGAAAGTTTTCAGAATACTTTTAGAGGTAAAGTCAGTGGGATTTACTAAGTGTTCAGATATAAAGATGAATGAGGAAAGAAGAATCAATGTTGCCTCTTAGATTTTTGGCTTCAGCTAGTGGGTGATGCTATATACTGAGAAAAAGATCCAGGGGTCCCTGGGTGGCTCAGTCAGTTAAGTGTCCAACTTCAGCTCAGGTCATGATCTCACAGTTGGTGAGTCTGAGCCTCATGTCGGGCTCTGTGCTGTCAGTTCAAAGCCTGGAGCCTGCTTCAGATTCTGTGTTTCCATCTTTCTCTGCCCCTCCCCCACTCACACTCTGTCTCTGTCTCTCTAAAAAAATAAATAAACATTTAAAAAAATGAAAAGAAAAAAATCCAGCAGGGTTGGATTTGGGAAAGAAAGAAAAAAATTTTATTTGGCATACAAGTCATTGGAGATAACCATTTAAAATTAATGTGCAGATGTCTAATAGGGACTTGAGTATATATTTTGGAGCTCAGAAGAGAAGTCAGAGCTGAACATAAAGATTTGGAAATCATCATCATACAAGTAGTATTTAAAGCCATGGGATTGAATGAGATTTGTTTTGAAAACTATATAAAGAAGGAGACCAAGATAGAGCCCTGGATTGCTCATGCCTCTAACATTCAAACAGAGGAGAAGCCAGAGTTCAGAAAAGAGACTAAGAAAAGCAGCTAGTGAAATAGAGGAAAACTAGAAGTGTATGTTGTCATGGACTCCAAGAAAAGTAGCTGTTTCAAGAAGGAAGATGAATAATTTCTAGGAATCTGCTGTACAGTGTTGTGCCTATAAATAACAATACCAATATCATACTCTCAAAATCAGTTAAGAAGGTAGATCTAGTGTTAAGTGTTCTTATCAAAGTAAATTTTCTTAACAAAGAAATGTTTTTTAGAAAAAAAAGGAAGTAGTGATCAACTTTGTTGAATACTGCTGAGAGGGCAAGCAAAAAGGAATGATAGAATGGCCATTAATGTTTGAAATACAACAATTATTAATAATCTTGACAATCACGAAGTCAATGAAGTTATAGGGACAGATGTCCAACTGAGGTTGGTTAAGAGAAAACGTGAGTTGAAAAAGTGAGGGCAGCAATTCTAGATAAATCCGAAGAATACTTTAATGAAGAGGAATAGAGAAATGGAACAGAAATTCAAAGGATGGGATCTAAGAGCAAATAATTATAGAAACTAAGCCGCTGGCAAGGCTCTGGAACACACGAAGGTCTTTGACCAGGTTGTCATTTGACCTGAGCCAAGCCACATCATCCACAGTACAGAGAAGGAAGTTGAAGAGGAGTCATGAGACAAGTTTTCATAGGAGAAAATGAGGAAGTTCCTCTCTAAATGCTTCTACTTTCATGATAAATATAAGCTTATAGTGAGCCATGAAGGTAGTGGAGAGACCAAGTAATATAAGAGTTCAAAGAGAAGGAGTGAAATGATCACTTGGGAATTGCAATAGACTAAATTGTATCTCCCCCCCCCCCCGCCTCCAATTTTTTTTTCTTTTAATTTTAGAGAGAGACAGGGACAGAGAGCCTGAGCAGGGAGGGGGCCAGAAGAGAAGAGAGAGAATTTTAATCAGGCTCCATGCTCAGCGCAGAGCCCAACATGGAGCTCGATCCCACAATCCTGGGATCGTGACCTGAACAGAAATCAAGAGTCAGATCCTCAACCAGCTGAGCCACCCAGTCACCCCACCACCCCCACCCCTCAAATCTTTATGACGAAGCCCTAGCCATCAGTGTGACTGTATCTGGAGATGGTGTCTTTAGGAGCTAATTAAGGGTAAATGAGGCCATAAAGGTAAGGCCCCGACACAATCAGACTATGGTTTTATAAGAAGAGAGGGAGGGAGAGAGAGAAAGAGGGAGAAAATCTCTGCCATGTGAGGGCACAGCAAGAAAATGGCCGTCTGTAAACCAGGAAGGATGCCCTCACCAGAAACTGGAATAAGCCAGCATTGATCTTAGGCTTCCTGCCTCTGGAACTGTGAGAAATAAATTTCTGTCGTTTAAGCCACCCAGTCAATGGTATTTTTTTTTTTAATGGCAGCCTGAGCAAGAATGTAGGATGGTGAAAATATTATTAAAGTTGAGTAAGATTCTGGGCATGATAAGTGCCCAGCTGAGATTTGTGGCTATGGAACTTAAAGAGAGACCGGACACACAGTTGTGTTTTGTTTTGCTTTGTTTTGTTTTTTCCAAGCCATTTCAGCTGCTCAGATGCCGGCACAGTGTCAGTAGACAGATGGGTTTATCCCAGGTCATGACTTTGGAGGGAAGTCCAGCCAAGAGAGGACAGAGAATTAAGGGTATTCATAAGACAGCATTTAGGTGAGATGAGACAAAAATATTGATGATGACAACTTTAGAATTAAAATTCCTCTTCCTCCTCTCTGATACAAAGATGACCTTCCTTAAAAAAAGATTAGACTAGATATTCTTCACCCATGTTTGCAGTGCAGTATATAAAATTTCGAACCCATTGCTATATCAGTATCAAATAATCCTACTACAGCTTGTAGGGCATCACTTTTAAATAATCATTGATGAAATTCATATGTATTTTGCACCACAAACTTCCAAATAAACTGGAGATCCAGGTAGACAAGAGTCAAGCGAGTGCATATTTATTTAAGAAACTCTTTCAGAATGGAACTTAGGGTAATTCTATCTCTCCTAACCCATTAGATTTTTCATTTGTAACATTATTTTTTTCTTCGGAGCTTAATATGTTTGATCTCAGACTGGTATCAGTATACATAAGAGGAAGTAAAATTTTATAGATGAAATTTTGCTTTAGAAATTAAACTATGTTCCAGTCTTCCTTCCTGTCCAATTTTGAGCTAAAATCCTGAAAATGAAAACCATTTCTAGACTCCATGAATGCCCTAATCCTAAATTCTTCCTGAATTGTGAAGTGGAAAATTAAATCATTTTTGTTGGAATACTCCCTGTTCAATGGGTCCAGATCAGCACTCGGATGATGTCAGCAAATGTTACATTTTTTTCCAATTATGAAATGAATTATGGGGCGCTAGCTAACCACAGTCAGTCATTAAATAAAGCTATTTTTGCTGATACATTGTTGTCCTGCCAGAAAACACAGGTGTTTTGTTTTTAAAGAAGTTTTTAAAAATTGCTTTAAGAAAAGATTGCATTAACAATCCTTCAGCACAAGCAATATAGGAGCATAAATAAGAAGGTGCTATTTGTAGAGAATTTGTGTGGCAAGGGTAGAGACTGTATTTTCACATACAAAATAAAGAGTTGCTTTATGTCCAAGGAATTGAAACATTTGGGCTATGATGTATGTAGACAGTGATATATGGCCATGCATATTTAAACACATCTATACACAGAGTCTTAAGAGTTGAATGAAAGGCACCTTATAAACCTGAATTATTGTGAACAAACTTTTTTGGACTGGTATTTTCAAGAATGTTAGTTCATTCATTCTTTGATGATTCCCGAAGGTTTCAAACTCATAGTCTCAAAAATGACGGCATGTACATCTGTCAATATCAACAATGTACTTGTTAATAGTAGAACTAGAGCTTTACTTTGGAACCAGTTCCTTGAAAAACAAATGAGCATAAAATGTTTTAATTGGTCCAGTAGTCATAATGATTATTTTTAATCATTTTGCATTTTCGGTAATAGCCTTACACTTACTCATTTTTTCTCTCTTTCAATCAACTGTCTTCAATTTACGTATCTTCAAATAATTCCTAAACTAAGCAGCTGCTTTCAGTTGATTCATGTAGGAATTTGATTATCTCATCCAAACGATGACATCTTGGATCATGCATTAATGGCATGCTTATGGAATGAAGCAGTTTTCTGTTTCAAAATGACTTTTTTTCCTCTGTGTGTGCAAAAGAATATAAATGGCACCTATCTATAATCCTCAGAACTCAAAAACTAATGCAACAATCCACTTCTCATCTGGGTTAAAACTGTGTTTAAAAAGAACAATGATTGCAGTGCCAGGGTGGCTTAGTCACTTGAGCATCCAACTCTTGATTTTGGCTCAGGTCATGATCCCAGGGTCATGGGATTGAGCCCCATGTTGGGCTCCATGCTGGGCATGGAGCCTGCTTAAGATTCTCTCTCTCTTTCCCCTTCTGCACCTCTCCCCCTGCTTGCACACACACCCTCTCTAAAATAAAGTTTAAAGAAAGAACAATGATCTATTGACAAGGATACCTTAAAAACCTGTTGTTGGAAATAAATCTTAGCATTTAAGTGTTGAAAATGGCATTTTAAATATATTCTAAAATTCATTTCCAAGAACTAAATTCTCCAGGTCTTATTTCAGAGTTCTTAAATTCTTTTATTGCAGACTTTAGAAAAATCCCCTCAAAATAATTGTGGACATCTCATCTTTGAAAACTGATACTCACCAAGATTCTTCTTCAAATTTTCAAGACTGTCTTAAAAACATATTTTAATCAACAGTCCATTCAGAATTTCACTAATTATTCACAAAAGTGTGGAATTCCCCTGGGGTACAAAAACAGTTTTTTAAAATTACTGAAAAGGCTTAAATTATTTGTGAAACAACTGTTGCTCATACAAAATCAAATGATTCAGTAGAGAGAACTATGAGTTATTGTTTAACTAAATGTTAAGGACAATATATAAAATGAGAGAACTCAGATCAATGATCACATTTTATACTGTAGTGACATGATTTTTAAAAACATTTTATCTATGAACATATAACTTCTACATAACTTCATTCATTCCATTTTAAGTGTGGCAAATCCTGTTATCAAGGGTTATTGGCAATACATTGTTCTTCTTAATCAAATGTTCAGGTTAAATGGCTGGTTCAACAAATATTTTATACAAAAGTATAGCATATAACTAGATACCTAATAGATATATAACATATATATATGCAGATATATATAACAACTTTCAAAGTTCAAGGCCCAGGTGAACCACTAAAACTCACTTAACCACAAACAAGTGATTAAACATCATCACCATAGCATTCTAGAACTTAATCTATATATATGACAATGTTTCCAAGGAAAAAAGCATATGTCAGTCGTTCTTAGATAGAAGACCTTCCTTTTTCCCTGTTTTATTTGCTACTCCTGACCTGAAGCAGGCAATATGGACTGCAATCCTATAGTTTTTACCCAATGATGGTAGCCTCTGTGGTCCGATGGTCCAGTCGAGGAGGTAAAGAGGCTAAGGGTAAACTCCCGAAGGCTGAAGAGCTATGGTGGAGTGACCAGAGGTCTTCCTAAAACTTCTAGGGAGATTTAGGGTGGGAGACACACACAGAATACTTAACTACCTAAAGATAAATTTGCAAGCTGATAAATTAAAGGGTGAGATTATTCACATAGCAAGAGAATTACAGTGGGTCCCAGGAACATTTGAAGAAATACATTTTTAAGAGTTTGCTTATAACTCTTTAAATAATTAACAAAGGAAGGCATTAAAAGCAAAACTTTTATAACATACTGATGATTTTCATAAGTAGAAGTTCAAATATTCTTTTTTTAAGATGGTGAAGTTAGTCTTTATTTTTATTTATTTTTTTAATTTGTAAGAGAGTATGTTTCAGGTGGGGTTTTTTTTATTTGTTTTCTTTTTTCTTTATTTTTTTTCTTCCAAGATATTATTTAAATTCAAGTTACTTAACCCATAGTGTAGTGTTGGTTTCAGGAATAAAATTCAGTGATTTATCACTTACATTTAACACCCAGTGCTCGTCACATCAAGTGCCCTCTTTAAGGTCCATCACTCATCTAGCCCATCGCCCATCCACCTCCCCTTTAGCAACCCACTCATTCATTTTTTAAAATACAAAATTATTAACCACTGTTCACCACTATTTACAATAAACAAATACAGTTGGATACCATTCTAATTACTACAAAGTTATGTTTTTCCAGGCTTCTGTTAAACCAATAACCCAAAAACTGAAAAGATTGAATTACATGTAAAGAATGAGTTGTGCGCATAGAAAAGCATGCAGATTCATAGGTTAGATTACAAAAGTCTGTTCAGCCACTTATTCCAGCAGGTCCTAAATTGCCAACATCTCTAACCATCTGATTAGGTTTCCATGAACAAAGTCTTACACATTAACCGTTTGGTCAATATAGTACAGATTTTCCCAACTCCTTGTAAAGGAAATCTTCGCTAGAAGAAACTTTTAGATGTCCATTTAACTAAGTCCTGCTTGGCTAATGAATATACACCACGATTTTTCTAGTTTTCTCATCAGGGTGGGGAGATAGTTGATACTGATAAAAATTTTCCTGTTAGGGACTTTGCAAATGGTACTTACATGACCATACGTATACACACGGATGCTGATATGACTGTTTTGAAATTGTCCAATTGGAATTTGCCAAGTTGTTTACAATGCATTTAAATTGTTCAACTAATGACAGAATCATCTATTTAATTTAAAATTAAGGCTTCAAGAATTTTCAATTTAACTTCAAGTGGTTTATTTCATGGATTGCTTAGAATGATGACATTTCACAAACATGTGCTTATCCATGATTGCGAAATGGTGTTTTTGTTTTTCTTTTGGTGAAAGTTAAAAAAAAAAAAACATTTATATAGGTATTTTATGTGTATGCACATGAGGAAACAAATAAAACAATCTCAGTCTGGTCCTTAGGCATATCTGAGTTAACCACAAATTCTGATTGAGTAATGACTATGGAGATCTTCCTCCAACATTTAGAAAAGCTGATCTCTAATGCAGAGGAAATAGTATACCACAGTATCAAATGTTCTTTCATGATAAAGGAAGCAACAAAGAAAGCTTTATTTACCCAAACAAATAATCCAGTGAAGAAATGGGCAGAAAATATGAGTAGACACTTTTCCAAAGAAGACATCCAGATGGCAAACAGACACATGAAACAATGCTCAATGTCACTCATCATCAGGGAAATACAAATCAAAACCACACTGAGATACCACCTCACACCAGTCAGAGTGGCTAAAATGAACAAATCAGGATACTATAGATGCTGGCAGGGATGTGGAAAAACGGGCACCCTCTTGCACTGTTGGTGGGAGTGCAAACTGGTGCAGCCACTCTGGAAAACAGTGTGGAAGTTCCTCAAAAAATTAAAAATAGAACTACCCTATGACCCAGCAAAAGCACTGCTAGGAATCTACCCAAAGGATACAGGAGTACTGATGCATGGGGGCACGTGTACCCCAATGTTTATAGCAGCACTTTCGACAATAGCCAAATCATAAAAAGAGACTAAGTGTCTGTCAACTGACGAATGGATAAAGAAGATGTGGTTTATATATACAATGGAATACTACGTGAGAAAGAATGAAATCATGGCATTTGTAGCAACATGGATGGAACTGGAGGGTATTATGCTAAGTGAAATAAGTCAGGCAGAGAAAGACAGATACCATCTGTTTTCACATAGGTGAATTTTGAGAAACTTAACAGAAGACCATGGGTGAGAGGAAGGGGAAAAAATAAAAGTCTCAGAGAGGGAAGGAGGCAAAACATAAGAGACTCTTGAATACTGAAAAAAAACAGGGTTGATTGAGGGTGGGGGAGAGGGGAAAATGGGTGACGGGCATTGAGGAGGGCACTTTTTAGGATGAGCACTGGGTGTTGTATGAAAACCAATTTTACAATGAAGTATATTTAAAATAAATAAATAAAATAAAAACAAAAAACAAAAAGAAAGCGTTATTTATTTGTTCAAAGCTACCAGTGCTGTAGATAAAACCCTAACTTCTCCAATACTACTTCCAAACAAATATATCAAATTTGATTCTCATTAGAATGTGGTTATAGTAAAATAAAAAACCAAGACTCAGATTATATACACATACATATATATGTGTATGTATATATAATCCTATAAAATAATTACATACATAGTTGCAAACAATTATTGAGCTTCATTTATTTTCTGGACAGTAATCCCAAGTTAGCCTCTTTTCATAAAAAGGGATTGCAATTTAACAGCAGTTTATATTTTTGCCTCTTTTGTCAGTACCAAGTCTGCCCCATCTAAATCTTTCCATTTCTTGAGAAAATTAATTCTCCACCGCTTTCTGCAGCACCGATTATCATGTGAGATCTAGACCTCTGGCAAAGCCTCTTGGTTTGTCATCAGCAGCTCTTTTCTTTGATTTGCTGTCATCAGATTCACTGGCAGATAAAGATTTCCTTTTTGTACCATCTTTTTCTTTATCAGCTCTTTGGAAATTAAATATTTCTATTAACTGTGGACAATCTCATTTTTCTTCAGGTTGCCAATGTTGTCGGCATGTATTACCTTCCACTTTAGGAAACACTCCTCTGCTTCCCCGTCACTACACATCGGTCACGCACTCTTTCCACCACTGACCTTTTTACTCTTTCCATTCTGGTTCTTTCTCATTTTTTTGCAATGTAGTTTTGTCAGAGGCCATTTAAAAAAATTTTTTTAATGTTTATTTATTTTTGAGAGAGGGAGAGAGACAGAGCACGAGTAGGGGAGGGACAGAAAGAGAGGAAAACACAGAATCGGAAGCAGGTTTCAGGCTCCAAGCTGTCGGCACAGAACCTGACACAGGGCTCGAACTCATGAACCATGAGATCATGACCTGAGCCAAAGTCAGACACTTAACTGACTGAGCCACCCAGGCACCCCTGTCAGAAGCCATTTTTTATTACAAACCTGGAAAGCTATTACCCGCCTTCTCCAAGTTGTCCCCAGATGTGCCACTTCTCCAGCCCATTGAAGCTCAAGTTACATTTTTTATTTTTAATTTTCATGTTACTGGACACTTTATATTTTTAATGTTTATTTATTTTGAGAGGGAGAGTGCACAAGCGGGGGGGGGGTGGTGGTGGGTAGAGAGAAAGTGGGAGAGGGAAAATCCCAAACAGGCTCAGTGCCACCAATGCAGAGCCTGTCATGGGGCCTGAACTCATGAACTGGGAGATCATGACCTGAGCCAAAACCCAGGCTCTGACGCTTAACTGACTGAGCCACCCAGGGACCCCTGGACATTTAATTTTTAATTTTCATGTTTTAGGCGGTAAGGTGCAATCCCTATGTCCTGGCAAAGTGAGCTATGAGGGCTACCTTGGGTCTCTCCATCTCTGCTTTGGCCTTGGCCCTACTCCACCTGCCGCATCACACATCACTGCACACAACATCCAGTCACTGCCTTTCTCCACACAGGCAAAAAAGCAGAATGGAGGACTCTCAGGACAAATGCCCCTCATATTTTGGGGACAGTAATAAAGTCACATCTTTGTCCAGAGAGCTCTCCCAATTCTTCGGACACCTTTGACTCTCATTTTCACAGGCCTTCCTTTCTCTGCCCTCTGTAGGCCCACCTCTACCCTGGTTTTCTTTCTGATTCAAGGAGGAAAGAAGTCAAAGATATTTAAGGATTACCAATTACTGGACAAAAGTCTGAGAAGTTATCCACATTTGGCAGGAATACTCACATACAACTGCTCTCCTTTTCAGGACCTCTTTGGTCATCATCTCCTGACAGAGCTGTGCTGGGAGCTGCCTGTGGAATGTATCCTTCTTGTCTTTGACCTTGTTTTATCAAGAGACTGCTAGTGGTCAAATTATAAAGGTAAGTGAACTCCTGAAGCTTCATAAAACATATTTACAAGGGGAAGTTCTTTCCTGTTTTATTGAAGATTAATTGACCATAAAGTTGTAGGTTCATTTCTGGGTTTTCTCATCTGTTCCATAGATCTACGTGTCTATCTTTGTGCCAGTACCATACTGTTTTGGTCACTACAGCTTTGTAATATAAGTTGAAGTCCAGAATTGTGATGCCTCAGCTTTGCTTTTTTTTTCAAGGTTGCTTTGGCTACTCAGGGTCTTTTGTGGTTCCATACAGATTTGTACTAGCTCTGTGAAAAATGCTGTTGGTATTTTAATAGGGATTGCATTAAATGTGTAGGTTGCTTTGGGTAGTATAGACATTTTAACAATGTTTGTTCTTCCAATCCACGAACATGGAATGTCTTTCCATTTCTTTGTGTCATCTTCAATTTCTTTTGTTGATGTTTTATAGTTTTTAGAGTACAGATATTTCACCTCCTTGGTTGGGTTTACTCCTAGGTATCTTATGGTTTTGGTGCAATTGTAAATGGGATTGATTCCTTAATTTCCCTTTTGCTGCTTCATTATTGAGGAGGCATTTCTAGGCTGTGTATTATAGGCTGGCTGCTGGCTGGAGCTGCTATAACCACCTTTCTTTCCATCACATCCATCATCCCAACTAAAACCCCTTAGCATTTGGCAGCACGTTTCTCTTCCAGAAGTGCAAGAGATGATGCTATGTACCTCAGTTAGAATGACATTTTCTAAAAATGTTTGTACCAATGAGATCCCTGTGTAGTTTAAAAGAACATTTATTAGGTTTTAGTCTGCTTGTGAAAGTAATGGAAGCTCAACTTTAGAGAAGCCCCAACAGCATAAGAAGGAAAATAAAAATCACATGTTATTCTACCTCCCAGAGACAACTAATGTTAACATTTTGAGGTATTTCCTTTCAGCTGTGAGAGATGAGAAAGAGAGTTACCACAATTGGGATCATGTTAAATTATATATGCATTTTTTGTATCTTGTTTTTTTACTTAGCACTACAGTGTTCATTTAGTATTCAACAAATATGAATGGACCGTTATATATCAAGAACTGTACTTGTCTCTGAATATTATGACCATTTTCTGATGACATTAACTACTCTTCAAAAACATGACTTTTGACAGCTACTGTGTTCAAAACATTTACTTTTATGTAACATAATTCAATTCTTCTATTTTTGAACATTCATATTGCTTCTTTTGTTGTAACAGCTTTATTAAAGTAGAATACACTACACATATTTAAGTGTACAATTCGTAAGTTATGACCTACGAACCTACCCGTGAAACCGTCATCACAATCAAGATAATGATGTGCCTCATAGGCCTCACCTGGGAAACAAGAATTTTCTTGTGCTTTCGTATAATCCCTCTCTCTTATCCTTCCCCACTCCCACGCCATCTCCAGGCAACCTCAGATCTGTTTTCTGTCACAATAGATTAGTTTGGATTTTCTAGACCATTTTATGAATGAAACGATACACTATGTACCCTCTTTTGTCTAACTTCTTTGACTCATCATAATCATTTTAAGGTTCATCGATGCTGCTGTGCAATCGGTAGTTTATTGCCAAGCAGTATTCCTTTGTATGGACATGCCATCATTTACTTGTCCATTCACCTGTTGAACACTTTTGTCATTTCAATTTATTGGTTATTACAAATAAAACTACCATGAACACATGTGTCCTTGCATTTTCATATATTTTTTTTCTCTTAGATAGTCTATACAAAGATTTATACACAGATGTTTACAAAAGCATCTGAGGATGAAATTTCTTGGTCGTATGATGTGGATGTGTGTGTTTCTCAGAAACTGCCAAACTGTTTTCCAAAGAACTTAAACCATTTTCATTCCCACCAGCAGCTCTAGAGAATTCCAATCGCTCCACATCATTACCAGCACATGGTATGTTCAGTCTTTTCAATTTTAGATATTCTAACAGGCATATAGTAGTATCTCATTGTGGTTTTATTTTTTATATCCCTGATGACTAATGATGTTGAATATCATTTCATGTCCTTAAAACTCAATCTGTTGGGTTGATTTCTCAACTCTTAAATCAAGTTTAACCTAAAGCAATGATTTTCAGTCACAGAAGAATACTTCAAAATGTAAGTTCTTAGGAAATTCTTTCTTTAAGAATGTACTTCTGCCATTTTGTCTCATTCCTATTCAAAGCACTCAAGGATGCAGTAAAATCAAAATATTTTTTAAAAAGATTAATGTTATTAATAGATGATTATCAGGTGGTAATAATGGCGATGATTTAAAAGTCTTACCTAATTATCAAGTGGACAGTTTCAAAACAAATATATTTTCTTTGAGAGAGAGAGAGAGAGAGAACACACACACATGCGAGTGGGAGAGGGGCGGAGAGAGGGAGCAAGAGAATCTTAAGCAGGATCCACACTTGACATGGCATCCACAACCCTGGGATCATGACCTGAGCTGAAATCAAGAGTCAGATGCTAAACTGATTGAGCTACCCAGGTGCCCCCAAAACAAATATATTTTAAGGAGGAACGTCATCATTCTAAGACTAATGACCACCTTCTAAAAGACCAAAGATGCCAGGGTCATGATAGTGATGATATTTATACCTTTCCTCACAAATCTCCCCACTTCTTCAAAGTGAATTTTATTTAGCAATTCTGATATGGGTCTCTGATCACTTCTGGCTCATTTCCCCCAACACGTTTCTTCCTCAAACTTCTTACCCCACCTTATTTTACTCCCCTACCCATTCTCCTTTCTCTCAACAATGATCTCCTTCTTTTTTTTTTAAGTTTATTTATTTTGAGAGAGAGAGAGGGAGGGAGTGCAAGCAAGGGAAAGGCAGAGAAAGAGGGAGAGAGAGAGAGAGAGAGAGAGAGAGAGAGAATCCCAAGCAGGCTCTGCACCAATAGCACAGGGCTGTCTCACGAACCTTGAGATCATGACCTGAGCCAAAATAAAGAGTTAGAAGCTTAACCAACTGAAACACCCAAGTGCCCCTGATCTGCTTTTTTTTTTTTATCATCAAGAAAACCATCTATCAGGTGTGATTTTTACTCCCTTCTTTTCCTCAATTTACAAACAAATCTACTTTTTCACCCATGCTCTCCTCCTTTGCCTTATGTAAGAGAAGCACATACTCCTCCTCTTATCTAAGGTCAACACTGCCTCCGGATCTGTAGGCATCAGTGTTTAGTATCTGTCTCATTTTTGTATCTTTAAATCTTGCCTAACCATTGACATCTTTCCTTCTACATCCAAACCTGTGCACCTTACGATCAAAATCTCCCTCAATTTTGTGTTCTTCAGATAAAGCTTTCTTTCCCTTCAGAGCCAAATCCCCAGAAAACGCTTCCCCCCAAATGCAGTATGGCCTCAGTTTACCCCTTGGCCTATATTTTTGCTGAGGATATCAGAGATCTCCTAATGGTCAAAAACACTAACCACTTCTTAGCACTTACCTTACTTGACATTATAGCTGCTTTTGATCCTGTTGAGTAACTCTCCCTTCATTTGGTTTCTCTTCCACACTTCTCCACAATTCTGTGCCACAATTCTTTTAAAACTGCTGAAATGATTTCCGTTATCTGCAACCGAAGTCTAAATATTCCAGCCTCCTTCTATACTTTATTCTCCAAGAGGATTAAACAAGCTCTTTGCACTGCTCGCACACCATTACTGTCTCATACTTTTCAAGCTCTGTTCATAGTGTTGCTTCCACCTGGGAGGCCTTTCCCTCCCTATTTGCCCAGGTTACTTTAGTGAGATAGGAAACTGCACACAGTTAAGGAGCTGTCAAAGAGCTATGGCATGTAAATGTGTCTTTACGTTTGGAAAGTTAAAAGTTGCTCTATAACATTTCTCCTAAACCTTTCTCCTGTGCCTAATTTGCTAATGACAAAATGTATCACCTCAATTATCAATTCATTACACATCCACAAAATTCTGGGTCATCTCCAATAGCTAAGTACCATCCTTTAAAAAAAAATTGTTTTTAAATTCCATTTCTATTTGTCTATCTCAAATTCCTACAAGCAAACCAGAAATAAAAGTCTGTGAAATACTCATTTTCCCCCCAGGAATCCATTTCCTATGGTATTCACAAAAAGATTCTATAGCACAAGAGAAATATAAGTGATTAGAAGACTTTTTGGAAAATACAGAACAAATTCTTTCATTCAATTCTCTGTGATCATGAACCTGAATATTCTGTTCCTGTGAGGAGCTAGATGTCTCAAGATCATGACATGGTCTCTGTTGTATGCGGAATTAAAATTGATTTTTCACTGAGTAGTAGAACATTAGTGCTATAAGGAATTTTAGCAACCATCTCCCTCCAGAGACTGAGAAGAGAGAAATAGCATATCTATAAAGGCCTGACGTATTTATGGCAGAGTTGTGTCCTATAATGCCAATTAAAATATCATTTTCACTATTTTTCAATGCCTTTCTTTTCCAACATTTCCAAAACTGATTAATGGTCTGAAAGATTCAGTTGTTAAATTGTTCAGTTTGGAGCAACTGGGAAATGAAGAATTTTACACAATGCAAGCAAAAGTAAAGAACAACATATTAAAAACCTGGAAACCAAATTAATCTTTTCAAATAATCATTCATTCTATCCTGGGCTGGGAGGGAGCAGAACCTTGGAGAATTAGTACATGATACAAGACATTTTAATTCAATCGTTTCTTATATTTCTGCTGAGCCCAAATAGGCAGACTTTCTGGTGACTGCTTAGATTCAAAGCTATCCTTCATATGTACTAAAACATGAGTCTATGACTTCTCTCATTTTGAGTGTATTTTGGGCTTTCCACAAGGGTTTCCAAATATGTATTATTTCTCAACCGAGTAAATGTAGCCATCAGTATGTGAGGCCTCTTGCTTCACCAAGTATAAAGTAAATCTCTTTCAAGCAGGCCTGTTTTATCACTATTCCCATGGCCTTATTTTGGAGCCTCCTTAATACCTAGATATGAAGGCAAGATCTATAATAATTTGTGAACCTCCACAAATTAAGAAACTGGAAAATAACTAGGGAAAAAAACTTGGCACTGTCCCAGATGCTCACGTGAAATCTCATACATATTAGTCCCTTAGAGGGGTCAAGCCTGAATTGCCATCCCAGTGCTGTTGGGTAGGTCACCATCAGACTCCAATTCAGATAGCAGTTTTTACAGATCTAACTACTGTTGCTCAACTGGGTGTCCATGGAAACTAAAAAATTGGTTTGTTGCCTAGAGAAGTGGAAAGAAAACCAAGTCATTTGGTTTCTATGTGGTTTCTATGAAGCTAAGGAAATTTTTTGGCAAATGATAAAAACAAGGATGGCTAAAGCTACACGATTCCCCTGGTCAATTCTTGATCTTATCAAGAAATAGTCCCTATGTTTATTACTCAAAAATATGAAAATATTCTAAATGAAAGAGTACCAGATTCTCATGTTATTTGATTCTTGGCTGCATTAGAAACAATTCCTTAAAAGAGTGACCAATATATGCAACAAAATCTAATAGGTTAAAAAGTCCTTGGATTCATTACATATGGAAAATGTTTCTCATCCACAAATTCGACATAGTTCCAAGTATGAAAGAAAAAGCTAGTATTTAATAAGGGCGGAGGAGGCTGAAACACCTATTCATTAATCCTATGGAAATATTTGTCACTCATATGTGGTTTAGGGAATTGGGTAAAAATAGCACTTTCTTAAGAATTTTTTCATCTGGGCATAGACTTTTATCTATCTGAGCAAGAAAATATGACATAATAGTAGACAGGGGACTTGTACAATGAGATCCCTGATAAACAGGGATGCAGAGGTGACAACTTGGCACATGTTAGCATGACGTGACATCATCTGTTGGCTTGCCATCAGATCGAAAACAACTCCTGGCAGATACCCTTTCTCAATGAATACACAAGATCAGCCAGGCCAAGAAAGGTGGTATACATGAGTTCTAACCAAGAGTTGGCCTGACCTTAGCTTTTCAGAACTTAGGATAATTAATGCTGCTTTTTAGCTTGTCTTAGAATACTTAGCAGAAATACCTATAAAAATTCAAATTCAGACAGGAAAAATAGAAATGAGTTTTATCCATGAGTCATGAGCTAAAATGTCTACAGGGCCAAGTAAGGAATGAAAATCAATGTATGGAACTGACTAGAAGCAAAACAATAGCACTAGTGTGATAATAAACATTGACACATAGGCTCAGGTCAGAGAATAGCAGGAAGTGATGATGACAACTGTAGCCAAGTATGGAACACATTTCTTCTCAAAAGGGAGCAGTCACTGTTCTAGTGTAGATATTTGATGCCATGTCTTCACCTATTGCAAAGGAGGCTGAGTTTCGCTTGCCCACATCTTGCTGGAGTCTCCACAATGATCTATTAATTTAAGGAAATAATAGTAAAAGGCATGGGTATCCAACCAACTAGAACAAATTCATAAATCATTAAAATTGCTGTGTAATTTTGTACAAATCACAAATTTGTATGAAAAATGCATTTTTGCGTAAACTCACACACTGATAAAAGTACCTGTGTACACACACACCCCCCCCACACACACACACACAGGTACCTGGCCTAGAGATCAGGAAAGCTGACTTGATTAAAATACCAAAAACTGAAACATGGGCTCTGAGTCCAATGTGGAGGAGGAAGATGTTCTACAACTCACTTTGTTCCTTCATGCTCCTGGGCCATCTCCTATGTGTGTTTTGGGTTTAAGTCATCAAGAGGTAACAGTAAAGGAGCACCTGAGGTGATGGCTTACTTCTCCTCTGCCTGTAGAAGAGTTATTCATTATAAGTCATCCCATATCAGGTTATTTTCCAATCCAAGATCTTCTCAGTACCTTTGAAACAAAGTCCCATTTTTTTTTTTTTGGTTCAGGCGTCAGTGAGCTTCCCATATGTGCTCCACACTACACACACCCTCAGTTTTCACCTGACCCTCCTCTTCACAATCCCCCATAGCCTACTGCCACATTGCTCTCTTCTGCCTTAGTATAATGCTTTTACTTTGTTCCTCACCATCAAACACCTACTTGTTCTTGAAGATCCACTTAAAATCTTACCATATGTAAGAATCCCTCCTAGACCAGACCAATGCAAGGTGGTGTCTCTCTCCTCTCAGTTTCACATGGAATCATAATAACAATGATGGTGATCCCAGCTGGAATCTGTGCTAAATGCTCTACCTGCCTTATCTTATTCACTCTTAGCTCCTCTTATTCAAATAACTCTATGAAACAATACTATTATTCATCCTTATTTTACAGATGAATAATAGGTGAGGATTCTGGGACTCAGAGATATATAAACCAGAGATCTCTTTTTCTCTGATAGAAAACTAAGAGGGAGAGATCTCATTGGACAACTTGGGATATTTGCTCATCCCTGAACTAATTATTGTGGCCAGGACTTGAGGTACATACTGATGCTATAGGAGTAGGATGAGCAAGTTGGGCCCTCTCCCCACTTCCATTCTCAATCCTCTCTATTATCAGCTCCTCTGACCATATGACCTGTGACCTGTGAAAGAAGACTGGAAAAAACTGTTACTGACCAATGACTAGGACTATGCCCTTAACAAGGTGAAAGTCTACAGACCAAATTCAGCTTCTTGAGGAAGTCTCTTGCTGGCTCACTAACTGGCTCTGTCATATCCCCAGCATCACCGTTTAGGGTGAGTCCTCCAAATGCCATTATAAATGCTGGCTCTTGACAGAGGTATATGATGAGCAAAATGAAGCCATCACCAAACTGTCAAACAGGGAGATGTAAGCACAGTGTAGGAAGGGTCTTAATCAAATACCTCCAACTGAAAATGAGCCTACACACTGAAATTACAAAAGATCTGAGGAAATATAATACTAAGAAACACAAAATAACTAGAACATTAATTTAGCCAGATGAAAATAATTTGTGAAATAGTCTGATGAAGACTTTAAAATAAGTTTATACTGTTCAAATAAAAAAAAAGGAATTATTTTCATTTAAAAAAGAGCAATAATTGATGAAACGAAAAAAGGCCAACAAAATTAGTACTGAATGCAGTTTAAGAGATAATTAGAACCTCGGTGAGATCCCTCTTCTTCCCAACTAGAATGACAAAAATTTAAAAAGTCAGATAATAACAAGTATTACCAATGACATGGAGAAAGTGGAGCCCTCATACACTGCTGGTGGTAATGTAAAATGGTGCAACTCTTTAGAAAATGGTATGCACTTCCTCAAACAATAAAACATAGAGTTATCATTTGACCCAGTAATTGTACTCCTAGGTATACACCCAAGAGAAGTGAAAACTTATGTCCACACAGAAATTTGTACATGAATGTTTATAGCAACATTATTCATAATAGCTACAAAGTGGAAACAACCCAAATGTTCATGAGTTGATGGGTGGATAATCAAAATGTAGAACATACATCCATACAATGGAATATTATTTGACCATAAAAGGGAATGAAGTATTCACGCATGCCACAATATGGGTACATTTGAAAACATCATACTACGTGAAAAAAACTAGTCACAAAAGACTACATGTTATATGATTCAGTTCTACGAGAATCTAGAATAGAGAAATATGTAGAGACAGAAAGTAAATTCGTGTTTGCTTGGGGTAAATGAAGGAGGTAGGGGGAAGATAGAGGAATAGAGATGTAATAACTAAAGGGTACAAGGTTCCTTTTTGAGGTGATAAACATGTTCTAAAACTGCCCGTGGTGATGGTTGCACATGTCTGTGAATATATCATACCATTGAATTTTACATTTTAAATTCATAAATTGTATGATATATGAATTGTATCCTAATAAAGCTGTTAAAAAATGTTTCTAAAAAGTCAACCCCTATAAAGGTGTCTTAGAAATTTTTAATTTGGAATTTCCACTTCATTGAAAAAATGCTTAAGGGTAATATAAACATTTGTTGAGATTATCTGGATGACCAGCCTATCGCCACCACCAGGTAATATTAGCGCCCCATGCTCTATTCCTGTTTACAATCTCATTCTCACCACATGAAAAGCCAAAAAGCCCCAAGGCAAATAGCACAAATTAGAAGTTCAGAGTCATTTAAGTGCAGAAAAGTGGTGGGAAAATCCAGCCATCACACAATGTATGGTAATAAAGGGAAACCAGATTCTAAGAACCCACCCACATGTACCCTGGCTGTGGAAGTACTGTAGGGGTCCTGGTTTGTCCATACCATTTTGTATGGTATTAGCAGTGAAAGTAATAGCAAACCTACTGCGAAGGATTTGTTATAAAACAACTCTATTAGAGTTTTCAATATTGTTTGGGGGGTCCATCTTAAAAACAAGATCATTGTGGAAAATTAATGATATTGATAATGATAATGATAATGATTCAAACTTTGGTCACAGTGCTCAGAATCAAAAGAATCAAGTTAGGGGCACCTAGATGGCTCAGTTAAGCATTTGACTCTTGGTTTCAGCTCAGGTGATGATCTCATGGTTCGTGAATTTGAACTCTGCATCAGGCTCTGCACTGACAGCACAGAGCCTGCTTGGGGTCTCTGTCTCCCTCTCTCTTGGCCTCTCCCCTCTTCAAAAATAAAGAAATAAACATTTTTTTATTTAAAAAAATAATAGTTGACCTCAGCATTAGAAGTCCCTGTAAATTATTTTCCTCTAAAAAAGTTCTATGCATTTCAGAGTACACTTGTTGTGAGGATTCTATGAGGCAATTTGTAAAGTGTTCAGGTAGGAAATGCAGATTTTAGACTTGGGCAAATAACTCATGACCAAAATGCTCATAGTCTGAAACAAGGACAAAGCTGTAGACTTCAGGAAAGGCAGAGTATAGTCACCTCAATGAAGCGGACTGTTGGAGGCTGATGTTTTGAATAACCAGACATTTATTTTTCAGTTTCAAACCTCCTTGAACACATCTGTTAAGCTGTTATTGGGATGCTTTTCTCATTATAGAAGATAATTTCACCTTTGTTTTTTGACCTAGAAACTACCAGTGCCTCAGTTTTATCTTTCAATAATAAATTCATATTTATAGATCCATAGTTCAAGAAAACAAAAAAGAAATTAGTCTTTGAAAAAATACAAGGTATAAGGATTTTTTATGCAACTTCTTTTCTTTTTTTTTTTTTAACCAGTGGAGTGTATAACATGAGTTTTCTCATGTTGGAGTCCAGTTAATTGCAGTTTTATTGTGCATATATGGCTACTTTGATGTAGGATTGATAGGCCTAACTGCGGAGGGGAGGGAAAGGAGGTGAGTCATTTGTCCCTATGTGCAAAGCAGCAGGGAAAGTTTATATTCCATTTTATACACTTAAATCGAATGACTGCTATGGAAGAACCTGGGGGAGGGATAAATAGAGACATAAAGAAATGAGTGAGATACTATCACCAACTTCTTAGAAGTTTATAGCCAAAAGAGAAATTGAAACTTTGTAATCCCGTTGCTTCAGTGGACCTGAACATACAGTCTCAGTGATTAACCCTGAAGCCGAGAGAACTCTGATTCCAACATCATCCACAGTGGTGGTGACAGCTCTGTCTACTAGAAAGTAACCCTGCCAACCCATCTAATTAATGGACTGATGTCAGGACAGGGCCAGTTCCTGAGGGAGTGCCACAGGCTCTGCGCAGAGCCCTGTCCTGCTACCACTTTTTTGAAAACTGAGAATAAAAAGATATTTTGCAAATATATCAGATTTGCAGTTAAAAACAAACCAGAAAGGACAGCAAACACAGGATGAGACTCAGGAGCCAAAAAGCTGAAACATTTGGCTGAATTTAACAAGATGATTACAAAGGGGAAAATCTAAGTTCCTGCACTCTGACCCATTAAAAAAAAGAAAAAAAAAAAAAACATAACACACTGTGCACAAATACAGGATGGGAGAGGCATGGAATGGAACAGTGTGTGTGTGTGTGTGTGTGTGTGTGTGTGTGTCTGTGTGTGTCTGTGTGTGTGTGTGTGTGTGTGTGTGTGTGTGTTAAAGAGTCAGACAAACTGGATCGAGCGGACAACCATACAAACAAGACATAAATGATTAATAAATAAACAAAAATGTTTTTCCTCATTATTAATCAAAGAAATTAAAATTAAAACAGTCATCCCTCAATCCACCAAATGAATAAAGATGACAAAGAAAGAATGGTAGTCCTCATTGCTGAAAAAGATTTGAAAAAAAGATTTGTCCTGACATCAGTCCATCTATTCTCATATACTTCATGTCAGAGTACAACCCGATAAGTTCTTCTGCAACAATTTGGCAATATATATTGAAAATCATAATACTATGGACTTTTTATCCTAATAATTACACTTCCAGGAATTTTCTTAAATAATTAAGGCTACACTGGCGATGAGCTACTAGAATATTAGTCACAGTATTTTTTTTAATGTTGATTTATTTTTGAAGGAGAGAGAGACAGAGAGTGAGCGGGAAGAAGGGCAGAGAGAGAGGGAGACACAGAATCTGAAGCAGGCTCCAGGCTCTGGGGTGTCGACACAGAGCCCTATGTGGGGCTCAAACCCACGAGCTGTGAGATCATGACCTGAGCTGAAGTCAGATGTTTAACCAACTCAGCCACTCAGGAGCTCCTAATCACAGTATTTATTTTTTCCAGCTTTATTGAGATATTATTGACATATAACATGTTAGGTTTAAGATATGCAACACACATATATATAGATACACATATACATTATATATTTTTTGAAATGATTACATCAACAAGATTAGTTAACACATCCATCACCTCATATAATTACCTTTATTTTTTTAGTGATGACATTTAAGATTTACTCTTAACAATTTTCAAGTATATAATACAGTATCATTAGCTATAGTCACCACAATGTACATAAGAACCCCAGAATATATTCATCTTAAAACTGGAAGTTTGGGAGTGCCTGGGTGGCTTGGTCAGTTAAGTGTCCGACTCCTGATTACAGCTCAGGTCATGATCTCGTGTGTTTAGATCAAGCCCCACCTCTGGCTCCACGCTGGGTATGAAACCTGCTTAAGATTCTCTCCTTCGCTCTCTGCCCCTCCCCCGCTCATGGTCATTCACTGCCATAAATAAATAAATAAATAAATAAATAAATAAATAAATAAATAAAATTTAAAAATACAGTAAAAACTGACAGTTTGTACCCCTTCACCAACATTTCCCCATTTCTCCCAAACCTTAGCCCTTGGCAACTACCATTCTACTCTACATTTCTATAAGTTTGGCCTTTTTAAATTCCGCATAAAAGTGAAAACATACAGTATTTGTCTTTCTCTATCTGACTTATTTTTTGCATAGTGTCTTCCACATCTATCCATGTTGTCACAAAAGGCAGGATTTCCTTCTTTTTATGGCTGAAAATATTCATATATGTATATGCATATATATATATGTATATGTATATACACCACATTTTCTTTATCCATTCACTTGTTGATGGACACAGGTTATTTCCATATCTTTGCTATTGTGAATAATGCCGCAGTGAACATGGGTGTACATATTCCTTTTCAAGATCCTGTTTTCACATCCTTGTATATATACCCAGAAGGAAGACTGTATATACACTGGATCATTTTTGAGGAATCTCCATGCTGTTTTCCAGAGTAACTGCACCAATTTACATTCCACCAACAGTGCACAAGTGTCTCATTTTCTCCACACCCTCACCAACACTTAGCTCATCTTTTTAATAATATATATCGTAACAGATATGAAGTGATATTTCATTGTGGTTTTGATTTGCATTTATCTGATGGTTAGTGATGTTGACCGTGTACCATTGAATATCTTCTTTGGAAAATATTCAGATCTTCTGCCCATTTTTAATCAGATTATTTGAGTTCTTCTGTTATTGAGTTGCCTGAGTTCCTTATGTATTTTAGATGTTAATTCTTTATCAGATAGATGGCTTGCAAATATTCCTCCCATTCCATAGGCTGCCTTGTCATTTTGTTTATTGTTTCTTTTGCCATCCAGAAACTTTTTAGTTTGATATAGTACCACTTTTTTATTTTTGCTTTCATTGCTTGAACTTGTGGTGTCATATTCAAAAATTTATAGCAAAGATCAATGTCAAGGAGCATTTTCCCTATGTTTTCCTCCAGGAATTTTACAGTTTCAGGTCTTATATTTAAGTCTTTAATCTATTTCTAGTTCATTTTTGTAAGTGTGTTAGATAGAGGTCCAATTCCATTCTTTTGCTTGGGAATATCCAGCTTCCTAGCACCATTTATTGAAGAGACTATCACAAACATTTGTTAAGAGTGGCAACACATAGCAGGCACATATGCACTTGTACACATACAAGTGTCCCAAGTTGGGAATGAGTATACACATTGTGGTTTTTTATATATGCAGCAATTTCAAATGAATTTGTAGAAATAAATATATTGAAACTGGTGAAATGCAAATAAGATCTATAATCTAGTTAGTGGTATACTAATACCAGTTTTCTAATTTGAATAATGTACTATTGTTAGGTAAGTGTTACCATTGGGGGAAGCTAAATGGTAGGGAAGGGTACACAGGACCTCTCTGTAATATTTTTGCAACTTCTTGTGAGTCTGTAATAATTTCAAAATTAAAAAAAAAGGAAAAAAAAACACTTATTAAAAATGAAAGCTGGGGTGCCAGGGTGGCACAGTCAGTTGAGCGTCTGACTCTTGGTTTCGGCTCAGGTCATTATCTCACAGTTTATGAGTTTGAGCCCCACATTGGGCTCTAAGCTGATGGTGTTGAGCCTTCTTGGGATTCTGTCTCTCCTCTCTGTCCCTCCCCAGCTTGTGCTCTCTATTTCTGTCTCTCTCTCTCTCAAAAATAATAAATAAATAAACTTTAAAAAAGATTAAAAAATAAGGAAGCTGCCCACAATATATCTTTGAAAAAAAGCAATAACTCAAAGATTTAATTCTTTTTTTGTTAAATATACATGCATTTCATATAATTACGATGATAACAGAGTACCGTTTTCTGAAGTCATGTTTTATGTTTTACAAACAGTATCTCACAGTATCATTTAAATCTCACAGCAACTAATAAGGTAAATGTTATTATTTTCACTTTCCCAGTGAGGAATGGAGAGATTATACAATTTTTCAAATGTTAAACGGCTAGCCAGTATTTCAGAATCCATACTCTTGTCTATCTTCCAAAAAACTTACTATATGATTTTTTTTTTACGGTCTAGAAAGGTACATACTAAAATTTTTACCATAGTTTCTCTACAATGAATATTGGAAGTACTATTTTTCTTTTTTCTTATCAGATGTGTACCGTTTGTGTAACTAAAAATAATATTTATTTTAAGAGACTTTAGTATTTTAGTTGAAAGCAAGGTCAATATGAGTCCATAGGCCGAAACAAGTGTCAAAATACCTAAGTTTGACTATGTCGACAGAAAAATAGTATCTAAAATAAGGAGGCCATTGTAGTTTTCAACAATGCAGAGATAAGATGGGATCTGGCACGTAGAGCCACATGTTGATAAGGACGTTGATATGGAGACTGAAAGTTATTTACAGAAAAGCAATCAGAATGGTGAGAGAATCCAGAATCACAACATAATACAGATGGCAGTGAGAACTGGGGACATCTAGTTTAGAAAGAAACAGACTCAGAGACAACCTGATAGCTGTCTTAAAATTTTGGAAGGGTCAACACTTAACAATAATAACTGTAAGCAGCTACCATTTATTGAGTGCTCACCATGTACTGAATACATGCAGTCCTCACCACAAACCTAATCTACGAAGATATTAATATTATCCTCTTTTTACAGATGAGGAAACTGAAGCTCAGAAAGTTTGAATAATCTGCCCAAAGTAACACATGTATCAATGATAAAGCCAACATCCAAGCCCAGAACCTTTCTGAGCTGTTAAAGGTGACGAGCCCATCACGTAGGGCTGTCTCACATCCCAACAAAGAAAAAGAGACTGGGCTTGTTTGTGTGACTTCTCATGAGTATAATTAGGACCCCAGAAGAGAGATTCAGGTACATAAATATCAGCTCAACACTGGAAAGATTCATCTCAGAAAAATCAAAGCTGTCCAATTATGGGATGGATTGCCTTGGAAGATAACGAATGCCCCTCTGTACATTTAATGTAGATTCAGTGACACTCAACAGTGATGTCAGAAGGATCTCAAACTTCAGTATGTATCAGAATCACCTGGGAGAGCTTTATCAAACACAGATTGCTGTGTTCCGCCTCCAGAGATACTGATTTAGGTGTCCGGAGGTGGTGAGATTTGTGAATTTACAATTTTATCAGGCTCCCAGTCAACGCCAGGGCTGTTTGTCCAGGATCACACATTGAGATCCCTTCAAACCCTAAATGTCCATTACTTTTTAAAAAATCATGCTGTATAGACTGGATCAATTTTGTGTCCTTCACCACCTCTCTCACAGAATGGCAGCCATAATGCCCTTAAGCCATACAACAAGTTTTGTTTGTTTTTTTCCTGTTCAAGTTACCAATCAGTAGAATGTCTTACATCTTTTAAAATGGACTTTTATAGCTGTTGTTGTTTTTCTTTTTTTTAATTCCCAGAGTTTCCTAATATATTAGAGACGGATCTTTTGGGGTTTGTTTTTGTTTATTTTCTTTATTATTTTTTTTGAAACCCATCTATATTTCTGATGAAGAGAGAATGAATAAAAGCAAACCTCATTAAATTGTGAGACAAGAGTCTGATAAACCTTAGCATGTTCAGACTATCCAAGAGGAAATGTACTTTTCTAATATGATTCATTCTTCAGCTGTCTAGCTCAATTTGGAATGGGAAGTGGAAATGCTATTGTTTGCCAAGAAATAAGGACGATGGCCATATGTTATAAACTATACTTTGTTATTTTCAATATTGGCAAACTTAGCACTAAATAGTGTTAATTTTTCAGAACTTCGAAACTCTGTTCATGTTTACCTTAAGGGCAGCTTCCCCCCCATCCCCCACTTTCTGATGAAGTTAAATTCAACAAGTGTTTTTAAAGTAGGCCAAAACACTCCAAAATCAAGTATTAAAGAAGAAAGAATAGCTTTTTGTGGACTGCTTCCCTGGCCCTCTGCTTTCTGGGAGGCAGCTGATACAGGGCCCACAGCTGCTTGACACATAGTATTGTCCCCAGCCAACCTGAACAGCCAGCATCCCCATATAAGAACCACAAGTGGCTTTGAAGGTGATAAGATAGAGTTTCACTGCTGTATTTTATGACATAATTCAGTCGGTGTTTCTTTATAGAGTGCCACTGGCTGCCTAACTTTAAACAGTCATAAACATTTGATTGTAGAGTAATTTAATTTAATGATTTATTTGATCTTCAAATCACAAGAGGCTGTTCTCAAAACACTTTGTTGCCATGCTGATCCTCTCTTAACCTACAGGATTAATAATTGATGTTGAAATACGGTTGGAAAAAAACTGACAATGAACTTCTTTCTAAAGGAAACAGCACCTGGATGAAATAGAAGATTTATACAAATGAGTCCCCTAGATAACAAATACCTTTAAGTGAACAAATTTTTAAAACCACAGGCATTTTGGATTGAAATCTTTCTACAACATCTCACCTGCTTTCTTACCATCTTGAACAGAGAATAGAACATACTTAAACATCCTCTGATAAATCAACATAATCCTTATAAATAAGTGTAATTCTATAGTAGAAACAAGTAGTATTCCCTGAATTGGAGTTTTTCATCATTCCTAATCTCAGAGATTAAGGAAGGAACAGGAATAGGAAAACAAGGAAAAGTATACCATTTTCTTTTACCCTCTGAAAGTCATGATTCTTTGAAATCCCTTTCAAGTATGTATTCTGTATACTACTATGAGAAATGTCTTTCATAAAGCCATTAAAAAAAAAGTTCTAAATCTGGCCCTCAAAGGCCTTTACGATCTGGCTCAATCCACCTTTCAAAGCCCATCCTCGGCTGCCCTCCTTACGCAAGACCAAGTCCTTCATTGATCCCACATATCTTCTGCTTCTCTGCTTTTGGAGCACTTATCGGTGCTAATATGTGCTCCTCAAAGGGGAAAAAAAACAGAGGGGGTGTTCCATGGTCAAATAAATTTGGGAAATGTTGGATTAACCACTATAAGATAGATTTTTTTACTAGGGTACTTCTCAGAATCTTTTGAAATCCTAATGTTCATGTAAGTCTCCAAAAAGGCGTTATGGTATAGAACAAGAATAACTACTCATCTCAGTTTGCCCGGGACAGTCCCAGGGCACACCCATTGTCCTGGCATAATTAACAGTATCTTTTCAGCTTTTAAAGTGCTTCATGTTGTACAACATGGTTTTCTTATATATAGTGCTTGCTAAATTAATATGACCACGATACCCATTTCTCATAGAATATCTTAGCGTCCTGTATAATAGTTTGGAAAATAAGACTTTTGCCCCACTTTGCTAGCCGTCAACACCAACCTAGATCTCAAATCCCATCCCAAATAATTGACTCTGTGGTGAAGTCTCCCCTATTATTGGTCCTCCACAACTAGAATCACTTTAACCCTCCTCTGTATCTTTCCCTTGTGACATTTAGCATGTTCTGCCCTATTTTATTTTGGGGGTTCAAGCCTTTCCTCCTCTACTGTACCATTCACAGTAAAATCCAGATAGTGTTTCACTTAGTATTCCACTACAATGCCAAACTCAAAAAATATCTTTGAATGATTAAACTTAGTTGCACCTGAGCAACTCTTTCTCTCTTTCTCTCGTTACATAGAAGCAGACCTTCAATGCAGACCAGGCGACCCCACCACTGCCCTCTCCTGCTTTCTTGGAGACCTCTGCCAATTTTCACCACACCCATCTCTGTCTCCGACAATCACTTAAACATACTCCCGATTCTCCCATCTTAAAAAAGCCTATTCTCGGGGCACCTGGGTGGCTCAGTTAGTTGGTCAAGCGCCTGACTCTTGATTTCAGCTCAATTCATGATACCACGGTTCATGAATTTGAGCCCTGTGTTGAGCTCTATGCTGACAGAATGGAGCCTGCCTGGGATTCTCACTCTCCCTCTCTCTCTGCCCCCTCCCAAAATAAATAAACAAACTTTAAAAAAGAAAGCCTTTTCTCAACTTTTCTCACCTTTCTTTCTCCCATCTTTCAGAGTCCATATTCTCAAAAAACTTAAACAAATGGCTGCATCTACCTATTCACTTCCATTCCCTGGCCAGCCCACTCCCATCTGGCCCCCATATCCACCCCTTCACTCAAACCGCATCAGGGTCACCAATCACTTTTTTCTTTTTTTCCTGAATCCAATTGGTACTTCTCATTTGGGTTTGAAAAGCTCAGCATTCTAAAACAAGTTGGCCTCTGCGATTTATACTCTTTAAAAGGTTCCAAAGTTTCTCAAACAGTTAGGCATAGAATTATCATATGATGCAGCAAGTCCACTAAGTATACACCCAAAGGAATTGAAAGCAAGGACTCGCACAGATACGTTCATGGTAGTAGTCACAATAGCCAAAAGGTAGAAACAACACAAATAGGGGTGCCTGGGTGGCCCCGTTGGTTAAGTTTCTGACTTTGGCTCAGATCATGATCTCGTGGTTCATGAGTTCGAGTCCCATGTCAGGGTCTGGGCTGACAGCTCAGAAACTGGAACCTGCTTCAGATTCTGTGTCTCCCTCTCTCTCTGCCCCTCCCCTCCCTCAAGTCTAATATATGCCACAACATGGGGTGAACCTTGATGACATTAGGCAGAGCAAAATAAGCCAAACACAAAGGACAAATATTGGATGATTCCATTTATGTGACATAGCTAGAAAAGGCAAATTCAGAGACAGAAAATAGAATAAAGGTTACCAGGGGCCAAGGGAAGGAGTTATTGTTAAATGGATATAGAATTTCTCTTTGGGATGATGACAAAGTTGTGGGAATGAATAGTGGTAATGATTGCACAACATTGTGAAGTATTTAATGCCAGTGAATTGGACACTTTAAGAATGGATAGACTGATAAATTTTATGTTGTGTATATTTCATCACAATTGGGGGGGGAAAAAGACAGAAAAAGTGCTAAAATATTGAAGTCCCTGAAATTAAAACTTTTGTAGTACATAGAACCCAATCAGTTTCGTAGCGCCCTTCTGTTTAACTCAAATCTCATTCTGGGGGAAAACCTGCTGTGGGGAATTCCCAACCCAAGTAGGCGTCCTGAGTAGGCACCTTGGAAAGAGCTTTCCACTTAACCTTATCTCTGGCCTTTCCGGTTACACAGCCACACCTTATTTTTCCAAGACCAGTGTTTCTATAAAGTAAGAAGCTGAAGCCTACTTTCCTGATAGCTTAGGTTATATAGTCAAAGAGGCTTTATGTCATTTAAAATTGCTCTTCAGGCGACATTGCTTGAAAACTTTCCCTCCAAATTTCCTCCATCCCCTCCTGCCCTTCCCCTGCATCTCCTTCTCTAAGAGGCAGTGATGGTAAACAAGTAGGCAAGGAGAGAACCGGACATGTGTAAAGTCAAGTAAAAGAAGCACCTGTGATGCGAATGGTCGTGGGAGGTTGGGGAAGGGCATAAGAGTCCACTCCTGCGTGCCCAGGTTAAATCTCATTGAGCGTTAAGTTGTCACCGCTCAGGTTTCCTGCTCATGGTGTGTTCCGTATTTGTGGATACTTTCCATTGCCAATGAATGGCCTGCTCCCCCTGCCCAGATTTGTGTCAACAGGGAGACAAATACATGAAGGTGATTCCTCTGGCTTTTCAGAGGTAACATATTACTTGTTAGTATTCGTTGATGATGTAGCCATTGCCTGATATAAAAGTCCTTATTCCCAAACCTTATAATTCTCAACTCACAAGTAAAGCATCTTGCTCCCTCACAAGCTTGCTGTAAGTCTGTCATTGGAGAAGGCCCCTAGTGTTTCAAAGTGTGAGCTTTTATTTGGCCTGGTAGCACTCGGAAGCTCCTTGTAAAATTCCCCCTCGAAAGGGAAGTGAGATGTCCAAATTCCCTCCTGGGATGATGTTTACTATTGTGAATTTGATAGATTTGCAGAAGGACAGATAAAAGCTCTGCGGCTTTCCAGTACGCTGAATTACTAAGGCCTAAACATGGGCTGTGGTAGTGGGAAAGCAATAATTCCAAAAATATTAAAAACATGAGAAAGGAGGGCACTTGGTATCTCAAACATTCGTTTCTCTGAGCGTCTTATCCTTCGCTTTTCCGAGCTACCTGACACATGGGAGAGAGTTCCCTCTTAGAATAAAGTTACAGGAGGGCTTTTCTCACTTTTTTCTCCTTAAAAAAAAAAAAAGTTGCCACAAAAGCTCTTTACTCCCATGGAATTTCGAGGAGATCCCATGAAACTGTGCGTGAATTGTACCTCCTCCAAGGACACTCCCTCATGCACACGACGCTGGCCGGATTTTGTAACTGCATTTATGACTGATTTACGGAACTTTTACTTGGCAGGCCCTGCTGTTACTGTTAGCTGGTTACTATGGATCTTTCAACATGCCACTCTGGCATGTTGCATTAAAAATAACCTCCCAAGACTGTACAGAATGCATAGAACAACGGGAGTACAGTCAGAGCCACGGACTCCAGGCTCCACTTTGGTGCCTATGTATTCACATGTGCTCCTATATAAAGCAACTGCGGGGAAACAATTCAAACACCTTTTAAAATGTCTGGTTGTATTGTAATTTTCCTCAGCTTCCCCAGAGCAGAAGTTCTCAGAGACCAGCAACATCCCAGAAAACCGTAGGCCAAAAGAATAACAAAACACAAATTATAAGTATCTTTTAAGGGCACGGATCCAAACACGGACTGTCTGGGTTTGAATCCTGACTCCAGGACTAACTAGCTCTGGGATCTTAGCAAGTTCTACCACAACCACAGCTCTCTCTTCTGCAAAACAGAGTGACAACATCAGCAATCCCCAGTGGGTTCTTCTGAGGGTTAAGGGAGATAGTCAGGTAAAAGTTCTTCCTTCAGTACTGGCACACAGAAGGTGTCAACAAATAATTATTATCCTTTGAATGCCATCCTTTTAGGACATAGTCTTCACGGCATTTAACAACGTGCATCTTAGTTTACAGCGCCTGGCACTGAGTAGGTGCCTAACAAATATCTGTTGACCGACAGAGTGATGCCCAGTTACTTATGCACACATCTGATACTCTTTTCTAGATTATATACTTCTTAAGATAAAAGCTCTATTTGATTCATCTTCGTGTTCTCCACAGTTCTAGGGTGGCTGCTGAATAAACATTTGTTGAAATAAATGGAAAGAGAAAAGCTGTCACAACGTAAGAGGCAATCATTAGTATGTGAACTGGTAGTAAAAAAAAAAAAAAATTGTTTTTAAATCACAGGCTTCAAGTACAAATAGAATCCAGTGCCAAGAAAACACTGACATTCCCTGAAACTAAATGAATATATCAAGCTACATATGAATACAATATTTGTAAAGCTGGTCTGGTTCAGTGATTCTGGTTCTAGCTGGGTACTGCAGAGGGGAAAAAAGCTTTTATCTCTGTCCCACCCCTGGCCTCAGCCCATGACTCAAGGGAAGACTTGCTCTCCCAGAGCCAGACACAATGGTCCCCGCAAGCAAAGTAGTTTCCTTACGCCACTTAAAGCATCATTGGACTCAGTGGCAGCAGAATAAGCAGAAGACTTGTGAGGGTCCCCAGTTTCTACCACTAGTGCTTGAACAAGTGTGAACAGAGCTGTGCCCACAGAGAGGTCCAAAAGGGATATCTCCTCCTGATCAGAAAGCCAGTGGGCCACTCTGGATCCTTAGCGGAGAAAATAGTAACAGGGTTCAGTGCCTGTAGGCCCATGTCTGATCCCCAGAACAAAAGTAAAAATAGTAAATCTTGGGTGTGTGTGTGTGTGTGTGTGTGTGTGTGTGTGTGTATGTCTGTGTGTGTGAAGAACACCATTTCCTTCTTTTCTGACAGTATGTCAGCACTCTCCAACCAAAGGCCAACAGGAGCATGCCTGTAGCTGACCTCGCTGGGTTTATTACTTGGTACAGCAAGGGATAGCATTCACTATGGGGAAACTACGGGGCATCTTAGTAAGAAGATGTTAGACAGAACCTATTATAGAATTTGGGCTTTGGTTGAGTGATTTGGTGAAGGCTCTAGCAAAGTGGGAGTTTATTCTAGATTGGGTACTATCAGAGAGCAGGGATAATTCTATGATTAGATGTCTCAATAAATCTTATCTATAAAAATGACAGGATAGAGCAAGGCTAAAGCTATAATTGCCAAAGAAGCAGCAGTTACTTAAATTTGCTGGGAGAAGGGAATGTTTGGTAATTTGTGGATTGGACAGTATTCATATTTTGTCTGTGTTCTGACATGTGTTTCAGTAGTATTCGAGTAGAGTGTCTTGGAGTTTGGTACAACTATATAGCATTTTAATTGATTGATGATGATAGTGAGAATTGATTATCAGGTTGAGATCAACCTGCGTCATTTACCGGATTGCCACAGGCACCACCTTGGTTCTATCTTGTCAATTTGCTTATCACTGAAGGCATGTGATCAAAATCTAAACATATAGTAGATACATTAGGTGGCAGATTTTGAATGGGAAAAAAAAAAAAAAAACCTCCACAGGCTTAATGATGACCTAAGTCAAATAAGATGAAGTTTAATAACAATTAATGAAAAGCAATTTCATTTGCTTTAATTTGGGTTCCAAAAGATCAGTACCAAGGACAGGATGGGAAAGACCTGACTGAGAAGCAAAAGACAGGGGGACGGGCAGAGACTAATGTTTGGCTCACTGTAAGTTTTATTTTGTTCAACAGTTAAATAAACAAACAATAACGTAATTTTAGACTACATTCATGGAAGTATGGAATCATTAATGAGGGAATTGACAATCCAATCTATTCTGTACTGATCTGACAATACCTAAAATACTGTGTTCTGCTCTGGGCATCAGAGTTTTGAAGAATATAATTCCTCAGTCAGAGAATGTTTCTGACTGTCCCCCTTTACTTAGAAACTAAAGATGGATCATGTCAAACAAAACGAAAACACAGAATCCTAGAAGGAGTGACTGAGAAGTGGTAGACATTCAGCAGGGAGCACAGGAGATTCAGGGGAAACACAAAAACTACCTTCCAGTATTTCAAAGACTGTCATGTGGAAGAGGAGTTAGACCATTTTTGTCTAGTTTAGAGACTTAGGATCAGTTAAAGTTAAAAGCAGGCAGATATTGCCTTTAAGATGCACACACATGCACTCACACGTATGACATCAGAAATCATCTTTTCATTGAGGGAGCAAATTTCCCACGATTAGAATTTTGCAAACAGAAGCTAAAGGATATTGTAGGAGGGTATCAAGTGGAGAAGACTGAATTTTTAACTCCTTGATTAGAGCTTTTATATAATAAATACCTGTTATATGACATTCTCTTATATCTTTCCAGATTCTGAATCTACTTGACAACTCTAGTAGAAGTTATTTTTTTCCTAGGCGCACATTCCATTCAGAACCTTGTACAATAGCCTGCATGCTTATCAAATTTATATATAACTCAGCAAGAATGTTAACAGGAACTTAAGTTTGTTCTCAAATAATCCAATGATTTTGGACTTGGTTAACTCATTTGGCTCTATTCCACCCAACTATTTCTACCGATTTATATCTTAAATTATTTGCTTTATATCTTAATATGAAGTATTCTGAGTTACAAATTCTACTTATTGTTTTCATAGCTACACTGGTCTGTGCCACGTCCTACTCTTGTGTAATGACTACATTTACCTTCACAATATAGTTCCAGTTCTGTAGAACTCGATAGTTATAAACTTTTATATGATTTGAAAATCCCTAAAACTCTGTATCCCTCCCAAATTGATAGAGAAACATTGTCAAATACAAGCAGGAATCCTTTCTGAATATGCACAATTGTCTCTTAATATATAATAAACTAAACTGTTATTCTTTAAGTTTTCTTAATGTAAATCTTGCATACAACTAGTATTTTTAAAACTTAAATAATCTTGCATTATATATATTTTTTAAGCAGGCACTACACCCAATGTGGGGCTTGAGCTCACAACCCAGAGATCAAGAATCACTTGTTCTTGGGTGCACCTGAGTGGCTCAGTCAGTTAAGTGTCTAACTCTTGATTCGGGCTCAAGTCATTATCTCACAGTCATGATCTCAAGGTCATGAGATCGAGGCTTGAATCAGGCTCTGTTCTGGGCATGAAGCATGCTTAAGATTCCCTCTTCCTCCCTCCCTGCCCTTACCCCCTACTCTCTCTCTCTTAAAAAAAAATAAAAATAAAAAGTATTGCATGTTCTACTGACTGAGCCAGCCAGGCGCGTAAGCTTGTATAGTATTAATTCATCTTGTGGGATACCTGGGTGGCTCAATCAGTTAAGCATCCAACTTTGACTCAGGTCATGATCTCAAGGTTTGTGAGTTCAAGCCCCACATTGGGCTCTGTGCTGACAGCTGGGAGCCTGGAGCCTGTTTCAGATTCTGTCTTTCCCTCTCTCTCTGCCCCTTCCCTGCTCATGTTCTGTCTCTCTCCTTCTCTCTCTCTCTCTCTCTCTCTGTCTCTCAAAAATGAATAAACATTAAAAGAAAATTAATTCATTTTGCATGAAGGCTTCTTTTAGTCTGGGATCTCTAGAAAGCAGAACCTAATCTCTGATGTGTTGATATTTGTGATACTGCGATATAATAAGAAATACATATTTGAGGTTTTGTCCCTGGCTCCTGGCCAGAGCCCCTAAAACCTTAGTAATGCCCTAAGCAATAAGGGTGCTAGGGGCATCTTTTGTTCTAATAATTGGTCTTTGACCCCAGTTCCTGACACAAAGCTCTTAAATCCCTTAAAATGTCCTGGGTAACAGGAGAATATTTTGTTTTAATGAGGTAACTCTTGGTAGGCTCCTGGATAGCTTCAGAATGGGTGTTGATCACCAGAAAGACTAAGGCATGATTAGAAATTTGGAATTTTTAGCCCAATCCCCTATCCTCTGAGGAGGGGAGGGGGGTTAGAGATTGAATTAATAATTAACCATACCTATGTGAAGAAGCCTCCATAAAAATTCCTGATCCGTGGGGTTCAGGAAGCTTCTGCCTTGGTGAACACATCTGTGTGCCAGAAGGGTGACACATGCCAACTCCATGGGGACAGACACCCCAGTTCTCAGGACCCTTCTGAACCTTGCACTACCTATCTCTTCACCTGGCAGTTCAATATCCTTTATCTCAGCCTTCATTATATAATAAACCAGTAAATAAGAGTGAATGTTTTCCTAAGTTCTGTGAGCTATTCCAGCAAATTACTGAACTTGAAAAGAGGGTCATGGGAACCCTGAATTATAGCCAGTGGGTCAGAAGTACAGGTGACCACCTGGGACTTTGACTTGGCCTCTAAAGTGGGGTCAGTCTTGTGGGGCTGAGCCCTATACTTGTGGAATCTGACAATAACTCAAGGTAGACTATGTTAGAACTGAACTTAACTGCAGGACATTCAGTAAGTGTCCAACAAGAATCGGTGAGGTGCCTAATGTGTGGGGAGAAACCCCACACGTTTGATGGTCAGAAGTGTGAGTATGGTAGTACTAGAAAGTAAAGTATTAGAGGAGGAAACCAAGGTTTTTCCTACAAGGTTTTATTTGGGAATATAATCCCAAGCCAGCAAGAGTAGGAGAAAAAGGAAACAGGAAAAGATGGAAAGCCATAGAAGATGAAAGATTTCCATGCTGGCCACTGCTTTACAATGGGCCACATGCAGCAGGTCTCCTGACTGACCTTCTGGAAAAACTGTGCCTCAAGGAAAGGAAGAATAAGAGGGAATGTATTTGCCTACTTCCCTCCTGACTCCTGTTTTCCATTAGTCAAAGTTTGACCCACAGACAGTTAGCTTCCCAGTCCTTCCAGTTTGCCACACTTAGCCCCTTCAACATCCTCTTGGAAAGTCAGATTGCATACCCTGCTGTGCAGCATTTCATTCAAGTTCAGAAGAGACCGGAGAAACTCTACTGCCCAGAATTCCTAGTGACTGGTCAGCCCCAAGTGTTAGTTCCAGTTAGACTCTAACCAAGACTGAGGCAGAGCAAATGGCTAAGGGACCAGGAGACATTGGTACAGAGTAACTCTGAGGAAGCACTAGCCATTTCTGATACACTTTCTCTGCCTCTCTAAGCCTCTATCACTGTCTACCTTCAGCAAGCTTTTAACACTTACTCGTTACTCTCCATGCACAGATGTCTAGTGTCTCCCCTACGCAAATGTCCTCTCCCTTCTAGACACACAGGAAGATTACACTTCCTGCCTCCTTACCGTCAGGTGGAGCCATGTGACAGGTTCTGACTAATGGTCATGAGAGGAAGTGCTGTGTGTGCTCCTGGGCCAAGGCATGTAAGAGAGAGCATAAGTTCTCACATTCTTTTTCTGCTGCAGCCACCTTGGAAGCCAGGCTCAAATAGTGGAGCCACAAGATAGAGACTAAAGCCCTGAGACAGCACGTGTGGAAAAAGCTATATTTGGACTTCATTAATTAGACTTAGCTGATAAGCAAGAGAAATCTTGCTCTAACTAACTCAGGCAAAATACAAACAGAGGCTGGAGAAGCATAGCCAGAGAGAAGGCAGGAACCAGAGACACAGCAATAAGAATGACAGTCAAGTTCAGGCCATAGGAACTATCGGGTTAAGATACTGCTGCTGACCACACCATCCCTACCCTAACAGATACCACTGCTGCTGGACTCTCTATGCTGCCATTAATAATTTATAAACAATCCTATGTCTTTGTATTACTGTTTTCAGGATAAAAGTACCAAGGGGAGAAATGATCTCAGCCTACATCATTATGTCCACACCCTAGATACAAGAAGGATAGGGAGAAGGGACATCTGTCTCATTCTTCTTCCACCCCACAAATACCACACATTAGGACATAATAAATGAAACATTTGTGATTGATGAAGAGCTGAATAGTTTAAATTTAACTGTATAGGAAATAAATGGGAAGCTGCAGAATTCAGCACCTAAGTCCTGTTTATTTCTGGTAAGCACAAATCAGGATTCAAAAAGAGAATGAAACTTAGGAACAGAAGTTGCTAAGTCAATGCTAACAATTGAGATGCCTCAATAGTGGCCTTCCTCACAGGTAGAGCTTTATCATTTCTATGTGGGCCTAGATATCTCCTTGTTTTTTCCTTCTGAAGTCCCATTTTCTGGGAGAAGCAAAAATCACCAGATCAGCATTTTCCTCCCCACTTCCTTGTTGAAATGAACACATGATCTCAATTATCACCAAGCTCAAGCACCTCTAGCTTCCATGCCTTAGGTGACAGTCTCCCATTCTCTGTAGAAACCTTGAGATTAACTAAAAAAAAAAAAAAAGATCCATATCCTTTCTCCTTTTGGGCTCTCTGTACCATACAATATGTGACTATCTGTATCAAGAAACCAATCCTGAGGAAACAAAGAAATTCTAGATATATAAATAATAGGTTATTAGAACTTGTTGAAGATAACTAAGATATTTTTATAACATTTTGAGACTCCCCATATAATTTTCCTTTATGTAGAAACAAAATACTGATATGGATAGACCCATAATCTGACAGGTTAGTACATCTTATCTCTTAAGTTCTTTTTTTAAAAGTTGTTTTTTAAATGTTTATTTATTTTTAAGTAGGGGGGGGGAGCAAAGAGAGAGGGAGACAGAGGATCCAAAGTAGGCTCTGCACTGACATCAGAGAGCCCAATGTGGGACTCAAACTCACGAAATGTGAGATGACCTGAGCCTAAACTGGATGCTTAACCGACTGAGCCACTGAGATAGGCTCCTCTATCTCTTAAATTCTTGAAAGAAGTAATTAAATACTGAACTCACTATTTGAGGATGATTTTCCTGGTTATTTATATGGAAAGAACTGGAACAAGGTCAGCAAAGGCTGGTAATAAAGACCAGGATGTAGGCTGTGGAGATTTAAAAAGGACAGCATAAAAATAAGAAAATTCTGGTGTCTGGACCAGCAGGATTTGTATGATAAAGACCAGGAGAAAATAATACCACTAGAAGCAAGATGGCTTCCGATAGACAAAAGTCACAGCTCCTCTCTGCAACACATGGTGACACCCCCAGAGGGAAAGCTAAGACAGTGATTGTTTTGGCAACAATCAGCAGGGCAACAGTCAAAAGCAACATGCCCCAAGGAAACAACCTGAAATGTGCTCACTGCTTTCTTATGACCCTAAAAATATATGGAATGGTTTCAAGTGTCCTAATTAAGGACAACCAGAGGACAACTGGAGTTTTTCCCTTAATAATAACCATCATTAATTGAGTAGCTACCATACGAGGTCTACTATATTAGGTACTGTATATATATATACTACCTCCTATACTGTTTCTATCATTCTTACAGATGAGGGACTGAGGCTCAGAGAAGTTCTACAATTTTTCTAGGATCACATAGCAATAAGGGCAGAACTAGGAACTGAAGCTAAGAATGCCTAATTCCAAGTGCATCCCCTCTTTAATGAACTATGGTGTCTCAAAACAAATATGCTGGAAGAGGAGGCATTTGACATATGGTTAAAAAATAATGCTGTTGTGGATTACATCGATGGGTGATTCAAATATTCCCTTTGGTGGCATAGTAACTCACCAATGATAAAGCAAAAAACGCTTTCATGGTAATATTGTCATAATTTTTAAAATAAAGGTAGGGATCTTTTGTCAGTGGCACTGGCAATTTCTGGATATAACTCTTTGACAAGCTGATCACTGTTTTATAGATATGTATTCTTTATTTAACATGAAACTTCTGCTTGGAAAAATCAGTTTATAACTTATGACTTAAATGCCTCCAAACAAAGGTTAATTAGGCACAGTTAGATCTAAACACTAAGAATGTGTTTGCCTTTTCCTTATGGTAATGATAATGTGATTTTCTGTGTTTCTGGTTTTTTTCCTAGCTTCCAGAACCCAAACTGATGCCTCAAAACAAATATTTATACATATATAAATATTTACAATACTTGCTTTCTCTTATTTCCTTTGATTCTAATTTTTAATTATTTACTTATTCAGTAACTATTTGAGTACCTAATATGTGTCAAACCCTTTGCAAAGTACAGGACATATAGAGATGAACACATCTTGATCCCTACCTTTAGGGACCTCATAGTCTAATAAGAAAACCTACCTGAGACAGCTAACTGTGAGACCATATGGTAAATGCTATAATAAAATTACATGCATGGAACAGCAGTAGGACAAGATCTAGAAGGGTCAGATTGATGAGGAGTTTTGAGTTGGATCTTTTAAGTATGAGATTGAGTTTAGTGGGTGGTTGACTGGGGGCAAGGGGTTAGGAAAGAGCATTATAGGTAAATTTGTAATTATTTTACTTTTATTAACCTTATTGGGTAGATATATTTTGTTCAAAATTGCTTTAAATCCTTTTGGAAAAGAAATGGGAGGTGATAGGCAAATTTCCACACCAACAGATTCCTATCCAGTTGGGGCAAAAAAAGAGGCAGACGCCCAATAAATCCTGATCATAGACTCAAGAATGAAAGGTCCATCCCTGTTGTCACAGTTGCCAAGATCTCATTCATTTTTATGGCAGAGTAATGCTCCATTGTATGTATATACTGCAACTTCTTTTATCCATTCATCTATGATGGACACTTAGGTTACTTCCATATCATGGCTATCATAAATAATGCTGCAATGAATATAGGCGTGCATATATGTTTTCATATTAGCATTTCTATTTTCTTTGGGTAAATACACACTAGTGGAATTACTGGATTGTATGGTATTTCTATTTTTAATTTTTTTGAGGAATCTCCATACTACTTTCCAACAGTGGTTGTTATGAATTTATATTCCCACCAACAGCATGTGAGGGTTCCTTTCACCACATCCTCATTCACATTTGTCATTTCTTGTCTTTCTGATCCGGGTCTTTCAGACAGGTGTAAAGTGATATCTCATTGTGATTTTTAAAAATGTTTATTTAAGAGAGAGCACACATGTGCCCCTGCATACACAAGTGGAGGAGGGGCAGAGAGACAGAGAGAGAGAGAATCCCAAGCAGGCGCCAGGCTGTCAGCACAGAGCCTGACATGGGGCTCAATCCCATAAACTGTGAGATCTTGACTTGAGCTGAAATCAAAAGTCAGACAGTGACATGACTGAGCCACTCAGATGCCCCTCATTGTAATTTTGATTTGCATTTCCCTGATGATGAGTGATGCTGAGCAGTTTTTATGTCTGTTGGCCATCTATAATAGCATTATATGGTGACAAATGGTAACTACACTTCTGGTGAGCATAGCATAATGTATAGAGTTGTCAAATCACTATATTGTACCCTGAAACTAATGTAACAACATGTGTCTACTATACTTAAATAATTTAAAAATAGAATGAAAGGTACATTTACCTGCAAATCCAGAACTCTTAACTGTCCACTTCTTGAGGAAGGTTGAAGCTTTTCCTGTTCATCTTTCCTCATTGCTCTTTTTCTCTATGGTCTCACCATATATGTCTACTCTCTGACTGCTCTGCCTGTACCTTAGAATAAATCTCAACTGATTTTTCTTTCTTTATGTACCAATGCTAAATGCAGTTCACTTCAGTCATTTAACTTACCAGCAGTGACTCCACTTTTTCTCACATAAGGTAATTTACTCCCTTAAATGCTGAAGTGGTTGCATTGTATTGTTGCTGAGGGTGTACAATTAGCCTATGTTCTAATTCTCCTGTTTCTCATTTCTTGATGTTCTCTTTGCTTTGTGGGGAGTGCAGAGTAAAAAGCATGGACTTTGGAATCAAATCTGACTTTGAATTCATGCTCATCCACTTATTAGCTGCAAGGTACCTAACCTCTCTGAACTTCAGTTTCCACATATGTAAAGTGATGATACTAAAATCGGCTTTTTGGAATTGGTGAAATAACATATACAAGGAGCTGGTATATTGCATACAGTAGCCTCAACACATTGCGCCTGCTACTGAAGTACTGACAGTTCTTCACTATTCATCTTATCATTGTCACAATCAGATTCATTTTTCTTAAACTTTTCCCTTGCTCTCACAAAGTCTTTTCAAGGGCATTACACTGACTAACATGCTGACTTTTAAAGAGTTTCTTTAAAAATCCTCCATTCCCTTCACATTCCCATCCCTGCTTTTCCAGAGACTTCAACTTCTCTTCTCTCCTACCTGTGCAGCCTTTTCCTATCTGCCAAGTCTTCCCCAAGCCAAGATCCTACCCTTTCTGTTCTGTTTGTCCGCATTGGAACACAAACTCCCCAGGGCAGGAAACTTGTCTTTCTACATATTTGTCAAGTATCGTGTACATGTAGAGAGCTAAATAAATAACAACTATTGCATAGTCAGAATGAACGTGTTTGATAAATGCCTTAGGTATTATCTCTAGGCCCTAATTACGTGAAATCTATGGACATGAGATGTATAAATAAAGGGCTGGCTACAAAATCATAAAGTGACATTTTTGCCTGCTTTATATTGGTAACAGGCTGTCAATGTGGATGGGTTGCCAAGGTGTTTCCTATCCTTTACTCCTAAAGAACAGAGCCTTAGTTAGCGCACACACATACTCAAAGGAGTAGCCATTGCTCAAAGGCTAGCCCATACAATTTCCTTCCCCTGGACATCACCCACAGCCAAGCTCCGACCACTCAGGTCAGATTCCTCCAGCAGGAACAGACTGTGCTTCACAATTCCTTGCCTGCGTCTATGTTACTTCCTAATCATTGTATTGGTCTGGCTCTGTCTCCTTACTAACTGCTAGGCTCCTAGAAAGTACCTTTCCTTCCCTTTATTCCCTCACAATATTGAGCACTTAATCTGTGCTAAAGAATTACTTTGTTTTCATTTGCAAATCACAAAAATGATGGTCCCTCCCTGTAAAGTTTCGGCTAACTTCTCATTTGTTTTGAATGTTTTCAAGTTGTGTATAAGAAATATCTCCAACATGTAGACAAGAATGAAAACATAATATGATTCTTATGTACCCAGTACCTGCATTAAACAAATATTCATATTTTGCCATATTTTCATCCACCCTCTCCTTTGTGTTTAAATATTACAAACACAGACAAAATCACCCTCATTCCTTCTCTCTCCTTCCATCCTTTAAGATATCTTTCAGTCAATCTAGTTCAGTCCCATCTAAGATTTTTAACTCCTGCATGTATAACTATCTATAAACTACATATTATTGTTTTGTTTTAAAATTTTACATCCTTAGTGTTTTGGTGCGTATCTTGCTATACCTTGTTTTTTTCATACAGGATATCTGTTTTTTGAGATTTGTCCATCTTGATATTTGTGAATATCAAGCTCCTGAATAGTAGTCCCTGGGGAGATCCAGCCATTCCCCTTTGGAGGGGCAGTGGAGCCATTCACAACTTTTGGTTTTCTAAATAATGCTGCAGTGAATATTTGTAAACATCGCTTCTGAGGTGTGAATTTCTCCAGAAAGTTTAGCAGATAACAGCTGAAGCTTTGACACCCAATTGCCCACTCTGGATCCAAGCTCCACGATAAAGTCCCAACAGTATGATCTTGGGCATGTTTCTTAAGCTCTCTATGCCTCCTGCAGGAAAATTGGGATAATGATAGCACCTCCTTCAAGAGAATACAGCAGTGAAAATAGAGTCTTATGCAAACCAAGCACTCAGTATGCGAGCGCTTATTTTGGGGCCAACCACCTAGGTAGGAGGAGGGTCTGAGCATCTTTGGCTTTACTAAATTTACCAAACTGATTTCTAATTGGTTGTACCAATTTACACTCTTACCAGCACTGTATGACTTTCTGTTCCCCACATCCTCACCAGGACTTGGCGTTAACACTGTGGCTTCCTAATCCTTTCAAATACAAGAAGGTCCAAGAACGAGATGAGAGAATAGGAGGACTCAGGGGCGTGTTGGTAATGAGTAATCAGAGAGATCAGGTGACCAGCAGGAAGAAAAGAAATCGGTGGGGAGGTTTGCAAAAGGGAGGGAATGTGAATTCTTTTAGATAAGAAATTTAAAAATCATTTAGAGTCAAACTCTGGAAATTGGAGATTTACAGAAAACAAGGAGACATGGTACTAAGGAAAAATGCTCACAGAGTATATAATGTGAATAAAGAAGAAACTCAGTGGACAACAGGCCTTTTGGGAACCTGTTGGTAACTTCTCAGAGAGGGTCTACTAAGTGGTGTAAGTAGTGATAGGATAACTCTTTCTGAAAAAGGACAGGCAAGAGAAAGAGAGAAAGAGAGAGAGAGAGAGGGAATGTCAGGGTTTGTAGAGTAGCCAAGGTGAGGAGATGGAGTTTCAGGGAAAGAAGTCAGTTGGAAGCATTATTTTTTCTGGAGGCCAGAGGACCAGAGTCACCTAGATGGTGCAGTGTCAGCCTCTGCAGGGCCTCTCCGATTTCTTTCTTCCACCCAGTTTCTGCAGCCACTGCTGCACTCCAGATGCTTATTTCATCACACCCGTGTGGCTACAATGGCCATCAGTGGTGTGCTGAACCATTTCTGTATATGAATGCAAGAACTAAGGCTCAGACAATGTACTGACTTGCTCAAGATCACATGTCTTAAAAATGGTGAAACCAAAACCAGAGCCTAGGTGTTCTGATTCCAAGTCTAGGGTTCTTTGTCTCAAAAAGAATTCATGGTCATCTTAAATCTTTCATTCTCAACTCAGAGGAGGGTCCCATTTTCCTCCCCAGAAAATCATAACTCCTCTGTTTGATTTGCAAGAACTTCCACTAGTTGGCACTTGTCTCTCAGTACTATTTCCCAATACACTCTGGACCATACTCTCGCGTCCCCACCCAAAGCATGTCTTGGCTGATTTGTGAGGTCACCAAGTGCATTCTCACCTCTGTGCATTTGCCCATCCCATTCCCCTCTCATAGAGACACATCCTTCCTTTCTCCATCATTCCTTACGCCCTGTTCAAGTCTTCTACATTCTGCGATGGCTACAAAGCACATTCTTTGGACTACCATACTGCCTGTTTCATCATGAAATATCATTCCATTGTTCATTCTCTTGAATTATCCTCAAATTTTTACCCTGTGCAACAAAATACAAAGCAAGTCACTTCAGACAATTGTTTTCTTGCTTTGTATTTTCTTACCAACAATTTCCTGTTCTATAGTAGTTGATCAGTTGCCCTTAGCTTAACGGTGAACATATATCAGGCCCTCCATATGATTGATGACATACGGAAGAATCAGAATTAATAGGAAATATGAAGTATGAAGCTTTGGAAATTATGATAAAATCAGTTATCAAGATAAAAGTTATCAAGATAAAATTTTCTGATAGAAAATATAAATGACAAAGTTATAAGACAATCTGGTAGAAAGATGCAGGGACAGAGATCATCACCAGACTAAACCATAGCATTTTCTGTTCCTTCTATGATGACTCTGACTTTCTGGCACTCTGCAAGGGAAGTGACTTCTAGTCACTACTTAACAAACAGGCTCACTCATGTTCAGAAATAATCAGTATTATCTGCAAATGATGACCACATTGTATGTCTGTGCAGCCAAAGTTGTATTTAACATTTTATGAAGTGATGCAAAAGATTGTGTGTATTGAACTTTCCTAACTTAATGAGTATCTTGTTGGTGAAGAGATATCAAGAAGATCATGACCCCAAGCCCTTGGGGAGCTGAAAAGGTATGAAATTAGGTTAAGTACTCCTACCTATGCACAAGTAAATGGATCCTTTGCAGAGCAACACGTAAACAAATCCAAGTTCACATGACACTGTATGCATTTCCATGTTGAAGTGACACTGATAAAAAGGAATAAAAGGAATTATGTAGAAGATTTTCAAAATAAAGTCTGTAAAAAAAGATGAACTTAATTTCATGGAGAGCAAAAGGGAAACATTCTAGCGGGTGCAAGGTCATAGAAGTGGGAGCAAATACTATCACAGTGTACCCGGTAAGTATGATAGCTGTAGTAGTAGTGGCAGTAATATTCCCATTTAATAATAGGAGATGGCTAGACACTTACATTAACTTTCCCTAAATCATATAGCAAGTTACTGGCACAGCTAAAACAAGTGGTATTTTGGGAACAGTCTACATCATGAAACACTGAGGCTGCATGTTTTTTCAATACACGCTAGTACTCCTACGTACTTCTTGGACAACAATGAGTAGAAACTAAAATATATACTTAAAATGCCTGCTTCATAAATAGTGCAAACGACAGGACAAGGAGCCTTCTTATTCCACTACTGCAGGAAATCAGAGTTGTTTTTTTTTTTTAAAGAATCATTAACATTATTTCCCGAGGGAGAATATGGACTTCCAGCCTATGCCAGAATTCCACATTATTACCTGAATTCAAAGATTATGGGTGTGTTTTGCCCACACCCTACATTTTTGGGAACACAGGCCCTGCCATTATGTAAGGTCTACTGAGAAGGATAACATGACTCGTCTCCTCATGAGAGAGCCCTTATTCTAATTCATACCATATATTTCTTAAATGTGCTCCATCCATTAGCCAAGCTGACAGATTATCACCCAGACTGACACACATTTATTCATCTCCGTGTCTGCCCACTCCTGCAAATAGTAGCACTTACACAAGACAGAAAAATCTCTGGGAATGACCGGTATACTTGTTTTAATCTTCTACAGAACCATAAAATGGGGAGGACTCCGAATAGAGGAATGGCTGGTTTTAAATACAATATAATTTTCCTCCCAGACCACTGCTGAGAGCCCAGCACACTACCATATAGTATGGGCCTTTGTTGAGACTTATATTTCCCACCTGTATTTCTTTTTCTTTTTCCAGCAACAGTCTGTCTTTGTGCCAGCTCCTAAATAACCATAAATTTGGTTCTTATAAACCTTAATGAATGCCTGGCCAAGATGCTGTAACTATTGGCTTCTACATTGGAGCATAAGTGGAAAGGGGAAAAAAAAAGTGTGCACAGTGAAAAACTGGATAAAATGGAAAAAAGATCACAGCAAACCCAAAGTCGCAATTTGCCTTTAATGTGAAGGAGGCCTTGTTTTCACGGTGTGGCAGCTTTCAGGGGTTTTAATCTCAAAGTGGCTGATCAATTTAAGGTAAGTGGCAGGCATTTGGCCTGGTTCCCAGGCTTGGCTTTGCTGCTCTGAGAAAAGAAAGGATTCAGTCAGACACACAGACAACAGGCATCCTCGGCGGCTCCCACATTCCAAGCATTTTAACACAGATTAGGTTGGCATGATTCTACTGTTTACTGAAATCTCCTAGGTGTTGCATTTTTCCCTCTCCTTGCGTGGTTATCCAAGATGGTTTTCTCAGGTCAGGACCTTCATATGCCAAATAGCTTGCAGGGCTATGAAGGGAAAAAGAAGACCAAGGGTCAAGACTTCTGATTAAAATGCTATTTCACTTGCTCATTGCAAAATATGAGACTTCAGAGAGCAGGTAATTGAGCACTGAACTTTTTGCCTTAGGCATACATCGAGACAGGAACTGTTTTACATGCATTCCTGAGGGGGGAAAAAACGAAGATAATTTCTTTAACAAGGACAAACTTAATTCAGCTAGAAATGCCCAATGGATTAACAGGGTGATTTGTAGTTATTTTCTCTCCAGATTTTATAGGCGTGAGCCTTCACATATGTTGAGGAATATTGCAACTGAGACAGTCCATTTTTTAAATTAACATTTTCACGTTAAATATTCTTTATTTTTTTTAAGCCATTAATTTTAAATGAGCTCAACAGACCCCTTACCACTATCTCATTTTTTATTTTAGCAAAAGAGGACTTTCATAATCCATTTGACCTAAGTTAAATAAAAAATGCATTCCATTGATCAAACCCCCCAAAACTGTGTTAGTTGTCTCCACATGCACTTTGGGCTATATTATGCTTTATGGAAATTTTATATTTTTAGATACATTTTCACAGTTTTAAAAAATACTTTATCTTACTTTAATATAGTCAAGAACCTTTTCCTTTAGTCATCTTCATGACAGATTTCCTCATTTTTTTCGTAAGAATTTTATTAAAGTAAATAATTAATATAGAGTTAAAAAATAATTTTTCCAGCTATTAAACTTTTCAAAAGCAATGTACAAATTATACTTACTACACCCAGAAATGCCTTCTTAACATTATTTACATTAAACATAAATTTACATTAATAAAATTCTTCCAAAATTAACATTGTTGCAATTGAGTAATTATATTAAGACTATGCCTTCTTGTCTGTAAGGGTTAGCTTAGAAACTAATGTAATTACATATAAAAAAAGAAATTAATCCAATTAAATGCATTTATTTTAATTTTATTTTTAATTTCTGTTGTTATATATGCAAGTGTGGTTTTTAAAAAACAATAAATGATTCTTCATTGATTAGAGAAAAAAAAGAGATAAATGAGAAACAACAACCATCCTTCTGCAGCAGCCAATGTGTCTCGTTGACATGGGATGCCTGGAACTACGGTAGCCATCTTGCAACCATGAAGAAAGCTAGCCCAACAGACCAAGCTGGTGTGCTGAGGATAGCAGATAGGGAAGATGAAGAGAACATGGCTCTCAATTATGTCATTGAGCCATAGTACCAACGATCCTGCACATACCCCAACTCAGGACTTCATCTTATATGAAATAATAAATTCCCTTTCCTTCACTCAGCAATATTTGTTGAGCACCTACCATGTGGGATGCTCTAGTGTCCTATTCTAAGTTCTTGGGATATCTCAGGGAACAAAGTACATAAGAGCCCTGCCTTTTTAGAGCTCACATTGTAGCCAAGAGAGATAATAAACCAAAATCATAAATTAGAAAGTTCTACAGTATGTTAAGAAGTAGTAAGTGGATAAAATGTAGAAGTACAACATGGTATAAAGGATCTGGAGACAGGTGTTGGTGTTGAATAAAGTGAAGGTTGGTCAGTCTCCCAGATGGGAGTCCCATTGCTGGTGGGAATGCAAAAGAGAACAGCCACTTTGGAAAACAATCTGGTGGTTTCATACAAAACTGAGCATATTCTTATCGTATGATCCAGCAATATACTCCTTTTTGTCTGTTTGTTTGCTTTATGTTGATTTATTTTTGAGAGAAAGAAAGAGGCTGCAAGTGGGGCAGGGGCAGAGAGAGGGGGACAGAGGATCCAAAGTGGGCTCCATGCTGGCAGCAATAAGCCTGATATGGGGCTCGAACTCGTGAACTGTGAGATCATGATCAACTGAGCCATACAGGTGCCCCCTCCTTGGTTTTTACCAAACTTATGCCTACATAAAAACCTGTCCACAGATGTTCATAACAATTTTATTCATAATTGCCAAAACTTGGAAGCCACCAAGGTGCCTTTCAGTAGGGTGAATGGTTAAATAAAGCATGGTACATCCAGTCAATGAAATGTTATTGAGTTCTAAACAGAAATGAACTATCAAGTCATGGAAACACATGGAAGAAACTTAAACTCATATTACTGAGTGAAAGAAGTAAGTCTGAAAAGACTACACACCATATGATTCCACCTATATGACATTCTGGAGAAGGCACAACTATGAAGACAGTAGAACGATTAGCAGTTGCCAGGGGTTGGAGGAAGATGAAGAAGTGGAGCACAGGCAAATTTTAGAGAAGTAAAACTATTCTAAAGGATACTGTAATGATGGATAAATAACATTATGCATTTGTCAAAATGAAAAGAAGTGTACAATAATTTTCACAAAGTGTTCACACTTTTTCACAAAAATGAATCTTTATATAAACTAGGACTTTAGTTACTAATGCTGTATTAATATTGGTTCATCAGTTGTAACAAATGTACCACACCAATGCAAGATGTTAATAATAGGGGGAACTGGGGAGGGGGAAGAAATATATGGGAATCTTTGTTCTTTCTGCTCATTTTTCTGTAAACCTAAAACAGCTTTTTAAAAAATAAAGTCTTGGGGTGCCTGGGTGGCTCAGTCGGTTAAGCGTCCGACTTCGGCTCAGGTCATGATCTCGCGGTCTGTGGGTTCGAGCCCCGCATCGGGCTCTGTGCTGACAGCTCAGAGCCTGGAGCCAGCTTCGGATTCTGTGTCTCCCTCTCTCTCTGCCCTCCTCCTGCTCACACTCTGACTCTATGTCTCAAAAATAAATAAAGGTTTAAAAAAAATCTTTAAAAAAAATAAAGTCTAATAAAGAAGTTGTGGTGATATATACATATATATGTATATGTGTGTGTGTGTGTGTGTGTGTATAATGGAATATTTCTTGCCAATGAAAAAGAATGAAATCTTGCCATTTGCAACACATGGATATTATGCTAAGTGAAATAAGTCTGAGAAAGACAGATATCATTGTTTTCACTCATAATTGGAATTTGAGAAACTTAACAGAAGACCATAGTGGAAGAGAAGGGAGGCAAACTGTAAGAGACACTAAAATACAGAGAACAAACTGAAGGTTGATGGGGGTGAGGGGGCAGGGGTCAGGGAAAATGGGTGATGGACATTAAGGAGGGCACTTGTTGGGATGAGCACTGGATGTTGTATGTAAGCGATGAATCATGGGAATTTACTTCTGAAGCCAAAAGTACACTGTTTACACTGTATGTTAGCTAACTTGACAATAAATTATATTAAAAAATAATAAAATTTAAAAAATTTAAATAAAAAATAAAGTCTACTGGGGCTCTTGGCTGTCTCAGTCAGTAGAATATGCAATCTTCATCATGGGGTTGTAAATTTAAGCCCCACATTGGGTATAAGGATTTTTAAAAAAACACTAAACATACGGGCACTGGGTGGCTCAGTTGGCTAAGCATCCAACTTCAGCTCAGATCATGATCTCATGGCTTATGAGTTTGAGCCCCGCATCAGACTCTACTGACAACTCAGAGCATGGAGCCTGCCTTGGAGTCTATGTCTCTCCCTCTCTCTGCCCGTCCCTCGTTCATGCTCTGTCTCTTTCTGTCCCCAAAGTAAACAAACATTAAAAAAAATTTTTTTAATTAAAAAAAACCACTAAACATAATAGGAACGATTGATCATTTGGACTTACTACAATTTAAAAACCCTATTAATCAAAAGACACCATTAAGGGAACGAAAAGACAAGATGCAATGTGGGAGAAGATGTTTTACATATATATATCACACAAAGAACTATTTCTAGACCATGTAAATATCTCTTATAAATCAATAAGAAAAAGACAGGCTCAATTATTTTTAAGAGATATGAATAGGTTTTTTTACAAAAGAGAATATCTAAGTGGCCTATGAACAGGAAAAGGTGCTCCACATCATTAGTTCTCAGGAAAATGCAAGTTGAAAACAAAACGAGATATCTCTACATACACCCTAGAATGGCTAACATTTAAAAGGCTGACAATACCAAGTGTTAGGGAGGATATATAGACTGCAAGAAACTTATACAATGCTGTAGAAGTACAAATTGGCAAAACTACTTGAAGAATTTTGTTGCCGGTAAAGTTAAGCATACACCCACCGTATAACTCAGCAATTCAACATCTAGGTGTAAATCCAAAAGAAATGTGTGTGTATATATATATATATGCAGAAAAAGGTAATTACAAGAATAACCTTGGTACATTATTCTCAATAGAATCAAACTAGAAGCCACCCGAATGTCCATTAGCAATAGAATGGATAAATAAAGCATATACATTAATATATGTATAATGGAATACTATACAGCAGTAAAGAAAAACATTTCTATGTGTAAAAACATGGTTGAATCTCAAAGATACAACATTTGGCAACAAAAAGAGTACACACTATACAATCTGATTTATTTAAAGTTCAAAAATCAGGGAAAACTAATTCTCTGCAAGAGACATCTGTGTAGTGGTTACCTTTGGAGCACAAAGTAGGCCTGTGTCGTGTTAGTACATTATCTTGCTTTGTGTGATAATCAAGCTATAAACTTAAGATCTGTGCCCCTTTCAGTCCATATGTTAAACTGAAATAAGTAACACTAAAAACATATGGTTGGCTAAATCAACCAACCATAAATTAAAGCCATGAGCCATAAAAATTACTAGGTTTGGAGGCGCTTGGGTGGCTCAGTCGGTTAAGTGTCTGGCTCTTGATTTCTGCTTGGGTCATGATCTTGAGGTTCGTGGGTTTGAGCCCTGCGTCAGGCTCTATGCTGACAGCACAGAGCTTGCTCGGGATTCTCTCTCTCTCTCTGCCTCTCTCTAACTTGTGCACGCGTGCATGTGCTCTATCTCACATGTGCGTGGTCTCTCTCAGAATAAATGGATAGGCATTTTAAAAAAAATTTTTTTAATTAAAAAAAAAAAGAGATCTTGTATAATTTCCAGAATTGCCAGCATGGTGGATTGAGGCCTTTGCAGTCATAAGCGATGCTCCAAATCAAGTCATGGATAGTTAATGCCCAGCACTGAGCAGTGCCACCCGGTCCACCAGCCAGGAAACCAGACACCGCCATTAGCAGAACCACGGCTGCTCTGCTGGAGCTTGCTGTAACCTCTGCCATGATTGCGCCAATGAGGATGAGTGTTTCAAGGACAATAATCACAGTAAGAACACATGACTCATGTCCTAGGGCAACAAAGAATGATATGTGCACACTTCTAAAATCAGAAGGCCAGGGGTGGCAAGTAGGGATTTGAACTCAGTCAGCTTGGCTCCAGCACCCAGGGTCTCAACTACTATGCTAGGCTGCCTCCAGATGGGTGATATTACTTGACCATTTTAAGAACCAGGTGGAGCAAGCAAGTATGAAAACACCCAACAACATTTCATGCCACCGTATCAGATAGATCAGAAAGTTTCAACATTTGTTGCTTGACTAATATAGAAAGACAGAATAAAACAACTCACATGTAAATTGGGCTTCTAAAATCACCAGCTGCTTTAATAAAGCCAAGTAGAGAGGGCCTTGTATGACAGCTCATCGAGAGCCATCGTGCACCATGTGGGGCCATGTGGCTGCATGCTGACTCAGATTGGTGGTGGAGAAGGGGGGCTGCTTCTGAATCACCAAGACCACATCCTGCCCCTCCTTCATTTTTTCCCCTGGAAGCTGCCCATCAGGCTTCTCGCTGAGATCTCCACCCAGCACATGGGGCTCAGGTATTTGTAGCAAATGTCTGTGAAGCTAAGAAGTCCCATTTTCCAGGAACATTTGGCTCTGTTTCTTTCAGTGGTGTCTGTGTGTGAAGTTGGCTATGACTAAGTGTGAAACTGATAGTCTGTGCATGAAGACTCTGGGCCCCATGCGTGTCATTTCTTATTTTTCACTGTGTTGTGGTGGGCACAACATAACATCTAACATCACATATACTCGCCTTCGACACATTTTTTTTAGCTTATTTAAACTAAAAGAAACTTCGTAATCTAAACACATAATGCTAAGTAGATAATGACTTGGGAGAAATGTGTTCTTCCTGAAAATTGTGTCATGGACATATATTCATTAGAGCCAAAGACTACGCAGGCATTTCATCCTGCTCTGATTCATCTTAGAAGAACGTGTGGTAAGCAATTTAAAATTCTCCCCCATTTGCTCTCAAATAAAGAACAAGAGGAAAAGTCTTTTTTTTCTTTCTTTTTTGGTAAAGGCAATTTAGTAAAATTAGTATCTGTTGGGGCTTTTGTTTTGTTTTGTTTTGTTTGGGGCTTTTTTTTTTGGCTTCCACTGAAGACAGTAGTAGGTGTCAGATGACAAAGGCTGAGGTCCTTGGTAAATGGAGGAATTTGAATATGGAGGAGTCTGACCTTTATCCTGTAGGCAGGAAGTAATTCAAATAGGTTTTTAAAATCTAATTTACTTTCAACAATTTTTAAGTCAAATGCAACAAACAGAAAAGTAAATTTAATTTAGAAAATGATCAGTCAGAATCTGTGCAACCACCACATGTGACAAGATGTGGGTGGTAGCTAATACAGTTGACCCTCAAACAATGCAGGAGGTAGGGGTGCTGACCACCTTCCTCCAAACCCCGATTGCCCACACAGTCAAAAATCCAAATATAGGAGTGCCTGGGTGGCTCCATCAGTTAAGCATCCGACTTTGGCTCAGGTCATGATTTGGCTCAGGTCATGATCTCACGTCGGACTCTTTGCTGACAGTTCAGAGCCTGGAGTCTGCTTCGATTCTGTGTCTCCCTCTTTCTCTGCCTCTCCCTTGCTCCTGATGTGTCTCTCTCTCAAAAACAAATATACATTAAAAAAAATTTTTTTAAATATCCAAGTATAACTTTTGACTCCCCAAAACCTTAACTACTAATAGCCTACGGCTAACCAGAAGCCTTGCCAATAAGAGTCAATTAACACATTTTTTTATGTTATATGTATTACATACTGTATGCTTACAATAAAGGTAGAGAATATAAAATTAAGAAAATGATAAGAAAAAGAAAATACATCTATAGAAATGTACTGTGTTGAAAAATATCCACATGGAAGGTGACCCATGCATTCAAACCTATGCCATTCAGAGTCAACAGTACTAGGGTGATGATCTTTTTGCAGTTTATAAGTGCATTGAATCAACAAAATAAACACTTTAAACTTACACAATGTTACACATTAATTACATCTCAGTAAAACTGGGGAAGAAAAAGAAATAGGAGACTGCCAACACCTCAGAAAGTTCACTAGTGGCATTTTTTTAAGTTGCAATAATAGAGATAAAGCATGTGTGTTAAGTTTAACATGTTGTCCCTGTCTGGGTCAAAAAGTCTAAGATCAACAGCATCCTAGACATCTCCTGAATTCACCTTCTCAATCACAACCCTCTACTTCCCCCAGCTAAGGTAATCACTTCCCTAACATCTGGAATAATCATTTACCTCCTTGTTTTTCTTTATGGTTTTACTACCTACCTATGCATCCCTAAATAATATAGTTTAATTTTGCTTTATTTTGAACTTTGTTTAAATGGAATCATACTTTGTTTTCTCTGGTTTTTGCATCTTTTGTCCAAGAATATTTTTTGAGAGTCATCCATATTAATGTTTGTCATCTACGGTACATTCACTTTCTTTATTGTAAATATTCTATTACATGAATATATCATACATTATTTATCCATGCTATATTATTAGACGTTTGGGTTTTTCCAGCTTGAGGCTGTTACAAACAGTGCTGTGGTGTGTGATGTATGTGTGATGAGTGTGTATGTATGTGTTAGAGAAAAAAAGAGAATTAAGAAGATCTATCTAGTAGTAGTGTGCAAGTTGAACTCAGGGAGAAAAGGATCAGGGAATTCAGTTTTTCTCCTCAGCCATACAAGACTAATATTGGAACTCGATTCAATATTAGGTAAGAGTAAGAGTCATAGCAGTAATTCACCAGGTAAAAGTTATGCTCATTTAAAATGTTCTTATACTGCTAAGTATCTATTTTAAAAGGCTTTATCAATGTACACTCTCAACCAAAGAGTTGTGTGTGAATGAGAATGCCCATTCTTATGTATATTTGTCAAATTTACATTTATTTTAATGTTTATTTATTTTTGAGAGAGAGAGAGAGAGAGAGGCAGACTGCAAGTGGGGGAGGGGCAGAGAGATAGGGAGACACAGAATCCAGAAGCAAGCTCCAATCTCTGAGCCGTCAGCACAGAGCCCAACATGGAGCTGTGAACCCATGAACTGTGAGATGTGACCCAAGCTGAAGTTGGTCGCCCAACCGACTGAGCCACACAGGCACCCCATTGTCAACTTTAGATAGTATCCATCTTTTCAAATGTTGGCCAAAATTATCGGGAAATTTTTCAATTTTTTTAATTTTAAAAATTTAAATCATTTTAAATTTTATTTTCTTAATTCTTGATGAGTTTGAGCATTTTCTTACATTTTTTCATCAGACTATTACATTTTGTGTATGAATTTCCTTTTTTTTAATTTTTAAAATTTATTTTGAGAGAGAGAAAACGCCAAGTGGGGGAGAGGCAGAGAGAGAGGGAGAGAGAGAGAATCCCAAGCAGGCTCCTAGCTGTCAGCATGGAGCCCAAAACGGGGCTCAATCTCACGAACCATGAAATCATGATCTGAACCAAAATCAAGAGTTGGACACTTAATCAGCTGAGCCACCCAGGCGCCCCCGCATATGAGTTTCCTATTCCTATTTGCCCATTTTTCTATTAACTGTTTCTTGACTTTCTCACTGATTTCAGGGAACTCAATAATTTTGAATATTAATCCTTTTATTATCTATAATATAAGTACATTTTACCTGTCTGTTGTTTTTCTTTGTTTAGTCTTTCGCTGTACATAAATTTTTAATTTTTGATGTGTCGACTTGGCTAGGTTACAGTATCCACTGATTAAATCAAATACTAACCTTGGTTTTACTGTGAAAGTATTTTGCATATGTAATTGCCCATAAGCAGTTGATTTTACTAAGGGAGATTATCCTGGAAAATCTGGGGAGCCTAATTGAATCAGTTGAAAAGCCCTGAAAATAGAACTTAGGCTTTTCCTAAAAGAAGATACAGTTCCAACCCATGTGATATTTCCTTCCTGAAAACCTGCTCTGCTCATTTCAAACTTGCTTACCCAGCCTATCTATGTATCTATCTATCTATGTATCTAATATTTTTATTTATTTATTTTCCCCATTGGTTTTGCTTCTCACGTTGAACCCTGACTGATACAGTATAATATTTTTAGATGGCCAGTCTACCATTCTTCTCATTTATAGCATCCAGGTTTCATGTCTTAATAAGGTAGGGTTTTTTTCTTTTCCTTATTTATTTATTTATTTATTTATTTATTTATTTATTTATTTATCTATTTATCTATTTACTTATTTTAACAATTTATTGTCAAATTGGTTTCCATTCAACACCCAGTGCTCATCCCAACAAGTGCCCTCCTCAATGCCTGTCACCCACTCTCCCTTCTCCCATACCCCCCATCAACCCTCAGTTTGTTCTTAGTATTTAAGAGTCTCTTATGTTTTGTCTCCCTCCCTCTCTGTGGCTTTTTTTTTTCCTTTCTTTCTCCTCTTCCCCTCCCCCATGGTTTTCTGCTAAGTCTCTCAAAATCCACCTGTGCATGAAAACATATGGTATCTATCTTTCTCTGACTTATTTCACTTAGCATAATACCCTCCAGTTCCATCCACATCGCTACAAATGGCCAGATTTCATTCTTTCTCATAGCCACGTGGTATTCCATTGTATATATACACCACATTTTTTTATCCATTCATCAGTTGATGGACACTTAGTCTCTTTCCATGATTTGGCTCTTGTCAGAAGTGCTGCTATAAACACTGGGGTACATGTGTCCCTATCATCAGCACTCCTGTATCTCTTGGGTAAATTCCTAGCAGTACTATTGCCGGGCCATAGGGTAGTTCTATTTCCATTTTTTTGAGGAACCTCCACACCATTTTCCAGAGCAGCTGCACTAGTTTGCATTCCCACCAACAATGTAGGAGGGTGCCTGCTTCTCCACATCCTCACCAGCATCTATAGTTTCCTGATTTGTTCATTTTAGCCACTCTAACCGGTGTGAGGTGGTATCTCAGTGTGGTTTTGATTTGTATTTCCCTGATGCTGAGTGGCATTGAGCATCTCATGTGTCTGTTGACCATCTGGAAGTCTTCTTTGGAGAAGTGTCTATTCATATCTTCCGCCCATTTCTTCACTGGATTATTCGTTTTTCAGGTGTGGAGTTTGGTAAGTTCTTTATAGATTTTGGATTCTAGCCCTTTATCCGATATGTCATTTGCAACTATCTTTTCCCATTCCGTCAGTTGCCTATTAATTTTGTTGGTTGTTTCCTTTGCCGTGCAGAAGCTTTTTATCTTGATGAGGTCCCAATAGTTCATTTTTGCTTTTAATTCCTTCGCCTTTGGAGATGTGTCGTGAAGGAAATTGCTGCGTCTCAGATCAAAAAGTTTTTTTCCTGCTTTCTCCTCTAGGATTTTGATGGTTTCCTGTCTCACATTCAGGTCCTTCATCCATTTTGAATTTATTTTTGTGAATGGTGTAAGAAAGTGGTCTAGTTTCATTCTTCTGCATGTTGCTATCCAGTTCTCCTAGCACTTGTTAAAGAGGCTGTCTTTTTTCCATTGGATTCTCTTTCCTGCTTTGTCAAAGATTAGTTGGCCATATGTTTGTGGGTCCATTTCGGGAATTCTATTCTATTCCATTGGTCTATGTGTCTGCTTTTGTGCCAATACCATACTGTCTTGATGATTACAGCTTTGCAGTAGAGGTTAAAGTCTGTGATTGTGATGCCTCCCGCTTTGGTTTTCTTCTTCAATATTACTTTGACTATTCGGGGTCTTTTATGGTTCCATACAAATTTTAGGATTGTTTGCTCTAGCTTTGAGAAGAATGCTGGTGCAATTTTGATTGAGATTGCATTGAATGTGTAGATTGCTTTGACTAGTATTGACATTTTAACAATATCTATTCTTCCAATCCATGAGCATAGGATATTTTTCCATTTCCTTGTGTCTTCCTCAATTTCCCAAATAAATTTTAATAGTTTTCAGCGTAGAGATCTTTTACATCTTTGGTCAGGTTTATTCCTAGGTATTTTATGGTTTTTGGGTCAGTTGTAAATGGGATTAGCTTCTTTGTTTCTCTTTCTGTTGCTTCTTTGTTGGTGTATAGAAATGCAACTGATTTCTGTTCTTTGATTTTGTATCCTGCAACTTTGCTGAATTCATGAATCAGTTTTAGCAGGGTTTTGGTGGATTCTGTTGGGTTTTCCGTATAGAGTATCGTGTCATCTGTGAAAAGTGAAAGTTTGACTTCATCCTTGCCAATCCTGATGCCTTTTATTTCGTTTTGTTGTGTGATTGCTGATGCTAGGACCTCCAACACTATGTTAAATAGCAGTGATGAGAGTGGACATCTCTGTCGTGTTCCTGATCTCAGGGGGAAGGCTCTCAGTTTTTCCCCATTGAGGATGATACTAACTGTGGGCTTTTCATAAATGGCTTTTATGATGTTTAAGTATGTTCCTTCTATCCCAACTTTCTCGAGGGTTTTTATTAAGAAAGGATGCTGTATTTTGTCAAATGCTTTTTCTGCATCTATTGACAGGATCATATGGTTCTTGTCTTTTCTTTTGTTAATGTGATATATCACATTGATTGATTTGGGAATATTGAACCAGCCCTGCAACCCAGGGATGAATCCTACTTGATCATGGTGAATAATTCTTTTTATATGCTGTTGGATTCGATTTGCTAGTATCTTGTTGAGAATTTTTGCATCCATATTCATCAGGAATATTGGCCTGAAGTTCTCTTTTTTTGCTGGGTCTTTATCTGGTTTGGGAACCAAAGTGATGCTGGCTTCATAGAATGAGTCCAGGGTTTTCCTTCCATCTCATTTTTTTGGAACAGCTTAGCAGGATAGATGTTAACTATGTTTTAAATGTCTGGTAGAATTCCCCAGGGAAGTAAGGCAGGCTTTATACAAAGATATATGTAAATCATGTTCATACAGCATTGGCAGTAATGACTGAAAACTGAAAAATTCTCCTTAACTTTCCTTTACCATCCATTCCCCATCTAGAGGTACTTATTGTCAGTAAGTTGGGGATATATTTGTCTAACCTACTTTTTATGTAAAAAACTGGGAGCCCATGTGTGTGCATGTGTGATGTGTGTGCGTGTCTGTAAAAGTCTACAAAGTGGGCCAGAAGAATACACCCCACTTTAATGACAATAGTTATCTGTGGATGAGGAAGGATTGATAAAGAGAAGTAAAAGAGGATTTTAAGGCTTTTGTACTTGTGATTGTCTAAGTCTTACACAATGAGAATCTATTCATATTTAATTTGGGAGATATTTTTGTCATCTTAACTATATTTGAGTATGATTCAGTGCTGTTAAATACATAGGATATGTTTTTAAAGGCAAAGAAATAATAATAACTTTACAGAAGTTGTCAACAACGACTCCAAGATTTTAAAGTTGGGTGACCAGGAAATGACTCCATTGAGATAAATAAATATGCCAAAAGCAAGATGGTTTATTACAAGCATCACAAACTTCAAAGCCTTTAAGGGCCTGGCTTAAATGCAGAATAGAAAATAACAGAAATGTTGAGTGTGGTGTCTGCCTACAGAGAACACTCTTGGCCTAAATTTCAAAAGCCTGTAGACCAAATAAAACATACCTACAAGGCAAATTTGGCTTATATCCATAACTATATCACCCTCGCAACTGTACAGGAAAAAGTGATATTGCTTTGAAACCAAGAATGATAGAATTTGAGCCTTAGAGAAATCTTTAAAATGACAAAAACTCTACTCTAGAAAAAACAATTGTCAAGTTTTTTTAAGTCTGAGTTGAGCAGGTACAAGGATGAATAATAGTCCACAAATGCAAGGTTAGCTCAACAGCCAACAATTAATTAATATAGGTTGGAAGACGGTGGTGGAGTAGGAGGACCCTAGGCTCACCTCATCCCATGAATACAACTAGATAACCATAAAACCATCCTAAATATCCCAGAAACTGACCTGAAAACTGGCAGAACAAACTAAAGGTAGAGAAGAGGCCACATTGAATAAGGTAGGAAGTGTGGAGACAGAGTTTGGGAGAGAAACAGATCATGACTGCTGCAGAAAGGAGAGAACTGCAGTCATGGAGAAGGGCAACAGACAGACTAGCACACAGGTCGACTCCTGGGGAAAATTAATTGGTACAGCAATTGGCAAGGAAAGCATGAGGGGCTGAATTTTGTGAGTTCTTGCAACCAGCAAGGCTTAAAGCCTGGAGTTTTAAAGGTCAGCAGGCATGGCTGGGATGCAACCCAGAAGCCATTCCACTTCTCTTGGAGGGAAGGCAGGCAAATAACCCACGGACGTACAGCATGGAAGATCTGAAGAGCACCTGGGGCACATATTGGGGAGGTTATTTGTTTATCTTGGAGTACATCCCAGGGAAACAGCATTCACAAAGAGAAACCTCCAGAAACAAAGGAACTGGCTAATGCCATTTCCTTCCTCTGCCCTGCAGCATAAGCACAGGGCACCTGTGGTAACTAATGCAGTATCGATATTCATTACCTAACTGCTTACACTAAACCCTGCCCCACACGCTACAGTGCAACCACTCCTGCCAGTCATGCTTGTCTCAGTGCCAGCACAGCAGGCCCCAGAAGACTGACCCAAACCCCTGCTCACACCATGTCTCCTCACCCATGAGTTATGCAAGGCCTTGGTTCCAGCAGCAGTGGTGACAGTTCTTATTTCATAAGCAGACCAGAGCACACCTAGTTAAAATGTGCCACATTCAGACCAAAGACTAAACACTGCCCATAACAGGTGAAAAGAGCTTATGAGGATGAATACCTGAAGGATAAAGCAGCCAGGACAAAATAGCAGAGCACACACAGCACACATTGGAGATACTCCTGGAAGCACTAGGCTCTTGGAAACAGAGGACATCAAATGGCAGGGCACTACAGGATTTCTTCTTCATAAGGCCATTACCCTCAAGAAGGGAAGAAGGAGCAGAAATCCTAACACTGAGAAATGGGCACAGAGACTTAGACAACATGAGAAGATAGAGAAATTTATCCTAAATGAAAGAAAAGGACAAAGTCATGGCCAGGGATATAAACGAAACAGATATAAGTAACATATCTGATAGAGATTTTAAAATAATGATCATAAGGATACTCACTGGACTTGAGAAAAGAATAGAATACAGGAGTGAGACCCTTAACACACAAATAAGGAATAACATAACGAGATAAAGGACTCAATAAACAAACTGAAAAAAAATGCATGATGGAATGAACAGCAAGATAGAAGAAGCAGAGGAACAAACTAGTAGACTAGAAGACAGAGTAAAGGAAAGCAATCAAGATGAACAAAAGAGAGAAAAAGTAATTATGCAGAACAAGAATAGATTTAGGAAACTCAGTGACTCCATCAAACCTAATTACATTCTTATTATAGAAGACCCAGAAGAAGAAGAGAGAAAGGGAGGCAGGAAATGTATTTGAAGAATAATAGCTGAAAACTTCCATAATCTAGGAAATGAAACAGATCTCCAGATCCAGGAGGCACAGAGAAGTCCCATCAAAATCAATAAAAGCAGAATCACACCAAGACATATTGTAATTAAATTGGCAAAATATAGTGATAAAGAAAAGCAATTTATAGCAGCAAGATAAAAGAAGATAGTAACTTACAAGGGAAAGCCAATAAGGCTAGCAGGATATATTTTAGCAGAAACTGTCCAACCCAGAAGGAAGTGGCATGATTATTCAAAGTGCTTAAATGGGAAAAATCTGCAGCCAAGAATACTCTATCCAGTAAGGCTATCATTCAGAATAAAAGAGAGAATTTCCCAGAAAAACAAAAACTAAAAGAGTTCATGACCACTAAACAGCTCTGTAAGAAATACTGAAGGGGACTCTGAGAGACCACAGTGACAGAATAAAGGTAGGAAACACAAGAGCAGTAAAAATGAATATTTCTGTAAAAAATCAAAGAACTCACAAAATAAAAAGATGTAAAATATGAAAACTTACCTAAATTTTGGGGAAGATGAGAGTAAAGAATGGATCCAAACCTAAATGACCATCAATTTAATATGGACTGCTATATGCAGAAGAGGTTGTATACAAACCTAATGGTAACCATGTATGTGAAGAATAAAGAGAAAGAAATCCAAATATATCACTAAAGAAAATCAGTGAACCATGAAAGAGAGAAAGACAATAAAGGAGCAGAGAAAGTCTTCAGAAATAACCAGAGAACAAATAATAAAATGACAGTAAATACATATCTATCAATTAATTACTTTGAATGTGAATGGACTAAATGCTCCAATCAAAAGACACAGAATGACAGAATGGATTAAAAGAACGAGACCCATCTATATGCTGCCTACAAGAGACTCATTTTAGACCTAAAGACACCTGCAGATTAAAAGTGAGGGGATGGATGGGGTGCCTGAGTGTCTCAGACAGTTAAGTGTCTGACTCTTGATTTCAGTTCAGACCATGATCTCTGAGGTTGTGAGACCATGCCCTTCATCAGTCTGTATGCTGGGCATGGAGCCTGCATAAGATTCTCTCTCTCTATCTCCCTCTGCTCCTCCCCTGCTCACTCTCTCTCTCTAAAAAAGAGATAAATGGGGCACCTGGGTGTCTCAATCGGTTAGGCAGCCGACTTCGGCTCAGGTCATGATCTTATGTTCTGTGAGTTCTAGCCCCGCATCGGGCTCTGTGCTGATGGCTCAGAGCCTGGAGCCTGCTTCAGATTCTGTGTCTCCCTCTCTGTCTGCCCCTCCCCTGCTCATACTCTGTCTCTCTGTCTCTCAAAAATAAATAAACATTAAAAAAATTTTTTTAAAGAGATGAATAAAATAAAAAGAAAGTGAAAAAATAGCAACTAACAGCACAGAAATACAATCACAAGAGAATATTATGAACACTATATGCCAACAAATGGGACAACCCTAGGAGAAATGAAAAAATTCCTAGAAACATATAAACTACCAAAACTGAAATAGGAAGAAATAGAAAATTTGAACAGACTGATAATCAGCAAAGAAATTGAAACAGTAATCAAGAAACTCCCAAAAAACACAAGTCCAGGACAAGATGATTTCACAGGTGAATTCTACCAATGATTTTTTAAAATTTAAATGTTTATTTTTGAGAGAGAGAGAGGGAAGGGCAGAGAGAGAGGGAGACAGAGAATCCCAAGCAGGCTCTGCATTGTCAGCACAGAGCCCAACATGGGGCTAGAACTCACAAACTGAGATCATAACCTGACCCAAAATCAGGAGTTGGACGTTTAACCAACTGAACCACCCAAGTGCCTGAAAATTCTACCAAACATTTAAAGAAGAGTTAATACCTATTCTTCTCAAATGATTCCAAAAAACAGAAGAGGAAAAACAACTTCCAAATTTATTAATTTATTTTATGAGACCAGAATTATCCTGATACCCAAAACCAGATAAAGTCGTCGTTAAAAAAGAACTGCAAGCCAATATCCCTGATGAACATAGACAGAAAAATCTTCAACAAAATACTAGCAAAACAAATTCAATAATACATTTAAAAAATCATTCAATGGGGCACCTGGGTGGCTCGGTCGGTTGAGCGTCCAACTTCAGCTCAGGTCATGATCTCACGGTTCATGGGTTCGAGCCCCACGTCATACTTTGTGCTGACAGCTCAGAGCCTGGAGCCTGCTTCAGATTCTGTGTGTATGTGTCTCTCTCTGCTCCTCCCCAACTCGTGCTGTGTCTCTCTCTGTCTCTCAAAAATAAATAAACATTAAAAAAAAATCATTCACCATGATCAAGAGGGATTTATTCCTGGATTGCCAGGATGGTTCATATTTGCAAATCAATCAACATGATACGTCACATCAATAAGAAAAAGGATAAGAACCATATGATCATCTCAGTAGATGCAGAAAAAGCATTTGACAAAATACAACATCCATTCATGATAAAACAAAACAAAACAAAACAAAAAAACCTTCAACAAAGTAGGTTTAGAAGGAAGTACCCTAACATAATAAAGGCCATATACGAAAAACCCACAGCTAATATCATCCTTACTAGGGAAAAGGTCAGGAACAAGACAAGGATGTCCACTCTCACCACTTTTATTCACCATAGTATTGGAAGTCCTAGATGCAGCAACCAAACTACAAAAAGAAATAAAAAGCATACACATTGGTAAGGAAGAAGTAAAATTTTCACTATTTGCAGATGACATGATACTATATACAGAGAACCCTAAAGACCCCACCAAGGAAACTACTAGAACCGATAAATGAATTCAGTAAAGCTGCATGATACAAAATCAGTGTACAGAAATCTGTTGCACTTCTACACAGCAATAATGAAGCAGCAGAAAGAGAAATTAAGAAAACAATCCCATTTACAATTGCACCCATAATAATAAGAAATCTAGGAATCAACTTAACCAAAGAGGTGAGGGACCTGCACTCTGAAAACTATAAAACACTGATGAAAGAAATTGAAGACGATACAAAGAAATGGAAAGACATTCTATGCTCACAGGTTGGAAGAACAAGTATTATTAAAATGTCTGTATTACCCAAGCAGTCTACACGTTTAATGCAATCCCTATCAAAATACAAGCAGCATTTTTCATAGAACTAGAATAAACAATTCTAAAATTTGTGTGGAACCACAAAAGACCCCAAATAGCCAAAGAAACCTTGAAAAGGGAAAGCAAAGCTGAAGGCAACACAAATCCAAACTTCACGTTATATTACAAAACTGTAGTGATTAAAACAGTATTGTACTGGTACAAAAGGAAACACATAGATCAATAGAAAAGAATAGAAAATTCAGAAATAAACTCACAAATGTATGGTCAATTAATCTTGAGGAAAGAATATCCAATGGGAAAAGGACAGTCTCTTCAACAAATAGTGTTGAGAAAACTGGACAACAACATGCAAAAGAATGAAAGTGGACCACTTTCTTATACGATATACAAAAATAAAATAAAAGGAAGGAAGGAAGGAAGGAAGGAAGGAAGGAAGGAAGGAAGGAAGGAAGGAAGGAAGGAAGGAAGGAAAGAAAAAGAAATAGAAGAGCAAAGTTAGAGAACTCACACATGCCAATTTTAAAACCTACTACAAAGTACAGTAATAAAATAAGGATAATATTGGCATAAAGATAGACATGTAGATCAATGAAATAGAATTTAGAGTACAGAAATAAAGCCTTGCATTTATAGCCAATTAATTATCAAGGCCATTCAGTGGGGAAAGAATAATGTTTGCAACAAATGGTTCTGGGACAACTGGATAGACACATGCAAAATAATGAAGTTGATCCTTTGTTTCACACCATATACAAAAATTAACTCAAAATAGATGAAAAACCTAAATGTAAGAGCTGAAACTATAAAACTCTTTTTTAAAAAGGCCTATGGGGTGCCTGGATGGCTCAGTCAGTTAAGCATCTGACTTTGGCTCAGGTCACGATCTCAGGGTTCGGGAGTTTGAAGCCCCATGTCGTACTCTGTGATGATAGCTCAGAGCCTGGAGTCTGTTTCAGATTCTGTGTCTCCCTCTCTTTCTGCCCCTCCCCTACTTATGCTCTGTCTCTGTCTCAAAAATAAACAAACATTTAAAAATTTAAATAAATAAATAAATAAATAGGCCTAAATCTTCATGACCTTAGAGAAGACAATGGTTTCTTAGGCTTGACACCAAAAGCACAAAAATAAAAGAAAAAATAGATAAAATTGAATTACATAAAAATGAAAAACTTTCATGTTGCAAAATTTATCAAAAAAAAAAGGAAACCCACAAATGAGGGAAAATATTTCCAAATCATATATCTGTTAAAGGACTCCTATCTAGAATATATAAAGAACTCATACAACTCAATAATTAAATAAATAACTTAATTTTAAAATGGGCAAAATTAAAAAGGGCACATGTTGGGATGAACACTGGGTGTTATATGTAAACCAATTTGAAAATAAAACTATTATAAAATTTAAAATAAAATAAAATAAAATAAAATGGGCAAAATATCTGAATAGATATTTCTCTGTAGAATATATACAAATGGCCATTAAGCACATGAAAAGATGTTCAATGAGAGACTCTCAAAGAATAAGAAAGAATTGAGGGGAGAGATGGGTGTGGGAGGGGGGAGAGTGGGGGATGGGCACAGAGGAGGGCACTTGTTGGGTTGAGCACTGGGTGTTGTATGGAAACCAATTTGACAATAAATTATTTTAAAAAAATAATAAAAGAAAAGAAAAGAAAAGATGTTCAACATCACTAGCCATGATAAATAAAACTCAAAATCACAATGAGCTACCACTTTACCACCACTAGGTTGGCTATAATCAAAAAGACAAACATCAGCAAGTATTGGTGAGGGTGTGGGAAAACTGGAAGTCTCGTAATTGCCAATGGCAGTGTAAAATAGTACAGTCATTTTGGAAAACAGAAGAGCAGTTCCTCAAAATGTTAAACGTAGAGTTACCATGTAATCCAACAATTCCACACTTAGGTGTACATTCAAGAGAAGTGAAACCATACGTCCACACAAAAACTTACGCAGGAACGTTCATAGCAGCACTATTCATAACAGCCAAAAAGTGAAAACAGCCCTAGTGTCCATCAACTAATGAATAGATAAACTGTGATACATACATACAATGGAATATTCTTCAGCAATAAAAAGGAATAAAGTAATGATGTATGTACAACATAGATGACGTTTAAAAACATGCTAGATGAAAGAAGCCTGACAAAAAAGACTAGATATTTTATTATTCCATTTATATGTAATGTTAATAATAGGCAAATTTATAGAAACAGAAGGTAAATTAGTGGTTGTCTAGGGCTAGGGGTCGGGGTTGGTGAGAAATAAGGAATAGCTACCACTTGGTACAGAGTTTTAGTAATGTTGGTTACACAATTCTATGAATATACTGAAAACCATTGAATTGTACACTTTCAATAAGTGAAATGTATGGATATGAATTATATCTCAATAAAACTGTTTTTATTATTTTACTTTTTCATTCTATTTAATTTTTTAATTTTTTATTTAAATCAAAGCTAGTTAACATATAGTGTAATAATGATTTCAAGAATAGTAGTGCTCATCCCAACAAGTGCCCTTTATGCCAATCTCCCATTGAGCCCATCCCCCCACCTAACACTCCAGCAGCCATCCTCAGTTTGTTCTCTGTATTTAAGAGTCTCTTATGGTTTGTTTCCCTCTCTGTTTTTATCTTATTTTTGCTTCTCTTCTCCTATGTTCATCTATTTTGCTTCTTAAATTCCACGTATGAATGAAATCATATGATATGTGTCTTTTTCTGATTTATTTCACTTAGCATAGTACACTCTAGCTCCATCCACTAGTTGCATTTACTTGCAAATGGTAAGGTTTCATTCTTTTTGATCACCAAATAATATCCCATTGTGTATATATACCACATATTCTTTATCCATTCATCAGTCAATGGACATTTGGGCACTTTCCATACTTTGGCTATTGCCAATAGTGCAGCTATGAACATTAGGGTGCATGTGCCCGTTTGAAACAGCATACCTGTATCCCTTGGATAAATAACTAGTAGTGAAATTGCTGGGTCATAACGGGTAATTCTATTTTTAATTTACCTCCATACTGTTTTCCACAGTGGATGCACCAATTTGCATTCCCACCAGCAATGCAAAAGGGTTCCTCTTTCTCTGCATCCTCGCCAACATCTGTTGTTGCCTGAGTTGTTAACTTTAGCCATTCTGACAGGTGTGAGATAATATCTCATTGTGGTTTTGATTTGTATTTCCCTGATGATGAGTGATGTTGATCATTTTTTCATGTGTCTTTTAGCCATCTGGATGTCTTCTTCGGAAAATTGTTTATTCATGTATCTTGCCCGTTTCTTCAGTAGATTTTTTGGGGTATCTATATCTATATCTATATCTATATGTATCTAGATGTAAAGAATCTATAATTTCTTTATAGATTTTGGACACTAATCCTTTATCTAATATGTCAATTGCAAATATCTTGTCCCATTCTGTTGGTTGCTTTTTAGTTTTGCTGATTGTTTCCTTTGCTGTGCAGAAGATTTTTATCTTGAGGTCCCAATAGTTCATTTTTGCTTTTGTTTGCCTTGCCTCCAGAGACATGTCAAGTAAGCAGTTGCTGTGGCTGAGGTCAAAGAGGTTGTCGCCTGTTTTCTCTTCTAGGATTTTGATGGTTTCCTGTCGTAAGTTTAGGTCTTTCATCCATTTTGAGTTTATTTTTGTGTATGGTTTAAGAAAGTGGTCTGGGTTCATTCTTCTGCATGTTGCTGTCCAGTTTTCCCAACATCATTTGCTGAAGACTACTTTTTTTCCACTGAATATCCTTTCCTGCTTTGTCAAAGATTACTTGGCCATTGTTTTTTAAAACACAATAAAATAAAATTAAAGACCGGATGGCAGAGAGACTGCCCACTCAAAGCCCTACAGAGAGTGGGATGAGGTAACTATAAAGGTGCACTGTTGGACAGGTGGAAACGGGTTAACTCTTACCTTCAAATCTTTATATAAAGTCCAGAGATTTCTGAATTTTCTCCCACAGCCCACTAACCTCACAATGAGTTCAGTATAACACAATTTAGCATAACCAAAGTGTTGAGCCATTCTCTGAGAGAATTGGCACACTAGAAGATTAAACAAGATCATACATAGAAATCAAGGCCAGGCAGACTTTTGGACAGACGTACCAGACAAGCTAAAGAGCAAAAAAGAAGTCTCAAACAGTTTCAGCCTTTAAATTATAGCTATATCTGCATATTTCATGGTCAATATTACTGATTATGTGCCTACTATATACCACACACTCTGCCAGGTGCTACAGACATAACAATGAGTAAAGCAAGTTCTCTGCTTCTGAGAAGTTCCTGGCTTAAAGGGAAGCAAATAATTACACTAAAGTAATAAACAAATGCTACAGTGGAGGTCTGGACCAAGTGCTGTGGGAGCAGAGAAAAGGGAGCAACTGACTTTGCATTAGTAGAGCTGACAAACTTTCCTGTGAAGCTGACCTTCCAGCTGGGTCTTGGAGAATAAACAACAACAAAAAGGCACTCTATGCATTTTTTCTATGCATATAAGATTCTTGTTATGCTATTAAGCCAGTGTTTGTGTGTGTGTGTGTGTGTGTGTGTGTGTGTGTGTGTGTGTGTGTGTGTATACACCCTTATCTAAAAATGAAGCAGAATTAAATAAACACCCAAAAAGTACTAAATACTAAATATGCTATAAAGCTATTCAGAGAATAAGACATGCGTATGTGATTTGAGACATTTACAGTCATTCTTTATCCTATATTTTATAAGAACACAGATAATTAAGAAAATAATCCATTGTAGACTATAATTTATCTGCTAATAGTTAAGATTTTTCTGTTCTATTTTGCTCTACTAAACAATAGACTCATTTCTGAATGAAAGACTAGGATAAACCACAAAATCATTTAATTATAGGGATATGCACTGTGTAGCCTGTGCACCTTGACTTTAGGCCCGGCTGGGTTTAATTACTCCTGGTTTAAAATTTTTCTTTTCTTAAAATAGTTTAGAAGGACTTTCCACAACTTCCCTTGATAATCTGTCTTTTGTCACCTGCAGTCTCAGATGTCATCTCTTAAGTGAAACAAAGTGGAGTTTTAACGTGCAATTACTAGTAAAAACAAACTGGCAAAACGAAAGGATACTAGCATGCAGCTTCTCAAAAGCTTGAATTCCTCTGGCATAGAAACTTATCAACAAATGGCCTGTCAACCAGTTTTGGCCCCCAAATATTTTGCTGCGTCTCTGAATGAGCAAAGTGCTTTTATCTCAATATGATTTTGTCAAGCAATTTCAAAGACACCCTACCATTTGATTTCCAGGATGACCATCTCCTGCTGTGATGAAATAGAAATTTTTTCTTTTGAAAGGGGCTAAAATATGATAACAGGAAGTAAAATTTTATTTTAGGAAACAGTAAGAAACTACCCCCTGGGGGTGCCTGGGTGGCTCAGTCGATTAAGCGTCCAACTTTGGCTCAGGTCACGATCTCAGTTTGTGAGTTTGAGCCCTGCCTTGGGCTCTGCACTGATAGCTTGGAGCCTGGAGCCTGCTTCAGATTCTTTGTCTCACTTTCTCTCTATGCCCCTCCTCAATTTGTGCTCTCTCTCAAAATAAATAAATAAACATTTAAAAAAAATAGAAAATACCCCTTCATAGAATAGAGTTTTCTTCCTTTCCATCCTTGGATACTGCTAATGTCCCAGAAACAGACAAATACCCTTTCTTGCCTCCTATGCCTGTTTATGCTTCAAATTAGCCAAATAGATTTGCTACTTATATTTGTGGGTTCCCTGTGATTTTGTGTAACTGACAGTGTTATATGGTTTTGTTAAAGTATGTTTGCTGTTCAAAGGTAGGACTTTAATTTCAACTCCTCTCTACTTATTTTCTTCTTGCTTTAATTTATTTAAATTCAACATTTCAATCTCCCTTTCCCACCCCCAGGAGGATTGGCTTTGGTATAGTTAAAAAAAAAAACAAAACCCTACATGTGATTGAAACTCAGGATGAACTTTGAAAGTAGCCAGAGGTACTTGGAAGTCTTTTTCCAATATAATTTGGCTGCAAAGCACAAGAGCAGAGCAATCTGGGACTTAAATTAGGACTGAAGGTTTACAGACCTTCTACTAGTGGCAAATAATAGTTTCACTAGAAGCCAACTGAGTCACTGGTTTTATGTGAGCAATTTCCTAACAAGCACAAAAGCAGAATGTTATTTCTTCTCAGATGAAAGGTTAATTGTATATGACAGCATAAGAATTGAACAGAGAATTAGGAAGGAGGCCCAATTAGGGATCAGCTGTCCTCTGCCCCCACTCCCACCAGCTCTGTCCCTCACCCCAGCCTCAGACACTAGCCAGCACTAATCTAACCACTTCCTATAAGCTTTGTGACAAGAGCCTTGAAACCATAGCCTCTCCTGGAGTAAATCCAGACCAACAAGTTAGTCCATCCTGGCCAACTCCTTCCAGAGGAGACCAGATGTAGACTCTTCCCCTGAGTCCATGGTTTCTTAGATGTGTGGTCAATCCATGCCTTGGTGATGCCTTTCAAAAAGGATTCACCCTGGACCGTTACTATTTCCAAAGTCTGTGGAAGATTCACGATGTCTTGTGAAGCCTGAGAAACAATCAATCCTGGTCAGGTTAACCCTTGCTGAATAGTATCAGAGCACCCTAATCCATCATTAATTCTTTAGCCAAGTTTATAGGTGTCCAATCCAACCATGCAGCAGTAAATTGAGCTTTAGCAGACCATGCCAGCTATAAGGAGCCCATGAGAGAGCAGCACAGCAGAGTGACCAAAGGCTTAAGTTCTAAACCCAACTGTATGGTCTTGGACAAGTGACATAATCCCTTGGTGGTGCAGCACCTTCATCCATAAAATGGGGATAATAATAGTACTTATCTTAAAGGAAACTTTGAAGAATGAATAAGCTAACACATCTAAAAGTGCTTAGAATAGTGCCTGAAACATGGTAAATGCCACATAAATATGATTATTTTTGAGCATGGCCAACACACAGAGGTATTTAAAAGTCAGTATGATATAAATAAAAACAAATGCAATTGCACTTCAATAGGCTTCAGCTTTGATTGAATTTCCTATATGTAGCATGGAGACACATATTTTATTATTATTCAAGAGCAACTGTGCAAACACTTCTAAACTGGTTCTTAACAGAAGATTATTCCAGGAGATGTTAATTAGGTGCGCCAGAAAAAAATTTTCCTGCAGCAAACAAATTTGCTTGTTCATCCAACAAACAAAATTTAATTGATTTCTTGACTCTAGGACTTCTTAGTCTTTCACGTGATATGTACATTATGAAACACAGGAGAGAGATTTGGTATGCAAATCTTACCAAGTGTAATCAAATACAGAATTCTTCATTCTTAAAGTTCTCGTACGTTCACTAGCTTCCCCAAAGAGAATGCTAGTAGATGTTACTTGGCAATTGACAAAAAAAAAAAGACTATTACATCAAATAAATTTAAATCCTGCATTCCTAATTCCTAATTGGTATGAACAAATTATATCACCCTGAAAAAAATATTCACAAGTGTAAACATCAATGAGCAGTTTCTAGATTTGGAGTTTTCAAATACCAGCAAAATCCATAGGCTGCCACTCTTCTATCTTACCAAAAAAAGGTCACTAAGATAAATTGTCATTTATTATTACCATTGTTTCATAAAAGAACCAATCTCAATAACCAAAAGAGTGAAGGAATAATATAACTTAAGAGTAACAGACAATTATTAAAATTGAATATATTCAGCCAAATGAGAAAACTGACTACATTATTTGCATTTACTGTAATTTTGCCTCAAATCAGGGAAAATTTCTTCTTTTTAAATTATTTTTATTATTTTTAAATATGATTTATCATCAAATTGGCTTACATACAACACCCAGTGCTCAATCCAACAAGTGCCCTTCTCGATGCCCATCACCCACTTTCCCCTCTGAAAATTTCTTCTTGGTCCATCATCTGGGAATCACTGATGTACACAGCAGCATATGGAACTTGTCAAATTAACCCTATGTATGTCAGATTTATTCTATTTTGCACAAGATTGCTTCTTATTTATTGGCCCCACTGGTCACTGTCATGGAGTCCTGAATGTGCAGATGACTATCATATATATGTCTGGATAATATTATTATGCAGAGAGATGGTGCTTGTATCTTGCTGGTATGTTAGGAACACTGTGGTGGTAGTAGGAGGAATGGACAAGACCGCTCCAGACATACCACTGCCCTATGAACATATCTCCATGTTTCTCTGGGCATTTTGTCCAAACTTAAACTATATCTTCTGGAAATCCCTTCTGTAAAAAACTGTCTCTTTTCTCAGAACATATACCACCTTGCCTTAATTAAGACATGGTTCTCCCTTAAGGAAGCTACAACTTCTGCCATCTCTCAAGTAGAAGTTACACATTTCCTCCACTCCATCTGGGTGAAAAGGAGGGGCGATGTCTTTTTCATTCCCTAGTACAATGTCCAAACCCGTCTTGCTCCACTTTTATATAAAAATTTCTTGAAACACTCTCTTCTCACATTCCAGGAGTCCTCCCCTTCTCATGAATTTTTCTCTCTCTCCTGCTTTTCAGACTTCTTCATAGAATCCTTTCTTCACCATCCCTCCACATATGGCATTCTTTGCTTTGGTCTGAGATACTCTTTCTCACTTTATATTCTTTCCCTAAATTTCTCAATCAGTCCATTGGTATCAATTATCACTGATTTGCTAATGAATCTCAGATTTTTACTTCTTGTCGAAAACTCTCTTCTGGGCTTCAGATGTGTATATCCTGTTACTCATCCTCTTCGTACATACCTCACAGGTTCCCTGAGTTCAGCATGTTTATAACTAACCTCGTTTTATTTACCCAAAACCCGTGTTTACTATCTCAGACACTACACCATCAGTCATCCAGACATTCCTGAAAACTAAGAGATACTTTAACTCTTCTTTTTCCTTTACATTCCCCATCCCCCAGAATGCAAATCCTGTTTATCCTGGAAATCAGTTTACTTTCTAAGCATCTCTAGAAATCTACCATTTTCTCTTTTTCTGGACCATCCCCCACCATTATGCAAGGCACTATCATCTCTTGCCTGCATCGCTAGGATCCCAGCCTCGCCCCTTCAGTACTTTCTCCACTCTGCAGAGTGATCTTTCTAAAACTGAACTCCGATCACAGCATCTCCAGGCCTGAAACCCTTTGATAGCTTCCCTACCCAACTTGACATGACAGCAAGGTCCTTTGTGATCTGGCTTCTGCTTGCTTCTGCAACCTGTGCAATCTCTTCTCTGTACCCAGTGACCCTCGTGGTCTTAAAGAAGCCATGCCTCTGCACATGTTATTCCTTTTTCTGAAACCCTTCTCCCCACCATACACATACACCATTTACCCCACACCTCTCTTGGCTCATTTTTTTCCTCTGACTTCAGGCCTCATCTTAGGATCTCTTCCTCTAGGAAGCTTTCCCAGATGCCTCAACTCAGTATTGGATTAGGAGCCCCTCCTTGGTGCTCTAATAGTGTCCTATCCTTTCTCCACTGTAGACTTTCCTACGAAACCAATTATTTGCTTATTTATCTGCCTCCACCTCCAAATTATAAGCTCATAAAGACCCAGACCATGTTGTTTTTATTAATCATTAATCATCACATTTCTTTTTTTAATTTATTTTTTAATGTTTGTTTATTTTTGAGAGAGAGAGAGGCGGAAAGAAAACAGGGGAGGGGCAGAGAGAGAGGGAGACACAGAATCCGAAGCAGGCTCCAGGCTCTGAGTTGTCAGCACAGAGCCCAATGCAGAGCTCAAACTCATGAGATCGTGACCTCATGAGATCATGACCTGAGACAAAGTAGGATACTTAACTGACTGAGCCACCCAGGCGCCCCTAATCATCACATTTCTTGAGCTTAGCACTTGGCCAGCTCATAAGAGGCACTCAATAATATTTCAAAAAAAAAAAGAATTAGTACATTTGATGATTGTTTTCTAAGTATTCTTATTACTGGATGTATCACTTAGGTTTCAAGAGGAAACAGCACACTCAAAATAGGTTAATTTGGGGACAGATGACTTACAAAGGGATTATATACCAAAAAGAACGAAATCTTGCCATTTGCAACTGCGTCGATGGAACTAGAGGGTATCATGCTAAGAGAAATTAGTCAGAGAAAGACAAATATCATATGACTTCACTCATATGAGGACTTCAAGATACAAAGCAGATGAACATAAGGGAAGGGAAGCAAAAATAATATAAAAACAGGGAGGGGGACAAAAACATATGAGATCCTTAAATAGGGAGAACTGAGGGTTACAGGAGAGATTGTGGATGGGAGGATGGGCTAAATAGGTAAGGGGAATTAAGGAATCTACTCTTGAAATCATTGTTGCACTATATGCTAACTTGGATATAAATTTTTAAAAAATTAATTAAAAAAATAAAATAAAATAAAAACAAAAACAAAACCCACAAAGGGATTATGTACAAGTATGGGGTATGCATACTTGTAGTAATGATTCAATAACTTAAGCTGTTACTCACTATCGGGTTAGGAGCCCCTTCTTGGTGCTCTAATAGTGTGCTATCCTTTCTCCACTGTAGAATTTCCTACAATTTGGCCAGAAGCAGTTGCAGAACAGGAAGAAGAGAAAGTCATATAGAGTCAGTCACTTGACAAGAGCATTGACCTTTGGTTAAGAGACATAAGCCAACTCAAGGCTACTATAGCAGTCAGGTTTCAACCAGAGAAACAGAACTAGTAGGAGATAAACATGAAGACGTTAAGTGCAAGGAATTGGCTTATGTAATTGTGGAGACTAGCAAGGCAAGGCCAAAATGTGTATAATAGGCTGGAACTCTTAGCTACAGGACTAAGCTCCTGTCCACAGGCAGAATGTGGTCTTCTCGGGAGCCTCAGTCATACTCTTAAGTGCTTCAGCTGACCGAATCAGGCCTGTCCAGATTACCTAGGATAATCTTCCTTACAAAGAGCCAATTATAGACTTTAATCATATCTAAAGATTACTTTCACAGCAACATCGAGATTAGTGTTTGATTAAATAACTGGGAAATATAGTTAAATTGATATACAAAATTGATCATCTCAGCTAACTTGAAAGAAGGGAGCAAGGGAATGCACATCTTGTCCTTACTGTCCAGGCTCTCCATTGGCTGAGTCCTACTCGTTATCAGTTAGAACCTACTGATGGAATCCTTACAGGTTGCTGAATTCCACACATTGCCTGGAGTGTGAGGCAAGGAGATAGAACCAAGCTCCACACCACACTCTGTGGGTTCTATGTGAGATTTCACCAAAAAAGAAAAAAAAAATCATGTCCTCCCAATGTAAAAGTTTTGGGTTTTTTAAATGATTTTCCTTTGGGCCACAGGGACAGACCTATGTAGTATACAGTTCCACATATCGCCCCCTTAAGGCAGAAATCCCATCACTCACACCAAGACTTCCTGACAATTTGAATGCACCTCTACAAGTTCATGTGGCATGTTATGAGGAATAGAGCCAGCACAGTACAAAGGGATGTAGCCTGACCCTCATCCCTTTTTCCTATCCTATCTGCATAGGGAAACTGCAGCCTGGTGAACTAGAGCTAACCAGTCCTGAAGTGGGTGTAAAGCAGTCAGTTGGACAATTCAGGAACTATGAGGTGAGCCCACCTGCCAGTCTTTACCCAGTGCAGGATAATACGGTGACACTGGAAAAGGGCGAACTGTCTCCTGGCTAATATTTACTTTTCACAGTTAAAAGTTCAGACGCTGAAATTAAACTGTTAAGGTAGAAATCTCTGCTTCCCCACCTGCTGAGTATGGGATTTTAAACAGGTTAGTTAACCTATAGAAAGAAAATTAGAATGGACATTAGATAAATTAGTGAACATTTCAGAACAGTACCTGGCACATAGTGTCTAATGAGTGCTAACTATTATTATTATTATTATTATTATTATTATTATTATTATTATTATCAAAAGCAAATTGATGTTTTTGATTTCCTAAATACAATAACCTTCAAGAACTCTTATGAATTTAGAATAGGGATCAGTAAAAAAAGCCAAATCCAGTATGTCACCTTTTTTGTACATAAATTTTTATTGGAACATAGCCATGCCCAGTCATTTACATATTCTCTATGGCTGCGTTCACTCTGCAGAGTTAGATAGTTGTCACAGAGATGGTATGACCCTCAAAAACTAAAATATTTATCCTATGGCCCTTCACAGAAACCCCAGGTTTAGAAAATTTAAGTGTTACCTTGAAAATGATTAAGCGAAACTGCTTTACACCCACAATAATAGATACCCTATTACAATACATAACTTGATTTTTTCCCAAAGATATCTTATCATTCGTTACACAATATTCAGGAACAAGTCTAAAGGATGTTCCCTCCACCGCCTCTTTTTTTTTTTTTTTTTTTTTGCCTTGACTAAAAAGAGAAACCTGAGATAAGATTTCAAAATTGAATTTTAAAAATGAAGACCCAGAAAATTCCCTTTCCCTTGGTTCTGTATGCACAACTTTGATCACAATCTGTCTGTGGCAAGTCCGTTCAATAGATTAGAGAAGGGTGTACTGAAACCAAAGTCAAGATTTTGTGAGGCACTTGGGTGACTCAGTTTGGTAGAGCTTCTGACTCTTGATTTCAGCTCAGGTTGTGATCCCAGGATCAAACCCTACGTTGGGCTACGTGCTGAGCATGGAGCCTGCCTTAGTTTCTCTCTCTCTCTCTCTCTCTCTCTCTCTCTCTCTCTCTTTCTCTTTCTGTGCCACACCCCCCTTCCCATTTCCAATGCTCTCTCTCTCTCTCTAAAATAAAATAATTTTAAAAAAAGACTTTGACCTATAACTGTTTTATTCTATACGGTGACCTTGAATTCAGACCAATAGCTAATTCCGGTCAACTCTTCCACCACGCCATGTACCAGATGATCACAATGCTATCCCAAGTGACACTTTATCCTTCCAAAATGTATCATCACTACTGATACAGTCAGTCAAGAAATATACCTTCATATGATGGTTCAGAAACATTCTGTTTATTTGCAGCAGGTGATTGGTTTTCATGAACCATACTATTATGGGTCTTCAGAGAAACACATGGTTGACTATATAGGGGCTTACCTGATAGGTGAAGTCAGTTGGGAGATATTTCCCTTAACTTTTCTTATTTTACTAATCACTACATGCTCTTGACCTTGACTTGGCAAATCTGATTTGTTTTCTAAGTCCTGATTTAAACCTAGCAACTGCTTCTGCTGTCCATCTTTCCTAGATTCTCCCCTCCATGATTCTATTCAAACCTGGTAATTTGACCCTTAATTTGCGTTATTTTCTGTTACTTGATTTAGGAGAGAGAGATAAGCCCCTCCACAAACATAAAACAGTCTCCCATTGAAGATAACCTATCAGTGCTAAATAACATCAAATGTGGACAAGGTCAAATACGGAGTATTTTATTTCTACACTTCATATTGTACTTGGTATCACGTCTATGATCAATCAGCAATAAAATCTACACATGGATTACATGTATGAAACGTAGACATTTGGGAAACGGCTTTATTTTTAAAACACAATGTTCTGTCTCTCAGCCAAAAATACTTATTTTAAAGAGTTGGTATGCAATTAATGTATTTGGAACACATGACTGATTAAAAATAGCAGCACTGTTAAGTTCTAACTTTGTTCTTTTGCCAGTTTTGAAGTTCCATGAGAGCAAAGGATTTAATGATCATAGCAACTAGATAAAACTGAAGCTTATGTATGTTTGCCTGCTTTGTCTCATTGAACATGTCCGAAACTGCATATGTAATCCAAATCGGGTACTGCTACAGGCACACGTTTTCAGTTCAGTAGATCATTTACAATCCTGACATCACTTAAAGTTTTCTAATATATTTTACATATTAGCTTACTTTATTAGATATTCTTATTTTCAGTGAAACTCAGTATTTTTATTACTGAGGTATAATTAACATACAATGTTATGTTAGTTTCAGGTGTACAACATAGTGATTCTACAATTCTGTATATTACTAATGCTCACTGCAATAAGGATAATTGTCATCTGTCACCATATAGCATTATTGCGATTATTATTAACCCTATTTCCTATGCTGCACTTTCATCTCTGTGACTTATTTATTTTATAACTAGAAGTTTGTACCTCTTAATCCCCTTTATCTGTTCCACCCATTCCCCCACCCACCTCCCCTCTGACAACTGCTATTTGGTTCTCTGTATTTAAGAATTTGTTTTATTGTTTGTTCATTTGTTTTCTTTCTTAGATTCCACATGTAAGTGAAATCACATGGTATTTGTCTTTAACTTATTTCACTTAGCATAATACCCTCTAGGTTCAGCCATATTGCTGCAAATGACAAGATTTCATTCTTTTCTATGGCTCAGTGATATTTGTGTGTGTGTGTGTGTGTCTATCTATCAATGGACATTTAGGTTGCTTCCATATCTTAGTTACTATAAATAATGTTACAATAAATATAAAGGGGCATATATCTTTTCAAATTAGTGTTTCTGTTTTCTTTGGGTAAATACCCAGTAGTGGAATTACTAGATCATATGGTAGTTCTATTTTGGGTTTTTTGAAGAAACTCTTACACTGTTTTCCACGGTGGCTGAACTGATTTACATTCCCACCAAAAGTGTATGATGGTTTCCTTTTCTCCACATCCTCGCCAGCACTTGTTATTTCTTGTCTCTCTGATACTAGCCATTTCTGACAGGCATAAGATGATATCATTGTGGTTTTGATTTGCATTTCCCTGATTATTAGCAATATCGAACATCTTTTCATGTGTCTATTGGCCATCTGTATGTCCTCTTTGAAAAAATGTCTATTCAGGTTCTCTGCCCATTTTTTAAAAAAATAATGTTTATTCACTTTTGAGAGAGAGAGTGTGAGAAGAGAGGGGCAGAGAGACAGGGAGGGAGAGAGAATCCCAAGCAGGTTCCCCACTGTCGGTGTAGATCCCGATGGTGGGACTTGAACTCATGAACTGCAATATCATGACCTGAGCCAAAGCCAGGCCCTCTACCGATTGAGCCACCCAGGCATCCGCTCTGCCCATTTTTTTAACTGGATTTGGAGTTTTTGTTTGTTTGTTTGTTTTTTTAAATATTTTTTTATTTTATTTTTTGAGAGACATAGAGACAGAGTGTGAGCAAGGGAAGGGCAGAGAGAGAGGGAGATACAGAATCCAAAGCAGGCTCCAGGCTCTGAGCCGTCAGCACAGAGCCCGACGCGGGGCTTGAACTCACAGACGGTGAGATCATGACCTGAGCCGAAGTCGGCCGCTCAACCAACTGAGCCACCCAGGCGCCCCTGTTGGAGTTTTTTTATGTGTTGAGTTATGTAAGTTTTTAAATGTATTTTGGATATTAACCCCTTATTAGATAAGGGGTTTGCATATATCTTCTCTCATTCACTAGGATGCCTTTTAGTTTTGGTGATGGTTTCCTTTGCTGTGCAAAAGTTTTTATTTTGGTTTAGTCTTAATAGTTTATTTTTGCTTCTGTTTATTTTGCCTGAGGAGACACATCCATAAAAATGTTTCTAAGGGCAATGTCCATTGCCTATGTTTTCTTTTAGGAGTTTTATAGTATTAGGTCTCACATTTGGGTATTTAATCCATTTGGGGTTTATATTTGTGTATGGTGTAAAAAAGCAATCCAATCTCATTTTTTTGGATGTAGCTGTCCAGTTTTCCCAGCACCATTTATTGAAAAGATTGTCTTTTTCCCATTGTATATTCTTGCCTCCTTTGTCATAGATTAATTGACCATACAGGCATGGAGATTTTTCTGGGCTACAGGGTAGAGATATTCTGTTCCACTGATCTGTTTCTATTTTTGTACCAGTACCGTACTGTTTTGATTACTATAGCTTTCCGCTATATCTTGAAATCTGCGATTGTGATGTCTCCAGCTTTGTCTTTCCAAGATCGCTTTGGCTATTGAGGTCTTCTGTGGCTCCACATATATTTTAAGATTATTTGTTCTAGTTCTGTGAAAAGTGTTATAGCGCTTGCATTGAATCTGTAGGTTGCTTTGGGTGGTATGAACATTTTAACTATATCAATTCTTCCAATTCATGAGCATGGTGTATTTTTCCATTTCTTTGTGCTGTCTTCAATTTATTTCATCAGTGTCTTACAGTTTTCAGAATACAAGTCTTTCACTTGCTTGGTTACATTTATTCTTAGATACTTCATTTCATTTGGTGCAATTGTAAATGGGATTGTTTTCTTAATTTCTCTTTCTACTACTATGTTACTAGTGTATAGAAGCACAACAGATTTCTGTATAATGATATTGTATCTTACAACTTTACTGTATTCATTTATTAATTCTAATAGGTCTTTTTGGAGTCTAGCGTTTTCCATATATAGTATCATGTCATCTGCAAATAGCGACAGTTTTATTTCCTCCTTATCAATTTGATGCCTTTTATTTCTTTTTCTTATCTGATTACTTCAGCTAGAACTTCCAGTATTATGTTGAATAAAAGTGGTGAGAGTGGACATCCTTCTCTTGTTCTAATTTTACAGGAAATTTTTTTCACCACTGAGTACAATGTTAACTTTGGGTTTTTCATGAATGGTCTTTATTATATTGAGGTATGTTCCCTCTAAACCCACTATGTTGACAGTTTTTATCATGAACAGGTGTCGGATTTTGTCAAATGCTTTTCTGCATCTATTGAGATTATTATATGATTTTTATCCTTCCTCTTATTAATATGATGTATCACATGGATTGATTTGCAAATATCAAACCATGCTTGTATCCCTGGAATAAATCCCACTTGATTGTGGTGAGTGATCCTTCTAATGTATTGTTGAATTAGATTTGCTTATATTTGTTGAGGACTTTTGTATCTTTGGAGATATTGAGTTGCACTTTTTAAAAATTATTTTAATATTTATTCATTTTTGAGAGAGAGAGAGAGAGAGACAGAGTACAAATGAGGGAGGGGCAAAGAGACAGAGGGAGACATAGAATCTGAAGCAGGCTCCAGGCTCCAGGCTCCATGCTGTCAGCACAGAGCCTGACATGGGACTGGAACTCACAAACCACGAGATCATGACCTGTGCTGAAGTCAGACACTTAACCGACTGAGTCACTTAGGCGCTTGCACTTTTCTTTTTTTGTCATGTCTTTGTCTAGTTTTGGTATCAGAGTAACACTTGTCTCATAGGGTAAATTTGGAGGTTTTCCTTCCTCTTCTATTTTTTAGAATAGTTTGAGAAGAACAGGCATTAGTTCTTCTTTAAATGTTTGGTAGAATTCACCTGTGAAGCCATCTGGTCTTGGACTTTTGTTTGCTGGAAGTTTTTAAATTACCAGTTCAGAGTCACGTGGATGGCTCAGTTGGTTAAGCATCCAACTCTTGCTTTCAGCTCAGGTCATGATTTCATGGTTTCATGAGGTCGAGCCCCACATCGGGCTCTGCACTGACAGTGCAGAGCCTGCTCGGGATTCTCTCTCTCACCCTTTCTCTGCCTCTCCCCCAGTCACATTGTCTCTGTCTCTCAAATATAAATTTAAAAAATGTTTTTAAGTAATACAAATAAATTACAAGTTCAATTTCATTACTAGTAGTAACTGTGTTCAAATTTTCTATTTCTTGGGGTGCCTGGGTGACTCAGTCAGTAAGCGGCCGACTTTAGCTGGGTCATAATGTCACTGTTCTTGAGTTGGGGCACCACATCGGGCACTGTTCTGACAGCTCAGAGCCTGGAGCCTGCTTCAGATTCTGTGTCTCCCTCTCTCTCTGCCCCTCCCCCACTTGCACTCTGTCTCTCTCTCTCTCTCAAAAATAAATAAACATTAAAGAAAATTCAAACTTTCCATTTCTTCCTAATTCAGTTTTGGAAGATTGTATTTTTCTAGGAAATATATCAATTTCTTCTAGGTTGTCCAATCTGTTGGCATGTAATTTTTCATAATATTCTCTTATAATCCTTTGTATTTCTGTAACATGGATTATTTCTTTCCTTCATTTCTTATTTCATTTATTTGAGTCCTCTCTCTTCTTTTCTTTTCTTTTTTCTTTCTTTCTTTCTTTCTTTCTTTCTTTCTTTCTATTTTTCTTTCTTTCTTTTCTTTCTTTCCTTCCTTCCTTCCTTCCTTCCTTCCTTCCTTCTTTCCTTCCTTCCTTCCTTCCTTCTTTCCTTCTTTCTTTCTTTCTTTCTTTCTTTCTTTCTTTCTTTCTTTCTTTCTTTCTTTCTTTCTTTCCTTTCCTTTCCTTTCTTTCCTTTCTTTCCTTTCTTCTTTTTTTAAGAGAGAGAGCCAAAATCAAGAGTCAGACACTTAGCCAACTGAGCCACCCAGGTGCCCCATCTCTCTCTTTCTCTTAATAAGTCTGGTTAAAGGTTTATCAATTTTGTTTATCTTTTCAAATAATCAGTTCTTGGTTTCATGATATTGATTGCTTATTTTTTAGTCTCTATATCATGTATATTAATTCTAATCTTTATTATTTCTTTTCTTCTACTAGCTTTGAGCTTTGTTTGTTCTTCATTTTCTAGTTCCTTTAGGTGTAAGTTTAAGTTGTTTAGTTGAGATTTTTCTTGTTTCTTGAGATAAAACTATATCACTATAAACTTCCCTCTTAGAACTGCTTTTGCTGAATCCTGAATATTTCGGAGCATTGTGTTTTCATTTTCATTTGTCTTCATGTATTTTTGGATCTCTTCTTTGATTTCTTTCTTGACCCATTGGTTGTTTAGTAGCATGTTGTTTAACTTCCACATGTTTGCAGATTTTTTAGGTTTTTTTGTTGTAATTAATTTCCAGTCTCATACTATTATGGTCAGAAAAGATGTTTGATATGATTTGTTTTCAAAAATGTATTGAGACTGTTTCATGGCCTGACATGTGATCCGTCCTGGGAGAATGTGAAACTAGACTTTGGTAATAACAATCAGGCATAATTTAGAGGTTGTTCAACAAAATCAACCCTTTTTACCCAAATTCCTTTTGAATTTTATCCTCTAGAACAGGTTCTTTTCAGAAAAAAAATCTTTATCTGTTAAATTTTATTTCTTTTGTTTGTGGGTTTTTGCCCAATCCTTTAAAATGCCAATTCTGCCTTACCAGTTCAAGACACCAAATGTATCAAATCATTTATTTCCTTTGCTTCTGTGCTCCTAGAAAAATTAAATTAAATAACTATTAATTGGTTCAATTAAAATTTTGAGGGGGCCTCACATTTAACCAAATACACTTCTCTCTTTACTTAGCTCCCAGTTATTCTCCATGGCTTCTCTCTTAGACTAAAGCAATGATGGAACCTCCGCTTCGAAAAAATACACTCCACATTGCCTCTAATCAACTCCAGACTTCTGCACTATTAGTTACTCTCTCTTCTCTCTTCAAATTTTCACTTTGTTCTCTTCCTTCAGGCTATAAACGGACTTAAGTTTCTCTGAATCTAAAACTTTGTAGATGACTACATAGAAATAACATAAGAAGAGGGGTGCGTGGGTGGCTCAGTTGGTTAAGCAGCCGACTCTTGATCTCAGCTCAGGTCTTGATCTCAAGGTCGTAAGTTCAGTCCCACATTGGGCTCCATGCTGGGCAGTAAGCCTACTTTAAAAAAGTAAGAGAGAGAGAGAGAGAGAGAGGGAAATAAAATAAGAAATAAATCTTGTTTCTTCTGTGCATTCTCTGTCAACCTACAGCCCTTTCTCTTATTTTTTAACTGGCTTGTTTCTTAAATAAGGGTAGTCTTTACAGACCATCTAATGTCCAAAGAATTCTTAAAATCTGATTTCTTCCTCATAGTTCTACACAAATAATTTTGGTCCTCTTCCTCGCTAATCTTTCTATTGAATTTGACCTGGTCGAACACTCCCCAGTGTTGGGAGGGTACCTCCATTTTTTTCTGGCTTTATGTTTTCATATGAAGCAAAGACCACTAGGGTGGTACTTTCTTTGCTCTACCCAGGGAAGGAGTGAATATTTTGACTGATGAGGTTGGGAGAAGGAGCAGAGTTTGCTCTCTCCATAGTGAGAAATGGTTTAAATAAATTATAATAAATCCATATGATGGAATATTGCTTCCTCAGCATCCACTTGCATGAGAGCACCACACTTTCTTCCTTGCCTTCTCCCTGCTGTAAGTGCAGGCTGTCACTTACCAACACTGTAAAACTATATACTTTTACCTAAAGACACATCCTCTAACCTTTAGTAGTTAGAAAAGTGATTGTTTTGATCTCCATTTGTCTCTCTCCATTAGTGCCAAAGTCATGAGGTAGATAGATGGTTTTTTATTGGCCCTTGTCCCTAAACTTCAAAACTGCCTTCTTTAGTTTCCTCTTATGACTTTCATATCTTTCTTCTCCCTTTGTACATATCCATAGGTACTATTTTGCAGCACAAATTACACTGTGTTCTTAAGATTTTTCTAATTATTAAAGTATTTCTTGTTATAGAAAATGTTTTAAATAAAAAATTATGTAGATAAATGTAAAAACTTATAAACTTAGAACCCAGAGATGTCCAGCTTTAACATTTTGGAAACTTTCCATCTAGTCTTTTTTTATAAGGGTATAATAAAAAATTATATACATATTTTCAGTGTTAGGATCAAACTTTATATACTTTTGCATTCTGTTTATTTTTTAAGTTTACAGTGAATATTTTTCTATGTCATTCAATATTCTTCTAAAATATGATTTTCAGCGCCTGCATAATATTCCATCATAATTCATTTAAATCATTTTGTATTATTGAACAATGTTCCCTTTTTTCCTATTAAATACACTAGCTATTATCTGTTCATGTTTATTACATGCCAAAAACTATTTTATATCTTTTTACAAAGGTTGCCTCATTATTTATCCAAACAATCCAAAGAGGAGGTATGATGTTATCACTGTTTTACAGAAGAGGAAGTTGAGGCTCAAACACTTGATCAACACAAACAGCTGACTGTTTGCCTCAAGGGTGGCAGAATTTAATTCCTGGTCCTTCTGATACCAGGGCATATGCTTGGAATCACCTCTCTATACACCATCTCTAAACAGTGATATGATGAACACCTAGCACATCAAGGATTATAATCTTAATCTTTTAGAATACTTTTCAGTCACACAAGTCCATCCTTTTCATTGTAAACAATCAGAATATCAGATAAGCACATACTTTTCAAAAGGATCATCCCTACATCACACAATCCTCAAAAACAAATTCAAGATGAATTAAGTACTAAATATTTAAATTTTTTAATGTTTATTTATTTTTGAGACAGAAAGAGAGAGAGAGACAGAATGCAAGTGGCAGAAGAACAGAGAGAGAGGGAGACACAGAATCCGAAGCAGGCTCCAGGCTCCAAGCTGTCAGCACAGAGCCTGACACGGGGCTCGAACTCACAAACTGTGAGATCATGACCTAAGCTGAAGTCGAACACTTAACCCATTGAGCCACCCAGGCATCCCAAGAACTGAATATTATAAATATATACAAAATTTGGAAGATAATGTGGGAAAATATATTTGTAAATTTAACATTAAATGAGATACAATTTCTATATGCAATAAAAGAAAGGACTAACAACTACAGAAAAATTTAACTCTATTAAAAAACACACACACACACCAATCGGTGGACACTACTTAGATTAGGCTACCCAGTATTAAATTACCCCCATTTAAACAACAGCTGATTCCTATTTGGCCACCTACCACCCTTACTCTACTCTTAGCTATTATTTTTCCAGTGCAGTTGATTCCAGCCCTGGTTCCAGGGTGATCAGGGGATCTGTTCCTAGTAATAAAAGCAACACAACTACCTAGCAGTGATTAAGAAATGGACTGAAAATCTAAGTCAGAAATATCAAAGGCAAATTCAATTGCTGGCTCTGTGTGACCTGTTGGAGAAGTGGATCTTCCCTCTTTCACTGGACTTGGTGTTGATATGACATGAGCTGGCGAACTGTAGAGTCAAACTTGAGAGTGAGGCTATCACAATTTAAGGCAGAACGCAAACCCCATAGAGACAAGGATTTTGGTCTGTTTGGTTCACTCAGTGATGAATCTTTAGTTCCTAGAATATCGTTTGTACAAATTAGGCACTTAAATCTGTTAAATGAATGAATAAACTGAGAGAGAAAGAAGTCTTGATGACATAATTGAAATCCTGATTCCGGTTATAATTGCCACCAGTCCATCCCTGAGCTTTTTAGATATTTGAACAATAAATTTCATTTTTTACTTAAACCAGTTTCAGTTGACTTTTCTGTCATTTGCAACTTGCTGTGGTCTGAATATTTGTGTGCCCGCTAAAATGCATATGTTGAATTCCTAACCCCCAAGGCGATAGTGTTAGTAAATGTGGTCTTTGAGAAGTGACTGGGTCAGGAGGGCAGAGCCAGTATGGATGGGAATAGTACTTTTATAAAAGAGATGCCATTTATCATTGCTGTTTTATACATGAACCATGAGATCATGACCTGAGCCAAAATCAAGTGTTGGATGCTCAAACCGACTGAACCACCCAGGTGCCCCCTGACTGCTAAGATATTTTAAATTGCCTTTTATTTTCAAAGTTTTACTAACATGGACCTAGGTATACTTTTCTAAGCATTTATCCTACTGTCATTCTGGGACCTTTTTGAATAATGTTCATTTGTTTTGAAACATTTTCAGACATTATTTCTTCCTGGTTGCTTCTGCCCCATTCTCTTGCTAGTCTCCTTCCAGAATTAGATATTTTCACTCTGTGTGCTATATTTCTTATTCCAAAATATTTTATATTCCATTCTTTTTTACTCCATGCTTTTTTTTTGGATTTTTTCACCTACTTACCTTCTAGTTCTTTATTATTTACTCCAACTGTATGCAATCTAAGGTTATTAATAAAAATAAATAAAGGGAATAAGAGAGATCCCACAGAGGAAGAAAAATATCTAATGGGAAAAGGACAGTCTCTTCAATAAATGGTGTTGGAAAAACTGGACAGCAACATGCAAAAGAATGAAACTGGACCACTTTCTTACACCATACACACAAATAAATTCAAAGTGGGTGAAAGACCTACATGTGAGACAGGAAACCATCAAAATCCTAGAGAAGGACACAAGCAATAACCTCTTTGACATCAGCTGTAGCGACTTCTTTCTAGACATGTCTCCTGAGGCAAGGGAAACAAAAGCAAAAATAAACTATTGGTACTTCATCAAAATAAAATCTTCTGCACAGCAAAGGAAACAATAAAACTAAAAGGCAACCTTCAGAATGGGAGACGATATTTGCAAATGACATATCTGATAAAGGGTTAGTATCCAAAATACATAAAGAACTTATAAAACTCAACACTTGGAAAACAAATAATCCAGTTTAAAAATGGGCCGAAGACATGAGAAGACATTTTTTAAAGAAACCATACAGATGGCTGACACATGAAAAGATGCTCAACATCACTCATCATCAGGGAAATATGAATCAAACTACAATGAAATATCACCTCACTCCTGTCAGAATGGCTAAAATTAACAACACAGGAAACAATAGGTGTTGGCTGGCAGGGATGCAGAGAAAGGAGAACCCTCTTGCACTGTTGGTGGGAATGCAAACTGGTGCAGCCACGCTGGAAGACAATATGGAGGTTCCTCAAAATAAAGGAGCGCCTGGGTGGCTCAGTTAGTTGAGCACTCAACTTCAGCTCAGGTCATGATCTCATGGTTCCTGAGTTTGAGCCCTGCATCAGGCTTGCCACAGAGCCTGCATCAGGCAGAGCCTGCTTTGGATCTTCTATCCCCCTCTCTCTCTGCCCCTTTCCCACTTGTGCTCTCTCTCTCTCTCTCAATAAATCTTAAAAAAAAAAAAAAGTTAAAAATAGAACTACCTTGAAACACCTGGGTGGCAGCTCAGGTCATGATCTCACTGTAAGATCGAGCACCGCGTCGGACTCTACGATGATAGTGCAGAGCTGGCTTGGGATTCTTGCTCTCCCTCTCTCTCTGCCTCTCCAGTGCTTACTCTCTCTCTCTTTCTCTTTCTCTCTCTCAAAAATAAAGAAATAAACATTAAAAAAAAGAGCTACCTTATGATTCAGCAATTGCACTATGAGGTATTTACCCCAAGGATACAAAAATACTGATTTGAAAAGATACATGCACTGGAATGTTTATAGCAGCATTATCAACAATATCCAAACTATGGAAAAAGCCCAAATGTCTGTCGACTGATGAATGGGTAAAAAATATGTGGTATACAAACTCCACACCCGAAAAACAAATAATCCAGTGAAGAAATGGGCAGAAGATATAAATAGACACTTCTCCAAAGAGGACATTCAGATGGCCAACCGACACATGAAACGATGCTCAAAGTCACTCATCATCAGGGAAACACAAATCAAAACCACACTGAGATACCACCTCACACCGGTTCGAGTGGCTAAAATGAATAAATCAGGAAACTATAGATGCTGGCGGGGATGTGGAGAAGCAGGCACCCTCCTACACTGTTGGTGGGAATGCAAACTGGTGCAGCCACTCTGGAAAACGGTGTGGAGGTTCCTCAAAAAAATGAAAATAGAGCTACCCTATGACCCAGCAATAGCACTGCTAGGAATCTACCCAAGAGACACAGGAGTGCTGATGCATAGGGGCACGTGTACCCCAATGTTCATAGCAGCACTTTCGACAATAGCCAAATCACGGAAAGAGACCAAGTGCCCATCAACTGACGAAGGGATAAAGAAGATGTGGTACATATATACAATGGACTACTACGTGGCAATGCGAAAAAATGAAATCTGGCCATGTGTAGCAACATGGATGGAACTGGAGGGTATTATGTTAAGTGAAATAAGTCAGTCAGAAAAAGACAGATACCATATGTTTCCACGAATAGGTGGACTTTGTGAGACTAAGCAAAAACCAGGGGGAGAGGAAGAGGGGAAAGGAAAAAAAGCCACAGAGAGGGAGGGAGATAAAACATAAGAGACTCTCAAAGACTAAGAACAAACTGAGGGCGAGGGGGGTGAGGGAGGGGGGAGAGGGGGTGACGGGCATTAAAGAGGGCACGTGTTGGGATTAACACTGGGTGTTGTATGTAAACCAATTTGAAAATAAACTATTATAAAAAAATATGTGGTATACATGTACAATGGAATATTACTCAGCCATGAGAATGAAATCTTAACATTTGCAACAACGTGGATGGAACTAGATGTATAATGCTAAGCAAAATAAGTCAGTCAGAGAAAGACAAATACCATATGATTTCACTCATATGTGGGATTTAAGAAACGAAGCAAATAAACATAGGGGGAATAACAGAGAGGCAAACCAAGAGAGACTCTTAATTATAGAAAATAAACTGATGGTTGCTGAAGAGGAAGTGGGGTTAAGGATGAGCTAAATGGATGAAGAAGTGTTTTTGTTATGATGAGCACTGGGTGCTATATGTAAGTGATGAATCACTAAATTCTACACCTGAAACTAATATTATCCTGTATGTTAACTAACTGGAATTTAAATAAAAATTTGGAGAAAGAGGAACGCTTGGGTGGCTCAGTTGGTTGAGCATCAGACTCTGATTTTGGCTTGGATCATGATCTCGCACTTCATGAGTTCAAGCCCCACATTGGGCTCTGTGCTGACAGCACAGAGCTTCCTTGAAATCCTCTGTCTCTCTCTTTCTGCACCTACCCCCCCTCGCATGTACTGTCTCTGTCTCTCTCTCAAAAATATATAAACATTTAAAAAAATTGGAGAGAAAAAAACCATGGAAAGTTCTAAAAAAAGAGAGAGAGAGAGAGAGAGAGAGAGATCTCACAGAGATCCCTATCCCCTTCTGCCCTGTGAAGATACAAGGAGAAGTTTGTGACCCAAAAGAGAGCCTTCACCTGACCGTGCTGGTACCTGATCTTGGACTTCCAGTCTCCAGAACTGTTAGCAATAGATTCCTGTTGTTTGTAAGCTACTCAGTCTATGGGTTTTGTAATAGCAGCACAAACAGACTAAAAAAGAAAATTAGTCCCAAGATGGAGTTGTGCTTTAACGAACACCTAAAAATGTGCAAGCAGCTTTAGAATTGGATAATGGACAGAGGCTGAAAGAGTTTTGAGGTGCATGCCAGAGAAACCCTACACTGCTATGAATGGACTATAAAGAGCAAGTCTGGCAAGAGCTCAGATGAGGAAAGCTGTAGAGAAAGCCTCCATCTTCTTAGAGAATACCTAAGTGGTTGTTAGCAGCATATTGGTAGAAGCACAGATAATAGAGGTCATCCTGTTGAGGTCTCAGACAGAAATGCGGAACATGTTGTGTTCACTTGAGGAAAGGCCATCCTTGTTATAAAGTGGGTAAGAGCTTAACTCAATTGTGTTCTTGTCCTCATGTTTTGTGGAAGGGAGAATTTGTAAGCAATGAAAAGTAATTATTTGCCTGAAGAAATTTGTAAGAAAAGTTTTGAAGGAGCAGCCTGGTTTCTTTTGAATACGTATAGTAAAATTTCAAAAGAGAGAAACGATTTAAAGGTGGAATTATTAATCAAAAAGAATGCAGAAATTAAAAATTTGGAAAATTCTCAGCCTATCTATCTATAAACAAATAAGGAAACTTGTCTGGGGTGCCTGGGTGGCTCAGTCAGGTTAAGTGTCCGACTTCGGCTCATGTCATGATCTCGCGGTTCGTGAGTTCCAGCCTCACATCCGGCTTTGTGCTGACGGCTCAGAGCCTGGAGCCTGCTTCAGGTTCTGTGTCTCCCTTCTCTCTCTGGCTCTCCCTTGCTCAAACTCTTTCTCTCTCAAAGATAAATAAACATTAAAAAAATTAAGAAAAAAAAAAAGGAAAGGAAAGAAAGCTTGTTTGGGAGAGAACACAAGGAGGGGAGCCAAATTTGCTAAGGAAATTAGTCTGGATTGACCATCTCAACAGAGGATAGGAGCTATTCATCAAGACAATGGGTAGATTGGTGGGCCTTCCAAACAGAAGCCAGGACCTATTGTTCAAAACAACGGAAGAATGACCTGAAGGCAGTTCCAGTCTGGCCCTACCTCCACAGGGCCAGAGTTCAAGGCCTCCAGGGCAGATCTGTTTCAAAGCTTTACAGTGCAGATTGTCTTCCTCCCAAAGCAGGAGCCACACCCCTGAGCCTCCAGGTGCTGTGCAAGGAGGCCAAGGCAACTGCCCCACTGGAGGGCAGGGGCAATAAACCTTGGCAGGGCCCCTCCAGAAGACAGAGTGCACTAGCCCGAGCAGGGTGAAAAGCAAGGCCAGGTAAAAATCACAGGATCAAGACCTGTTCCAAATAGCCACGTCGCACCAACATTAAATTCATGAATCATTCCGTTTATTGCACAATTTTATCACACAAGTTAATCAACACAATAAAGTAAGAAGGGAATTAATGAACCACTCCAGAAAGGATCCAAGAAGGAGGCATCACAGTGTGAGCAGGGAGGCACCAGTCCCACTGCTGCTCCTATAACAAGTGTTGTCCTGGACTGCAGTCAGGCAGCCTTCTGCCCCTGCAGAGCCTCTGGCAGCTCCTGTGTGAACAGCCTGTGAATATATACAGCACGTAAGGTTGGTCATCCCTCTGGCCACTGCTAGAAAGCTCCCTCTTTTAAGGGTCCACTGAGTTGGGTGTAACAGTTCTGCCCCATCGTCTTTGCCATATCAGCTCGGTCCAATAGGTCTCACCCAAGTCTCTCTGCAGACCTTTCTTAACAAGTTTTACTTATCTATGGGTCACAGAGCTTATCTATAGAGGCACACTTGAAGTCCGACATATCACACTGACAACCGTTATGGGAGTTCGCATTGGCCACTGTGACTCCATCTTGTCTTACTCTAACTTAGCTTATTCTCTATCTTCTATGACAAGGAATCACATATAAAGTATTTCACACCATGACACAGCCACTAGCCATTAGCCAGTGGGAACATGGATATCTCCACCTAGATTTGGAAGAACGGAATCTCCCAGAGCAGTGGGCTTAGAAGGAGGAGGGGCCACTGCAGAGAGATCCGACTAGGGCAATGACCATCTGAGTCCTAGGGCAATGACCCCAGCCTCAGAGGGGGGCAGACATGGGACCCTAACCCATGAGAGCTGCTGTGTGGACTGCGCCCAGCAAAGCTGTGGGAGCAAAACCACCTGGAGCCTTGGGGGCCCCCACTTCCGCACCAGTTTGTCCAGAAGGTGCGACATCTGCCTCATTGGGCTTTAAGGTTTTGGACTGCTGAGAAACCCTTATCTTCTTTCCTATTTCTCCCTTTTGGAATGGAAATGTCTGTCCCATGCCTATCCCTCCTTTGAAGCACATAACTTACCTGATTTCACAAGTTCATAGCTGGAGAAAAATTTGCCTAAAGATGGGTGTCTCACCCATATCTAATTCAGATTATATTTAGATGAGACTTTGGACTTAGGCTTTTGAGTTATGCTAGAACAAGACTTCTGGGGCTATTAGGATGGAATGAATGTATTCTGCATATGAGAAGGACATAAGTTTGGGGGACCCAGGGGTGAAATGCTGTGGTCTGAATGTTTATGTCTCCCTCCAAACTCAAATGTGGAAATCCTAACCCCCAAAGATAATAGTATTAGGAGGCTGGGCCTTCAGGAAGTGATTAGTTCATGAAAGTAAAGCCCTCATGAATGCATTTAATGCCCTTTCAAAAGAGACTCCAGGGAGATCCTTTGCCCCTTCCTGCAAGGGAAGACACTCAAAGGTGCAAGCTATGAGCCAGGAAGAGGGCCCTCGCCTGACCATGCTGGAACTTTGATCTTGGACTTTCCAGCTTCCAGAACTGTGAGAAATAGACTTTTATTGTTTATAAGCCACCCAGTCTATGGTATTTTGTTACAGCAGCTGAACAGAATAAGATACAGCTAAGAGAGTCTTATAAATAGATATAGCCAAATTCAAAGTTAAATGACAAAGAGCAGATGAAAACACTTACTATAAACATAACAGACATAACAGCACATAAATTATTTCTTCAAATCCATTACGACAACCATCTAATAGAAAAATAGGTGAAGGAAATAAACAAGCGATTTATAGCAGTAATATAAATGAAGCATGTGAAAAAAAGTTCAACATCACTACTGATCTAGTAAATGTAAGTTAAAACAACAGTGTGATGTAATTTTAAAAATATACCTGGTGGGGAGCCTGGGTGGCTCAGTCGATTAAGTATCTGACTTCAGCTCAGGTCATGATCTCACGGTTTGTGAGTTCAAACCCTACCTCGGTCTCTGTGCTGACAGCTCAGAGCCTAGATTCTGCTTCAGATTCTGTGTCTTCCTTTCTCTACCCTTTCTCCCTCTCTCTCTCTCTCTGTCTCAAAAATAAATATTAAAAAAATAAAAAATATATATATAACTGGCAAATTTTTAAAAGATTGGTAAAGTCTAATATTACTAGGATTGTGAGCAAACTGTCTTTTCTGTGCTGTTAGCACAAGAGTAAACTAGCGAAGTCTTTTTAGAAAACAACATGGCAATATCCATCACAATTCTAGACATGCATACCCTTCAATTCAGGATTCTATCTCCAAATATCAGAGTCCTTAAGAAGCATCCACGTCCAGTATATGACCAGAGACAAGTACAAAGGCATTTACTCCGGCATTGTTTGTAATAACCAAAAATCAAGAATGGTCAAATAAATGACAGTAGACTTATATGCATCATTTAAAAATGTTGAGGGGCACCTGGGTGGCTCAGTCGATGAAGCTTCCGACTCTTGATTTCCACTCAGGTCATATTCTCATGGTTCATGAGTTCAAGCCCTGTACTGACAGTGCAGACCCTACTTAAGGTTTTCTCTGTCTCTCCCCCTCTCTCTGCCCCTCCCTCGTACTTGCATATGAGCTCTCTCTCTCTCTCTCAAAATAAATAAACTAAACTAAAATTAAATTAAAAAGTTGAAGTATATCTTTATATACTGACTTGGAAAGATCTCCAAAATATGTATTTAAAGTAAAAACATAACTACAAAATAATATGTATAAGCAGAAATATCCTATTTATATAATAAAAATTATAAAATTTTTATTATAAACACACATACCTATATTGAGAAAAATCAAGAACGATGCACATCAATACTCCTGGATAAAACCTCTGTTAATATCTTCCTATGCTTCAAGACCCTCTCTAAGCATTTATTACCCAAATCTCACCAGGCTTCATAGGACTAGGGTTTTTTGCTGTTTTGTTAGTACCATGTAAAAGACTGTAAGAAGGTGGGAAAGAGTTGCCCTTGTGCCACCCTTTGCCCCAGGGCCACGTGTGCTGCTGGGGTCTCTCATCTTCACACAGTTCTGTTCAAGCTTCAGCAGCGCACAGTACCATCCTGGCTCCTCATTTGAACTACATTCCTGTGTTTCACTCAGGCCAGTGTCTCCACTCCAGTGTCACCTCTTCAGCAACTTTTAGGACCTATGCTCATCCTTCTCCTGAAAGTGGACAGACATATGGCTCTTCTTCCTGGGTTAGGCCTTCCTGGGGGGTTCCCATACAGGGTGCCTAGGGCTCTAAGGTGTTATAGCTCTTTTAGGCTTCACACATAACACATCCTTTCTCCCACCAGTGTGCATCTCAGAGAGAATAGCTAGGTTGTCACTTTGAAATTAATGAAAGCCACTAAAGACTCAGAATTACTTTTGGAGGGATGTATCATGCAGATATCCGTGCATAGGTAAGAAATGACTTTTGTACAAAGTTATTCACTGTAGCATTGTTTGTAATAGCCAAAGATTAGAAGCAGCTCAAGTGTTCATCAAAAGTAGCTGGTTAAATAAATGATAATATGTCCATATCGTAGAACATTAAACAACTGTAAAAAAGAATGAGGAAACTTTCTTTATACCAATAGGAAAACAAACCCAAGATAAACACATGGAACAAAAAGCAAGGTGCAGAATGGTATGTAAAATATGCTACCTTTGTAAGCAAATGAAGAAAAATAAGAATGTATTTGATTTTATTCGTATATGCGTGAAGAAACTATGGAAATTTATGTAGGAGATTAAGGACGTGGTTACCAATGGTAGAGACTAGGTAAGAATTGGTCAAATAAATGACAAGAATGGTGGGAGATGTTTTATTCTGTATCATTAATATTCTTTGGTTTTTAAACCATATTTATGTTTATTCAACCTTCAGATTTTCTTCTCTTAAAGTCATGGCCTATGTAAGTAGAATCCTTGCAAGTTGGCTTTCTGGCCCCAATCCTTGTTATATTTTTGTTTTGTTTTTCTTCTCTCCAGAGGTCCCTCTAGGAATTTTTTATTTAATCACTGTAAATGGGTATAGGACAGATAGAGCACAGGCCTTTTCAATCTCATCTCCCCTTGCCCAGGAAAAACTCTGTTTTACACAGATATATGCATACATAATAACGTGTATCATGTTTACATAAATGAATACTCCTTGGGTTACAAAAACCAGAAATTCAGCTCAAACTCTTATAATAATCCTGAGATTTCCCATGTACACCAAAGGCATGAAAGCACTTAATAAAATTCCTAACTTCCAGTGTTGGTGGTAATATGAAATAAATTAATGCACATAAAGAACTTGGCCATGCAGCTACTTCATTGTAAATAGAAAATAAATGTTAGTCGTTATCGTCATTTGTGGCCTTTTTAAAGGATATATTCATTCTTTCATGGCACATGTCTGAATATTGTTTATAAATGTGCAGGATCTATTATACAAGTTACAAAATAAGTCTTAGGTTTTGGGGTTAGTCTTTTACTTACACACACAAATTACTACAGGGAAAGACCAAAACAAAAACAAAAACAAAAACCAAAACAAAAAAAAAGTCCACAATAAATTTTGAACTCAGAAATTTTAAATGGTTAAACAAACTTAATTCAAACTTCCAAGTGTAACTGAGACCTAGAGTTTATGAAAATGCCAAGCAAGAGAAAATAGGGGATTCCAAATGGTGCCTGATAAACACTCATTCAAGATCTCAAATACTCACACAGGGGGAAAGATGAATGATTTGATTGGGCAGCAGTTATTGTTGAAGGAAAATAAAGTGGAAGAAACTGAAATATTTAGGTACCTATCAAGAAGTGATGAAAGCCAGCTGTGGAAAAAGATTCTGTAAGGGAATTTCTGTATTGCAAAGGAAATAGCTGTACAACGTCAAGAAGGGAATCAGTTAAACACCAAGCAAGGAAACCCACCGCAATAAGATGCCATAGTCACAAAAGCATTATTCACACATAATCTCAACATTTTCTCCCTACTTTACTGTGGTTTGAAAGTTTTGCTTCATCACTCATGAATTTACCTCCAAACATTTGTGGCCCTATCTCATTAATTTTAATATTTGTCTTCTAAAATATTTTAATATTTGTCTCTTGGGATCCCAGGAATGTACTGTGGTATGTCTCTTGTTCCACAGGTTGTATTTATTAGTTGAGATGGGAATGGAGAGTGGAATGTCTATTGTGATTTTCAGAAGATAATATGTCAGTGCTAAAAGCTGAATGTAGAATGTCCAGATTCCTACACATTTGTGACAACAATAAATCGATGATTTTGAATTATTCTTAATGTATATTTAAATATTGAACAGCTTTTATATACTGGAAGATAGACCTGTTGGCGTCACCTTTCTTGTAATAAATATAATCACGGTGATGGTGTTGATGATAGCAATTGACGATCAGCACCTAAAATTTTCTGTTTTTAAAAAATATTTTGAGGTTTAGCTAAAGTAGTCCACTGAAACATTTTGCTGTAAGATGTGTGACAACTAGATTATGAAACTAACTGTACACATAGCCACAGTTGATGTTTGTGCTCCTTGAAACTTCAAGTGTTTTGAAGCGGCATGGTGGACTGGAAAACCATAATCACACTGAAACTAGCTCATTTTAGACATTCATCAACAACATTTTGATGGTTAATTTTATATATCAACTTGAATGGGCCACAGGGTGCGTAGATATTTGGTTAAACATTATTTCTGGGTGCGTCTGTGAGGGTATCTCTGGTTAAGACTAACATTTGAATTGGTAGACTGAATAAAGTTGATTGCCTTCCCATTTGTGGGTGGGCTTTGTCCAATCTGTTGAAGACATAAATAGAATTAAAAGTTAGGAAAGAGTTCTTTCTCTCTTCCTGTCTTTGAGCTAAAACATTTGTTTTCCCCTGCCTTTGGATTCAGCCTTGGGATGGAACTTATACCATTGGCTCTATTGGTTCTTGGACTCAGACCAGAACTATATACCATAGTTATAATAACTTAAAACTCATAATAACTCTCTTTGCATGTGAGTGTGAGTTGTATAATTTTTTTTTCTCCAGTTGGTTCTGTTTCGTCTCCCTAGAGAACTCTGACAAATACAAACGTAAAATGCTCTGTTGGGTCTTAAAAATCAGGCTAGACAACATGAAGGAACAGACGGTCTTGCAAGATTTCCAGGACTTCCTGTGTTCAGTTAAGGCAGCAATGCCACGAGATGAGCCTTTCTTGTTTATTTTTGTACTTCCACTTCCTGTCAAGTGCTCTTAACCAGTGAATTCAGAGGTGCATGAACATTTAAATACTCTCAAAGAGTGCATAATTATGTGTTTAGTATTTCTCCCCCTGCCCCCACCAATAATTTCAAGTACTTTAGAAATTTCTGTAATCAATTGACTGGCAGAATTTTTACTTTAATTCAAAGATGAATACCATTACCTCTCTCACTTCTCTAAGGGCACATGTAAAGGCAGTGCTCTTTCTTGGGTAATAACTATAGTGACAAAAATTGTAACACCACCTCTCAGTTCGTTATGGCCTATACCAGTGTTTCTCAAAATTCTGGTCCCAGACCAGCAGTGTCAGCATTACAGGAGAATTTATCAGAAATGTAAATTCTCAAGGTCTACTCCAGACCTGCTGAATCAGAAACTGTTTAAAGTTTGAGAACCTGGTTTATAGAATCACTTCATAAGCATTATTTCATTAAATCTTTGAAACATGAGTTTGGCACTATTAGCTCCATTTTATGGAAGAAGAAAATAATGCACGGAGAAACTAAAAGGTCTTTCAATGATCACACCAATAAAATGCAGAGCTGAGGCTTGAACCAAGTTCTCGTAACCCAAACCAATGCTCTTTCCCAACATTGTAGTTCTCTCCTTATATAACTCAGGTAGGTTCCTAAAATGTACCCCCACTGCCATAGAAGACTTGGGGTACTTTACATAATAACTCCACATAGTGGGAACGTGCCTAACCTGATAGGAAAACAACAGTAAGTGGCCCTTTCATGGAGCACCTGTGTGTTTCCCCCCATTTATGCATGGCAGTGAGGCACACAGAGGAGGACCTAAAAACGTTTGGTTCATGGGAGAACAATAGTTCATTCTGTCCTACCTTGCCTCCAATGCTCCCATAAAGAGGTTTTCATGTTCTTTTTACTCAGCTCTGATGCAGTATAGTTTTGTAACAGCAGAAGAATGCAAACAACCTCAATGTCCATCAGAAGGGAATGGTTAATTAAATTTTGAAGTGATTGCAAAGCATAAGGCAGCTTTATATGGACTGATAAGGAAAAGATCTGTAAGACACCCCAACAAGAGCAAAAAGTAAGGTGCAGACAGTGCATATAGTATGCTATCATTCATGCGGTGAAATGAAGAATAACTCACACACATATGTTTTGTAAATGCATAGAATTTCTCCAAAAGGATAAACAACTCAATAATGTTGGTTTTGTCCAGCCAAGGGAACTACGGGGAAAGGAGAGGGAAAGCGAGATGGTGATTAAGAAGGGAAAGAGGGGGACTTCCTTTTCATTGTTTTGTATTGATTGAATTCTTTTAAAGCCATAATTAAAATGACCTATAAAAGGGCGCCCGGGTGGCTCAGTCCGTTAAGCATCCAACTTCAGCTCAGGTCATGATCTCACTACTCACTGGTGGTTTGAGCCCCGCACCAGGCTCTGTGCTGACAGCTCAGAGCCTGGAGCATACTTCAGATTCTGTGTGTGTGTGTCTCTCTCTCTGCCCCTCCCCTGCTCGCACTCTGCCTCTCTCCGTCTCTCAAAAATAATAAACATTAAAAAAAATGACCTATTAAATATATCTTTATTATACACATGTATTTATTTATATTTTTTATAGACCAGAAAGGACAGTATTCCATCTACCCTTCATAACCAATTATGTTTCATTCCCAGGAATCTTCTTATAATTTTAGTCTAAACTCCTTCTTTATGTAAATTCCCAAATTTCATCTCATTGGGTGAAGTGGAATTAACTCTTAAACGTGAGGCATTGCTTCCTATTTCTAGCATACTAGGAATGCTTTCTTCATTTTTCAAAAGTTGTTAAAAACTCCCAAATCCAAAATCCTCTTGCAAGCCTGAGACATCTCTGAGCCTAGGGTTCTCCATCTTGATTTTTTTCTAATGCAGACAAATTGCTTTCTACCCTGGTTCCTCAGATCTCAAATCCCAACCTGCCTCATACTTTTTAAATGAGCCAATGCCCAATAGACAATTAATGAGCTGTGAAGTGCCCTCCCGGCCAGATGCCTTCTTCCTGCGAGAGAACTAACTTCCCCCAACTCCTCACCCTCTACAAAAAGCAAAAAGGATGAGCAAGGGAAAAAGAAAGAAAAAAAAAGAGTCTTGATAATTACTTAGAAGAGTCAGCTGTAATTATGCAAACCAGGATGAGCAATGGTGAGTTCAGTTAGAATGGATGTTAAAAATATTTCAAATAAAGGAGGAAGAATGGCTGTTACATACTAAAAAGTAAATGTGTAATTTCTGGAATGAGTAAAATTTTGAGTGATTCATAAATAAAACTTAGAAGAGTGTAGGAAGCAGGATATGGGCTAAGTAAAAAATGTATGTACAGGGGTTGGTAATTTATTGGGAAATACCCATAACACATCACAACCTGACTCAAGGCAGGGGGAGGGGGAAGGAAAGAGAAAAAATATATTGGGTTGGCTGAAACAGCCCTGTTTTGCTAAAAGAAAATGTGGAGTTATCTTATTAACATAACTACCAATTTATATTACTAATGATTTAAATCACCTAACTAGGTACTAGAGTGTGCACAAAATCACTCAGTTTGTTAGTACATAGAAAGTGAGACCTCTGAAGCCAGACTGACGTCATATCAATGTTCCAGTTTATAGCCCAGGGGCTTAACCATGTTGACTGATTGTTATACAGTAATGACATTATCTGTGCAAATCCACAGGGTAGGAAATGTAGAGGAAGAGACAAGAGCTGGTTTTCCTTGATCCTTGACTCCCCCATAACATTTCTCCACTTCACCCTCACACCAACCTCAGCTGATCAAAAATAAGATGCTTTCTTTTGTCAAAACTATAACTTGACAGTTATGGGGAAACTCTGATAGGAAGACACTCTACAGAAACACTATGGTTCTGGGACTAAAGGGATTTTTAGTATAGCTTTTAAGTTGTTTTTTTAAGTATGTTTTTAGCATAGATTTGTTAAGTAACTTCAGTTACCTTCTATTTGTTTTTCTCTTCTCTAATTGATGAGGTTAATAAATTATTATAAAAATGATAACTCCAGGCTGTGGGATGTTACATATTTATTGGCATTTCAATGCCCTGAGTAAGCATTGTGTATCACTCTGTGTGCTCACTCTTTTCCTTTTAATTCAGCACTCTCTGAGGCTCAGTTTCCCACAAATCAAGATTGTTTTCTACTAACTTAGTGTGATCTTTCTCTGGCAAATGAGGTTTTTCAGTGATCTACACAGGTGGTAGTCATTGTAGGTGAATATTCATAGTAAATTAATAGGGATTTTAAAATGTATCTTATATAGCAATTCAAAACAAAAGACTAATTCACATCTAAAAATAACTCCAATCTGAACAATAAAGACTTAGGGGCATGACAGCTGATTTAGCAAACATTTATTTGGTACCTATTGTGTTCTGGGCACTGTACTAACCATTTGGATGGCAATGATGAATAAGGTGAGGTCCCTGCCTTGAGATACTCTCAGTCTAGTGGAAGAAGCAGAAAGTAAACATATAATTTCAATATAATAGTGCTGTAATAGAGTACATGAATGCTGCCTGAGGCACTCAGCTAAGGCTTTCTATTTCACCTTGAGGACACAGTTGGACTCTAGCGAGCATCTTTGTCATAGTGAGAAAGGTGAACATGGCTTTAGAAGAGCTAGTAGCCCAGCAGGGGAGAGAGAGTAGCAGAAAAACAGCTATAAGACAACGAGGCAAGGACTTTAATTGGAAGCAGGCATAAAATGCTCTGGAACCCCAAAGGTACAACAATTAGTTTTGTGACAGTGGTGGGAACGGGGTGGAGGCTGTGGTCAGCGAAGATGAGTGTAATAGAAAGGAGGTGACGCTGCAGCTCCACAGAAAAGGAGAATCAAGATGTGCTAGACAGAAGAGGAAAGAAACATGAGCCTTCCAGGGAAAAGGAGCACCTTGATCTTAGCTATGAAGGCACACATGAGGGGCATTCTGGAATGTGTAAAGGCATATGGGGGTGGGAGACTAGAGAGTAATTAGAAAATCACCCTTGGCTATATTCTGACGGGGATCTTACGCCACACAAAGGAGATTGGGCTAAACTATATCCCGTAGGCAGATGGAAACTGAAGAAAGTTTTCGATCCTGGTAGTGACATGATCAGATCTAGCTGTATGAATTTTACTAAGGAAAATCGTGGATGTGACCTTCCAGGTGCGAGGTGATGAGCTCTGACCTAGACTGAAACAGTGGAATGAAAAATGAAGAGACAGGAGAAGGTTTCTCAGGAGGTAGAACTGAAAGGAAGTAGGGAGGTTAGAAGAAGGTCACAGTTCACTCTGGGAGAATGATAGGGTTTTGGCTGAGCTACGGAGAAAGGGAAAAGACATTTCTGCAAGCAATTTATAGGGACAGTGCCATGCCAGTTCTTCACCAGGCGTTGAATTTTGAGGTGCTTCAAAGGGAATTCCTATGAGAAGTTGGAGATACAGATCTATGATTGGAGAAGAAATCAAGCCAAAGCATGAGATTGCCTAAGGGTAAGGGGGACTAGTGGAAGGAGGGGAAAAGAGTGAGAAAGAAACCCTAGGGAAACCCAACTTCTAGTGGATGGACCGAGGGAAAAAAATAAGGGAAGAGGTAAAACACTTAGAAGGATACATAATGGGGACCAAGAGAAGGAAATGAGACAGAACTCTGAAGAGAAAGACTTATCTGGAGATACTAACCATTAGTGGCAAATGGAGAAGAGAAGCTAGTAGGATAGTGTCCATGGAGTGGTAGCTCAAGGTTCTTACTCACCTTGGTGACAGCAGCAGGCTGGGGCAGAAATCTTATGGCAGTGAATTAAAAAGAGAATAGACCACACTCCCTTCAGCAGCACATACACTAACATTGGAGTGACACGGAGAAGATTAGCATGGCCTCAGCGTGAGGATGACCTGCAAATTCATGAGGCAGTCCATATTTCTGTCTTCTGGAGGAGCAGTTCCAGGAGGTTATTGTGTGCATCACTTTAAGCCCAGGCCAGTGTGGCTGAGTAGATGGCTATGTGCCCCCGGAGCTAGAGTTCTATCTGAGGAAAACCAAAGCCTGAAAAGGCAAATAAATCTTCCTCCCTCTTATCTTCAGTCATATAATACAGGCATTTATTATTCAAAAAAGAAAAGAAAAGAGAGAATAGGACCTAATGAATAGAAGAAGTCATGTAGCCGCCTTTCTTGAGAATTTGATGATGAAAAGGTGAAATGTAAGGCATTAGCCCAGAAAAAAAGGAAGTTGAGCTAAAGAAAGAGTGGTTGTTTTTGTCGCTGTTTTTTAATTTCTTTAACGTCTGGTAGAGTCTCGAGCACATGTGTGTACCCAAAAGAGAAAGGATGGGTCACATACATGAGAGGAGGGGAGATAACTGAGGAAGCCAGATTCTGGGGGCTCAGGGTGAAAGCCAAGGCTTGGAACATGGCGGAAGCTTTTCTTCTGGAAAATAAGGAAGAAGGAAGCATATGCTGAAGCCTAGAGAAGTCTGAAGATGGCAAGGAAGGCCACATCAGTGAGTTTATCCCTGACGATCTCTTTTTTCTTGACAAGGCAGCTGGTGAGGAAATCTCTGAAGGTGAAAAGAGCATGAACATACTGAGAGAGGATATTGTTAATAAATACCAGTGACTTGTTTGCTCCTTTAAACACATTGTTTCACTTTCTCCAGCGAGTTCATTAAAGCCTTATCTCAAGAAAGGTGGTCAAAACTGACTATGGGAAATTCAGACCACAAACTTCTAGATACAAAAGAATTTACGTAGAGCAGGACTAGCACTGGGATTACATAGCTTTGCCTGGGTCTCCACAAATGCTTTTGACAATGCTTCCTTTAATCAACTTCAGGGTAAAATTTGGGAATAAAATTTAGAATTTATTTGGGCTAAAATATTCTGGTACTTGGTATCCTACAAAAAAAAAAAAAAAAAAAAAAAGCAATAACCAAAAGCTGGACTTTGCCTTAGTATGGGAAACATCATAAACCTGGAAGAGAATTGATGTGTCTCTCCAGCTTTTTTAGAAACTCAAACTACTGATTATCAGGACTGGTGTGTGCTGCATGGTTGCCCTGAACAATGAGCCTCAGACATGACCATAAAAGAGAGACATCAGACTAGACAAACTATCATTTAGAAAGAATTAAGACAGCCATATTGTATGCTAACCATCAGCTCATCTATGGCTGTTCTGGTGTCACTACTCTCCAGAGGCTACTTAATCTCATTGAGACAAGACAGCCAGCCTAATTGATACAGAAAATGAAAGCCCTTTGATCTCATATCAAATAGAGTCAGACTAAGAGAAGGATCCAGCAGGCAAGATGACTGTCTTCCAAAGGAGAATTAACACTGTAGGCAGGAAAGTGGGAAAGTGGTAATATCTTACTTTGGAATTTCGTGGATTTGGTTTACTTAAATAATGACTGAAAAGTAATAAATTCATCTAAATGAATGAATAGGGTTTGTGTGCTCTTACTGATAAAGGGCTAAGAGATCTTTCAAATTATCAACACTTTCAGGGAAGTGTTACAGTACTGATGAAAAGCACAGTAAGAACACCTGCCTCTGGGCACTTCAATGTAAAGGACAGGTGTTTGCCGATGTCAACCTTTACTGCTATGATCTGCTGCCCCTACTAAATAATTTCCTTGGAAGGGGTTTATTATACTATGATTTAAATAACATTCACTAAGTTTTGTAAACAAATGAGGGAGCGACCCATGCCAAAAACCTGGCTTTGTGATACTCAGAAAATCTATGAATATGTTAATATGTCTGTAAAATTATCAGAGCACTTATTCATGTCGGGAGACTCATAAAAATTGGTGTTCTCTAATGCAAAAAGTACACATTTCAATAATTGTATCAGTTGTATTTTACATACTTAATATAATGGTGGTTTTGAAAACCACTCCAAGGCTGTGCTTATATAAGTAGGATTAAATAAATTATGGTATTTAGAAAGAAAAAAAGGATTAATACAGTGTTTTCCTTTCAGATACAGAGGATTACTTTGAAAAATAACATACTCTCTAGTTTAGTTGGTTCTGCCAACTGGATCTTATTCTTGATATATGTGAAAAGCCTCAAGTATCCGATATTTGGGAAAGTGTATTCTCCCAGTATTTGACATTTTTAAAGCTGAGAAGCTATGAAAAAATACTATAAAAGAAGTGTTAGAAAGGAATCAAGACAGAATAGAAAATAACATCTTTTTCTTACCCAAGACAATATCCATAATGATGAATAATCAAATCAATAACAACAAAATAACTTGTATTTGAATGAACCTAGGAAAAAATGTGGCTGGTTGCGTATAATATATGGACATCTTCAAAATAAGTTCTGGCCCTCTTGGGATTTTTCTTCCAGTAATTTACAAGGCCGAACTTTAAACTTTTGGGCTACTCAACTGTCCACATCTTTTTTCTCCTCATTTAAAATTGACACCACTTCTCTATTCCACCATCTTAAAGGCACCACAGCTGTTGTTTACTGAGCTCGCATGAGACGTACTTCCATCTTTCTAAATGCACACAGCACCTGGTGTATGATCTTCCTCCACATCCTCGTCATCACTTTCTGACAACTTGAAAATCCATGCTAGGGACGCATCAGTTACCTCAGCTGTAGAGGCTCCTGATGGTGCTCCCCGCAATCCTCCAATTCCGCCTACTTCAGTCACGCATCAGCAAGATCATTCCCTGAACTTATCCATTACAGGCACTCTTTGTTTTTGATACACAACCCCCATACGTGTCACTGCACTCCTACCCTTCTCAACTTTCTCCCTGCTTTCTGCTCACTGGGTTCAATAAACACTCAATCCTTCATAGTTTAATCCATCCATAAGCCCTCTTCTCAGCCCCTTATTGCTCTCTCTACCGAGGCCCCTGTCATATCCTTGTGACCCACCATGTCAGTGGGCAAACCTATGTCATACGTGCTGTCCAATTTTCTGTGTGTGCCTAAAAGCATTGCTGGAGAAAAGCTGGGATGACTCTCTGTAACTCGTGTTCGCTTCCACTGTGCCACAGTGCCAACAGCAATCCTGATTCAGTGCCAGGAACATCCTCCTCCACAGCCCTGCACACATAATTCTCCCCCGTGTACCTCAAAATCTCATATATACTTCCTGTGTCATTCATACAAGAGACTTCCTGAAGCAATTTAATGTAATAGGTCTCATATCCCCTCCACATCTCAAAATACACCTGTCTCTTCATTTATCTTCCCTCACTTTCCATCTGCTTCAAAGGCACTTTGAACACCATTTATCTGACTTCTGATTCTCTATTTTTGGCTTCAAGCTTTCTCCAGAAGTCCAATGTCATATTAAAACTGAGGGGCCGCCTGGGTGGCGCAGTCATTAAGCGTCCAACTCTTGATCTCGGCTCAGGTCGTGATCTCATGGTTCACAGGTTTGAGCCCCATATCAGGATCTGTGCTGATGGTGCAGAGCCTGCTTGGGATTCTGTCTCTCCTTTTCTCTGCCCCTCTGCTACTTGTGCTCTCTCTCTCTCTCTCTCTCAAAATAAATAAACTTAAAAAAATAAAAAACAAAAAACTTTTTACCTGAAATCATTATTACACTATATGTTAACTAGCCTGAATTTAAATAAAATTTAAAAATTAAAAAAAATAGATATTTTTATAGCATGTCCCCATGCTGAGTACTGAGCTGGCCCACGGTAGGCACTCAATAGATATTTATTGGATGAATGAGTTAACAGATAAACCTACACCTGGATGTTTTACTTCCAATTTAACTCTACATAAGTGGCATTAACTGGAGAAGCAAAGGATCGTCAAAGAGGAAAACTGCTTTCTTCTTCTTCCACTCCAGCTGTTGGTATTACCTTCAACTCTAGTCTTCAGTGCTCTATTGATTTTTCAACAGAGGTTCTTTTTTTTTTTGGGGGGGGGAAGTAATTGTAACATGGAACCAGGCCCACATATGATTACTCTAAATGAAATAAAAACAACTTGATTGCACACACAGTGTTTTAAAGGGCAACAGTTAAATGTATATTACTTAAGGGCACAGTATACAGAAAGGAACCTACTTATAAAATCAAAGGGGCATAACATCACCCCAAAACCATCCTGATCACTAACATTCTTTTTGCTCCATTCAGATTCTTATAGCCTGATGACTACTCTTTTTGTGTTCCTCAAATGTATAGGATCTTTATGATGGTATAAAAAAGAGTCACCCACCACATCGTTCTATATGTTTTCCTACATGCTGTTTCTATTATGTAAGCTATTTTAAATTTCTTATGATCTTGTTAAAAATATGTGTTTATAAATTGTAAATTCTGTTTTTCTGGTTTCTTCAGCTATGAATTTTTTCCCCTCTAATATGGACAGATTCCAGAAAACCCAGAAACAATATCTAACAAGATCAGAGCAGAGGAAGGAGAGGAATGGCAAATAAACATTTTCCAGTGTCGAGTTAGGAAGATATTCGATCTTTCAATGTGCTCAACAAATGGGTTTAATAATGCACATTTCGGTATAAAACAGTTCACAACAGAAATATTTGCTACTCAGCCCATTTATCCTGGGAATTACACAACATGGACTATTTTCAATAACTCTTTTCATTATAATGATTTCCTCCTGCTCAAGCAACAGAGATGTACAAACCATTTTGGTCTAGAAATGTAATATGTCGAGATACAAATGTATTGAAGAAAACTTAAAATACAATCATTTTCATCACTTTGGTTCAATGTTATATTGTCTTTCTTAAGTTAGATTAGCCTTCTAAACTCTTTCAAAACAGAATATAAAGTTGCTTTTTATTCAGAATCTATACAAGACAACTTGACAAAACAGATTTATTTAAAAGTCAAGGTAAACTATTGGTAGACCAAAACAAGAGATGAAGATATATTTTTAGAAGACCAGTTGGCTTCTCTTAATTTTGTAAGTTAAGGATCTTGAAGTGCCTTTTGAATCATAAAAAAATAACATTATGTTTGGTATAATTTTGACTCACCCAAATTGATTGATTGATTGGTTGATTGATTGATTTAGAGAATCCCAAACAGTCTCCACACTGTCAACACAGAGCCCAACGTGGGGCTCCATCTCCAACTGTGAGATCATGACCCGAGCTGAAATCAAGAGTCAGACACTTAACCAACTGAGTCACCCAGGCACCCCTGTAACTTTATATTTTAATGTCAATCCATACATATTATATAGATAGTAACTTTTAATTAAACCATGGAATTATGAAAAACCTCTTCAAACAGTCTGAATGAATGGAAGTCTAACATCATCCATTTAATCATTCATTCCTTTATTCAGCAAACAGGTATTGAAAGCATATGTTGTGTGTAGCACAACAGTAGAAACTAGTTCGCCAAGGTATTTAACAAGTAAGAGAGAGAATTAAGATATATTTCTATATCACTATAATTTACAGTACAGAAGTCCCCCCGCCCCCGTTATCCACCAGGGATATATTCCAAGATGCCCAGTGGATGCCTGAAACTGTAGATAGAACCGAGCCCCATATATACTGGTTTTTCTTATGCATATATACCTATGATAAAGTTTAATTTATAAAGTAGGCACAGTAAGAGATTAACAATAATAACTCCTACCAAAATAGAACAATAATAACAATATATTGTAATAAAAGTTATGTGAACGTGACCTCTCTCTCTGTCTCTCTCAAAATACATTATTGTATTGTACTCACCTTTCTTTTTGTAATGATGTGAGGTGATAAAATGCCTGCATGAGGAGGTGAAGTGAGGTGAACAACATACGCATCATGACATAGCGTTAGGCTACTATTGGCCTTCTGACAATAGGTCAGAGGGGGATCATCTGCTTCCTGACAATGCTTGACCACAGGTAACTGAAACTGTGGAATGCAAAACCATGAATAAGGGGGTCTACTATAAGAATTGCCACAAAAGATATCGTGTAAAAGTTTTCAGGACTCTTGAGATTTGTGGTAATTTTTTTTAACTAGGCTGACAATTTAGTGCTTAGAATTTTATGTTTTACAAAGCTTTCTGAATGACGACCACATAAAGCACTGTACTCACTCATGGGGTTATACTTTCAGCCTTTGTGTATTCAGAATTTTTTTTATCACGTTTGTCTAGTACCCAGAAAGCAAAAATTCAGGGAACAGGGAGTGTTTCATTACTGAGCATATATTGTGAGGATGGCAAACTGAGCACTCGTCCCAAATGTTAAAAATGAAGAGAGCAGACATGGTCCCTTTGCTCAAGGAGTTCCTAATCTAATAGGACAAAGAGGGAAAAATACACATTCGCATTGAGTATGTCTTTCATTCCTTCCTACATTCCCACCATCATTGGAATTGAACTTTATTAGACATCAAAATAACCACATTATTTCATCCATGCCCCCTAGGAGCAGCAAGCAATACAATTGGTTATGGTCGATTTTATAGTTAGCCCGTGATTGTTGATAAGACAAGTCAGTGTTTTCTAAAGCAATGGATGCTGCTGGTATAACCCACACACACGGGTTAAAAGTGCTGGGACGGCATTTCTGATCAATTTGAGCAGCAAGCAGTCTTTGATAAAGGGCCTCAGATCTCTAAAGCAGAGGCTGCTTGAAAGAGCAAAATTCTACCCAGAAAGTGAGAACCTGAAAGATTTGCTTCTGGGGACTCTTCCTGGTGACAGGACAGGTCCTTTCCCTCCTGTGAATGGGAGCAGAAACAACAGAAGAATGGAGGAGAGGACGGACAGCTAATACAGAACAAACTGCAATGTATGAGAAAGGAAATGTAGGAGAAAGTAAGAAAAGGCAAGATTTACGAGAAGAAAGGGAGGGAAGAGGAGGAAGGAAGGAAAGAAGGAAGGAAGGAAGGAAGGAAGGAAGGAGGAAGGAAAGGGAGGAAGGAAGGAAAGGGAGGGGGGAAAGTAGGAAGGAAGAAAGGATGGGAGGCAGGAAGGAGAGGAGAAAGGAAAGAAGGACGGAGGGAGGAAGGGAGGGAGCGAGGGAGGGCAAAAGTAGGAAGGCAGAAGACTGAGCATAAAACACTAGTAGCAAAGGATCCAAGGGTGTGTTGGCTGTACCGATTGAACACAGAGTGCTGTGCAGGAAATCCTGGGCCAGGTGCCCAGGAACTAGGACAGTAAAACTCTAAGAAGTGACAGCTGTTTTATCAGGAGGAATATTAGTAATAATCATAGCTAACTATGTACTTTCTATTCGCCAATCCTATAAGTGCTTTACATGGATTAACTCATTAAATCCTCAGGACAAACCTAGAGGCAGGGAGTCTTAGCCCAGATAATGAAACCGAGTTTCAGAGAAATTAAGTAACTTACCCAAGGACGCAAACAGCTAAGTGGCAGGACCTGGATTTGAATCAACAAAGCCTGGCTCCTGTGATGCAATTCTTAAGCACTGCGCTACTCCTCACTGGCTCTCACCAGACGTGAAAGACCCTGGAGTCCTAATATGGTAGGAAAAAAGCAGGATCGATTGAGACCTGAATCTGGTCACCTCTGGCTTCCAAATTTCTTCCCACTCTTTATATGAGGAGAGACAAGTATTTTAAACAAAATTCACATTTGTTACATACACATTCCAGTGTAAGACACACATTCCAGTATAATTTCAATTAACTGAATATCATGACTTTATAGTTGTAATACTATTAGATAACATTTAATCCATGGTGTGTTGAATCACATTATCCTTAACTATCATTTTTGCGAACAATCCCAGCTGAAGCCCCCTAGCAGAATACTGGGGTAAATTCAGAAGGATTGCACTGAAGTATGTATTACAGTTATCCTTCATTAATAAATGGTCAGCTAGCCAACGGCGGGCTAGTTGTGAGCTTGGGTAAGAGGAGAGCTCATGTATTCATTCATTTGACAAGTATTTGTTGCTCACTACGTGCCAAGGAATTAGTGATACAAGAGAACATAAAACGAAGTTCGAGCTCTTCTATAGATTACATATTGGAGGTGGGGGGAAACTGACACTAAACGACTAAACAAATAAGCCTATCATGTGTCAGATGGAGATAAGTGCTAAGGAAGAGAAACAGAGTGAAAGAAGATAGACAGAGATTGGAGTAGATGCAGTTCATACAGGGTGGTCAGGTGCCTTTTGAGTGAGACCTGAAGGAAGTGAGGAAGACAGTCATGCTTCTGTGTGGATGAAGAGCATCTCAGCCAAAAAAAAAAAAAAAAAAAAAAACCCAGCAAACGCAAACCTCAGAGGCATGAATGTGCTCAGGAGGTTTGAGAAACACTGAGGAGGCCAGCACGGCTGCTGCAGAGGAAGCAAGGGGCAGAGTGAGGAGAAGAATCAGAATAGAGGTGGTGCAGGGCAAGACTGAGATTTTACTCTGATAGAAACGGGATGACGCCAGAGGGTTCTGACACTGGCGAGGAGTGATATGAACCTGTGAACCGTGGGCGTCGACCTGGGAAGTCAAAAAAAAAAAAAAAAAGGAAAAAAAAGAAAAAGAGGGTGGGGTAGGGGAAGCAAGGTATCTCCCCCTGCGTGCTTCTAGGGAGAGAGTATGGGGTAGGAAATGCAAGGTCATCTACTAAGGACAAATAAACTTCTGCTAAGCTCAGAAGGCAAGGTCGACAGGTGAGAAGACATTGATAGGATGACAAACAGCTCTTAAAGTGAAAAAAGTGGGAGCCAGGGACGGTGGAAGAGTGATCAGTGGGGGAACTCTTGCAGGGAAGCAACTGAATGCATGGCTTTTAAGATAAATGTCAGCAATTATAGGTCATACCGGAGCAGTGGGAATGAAGAACAGAGAACCACATGGAAGAAGGGAAAGGGTAAGGAAGATAGGGGGGAACAGACGAAGAAGGTTGAGCAGCACTGGGGTAAGGTCTCAGGTGAGACAACCCACTCTCTCCTCCATCTGTCACCTCCCCAGTTTTAGTTTTGGCCAAACCGAAAATGTTTGGTGTGTACTGTTTCTGGGGTTGTTCTTCCTGCAATGGGTAGATCTTTCAAACCAGTTAAAAAAAGAAAATCTTGTCGGTCAAAGGGTTAGCTGTCTTTAAAAAGAGATAGAATAGGAAGTGTGATTTCATGAAAGGGGTATTGGTTGTGTATTAATACTTATTAAAGGTCTGTTAAATGCAAAATGCACAAAGTAGACAGTTAATTCTCACCCCGGTTTATTGTAGCAGATAATTGTATCCCTCCTTTATGGGTGAGGGAAACTGGGGATCTGAAGGTTTAGGAACCTACTCCAAGGTCACATTGTGGCCAGGCTTCTAACCCGGGACCATCTGGTTCCAACTGCATAAATGTCCCTGCACATCTAGGGAAGTCCTTCAAGCTAATCGTGCTCATGGGCCAACGTAGTAGAAAACAAGAGCCTGTTCCTCTGCACACGTTTTAATAACCACTTTGGATCAGCAGTTCTCAGGATTTCTGGTATTGCTAAAACTTCTCAGATTCACAGCATACTGCCTTTTACCCTTCCGACCCTGCGCCCCCCTCCCCCGACCCCGCCACTTCCCACTGCCTCACAGGAGGCTGGCTGCCGCTCACATTTTCAATGGTTTACAGATATGTCCCATTTCCCAAAGTTACGCTTCATGATATCTTCGAAGAATTGCTGTGATTAGCCAAGACTTCTAATCCCTAGTATCCTGGTTCTGTTAGTACTACTGTAATTTACTTATCACGTTTTATTAACGAGGGTTGATTAACTTAATGGATCACTTTAGTTTTACCTCCGGAATTAAAAACCTGGCTCCTCTTGCCCCATCTAGTGAATTTTTCTAATGTTTTTTTCCAGAGGTCTTCACTTCTATTCAGTCTTGAAAATCCAGAGACTTATGTTAGAGAGCCCCAAAATATTTCACGTTTTGAAGTCCAGACCCCTCTCTGGGCTACTAACATCAGAGTCCCAACCACTGGCACGCTTCTTGTTCAGGGGATTTATAAAAACAGATGTAGAACGATGGTACCAGAGTATAGCATTTTCAAGCTGCAGCAGCAGCAGCTATACAAATCATTGAGTCTAATCGTCTTTGTTCTTTATTAAAGACCTTAAGGTCTCTGGACTTAAGTGTGTTGCCCAAGGTCACACAGGTATTCATGGCCAACTCAGGTTAAGTTTCAGGTCTTCTGACCCACAGACCAGCAACCTCAATGACTCTTCCAGATCTTCTCTTGCAAGGGTAAAACTCTCTGCTGCTTCTCTCCTAACTGTTTTCATACCATCTTCCTAAATGATTAGCAAACCCACTTAATAGGCATAGACACTGAAGGTCAGAAAGGTTATGTGACTGGTAACTGAGGGTACAGTGAGCATTGCTGTGAGGGAGAACTAGGAATAAAACACAGGCTCTTGACTTAGAAATAAGGATTCTCTCCTTTTAAATACACTCACATAGATATTAAAGATATTGCTCAATAAAATTAGCAATCTTTCTCAGTTCTGGGCTATATAGTTTCTAATTTACCTCATAATTTAGTACTTTTTTTTTTTTTAAGAAAAATTGTTTAATTGGAATTTTCAGGAGAGGAAATGCAGAGAATTACGTTAAGTATTTTTTTGCAGGTAAGATTTTAGAATTTGTCTTTCAGTCAAATTTAGAAATTTATCTAAACACAATTTCTTTCAGACAAAAATGTTTTCAGTGACTAATATCTTCAACGCAAGAGAAAACCTAACAAATCCACAGAGTGTAACAGGATGACCTCGTTCTTTCCCATTTAAGCAAAGTGGAACACTGTCCTCAACTTTTCAGACGTTACTCTACTTATGCCACACTGTTCCAGTCTGTCTGTGCCTGCTTGATTCCATAACACTCACGGAGACAGACGAGAACCATTGCTGTATTCACTGACCACCTACTATGGCCAATGGCACAGCCAGGGGCTGGATCATTGCCAAGAAGAACAAGGACGGTAGACTCGCTTGGGGAGCTCAGGGCGGTGGAAAGCAGAGCATCAAAATTGTAAGGAGGTCAAAAGCAGATGGTCTCAAGGAGTCAGAGCCAAAAGGGATTGTCCTTCAGCTGAGGGGATGTCCCAGGTTTTAAGAGCTGGGCCTTAAAAACATGATAGGATTTAGAGAAGAGGGATACAAGAACTGCAGGTAAAAGAAACTGGTTCTAAAATCCTGACATCCCTATCCTTGAACTTTGCTGAGATTATATAAAAAATTATTATACTATATCTCCCGGAAGGGAATAGGAAGAAGTAGTCCCAGAGAAGAGGGATGAAGGGTATAAAGCCAACTTTCTCATTGACTAATACTTATGGGACCTAAAATACTTGCCAGGTACTGTGCTAGGCATTGAGGAAACTACAATATGAATAACTGAACAAATTTATAAGAGAGTTTAAAAATTGGACTCTCTCTTCAATTTGTGGTAAAATGTTTGATCCACAGAGCTATGCGATTATATACTTTCTTCTAGAAATTCAAAGAACCTTGCAAAGAATGCCATTCTATATTATTTTTAGGAAAAATCCATAATGAGACAATGTAGAAGAGTTATATGAATATGGACACATACATTACACGATCTCATTTAATAAGATGGATTTCAGTGCATAATAGGACAGACACAGAATGCTATTCATCCTAAAGAAATAGATTACGAAGACACTCAATACCCAGAGCCTGAGGCTACGTCTCTTGGCCCCAGAGCTCATCTCAACTTCTTCACTTGCCCCTGTGGTCAGGCCATTCCCAGAAGTTTCTCTCAGGTGCCCAAAGAGAAGCTTCTCCCTTTGCCCTTCCTTCTACCTCCCAGATGCCACTTTATCATGACCTACCCCACTGTGTTGTACCCTCACAGCTTCATCTGAACCGTCTATCTAAAGCATGTACGGACCTTTTAGCTCAACCAAAGGCAGCTACGCCGACACAATTGTTAGGCCATGTGTGCAGCTGAAATGCAAGTATTACCTTAGAAAGGAGATTTAGAGGCAGTGAAAACCGTAGGATGCTATAAATCGAAAGGAAATGTAAATATTTCAATGTGATTATCACCACCTTTTATAAGTGTATTTCTACAGTTATTTTACTGATTACTCAAGATACTAATATAGATGACGAAGGGATCTTAAAAACATGCTTTGAACACGTCACGACAATATGCCAAGAACATACAGGTATTCACACTCACATACGTAAACACACACACTAAGGAAAGAGAAGATACAAATGTCTACCAAAAGGGAAAAAAAGAAAATATGACAATTATACAAACATGAACATAGTACTGACATATTGCACAGGGATAATTACAGAACAGTAGAACCCACAAAAACGGAAAGTTCCAAAAAATAATAATATCGGGGTTTTTCTTCTTAAATTTATAAGCTGCTACCTGATATATGTTTTTTCCCCACACGACAAATATCAAAATCTTTGCAAGTTTCACTGCTTAAATGCAGTGTATTAGATCACATCGCATGCAACAACAAAAAGACAAAACAACAGGTCATTTCCAAATCTACTAGAAGCAATTTATTTAGAAGATTGAATTAAAAATCATTTAAAATTCAGAATTTTACAGTTGAAAAAAGTTGGTAGTACAATTGAGTTTTCCCAGAATATTTCGTAAATTTTCAGTATTTTAAGGGAAAACCTAAGAAAATTTCTTGAAAATGCCTGGGGAAGAAAGAATGCATTAAAATGCACTGCATTATATTATACTATTTCTGTTAAAATTGTAATTTTTCACAGTAATTACTCAACAAAGATAACAGTTACATATACATATAAATCAAGTTAAAGATGAGGGCAACTGATCTTAAAGTTATTACACCAGAATTTTTTTTATCAAAACAATAAACAGGAGATCTTTATAGACAAAAAGTATACATTTACATGAACCTCCAATTAAAATTATTGTGTAGTGGATTATAGCAAAACATTATTCTGAGTTTCTGGAAAAGATATTTTATAAATTTGAATAGCCGATATAAATCAGAGATGATTTAAAATTAGATGTACATTATAAAGTTACTAACTTTAAGGAAATTACTCATTCCTTAAACAAGACTACAAATTATAGTCCAGAATTTTAGATTTTGTTTTTATTTTAGGGAAAACAAAAATCTACAGATATCTGATATAAAATGTTCATACAGAATGCATCTCTTATGTGAGACTAAGAAAACTTTCAGTATAAGCTACAACATCACAGTTGAAGATAAATCAATGACTTCTAAGTTTTAAAAACCTGTAAGATGATTTACAACTTTCAGATATCAGATACGTGGCATGCAAATCATTATTCTTGAATGCTAGGCATTCGTTCATAAAAGATTCCTAAATAAAGGGGTAGGAATTTGGTTCACAGTGTAAAAACTTTGCACAAATTTTGTTATGATACCCTATTACCCACAGAGGAAGTTATCCATAAATAAAAACAATCTGGTATTTACTAATTTTACACAGTCCATTGTAAAACTTCCTAATCTGAGGCTTTAACCAACTGGGATTTCATATAAACCATAACCAGAGAGAGTGAACAATGATAAATTAACAATATCAGAGAAAGCAGATGACATAAAGAGCGTTAACACTCAGTATATATTATTAAATAAAGTCTTTCTTTCCTCCTTTCTTTCTTTCTTTCTATCTTTCTTTCTTTCTTTCTACCTCCTACAAGTGATCTAGTAATCTAAATCATGGAATTTCAAATCCATCTATGCTTGTTGTCAGATTCAGTAATTAAAAATGCAACCCAGTGTAGAAAAGACATTTTTCTGTTAATTTAAAATATATTTATGGCTTACTATTTTTCAAACAAATTATTTACTCAAAAAAATTCTTGCAATCATTTGCTGTTTCTATGACTATTGACAATGATTTCTAAATTATATAAATGTGTTAATTACCAACAAGTAAGTCTTGTTTTAAAATCATTGATAAGTGTAGCACTTATAAAAATGGAAGATTCTCATTTGTATCTCTGGTTAAAGGTCTAGTGATTTGTCATGATCTAATATTTTATATAAATACAAAATCTAACAATTGGTTTCTTAAGTCTATAAGATATATGAGGTTATAGATATCTTTACAAATTTTGTTCAGAAATTGAATTTTATTTTAGAAGATATACCCCTAAGCACAAAATGTATTTTATGAATTATCTTAAGCATAAAGAAACACAAATATCCACTTTATCATTCAAGAATAAATTATTATAAGGGATTACAAAATATTTGCTAATGGAAATGCAACAATTTTTATTTACCTAACCTGTTACTTCACACTGTAGTATACAATGAGTTTTATAAAGGCAAAATTTTTATCTACTCTGAAATGAGCAACATGGTTTAATTCAAAAAGTCACAAGATTTGTAGAAGTAATATCTGCAATTCAAACAGTGTTTTGCTGGGTTTCAATTTTTTCAGAGAGCACTGAAAGAAATAAATATTTTTTAGGTTTACTTAAAGATATTTAAAAGAGTTTCAAGTATTCTACAGGTATAAACTTTAGAGAACCCTGAATTCTTTTAAAAAAACAGCTATTTTATTTATTATTACTATTTTTTTGGTTTTACTCCATTGTAGGAAGTCTTGAAGATTTTTTTTTTTTTGGTCCAAAATCTCATTTTCACCTGCAATAATTCAGGTTTTCTCAGCAGGTAAAGTATACATTTTTACAAGGTTTCAAATTTCAGAATTCCAATAATGCATTTAAACTGAGTACCCACTGAATCATGTTCTCTCCTCTTTGTGTGCTGTGTGTGTGTGTGTCAATGTGTGTCTCTTATCTTGCAGTTCTGTTATTTGTATTAAATTTTAGTCTTTTTAGCTCCCCAGAAATACCTTAGTGAACCCTCAGCAGTTGCTGACCACTTAATAATTGTGAACCCGCCAGCCCCTTCAAAGTAGATCGTTAACCACAGAGTGCCTGACAATTTCCAAATCATATCCTCTGTCCAAAAGGAAGAGATAGGGTTTTGTGAGGCCGAAAGGAAGCGAAGGAAAACAAAACAAATGTAGCTCATGCTGAAAGTGAAAAGTGCTTGGACAGATTAGTATTTTCTTTTCTGCAAGGCGCCCTGCCAGCCTTTTTTTTTTTTCTTAATAGAGAAGAGTTATTTTTTTGTTTGATTTTTCAATTTCTTGGAAAGTGTTGGTATTTACCATCCCCACCGGCCCCTCATAATTATGGTTGGTTGTTTTGTGTTTTTTCCATCCGTCCACATCACAGACTGCTGATCCACCCCGCTTCACTCTGTCAAAACCCCAACTCTGGGCGACCGTGGGTTTGGAAACTCCGCGGACTCCCGACGACACATCCCACTCTCCCTCTCACGCTTCTCATTTTAGCTGCAAGATCCCCCACTCCAGTTGTAGCGAAAGCCGGAAATTTTCACTTAACTCCCCCCCCCCATCCTCGCCCCCCACTCGAAGACGAGAGCTGGGGAGCTGAGAGGCTCAGAGCACAGCCGGGTCTCGGCCGCCTCCCCTCTCTCCGGAAGGCTTTAATTTGCACACTTGCTTGCCACTGCGCCGCGAGCCCCTAACCCCGCCGCCGGGTGGGTCTCCAGCAGAGACAGCCTCCGGGGGCCCCGCCCCCGCTTGCGCTCCTTCCCCGGCTCCGGCCCTGAGCCCCGGCCAGAGCCCCGCGGCCCCGGTTAGCCCCCAGCGAGCGGCGCGGGCGGCGCCCTCAGCTGTCCCTCCGCCCTCCGCCGCTGTGCCCACCCCTACGCCGTAAAGAGTGCTGGTGACTCCTTCCTCCTGACGGGTTACCTGCTTGGCGCCGCCGTGGACACGTGTGGAGGTCGGACAGACACTCGCAGCCCCCTCAGGAGGCCAGACGCGGCAGGGCCCCTCAGGTGAGAAGCCGTGCGTTGGGGTGGGTGGGCTGCGGGGTGGGGGGTCCCCGGGGGAGTTTTGGGAGCTTGGCCAGGGTCGGAAGCCAGGGTGTGGGTGGGGGTGACTGTGGTGGTGGTGGAGGGGGTGGTGTGTCTTCGAAATCGGCTTTAGTTAACCCCTTAGGAACCAAGGCAGGCTAGTTACGGAGACCAGTTTTGGGGAGCTAGAGGAGTCCCTCCTAATCTGGCGAGAGGAGGACATCCTACCCCAGGGACACCCCCAACACTAAGATCCTGTGCCTGCTCCCACATAGCCTTACGCACAAACACCCACACACTCATCCAGCTTCTTAAAGCGGAATATCAGCTCCACTCAGACACTCACAGAATAATCCACACTTTAGGGTTTGAAATGCACTGCCTCTGGGGACTCCATGCGGGACATTGTTGTTTCCGTGCCCCATATTCATTTCCCCACGAAAGCTCTCCAGCTTGCGGAGGTGTGGGTGTGGCCTCCACCTTCCTCACCACGAGATAAATGGTAACGCAGGCTTCTTGCTGGCTGCCTCTGCGGGGGTGTTGTGCACACTTACTGGACTGCACGCAGGCGGCCAGTGCACAGGCTCGGAGCCCCACAAGGACGCACGCTTGCTTTAGTTTCCCGGTTTACTTTTATAATTTAAAATATCCGAGTTAAAACGCACACCCTGCGGTGAGCAGCTCCGGGCCCTGCAGTGCGCCGGACAGTGTGCACGTGGGGCGCATCTGCGTGTGCGCACACGCGGGAGCCGTGGTCCCAGTGCGGCCTCTTGTCGCTGCGCTGGTGGCGACCCTTGCGGTGCTTGGCAGGCTTCGGGAGAGGCACATGAAGGATTTCATTGAGTGTGAAGACAGAGAGCAGAGACAGAAAGCAGAGGGAGGCGGCTGCAGCCTTTGTAGTCGCGGAGGAATGCGGAAATGTTGAAGCACTATGTCAAACTTTTTTGAAATGGGGTCAAGTCACATTCAGCCAGCGTGGGAAAGCAACAACAACAACAAAAAAAAGTGGAGGAGAGGGGGAAAAAGGCACTGTTGCTCCCGTTTCTCTCCGCCGGAGCCGACCGTCCGCGGAGCGAGGGGGGAGAGCCTGGGCGGGCGGTGCGGGGCCGGGCTGGGGCAACGGGCGCAGCTCCCTGCGGGGGTGGGACGTCGGCTACGCTGCCTTCGCAGCTGAGCCTCCTGCTGGACTGGGGCGGGGAGGGGGATGCGGGAGGGGCGGGCTGCGCTGCTGGCGGCGGCTCCTCCGCTACCTGTGTGGCCCTCTGCCTGGCTCAGACCCCTGTGCAGGCCCTGGGGCGGGGGGGGCTCGTTCTTTGGCTCCCCCAGGATTCTCCTTCACTTTTTAAGGAGAGTTTCGAATGGAGTGAGTGTGAGGGGCTCTGCCCTCGCTGCGGTCCCTTCTGCCCGCACACCGTGGGGATCGCGCCATTTGTTTCTTTAATTCCTGGCAGGAGGCGAGCGGGCCAGAAGTTGCGGGGCAGGTAATTCCGAGGCGTCCCGGGAATTCCGGACACGCGGCCGGCGTGGCGAACGTCCCGCCGAGGCCGCGGCGGCCGTGAGTTGGAGGCTCCCTAGGTCCTGGATTGCAATTGAATGGGGAGGGAGAGGGTGCCCCTACCCTACCTCCCCTCCCCGCACTTTGTTGTGTGGAGGGCTGGGGGAGGTGGTGCGTTTGGACTCTGATAAGACCAGGCCTTAAGCCGAAAGAGGAATGGAGCAGCCTCCTCTGCCACTTACTTCAGAGACGATCCAGGGAGTGGGAAAAGGTTCGGGAGACCCAGCCCGGAGGACGCAGCCCCTTCTCTTCCACCCCGGAGGCTTGGCATTTACACCGCTCTACCCCCAGCCTTTTTAAGAGGCGGTTGAGTTTTGTTGAGGTTGAAATTAGTTGAAAATTTCAGGGCGAGTCACGGTTATGCTACCTTCCTCCCGAAGTTATTCTTTAAGGAGATGACAAGCTAAAGTGCGGCGAATACCTCTTTCTCCCACTCTTATGGTCCCGTGGGCGACTCCCCCCTCCAGGGCCCCATCGTTCGGAGGAACTCTCGAGTAGCGGGAGCCCCAGCCCTCCCCGACCCCATGGGTTTCCACCAGGGAGGTCCTCCGAGTCTGAGAAAGAATTCCGTTTCCTATCCAGACTCCTTTACCCCAAAAAGACCATTTGTGTGTGCAAGTCGTTTTTAAATGTCTCCTCGTAGAAAAACTGAAAGTAGAAAGAAAGGAAGCAATTTCCGAGCAGATGTCTGACCACCCCTTCTCGCACACTCCCAGCATCGGGTTACAGGGTCCTGGGAGCCCCCACCCACATTCTGCAGCCCCACACGGGTGGACCCACAGTCTCTCCACAGCAGCTTGAGCACAACCCCTGAAAACCCCACGGCACCCCGGGAGCCCCTCTCCCTGCACGTCCAGGCCCAGGGAGGCGGGGTGGGTAGCAGTGCAATACAATGATGTAGGGATAAATATTAAGCCGTGACATTGACGTGCCCGGCACCTCCCCTCCCCCGCGCTCCCGGCACACTCTGGGCTGCTCGGCACGCCCCCTCCCGTCCACTGCGTCCCGCGCCGCGCGCTCATCCCCGAGGGGCCCCTGCAACCTCTCCGCGCGAAGACGGCTCCAGCGCTGCAGGGAAAGAAAAGTAACTTCGCTTTTCTCGGAGGAACCAGGAAGGATTAAGCAGCCTGGGAGAGGGCAGGAGCGCACAGAGGGTAGCGATAGGGGCTTTTATAAGGAGGAGGAGGGGAGTCAGCGGGGACCCGGAGGAAGGCGCTTGGGATGTCTGATTGCACTTTTTCTTGTTCTCCTGTCTCTTCTTTTAGGTGGAACGATTGTGGACTGAGACGCGCTGGGGCAGAGACTATGTAATCGCCTCGGTGTCTGTGCGGAGGACTGCGCTTTGGGGAGGGAAGAGGAGGGATCCGCTCGCTACTTGGCGACTCGGCAGGCGGAGTTTCGCGGCGGCACCCGGGTTGCGCCCGCCCGCGGGGAGGTCGCTCCATCCAGCCCCAGCAGCCGCGAGAGCCGGAGCGCCGGAGCGCGGTAGTCGGCGGCGGCGAGGGAGAGCGAGACCGAGCTCCGGGGCGCGAGGGAGCGGGCCGGGGAGTCCGGGAGGAGGCGAACGGCGGCCGAGAGCGAGCCGAGCGCGCCCCCCACCCGTCCCAGCGGCGCCGCGCCGGGCGGCGTCCAGACGACATGGAGAAGGACGGCCTGAGCCGCGCGGACCAGCAGTACGAGTGCGTGGCGGAGATCGGGGAGGGCGCCTATGGGAAGGTGTTCAAGGCCCGGGACCTGAAGAACGGAGGCCGGTTCGTGGCGCTGAAGCGCGTGCGGGTGCAGACAGGCGAGGAAGGCATGCCGCTCTCCACCATCCGCGAGGTGGCGGTGCTGAGGCACCTGGAGACCTTTGAGCACCCCAACGTGGTCAGGTGAGCGGGAGAGCGGCGCCCTCGCCGTCGGAGGCCGAGCGCGCCCGGGGAGGGCCGGGGATCCTCGGGGCCGGGAAACTGCCGGGCCGGAGGGCGGCAGGGGAGTCATGGCGCGACCCGTTGCCCTTACAGAGCGAGAGTAAGTTTTGTCTACAGAGCCGCAAGCCAGAGCGGGTGACATTGCCAGACAGCGAGCAGAAAGACAAGTCAGGAAATGTGACCTGCGCAGGCTTCCCTGCCGCTGTGCGAGTTCTGCGTATTCTCCCTGCTGGCCCTGAAAGGGGGTCCAGGAAGTTGGGTGCCTTTTAGGGACAGAACGAACCAAACTGAGACGTGCCCTGCCAGCCCCCGCATAGTTTCCCTAGCCATTGGGGAATTTTTGAGAGGCTGAAAATAAGAGAAGTAGCAGGATGCGGTGAAAATTGGGATGAGAATTTTCTTGGTGGAGCCTCGTATAAATATGGTTTAAAAATGTAGAAGCATAGGAATATTTTTGCTAATCACAACCAATTTTTCTTTAAAGTTATATAATGATAAATAAGCGTCAAACAGGGTGGCCTAAGAAACTCCTTCCAAAAATGTTTCCTATTAGTGTGTATTACTTTATGTCTCGGGGTCAGCATAGTCTTTAGACTGCTTCTTAAAAGTAGTGATGTGAGTCCGAGATGTGGAATCTTTAGATTCCAAGTGTTTTCTGCTTTTGCTGTTTCTGGAGGAGTTGTGGAAAGTGGATGGAGAGACAGCATTTCTTAAAGCCTCTTCTGTGTGGTAACCAGTAATTAAAGTGACTAGGATAATGGTGTTTTCTTAGTGATCCTGGAATTTCCCCATTGTGTGGTCGACATTGTGTGGTGTGTCATGCTTTTGTTTCTAAACAGATATGCGTAGTTTTAAGTGAAAAAGGAATTCACAGAAACTTCTACAAAATCCGGTGTGATTTTACCTGTCAACTCTTAACCATAGTGTGTTGGAAAATGGAAGTCTTGGGGTATTCATCTCTGTGGGGATTCTGTACAACAAATACATGCCTACTGTGTGCGCAGCGAAAAAATTATGTAAATAAACACAACTAAATATTTTTGTGAAAAGTCAAGCAATTTAACATTAGTCATCAAAGTCATCAAGAGACCCAAGACTGACCTTTGAAATAACAAGCCCTCCAGAGACACAGGGAGCGCAAGTATCTACACAATCTTCCTGGGAGGTTTTAACTTGTCTCCCTTTATCCTGGGCTGTGTGATTTGTGTGGTGCTTTGTTCTCAACACAGACTAATGCTCGAAGGCTGCAAAGAATCATAAGTACGTAAAAAAGGTAGTAAATGGATATGAAAATAGGACCCCCATTATATCTCTGTGTTAGCTAGTTAAAGAGAGGGGGTAAAGGAAAATAAGACCAGGAGAATGAATGTTTTAGAAAGATGGGATTATACATAACAGCAACAGGTGACCTTTTGTGCGTGTTTTCTTTATTGGAAACCAACAAAACTCTTCTGGTGAGTATTGGTGATATTGGAGGGGAAAGGGGTGAGTACTCATTTTGTTCCCTGTAACTTAGGTATCTTCCTGGAAGAATCATCTATGTTTTTCCCAAAGGATGAATTCCCCCTCTAGAATTTTAGGATCAAAGTTCTTGTTTTATTTTGTCTGTTGCCTATGGGGAGTGACCAATTATTTACATGTAAATAAATAAAACAATGTCCTTCCAACATAGAGGTATTATAGAGGCACTCCTGTGTAACACCGTCTTTTACAGCAAGATGGTTGTTTTTGACATAGTGTTGGTAGATTTTGGCTAATCCATCTTACTTTCTTGATTTATCCTCTTGGAATTGGTATGTCTTTAGAGATTTCTAACTGACCCATGATTTGAATTCTGTTCTGAGAAATTTCAGGAGGCTATACTTAAAAAATTGAAGATGAAAGTATCTAAAGGTTTTCTAAAATTATTTTTACAGGTTAAGTGGCAGTGATGATGTCTACGCCTTAAGAGTTGTGAATAGGAGCTGAGATGGCGTATATGTAGATTTGAAAATGCTTCAGTGCTGATTATTTCTGTGCTGATTAGTAGTAGTAGTAGGGCTGTTGCCTCCAAACAGGTTCCCAGTAAAATATCAGTTCACCTGACCTTTTTTATAAAGCAAATCATACTCAAACCCAGACATTACAGGCTCTGGAACCAAGAAACTACTTGGATAGAATGAGCCTGTGGTTTGTCAGAAAAGACCCATCAGTCCTACGCCATAAAATTCAGTGACACTTGAGAAAATTATTGATGATGTCATCTTCATGAGCTACGTATCTCCTTTCCATTTTGTTTCCTTCCCATTTCTTCTCTTCACCTCTGCCTGGGGCAATCTTTGGTCCCCATGACTTGCTTAAGTAGATTAGGAATTTCAGATTTTGAAGGTTGCTAATATTTATTCAGGCAGGGTCAGGAAATCAAGGACAGGTGACAGCAATTCTTTTCTTTCCAAGGGAGAGTTGTCAAAGTTGGACCCTCAAACCTGTGACTTATTGGTGCCCCCACAGGGTCAGCTTTACAATGCTATGGCTGGCTGGTTCTTTAAAGGGTTCTTAAAAGGACAGATGTCTCTGTAAGTGCCTTCAAGTCCTAAGTAATTGATCAGAATTATAGGCCCTTCCCACAGGTAGTTAAGCCTCTAAGCTTGAAAGGGCATAATAAACATATTAGTTTTTTTAGGCGTTTAAGAATTAATTTTGATGGATTTGCCAGAAAGGCTGACTTGTTATTGCTGGCACTGATACTGCCTGTATGCACAGGGATAATGACTTGAAATTCTCGTTTACCTGTGCTGGATGTAACCCAGGCCCAGGCTTGATCAGCCAGTCACTGTCTAGGATGTAGATTTGCTCTTATTTTACAGTTGGTAATCCTAAATCCTAGAGCATTTGCCAGAATTAGACTTCCGTGTGAACCTGTATTGGACCTTCTATACTCCACAAAGGAATCCTGTTTTACCTTCTGAACCAAATATATATAGGCAAAAAAAAAAAAAAAGAATAATATGTTTTATCAGCACGCTATTGATTCACCAAATATTTATTGATGGCCTATTATGTACCAGATACTGCTAGAAGCTGGGGATTCATCAATGAACAAGTCAGAAAAAGTCTCTATACTTTTAGACCTTACTTTGTAATGAGGTGAGTAGTTCTTTTTTTCTCTTCAAAAATTCACTTCTCTTTATTTCCATTGGCTTATTGTGTTTTGTTTAGCACAAAACTAACTAGTTTTATAGAACAACTAATATTTGTGATAATTTGGTTATCAAGAATTTGCTGATTGAATAAGTAAGACAGACCAAAACACAAATCAGAATCAAATGCTTTCCATAATTTTTTAAATGTTTATTTATTTTTGAAGGAGAGAGACAGAGTGTGATCTGGGGAGGGGCAGAGAGAGGGGGAGACACAGAATCTGAAGCAGGCTCCAGGCTCTGAGCTGTTAGCACAGAGCCTGACATGGGGCTCAAACTCATGAACCGTGAGATCATGACTTGAGCCGAAGTTGAATGCTTAACACACTGCATCACTGAGGCACCCCTGAATCAAATGCTTTTCAAAGATTAAATTTCACCTTAGGAAGAGATGTACAAATTGATTTCTACAGGAGGATATTGACATGTAACTAATAGATATGAACATTAGGGTCCATATGTTTAACAAGGATTAGGAAGGGCCTACTATTTAAAAACCATGGAGGGGTTAGGTGCTGGGAAAGATACTTGGGTAAATCACACCTGAAAGAATCAGATGATCATCAGACCCTGATACTTGGTGTTATTACAAAGATAATGGTAAGTGCTTTGTCCCCAGGGATTAAATTTGTTAGTGTAATTCAAATTCAAGTACTGGTTCAGAAACTTAAGGAGAGTTTTCCAATTTTCTTTTTATTTGAAAAATTTATTTATTTTTAATATTTCTTTTTTAAGTTTATTTACTTTGAGAGAGAGCATGCAAGTGGGGAGAGGGGCAGAGAGAGAGAGGAGGGAGAGAATCCCAAGCAGGCTCTGTGCTATCAGTATGCAGCCCGACACAGGGCTCAATCTCACAGACCGTGAGATCATGACCTGAGCCGAAGTCGGCCACTTAACCGACTGAGCCACCCAGGCGCCCCCAATTTTCTCTTTTTAAAGATCTTAGTAATGTATAACATAAAAAGAAGATAAAAAAATGATTTTCTCTAGGAAAACCTAATCGTTAACAGGGTAGAAGAAACCTGGCACGTTGATGCAGCAAAAAGCTGACCCCTCAGGTGGATTAGTTTATGGAAATCCTTCTGAAAAGAAGTGTTATTTTGCAGATAAATACTATGTTTCTTTGGGCTTGTTTTAGTGAAAGCAGGAAAAACAGGAGTTTACTTTTCCTTTTAAGTTTCAATATGCTAGAAGTAAGTTTGGTCCTTCCTTCTCTTAGAGTTCTCTGAAAAGTTTCCAGTTTATCAAGGTTATTTAATAAATACACATTTTCCCAGTTATGTTCTGCCCATACCTTGTTGCTGCAGAAGAACTTGGTAATGCTGAATTGTTGGCCTTGTGCTTGTATTGTTTTTACACAACTGTTATCACCTTGGAATTATTAGAATTTCCCTATTAAGGAGGAAATGGTGTATAGGAGGGAAACTTGTATAAACTTGAATATCTCTTGGTGTATTTCTGTATATTTAAGACATGGACAAGTGAATATCTATGAAAACAGATTCCTTGTCAAAAGTAAATTAGGCTTTTTTTTTTTAATGGTTCTGTAGGAATGTTTTTCTCAGATTGAAACTTCTAAATTTTTTTTAATGTTTTTTTATTTTGTTTTTGAGAGACATAGAGATAGAGCATGAGCAAGGGAAGGGCAGAGAGAGAGGGAGACTCAGAATCTGAAGCAGACTCCAGGCTCTGAGCTGTCAGCACAGAGCCCGACGCAGGGCTCAAACTCAGACCACAAGATCATGACCTGAGCTGAAGTCGGCCGCTTAACCGACTGAGCCACCCTGGCACCCCCAGATTGAAACTTCTGATTCTTATGCTATGTCACTATAAACTCATGGGTATTAGAGTTGGAAAGACTTTGGAAGTCTTTCAGCCCTTTTATGTTATAGATCAAGAAACTAAGGCTCAGAGGTTAAGCAATTTGTCTTTTGTGCCATTTTTAAGTGGTTGACTTGTTCTAAAATCTGAGCAGCCATTTTCAAAATATTCTTTTTGTTTGTTTGATAGAAGAAGTTAAACAAGTGAGTACATTTCTAGTAATGGTTTGCCAGGAATAAATGACATATCAATTCAGGAAATTCCTGAATTCTGTGGTATAGCCCTACTGAAGTCTGTAAAAGGTGTGATGATTATCCATTAAATTCATTAAATTCTGCCTTGAAGGAATTTAGGTAACAACTATGATCATATAAACAGCTACAGTTAAAAAATAATATAGGTTAATAATGTACTTAAGTAATAATAGTGAATTCATTTTAAACAAAACAATAGGAAAAATCTAAATGCTTGTCTGATGAATGAACTATTACATAATGTGGCTCTGGCAGCATCTACCCATTTAGTGAAATAAACATCATAATACTTGAAAATTAGGTGGCATAACAACCTGGAGACATAAACAAATATGATACTAATGCTTTTTGAAGAACTGGTCAAACTATTGCTTTATTTGTCATGAGGTTCAGATGAGCTTGTCTTCCTAGGAAGGAAATTGTGAGTGTCTTGGTATAATAGAACATGGTAGAAATGAAATCTGGGTGCAGTAGGTTTGGTAATAGGACAAGGTAGTTAGTGTGCATAGTGTTGGGCTTTGTCCAATGGACCAGAAGCAGCATTGAAAATGGGCACCGTTGCTTGGTAACAAGCATGCCTACATAAAGGTTGTCACCATATGTGATGATCTATAGATGCTGAGTCTGCAGGTAGGTCAGCAATCAGAGGGAGGAGTTTTATAAGAGACACTGGCCAGTTGTTTTAAATATTACCAGTTTGCTGCCATATTTGCTTTTATTTTATGATTTGCACATGTAGCTCTCGCTGTTGAGAGGTGAAGTAAAAGTACTTTAAGATATGTGGCAGGAATCTGTGTGAGAGCCTAGTAGTAGCCTGGAGGTCCATTTGGGATAGTGTAATTGTTAAATATTTAGTAGTTTACCTAAATTAGGGCTACCTTTGTTGGCTTTGTCATTTAGGCAACCATTCTAATTTTTAATTCTTATTATCTGGCCTTCCTAAAGGATTTTAATGCAGTAGAATTAGAATTACAGTGTATGGATTTTTGAATTGGCAGGAGTCTTAGATATAACTTAGTCCAACCCCCTTTGGTCTGTGTAGGAATTGTTTTGTAAATATATAAAACAATTGTCTTATTTTTAGTCAACTGTTTTGTTCCACAGTTAGTATGCATTTTAGATACAAATTGAGGATGACCAAGGTTTGGATGCAGGTTTATATCCAGTGTTTGCAGGACGGGGTGACTAATGGTCATTGCATATCAGAAAACTCCCCTGGGGGGTGCCTGGGTGGCTCAGTCAGTTGAGCATCCTACTCCTGATTTCAGCTCAGGTCACGATCCCAGGGTTGTGGTATCAAGCCCCACATCGAGTTTCCCATTGAGCGTGGAGTCTGCTTGAGACTCTCTCCTTCTGCCCCTACCCTTCCTCCCTGCCCCCACCCCGCTCATGGCTCTCCTCTCTCTCTCTCTCTCTACAAACAATAAAAAATTTAAAAAGAAAACACTTCCTTGGGCTGTAAAAAGTGTTTTCAGTTTAACAATTTTGCATTTTTTCTGACTCGAGTACAGGATTATGTCTTTTATATCAATAAATAACATAATGTCTGCAACCACGAGTTGCCCAGTGTATATTTCTTGAATGAATGAAGTAGAATAAATTACATTATAAACCCCCAGATGAGAATTTCTCATCCTTTTAGAGCTGGATACAGCATTAGCAAGTATCTCCGGCTGAACACTGGGAGATGATTGGGTATTAAGTGCGGTGCATCTGCACACCAAGACAGTTTAGTAAGAACCTTCAAATATTTCTGTCCATTTTTAAATTATACAAAACCCATGTTCTGTCTTCAGTACTAGCTTGGTCTTTGGTAGGATTTTATGTTCTTCCTGTGCATTTGCTACATGTATCCTCCAGGCAAACAGACTACTCCACTTACCCTGGTTATACCCGTTGCCATCCACCTCTGCAGCTTTAATTAGAGCTGATTTCAGAATATGCACTCAGTGCCCTTCCCTGTACTACTGTTTCCACCTGTTGAAATGCTCCTCATCCTTCAAAGCCAAGCTCTGACGCTGCCTTTTTAGTGTGTGGTGTACTCTTTAATACCTACATTTGGATAAAATTTGTTTCCTTTGAACCTTGACATCTTTGAACTTCCTTTGTGACACTTAGTATTTGTGTGCCCTTTTATATTATTATATCTGTTATATAAGATATAATCTTAATTTTCTGCTCCAGTCACCCTCTTGTGATCCTCTAAGACTCAGAAAGTATCTTGTGGTCATGTCCACTTACATTCTACATCCAGTAGAAATAAAGTGAATAAAAGAACAAATGCATGAAATAATGGAAAAGAGGTTCAGCTATTAAGGAGGGGACCATTTGGATTATTTCCATCAAATGAATATTAATACTAAGGAGGGTCAAATAAAGAGGGAAAAAGGATCTGTATATAGAGTTATACTTAACTTGGTTTCCTGGGAATAATAAAAAGTACTGAAAAGAAAACATTTCATTTTTATTTTACTCCCATCTATGTAGTTTATATTGAAGTGAGTTTCAAAATTTAAGTAATTTCCATAATTAACTGTAGAGTCGTGGACTTAGTTTATAGATTGTACAGAAGACATGAACATTAGGAAGTGTGCGTGAATTCAGTAAAAGTTGAAAATGATTGAACGCTTTTTAATATAACAATGGAAGGTATTCTGAATCCATTTTAATCTGTCGCTTGAATTATTTTGTTTTTTCCTCACTAAATTTTAGTATCGTTGGCTTTCTTTACTGGAAAAACTCTTAGGAGGAGCAAAAATAAGCAAAACTTTCCTAATAGTTTCTAAAAGAATATCAGGATTCTGACTTCATGAACACTTTGTCTTCCACTCCATTTCATAATTTGTGTATAGAGAATTTGGATTCCACCTTGACAAACTGGTAGGTTTAGTTAAGTACTCTTCCAGTCAGACCAATTCCAGTTCCTCAAGACCTGCATGGTTGGTGTGTGTGTGTGTGTGTGTGTGTGTGTGTGTGTGTGTGAGTGAGTGTGTGTTTGTGCACACGCTCATGTATGCATGAGTGTGAATCCAGAATAGTTGAATGCAAGATCCCGGAAAGAAGGGACTGTGTTTGCTTGTTCCTTTTGCTGTAGCCTAAGCACTTAGCATGGCGGGTGGCATCTTGTAGCCCAGAGTAAATATTTGTGAATGATTGAATAAATATGTACAACATGTACCATCTAGGAATTCAGAATTGATTTTTTTTTTTTTTAGTCAGAATTGGATCATAGTGTCTGAAAGCATATGTGAGATCTGTAGAATTGAACCAAGTATTTATCGGTTATCTGTTATATTCAACATTTTGTTAAATACGATCGACTTACATCTTGAAATATTTATCAGAAAAGTGCTATTAGATCTGGAATTTGTTTCAAAATGGGGTTTAGATAGATAAAATAATTTTATCATTGTTAAAACTGTGGAAGTTCAGGGGTGCCTGGGTGGCTCAGTCGGTTAAGCGTCCGACTTCAGCTCAGGCCATGATCTCACAGTCTGTGAGTTCGAACCCCATGTCGGGCTCTGTGCTGATGACTCAGAGCCTGGAGCCTGCTTCAGATTCTGTATCTCTCTCTCTCTCTCTCTCTCTCTCTCTCTCTCTCTCTCTGCCCTTCCCCTGCTCATACTCTGTCCCTGTGTCTCTCAAAAATAAATAAACGTTAAAAAAAATTTTTTTTAAACTGTGGAAGTTCATTGTACTGCTCTCTCTTCATTTGTATATGTTTGAAATTTTCCATCATAATAAGCTTTAAAGATACTCCTAGTCAGTGGAATAGTAGTCCAAGTACTTTTCTTTTGACTTCTTACACCTGTTGCTGAGTGACCTAGAGTGAATTCCTTAATGTTTTACTGTGGTTGCCCCACCATAAAATAGAAATTAACTACTCTTTTGACCCTAGAGAGTTTCCGTGATCAAATGAAGTTTTGTATTTGAAGATCAGATGTTATACAAATATCAGGTGTTATTAACAAAACGGATTCCTGCCCTCAGTGGACATGTACACAGATCTCTATATTGCAGATTGGTAGTATGCACTTTTACTTTTTTCACCCCACAGAGTGAAAGTATGACTGGAGCTAGGTATTTCTGAAAGAACAGGTATTGGATGTATAGTAATTACAGTAAAATACAGTCTTTAATCTGGGTATTGGTATTTGATGTCAAGTTTACCCAGTGTTGAATCCTTTTCATTAATTGATTGCTAGAGGGTGGTCGTGGACAGAATGCTCCTGGGAACACATTGTCAAAACTGAAGGGAGCTTGATTATTTCTTTTGTATTTCAGTATTCAAATTAAGGAGAGATTGAATTATTTGCTTGTTGTCTCCCTCTCTCTCTTTTATAGATTTTATTTTATTTTATTTTTTTAAATGTTTATTTTTGAGAGAGAGAGCAAGGGAGAGAGAGGGAGACAGAAGATCTGAAATGAGCTCTGTGTGGACAGCAGAAAGACCAGCGCAGGGATCAGACTCACGAACCGTGAGATCATGACCAGAGCTCAGAGGCTAAACCAACTGATCCACCCACGTGCACCTAAAGATTTTAAGTAATCTCTTCACCCAGCATGGGGCATGTTTATTTTTGAGAGAGAGAGAAAGAAGAGAGACAGAGCATGAGCAGGGAAGAGACAGAGAGGCGGGGAGACACAGAATCCAAAGCAGGCTCCACGCTCGAGCTGTCAGCACAGAGCCCAACGTGGGGCTCGAACTCATAAACTGCAAGATCATGACCTGAGCTGAAGTCGGCCACTCAACCGACTGAGCCACCCAGGGGCCCCTATTTTTAAAACTTTTGAGTGGAAACCAAGAAGCTATCTGAATAGTTTCAAGTTGGGAGTTTTAGATGAGGCCATCTGCATTTCAACCATGTAGAATCACTTAAAGATGTTATCGAGTAGTCTTGGGTAAAAATGGGATGTTTTCTTGTTGAGCCAGGAGAAACTAGGAGAGATTGAGAAATTGGGCTAGAAGGCATTGCCAGTGCTAATCATGAATGCGGTGTGTTTCAATGATGGAAGTCTCCTTAAAGAACTGGGAAAGCATCTTTTCTTTGGAATAACACACTTTTCACACATTAATACACAAATACAAAGTTGTGGCATCCTGATAGTCATTACAGATTATTTTAAACCCATGGGATTTAATCAGTGGTAATTTAGCTAATTACTAGTTCATTAGACTAGGACTTGGGGTTGTTGATGGCAGTTGGGTTCTCAGCTAAACCGGTTAATATTGCAGAGAGAAAACAAGTCTGTTTCAGAGGCATTACTCTGTATCCCTTAAATGTTGGCTGACTCAAAATGATGAGATTGATCTCGAGGAGAACCATATAAGAGCATGGTTGACTCAGTGATACCAATTCTGAATCCTAGAAAAACAGGACTTTTGAGATGAGTAAAGAGTAGTGCTGTTGTTTATGAAAGATGGTAGTTGTTTCCCCACTTTAGTTGATAAATTAAAAGATGGATTTATCATTAGGCAAATAGAGAATGGTCTAGAGATGTATCTCCATCTGAAAGGACCATATGCTTTCAAGGTGGGGCAGAAGATGAGCTAAGTTAAGGTAGAGATGAGAGACACAGTGAGGTAAAGCTACAATATGGTGACAGACCCTGGGATAGTTTATGTAAATCTGAAGTTTCTTCAACTTCGAAATCTGAAACCCAGTGATCTGAAAGTAGATGAAAACTCTGGTATGTTTAGAAAGGCCTCTATAGTACTTGTTGAAAAAGTACACTCAGAGTATCATTCTTTAATTACATAATAATGAAATAGAATTTTATTTTCTGATTGCTTTTTCTTGGAAACCTTATTTTAACCATCTTTACATTGTCCTTTGTGCCTAGCACTCAGATACTTGTGGAAGTGGTGCATGAGTTAATGTACAATGTATGCTTCCCATTAGAACGTAAGCTTCATATGGGCAGGAACTTTTGTTTGTTTTGTTTACTGCTTTATTCCCAATACCTAGAATAGTGCCCGGCATATAATTCAGTTAATATCTTAGTTAAACTGTGACTAGAGATTGCTCTTTTTATAGTAATTTTATTGATGGTAAAAATGTAAATTAACACCAAAATTCAGCAGATAAGTTATTTTTCTATTCATTTATTAGTATTGCACTTAATAGTCTTTAATAATTTTTTTTAGCATTTTTATTTTATTTTTTAAGAGACTAGAGACAGAGTGTAAGCAAGGGAAAGGCAGAGAGAGAGGGGCACACAGAATCCGAAGCAGACTCCAGGCTCTGAGCCATCAGCACAGAGCCCAATGCAGGGCTCGAACTCACAGACCGTGAAATCATCACCTGAGCTGAAGTCGGCCGCTTAACCGACTGAGCCACTCAGGCGCCCCAGTCTTTAATAATTATAGTAGTAAATTGGATTCTGACTTAGGAGGTAAGAGTTATTTAATAATTTAATGACTAGCAAGTAGATTGGACTCTAAAATATGTTCTAAATGTCTAAAATATAAGCTAATTCTTCCACTAATGTTTTCAATAAGTTATGAATATAATTTTAAATGAAAATATTAAGTGATATCTTAAATGGTTGTATCATTTGTAGCAGAATTGATTTAGATGTTTTGGTAGAAATTTTAAGACCTGGTTTCAGATTCTCTGGGTTGTGAGATTTTATAAAAAGGATTGACATACATTCTCCTAAAGAGTTTGACATAAGCTATCAAGTCCTTGTATAAATGCCTATAGCTGCCATTAACAAGTAGTAAAGCCTAAGTGGCCAGTCCCATTGTGAACTTTGCGGCAATGCTCCTATTTGATGCTACAGGACCTTCCTTTTCTGGTTAAATCAGTTGATTATGATCATATAAGAAATCTGACATTTTTTAGTTATAACCAGATATAAAGAATAACAACGATAATGATAAGAAGAAGAGAGAAGAGGAGATGGAAGAGGAGGAAGGAAGTCAAGAAAGAAAGGGAGGAAAAAAAGAGAAAGAAGGAAGGAAAAGAAGCAATAGCATTAGAATAGAATAGAATAGAATAGAATATTAGGTATGTTGCTGGGAGTTGCTACTAAAGTAGAATACCATAGGGTGCCTGGATGGCTCAGTCAGTTAAGAATCTGACTCTTGGTTTTGGCTCAGGTCATGATCTCTTGGTTTTGTGAGTTCAAGACCCGCATCAGGCTCTGCACTGGCAGTGTGGAGCCTGCTTAGGAGTCTCCCTTACCCTTTCTCTCTGCCCCTCCCCCACTCATGCTGTCTTTGTCTCTTTCAAAATAAATAAATAAACTTAAAAAAAATTTTAAGTGGAATACCAGGAGAATTGTTTGCAGCTTTTTTTTTAATTTTTTGTTTAATGTTTATTTATTTTTGAGAGAAAGAGACGGAGTGTGAGTAGGGAAGGGGCAGAGAGAGGGAGACACAGAATCTGAAGCAGGCTCCAGGCTCTGAGCTGTCAGCACAGAGCCCGACATGGGGCTCGAATCCACAGACCGTGAGATCATGACCTGAGCCGAAGTCGGACACTCAACCTACTGAGCCACCCAGGCGCCCCTGCAGTTTTTATTTAAAGTAATTATACTTTTCCGTTAATTGTTCTGGTTATTATTGCCATGTAGTAAATTGGCCCCAAATTTAGAGGCTTAAAGCTACCATTTTCTAATGCTCAAAGATTCAGTGGGTGGGGAATTCTGACAGACCACTGTGAGAATTGTATATCTCTGCTTCATGTTGTCTGAAGCTTCAGCTGGAGATAAAGTAGCAGCTAGAGGTTTGATTCATCTGGAGATGTCTTCACTTTCAAGTTTGCTTGGGCTGACCGATGTAGGTTAGGACCTGAGCTGGGACTGTGGTCCCACCTCGTCTTTCCGTGTGGTCTGGCACTCCTCTCAGCATCAAGGATTCAGAGTAGTTGGACTTAAATGGTGGCTCATGGCTCCAAAAGCCAGTCATTGTCCTTAGGAACAGGCAGTGTCATTTCTCCCCCATTCTGTTGGTTACAGGTGAGTTGAAAGCTTAGATTCAAAGGGAGGAGATGTATATTATCTCTTATTGGAAAGAGTGTTAAAGAATTTGTGCACTCCTCTTGTTTTTTGTAATCATGACATTACTTCTTGATGATTAGTACAGAAGATTTATGAAATCTTTTTTATGAAAAAGCTATAAAAAAGCAAGGCTCCTGCCCCAACTATCCCTACTCCCAGTACACAGATACAGCTTTTTCTAAGCCTGTTTTTGGTGCTTCTGGTAGTTCCTTTTGTTCATCTAGAAAATGTGCTGTGCTCTATTTCTTGATGTTTAAACTTTGGATACCTATTGATTTCCTGCTCTGAAAGATGAGACTTTAGCTCATTAATGCAACTGTCTTCTTCACCTTTTGTTAAATAGGGCTTTTTTTTTCATGTTTATTTATTTTTGAGAGAAAGGGAGACAGAGTGTGAGTGTGAGAGAACAGAGAGAGGGGGAGACCAGAATCCGAAACAAGCTCCAAGCTCTGAACTGTCAGCACAGAGCTCGACACATGGCTCAAACCCATGAACCACACCCATGAACCATGAGATCATGACCGAGTCAGATGCATAACCACCTGAGCCACATAGGCACCCCAAAAGACATCCATTTTTAAGAGTGTGTGTTTTTTATGAGTTCTGACAAACTTACACACTTACATAACCACCATCACCATCAAGATCTAAAATAGTTCCCTCAGGCCCTCTCCCTACCTGGACCCCTGGGAACCACTAATCTTTGTGTAATTATAGATTCTGTTTGTCCTTTTCTAGAGTTGTGTGTACGTGGTATCAGACAGGATTGTGTTCTTTTGTATCTGGCTTTCATCGCTAGTTTTGAGATTCTTTCATATTGACTGTATCAGTAGTTCATTCCTTTCCAGTATATGGATTTGCCATAATTTATATATCCATTCACATGTTGACAGTTATTTGTGTTGCTTCTAGTTTGGGGCTGTTAGGAATAAGGCTGGCATAAACATTTATATGCAGCTCTTCGTGTTGTATGACACACACATTCATTTCATTTGCATAAATACCTAAATGTGGTTTGCTAGTTATGTGGCAAATGTGTTTAATTTTTAAGCTTATTTATTTATTTATTTATTTATTTATTTAGAGAGCAGGAGTAAGGGAGGGACAGAGAGAGAGAGGGAGAGAGAATCTCAAGCAGGCTTAGCACCATTAGCGCAGAACCAGATGCAGGGCTTGATCCCACAAACCATGAGATCATGACCTGAGCTGAAATTAAGAGTCAGATGCTCAACCGACTGAGCCACCCATGTGTGCCCTGTGTGTTTAATTTTTAAAGAAATTGCCAAACTTTTCCGAACCGGTTGTGCCAGTTTACATTTCCACCAGCAATATGCGAAGGTTTCATTTGATTTGCATTCTCTTCAACTCTTGGTGTTGTCAGTCTTTTTAATTTTAACTGTTCTATATTAGGTTGAACTGATATTATATTGTGGTTTTAATTTGCATTTACTTAATGACTAATGTTGTTGAACATCTTTTCATTTGCTTATTGGCAGTTCTCTTAATTTCCTTTGGGAAGTATCTATTCAAATATTTGACCATTATTTAAAACTGGGTGATCTTATTGTATTGTGAAAGTTATTTATATTTTGTGGAATAGTCTTCATCAGATACCTGTACTGCAGATATTTTCTCCAGGTATATGGCTTGCCTTTTTCTTTTTCCTTTGTTTCTTTCTTTTTAATGATATCTCTCAAACAGAAGATTTTAATTTTTCCAAAGTCTGATTTATCATTTTTTTTTCCTCCTAAGGTTTGTGTGGTTTTTTTTTTCATATCTCATCTAAGAAATCTTTGGTTACGCCAAAGGCACATAGATTTTTTTCTTTTGTTTTCTTCTAGAATTTTATAGTTTTTGCTTTTATGTTAAGTCTGTGATACATTCAAGTTAAAATTTTGTGTGTGGCTTGAGGTAAAAGAGGTTCATTTTTTTCTTTATATAGGTATCCAGTTGTTCTAGCACCATTTGTTGAAAAGTCTATGCTTTCTTCATTTTGAATTACATTGGCAACTTTGTTAAAAATCAGTTGACCATGTATATACATTTGGGTCTATTTTTAGGCTCTATTCTGTTCTACTGATTTATTTGTCTGTCTTTTTGCCACTGCCAAGATGTTTTATTTACTGTAGTTTTGTAGTAAGTCTTGAAGTTAGGTAGTGTAAGGTTTTCAACTGTGTTCTCTTTGAAAATTGTTTTTTGCAATTTTGCCTTTGGAAATTTTGCTAAGAATTTTTACATCTATATTTATGAAGGATAGTGTTTGTAATTTCCTTTTTTAATAGTGTCTCAGATTTTGGTTTTGAGGTAATGCTAGCTTTCTAAACTGAGTTGATAAGTGCTCCACAAAGATAATCTGAAATATTTTCTGTAGCATTACCATCAATTCCTTCTTACACATTTAATAGAATTTACTAGTGAAGTTATCTGGCCTAACATTTTCTTTATGGGAAGGTTTTAACTACAAATTCTATTTCTTTTTATTTTTTTATTTTTTTAATGTTTATTTATTTTTGAGACAGAGCTGAGGTGGGGAGAGGCAGAGAGCGAGGGAGACACAGAATCCGAAGCAGGCTCCAGGCTCTGAGCCGTCAGCACAGAGCCCGATGCGAGGCTCGAACTCACAGACCGTGAGATCGTGACCCGAGCCGAAGTCGGCCGCTTAACCAACTGAGCCACCCAGGCGCCCCCAAATTCTATTTCTTAACAAACATTGGGGCTGTATAGTAGAATCACTTTTTGTAGTTTATTTTTCAGAGAATGTGTGTTTCATTTAAGTTTTGAGTTTATTAATATACATTCTTGATCTTTATTCTCTTGTATTTTTAATGTCTACAGAATCTGTAGTGATGCCCCCTTTTCATTCTTGATATTGGTAATTTGTATGTTCTTCTCCCCACCTTTTTTTTTCTTAATCATACAGGTAGAGTTTTGGCAGTTTTATTGATGAAAAATCAGTTTTCGGTTTCATTAACTTCCTTTATCATTTGTCCATTGTCTAGTCTATATTTACTTTTATTTAATTGCTTTTCCTACTTTCTCTGGGTTTCATTTCCTTTTACTTTTAGCTTCTTAATATAGAAGCTTAGCTCATAGATTTTAGAATTTTCTTATTTCCTAATGTAAACATTTATGTTGTTTTACTCACTTCCTATACATTTTAGTATATTGGGGTTCTGTTTTCATTCAGTTCAAAATATTTTAACCTTCTTTTCATGATTCTTTGACCCATGGGTTACTTAAATTTGTGTCCTTTAATTTTCAAACATTCCATAAAGTATAGGATTTTTCAGATATCTTTCTGTGAAATTGTTGTGATCAGAGAATAATTCTGTATGCTTTTAATCTTTCTTAAATTTATTAAAACTTCTTTTGCTCCAGGTAGTTTATCTTGGTACATTTTACATTTGATTCTTTTTAAAATGTTCCATTCCCCCCCTCATTATGTTCATGTTTCCCTTAAGGACTTTGAGCATATTTATTGTATTTCTTATAATAGTTGCTTAATGTCTTTACTATTCTATAATTTCTGTCTTTTCTGGGTCTGTTTCTATTGAGTGAATTCTCTCCTGGTTATCTGCTGCATTTTCCTTTATGTCTGCATGTTTAATACTTTTTTATTGGATGCCAGACATTATGAATGTTAAATTCTTGACTGCTGGATTTTGTTCTGTTCTTTTAAAGAGTGTTGGACTTTGTTCTGAGGGCAATAGTTACTTGTGGTTCAGTGTGATCCTTCCAAGGCTTAATTTTAGCTTATTTTGGTTTGTTTGATTGTTTTTAAAGTGTATTTAATTTTTGAGAGAGAAAGAGAGAGAGAGAAAGCGCATGCTCATATGCGTGTAGGAGGGGCAGAGAGAGGGAGAGAGAATCCCAAGCCCTAATAGTGTGGAGCCTCACATGGGGCTCGATTCCCAAAACCACGAGATCATGACCTGAGCCAAAGTCAAGAGTCGGAAGCTTAATCGACTGAGCCACCCAGGCACCCCTGTTTGTTTTTGTTTTAATGGGGAGGGCATCTTGTGTAGGCTTTACGTTAGGACTGGTGTAGGACCATTCCTCTCTGGCTGGTGGGAACTAAAAAGATGTCTTGCCATTTGTGAGCTCTAGGAATCATTCAGTTTACAATTTTTCGTAGTTGTTCTTTCCTCAGAAGCAGTTTTTGCCTGGTCTTCTCAGTTCCACATGTGCAGGTTGATATTCAGGAAAGGATTCAATGGACCCAGTGTAGACTTCTGAAGCTCTTTTTCTGGGTGGCTTTTTGTTCAGTTCTATGTCTTACGAATTTTAGTCACCTCACTCTCCTTGTCTTCTTAGCTCTGATCCCTTCCTACTCAACTAGGTGATAGACTCCTCACATGGAGTTCCTCCTCCCTGTGCCTGTCTGCAGGTCTGGAAATTGCCTCCACACAGAAAGCCTGCAGGGCAGCTTGGGGCTTCCCTCATTTATTTCCCTTCTCTCCAGGATCACAGTTCTGTGCTACCTGTAGTCCAGGATCTGAGAACAGTTGTTTCATCTATTTGTGCAGTTCCTAGTTGTTTGTAATAGGTAAGTCTGAACCCTCTTGCTCTCTTACTGCCTTCTATATCCATTAGTTTTTATAAAAACTGGGTAGCTGGTATGTCTGTTACATAAGACTTTTTACTCCCTTCTTGCTCTCATTTCTGAGTAAAATTTCTGGGAGGTTCATTTGGAGTCGGGACTCTTGGGGTGAGAGTATCTTTTATCAGGCTTTACTTTTGATTGAATGGGGAAACTGGCTCTCAGGATGAAGAAGAACCCCCAAATGCCATGATAAGAAAGGTTTTATCCCCACATCCTTGGTCTGGGGGTGACATTGGGGATGCTGACCAGTGCAGTTAACTGGTATAGACCTTCAGTTGACTCTCCTGCTTGGCTGCATTTCTTTCTCCCTTTCTCCACCACACCTGCCGCCTCAGTCTAGCTCCTGCTTCCCCCACAGTGTCCTCATAGCTTATTCTTGGGCAGTGGCCTTCCCTTCAGTAAAAATATTTGAGCATGCCACTGATACTCATTGACTTTTAGGAATTATATCCATATGCAGCTATATATGTTAAAAAAACAAAAGTAATGATTTTGAAATGAAGAGATAAAAAATAACCTATAATTAGAAGGTATTTTCTTAATATGGTTCCAGAATTACATGTTTGCCACATTGGAGACCACTGTCTTTTTGGTGACTTTCTCTGTTAATTTCCTCCATTAACTTACTTCTCTTTATTTTTAGTCATCCAGAAAATATACTCGACTCTCAGTTTTTTGATGATACATTTCTTTACTTGCGGGTTTTATTTCTTTTACTTCAGGATTATCTTGAGAAAGACTAGAGGCAAATGTTTGTGATAGGTCTGCCATTTTGAACCGAAAGTTCATCTGACATGTTTCTGAAAATAAATTAAAAAAATTTTTTTCAATGTTTATTTATTTTTGAGAGAGAGAGAGAGAGACAGAGACAGAGACAGAGCATGAGTAAGGGAGGGGCAGAGAGAGAGGGAGACAGAATCCGAAGCAGGCAGGCTCTGAGCTGTCAGCACAGACACCAATGCGGGGCTCGAACTCACAAACCGTGAGATCACAACCTGAGCTGAAGTTGGACGCTTAACCGACTGAGCCACCCAGGCGTCCCTGAAAATAAATTTTTAAATAATTAAAATGTCATTATTTCTTGCCGTTTAATTTTCTTTCCAGAGTGGGAGCAGAAGGGTGGAGCTAAAGATAGTGGCCTGAAAATTGCTTATACCCTGCTGGAGGTTTTCTTAATGTAGCAGTCTTTACATTTGGATATGTTGAAAGTAGGTGACTCAAGGAAGTAGCCCGCAGATTTCGCCAGGAGCGAACAAAGTTGAAGAACATATGCTCTGGAGACATGGAGATCATGTGAGATAGACTTCTCTATTTTTGTGACATTCCTTAATTTTGGGAACAGTCTAATCACTTGGAAAAGAGCCATGAATGTAGAGGGAACATTTTCACAGTCTCCTAATTGCACCTGGTTATCTACAATCATCGTCATTTCTAGGTTTTCACGTAGCATCCCATCAGCTGGTGTAAAGCCGTAACAAGCAATAACTAATTTGACATTATTATTGAGAATGTTAATCAATCGATTTTTCTTAAGAGAAACAAACTGAAAAGATAAACCCACTATGAATTCTTTGCAGGAATTTCCCATGTCTGATGATTTAAAAGGATAAATTCTGCATGTAAATGAATCATTATAAGCTTAATTGAAGCTTGTTGGATATTCAAGATTACTCACTGTGGTGTGTTTCTGATGGAGACAGGAAGTGAAAAAGCAAAGTATGAGATTTTTTTTGTGCATGAAGTCTCAGCCAGTCTTTTAATGTTTCTCATTGAGCCTTTGGTCTCTAGGGTAAATGACTCAAGGTATCTATTGCTGCTTAGCTGTTTTTAAGGGGGAATTTCCCCCCACACTCCTCCCCTCCCCAAAATAGCTAATTATATACTGGAAGTTTCAGTACATTGTTCACAGTTTGTGAAGTCAGCATATTTCTGGAAGCTCACTGTGAATGTAATTCTTAGCTGTACTGATGCTTTTGTTTCTCCCTCTCTGCAGCCAGCACTGTACTGTAAGGACACAATTCTATCGCTATTTTTTCCTTCACATTTGATGTGGTAGTTTGCATACAGCTGCAGAGTAGACAGTTACCTTTGAAAGGAACATTTGGCTGCTCTAATTTGATTAAAGAAAACCACCTCAATCATTTCTAGACTGAGAACGTTTTCATTTTAACTTGGCAGTAGGAGTTGGGAATGTACTCACTGCACTTAGATATGTGGGGGAGCAGTCAGGGAACAAAACCAACTGCTCTAATGGAGAAAGCTTTGGTGCAACTTTTTTTTTTTTTTTTTTAGGCAAGCAGTGTTACATAGGATTGATTTTCTTTCTCTTTCTCTCCCAAATTTTCTACAACCTTGATTTTCACCTCTGTCCCCTTTTCACGTTTCTTTTTGTTTTTTACTTAGCAGTTCCAGTAAACTGATTGTGGCAGGGGTAGGATATTACCCTGATGTGACTTGAAGGACTTTGAGGTCCTCAAAAAATTATCCCATTTTTATATAAAAAGAAGACCCCAAATCATAAATGACTATGAACTGCACATGCTTTCCTGGCCACTGTTGAATGGCTAAAAAAGTTTTTAGAGCATGTGTATGCCGACAACGGTTGGGAATTTAGTAGGAACTTGCATAGAAGAAAATCGCTTACTGTTGGAAGTCTGCAGCCCTAGCGCTAGACAATTATCACACATATCTCTATTTTGCTTCTGAGGTACAAGGTCTGATCATGCAGCTAGTATGACAGTTGAAAATATGTTCTGTTGATTGTGGGTTGACATCAACTTTATACATATATCATTGTAAATGATTGAGCAGGGGCTTTGTTTGTAGGATAATCCATGAACAAATTCAGCATGAACCACAGTTCAGCAATGTGTTATATGGTATTCTTGGGCAAAGTGCTATGCTGGCACCCTAAAAAGTTTGAACGTGAAGTTTTAAATAAAAAGTATGAGGGTACACATGGAGTCTTGAAAATACAACCATGTTATTATTATCATTATTATTATTATTTTAATTTTTTAAATTTATTTTAAGAGAAAGAGAGAGAGAACACGGGCAGGGGAAGGGCACAGAGAGAGAGAGAATTCCAAGCAGGCTCTGTGCCATCAGCGCAGAGCCTAATGCGGGGCTCAAAACCACAAAACTTAAGATCATGACCTGAGCAGAATCAAGAGTCCGTTGCTAAACCAGCTGAGCCACCCAGGTGCACCCAACCACGTTTTTATTAATTGACCCTTGAATGTTGTTGATAACCTAAGAGTTGAAGTCAAATGTGGGTTCACATTCTTATTCTACCATGTGACAGCATGACTTGACCACATTATACTTCTCACCTCTAAGCTTCAGCTTTTTCATTTGTAAAATTAGGACACATATTAAATGATGTTTCTGAATTTAGGTTCCTGTTATGTTTTTGACACTTGGAAAATATTTAGTTACCTCATCGCCTCTTCCTCTTCTCCTTGGTATCACTACTCAACTACTTTTAATGTTTTGAGGGAGGATTTTGTTCATGGAATGTGTGGCCGAACTCAACAAAAGCCCCTTGAAATTCTAATATTATGTGCATCTCTCATTCTCTTAGACAAAATGATTAAGTCCAGCAGGACTCTAGTCTGTCTAGTTTTCCTATGGGTAATAAGCCCTAGGCACCATTATTATCAGGTAGTAGTTAGGATAAGAGCACAGGGGACATGAGAATTGTTCAGCAAATGTTAGCTGTTTGGTAGAGTTATGTTGTCATTTTGTGTTCTTTTCCATCTTATGTCATCTTTGGGTGCTAAAATCATTTCCACATTTAATCTCAAGCTTAGTGAAGTCACCCTGGTCTGTTCTTCCTTTTGAGAGTTAAGGCCAAGAGGCAGTCTTCCTGTTTTGTTTTCACGCAGTCAGAAGAATGTAAATCTTTTCAGTCACGTCTGCATCATCTAAGTGTACAAGGATGGCCAAGAGACTGAAAAGATAATTGTCCAAAGGCCCCTGCTACATCTGGATTTGGCAACCCAAGATTTCTACTTGGTCAATGTACTTGAATCCCTGTTAGCTCACAATGCTTATTTATTCCATGATATAACTGAATAATTTACTACAATGAAGTAAAATACTGCAAAAAGTAATGCTTGCTGTTTTTGTTTTGTTCAGTTACCAAAATTATAATATTAGATGATTTTAAAAATTAATTGCCAATGATCAAGGAAAAGTTTATTTAATTTGAATAGGTGTTTAGAGACCTGTAGGGATTCTGCAGAGAAATGGTGAGTACTAATTCTTGATGTCACTTCAAACCATCTTTTTCCTCAGTAAGGTATTGTGATGTTTCCAATATACAATTGCCTTTTTAAAAGTATACTTTTATATAGCCCAGTACTATTGAATACTGTCCGTGTACTACTGTTAGTGTTCCAAGATTTTCTTCTTGTGTGGACTCTAATCTGGTGACAACATAAACATTAAAATCCAGCGTAATTATTGAAAGTATCCAACGAAGTACATAAAGCCTGAGACCAAAGTTTGGTTTTGTGCTGTTGTTAAATAATGAATGTGTCATTCCTTTTTGCATGGCAGTTAACTACTTAGGTGCTATTAATATAGTTATTCTCACAGCTGGGAGGAATTGTTATTCCTATTTTAAAGGTAATGAAATAGGCACAGAAAATTTAAACGGCCAGTTCAAGGTCACCTTGACTCCAGGTGTTATTCCCCCCCACCCCTCATCATAGGGTGTTCTATCTAGTACTATAAGTATTTTAGTCATGCAAAGAGCATTTGAATAGGACTATTTTGATAAGGCCTGTTTGGGAATTAAATGCACATAAACTGCGTGCTGGCAAAGGCATACTGATTATTTGAAGTGGAAACTGTCTTTTATTACTGGAAACTAGAGATATAATTGCTTCATTTGACAGATATTAAATGTCATATATATTTTAATTTAGTTTAAAAAATTTTAACAGTTTGTTTTAATAGTCATATATAGAGACAAATGCTCATGGAATTAGGACTGAAATAGAGTTATTTGTTAGGGTTCATGCTGGTCCTCAACTTAGTAGCAGTCAACTCTCCATTTCCTACGCTGGGCCAGTGAGGAAAGGAAGAGTGGCAGGTCAAAGGAAGTACACTCACCTCTGAACCTGGCACCAGAAGTGCTGACGAGGACGTCACTTATGCTCTTGATGACTCAGCACTTCCTGGTTTCTCTTTGTAGCCCTGCTAATGCTAATAATATCGAATGACCTTGGTCCAGACTGAGGGTTTCAGGGAACCTTTGGTTTCCTCATCATCAAAAATTTGAAATCAGAAATCATTCTTTCCTTTCTGTTGTGAATTAATTAATGGTAGTAGGTGTGAGCTATTACATACTGTGTTGGACCACATGCTTTTTGTTCTTAAGATTAGAAGAGTAGCCAAAGCTACTCTGGAGTATAAATAAATATATCTTTACCTTTCAACTCCATGGTAGTCCTGTTATATAATTCATTTGGTCTTTGTATTGTTTCTGTGCAGTCTAATGACTGGGGAAGGAGTGGAAGGAAATGAAGTTCAAACTACAGTTGCAGTGTATTTGTTTCTTTGATTTTAGGAAAGGCTTAAGGACGACCCTAAAAGTCGTAGCAAGGTAGGGCGGGAGGGGAATTGTGGATCTGTTCATGGAGACCCTCATCTCCTTCTGAATAGTCCAGGACAGGCGGCCAGCTCTGTGAATGAAACCAAATTGTATTTATTAATTAGTTTTATATTTAGAACTAGCCAAAATTGTTGGACTCAAAACTTAAAAGTATTGAGACATCTGGAGATGAAACATTTCAGAAAGTCTTGAAAAATTTAGAAAACCTAGGAACTTTTTTACCTGTTTTCTTGATTAATTACAAGACAATTGACAGTTTATCCTTGTCGACAGTCAATTTGTTTAAAAATTTTTGAAACAGTTTTATGAAAAGGTATTGTATAGATTATCCAAACATAAAGTTTCTGTAGAAATATATTTTTATTAAAGACAATCTTAAAGGTGTAGTTTACAGTGAAGAGATACTTATAGTAAGAATAATTCTATATTTAAAACACAGATATTTATTATTAAATGTTTCTTTGTGCGTTTTTATCTTTACGGAGGCCCCTACATAGCAAGAACTTCACTGTGTCCAAGTAAGCAAAAGTAAAAATTCCTACAGAAAACATAGCCCTGACCTTTTTGCACATGTAATCCAAACAAAAAGTTAGCTTTGAAGTGGCGTTTTGTTACATAATCATACTGAAAATATGCAGTAATATGTATTCCTTTGAATGTCTTTCATTGAGAAACATATTTTTGTTTATTTGACTATCCTACCAGCTGAAAATGGATTATGTTCTGGTTGTTCATCTAACCACCCAACCTCAAAATACTTGAGAAATTACATGAAGAGCTTCATTCCAAAGAATAACATTTTCAGAGAGATTCAGACCATTGGAAAGTTGAACATGGAATTTCACTCCATAGATGATTAAAATAAAAAGCAAATAATGGGAGAAAATAAACAATTTACAAACCCAGTTTTTGCCAGACAGAACACCTGTCCAATCACTAGTAAATTATTTTAAAGAGCATTTACTTTCTAGAAGGTACTTAATGTGGATCATTTGTTTCAAACATGTCTGTATACATTTCTACCAGACTTATTTGGTCAGCTCCACATTAGGGAACAGAGCATTTGAAAGCATCACAAATCATTACAAAGAGTATGAGAATTATGACCAGTACAGGCAAAAACAAACGAAAGCCCTTCTTTTCTTAGGTGTTCTCTGAGATGCTGGTATAGAAATCTGAGAATTGATAGCATATGCTTAAGTCTCCCAAGTTTCTGGCACTGCCCACAACAATACAAAACTGATACTTGATTCCTTTTGTATTTCCTCATCTGCTGATTTAGTGAGCCCTCTGTATATTGAGTTATAGCAAGAAATTCTACTTATCACAAAAAAAGAAAAATACCATATAAGATTTCTAAGTTTTGTAATTGTTTGACATTTGTAGGGAAGTCTTTTTGTTAACTTGCATAATTGAGGAATCAAGGGCTCCAGTTTAATAAGAAAATCTAGTTAATAGGAACTTGTTATAACTTCTGACCACTAAGACCCATTTTCAAAGAATTCGGATATGACAAATACATTTCACACTAAAACTCTTAATTTAATACTTTGGTGATTATTGAGGAAATTTCAGTATTTATGCTTTATTGTAATCCTTCTGAACTACAGTTATGATGAGCACTGACTATTCCTGCTATTTAGAGAATTATAGTTGACAAAATGTTAACTTGGTTATATGATTTGGCTATCCATGCTAGAGGAGAGAAGGCCTTAAGTCATGTCTTTTGAAGAAACAAAATCTATTGTATTAGGTTTTGGTTAGGTAGAAAATTTCACCCTTCAAATTTAGAGATTGTGGAGGGAGAGGTTGAGATGGTAGTAGTGAAGGGCAGGCAGGGAGTTTAAATCTAGAATAAAATAATGAAAACGGAGAAGACATATGTACAAGAAGAAGAAAATTCTGTAGAGAATGTCCAAAAAAATTAGAAGAGACCAAATTAAAGAAATTATTTCTTAAAGTTTTAATATATCGTGAGACAGTCAAAATTAGTATGGCAAAGAACTCCTGGTTATGAGAGAGTAACCCTAGAATAGATAGAAAAAATAAAGTTAAAGGAGAAAAACAGAAGAAAAAAAAAAAAACCCAAAAACCCCACCTAACAGTGCAAGAGAGTAATAAAGAATTAAAATGAGTTTGGATCCCTAATTGGTAAAAACTGCAATTTCAGTATGGTTTATCTTAAATTGTTGACCTGTTACCCAGAACCTAAACAAATATAAATTTGTTTGTTCTTTCCATGTGGGAAACATAAGGTAAATTCATCTTGTACTCATCAGCTTTTGGTCTTATTGTAGAAAAATGTAGATAAAAATTTGTTATACTTGACGTGCAAATAAGAGTTTTTGGTCTGTTCCACATGTTTTAAAGTTACTGTTCATTTGCATTATTAGCATTATTTTTTTTACATAATTAAAAAAATGTTATTGTATTTTTGAGAGTGCACATGCCTGCGTACTCAGGAGAGAGGGAGAGAGAGGGAGACAGGATCCGAAGCGGGCTTCACAATGGAAAGAAAAGAAAGATGACAGGGAGAGCCAGATGCGGGGCTCGAACTCATGAACTTTGAGATACGACCTGGGCCAAAGTCAGACACTTAACCGACGAAACCACCCAGGCACTCCATACAATTGTTTACCTTTTAAAACGAATATTTTATTTTATTTTATTTTATTTTATTTTATTTTATTTTATTACTTTATTTTATTTTTTTAAAGGTTTTTATTTATTTTTGAGAGACATAGAGACAGAGTGTGAGCAGGGGAAGGGCAGAGAGAGAGAGAAGGAGACACAGAATCTGAAGCAGGCTCCAGGCTCTGAGCCGTCAGCACAGAGCCCGACGCGGGGCTCGAACTCACAGACCGGGAGATCATGACCTGAGCCGAAGTTGGCCGCTTAACCACTGAGCCACCCAGGTGCCCCTATTTTATTTATTTTTGTGAAGATTTTATTTTTAAGTAATCTACACCCAGTGTGGGGCTCGAACCCACAACCCCAAGATAAAAAATCATGTGTTCCACTAACGCGAGCCAGCCGACCACTTAAAGGGGCATTTTAAATACCTTAGATACATTCTTAAAATACATTGCTAAATTGGGGGGAGTTTGGAAGATATATTTTATATATTTTTTGTAAGTGGAAAATCTCCCAATTATCTGGTTTCACTTAATGTTGAGGATTGGAAGTTTCTATAGGTAGGATATTGTAATCATACCTTTCTCAAGAAGATAGTTTTTTTTTTTTTAACTTTTTTTTTTTAACAAAATATATAGAACCTAAAAGTTACTATTTTAACCATTTTCAAGTGTACAATTCAGTGGCATTAAATACAGCCACATTGTTGTGGAGCCATCACCACTGTCCAACTCCAGAATTTTATTCCTCTCCTCCTCACAAGAAGATAGATTTTAAATGGTATTTAATCACCACGAGATGAGAACCAGGCAGTAGTTCATGATACAGCCAGCAGGCTTAGTGTTAGGAATGGAAATAATAGAAGCCCACCAAAGCTAGCTCAAGAAAGAGATTTTATTGTAAATGAACAGGGCCCTCATGAGATTCTTTACACATTTGGCTTCTTGGGACAAGGGTTCTGGACTCTGGAAGCCTATAAGGAGCGCCTGTGGTCTGTCTTGCACCAGGGAGTTGCCTCTGAGTGTTTGTCCTCACTACTTCCTGTATGTCTTCATACTCAGGGCTTCCTCATAACCTCCACTTCCAAGGGCCCATGGTGGTCTTCACAGCTCTGGGTCTGTGTGAGGTTTTTGGTGTGGTGCCCCAGACCAGCATGCGAACACTAGTTCTTAGTTCATATTTCAGAGAGTCTGAGGCATGGTGTGGGGGAAGAAAGTCCCAGTCTAGGAAAGACTGGATTTTTGCCCTGGTTTCAGATGGTGAAGAAAATTAATTGACATTTGATTCTTTGTTGTTCTAGCTAAGGTCTGAGTCTTTAAGAAGCGAAAACCGTGTTTGTCATGAAAACGCAGCTTTAGGATAATTCTTAAATCATTTTGAAGTTTAAGTGTTTCAAAGCCATATATGTGTTACTTAAACAGGTTTAAAATCGCATGCCAACACTTAACAGTAGTTTTTAGTCATAGAAAGTTGGAGAAGTTTCAACTTGAGAACACTGAGGATGTTCATGAAGAGTAGGTTGCATGGATGAGCATAATCAGTTCCTGGCCACAGTGATGTCTGGAGCTTACTCATTTCGGTGGAAAAGTCATGCTCTTCAGATTGAAAAGTTGGAACATCATTACAGAAAATGAATTTTTATTTTAAACCAATTGAGCAGAAATGCCCCTTGGCTTTACTAGAAGACACCTTAAGTATAATTAACTCACTAGCTAATGCTTAGAAGTGGTGACATGGCAGTTATGCCAGTGGGGCAGGCAGCTTCACAAATCCACTCTCAACACAGGATGCCCGTGCCACTTTGGGTGTGCCTACTTTGGGGGTACTGGTTATGTGACCAGTTTTCTTCCATTGGGGTTTCAAGCACCCTTGAGTCCAGAGAAAGGGCCATATGCAATGAGAAAGAATGAAATCTGGCCATTTGCAGCAATGTGGATGGAACTGGGGGGTATTATGCTAAGTGAAATAAGTCAGCCAGAGAAAGACAGATACATACGTTCTCACTCATATGTGGATCTTGAGAAACTTAACAGAAGACCATGGGGGAAGGGAAGGAGAAAAAAAAATGTTACAGAGAGGGAGGGAGGCAAACCATGAGACTCTTAAATACTGAGAACAAACCGAGGGTTGATGGGGGGAGAGGGAGAAGGAAAAGTGGGTGATGGGCACTGAAGAGTGCGCTTGTTGGGATGAGCACTGGGTGTTATATGGAAACCAATTTGACAATAAATTATATTAAAAATATTTAAAAAAATAAATGAAAGTATCTACTCAAAAAAAAAAAGAGAGAGAGACAGGACCATATGTTTTTTTGAGTTAAAGAAATCATAGCCTTTCAGAGTTACTCCTACTCATGTGTTTAGTCTTTGAACGGGGGTTATTTATCCGAGCACTGCTTGACCAGTATTTGTCTCCCAAGATCACATTACAGCAGTGGTCTTCAACTGGTAGCGGTTTTACCTCTCAGGGGATATTTGGCAATCTCTTTGTCATAGCGGGGGAAGGATGTTGCTACTGGCATCTAGTAAGTGAACGTCATGGATGAATATCCTACAGGGCACAGGCAGCTCCCTCCTGCAGAGAAAATGCAAAATGTTCGTAGTGCTGAGGTTCAGAAGGCCCGCATTACAGAAAGGCACTGTTAACATCAATTTGTAGGAAGCAAAAAACAGTAAAGGTCTGTGCTATGTAAGCTGATCCATAGATAGAACCAACACTATCTAGCGTTAGTAAGTTTAACATTCAGGGTGCCTGGGTGGCTCAATCAGTTGAGTGTCCAACTCTTTTTTTTTTTTTTTATGTTTATTTATTTTTGAGAGAGAGAGCACGCGCAAGAGCAGGAGAGGGGCAGAGAGGGAGACAGAATCCAAAACAGGCGTCGGGCTCTGAGCCATCAGCTCAGAGCCCGACATAGGGCTCTAACTCCTGAACCATGAAATCATGAAGATCATAACCTGAGCCGAAGTCGGACGCCCAACAAGCTGAGCCACCCAGGTGTCCCTGAGTGTCCCACTCTTGATTTTGGCTCAGGTCATGATTCCAGGGTTGTGGGATTGAGCCCCATGTTGGACTCCATGCTGAGCGTGGAGCCTGCTTAAGATACTCTCTCTTAGAGAAGAAGAGACAAATCAAAAAAGAGAAAATTATAGAGGGGTGAGGTGTGTGTGGGGGTGTTAACAAGTGACTGGGGTTAAGGAATACACTTGTGATGAGCACTGGGTGATATCGGAATTGTTGAATCACTATGCTGTATACCTGAAACCAATATAACACTGTATGTTAACTAACTGGAATTAAAATAAAAACTTTAAAAAAAAAGATTTTCTCTCTCTCTCTCTCTCTCTCTCTCTATCTATCTATCTCTCTGTCCCTCCGCCTCTCTCCTCCACTCTCTCTAAAATAAAATATAATAATAATTAAAAATAAATACATTTAACATTCATATCATCAGCTCTTTGATGTTAGTACTTTCCCTTACCATCAATGAATGAGAAGAGGAAAACCCAGAGTAGGAATAACTTTTTTCCTTAATTGTTTAATTGGGAACAAGAGGAGATGGCTGAGGTAGATGGAGCTAAAGTCAATTGGAAAATTTAATATTTCCTTAAAAGTGTGGCTTTGGACTGCAACCCATGATGAAGGTCAAGAAGCAAAAGGTTGTTAACATTTGTTTTGTTTTGTTTTGTTGTAATTGAATTTTCATTAGTTTTATTGTATCTCTGCTAGGGAATTAGGGGTTTTAAAAAAAGGCTCAGTGACCCTTCCTTCCAAGAGCATATACTTACCCTCAAGTGAAGAAAGCCCAAGGGAATTCAGACAACTGACACCTTAAATTAGAGCCCTTTCCAGATTATGTCTATGTCTATTCTCTATTGTTTTAACATATATTACGGTGGCTGGTGTATCAGGTTTTATAGCTTTCCTTGTAATGCCTCCATTTATAAATTGTCATTAATCCATAAGAGGGGATTAAATAAAATAACCAGCGGAGATGAACTCTTTTTTTTTGTCTTTATTTTTGAGAGAGAGAGAGAGACACACACACACACAAGCTAGGGAGAGGCAGAATGAGAGGGAGACACAGAATTTGAAGCAGGCTTCAGGCTCTGAGCTGTTAGCACAGAGCCTGGTGCGGGGCACGAACCCACCAACTGGGAGATCATGACCTGAGCCGAAGTCAGACGCTTAACCAACTGAGCCACCCAGGCGCCCCAAGACGAACTCTTAAGATTAATTAAAGTGGGTGATTCTGAGCTCTATGAATATGGTAGATGGCATAGATAGGCAGAGGCTTCATTTGTTTTTCTAGTCCTTTAGACTTGACCCTCAAAGGTTAATTTTCCTTCTACCTGAGATGGTCTGATCTTATCCAAGTCCAACAGGCTTTTCCTTCAAAATGTCCTTGGCACCTATTTTTTTCTCATTGTTATTATGGTAGGGTTCTGTCAATATAGAGCTATATGGTTTAATTTTCTTCTCTCTCTTGTGTTAACCATCTTCCAAGTTTATATCATGCCCTCTTCCCAGATCACTCTGTACTCAAAATGCCCTTTAATTTCTACCAGCCACATCAAATCCGGATTTTTCTGCCTGTCTTTCAGAGCCCTGCATACCGTGGATCTGTTCTCCATGTTCATGCTCCACCATCTTGTAAATGAACTCTGCCCTTCTTGGCCCTCAGACAGAGCCTCATTGCTGTCCCCAGTAAGCCTTGCCCGTGTGGCCCCTGTACAGCCTGCCTGCTCCTCTCTTTACCTATTTGATACGCACTCATCTTCAAACGTTAGGCTCTGATCTCATCGGCATAAGAGCGTTCCTGGAAACGTGAGTGCTTCCGTCGATCATTTCCTCTGAGAAGTTTGTTTCCTCTGGTTTAACTTTGCGTTCTATCTTGTCCTGCAGTCCAGGTGGTTATTTCACATGGTCACGTCTTTCCTCAACTATAATAAAAGATCTTTGTGAATAGAGCTCACGACTTTTAACTTTCTTCAGTGGTTAGCATAGTGCTGACCATACTGCAAGTGCTTAGCAAAGTCTCTTGTTTGTTGGATTGTACGAGATACTCTTTCTTTAAAAATTATATCAAAATAATATGCACAAAGGCAGTAATAACAATTATGGGATATAAGAAAACTCGAAAAGAGTAACTACTACCAGTCATCCTAACATGGGGTTACATGGGAAAGGTATGTTTTAAAAACAGTATCAGAACATATGTGGAGTGAACACCCCACCCTCAAGGGCAGTAGTTTCTCAAGTGAAGGAGATTTTGTCCTCAGGGGACTTTTGGCAATGTCTGCAGATACTTTTTGGTTGACAGTTGGAGAGATACTGCTGGTATTTAGTGGGTAGAGGCCAAGGATGCAGCCAAAAACCCTAAATGCACAGGGCAGCCTCCCACAACAAAGAGTTGTTTGGCCTCAAATGTGAATATTGCCCTGGTTGAAACACCCCCACCCATAGCACTGTGTGGACACCACCATGAACATCCTTTACCATCTGAACGGATGAGAACAAGCAAAAAGCAGTGTATATTTTTATATGGAGGAAATGATTATATAAGTTTCTAGACAGTGGGAACTGCAGCCTTGTGCATAAACCAGAATGATCTGACAGTTAAAGTGACATGTGATAGCTGCTTAGGTAATAAACGGGCACTTCGTGTCTTTGGCCTTGCCTTTGGGAGGAGAGGACAGTAAATAGAATTCTCTTAAGGGTGACTGCATCTATCCCACGATTTTGGAAAATGAGAGGCATTTGCTAACCCAGAAGGATATATTCGAATATTAAGTCACATTTTTAATAAGCTGGAATTCCTCCAAAAGGCTTGATAGTTAATATTAGAACATTAAAGCATACATCTTTATGTTTTTTTCAAAATTTTTTAAAGCTTCCTTGAAGAATACTTGATAATTTTTAAGGTATAGGAATAACAGGCTTTCCCTCCTGAAATTATTTTAGGAGGTACTTTTGCTACATTCAGTGGCAGAATGGTACAGTGGGAAGGATCACAGAAAGATACTAAGCAGGTCACTTTAACCATTACCTACCTCACTTTCTTCATTGTCTAAAAGGAGGACTAAGTCTTGATGACCTTTGGCTTTAAAATTCTATGTTTTGGGGCGCCTGGGTGGCTCAGTCGGTTAAGCATCTGACTTCGCTCAGGTCGTGATTTTGAAGTTTGTGAGTTTGAGCCCCACGTCGGACTCTGTGCTGACAGCTCAGAGCCTGGAGCCTGCTTTGTATTCTGTGTCTCCCTCTCTCTCTGACCCTCCCCCACTCATGCTCTGTCTCTCTCTGTCTCAAAAATAATAAACACTAAAAAAAAAAAAATTAAAAAAAAAATCTATGTTTTGGTTTATTTTCAAATAATAAAAAAAGAGATTATTTGTGCAAAGTTATTTATGAGAGAATATTTGAAGGCATAAATTATACAAGTTTGTTTCTTAGAAACTTCAGAAATATCCTTTCCTACAAAGGCTCACTCCCAATGTTTAAAGAAAGCAAGGAATTCCTGTTATAAGTAAAAGTTGTCCCCACCTCCAAACAAAATAAAAAGAGTCAAATAAAATTTACAGCTGATTTTAAAATGTCATTGTTAGCCAATTTTGAAAATTCTGCCCATTTTGTTTTCTACTTTTATACTTAAGGATAAAGAAAATATTTTAATAGTACTAGTAACACTGATGAGTTCTTCACACAATTCATGTTGAAGCTAGATGCTTCCAGAAATTTGCTGTTTGTAAAGATAAAACACATTTGAAAGCTTTATTAAGGTTTTTAGTCTACCATTTAGTAAGTTGTTGGGCTCTGAATGAAAGGATGAAGCTTTCCTATCTGCTGGATGGAAAATTAAGTGGAACTTTGAAATTTCCTCCTTTTTCCTCACATGGCGATTCAGATATTCTCAAGATTGGGAATATTATAACATCCCAAGTAATGAAGCTTGCTTTTGTGGTATCTCTGTTCTGATGAGACTGGGAGGTTGACTCTGGCATATTCCAGTTTACCCAGGGACCTGTTCTAGAACTTAGGTATTAGCTATTAGGATTGCCTGATTTGGAGATGCTTTTTGGATAGACTCGAAGATGCTAAGGGGCTCCAGGATCTCATTCCGAGAGTCGATGTTGCCTACAGGGAACAGCACTGTGTGACATGGGATACATTCATAAAATAGTGCTTAGATGACTTTTCACTTAGCAAAGGTTACCTGAGCACCTCCTCAATGCAAAGCACTTACTATAAGCAGTATGTACAGTGGGGAATTAAAATGTGTATAAACAGTCCCTGTTTTCAACAAGCTTATGATGTAGCAGGAGGAAAGAGAGAAAAGGCCTAAACAAACTACTCTAATACAAAGAATAAAATAATAAGGACTATTCAGAGACACAGATACAGTTCTAGGCTACTTCAGAAGAAACTTTAACTGTGGGAGTAGGAAAGTTAGACTCCACAGAAGAGGTGAACAATGAGCAGACTCACAGAAGCAGAGATGAAGGACATATGATGCATGGCAGATGAGTCTGAGGTGTTAAGTTGACCATAGCAAGAGAAGAAGGGAAGTAGTAGAGAGATCCACAAGTTGGTGGGGTCAGAATAATAGAATAAACCAGAATCAGGGGCGCTTGGGTGGCTCAGTCGGTTGAGCGTCTGACTTCGGCTCAGGTCATGATCTCACAGTCTGTGAGTTCGAGTCCCGCATTGGGCTCTGTGCTGACAGCTCAGAGCCTGGAGCCTGCTTTGAATTCTGTGTCTCCCTCTCTCTCTGTCCCTCCCCCACTCATGCTCTGTCTCTCTCTCTCTCAAAAATAAATAAACATTAAAAAAGAAAATTAAAAAAAAAAAAAAAGAATAAACCAGAATCTGGAGACAGCCAAACTAGTTAGAGAAAGGACCATTTCCTGAGGAGAGAGAAAAAAATGATGGCCCAAATTGGCATAGTTTTCCTTGCAATAAGAGGAAAGGTTAAGGAGGAGAGAATGAGTGCAAGAATTGGCCAGTCTGGGAAGCTGGTTGGGTGTGCAGGTGACCAGGGCCATAGAGTCAGCGAGGTGAACTGGGGTTGTAAGCCTGAGAGAGAAGATGGTGGTGCTACTGTTGGAAATAGGACTTCCAGGAGAAGTGGTGGGTTTGATGGGACACTGATAACTTCTATTTTGAACATGATGGGTTATATGTGCTCTCAGGAAATAGCCAAGGCAGGGTTATAGTCGAAGTACAGAAAATTGCGAGCTCTAGAGAGGAGTCCAGAAAACCTTTGACAGTCTTGAGGGAGACATAGATCTTTTTAAGTCCCACTTTGGAATACCATGTTGCATATAATGTGTCCCACTTCAGAGAGCAACCCACAAATGCCCCATGTGGAAACTGAGCACATGACTAGGCTTGTGTCACCAGCCAAATGACTTATTAACACACACCAGTTTTCAGAAGCACAGGTGGTTGAAATCATGCATCAGAAACAATTGCTGTCTGTAGTAGAGCCTTCATGTTACTGTCACATCCCACGCCACATGTCAAGTCCGGGACTAAGCAAGAGCACCTAGATGTTGAGGGAAAAAGTAAGACTGTGAATGAAACCTTGAGATTACCTACATTTAGGATTGAAGGGGGAAAAGGGGTCAGAGAAGAAGATAGAGACCAGAGAAGTAGAGGGAATAATGCAGGAGAACTCAGGAAAGTCATGGGAAGGGAAAATTTCAAGGAGGAGGCATTTCGTTCAGGTATCCCCGGTGCTGCCAAGAGGTTGAAGAGACTGCATTTAGTAGTGGGAAATTCTCAGTATCCATTTGAGAGACAGATTTGCTGGAAGATGGAGAGTGGAAGCCAGGTAACAGATAACTGGAGATGAGGGTAGACTATCATTAAATAAAGTAAATTTATCATTAAATAATAGAATGTTGTTGGTAGAATGACAACCAGGTTGAAGTAAGAGTGGTTTAACATTTTAGTTGTCTTTATACAAAGGAAGTATGAGCGTGTTCATAGATGCAGAGAAGAGATTGGGGAAGAATGATAGGGGGTAAAATTTGATGATGTGAGGACTTAGCAGAGCATGGAGGGCACATTTGTTGGAGGACATCTCTGCTTGGAGAGGAGGGTACTTTCCTGTGAAACACAAGGGACAGAAAACCCATAAATAAGGCAAATGGCTTTGATTTCCTTCTATTACAAGAAAAGACCATACACAGAGAGCAGGGAGAAATTGGGAGTCCTAGGTGAAAGCTGAAGGAAGTATCTAGAATTAGGCAGAGAGGGTGGAGCAAGAAGAGCCACGTATTGAAGACCAGGAAGTGGAGAGATTGGCTATCCTAAGAGAGACCTGAACAAGTAGAAGAATCTTTTTTTTTTTAAGTTTATTTACTTATTTTGAAAGGGAGAGAAAGCACTAGCAAGCAAAAGGCAGAGAGAGAGGGAGAGACAATCCCAAGCAGACTCCGCACTGACTGTGCAAAGCCCAAAACAGGGCTTGAACTTCCAAGCTATGAGATCATGACCTGAGCCAAGATCAAGAATTGGACACTTAATTGGCTGAGCCTCCCAGATGCCCCCCCCCTTTTAAAGTAATCAATAATACCCTTAGAGTCCCTTAGCCACAGAGAGATTGTCCCTCATTCATCAATAAATGAAGGCTTTATAATGTGTAAAAGAATGCATCAAGAAGCCTTATGCTTTAAAAATTTGTTCTAGTAAATGAGATAAAAACTAAAGTTCTTAAGAATAAGTCATATTTATCATCATCATCTCACAACTGACCGACCCCTAGTTTTAAAAGGTATACACATGTATATATACAGATAATTTTTTGGCATGTACTAAGAGTAGATTATTTAACTTCTGTGTAGACACTTAAAACTTGTTAGGGTGATGTATTTTATAAAAAGTATACATAAAAAATATTTGAAAAACCCCTTTATAAAAGAGCTCTTCTGTAGCCAATCTGTCAAAATTTATCCTCACTTCAGCAACACATATACTAAAATTGGAATGATACAAAGATGAACATGGCCACCATGCAAGAACGACACATGAATTCGTGAAGTGTTCCATACTAAAAAAAATTAACATGCGTAACTGGGCTTTTAAAAAGTGGGTGAGCCTTTCATAAAACAGTTACTATTTGTTCATTTTCCATCAAAATGTTAACTTCAAGTTGAAATGCAAAAGAAGAGATTTGATACAGCATTTTGACATTTGGCATTTTGAAGTGATTTAATTAGATCATCAAGCCATGAATTATTGAAGACTGTTCTACTGTAAACATTTTTTTTCTATTATCTTTCTTTGAGTTAGAAACAAGTTGCGTGCCATTTGCCTGGCAGAAAACAAATGTATTAAGCGCTAAAATATACAAAGATTTTGGCATTCTTTTTTTTCTGCTTTTTATTAATGAATGCTTTTGTTTAGTCTTACATCAGATGACAAGAACAGATTTGTGTTTTGAATAGTTAAAGCCAGGAACAAAAGTCTTTGTAATCATGTTGACAAAATTCACTTGAAAAGTCGAATCTCCCTTGGGACAAGTCATTTTCAATCTTCTTTCTACCCCAACACGCCTAGGCAAGGAAGTAGACTCATCAGTTATAGTGGCTCCCCACGATAGTGATTCCAGTAATGTGGGGACAATTTTGCTAAGTGCCTATCTCCAGTGTTAGTGCATCGAAGGTGTCCAAGAACCTACTGTTGATTAATGGACTGATTCTCAGTAGAGGGTAAGGAAGAGGTGTTTGACAAGGTCCGCAGGGTATTCTATATTATTTGGTCCTCATCCTCCAGCATTTCCCACTACATGAGGCAATCATAACTGAAACAATTCAGTATAAACTAAGGCTAAGAATTAACCTTCTCATAAGTACTTGTATGTGCTGCCCAAAGAGTTGGTCGCTTTAGAAGTTCTTCTAGCAAACCTGAGTAAATCTGTCCTGAGGTATTGTCTTTATTCTAACAGTTTAAAAGTTGCATGAATTAGAAGTCAAAATGCAGAAACATGCTGTTACAGTGTGTAGAAAAAGTATGTCTCAAGGTCAAAGTAACCACTGTTGCCTTTTCAGGAGTCCATCAGAATGATGGCTGCCTGCCCATAGACAGGGAGCCAATTCTGTGGTGTGGTTGCCATGTTCCAGGATCTGCCTGGCATTAAAGGCTGGAAGCCCAATTTTATTAGTATACCTAGAGGGATTGAGAGTCCAGGGATGACAGACTCATGCCAACCTCATAAGAAACCGAGGTTGAACCAAAATGTTAATTTACTCTTTTCCAATAAAAGCTGTACTTCTCGAGTGTACTCAGATCTGCCAACCAAGGCATTGCTTTCCCTGCTTGCTTATCTATGGGGAAGCCAGATTATAGTGGGACAGGTTGCACTGTGAGTGTGGAGCACGTGAAGGGCGTAAGCTGATGATCTTAATGTCTGATGGCCTCATACCCTGTGCTCAGTGCATCCATTTTGACTGTAGGGAAGGAAGTTCTGTTTGTCACCCAAACTCCCTCACCTGTGACAGGGTCTGAGCCATACTGCCAAATGGGGTCTTTCCAGAGTTCGCTTTTGTAGAGATAAAATCTAGGCTTTTTAAAAAGTATATTCAGTTGGCCACTCTGCGCTCTGTTTGTTGCCATCACAGCCCTGACCCTTAGGTTTGAGGCGGTCATTGTCTCTTGGGCCTTTTCTGTTGGTAGCTCTTTCTCCTCACTTACATTTCGATTTTTCCCACTTCAGTCTTAGAGTTTTTCCTTCATTTTGGTTCAGGAGCTAAAATGGTTTTTGTCCCATGTCCTGTTTACCCATCATTTGTGTCTGTTCATTGAACTCATCTCCCTGACTGAAAACTAACCTCCTACAGATAACTTTTTGGCACATCATTTAGTGGTGGCATTTGAAAAAAGTTTAGTATGTAAGTGGAGTATTTTAGCGTTCCCTAGTATTTTATTTACCTTCAGTGTTTAACAAATACTGAGCTATAAAGTGTATGCTTTGATGTTTTAGAATTTTCGTGGATGATTTTTCTTGTGAATATCTAAAACTAATATATCTATTTAAGGAGAAAATGTTCTACTCTTACCAACTCAGTTTTTCTTTAAGAAACTGATATTCTAATTCTGAAAGGGAAATACACTGTATATCTGAAAAACAAAGAAAAGAGAAGTGAAATATCAAAGAAAGAGGTCAGAAACAATGTAAGTACAATAAATAAACGGTATTTACACATTTAGCCACTTATAAAGTATAATTATCCTTCAAGTTACTCTATGAGGATGACTGGAAAGACTAAGAAGAGATCGTATAAACTATTAGGTTTATTATCATTTTAGCATGTCAGATCAAGTCAGTAAAAACTGTGACCTCAGTGAACAACTTGTTAGCGGTTCATTTCTCTGTTAAAGGGGGATATATAGCCACTTTTGCTTTTTGCTTTTACTTTGACCAAGAAATATAAACCAAGAGGGCAGTGATTAAATATCCACATATCTATAACTTTTTAGAGGTTATAAGAATATGTTCATTCCCGAGCTTATATTTTTCAAAACTATTGTTCATTACCCAACAAGATGGGAATATTAACAGCCAGAAAACAACTAGTCAGTGACATTAGCAGATACGTGCTTATCAGGCTAATACCGAGATCTAACTGTTGTACATATTACTTCCATACACATAATGCAGAAACTTATAAAATTCTGACATTAAGAAAAACCAGTCACATTAACAGACATGGGTGGTTGTGCTTAAAGAATTGTGCAAAATCACAGACGGCTTATTGTGGGTCAAGATTGAGATTTGGAAGAAACAGATCAGCTGTGTGCTGTGGCACAGATTAATGACCTTCTGTTGTTTTGATAGTGCTCTGAATCCAGATTGGGGTAGGGCTTATCTAGGGTGTGATTTAAGATGTAAAGTTGTTTGTTTCAGGAAGCTCTCTTTTGTAGTTCCTTGGAAGTTTCTCAAAATGTCGGAAGAGTGAAACGTGTTGTCATGTTAAAACATTTTGTGACCTAGTTTTGGCCTAAATATACTTTTGTGCCGGCAAGACACATGGGGGATTTAGGCTTTACTCTGATAGCTAAATGAACTCAAATATATGCTGAATGTAAATTCCTTTGATGGCGACTGGATCACACGTTCATAGATTCTGGACTTTGTTTTTCCTTTCATGAGCAAGACATTCCTGGGAGTTAAGGGTAGAGTTAAATTAAAGAGTAGCAAATTGTTTCCCTCTTTGGAAATAAGCAAAATCACCCTCTGCTAATAAAATATTTCTTTAACATGTCAAAATAGTTACTGAGGAAAGAAAGCATGAGGGGGGAAATGGGGATAACTCATTTAGTGGCTTGCTGTTTAGGAAATGAAATATGTTTAATAAAAGTGCAATTGCTTTATACTGTGTGACTGGAAAATAATGAGACAAAGAAAAAAATGAAAAACACCATACTAGAACTTATATGACCAAATAAATCTTATCCCACGGGAGGCAGTCCGGTTTTCTAGCTCTCCTCTAATTGAGCAAAACATTTTCAGACTCTTTCGGAATTGTCTTTAGAACCGTTTCATGAGCCAAACCCCAAAATCAACATCTTTACTTTATTATCACACCTCTTTTTGGACCCAAAAGAATATTACTCAGCCTGATCCCCCACTTAATTTATCAGAATTGGCTCCGGCTATTTCCAAAAATACAGTGTGCTCTTTTATAGGACAATCGAATATTTTTATTCATTTATTTATTCATTCAGTGATGGAGGCCTAGGGCCTCCAGTGAGTCAGGTATGTTGTGGTAAGACAGAGGGGTCTATCTCTGGAAGAGGGGGGCAGAGGGGAGACAACTGAGGATCACCGAAGATGCGCACCCCTGAGCAGGCTTTGCAAATGAGCAGGAGGTCACCAGATGGACCGAAGAGAGGAGAGCTTTCTAGACAGAGGTATCAGCTTGTGTTGAGGCACGGAGCAAATGCCACACATATTGCAGGAACTTCACGTATTTCAGAATGGATAGAATCTACTTAAAAGATGAGAATAGATTGGTAATTAGGGGCAAGATCGTGAGGTTCCTAGTAAGCCATAGAATGGAGGATACAGTGGTTAAGAGTGAAGGTTCTCTCTTTTTTTTAATGTTTATTTTTTTTTTAACATTTATTTATTTTCGAGAGACACAGAGACAGCATGAGCAGTAGAAAGGCAGAGAGAGAGACACAGAATCTGAAGCAGGCTCCAGGCTCCGAGCCGTCAGCACAGAGCCCGACACGGGGCTCAAACTCACAGACAGCGAAATCATGATCTGAGCCAAAGTCGGCCGCTTAACCGACTGAGCCACCCAGGCGCCCCTAATGTTTATTTTTGAGAGAGAGTGAGTGAGTGTGTGTGTGTGTCTATGAGTGGGGAAGGGGCAGAGAGAGGGGGGACAACAGAGGATCCAAAGCTGGCTCTGTGCTGACATCAGACGGTGTGATGCTAGGCTCGAACTCACGAAGTGTGAGATCATGAGTCGGGTGCTTAACTGACTGAGCCACCCAGGTGCCCCAAGAATGAGGGTTCTCTTGCCTGATTATGAGTTCAAATTCTTCCTCCTTCATTTATAAGTTTTATGACACTGGGCAATCTCCGAATCTTCCAGCCTTAGTTCTTTTCATTTGTAAAAGAGATGATGATGCCTACTTCGTAAGGTTAAGAGGTTTAAATACGTAGATGGAGATAAAGTTGTTAGTACCACGCCTGGCACACAGTAAGCACTCCGTAAACGTTAGGTTTTTGTACTCCTACTTTGTCCTGTGGGCAAGAAACAATAATGGAAGTATTTTAAAAAAGCAGAATATACTTTATTGCCTTCTGTAGCATTGACCACTCCTCTCTTCTTGAAACTCTCTTCCCTTGTTTTTTCTTTTCTTCTTCTTTTAATTTTTAATTTTTTTTTTTTATTTTACAGAGAGAGAGAAAAGGAGAGAGGGGCAGGGGAAGAGAGAGAGACAATCCCAAGCAGGCTCCAAGCCCAGTGTAGAGCCTGATGTGGGGCTCGATCCCACGACCCTGGGATCATGACCTGAACCAAAATAAAGAGCCTGACATTCAGCTGACTGAGCCACCCAAGCACCCCTGCTTTTTCTTTTTCAAATAGCTTTTTGACACATAATTGACATGTCATAAAGTTTACCCATTTGAAGTGGGAAATTAAATGATTTTAGTATATTCACAGGGTAGTGTAACCATCACCATAATCTAATTTTAGAACGTTTTCATTCCCCTTCAGGGAAACCCCGTCGCCATTAGCAGTCCCCATTTTCCTCCATCTCTCTGGTACTGCTTACCCTAGGCGACCTCCAGTCTATTTTTTTTATAGATTTGCCTATTCTAGCCATTTCACGTGAATGGAATCATACAGTATGTAGTCTTTTATGACTGTTTCTTTCACTTAGCATAATGTTTTCAAGAGTCATCCACATTGTGGCATGTATCAATCAGTCCTTCATTCTTTTTTGTGGCTGAATGATGTTCTACTGTATCTGTATGATATATTTTATTTATTCCTTCATCAGCTGATGGATATTGGAGTTGTTTCCGCTTGTTGGCTGTTATGAATAATGGAGCTGTGAAGATTCCTGGTCAAGTTTATATGCGGACATATGTTTTCATATTTCTTAGGTGTATATCGAGGAGTAGAATTACTGGATTATACGGTAACTATGCTGAACAGTTTGAGAAACTGCCAGACTGTTTTCCAGAATGGCCGCGCCTAATTGCATCCCTACCATAGCAATATATGAAGGTTCCACTTGTTCTGTATCTTTGCAAATATTAGTTATTTATTATCTTTTTAGTTTTAGCAGTCTTGATGTTTCTGAAGTGGTATCTCATGGTTTTGCTTTGCATTTCTCTAATGACTAATGATGTGAACATCTTCTCCTGTGCTTATTGGCCCTTACTATATCTTTAGAGAAATGTCTATTCAAATCCTTTGCCCATTTTTATTTTACTTTATTTATTTTACTTTATTTTCAGCTTTTTTGAGGTGACTTTGACAACTTTTGCCCATTTTTAAATTAGGTTGTCTTTTTTAAAAATTTTTTAAAGTTTATTTATTTTTGAAAGAGAGAGAGAGAGAGACAGAGCATGAGCGGGGAAGGGGCAGAGAGAGAGGGAGACACAGAATCCAAAGCAGGCTCCAGGCTCTGAGCTGTCAGCACAGAGCCCAGCATGGGGCTCCAGTTCACGAACTAACTGTGAGATCATGACCTGAGCTGAAGTTGGACACTTAACCAACTGATCCACCCGGGCACGCCAGGTAGTCTTTTTTATTATTTATTATTTTATTATTGATTATTATAATAATATTATATATTTATATATTCTGGCTGCAAGTCTCTTACCAGATAGATGATTTGCAAATACTTTGTCCCATTCTTTGACTTGTCTTTTCATTTTATTTTTATTTATTTATTTATTTTGAGAGAGAGAGCAAAATCAGGGGTGGGACAGAGAGAAAGGGACAGAGAGAGAGAATCCCAAACAGGCCCCGCACTGCCAGCACAGAGCCCAGTGTGGGGCTCAGACTCACAAACTTCGAGACCATGGCCTGAGCCAGAATCAGGAGTCAGAGGCCCAACCGACTGAGGCACCCAGGTCCTCCTGTCCTTTCATTTTCTTGATGATGTCCTTCATAGTACAAATGGCTTTAATTTTGATGAGTCTGATTTATCTATTCTTCCTTCTGTTGTTTGTTTTTGGTGTTATATCTGATGTATCATTGCCCAGCTCAAGGTCATGAAGATATACTCTTATGTTGTTTTTTACAGTTCTATAGTTTTAGCTCTACAGTTTGATCTGTGATCCACTTTGAGTTAATTTTTATGTATGTTGTGAGGTAGGGGTCCAACTTCAGTGTTTTGCATGTGAATATCCAGATATTCTGGATCATTCATTGAAAAGTCTGTCCTTTCCTCATTGAATGGTCTTGGCACACTTGTTGAAAATCAGTTGAGCGTAAATATGAGAGTTAATTTCTGGACTTTGTCAAGTCTGTTCTGTTCATCAATATATTGATGCCAGTACCACACGGTCTTGAGTACTATAGCATATAGTAAGTTTTAAAATCAAGAAGTCCCTCAGCTTTTTCTTTTTCAAGATTATTTTGGCTCTTTGGACCACTTGCATTTCTGTGTGGGTTTTAGGATCATTTTGTCAATTTCTGCTAAAAGCCTGGGATTTTGCTATGGATCGCATTGAAGCTATCCATCGGTTTTGGGAGTACTGCATCTTAACAACTGCCTCTTATTCATCTGTGAATACGGATGTCTTTCCATGTATGTAGATCTTCTTTAATACCTTTTACATTGTTTTGTAGTTTTCAGTGTACAATGAACTTCTTTTCTTAAATTTATTCTTAAGTATTTTGTTGTTTTTGATGCTGTTGTAAATGGAATTCTTTCCTTAATTCCCTTGTTTTTTGTGATTGTTTTTTGTGATTGAATTTTGTCAGCTGTTTTCTTGCTCATCTTACTCGTTGAGGGATGTTGTTCTTACTGCGTGTTATAGCCCCTAAGATTCTCTCTTCCCTCTGTGCTGATAACTTTTCAAAATATTACTTGACCTGTGTCCAGAGCTCCAACTATGTGTTTACAATTGTTCACTGGACATTACCACCTAAGTGTCACAAACATCTCAAATTCATCTGGAATCAACTCATTAATTACTCTTTATATCTTCTTTTCTTTTCTTCTACTTCTGATAGTTTGGAAATAGTACCACTATCTACCTTGTTGCCTAAACCAGCACTCTGAAAATCATTCTAATCTTCCCTTCTTTCAACTTGAACATCCAGGTCGATCAACAAATCCTATAGATTCTACCTCTTAGATACTACTTTGGGAGTATAAATTGATGCAGTCTTCTGTAAAACCATTTGAATCAAGAGCTTTTTAAAAATATATATATTTTGATTCAGAAAAGTATACAGCTTTTGGTTTTTGCAGTGTCACTTAGAGGATTTTATTATAGGGTAATGAGCCAATGTTACAAGAATAGGGTGATGGTTTAATAAATTATGTAAGTTTAGTGCAGTTTAGAAATAGTTTTATCATATATGTACACATATATAGAGACTTGTGAAAGTATTTGATACATCGTTAAATTGCAAAATATGTATGTAAATTATGATTCTCTTTTTGGGTTTTTTTTTTTTTTTGCTTTTTTAAAGAAAGAATTTTTATTTTTAACTTTTTGAGAGAGAGAGAGAGCACGAGCAGAGGAGGGGAAGAGGGAGAGAGAGAATCTTAAGCAGGCTCCATGCCAAACGCACAGCCCAACACAGAGCTTGACCTCATGACCGTGAAATCATGACCTGAGCTGAAATCAAGAGTCAGATGCTTAACTGACTGAGCCACCCAAGCACCCCTTATGATTCTCTTTTGGTTTAACAACAAAAGAAAATAAGCTCCAAGAGAGCAGGGATCTTGTCTCATTGACATTGATACCCCCCGAAGAGTGTAGAAGCCAGTAAATGTTTGTTGGTTGTACTGGTCTCTCTTTACTGCTCCACTTGCTTTAATCTATCTGTATTTCTTACCGAGGCTCTTGCAGACGCTTTGAACTTGGCTTCCTCACCCCCAGTTTTATTCCCCTACAGTCCAACTTCTTTTCTGCAGTCAGAATGGTATTTCCAGGTGGTAAATCTGGCCATAGCATTGCCTACTGGAGCATCCTTTGATTCTTCCCAGTGCTCATCAGATAATTTCCAGAGTTCTCAGCCTGGATTACCAACCCCTCCATAATTTCACTTCTGTGTACTTTTCCAGCTCTTCTCTTGCCATTTTCCAAGATAATCACCAAGTCATGCCAAACTATCCGCAATTCCCCAAATGTGAATTTTCCCGCATACCTACATACCTTTGGACATGCCGTTCCTTCTGCCTGGACCATGCCAAACTTCCTTTGTTTATCCGGCAAATTCCAGATCATCCTTAAAGATTCTGCTTCCCAGCCACTTACCCTCTAGGCACATTTGAGTGCCTCTTCTACAGGGTTTCCATAATTCTGGAACTCTTTTATAACCCTTTCTATGAGACAGACCTCTCTTTAGGGCTAGAGAGTTAGTGAGGGCAGAGACGATCTTCTCCTCTGCCTTCAACTCAGCATCTTACTGCTGAATCGACATCTGCTATATCTCCATCTCAGGGCTTCCCAGTTTTGGTCTGAGGCCTGGTACTAATTTTCCGTCATCTGTGATAAAATTAGAAAAATAAGGGCCCTGTGGTAAATTTTTCAGAAAGCAAAATCTGTTTACATTTTGGGTGTTAAAATGTGCTTTTTCTAATGAAATGATGTTGATAGTGGATGGTACGGTATATTTAGGTCTTTAGTTGACAACATTCTGTCAGGGCCTAAAATTTGTTGGAAATTTTACAGTTCCCTGAAAACCAAAGGTCTGGGAACACTGCTGTATCTCATGGGGTGGCACCAAGTCCCCAAAGTCAAAGAAGCCTATGAGTCATCCTTGGCTTCTCCTCCTTCCTCATCCCTCCACCCCCGCCACATTCAGACACTTAGCAAGTCCTGCCAATTCAACCTCCTAAATATTTCTGGAATCTGTACTCTCCTCTCCGTCCTTGCTGCCAATTCCTTAGGACAGGCCCTCTTTATTTTCCCTGTACAACTGCAGCAGTCTCCTGACTGGTGTTCTTGCCACTGTTCCCCTCTTCTCCATGCCCATCAGAATGAGCTACTTAAAAATCAAAAGTAGATATCCGTTTACTACGGGATTAGATTCCCTTATGGCGTACAAGGTTGTCCTCCAGTGGGATTTCTTGCTGTCCTTCACACTTTCTCCTGGTTTTGAATGCCCTTTGTTTACCACTTTCTTGGGTGACTCCTGTGTAAGTTCAATTGTCACTTCTTCTACAAACCCTTTCCTACAAGTCTGAGTTAGGTGCCCCTCTTTATTGCTCTTAAAGTTCCATATATATATTATATATCTATATATATATATATATCTACCTCAGCATTTCCAGATTAGTCGATATTTATCTTTTTATATCTGCCTTCCTGCTAGACTCTGAGCAGCTTAAGAAAATGTATTTTTATCCCTTGATCTTTCTATCCCTAGCACCCAGCACAAAGCTAGAAAATAACAAATATTGTGTAAATGTTTGTTGGCTGAATGCATTTGTTTAGTGTTATGATCAGATGTACACTATGGAAGGTTTATTGACCAGAGTGAAGGGTGAGTACAGGAAGTCTCTACGAGGCAGAGAACAGGATGAAAGTCCTCCATAGACATTTAGGCATAGACATTTTAGTTCAGTACCTGAACTCAGGAAGTAGCAGTGGATAGAGAAGTATTTAGGTGGTACAGTTGCTGGTTGATTAGATATAAGGGGTCAGGGAAGAACCTAAGATTATTTGAAGGTTTCTGGGATTAGAAAATTGGTTGGATGGTGGTGTGGTTCACCATGGGGGGTGAACTCTGTTCTAGGCACTTTGAAATCGAGATGTTCAGAATATTGGTTGAAGTTGTCCAAGCGGTGACTGGGTGTGGAGGTTGGGGAGAGAAATGTTTTGGAGAGATAGATTGTAGATTCTGCAGCCTTTAGAGCTATATGAAGTCTTGGCTGTGAAGGAGATAATTATCATTTGTTGTTGGCTATGTTGCAGAGATAGTGGTAGTACATTGGGTAGGAAGAGATAGGATCATGAGATTCTAGATACTGAAGGTACAGATCAAAGAGGAGAAAAAAGCATGTGAAGGTTCTAATTGAAATCCTGGTTGTGTGTCTTACAGTTCTATCACTCTGGACAAATTGCTGTTTATCTCACCTTCTTCATCTGTAGAATGAGAATAATTATACCCACTTAATAGGGATATTGAAAGAATTCAGTGAGTTTGCATGTGTAAAGTCCCAGGTACAATCCCAGGCTTACTCTTAGAGGCTCATAAATAATAGGGCAGAGAGGAGATTCAAGAAAATATTTCTCAGAACATGAAGATAGTTTGAAAACAAAGAATTTCTTAATGGTGACATTGGAAATTACAATTAACATCTTAAAACAGTCTAGTTTGAAATAAACTTAGCTTTTATGGTTTTGAAACCTGTTTTCCTGTACAGCTCTGTCCATCCCCTTTTATGCTGTGATAGTCGCATATTTCATCTTTATACATTGTGTAGCCATTATCATAGATTTATAATTATCGCCATATGCATTTCTCTTTTCAATCATATTAGGGAAAAAAAGAGTTCCAAACCAAACTACAATATTACTGGCTTTCTTTACGTTTACCTATGTAGTTAGTTACCCTTGCCAGTGTTCTCATTTGGTTCATGTGGCTTTGAGTTACTCTTTCATGCCCTTTCATTTCAACGGAAAGGACTCCCTGTAGCATTGCTTCTAGGGCAGGTCTCCTGGCCACAGACTCCTGCAGCTTTTGTTTATCTGAGGATGCCTGGATTCTACCTTCATTTTTTAAGGGTAGTTTCTCTGGATGTAGAATTCTCGGTTAACAGTTTTTTCTTTCAGCACTTTACATTTGTCATCCCCTGCCTTCTGCCCTCCAGGGTCCTGATGAGACGTGGGCTATTAATCCTACTGAGTTTCTTTTGTAGGTGGTGAGTAGCTTGTCTCTTGCTGCTTTCCAGATTCTTTTTTTTTTTTTTTTGAAAGTTCGATTTGTACTGTGTTTCAACAGTAACACAGTATGGATCACCTTGCCTCATGTTTATGTGCCTAGAAGGCACTCAAATAAAGGATCATAATAATAATGCTGAACTAAGTGGTCATAATTTCATAATAATTCTACTTATCCGTCAGTAGAACACAGTCAGTATATTGTGCTTAAAAAGTCAAGAAAATACTCAGTGCATGCTATAGAGAATTCCATTAAAAACTTTAATTAAAAAAAGTTTTTTTAAGTTCATTTTGAGAGACAGAGAGTGTGTGCACAAGTGGTAGAGGGGCAGAGAGGAGAGACAGAATCACAAGCAGGCTCCGCACCATCATCACAGAGCCTGATGCAGGGCTAGAACTCAAGAACTGTGAGTTCATGGCCTGAGCCTAGATCAAAAGTCAACACTGAACCACTTCACCAACTATGCCACCCAGGTGCCCCCAAAACTTTAATTTTTAAAAGTGATGTGAGGGCTTGAGATGGGTAAGAATCAGGTATTGAAAATATTTACTTACATAGATCACCCAGTTAGTTGCCTGATAGAGTCGCAGTATAAGTTGCTCTTTCGATTCTTTGCAAAAGAAAATTCTTCTTTGAGGGACATGTAGTTGCAGCTACACCTACACATTCTTATCTCCTTTAGTTGTTTTTTTTTTGTTTTGCTTTTCTTTTTAACTTTTTTTTTAAGTTTATTTTGAGAGAGACAGAGAGAGTGCAAGTGGGAGAGAGGAGAGAGAGAGAGAGAGAGAGAGAGAGAGAAGAGAGAGAGAATCCCAAGCAGGCTGTGTGCGGTCAGTGCGTATACTCTTTTGAAACTTGTATTTTCTTTCAATGACATATTATGAATGTCTTGCTTTGAATGCCATGAAATATTCACCTTATTATATGAAATATTCCTAGAACAAAGATCAAATTGTAAAATAAAATTATGTAGGCATACTACATCATAACTTAGTATTCTGCATTTTTACATCTGAACAAAACAGCCTAATTTCAGATGCCTGAGTTTGGCAGTTGATAGAGATAACAGTTCTTTCAACTTTTCCAACTATATTCTGTTTTCTTATCTTTTAATATAGTTTCTTGATGGTGTCCTTAAACTATATTTATTGAACCTTTATCAGTTCTTAACACAGTAGTTCCTAGATATTTTGCTTGAATAGATCTAATTTTAAAAGGTAAGATATTAATTTTTATAATGACTTTAAAAAATGGATTTGTTATTGTGGTTGCTTATACTTTATTCTATTAGAAGGAGCACAGAATTCATACTCTTGAGACCCAGATATCTTATTTCTTTAGTTAGCTCTGCCCTTCTGCATTCCGTTGGCCTGTGTCTTCTTATCTATAAAATAAAAATACAGAACCAGATAATCTCTAAAGCTCCCCACACTTTCAAAATTCCATAATTCTACCTTGGCTTGTATGATAAACATTAGAATAACTTGAAGAATTCGTGAGTTCTCATCATTTCTCTTTTATTTCATGGTAATTCTGTTACCTTTGACCTGACAATTAGCCAGGCACCAGGAAAGTAATTTTATTTTTCCCACATTCTTTACGGAGTTACTCCATATTGGAGAAAGATTAAAATCACATACCTTCAGTGAGGCAGTAATGCATATAATTTTTTTTTCCTAGAGCAAATTTAAGAACTTCAGTTGTTAACAAATTTAATTTTTAAAACTGCCATTTCAGAATTGAGGATTAGGATTTTCTCAGTAACTCAGAGGAGCAGATAGAAGAAAAGTATATGAGTGATGGAAGGAAGAAGACTTAAATGAGAAAAGAAGGTTTTACAATTCTTGTTTTTAAAATGGTGATTTTTTTTTCTTATTAAAACCTGGTAAGTTCTCACTGTAGAAAGTCTAGGTAGACAAATAACAGAAAATGCAATTCTATATTCTTATCACCAAGAGATAAACACTGTTAGCATCTTCATTTAACTTTTTTTTAAGTTTATTTATTTATTTTGAGAGAGAGAGAAAGAGAAAGAGAATCCCAAGCAGGTTCTGCACTGTCAGTATGGAACTGGATGCGAGGCTCAAACTCACAAACCACAAGATAATAAACTGAGCCAAAATCAAGAGTTAAGACGCTTAACCGACTGAGCTACCCAGGTGCCCCTCTTGATTTATCTTTCTATCGTTTCATTTATATATGTGGAATCATACTGTACATACTCTTTTGAAACCTGCATTTTCTTTTAATAATATATTATGAATGCCTTTCCGTGTCCACTAAATATGAATCTGAATCCTCTATCAATTTGTGTATCTGTCTTGCCAGATTGTCTCCAGAAAGGTGTTTGTTTGTTTGTTTGTTTGTTTGTTTGAACCAGTTTGTACTCCCACAGTGATATGGGTCTGTTTCACAAACTCTTACAGATGCTGTGCCATTTTATCATTTAAAAATTTGTTACCCAATTTGAGAGGCTTAAATAGTATATCACTGATGTTTTCATTTATGTTTCCTTAAGTTATTACTGTAGTTTAACATTTTCTCCTATGTTTATAGTCATTTACGTTTCCTTAAAAGGAACTAGCTTCAGTGGTGGTTTTATTAGATAAGAACCTAATCCTAAGTACCTGAATTAGTGTTGGGATAAATTTACTCACCTCATAAGGATGTGATTATGAAAGATTTTTGGCTTACGGTGTAGGTAAAGTTTGGTTAGTTTTCTTCTAAGACCAGCAGACAGTCTTCAGCACAGACAGCTGCCTAGTTTTGGCTGATTCGTCGTTTTTCCTCAAGAGAGGCCCAAAGCTGCAGAACAGGGCTTTTACAGGTCAGAAATGGAGACAGAACTGAATGTTGAAAGTTTTCCAGAATCCAGCACTCTTTCTGAGTCAGGCCAGAGCTGTTGACTTTGCTTTCAAAAATATCATTTAACTCTTGTATTTTTCAGATCAGAATATCTTTTTCTAGCTCTGTTGGGTGAACTGAGTGTGTCATTTTTCTAACCAGTTAAGGGAAAGACATAAGAGGGCCTAGAGAGGATCGATAGTCTTCAACTTTATTTTTCCTATGAATTTTCTGAACATTATCGTTCTCAGCCCAGCATGTAAAGCATGTGCTGCTATATCCAAGTTTACCAAAGACATTTGTGGGTTGGCATTACCGCAGCTCCTGTCAGCCAGTGTGCCTCCTTTGCCATAGAGAGGTCTCTGACCCAAAGGCTGCCCTGCATACAGAGGCAGGATTGCCCAATGGTTAGGAAATCAGACTCTGGAAGCAGACAGCCTGACTTCAGATCCTATCTCTACCACTTACTGTCCTGTGCTTTAGGCAAAGTACTAAACCTGTCTCTGGCTATTTCTTTCCTCCTTTTGTTTTTAAACAGCTTTATTGAGATACACTTTACATACCATCAAATTTATCTGTATACAGTTCAGTGGTTTTTAGTCTATTTACTGAGTTGTGCAACCATCACCATGGTCTAATTTTAGACCATTTTATCGCCTTAAAAAGAAACCCAGTACCCATTAGTGGTTGTTTTCTATCCCTCTCCCCCGTCCCTGCCCTACCAACCTCCAGTCCCAGGCAACCACTATATCTACTTTCTGTCCTGTGGATCTGCCTACTCAAGATTTATCCATATCACACCATGTATCTCTACTTCATTCCTTTTTTATTATCAAATAATATTCCATTACATGGATATACCACATTCTGTTTGTAATATTCCATTACATGGATTTACCACATTCATCGGTTGATGGACACGTGGGCTGTTTCTACTTCTTTAGCTATTATGAATGAGGCTGCAGTGAACATTTGTTTATATACATCTGTTTCTTTATTCATAAAATGAGCACCATTTCATAGAGTTGTTGCAAGGACTAAAAAATTCTAAATATGTAGAATTAGGTAGGAGATAGGAAGCAAGCTAACAGTGTTAAGTAATGAATGCAGCAGTGTGTGTCCTCATTAACCACCAGTTACAAGATGTGGCCTACTCTGAGTGCCATGCTTTCTTTCCTAGTGATATCTCTGAAGACGCCCTCTTTTCTTTCGCTGCTGACTTTTCACTGAGTTATAATTCTGAAAAGTTTAATTCAGAACTTCGGTAAACATTATTGAAAACCTGCTGTGTGTTAGATGCCCTACTGGGTACCTTGCTGGGTGCCATGGAGAATGAAAAGAACAGGATAAACACAAGTGTGGAGAGGCATACATTTTAAACCTATTTTTAGTTTGTTAAACTGTAATCTCTGACCTGCCAGTAGGGTTTAGGACTTGGGGCCCCCTGAACTCCACCTTCACACCAAATGCCACAACTTTTTGAGGTCTCTTAATCCATTCCCTCTTGTCGGGCCCGTATTTTAATCAGCATAACTATCTGTGTATGTCAAGTGGCTGATTGAAGCTAACTGGTATGTAAGGAAAGGGCTAAAAGTAAGGAAATCAAGTCTTGGGGAGAGACCCTCAACAGGCAAAAGAGTAGGATCTCATTCCTGTGCTGTAGCTGTGGTTGCTGAATGAGGCTTATTCTAATCAATATGTAATAGTCCATAATTTTCTCAATTTGCAGGTTTCTTCTTTTTATAGAATTGACTTTATGTTGTTTTGCACTTACAAAAAAACTTGGAACTGGACTCAGCAGAAGTATCAGCTCAGCATTGTCTGCTAGCTACCCGTGTTTTCTTTCTCTTGACTCTGGGTAGATTGACTCGCATGGTGACTTAAAAAAACACTTATTGAATGTTTGCCTCTGCTACCATTCTCTGCCATATAAGAGAACAGCTATGTTTTTATGATTTCCTCATTTGTTTTAGCTCTAAAGTAGTGTTTCCTTTTTCCCATAATAGCATATAGTTAGCATAACAGAGTGATTCTACTCCCTCATTCTCTCTGCCTTTCATTCAGACAAAATGTATTAGCAGTTTAAAGAACTCTTGGATAAGGTAAGAAGTGCTTGCTATAGGACTGACTGTTGAAAGAAATTTAAACTCTATTGTTTAATGTCCATTTCAGAAATTTATCTTGAGTATGAGCACGGTGATATACAGGCACCCCTTATTCCCATTAGGACATGCAGGAAGCTTGTTTGGGGTCTAGCTAGTAGTATACCAATTTTGTGCTATCATATGGTAGCAGTGTGTTTCCATTTAGACAAGTTTTACTGTTTGCTCTGTTTTAAATATTTACCGTAGTACAAGTCATATCTTGTAAACTTGCCCAATTTGGGGGATTCCCATTTAACTTGTAAAACATTTTCTGATTAATGCATGCAAAGATATTAACTCATAGATCCAGATGGCCACATTTATATAAGATAGAAGCTGAAACCAGATTAGTAGAAACTCGAAGGATGAACGGGAAGAAAGTGAACCACAAAACTTTCTTGTGAACTTTCTTTTTAATGCTATAGAGAATCAAGTGATTTCATAAATAAGAGAGGTTGACTTTGCATTCCTTGGTCAGGTTATGGTAGCCTTAAACTTAACAACATGAGGGATTTCTCTCATAACAAAGAGATTTCTCTGCTTTAGAGTTATGATTTGACATTTCGGTTGACCCTTGGATAACATGGGCTTGCATGGGCACACCCACTTACATGCAGATTTTTTCCCAATAGAGTACTGTGAATGTATCTTCTCTTCCTTATGATTTTCTTAATTACATTTTATTTTCTGTAGCTTACTTTATTTTAAAAATACAGTATGTAATATATATAACATGCAAAATATGTGTTAATCAACTATTCGTGTTGTCAGTGAGGCCTCTGGTCAATAGGAGACTTTTGGAAGTTAAGTTTTGGGGGAATCAAAAGTTACACATGGATTTTTGACTGCAGGGAGGTCGGCACCCCTAAACCCTGCAAGGTTCCACTTTACTGCGTGTGTCCCCTTTTCAGCAATAGGTGGTGGGATTGCTTAATTGAGGGTTCCAGGAGAACATATCTCTGAGCATTGGATTCGGCCTTTGAATTAAACTCTGTGTCTTTGCATTATTTTTAAATACTTCTCCTTGCCTCCTTACTTCCTCTTACCCCACGGAGTCCTTTCCTGTTCTAGGTTACATATTCCTGTTTGCGATGAACTTATCTCTGTGTCGTCTTCTGCCTTTCTCTGCTTTTTTCTCCACAAAATGTTTCTGTAGTCAGACCAGGAGCCTCAAATAGGAATTGTGAAAGGAAGCCGCATGGTTCCTTGGGAGAAATGAATTAGTCTGTTCTGGGGCTGCCCAGCACAGCCCAGTGGACATGCTCATGGAGGGACCATTTAAGGTGAATTTTCTCCTGGCAAGTCAGGACTGGTGTGGTAGAGGAAATTACTATTGTTTATATGCTTGACCTTAATTCATTTTGTCTAATATATAGGACATAATTAAGGTCAGATGTTGATGTTTCAAAATCATTTAACCCTTGCAAGATATGTATAAATGTCTTAGGGTTGTTTTTGATTTTCGTTGTTTCTTTTTTGTTTGTTTTGCTAGTAATAAAAGCCCAACTCAAACTGGGGAAGCATGTAAGTGATCTTACTGACTAACATAACTAATAAATCCAAGGATATGTCAAGCACAGGTAGGACCAGTACTTAACCAGAGTCTCTTGCCTGTCATTTCTCTGCTCTGGCTCTTTTTCCTGTTGGCTGCCTTCCATGGTATGCTCACTAAAGTGGTGGCAATGACAGCCATCGGCAGCTGCAGGCTTACATGTGGCCGGTTTGGTAATCTAAAATAAAGAGAACTCTGCTCTCCCAGAAGTTACAGTAAAGGTCCTGGGACTGATTCACATGGTCCTGTCCATCCCTGAATCAATCTTCATCACTCTCTTTGTCCAGGGTAGGTTCCATGGCATGCTGCGCTCAAGCCCCCAAAACCGTATTGCCCGAGTAGGAGTGGTTCCTCAAAAAAATGAGGATATGGTTTATAGAAGAGGTAATAGGTATTGGAAAGGCAGACATCACAGATGTCTACTGTAATAGCTTGTGGAATGAATTTGCTTTGATGTGATACATAGTTTCATGTTATATTTATAGAATTTATTTGGAATTAATACAGAGCCATACGTCATTACTTACGGTTTTATGTGTCAGTCTTCTCTCCCCTGGCTAGTTAAGCTCTTACAGACAGTACCCATCTTAGATCTATTGGAATCTCTAAAACTTAGTACCGCACCTGCACATGGTAGGTTCTCATAAATGTTTATGGATGCTGCTGGCAGCATGCTGATTACTGTTGGTGGCAAATACCTCTGGAGTTACACCATTCATTGTTGGTTTAGAACAAGTGCACACACAGTCCATATTTAATGAGCATAAGGAGAACACTCTGGCAAGGGTCCAGTAGTGTAGGGCAAGTGGAATGCATGGACGTAAATTGGGTCCATGCAAGAAGCTATAGGCACAGAATGTGCTTCGTGGACTATAGAATAAGAGAGATAAAAAAAGAATACTTCTCAATTCCAAAGACTGGCTGTAGTTCAAAAAAGTTTTGTTTAGGGCCCTTAGGCAGCTGTGCCAGACATCTCTCAGCTCTTGAACTATTTGATGTCCAAACATTCAAGTATATGAAAAAAAAAAGCAGCAGGAAAAAAAATCCTCCTAGAACTTCCTGTGACAGGTCAAAGTTTAATCACAGCAAATAATGCAGATTTCCCTTTTATTATAACCACAACAGAAAGGCAGGGCTTGTGTTTACAAAGCATGTTGTTTGGGAGACCTTTGTAAATTGTAATCTTTGGAAATCCCAAAACTATTGGATGTAATCCCATCCATTAGATGAAGGCAACTTGCCTATGCAATAGATCCAGAATAGCAAGTTAAATGGAAAACATGAGCAGGAAGCAGCCATTAAGAATTACAATGGGTAGGATGCAGAGTTAATTCACGGAGATATTTTGTTATGAGATAATTACATCACTAGGACAGCTGGAAGGCTGAGAGCTGTGCTGGGACCGCAGTGCTTGCTCTCTGCCCTGCAGCTGAGGGGTCAGGACAATAGAGACAGGGAGAGAACTTACTTTATGGGATAGTTAGGGGCTTGGCCGACTTAATTGTGAAATGGTTAATGATCTATCCGCCTTTTTTGGATTGCCTTTTGCATAGCTAAACTGGATTCATAGACTTAGTAAATGCCGAGAACCACTTTTCACTTCTACTTTTTGAACATTCACTTGGATCACGTTAAGCATGGCTCTAATGAATACATATTGAATGGTAGTTTTCATTTCCTCTAAAAGTCATCTGAGATATTTTGTTCATATTCAGCACAGTGTGAATATATTTCTCTTATGGAACTGCAGTCCTTGAAATGGTATTTTTGTCATTTTACTGAATAGCAAAAAAAAAAAAAAAGTTTTAGAAAGTCTTAAGATGTTGGTCAACACAAGAAATTATACAGTTGAAGTTATTTTCCAGTGTTTATGTTCAAATGTTCAGACCTGTCTGGCTCTTTTGTTTTGCAAGTGTACGGGTTATAGGCAGCCTGGCCACATTCCTCATTGATTTATATAAATATATTACAGATTGTTAACCTCCTGCCAAATACCAGGGATTTCAGTTCTTGTTTAGCTCAGTTGCTTTATGTGAGACTTATTTGTTATATTAAAACATCTATGTTCTCTTTATTGCCCACCACAGTGACTATTATTTATTTGATTTGGGGTAATTCCAGAGGGAGTCATTGTAGACAAAAAAGCATCATAAATATTATGTTCTAAAATTCCTAAGATGAATACAGGCTTTTCCTGCTATTAGAAAGTAGACTGTTCCTATGAAACCTTTTGTAGGCTGAAGTGGTGTAAAGTGAAGAAGCAATTCCCATTAATTTATATGGAAAATTTTTTGAGTGTTCCCAGACCTAAAAAATAACCTCTCCTTGGTTTTTCTGATACCATGGAACACATCTTGCTCGTAGGTGCACAGAATAAATTGAGATAAAGTACAGATCCTCTCACAATTCAAAGCTAAGGTGGCTTGATGCCTAGAGGCTGAGTGTAGTTGTGAGGACAGAAGTTAGGGGTGTCCTCTCACTATTTGGGGTGCATGCTGCCTCTGTAAAGGCTCACTACGAAACAAATATTGAATTCCATTTTCACTTTTCTCCTTTTTTCCTAAAAGTGAAAATCCTCGGGGTGCCTGGGTGGCTCAGTCCGCTAAGCGTCTGACTCTTGATTTCGGCTCGGTTCATGATCTCAGTTTCAGGAGTTCAGTCAAGCCCCACACCAGGCTCTGTGCTGACAGTGCTGCTTGGGATTCTCTCTCTCTCTGGTCTGCCTCTCCTGCACTCTGTTCCTCTCAAAATAAATAAGTAAACATTTTTAAAAAAGCGAAAATCCTCTTCAAATTTCTTTGGTTAGCGAAAACAGGCATACTAATGTAAGACTTTTGTAAAAGTGAAGTGGCATAACCCAAACTTTTGAAAATTGGGTGTGCCTGTATCTATAATTGTTGCTTCAGAGTGCATTTCCTATACATTATGACTAATATAACCTATTTTTTTACAGTGATAATGTTCACTAAACAAGTGAGAATTTTGTATTTTAGTGTAGAGCAGTATTTCCCAAAATATCTTCTTTGGAGTCCTGGCTCTGTAGGGTGTTGGCCACCAGCATTGCAACCAAAAAAGCCCAGTATCCTATAGGTCCTCCCAGGACCACTACTTCCTTTGATGTCACTTGTAAATTTCTAAGAAGAAAGTAATAGGCTGCATTTTCCAAATGAAGTTATACTAGCACCCTAACGGGCTGGAAAGACACTAATGACCCTAGCCTGTCTCTCAGCACTGGGAGGCCAGTGCGAGTGGCAGACACCTGGTGGAGCTGTGCCCTCTCCTCTGTCCCAGCCATGGCCAAGTCCCCAGAGCTACCACAGCAGGTCGAGGAGCTGTGGCAAGAGGTGAGCGGCCTTCTCCTCCACAACCTGGGCCCAGAGGTGGTGGACTCCAACCACTGCAGCCACCATCCGATAGCATCAAAAGGTGTGGGAATTGCAAGGGACTTCGAGGAAATCCGTACCTTTGCTGTAGCAATAGTAGGTGGTGGTGGAGTAGGTCACACGACTGCAGAAATGCTGACAAGGTGTGGCATTGCTAAGTGGCTACTCTTGAACGGGCCAGTATGAATGGACCTTTCTTTCAGCGTCATCAAGCAAGATGAAGTAAAGTTCAAGCAGCAGAATATACTTAGAGGAACATTAATCTTTTTGAAGTATACAACCACAAGATAACCACAGCAGAGAAACATTTTATGGATAGAAGACGTAATGGTGGATTAGAAGAGGGCAAACCAATCAACCTGGTTTTTAGCTGTGTGGACAGTTTTGAAGCTCGGATGATGGTCAACACAGCCTGTTACGAACCTGGGTATACCTGGATGGAGTCTGGGGCAAGTGAAAGTGCAGTTTCAGGGCATATACAGCTCATTCCTGGAGAATCTGCTTGTTTGGGTGTGCTCTCCCACTTGCCGTTGTTGCAAATATTGGTGAAGAGGTTTTGATATGAGAAGGTGTTTCCGCAGCCAGTCTTTCTACCAGTATGGAGGTGGCTGCTGGGATCTTGGTACAAAGTGAGTTGAAGTTTTTGTTAAACTTTGGTGCTGTTAGTTTTTGCCTCAGATGAAGTGCATTGCAGGATTTTTTTTTTCCTACCGAAGCCACATCCTGAGTGTGTGGACAGAAATTACTGGAAGCGGGGTGCCTGGGTGGCTCAGTTGGTTAAGCATCCGTCTTTGGCTCAGGTCATGATCTCAAGGTTTGTGAGCTCAAGCCCCACTTCAGGTGAGCTCGAGCCCCAATCCAGGCTCTGCACTCTCTCTCTCCCTCTCTCTCTGTACCTGGTGGGATTCTCTCTCTCTCTCTCTCTCTCCCTTTCTCTCTCCCTTTCTCTCTCCCTTTCTCTCTGCCCCTCACTCACTCGAGTGCTCTCCCTCTCTCAAAAACAAACAAATAAATAAATAAATACATTTTAAAAATATTTTAAAAAAGGAAGAAACTGCTGAAAGCAGCAGGAGGAATATAAGGAAAAGGTAGCAGCACTGCCCAAACAGGAGGTTGTTCAAGAAGAGGAAGAGCGAATACATGAAGACAGTGAGTGAGGTATTGAGTTGGTCTCTGAGGTTTCAGAAGAGGAAATTCTTCAGGTCCAGTTCCTGACTTACCTGAAGGAATTACAGTGGCATATACAATTCCCAGAAAGCAAGAAGATTCTGTACGTGAGGTAACCACGGGAGAGATTCTGGTGAAAGCTCAGAAGACGTCTTGGCCAAGATGAACAATATGTAGATAATGCACTGACCTGTATTTTATTTCCTGAGTTTAAGCCTATGTAACATTAACTGATACATACCCTTCACAAAACTGTTACACTTTTTGAAAATACCTCTGCTTACTCGTTGCTTTCTCCTTTCAACTAACTTTTCAAGTAACTTTTGTCACTTTCTCCCTTCAACCCAATCAGTCACTCTCCTAAAACTAGGAGAGTTTTCATTCTAGTTAAGAAACTAAACTCTAAACTTACATACTAGTTAAGAAAACTTGAAAACTTAGCCACTGAAAGGTTTTGGCCTTTTGGGAGGAGTAGGAAGAAAGGACCAGTTTGATGCTATATTTCTTTTCTTTCCAGTAAATCTTTGTGATCTGTTTCCTGAGGCCATGGACAATAAGTAGTATGTGGTTCTCATATATAGGGAAAAGGACAGGAGGTACAACCTGCTGATTAGAGCTAGCAGGCATCTACTCGTTGTGTTTAGAATCACTCTCTGTAAGAAAACTACCTACTACTGTTGACTTGGCCAACAGTGAAAATTTATAAGAGTACCCTGCAAAATAAAAATACCCTCTCACATGTTACCTGATGAAATACAAGCTGAAATGTAGCCATTAGAAAATTTTATAAACCTGTGAATTATATCTTCAAAACAAGACAAAGGCAAATAAGAAGCTTTCTTTGTGGAGAAACAGATAAAGGTACATTCCGGAAGTACAAATTATTCTGTCTCCACACTGACCAAGGAAAAGAAATCGTTGCCATCTGTGGAATATGTATCTGGAGTCACTGTATTCTACTGAGGAGCAAGGAATAAATTTGGGCTAAGATCATCTAGATTATACCCATTATATGGGCTGCCTTCTGAGTACTTCATCTTAATTTGATTCTCTAGATGATTAGATAGTTGTCTTGTGTTTGGGACATAAAAGAGACCTAAATTCCCTCTGCAGTGACTGGCACGTATTTATTCACTGGGAGAGTATCATTTACCCTGATCATGACCACTACATTATAAATTGATAAACTGGCTGTCTCTGGAGTTGCATACAAATAATAAAAGCTAAGAGAACCTCAGTTAGATAAATTCCCTGTGGTTTGGAGACCAGTAAAAAACATGCTGTGTGACCAGTATCAGTAGGATGTTAAAATGCTATGCTAGTCTTCTATTTTGATGATTTTTTACTTTGAAGATAAGAGTATCTGAATTGTATCTCTAGGGAAGGGAGTGCATAGGTTGGTTGAGTGAGCATCTGACTCTTTTCTTTCTTTCTTTCTCTCTCTCTTTCTCTCTTTCTGTGTGAGAGAGAGAGATCCCAAGCAGGCTCCACAATACAAGTGCAGAGCCCGATGTGAGGCTTAAACCCACAAACCGTGAGATCATGACCTGAGCTGAAGTCAAGAGTCAGATACTCAATGGGCTGAGCCATCCAGGCGCTTCTGAGTGTTTGACTCCTAATTTCTGCTCAGGTATTGATCCAAGGGTTGTGGGATCGAGCCCCACATTGGGCTCCGTGCTGATCGTGAAGCCTGTTGGAGATTCCCTCTCTCTCTCTGCCCCTCTGCCCCACCCTCTCTCTCTCTGAAAGAAAAATAAAATAAAAATTAAAAAAAAAACAATAAATTGTATTTCTAGGGAAGAAATGTTAGTACAGAATGAAAAATGTGATCTCCACTTGTAAAGTTCTAAGAATTAATTTCAGAAAGTCCCCCCACCCAAAAAATAATAGCACCTTAAGAAATAAAAAGAATTCTCTCCTGAACCTGCATCAGCCACCTTACCTAACACCATTCTTTACGTAGCCCAGAAGAATAAATAGATACATTAAAATTTATACAGGAATGTTACATGCCATGCAGTGTCACACATGTCTCTTTAAAATTCCACATTTTAGCAATCGCTAATTAAAATTAGTGCCTTTTCTCTATGGCTTATGATTTACAGCAATTGGCAGTAGCTGCCATGATCCCACCTTTGCCCGTCTCTCATATGTGTGGAGTCCAGTCGCTGCAGTCTTTGTATTTTGAAGAGAGCGATACAACATTGAGGAAAATAGCTTGGGTGGGTTAGATGTTATTCTTGAATTGTGTCATACAAAAAGTGTTTGAAAACATGCTTCCAGTAAAGTGAAGCAACGCAACATACTGCAGCGGCTGTTAGGTAACTAACAACGGTTTGGAAGCCAGTGACCTTTTGATTCAGCAGTGTTTTGTGATCATTTTATTCTCCAGTTAGGTCCCTGTCAGTTACAGACTATAAGCTCAGTAAGAACTGGAGTTCCTAAAATCAGTGTTGACCTGAGGCAGTGATAAACAATGTATTCTTTTTCATGAAGGAAATGTATTAATTATAGTGGAAAACATATTTAATGTTTAAGAAGCACAACTGTAATGGTGCAGTTCCCATGTTTGTATTTGAATGTAGTACATCATTGCGGTTTTATTGTATTACAAAAATAGAAGTAGAGGTGCTTGGGTGTCTCAGTCAGTTGAGCATCTGACTCTTGATCTCAGCTCAGGTCATGATCTATGATCCATGAGATTGAGCCCCGTGTTGGGCTCCGTGCTGACAGTGCTGACTGAGCCTGCTTGGGATTCTCTCTCAGCCCATCCCCTGGTCATGTGTATTTTCTCTCCCCACCCCACTTTCTCTCTCTCTCTCCCTCCCTCTCCCTCTCTCAAAATAGATAAACATTTTTTTAAAGCAACATACAGAAAGAAGCTTCTTTTTCTTCTTCAAAAGGAAGGAAAACGTGAAGCTGGCAAAGTATGTAGGATGAATGGAGAGAAGATGGTTCAAAGGAGCCTATGAATAAATGATAGTTGCCTTATATTACCAAACCGAAAGGGCTGTTTTGATAAACTTGCCAAGTGTTCAATTCATGCATGATAGCAAGTACATCTGTCATAGTATGACACTCATATGATTAATGGTCCTATTTTTAATAAATTTATTAGGAGTTTTTGCTTTATCAGAATAATTTTTTAGAATAAGTCACAGGTGTGACTTTAGGAAGACTTTAGAATTTCCAGAAAATAAAAAAACAAAGTTTAGAAGTGAGTGATTAAAACTTAGAAATCAGAATGTTTAAAAGTAGATAAGTGTGAGGAGAAATTCAGTTGATCTTAACTGATTTTAGTGGAGTCGTAGAACTCCTCCCTGATTGCCCATAAGTAAAAAGTCGTGTGGATCTGGCTGTGAACTATGTGTGGCTGGCGATGGTGGTGTTCCTCCCACCAGATTTAACTTCAGTACAGTGTTCTTGGTTTATTTAAAGTTTAGTTTAGATTCACAGAGAAGTACCAAATATTGTGAAGGACCCCATTTAGCCCAGAAATGCAGTAGGGTGGCATGGTGAACCAGCTCCACATTAAAACTTCAAGAGGTAAGATACAAAGTAGATAATTGAGAGTCAACCCGGCATTTTAGTAATGGGGTTATATGCACATTTATAGTTTGTTTCTTTGAAGGGAGTGTTTGTTTATTCCGTTTTTAAAAATGAAAGAGAAGACTAAGTATAGCATTTTGTTAGCCTTTTCTTAGTATTTATATTACATTCTTGTCAAATTTACAGCTTGTTTACAGGTGGTTTGTTTAATTATTCAAGCATGTGGTGAGCATCTCATGTGTGCTGTGTGTGGTTGAAAGTAAAGAAAAATTTGTCCTTGGGCTTGAAAATGCTTTTGACTACTGAGGACTTTGGTTTTAAAACTTAAATTTGAAATTACTTGTAGAATTTTATGGAAGATACTAGATTTGCCCATCCAGACTTAATTATAATGTTTGTTCATCTGTATCATTTAAGGGTGATGTAGTTTACTAATGCAGTTTCAAATACCACCTCTCTCTCTCTCAAAAAAAAAGTTAAAATTTCAGTTTCGATTAGCATGATACTTGAAATTTTTAAACCAAGGATTTATGCCCTTTCCAGGGAAATGATTTGATTCCCCAGGATGAGAAGGCTCTCTTAGAAATAAACCAAATTTCTCCATATTTCATCATCCTTATTTTCACAGGCATGATTGTAACACCTTAAATTCCAGGAAAATCTTCATTGCGGGGTCCAGCATCTCCAAAGATTACTTAATCTGTCTCTTTAATAGCTCTTGAACTGTAAGCTAAGAAGAACCACATTTTTCCTAGGCTGCAGTTTTTTAAACTATCTCTATTGGCAAGTTCTGCATAAGGTCTTAACTAAGGAAACTCTCCAGGCAGACATTCTTATGCTTTAGTTATGTTGTTTTTTCTTTGCCCCTGTGGATTTTGTCATCACTTAATGAAGTGCTTCTCTCCTCAATTTCATATTGCAATTAAAGTATCAGATCCCAGTAGGCATCCTTACATATTATCGCAAGGAATGATCAATATTGGGCCCCTCTTTTTTTTTTTAACCTATCGTGCAATTGAATTGCTGAATATCTGTAAGATATACAAGTTAGTTCTTTGCTTATTGCTACCTACTTAATATCTTTCTTTTTTCTTTTAGGTTGTTTGATGTATGCACAGTGTCACGAACAGACAGAGAAACCAAACTAACATTAGTGTTTGAACATGTTGATCAAGACCTGACCACTTATTTGGATAAAGTCCCAGAGCCTGGAGTGCCCACTGAAACCATAAAGGTACCAAGAATCATCTTTCTGCTTGATTAAATAGTCACACTATTATAGCCCATTAAGCAATCACATTCCTTCCATATAAAGTTGCCAGGAGGGCGTCTGGCTGGCTCAGTCAGTAGAGAATGTGACTCTTGATCTCGGGGTAGTGAGTTCAAAGCCCATGTTGGGCATAAAGCTTATTTTAAAAATTGCCAGAGGTGGAACTTTTGGAACTCGCTATAAAGTTAAGTATAATTAAGTATATCAACTGAGATGTTCATATAATGAGATGGATTCTAAATTATTATTTTTAGGGTTCTGTGAAAAACCTGTTTTAGTTTTAATTCATATTAAAATTATCGAAAAATATTTAAATCTACATTATCTGGCCCTAACCGTAGAAGGTAGCGTGTTGTAAATATAGCTCAGTCTTTTTCTGATGATTCACAGACTCCGAGGAATGTAATCTGAAACTTCACACATGAACACATTGCATATTATAATTGTATACTTACTCCAGGATGTAAATTATACTATGTAAATCTGAAATATGGACTTTTGGGTCCTTCTTTCTCCAGTTTTTTCCCCTCATTTATAAGACGTTTATAGGAAGCCTAAGTGCCAAGTACTATCCTAAACCTTTGGGATTCAGGAATGATTTAAGACTCCTTATCAGCAAGCTTCATGTGCTGTATTGACCAGACATCCTTTCTTCCTTTAAGTCTAATAGAAAAACCTTCTTAGGAAGTTTTGTTGGTCATGCTTCTGTTCTACCTAATGGAACTCTCCAGGGGATCTTCTAGATCCATGCACGTCATGTGCAGGTCTCCATGAAGACCCTTCTGTTTATGTGAATTAGGTGACTTCGCTAAACATACTCTTTACCTAATCATTCATTGTTGAGAAGTGAGTTCTAGAATTCAGCATCATTTTAGATAGTAAGGAATAGCTGGAAATAGTGTATCTTGTCTTTCAGTGATAGCCAGTTGGTGTTGTCAGATACTGACACGTTTGGAACTTTGACGTATTGAATGATTTATTCCTTTGGTTTTAGACTGATTAAGAGTTTACGTTCCCATCTGCCTTTCATGAAAGAATATAATGCTCAGTAGTGCTCTCATTTCTTCCTGAGCAGTTCAAGGCCTTAAAGATCCTTTAAATGTAGGTGTACCTACCCATCTGTTCTTGGTCCTCTTCTCCTCCGTCCCTGCACCCCTCTTTCCTCTGGACTTCTTTTCCAGTTTTGTGGCTTCAGTTCTCTCCTTTGTAAGTTTGTCTAAAACCCCATGTTCAGCATGTTCATGGACTGTATGTTCTGCCAAAGCAGACTCTTGGTGTGGTTCATAATTTCCTACCTATGCGGTCCTCCTTCCTAGTGCCACTTCTTTACTCCCCCCAACAGTAACTGTCTGCCTAAATATCTGGCTCACCCCAGATAGCATTTGATCAACTTTCACAGCTGGATACGATCTCGTTTGTCTTACAGCACTAGTTCTGTGCACCTCCTCCTCTTTGTCCTATTTTCTACCTTTAATTGTGATTATTTATATCCATATTTTACCCATCCATTCATCTTTGTATCCTGACAGTCCCCATACAATGATTTGTACACATAGGTACTCAAGGAATAGGACACATTAACAACCTTTCTTTAGATATAATTATTTCAAAATTATTTTTATTTTATTTTTTTAACGTTTATTTATTTTTGAGAGACACAGAGACAGAGTATGAGCAGGGGAAGGGCAGAGAGAGAGGGAGACACAAGAATCTGAAGCAGGCTCCAGGCTCTGAGCTGTCAGCACAGAGCCCGATGTGGGGCTCGAACTCACAGACGTGAGATCATGACCTGAGCTGAAGTCGGCCGCCTAACCAACTGGCCACCCAGGCGCCCCTCAAAATTATTTTTAAATGACTTCCAACAGCTTAAACATACTGTCAAAGTAATCATCAGCTTCTTCGGATGCAGTTAGTTCTAAGTTCAAAATTATTTTGAAGAGGGAATCATTTTTTTTTTAAGCAGTAAAACCAGGTAACCATATATATATATAACCACACATTACCACCTGCCTAGGTAATTTTGGCTTCACATTAACTCCTCCTGGCATTAGAGGCTACTAAGTGGAATCGTTTGCTAAAGTATCATGTGGTTAAAGTGGTTGATAAGCCAGAGTGATGCACTAAACTATGGTTTGATCAGGCAGGAGTAGAAACAAAGTGGGTTAGGGGGAATTTTTTTTTTAATGTTTGTTTAATTTTTTTTTTAATGTTTATTTATTTTTGAGACACAGAGAGACAGAGCATGAGTTGGGGAGGGGCAGAGAGAGAGGGAGACAACAGAATCCGAAACAGGATCCAGGCTCCGAGCCGTCTGCACAGAGCCCGACGCGGGGCTCGAACTCACAGACCATGATATCATGACCTGAGCCGAAGTCGGCCGCTCAACCGACTGAGCCACCCAGGCGCCCCAATGTTTGTTTATTTTTGAGAGAGACCATGCAGGTGGGGTAGGGGCAGAGAAAGAGGAGGACAGAGAATCCTAACTGGGCTCTGGCGCTGACAGCAGCGAGCCCAATGCGGGGTTCAAACTCATGAACTGTGAGATCATGACCTGAGCTGCAGTCAGACACTTAACCCACTGAGCCGCCCAGGCGCCCCAGAGAGAGTTGTTAGGGTGGAGGTGCAGGGAAAAGTACGATAAGATTAGGGACAGGCAGAAAGGTGGTCACCAAAGTGAGGGAGAGGAGAGGAGTTTGGGGAGTGGTATCTGAGCCAAGGTTGATGGGAGAAGATGGGGGACAGGAGGGGGAAGGGGAAATAGCGCTTGTGGCCAGAAGGTTCTGACAAAGTGAATTGTTTTGTGGTTAATGATACATCCATGCTTACTAGTAAATTATGAAATATTTCAGGCAGTTAATGTGTATGTCGATGGTTAATTGAACATTTTTGCTAACTGAAAGACTAGTTCAAAGGACTTTTCTTGTCTTCATCTTTAGCTTTTGAAAATTTTCTGAACTATGCCATGCTAATCTACTTTTCTTCCTTATCAAGTATAAGAATGTTTTGTTTAATAATTTGAATGCATGTGATCTTTTAAGGCCATTATTTAAAACATGAATAAAACCATCAAATGTATAGTTTTTAGGCCAAATATACAACTGATGGAAACTTATTTTTAGTAAAGACTTGTACTTTTTGCTTTTGTGATCAACTTCTTTTTAAGAGTTGGTAGGGTAAACATCAGCTAAGTAAGAGGTTCTGATTAGTTGGGGTTCTGGTTAAATAAATTTTGGAAGGGCACAGCCAGAGAACAGAAATATTTCATTATTGTCCAGGCTTATTTATAGGAAGTCTTAATAACTAGATAAGTAGATCAAGAGAATATTGTTATTATGAACAACCTGTTGGGAACACAGTTGGATTCTTATACAGAATGTTTTGTTATAAAAAGAGTTTTTCTGAATATACTGCTACAATTTTTTATTGAATATTTATAGAGAGTTTTGTACTAGCATTTGGGGAACACAAGAGTGAATTAGTCATGAAGCTACTCTCAGGACCTTATACTATAAGAGAAGAGATAAAGTGCACCCAGAAGCATGTGGTACCCATTTTCTGTGGTTATTTCAATAGTTTAAGGAGTGTTTTCAAGTAAAAAACAAACACACACTTATGAATGAACACAATATGTAGCTGATTCTTTGTATTATGGAACCAAAATATTTTCTAAAATGTTCTTCAGAATCATAGATATTAGTGTTGACATTGGCTTGCAAGTGCCAGAACGTGCCAGAACGTAAACTATAAGTATGCAAAAAATCTTAACATGAAATAGATGTAAAACAGAAAATCAAGAGAAGACCTCATATAAGATCATTTAGGCTGAGGGAATTTTCCTCAACTACCTGTCCCACACCGTGTTTTCTGGTGCACTGTTTACCTGTTATCCACTTAAGTTCAGGGTATTCTAGTGCCTACTAAGGACAGAAATTGCAGGAGGTGAACAATACTTGGTTCAAACTGGGATGTTCCAAAGTCTCTAACTACCTGTTATAGAGGTAAAATATTTTTGTTCAGTACTATTTTTATCAATGCGTTTTTTAAAAAAATTTTTTGAATGTTTATTTTTGAGAGAGAGTGAGACAGAACGTGAGTGGGAAAGGAGCAGAGAGAGAGGGAGACACAGAATCCAAAGCCAGCTCCAGGCTCTGAGCTGTCAGCACAGAGCCCCACGTGGAGCTCGAACTCATGAACCGTGAGATCATGACCTGAGCTGAAGTCGGCAATTGACTGAGCCACCCAGGTGCTCCTCAACGTGTTTGTTAGAAAAGAACTCATTGAGAGCTTATTTGACCTGCTTTATATAGATCACATAATAATTTTTCTTTTTTAAATATTTATTTTTATTGATTTTGAGAGAGAGAGTGAGAGAGTGTGTGAGCAAGCAGGGCAGGGGCAGAGAGAGAGAGAGAGGGAGACAGAATCCCAAGTAGGCTCTGTGTGCTGTCAGCACAGAGTCCAACGTGGGGCTCAAATTCACGAACTGTGAGATCGTGACCTGAGCCGAATTCAAGAGTCAGATGCTTAACCAACTGAGCCACCCAGGCACCCCGATAATTTTTCAAATGCATTAAATACCCTTTGTTATTAAAAAATAGGAAAGGCAGAAAAGCATCCCTGAAGCCCTAAGTATTTGTGAAGATTGGTGGTTGTGTGAACTCACTGGGGAAAGCCCGCAATTACTGTGTCATGGTCATGTCAGACTTCGGCGAAGTAGCTAAAGGGTATAGGCCTGAACTGAAAATTGCCATTGAGAGGCTCATGAGAATAAAATAAAATCATTAGTGGTTCTTTCCAACATGTTAAAGTACACCTTATTCTAAAAAAGATAAATAAATGCATATATACATCCTGTGCATACTTCCATCTTGAGGCCTCCATCATCTCTTCTTGATTTTCGAAGGTACATCCATTCATGTTGATAATGACATTTGTGTAGAGAAGCCTGCTGACTGCTGCGCTCAGAAATCAACAAATATTCACATCTTGCTTCATAGACTTAACCATTGCTGTATTTTGTTTTCCTTTTTCTACTTCAGAATGTTACCTTTTGATTTACTTTATTATGGAGGAATTCAGTGCCATCTTTATTTTTATATGAGATTTGATATTGTCTTCTTGGACTTGCTTAAATTTATGAGTCAATAATTGATACCTTATTGATTTTCATTTTTTTTTAGGGGTCATGATAAATAGAATCTCTGCTTACATAGCACTTTTCATTTATGAGGGCTTTATGAGAAAAAAGGACTTCCAGGTTTTTTTTTTTCTCTTTCATGCCTTTATCGGCCACCCTATGAGAGGGGATCAGAAAGAAGCTGTAAATAAAATCCCTCTCTTGTTCTTTAATCATTGTAACTGCTACCCAGAGAATGAACTATATGGCAAGATATGTATCAGGAGAGCTTTCCAGGTTAAATCAGCTTTACAGGCTTTTAAAATGGAATGCCCTTGGGCGCCTGGGTGGCTCAGTTGGTTGAGTGTCTAACTCTTGGTTTCATCTCAGGTCAGGGTCCCAGGGTCTTGGGGTTGAGCTCCACATTGGGCTCTGCGCTGAGCAGGAGCCTACTTAAGATTCTCTTTCTCTCTCCCTCTGCTCCTCTCCCCAGCTCATGTGCTCATTCTCTCTCTCTCTCTCAAAAAAAAAAAAAAAAAAAATACACACACACACATGTATACATATATATACATATAAAATGGAATGCCCTCTTTTACTGAACTTGGTATTTAGGCTTGCCTGTAATAGTACACTCTATTTCCTAGTATATGACCTGGCTTCTCAACATCTTATTAACTCTTTAAAAACTTAGTATCATTCTTTGGACATTCTGTGCATGTAACATATCTGATGAAATTGGCAATATAATTTCACAAGTGAAAATTCGAGGCACTGAGAGATCAGTCAGAGAAGATCAGTTGCCTCTCCAAAATAAAATAGAGTTCTTGTAGCTCAAGACCATATGGCCCCTTTGTATGACTCAATCTTGGAGAAAAAATTACATTTTATTTATGTATTTCTATGATAAATGAATTCTATAGGGCTTGAGAAGGCCAAAAAGCTCAAGGTTTATGTGTCTGTGTGGGTCATTTTCTCTTTGAATTAGATTTCATTTTATCTTCAATTGAATGTTTCTTACAGATTTCTGTTGGTTGTAATCTTTTCGCTAGGAGATATAATACACTATTAGGTTTATTTTACAAAACCCAGACTTCAGAGACTGACACACACTCTTAATAGCACCTGTTTTGTGCCTCTGGGAAATATCTGTTTTCATGAATAATATCTGCTTGCAGTAAACAGTGGCTCTGGTGTCAGTATGGGATGCCCAGGGCCGATTCATCTTTCTCCATCTGACATAATGCAAAGTGACTGATGGGTCTCCCTCCAACTGCAGATGAGGAAAGTCTCCCAGACCCTTCTCTCCTCTCACCCCTAAAGGAATCAAGCCATCGCCCCTCTCAGCTCCTGGTGGTCTCCACTTTGCTTGAATTATGAGCAGGTGATTTGTCTCATCTTTGCAGGACACAGAGCAAATTAACATGAAAATATCGCTTCTCAGAAAACAAGGCAGGCTTGAATGCCCTGTCGCTGCTGGTCATTAGCCATCTGCCACCGACACTCATACTCTGTTTATCACATTTGAAATTCAGAGCAGATGTTGCATAATAAGGTGATCCCAAAAACAAGGCAAGAAATTCAAAGAACACATACTCCACAATAACGATAAGGATCCTGGAAGGACATTTTTTTTCCATCTAATATCATGGCTGGACTAATTGAATAGACCATGTTTTTTAAAACACACATGCACACACACATCTGTCCTAGTGTTTAATGCTGCTTTTTGTAGTAACATGAAATAATTTTAAAAGAAAATGCATATGTGAAAGATGCCTGAGAGGACTGTTTAATAAAATTAATTTTAATAAGCAAAGCATAATGTCATAATGAGACTAGTTCTGCTGCGAAGGACCTCGAAGGCCGGTCATGCTGGTGTTGATTTTTACTCTAGGATGAGCCTCAATTTACAGCAATTTAACTTCAAATAATTCACTCTTGTAGCAAAGTTGGATCGCCCAGGGCTCATGGCTTACCAGTGCTGTTTCCCAGAGAGTTAATTTTCTTCTTAGTACTCAATATCTTATGCTCCTTATACCCTTTCCCTCTACTGCTATTCCCCCACTACCTACTGTCCCCACCACCCCCACCGTACCCACACCCCAACTCCTCACACACTTAGCTTTCCTGGGTTTTGCATAGCTCTGCCCCAGCCCCCTCTTCTGTCCCTGGCCTTGGGATCTTTCCAGCCTGAGTCCTGGGCGTCTTCCATTTTAGTTCCACTCTCCTTCCACAGTGATGAGTATTATACAGGACTGGCTATGACAGTGTTTCATCTAATCAATGTAAGCACATTCTAGACCCTTTTTAGGCCTTATAAAAAGCACATCACTCATAGTATATCAACCATGGTGTTTGGAGACATTCTGTTTTTAAAAAAACAGGCATTTAGGGGTGCCTGGGTGGCTCAGTTGGTTAAGAATCCAGCTTCGGCTCAGGTCATGATCTTGAGGTTTGTGAGTTCAGGCTCCGCGTCGGGCTCTGTGCTGACAGCTCAGAGCCTGGAACCTGCTTCAGATTCTGTGTCTCCTTCTCTCTCTGTTCCTCCCCCACTTGCATTCTCTCTCTCTCAAAAATAAATAAAGATTAAAAAAAAAACAAAAAACAGGCATTTGGACTTTCATCAGGAGTACAACCTAGATTATAATTTTGATTTTTTTTCCCTGTAGAAAGTCAGCTTTGAATATAGTCTTTTGACTCAAAAGTAATGTTTTCTCCACACACACACCACACCCTTACATATGTACGTGCTTCCCCGCCACACACACACACACACACACACACACACACACACACACACACATACACGGGATATTCTTAAGAGAAACAGCAGCACTATTGCTCTCAGGAAGAGCTAAGCAGCCAGTCCAAGGGGAGTAGCAGAGTGGCACCACAGTTAGCCATCGACTCCAGTGGGAGAGAGCGTCAGAAGGAAATGAGTCAACACTGAGTTTTCCCCAAACTTTGGGGGAAATGTGAGTGTATGAGCTATAAGTGTGTGGTAACTTTCAATAACTCAAGTAACTTCTCAGAGAGAACATATTTAGATAATCTAGATTTTGAGGACTCTCCCAGAACCAAATGCTTAAGCAATTTCCCAAGCCCTGTAGTAGCTGAAAATATCAGAAGAAAAAGGACAGAATTATGCAAATACATGATTATCTAAAACTATGTAATAACAGACTATAACAGAATTATTTAGTGGTTTGGATTTTTTTTTCTTTTTTTTGCCTAACAGGAAATAGGGGTTAAAAAAAAAAGCTAGTGTCTTTCTAAAGGTACTGTAAGACTGACTCACTAAAATAAATAATACTGACTCACTAAAGTAAGCATGTGACACTTTGATCAAACTAATAACAGGTAAGTTGGAATCTCTTTAGAAAATGCTTCTTCACCTTAGGCATTGAATCTGTTTATAGAGCCCATTAAAAAGTTGCAGGCAGTGTATATCCAGTCGGTATCACCATGGTGACACAAAGCAAAGTGATGCTCTGCATAGAAGAGGGATATTCCTCATCTAAATTTAGCATGTGCCTAAGCTCCCTGGTTATAGTCTTTTTTCTGGCTCCCTTCCTCTAAATGTTGGAACGTTCAAGGCTCCTCCCTCAGCCCTTGCTTCTTTACTGTCTATACTTTCTGGTTAGGTGATGTCACTCAGCCCAGACTTCAGATATCATGTATCCTGTCGCCTGACCTCTCCCCTGAGCTCTAAATACATTATAGTCAATCAGCCATTTGATATCTCATCACCAAAAGATTACCCAAGAGTTGTCTTCCCAGTTGAAGCCTTCCCCTTTTGCCCCATTGTTTGAACCCCAAACCTAGGCATTATTCTTGACTTCTTGCTTTCCTTCACAATCTTCATCTAATTCAATCTAATCTTCATCCCAGTGCTTTTGGCTTTATCCCCAAAAGCTATCCCCAGTTCAACTAGTTTTCAGTATCTTTATTGCTAAAGCGCTAGTCAGACCCATCAAACCGGCTCCCTAATTCAACACGCGATCTTCTAGTCCTGCCTGCAGTCTCGATCATCCTCTGTATAACCACCAGAGGGACTTTACTGAAACATGAATCAAAGTGTTACTCTCCTACGGAAAACTTTTCTCCAGTGGTTTCCTGTGACCTGTAGAATAAAATCAAAAGTTCTATATAGTCTAGAGCTCTTTCTTCCTACACCCTCCAAATTCCAGTCTGCCTCCACCCTACTCCTGGTTCACTGTTCTTTGGCCACACCTGCTGTCTTTCTGTTCTTCCCCCATGCTTCCAGCTCAGTGTATGTACTGACTGTTCATGCTGTTTGGAATGTTCCACGCCTCTCCCTCCCACATTGTCCTATTTTATCTTCTTCATAACACTTAGCTGAAATTATCTCATTCATTTTTTATGGGTGTTTATCTTTCCCAACTAGAAGGTAAAAACTTTGAAGTCAGGACTCTAGTTTATTGCACTTATCCCCAGCACCAACCAACTGTCTAGAAAATAAAGGACACTCAGTAAACACATGTTGATAACTATACTGTGGTATTTTATCAACGCTCTAATTCTGAAATGTAGGAGTCAGTATTCCTGTTGTACAAGGGAGTAAATTGTTCTTCTTCAAGGATAGGTTTTATAAGTAATATGCATACACACATGCATAGAAAAATAAACCTATACAGTATTTCTATCTCCACACATCCACTTTTGCTTTCACATACAGCTCTTTATGGTGGGGAGGGACACTGGGATTATCCATATTGTAACTAAGGATTTACTTTATCAGCTTGGTTTACACATAGTCTAAAACCAGTAACTGACCTCCACTGGAACTAGAAAGCATTTTCTCTGTTCATATAGTACTGACTTAACAAAATTCCAGATACTATTCTCTTTCATTGTTGGATTCAGTTAAATATGTTTTATGTGAAAGCTGGGAAACAAAGTCCAGTGAAGACAATGATTGATGCTATGAATCTTCAACCCTGTTCTCATCTCCCAGGGATATATATCTGAAAGATAATTCAATAGTTACACATTTTTTTTGAAGATAAGTTTTCCATAAAGAGATCATCAGCACTGTGTGCAAAAGTTCTTCCCCATCCCCAGTGGGGAAAGTAGCAATTTCAAAGAGTTAAGTTACTTTTAAAAATCTAATTAAAAATATGCTCCTATGTTTATTCATTTGGATTTGTATCATTCTTATCCAGAAATGTCAGATACTTATATGCATTTGGAGTTTGGGAATTAAGAAAGTACCTTTCTTTGGTGCTCCTGGGTGGCTCAGGTGGTTAAGCATCAACTTCAGCTCAGGTTAATGATCTCACAGTTCGTGAGTTCAAGCCCCGCATAGGGCTCTGTGCTGACAACTCAGAACCTGGATCCTGCTTCAGATTCTGTGTCTCCCTCTCTCTCTCTCTCTCTCTGCCCCTCCTCCGCTCGAGCTCTATCTCCCTAGCTCTCTCAAAAATAAATAAACATTAAAGAAAAAATTTAAGGGTCGCCTGGGTGGCTCAGTTGGTTGAGCGTCCGACTTTGGCTTGAGTCATGATCTCATGGTTTATGAGTTTGAACCCTACATCATGTCTGTGCTGACAGCTAAGAACCTGGAGTCTTCTTTGGATTCTATGTCTCCCTGTCTCTCTGTCCCTCCCCTGCTTGCACTGTCTCTCTCTATCTCTCAAAAATAAGTAAATAAATGTTAAATTTTTTTTATTAAAAAAAGAAAGTACCATTTTTCTAGAACATTTGCAAACTATTTACAATTCCTATATTTAAATTAGTGAAAGGCCTGTAGAAAAGGTATTCATGAGTTATCTAAGGTGGTATTTTATTCCTCATTCCTAAGCAAGGTGGAAAAGACTAATCAATCCTTTCACTGCTCATTCTTGGCTCTAGTAAATATTTGTTGAATGAATAAGTGCGTTCACAAACATGTCATGAAAACTTGAAAATTCCATAGAGGCAGTCATAAGAATCAAATACCTCCAGAGTATGAAATATTGTGATTTCTCTCATTCTGCTCTTCCTCTTCCTCATCATCATTCTCAAAGAGCAAAATTCTCCAAAAAGATTGACTCCAATAGAATATTAAATAAGGAGATTTTGATCTGAATTTGGATTTACCTATCTAAATCAGGGCCTGATGCCAAGCACTTGGACACTGTGACACTTGAAATCTTAGAAAGTGAAAGATAATTCCTTGAATATTAGAAATAATCGAGTATAAATCTAAATATAAAAACTGGCTAGTACCATACAATGGTAAATCTAATTTAGATGCCTGGAAAATATACTAAACCAACAAATTTTGCAAAATATAAGTTCTATCTAATAAAGGGTTAATGACATTAGGTAAGCATGATGCTCCATGACTCCCAAGTGTGGTCATGAATCACCTACAGAACCACTGCCCCCTGGGTGCTCATTTAAAACAATAGCCCTGCCGTAAACCAATTCCCCAACCTAATCTGAGGAGAGAGTTTCTAATAAGTACCCTCTGGTGATGCTTATGGACAACTACAGTTTAAACAATACCCTCCTACAGTGTGACATAGGACAGGACTGGAATGGGATGGAGTACATTCTGAATGACGCAAACCTCGGGTCATGGAGTATTTGCTTGCTGTGCATGGTTAATCCCAGCCACCAGAAGGTTCATATCTAAGTCCCGGTGAAGTCAGTTGTGGCATTTTAACTAAAGTCGCCCATACACAGAACATTTGTTTTATTTTTTTTATGTTTTATTTATTTATTTTGAGAGAGAGCACAAGTAGGGAAGGAGCAGAGAGAGAGAGAAAGGGAATCCCAATCAGGCTCCGTGCTGTCAGTACACAGCCCAATGCAAGGCTCGAACTCACAAACCATGAGATCATGACCCGAGCTGAAGTTGGACACGTAATCAACTGAGCCACCCAGGCACCCCCACAATCATTTGTTTTAAAATTGAGGCTTTATTCCTTAAGATGTCCTATTGACAAATGCAAACTTGCTAATATACACTAAGGAGAAGACAATTAGGAATATATGAGAATTGTAACTAGAAATTCTTAAGCCAGCCTGAAATTTTATTCTTTAAAAAAAATGTTAATTTCACATCATGATTTGACCTTGAAAGATGGTTTTTGTTTCATTTCACTTATGTTTTCACAGTTCTCTGTGGTCTTAAATTAGTAAACTATTACTGGACTTACAAGGGTCCCTGGTTCAGAATTCCTAATCCTGTTTTATAGATCAGGAACCAAAACCATATGAAATATAGGTGGATAATAGCTTTTTAGCACTGACACCAGTGCAAAGCACAGTATTCAGGTACTGTCTTGGAGGCCCATGTATGAGTGCTCAGAATTTCTTCCAACTGTCATTCTAAGCTTTTAACAAATACAAGCTAGTAGCTTTGTTTTTTATATTTACCATTGCTCTCTGCTGTCCCTAACCATGCTTGTTCATTTTTCCTTTCTTGGACAAAACCAAGAAAGAAATATTTATCATTCTATCCTAGTACAGTCATACCACTTTTAGATTGGAAAGCTAAAACAGAACGAAGCAGGAAATTGGGGACCACAGGGCATAGGAAGTTGCACTATGATTTAAGTTTGGGTACTGCGACATTAAAGGTTCATTAAGTCTTCACTGAGCAATCAGATATTGATTGATCTGGAAACAGTTATCCCCAGTTTAAGATGTTCTTTGGATATGGTTAGTATGAAATGAACACTTGAAGTGTTCCTCGTTGATATTTTAATTTCACTCATCTATCACTTTTTAATGTTCAAATCTGGAGCTGAGAAATTCACATCATCCATAGCTGAAGACCTGAAGTGTTTGTTGAGACTAATTTGGTGTAAAAGCTGTAGGCAATGGCCTTGGCTCCCTTTGCCCCCTCCTGTGAAAATAATATTCCTGTCAGCAAGATGGGGAACAAGAAAGGGAAGAAATAAGTTGGTGGTAACAAGAGAAGAATTAATTGAATAGGTCTCCAGGAAGAAGGAGAAATTTATAACCCTCAATAACCCCCCCCAAAAAGTAGTCCTTTAAAAAGCACGTGATTATGTTGAATGTAAGTATCTGAAACATTATGTTACTCTTATTTTCCCCCATTATGATCATTTCCCCAATCATGGCAGTTTATCTTGTAAACCTAGGTTCTTTAATATTTCAACCAGATATTAAAGATTGGTTGATTCATATCTTCAGTGCAAAACTATATGAATGCCAATAAATGACATAGAAGGACAAAAGTCTGTTTAAGTTTTATCTTTAATATCATCCGTTCTAAATGTGGCTACTGTACTCATGGCCCTTGATATGCATCTCATCATTGCTGTAAGGCCTTGATTGAAAACACTTAGGAACTGGGAAGAAAGTGAAATATAAATTACATTAGAATGAATTAAGAAAAGAGTTGCATTTTGGTATCCTCCCAAGTAGAGAGATTTATGAAAGCATCACACACCGAGAGAAAGGACTCCTTTCCTTTTCTGTTTCAATTCTACCGTCACTTTCACCACCACGGTTTCTCAGGACCTTCTTACTTTATTTATCACTAAGTTCCATAATTAACATATGGTTCATGTTATTGATTTCTCAGGTTTCAAAGTAAAATAAATTGAGCTTTCTTCCACATTTAGAATATACAGTTTTTTTAAGGAACTCTAAACAAAGACACGCATTATTTGTAAGTCAGAGAGCAGCTGCCAGAAAACAGAAAATTAGGAATGGAGTCATGGGTGAAATAATGGAGATACTGTTCAGAGGTAACCCTTTGTAAGGCAGGAAATTTTCCTTAGAAAAGAGACAGCTGAGTTTGCTTGTAAATTTTGCTAGAAACAGGCCTGATTTAGTAACATTTAGTGCTGGTTAGGAGGCTGAAGACAGCACTTTCAGCTTCGGATACCAAGCAAGTGCCTTCTTTTATGGTTTTGTATAAAGTCTAAACACTTTATAGTTTCAAAAGGCATGTGTATGTAGGGGAGTCGCTATTAATTTTTTAATGAATAGAATAATATATAAGCAAATACCAGATCTGGAAGTAGAGTTTTTTAAGCAAAACACTGTAGACATTATACAAAGGGAAGAATTCATAGATTAGACTATAAAAAGTTTCAACTTAAATAAGTAAAATTAAAAGGCAAATTAAGTATTCACAAAAATATGACAGAGGTTTAGTATCCTTAACATATAAAAAGCTTTTATAATCCAATAAGAACATCACCCAATTTAGATATGGATAAGATATGAACAAAAGTCACAAAGAAATACATATACACAGGATGGCTGAAAGATAGGGGAAATACTCAGCCTTACAGGTAATCAGAGAAATACACATCAAAAATCAGAACATACCATGATTAAATTATGAAAATTTATCTAACAATGATTTTTGTAAAAAAAAATCATATTTTTGAAGAATAATTGCCTAAAGAAAAACAAGCTCCACAAACTGTTTATGTAATATGGTCCTAATTTTGAAATCCATGTCAAGTACATGTATTGACAATTAGAAGGAAATATACTAAAATACTAATAGTGTGTATCTCTGTTGAGATATTACGGGTTGTTTACATTTATGGTCTGAAATGAACATGACCTACTACTATATTAAGCCAGATGAATTGCCAGTAGTTGACTGCGTTTGCCCTACAAAAATAGAAATTTCATATGATTCCACCTCTAATATTCTTATAATCTGACAAAAGGGTGCTTTAACATTCATTTTTATGGGGAATACACTCTATTACAGAGAAGTTGAAATTTCTTCTATCTGAATCTTTTCTTTATATCTCAACGTAAGAATTAACAACACAGTATCATTTCCTTTGCTGTTAGGCAATAAGACAGATTTTATAAAATAATCACAGAGTGTACATAAAAACAATTTTAGTACATGCTTATTGATGTTGATATTGATAAAATGGCAAATGTTAAAAGAATAGAAAAAAATAATGTAACAGGTTTTCTAATAAGGCCTACTGACGCCACTGTTATTATCTCCTTTAATCTTATTGTCCTATTACCGTTAAATAGTATATCTCCTTTAATCTTATTGTCATATTACTGCTATGGAGGAATTTCACTTGATTGTAAATGGAGGTAATTACTGATGAGTAGTAAACTCTATAGAATAAAGTTACAAGCCATAGTTTTGCTACAGTGACAGGCATAGGTGTGTGTTTCTTTAATGCACATTAAATGTTTTTACTATTTTTTACTTAAAATCAACTTTTAGTCTTCTTGTTAAAATGAGCTCATAACAATTACATTATATAGTTAAGCAAAAGCTTTTTCAGACATTTGCGTTATTCTGTACCTGCTTTAAAAAAAAAAAAAAAAAAGAACATTTCTTTCAAAACCTGGATTACCTGTATAGGGAGATTACCCACAAATAGATAAGTTATTATGAATGCAAAATTAGTTTAATGTAGGGCTGTCCTATGCCTTTGCAGTTTTTCCTGAAGGAAGATATTTAACTTGAGACTCAGTGCTAACAGCTGTCTTTGAAACATGTAATCGCCCTTAAAATAACACAAATAACTGCTCTATCCACTCAAGACAAACCTGTATTTCTTCTAAGTTAAAGGAGGGGGGAAAGAGGGAAAGGTGACCCCAGATGGAATTTGGATGTATGTTTATTATTTTCTAAACTTTTGTTTTTGGTGGGGGTGCTTTCCTTTAAAGTCTGTCGTCCCTTCCTATTGTACTCCTTTCGAACATAGAAAGATGAAGATAGACCAGTGTGGGAGATAGTAAATGAAAATCATTAAGGATACATCGTTTTCAGAAAGATAAATCCCTGCAGCTTTGGGAGTCCACTTGGTGGATTTAGAAAACTGGCATCACCAAACGAGCTCTTCAGAATAGCTTTTATCCCAGACGGAATCATCTATACAATAGGTGACATTTGCTGTGTTCCAGCTTAGCCTTGTGAGCCCGAAGCCATTAAACCGAATACTCTTACGATGGAGGCAACATACTCCAGATAGTAACGTAAAGCATCACATAGGAGAGAGTCTCATTTCACCCGGACAGAAACCACTGAGCTTTCTTTCCTCCAGCCAAAATAACAAAGTCCTAGCCTCTGGTGATTGATGAGCATGTTGCCAGGGGAAATGGACTGGAAAATCATCGCCTTGTCTTTTACTTGCCACAGGAAAGCCATAACAGAGATCTCTATTCTTCTTGTTCTGATAAGAGGCCTAACGAAGCATCCAGAAGGACTGGGAAGCCTGGAAATGTTATATCCAGCTGCTTGCTGGATTGCCTTTTAAACTACGATTCATAGTTCCCTAACTCACAAATCAAACCTGTGTGCAGTCGGATAGCCTGTAACAAGTTGTGCAGCTTTGTGACCGCTACAGTGTGGCAATTGAGCTGAGAGAGGCTATTTTAATAAGAACAGGTATCCCCTGTTGAACTGAAAAATATGCATTTCTAAAACGTATCTCTGTAGTGAAATCACACATGTAGAATTCTTTTACTCCCCTGGCATTGCTAAATTGTGTAATTATATTCTGGAAAAACTTGAGAGCTCAGAAACGTAAGCTGGAGCTAAATTCATAAATGCAAATAATATTTTAGTTCATGAGAAACGAGGTGAGAAGCACCCCCACAGCGCCCCCCCACAGCGCCCCTCTTGGCAGACCTTTTGGTGGGAGGTTGCATAGCCGCTAAGAAACCTGTAGGCATCACACTTCAAGCTCAGGACTTCACCTGCTTGGGTCTTCAGAAATATTTGCACAATCGATTCTGAGAGATTCCAATTTGCACCACCCAGTTGTCCTATAAGAGGGGATGTCTGAAGTTGAATGGGATTCCTGTCTATTAATGTTTCCACATTGGTCTTGGCCATACGGACCTATTATTTAGACAGTATATTCTCAGCATCTTTGGATTTGGAATGTTTGAACTTTCATTAAAATATTACTTTGTGATCACAAAGCAGGGATCCTTAAAGACTATGCTGAAAGTGACAATTTTATTTTTCTTTAAAATTTTTTGAGTTTTTTTAGAGAGAGTGTACATGCATAGGAGCAGGGGAGAGGGACAGAGGAAGAAGGGGTGAGAGAATCTTAAGTAGACTCCATGCTTACTTAGCACGGAACTCAACCTGGGGCTTGATCCCAAGACCTGGAATCATGACCTGAGCCAAAATCAGGAGTCAGACGCTCAACCAACTGAGCCACCCAGGTGCTCCTTGGCGGTGACTATTTTAAGAAGGCTCAGTGTAATGTTGTATAGTACATTGTATAGCATATTTTGGGAATGTGTTTAAGAAATTAGCATTTCTATTTCCATAATTTATTTCTTTGTGTTTTTTTCCAGGCCTATAGTCCAATTCAGAGTTAGAAACACATTAAGCCTTTCCTAAATTCAGTAGATCTCTCACAGATTATATTTGCAGAAATAACCACCCATTTACTATTTGGTGGGGGGGGCATGCATACTGTTTCATTCTCTCTCTGGTCTTGTGCTTCTTGTCAGGGTGTGTTGGAGAATTTTGTTATTTCCTTTTGTTGATGGAAAGATAGAATGTGTGTCCCTATACCTAACTCTTTGTGACCAAAGAATGACCATCCTGAGGCCATCACTCTAATGTTGGCTTTGAGAAGTCCTCTCGGAAGTGGAAACACATGTCCACTTTATTCCATAGGGTCATCTTGGTAACACTGTGCAATTACAGTCTCCCTCTTCTCCCCTCTACCCCCACAATGAGAGGCGTAACTTAGACCAAAACCTGCACATTGTTCATTTGCTGAATTCCCTGGTTGCTGTGAGTGTTCTTTACTTTCTCAGAAACTAGCTATATCTTTTTTTTTAATTTATTTAAATTCAAGTTAGTTAACATAAAGAGTGTTACTGGTTTCAGGAGTAGAACCCAGTGATTAAAATTAGCTACATCTTTACATCATCTAGTGTACTTTAAAACTTTGGATGGGAGAAATAGTTGAATAGATTCTTTTTTTTATGAAAGTATCCACTACTTCGGAGCACCAAACTTTCACTCCATGCCATGTCCAGACACAGAATTGAGGAGCCTCTTTGTGGTGCCTTTTTGAAATGCCCTTAGGGCTTCCCAAATTTGTTATAAAACACGTACCAGTGTAATTTTCCTATTACAACTTTCCGTCTTTTTCCCTAAACTCGACTTTTGAGTTGTACACAAGATCACGGTTAGGTGACTTTCCTACCATGCCTTTTTTTGGTTTTGGTTTTGGTTTTTAATTTATGAGCCTTTATTTGTTTGAGCCAAAATCGGCAGGGCCTAATCTATAACAGAGACCACCGTTTTCAGTGACCACCAGCAGAGTTTGATTTCTGATTATATTGAGAGGAGAAAGTGGATCTTGCCAAGGTTGGGGCAGGTTCCCCAACCTTGTAAAAGGTTGCAAATAATGGGCTTGAACTCGAGAGTCTTTTGTGCATGTGCTTGTATGTATGAGAAAGAGATGCATGTGAAAGAGATACCCATGCATAGAATTTTTAAAACGGACAGCACCATGGTACTTAGCTGGAGGCAGGAGATACCCTGTTGGCTCCTAGGACTTCCTGGAAGCTGCCTGCTGGAAAAGCCTCCTTGGAGATGAATCTCATGCGGCTTCTCCTTGCGCAAATGATGTTCCTACCCTAAACCTGAGAAGGGCTTGGGCAAGGAATACTTCTTATATCTAAAGTCCTTTGCACATTGGAGTCTTGCAGTTTGTCACTCAGGAGAATAAACCAGCATATGAACTCTCAGCAAATGCTACCTCCTTGGTTTGAAGCGGTTTGTAAAGCATTTTCTTCCTGGTTTATGCGCCCTACATTGTTTCGGCTCCTCTCATCACTGACCAGCTGGCTTGTTGGTGAATAGAACTGTGGGCCCCTCGCCATGTTTCATGTGAGGTCTTGGCTGGGTGGCAAACAGGCAGCCTGTAGCCAGTGTCAGCAATTCAGGAGGAATTGGCACAGCAGTGTCCCCATTAATTTCTGCTTGTCACATACTGTCATGCAAGTTACACCAGAGAGGAAATGACCGTTAAAAAAAAAAAGGTACCCTTGTGGCACTGGGTCCCCTCCAGACGTTCCCCGAGGTTAAACAAGTGGATACAATTAGCTGTACACAGACAGCTGCAGGGAAGGGAAAGCCTAGAAGTGGGCCCCACAGCAATGTGTCTTTCCTGTTAGCAAGGAGTGTCAGCTATCAACATCTGCCATATTTTAACCCTTCAAAGGGACCGGTAAATTAAGGGGAGCTATTATCCCACGCTCTGCTGATCATTATCAATCATAATGCCTTGGGAAATTACCACAGCAGTGCTGCCTTGGTGGCAGGTTTTGTCCTTTGGGGAGCGTTTTTTATGCTTTTGCTGGGAGCAGAGAAGAGTGGTGGGGGCGAGGAGGGTGAGGGGAAACTGGCCCTTTAATCGTTGGTAATTTACTGCCACAGGGAAGAGGGCTAGAGGGCAATAAACTCCTCTTCAGTTCAAACCGAAGTCGTTAAAATTGGTGGGCTCCAGACAGCTTCCATTTCCAAAGAGATCGATCTTGCTGACCGACTTTTGTCAAGCCATCTTCATCAAGAGCTACGGCGGCTTTCAGAACACAGACCAGAACTTTGGGAAGTGAGAACCGGTTTTAGAGGAGGAGGGCCATCCAAGATGAGAAAAGAAACTCTTAAGATAAATTAGAGGCTTCTGGGAACTGTTGTTTTAGTTCTGAAAGATTGAAATGGTTAATCTGCTGTTATCGTTATCTATATAGAGTCCCGACTAACCTTTGTAAGCACATGCTTTGCGTTGAGGTAAAGTCGTCTAGTGCAAATCTGATTGCCAGTATGAAAGGATAGATGAATGAGATGGTCATCCCATGTAAAACTATGTTTGTTGAAACTTATTTGTCTGAACTCATCCTTAAAAGTAGTTTAGAGAAAAATAGAGAACCTATAACTCCCAACAGATATTGAGTTCACGTTTGTGTATTTGGAACATTTCTCTTCTGAAAAGATACCATTTTTCTTGGGGGCACGAGTGTTTTTTTATCAGTCAGGTGTTCTGAAAATGATCAGCCGTCATGGCTATAGGAGAAACGGGCTCATGGTTGTCTATATGATTGCACCAAGGACAAAATATTGAAGGGAATAATCATATTTTGAGGGCCAGAAGCAACCAGTAGGATAATTGAGAAGAAGTAACACTGTGTCATGTTATCTAGACTTCATCGCTTCTTGTATGGAAGAAGAGGTAGCATGATCACCAAGACAGCTTGGGGATAGGGTCAATGATGAATGTTAGAGCTGTCCCAATTCTATTGTATCATCTAATCTGAGACCCTCATTTTATAGATTGAAAAACAGAAGCTGGGAGAGGTTAGGGACTTGTATAAATCTCACAGTGAAGCCAAGGCAGAGCTCCAGTCTCTCCTTCCCAGGCAACCTGTTCATATCATTCCATAGGCTGACTCTGCAGCGGGAGTTCTAGCCAATCTTGGTAGTAACAAAGGGGCTCCTGCCCTGTTGACAGCAGGGAGTAGGAAGGAACCAAAAATCTGGAGTAGAGGTAACTTTATTCAGAAAGGGTCCTAGTCAACCTCTGCCATGATGTCAGGCTGTAAATTTGTTGTACCCTTTTTAAGTTAGCCCTATTGGAGCAATAGATACCAATTTTAAAAGATGGTCTCCCTGTCCAATTTTAAGTATATCTAGTAATACATAGGAGTATTTTTTAATTTTAATGTCAAAATAATGCATGGATTTAGGGAAATCTGCCTCTGTAGGTATTCATAATCTTTTACATATTAGATTGCAAAAGAGAATCAGTAAAGTAGGCCCACACGTATGTATGTTCAGGTAAATGTGAGCCCACATGAATGTATGTTCAGCGCCTAACTATGGGATCTCTTCTTGTCTTGTAGATGGGTAGACTATATGTGAGTTTTTCTGCTATTCATGTTATTGATCTCTGATTTTAGGGAATAATCAGTAATCGACTATTGTTGGAGCTTAATTGCACTTTGAAGCATATAATTTAATAAGCTAAGAAATATCACATTTTTATGTTCAGAAGTGTATTTATTCACTATAAAGTAGATTTTTATTTCAGTTAAAAAGGAAAACATGTAGAAACTAAGTTATATTTATTTATGTTTAAATAGCATTGTGTTCTCAAAATCGTTTCTTCAGCCTGGTTTCAGGATCTGTCCTACAATGCCGGGCTTTAATGAAACTCATACCTGATGACTGTGCATGCTCTAGAGAAATACCAGATGACTGCAAACAGGATAGCAGAGAAAATGCCAATTTAGTGGACAGTGATGAGCCAATTTGACCAAAACACACACACACACACACACACACACACACACGCTGGATTGAATTTCACGGGAAGTCACTGATTGATTACTAACTCTTATGCTATTCAGAGTCATAACATCACTCATGATGAACCACTTGGTAGTCACGTGTCCATAATATGTAATTTCATAAAACTTCTCTGGGTTTTGGAATTAATAGTGCTAATATTTTATAAAATGGCCAATTTCATTGAAAACACTTATATTGACATGTCAACCAAGAACTTGAAAACCTTTCCTAGCATTCATTAAAAATTATAATTCCTGAGTTCTCATGGGAAAAAGTAGTTTCTCATTTTAAGTCCTAAAGTTTTGACAGGATTTGGTATAGCATTTCATTTCACTTCAGTCCTAATGACTCATTACATTCTTTTCCCCAGAACTTATCCCCTGTTTACCCTCAGCCTTCTCTCTCATGTAGACACAAGCCTGGTGAATCAATAAGCATGACTGTTTTCGTGAACAGTTGAATAGTTCATCTTCAGTAATGCCACTGGAAGACATTATCTAGCCCTCAACTTTAAGGAGGATTAATATTTCCTGTATATTTATATCTTAATTGGATTTGGCTTTTTAAAAAGGTTAAATTTGGGGGGAAACTTCTCAAAGCCGAGCCGGCAACATTCTCATGCAGTTGAGAAGTAGCACTGTCCTCATTTTATAGATGGAGGTACCCGGCATAACCAGCTAATTAATGACTGGCCCAAGTTCACACAAGTAAAAAGCCAGGAGCTGCTTTTGTGACTCTTGCACAATCCATTAGCCTGTTTTCATCTAAGTCACCATAGTAGAATTAAATATAATTTATATATCTTTGTGAGTGCTACTTAATGAGTAAGTCCTATTTACATAAGTGTTTTAGTGTTTCTATGCCCTCCGGATCATTAAAGCAATTTATTTTTATAATTTTAATTATTATAAGCCTCTAAGTGTATAAAATAAATTCAGAAACAAAATGAAGACAGATACATTTAATTTTATTATTATTAAACCCCATGGTGTCAGTGACAGGATTCCAAAATAAAAGCTTTTCTGTAGATATTGGCTGTTCATTTCATATGTCGTGTTTTGTTTAACACCTCTAAAATTAGATTCAGAGTTAAGGAGAATATGCTCTTATTTCTACAGATTTACTTTTAAACCATTAAGAAATGCATAGCATGTTTTCAAAGATGCAGCTTGTTTCTCTAACGTAAGAATCCTGTAAAAAGTTAGCAGAACTACTGATGTGATCAACTGCTTTTATGTTTCCTCACAAGTCTGTAAATTGTCACTTGTTGGTAGTTGCTTTCTCCGTATTGTTGTCACAGAGAAAAGAATCCATCCTGGGATAATCTTTAGTTAAATTCTCTTCTCTCCAATGAGAAGATTCTGCCCCTTTCTTTCTTTCTTTCTTTCTTTTTATTTATTTATTTATTTATTTATTTTTAATTCTGGGAAAATGACAGGCAAACATTAACACAATTGTGAATTAGAGGCCAGTTTAGTTCAAGGCAAAATTTTATACCAAACGCCCCTTTTCTCCTTAAAATATCAGTAATAATCTAGCATCTGAAGTAGAAGATTAATTATCACCTGAAGACTTAACAGTTTTTCTTGTGTGACTTCGTATTTTATGCCTTTATTTGAGAACAAATGAAGATTGTGAGAGACCACTGAAAACAGAATTTTAGTATTTTAAAGGAACTATTGTATTATTACCTTGTTCTTCCAAACAGTTCAGAAACCACTCCTGGGGAGCACCTAGGTGTCCACTTAACTGACTGACTCTTCATGTCACCTCTGGTCCCGATATCACAGTTTGTGGGATTGAGCCCCATGTCGAGCTCTGTACTGGCAGCGTCAATCCTGTTTGGGACTCTCTCTCTCTTTCTCTCTCCCTGCCCCATGCACTCTCTCTCTCAAAATAAATAAATAAACTTTAAAAAAAAAAAAAAAGAAGAAAAAGAAGGAACCGCTCCTGGGATTTCTTTGTTTATTTAGTGCCTTGTAGATATTACAGTCTGGGTCTACTTCCTTTGTTAAAAATAGGAAGGCCTCCCAGGCTATAATTTTTACTAGCAACCTTTGTAAGGATCAAATACTGCGCCCTTATAGAAAATGTTCCTTGTAGTTGTTTCACTGATAATCTAAAACTTAGGAATAATTTTAAGAAGCCATTATAAAATCTATCATTAAATATCATTAAGTCCTTTTTTGAAAAACTTAATTTATGCCAGGTAAATTTTTATATTGTGATACCTGCGCTGAACCAAAGCAGACCTTATAAAAACTCGTTAGAATACACTTGAAATTCACATTGCAAATGTAACAGGACATTTGTACAGGATGTAGTTGTTCCATCAGGTCCTCTTAAGGAGACTGGAATGTCGAAAAAGCGTCACCTTCTGCAATGTGACATAAGTCCACTTATTTGTTTTTACTTGTCTTCAGAAATGGCTTGTTGCAATACGGTTTTGTCATAGTGACTCTGTGTTATTGTTTACAAACATTCCCATCTTAACCTTTCTTGTAATTTTCTTTTATATTTATTTATTTATTTATTTATTTATTTTGGAGAGGGGAGGGGCAGAGAGAGAGGGAGACACAGAATCCTAAGTGGACTCCAGGCTCTGAGCTGTCAGCCCAGAACCCAGTGGGGGCTCAAACTCACGTGCTGTGAGACCGTGACCTGAGCCGAACTCAGGTGCCTAACCAGCTGAGCCACCCAGGTGCCCCTAAATTTCTAAATATTACATACTACCAACTCAACTTGAAATCTTGAGAAGTTGACAAGTTTTATCTAGTATGATCTATAAATTAAAAGTGTCCACAAAACCAGGTGAATCATTTTAAACCTACTCTGGAGGGCATTTTTAGAGGCTTGATGACATCACTTATACATAAACTAATGAAATACAAAATTTTCAAAATTGGAAAATGCCTTGGAATGACTGTAGTCCTGTTTCCACACAGTACATTTAAGGAAATGAGTCCCAAAGAAGTAGGGTGAGCTGCCCACACTATGTAGTTAGGACTAGCACTAGCATGGTAACCCGGGTCCTGTTATTGTAGTCCAGTGTACTTTCCAAAGACTGTATAAGTGTGGATTTGTTCTCATGTATATAGAATTATTGGCTGTTATAAACCCGAAACATCTTGTTATTGGTTTGAATGAGTTACCATACTAACGTGACATTCTTCTAAAAACAATGTTAGTTTGAACTTTGCCCTTGTTTTTACTGACCTAACCTCAGAATCTGTAATGTTTCCTTCGTTAGAACTTTCATTCTTAACATTCTCTTCTCTTCAAGTAGAGCCTCATTCCAAATGTGCTCCTTTCTGTCCATGAAAAGTTGAAATGATTTCTGTATACCTATTTCATTTTTAGTAACGCTCATGCAAAAGTTATTTCTTCCTAAGGACAGCTATTTGTGTATTTGTCAAATAAGGATATATGTCAAATAAACACATGGCTTTTCTTCAATTCAATAGACCTTTATTGTGCATCTTCTGGATGTGAAGTCCTGTGCCATCAAAGGGCTGGAGATGCCTAAAATAAGTAAAGTAGAATGCCTTCACAAACTCACAGGGCGCACAAGGCGAGGGCTGCCAAGCATCAGACATTCCCTGTGGGATCCAGAAAGGAGCCAAAGGGATTGCAGTAGAAGCTAAAAGGTTCAAAAATGCACACATGGTGAAAGGAATAAAAATTTAGCATGCCTCCCCCAAAGAATTTCTGATTTGGTGTTTGGACACTGGTATATATTTTACTTCTCAGCTGACTTTTTTCTTTTCTTTTTTTTAGCCTTTGTTAAAAACATGTTTATTACAAATCTTTCTAACTGCTTCACGACCTACATTATGGAATTTGTATCACTTCCATTCACTGAAAAACACTGCTGTGTGCAGCTGCAAGTAGCTTGCTATAGAATCAGTTGGCTTTAAGTTGCAAACATCACCTTGCAAACTTTGCATTAACATTCATTAATTCTACAGGTGTGGATGGGGAAGTAAAGGGGGGAGTATAAGTAGTAATACATATTTGCCTTCTATGGAGTCTCAGGAAGCAACGCCTCAACTAGATTTGGGGAAGTACTGCAGTACTTGAAGGTCTTAAGGCCCAGGAGACACTGTTGATTTCATTTTATTTATTTGATGTGGAGAAAGAGTCCATGGCAACAAGAGGCCTGGTTACTAACCATGTGACCTGAGCAAGTCACTGAAATTTTCTGAGCCTTAACTTTCATATCTGTAAACAAGGATTTAAATGTACAAATCGAATTAGTTAAAAATGTATTTTTAAAGAGTCCAGCATCTTACTCATACAAAGGATGGTGATTGTTCACTTATGTACTTTCTAGTTACCTGCATGTACTTTTCAAATGTAGAGACCCCAAATGATCACAGGACTACCCAAGGTCTGACCAGTGATGGTAGTGGCTTGTCAAAATTGTCTGAAATGGGGGCGCCTGGGTGGCTCAGTCGGTTGAGCGTCCGACTTCAGCTCAGGTCATGATCTCGCGGTTCGTGAGTTCGAGCCCCGAGTCAGGCTCTGTTCTGATAGCTCAGAGCCTGGAGCCTGCTTCAGATTCTGTGTCTCCCTCTCTCTGCCCTTCCCCCGCTCATGCTCTGTCTCTCTCTGTCTCTCAAAAATAAATAAAAATGTTTAAAAAATTATTTTAAAAAAAATTGTCTGAAATGATGCATGGAGGAGGCCTTCATGACCCACAAAGATCACTTGATCTATTTGGTGTCCCTAATGGTCTTTCTTCCTTCTGGTTTCGTCCCTCAGTGACCACAAAATGCCTTTTTGCATTTCCTTCCATTTATTTCTTGCTGCTGATATAACCGTTACCTCCCGAGTTACTGTAAAAAAAAATCTTCAGATTCTCTGGAAAGTTAAATCCTATAAACTTTTATCTCTGAAATTTTTATGTATAGAGCACACAATATACCATCATGATTTTAGAGAGTTGATTTTAAGAGTTTTCCATTGTTTGGGGCATCCTGGGTGGCTCAGTCAGCTCAGCATCTGACTTTGGCTCAGGTCATGATCTCATGGTTCCTGAGTTCAAGTCCCACATTGGCTCGCTGCTCTCAGCGCAGAGCCCGCTTTGGGTTCTCTATCCCACTCTCTCTCTGCCCTTTCCTCCCTCGTAACCCCCCACACACATACACACACAAATAAATAAAACATCTTAAAAAATTAAAAAATAAAATCCTAAATTTTAAAATAACTTTTGATGTACCTCAAATGCACCTTTTATTGGATGGTTTAAATGGGAACAGGAAAGCCTGTCTAGCAGGGAGATACAATGCAGTTTTGTATCTAATTTATTCTGTAAGCCCTCGTACAGCAGAATGTCAAGTGATGGTGCTAAAAAATATGAACATATAACATAAACACAATTTATACATAGTTTAAAATCCAGAAAGGGAAAATAAAGAGAGAAATAGCTACCAAATAAAGCAGCAGTATATGACAGATGCCACGTGCCTGTTACAAATGCTGAGTGCTACAGGAATTCAGAGGAGGGAAAAATAGAGACCGGCTTCACGAAGAAACTGGCACTTGGATAGAACCTTGGTGACGTTACTCTAAGGCATGAGTGACACAAACCGAAAGAAGCCAGGACTTGGAAGTCTCAAGAGTGACCCACTGCCATTTGAGGAAAGACGGCAGTAGACTGGGCACATCCAAGAGGTAAGGACGAGAGGTTAGTTAAGCAAGAGAGAAACAGACTTGGTCACGTAGGCACTGGGAAATAACGGCAGCCGTTGAGGGGTGGCCGACTTTGTCATTGTAGGATTTTAAACTGATTGATTTGGTGGTGGTGTGCTTATTTAGAAGCATTTACGTCCGGAGTTCAATCAGAGAAGTTGTTCCAGTGGTTTGAGAGGGAGATAGGGTCTCTACTAGAAGGGTAGCAGTGGTGTTCTGCTAGTGGGAATATAAACTGATACAGAATTATTTTAAGGATTATTTATTTTTGAGAGAGAGAGAGAGGAGGTGCAGATAGAGTAGGAGACAGAGAATCCCAAGCAGGCTCCGTGCTGTCAGCGCAGAGTGCAACGTGAGGCTCAAACTCATAAACTGTGAGATCATGACCTGAGCCGAAATCCAGAGTTGGACACTTAACCGGCTGAGCTACCCAGGTGCCCCTACACTGATACAGAATTTTGGAGGCAATCTGACAGTATCTATTAAAACTAAAGATGAATATTGTCAGTGACCAAGCATTTTCACCTCTCAGCACCCTGACACTAGTGCAAAAGGAGGTATGAATAAGGAAGTTTGCTATAACATTAATTATAATGGAAAAAATGGAAATAACCTAAGGGCTCATCCCTAAGGAGATGGCCAAATCGATTGTACTACCATATGGAATTCTATGGGGCAATTAAAAAGAATGTTGTAACTCTGTCAGGAATTACCTTTAAAGCATAGTGTTGAGTGAAGTAAAGGAAAAAGGAGCCAGTTTTAGAACTGTGAGGACAGCTTGGTTCCATTTTTCTGAAATACATATGTATCTCATATAATTACAGAACCAAGTCTGGATAAGTATACAACAAACTGATAATAGTGGGCTACCTCTTTGGAAGACACTAAGGTTAGAATAGGTGGCAATTTTGACAGATTTGTATCTGACAATGCTAGTAGGTTGTCAGGTAGAACTTCTGCTTTTTAAGTTTTGCATCTTTTTATAACACAAATATATTCACATAGTTTTGTGTGATAAATTAAGACTTAAATATATATAAAGAAAAATATGATAATCACTAGGAGTTACCTAGTTTCCATAAGAAATTGTCCTCAGGGGAGCCTGGATGGCTCAGGTCATGATATCGTGGTTTGTGAGTTCAGGTCCTGGCTTGGGTTCTGTGCTGACAACTTGGAGCCTGGAGCCTGCTTTGGATTCTGTGTTTCTTTCTCTCTCTGCCCCTCCCCCTCTCATGCTCTGTCTCTCTCTCTTAAAAATAAACATTTAAGGGTCGCCTGGGTGGCTCAATCGGTTGAGCGGCCGACTTCGGCTCAGGTCATGATCTCGCAGTCTGTGAGTTCGAGCCCCGCGTCGGGCTCTGTGCTGATGGCTCAGAGCCTGGAGCCTGCTTCACATTCTGTGTCTCCCTCTCTCTCTGCCCCTCCCCGACTCATGCTCTGTCTCTCTCTGTCTCAGAAAATAAAATAATAAAAAACATTAAAAAATAAATAAATAAACATTTAAAAAAATAAGAAATTGTTCTCAAATCTAGTCTCATTTTCACGTCAGATAAGATTGCTATACTAGTAGATTACAGAATATTATAAATATACAAGATTTTCATTGAAAAAGACTAATTTAGCATCCCAGCATTTTTCAGAATGCCCATCATATTCTTTTGCTATGTATTTCATGAATGTTTATTTGATGCCTAGATGGATAAAGTGTTAGTGTGAAGCGTATTTTTGACCCAAAATGAAAAAACAGATTTATCAGCAGCACGGATTCTGGGAATCAGGAGCCACATCTTAAATTTCCTCATGGAAAATTATTTTCATGGAGAACCTGGGTGGCTCAGTCGGTTAAACATCCAACTCTTGATTTTGGCTTGAGTCGTGATCTCCCAGCTTACGAAATCAAGCCCCACATTGGGCTCCACTCCTGACAGCGTGGAGCCTGTTTGTGATTCTCTTTCTTCTTCTCTCTCTGCCCCTTCCAGCTTACATGCACACACTCTTTCTGTCTCTCTCTCTCTCTCAAAATAAATAAACATTAAAAAGAAAAAAGAATGAGGGGCACCCTGAGTGGGTTAGTCGATTGAGTATCTGACGTCAACTCAGGTCATGATCTTGCAGTTCATGGGTTCAAGGCTTGTGTCCAGGTCTGTGCTGACAGCTTAGAATCTGGAGCCTGCTTCAGATTCTGTGTCTCCTCTCTCTACCCCTCTTCCCCTCAAAAATAAACATTGAAAATTTTAAAAAAATGATACATAATAAAAACCCAAACCTGAAGAAGTCTAAGGAGCCCTTTTTCCTAAGTGTAACTAAAACCTCTCTATGATAAGAAAGAGTAGTGTCATAGTTTCATTGGAAATTGTCTTCCTTATTTAGTGGTACATTAAATTAGTAGTAAATCTTAAAATAGATGGTGTTTTAGATTTGATGAAATACACAGACATGCCCGATGTCACCTGGCAAGAAAGATACAGTCAGAACCTCATAAGCCCGTCCCATGAGGCACTGCAGTGAACTGTAGGCTGAAAGGAATAGGATTGGACACTTTTTAATCTTACTCATAATTAACTTCTCATGTTTTGTATCTCAAATTGAGAATAGTCAGGGAAATTACAGTGATAAAAAAAATTATATCTTTCAAAAAAATAGTGTTTTTAACATTATTTGGAGAAACCTTAAATCTTCCAAATACCAGATAACTAACAGTGTATGTACATCCATGTAACCCATAGTACTTTCCATAGCACTTACACACATGCACACCACCTGGTTATTACAATAGGATGTATCATCCTGTGTCATCCTCCCATCTACCAGTGAAGAAACTGATACAGGTGAAAATTTGGCAAGGTGATTATACTGCTGAGAAGTAAGAATGAACAGATCCCAAAGGAAAACCGAGAGCCTCGTTCGTGAATCCTCGAACACTGTGCCTGCCAGACAGGTCCTGAATAGCATGACTGACCTGGATAACTTCCCAGATTTGGATGGATATTAGAAAGACAGGGATTTTTTTCTAATTGAGATATAAGAAACATATAATAAGGAAACGCAGTCATCTAAAGCATGCATGCTACTCGAGGGTTTTTTACTAATGTAACCACAGCCCAGATCCAGAAGAACACTTCCAGAGGCTTCTTTGTGCCCCTCCCCAGTCTATAACCTCTCCCCAGAAGTAATTACTACACTGGCTATTTCATATAAACATGTGTACTTTTTGTGTAAAGCTTTTATCGTTCAACATCATATCTGTGAGGGAAGTTTTTGTTCTTCTGTGTATAATAGTTTTGCCAAACAGTTTCCCAAGTGGTTTAAATTATTCCGTATTTCTCCATCAATGCTACTAGAGGCTCAGTTGCTCCATATCTTTGTCAACATTTGGTGTTGGCAACTTAAGCCATTCTAATGGCATCTATTTATGCTCTCGAGTTTCAATTCCATGATGACTAGTAAGGGTAAACACCTTTTCATAAGCTCCTGAACATTTGGATTTCCTATTTGGTGAAGTGCCTGTTCACATCTTCCACTATTTTTAAAGATTGTGTTCTATGTCTTTTCCTGATCGATTTGTAGGAGGAGTTCTTTACATATTGAAGGTGTAAGTCCTTTGTCAGGTATGTGCAGTGCTAAAATCTTCCAGTGTGTAGGAATTTGAATGGGATCCTTCTCCTCTCTCTCCACTCTGAGCATCAGACGTGATTTTATCATCGCTCGCGTCTTTTCTACCCAAGCACTTCAAAATACATAGAGGCAGAACCTTTCCCTACTGCCTTTTTAGCCTATTTTGACATTTTAAATATCTAGTAAAATATTTTTAGCGACAAACTAAGTATATGTGACAGATGGCAAAATCTCGTATCTGGGCTTTTAAATGTTAGAAACTTTCCATTTCCGGTGTGCAATGTCACTACCCAAAAAATGCCGAAAATACAATGCCAGAAGAGTTTTATGAACTTTAAGTATGAAAAACCATTCTTTCGGCATATTCACTGTGCTGCTTTATGAATACACTGTGTGTTTTTGAGTGTGTGTGTTGGGGAGTATAACTATTATATACAATAGTATATAATAAAAGTAAATCACATTGGAGTATAAGCTATTAAGGAAACACCAGTAAGCACTGGCAGGCCTGGTACCTCTTGGCAAGCCAACAAGTGTCATATCTGACAGAGATTGAAATGACCCTTAAAATCTATGCTGAAAGGTGCCTGCTTTCAGCAGGAGGTCAGATAAAACATTTCAGAAAACATTTTGAAAGGCTGTGTATGGTGATTCCAACAAACAGGAGGGAAGAAGCAGAGATTGGAAAGAATCAAGGCAAGGTCACATCTTTTTTTTTTTTTTAAGTTTATTTATTTATTTTGAGAGAGAGACAGCACATGTGGAAGGGGCAGAGAGAGAATCCTAAGGAGGCTCTTCCCTGCACAGAGCCTGATGTGAGGCTAGAACTCACACACTGTGGATCATGACCTGATATGAAACCAAGAGTCTGATGCTTAACCGACTGAGCTACCCAGGCTCCCCAAGGGAAGGTCAAGTCTTATTATGATGGGTGCTACTTCAAGGTTTTTGCATTGGTTATTTTGCATGCAAACTTTTAAGCTTTGGACTCTCAGCCTAAAGAAAGTTGGGGGTTGTTCTAGGAAGGCATTAATTGATTTAGCTTTCATTCTAAAGTATTTCAGCAGTTACACTGAGTAAGAATCTAAAAAACAGCACAATAATTACTTGTATCATGTAAAATGGATTATTTCATTATCTTTTTAGAACTACCTGTAGCTTTTCCTTAAATATTGAAAGTGTAAAATTTATTGAGTACCTATTTTTCTGTAGGATCAGTGTCGGGAAGTGGAGGTTAAAACGTGAGCTTTGCTTAGAACTTTTAGACAGCAGTAGGATTTTTCCTGTTTCACAGATTTTATCAGAGACTTACTAATTTTTAGATTTTCAAAAAATAGCTGCCTACTAGCTTAAAAATGTGGTTGGCGAAAGGAGCATTTATATATATAATTGCATTAAATTGTGTTAAATATTAAGATTATACGTCCTTATATTATACAAGATTATATTAAAATATATTTTTATAAAAATATAATTTTAACTTGCAACCTCAGAAAAATATCGGAAAGTAAAAATCATCCACAATCTTACCAATTTAAACACCTGACATAAAAAAGCAGAAATCTCTTCCTTTTGTTTCTCCTTCCTACCCCCCACCTCCCTCTCCAGTGGTAACAACGTTTAATTGTAACTTCCCTTCCAAACATTTTTTCAGATAGGGTTGCGAGATTTAGCAAATAAAATAAAGGCACTCAGTTAAGTTTGAACTTCAGATAAACAGCAAACACATTTTTAGTTTAAATATATTCCTATGCAATATGTGAGGTATTTATATGGAGAAGTAGTTGTGTTTATCTGAAATTCAAATTTAGCGGAGCGTTCTGTTTTTTATCCAGCCACCTTGGTACAGATATAGCCACGCATACATTCACATGTACATTTTTCTTTTATCAAACCAGAATCGAGCTGTATGTATTCCTCTAAGGCTTATGCCCTTCGCTGTTGATTTATCTAGTTTACAGAATTCCCCAAGTTCTCCCTAATGGCTGCTTCATATTACACTGCAGACTCATAATTTACTTAGCTTTTCTTCTATCGGTAGACATTTTAGGTATTTTCAGTTTTTTACTGTTATTTCAAACAATATACCATCGATCTTCTTTCTATTGACGTATTATAAACTAATGCTGTTGCTTCTGTAGGAGGAATTCCTAAAAGTGGAATTGCTAGGTCATAGCGTAGTTTAAAAACATCGTTGGTTCAATTCCTTCATACTTATTCACTAAGACCCAAGGCATGAGCAGCTGAGGGCCAAATGAATTGGCCTCCCCTCCTCCACTGTGAACTCCGTGAGACCAGGCACTGTTCTCTAGTATAGCACAGCGCGTGTGACACAACTTTAGAATGAATGACTGCTCATTTACTCAAGAGGTTGCTGGGAGAATGAAACGAAATAATGTCTGCAAAGTGCCTGGGATGCTTCTTTATTTTCTCATCTACCCCCATTTGCAGTTCCTTCCTCAGCATTAAGGATCTCTGACTTAGTCAGGGAGACACCATAGTTCCAGTAAATTAGGATAAATTCTGTAACAGAATCACACTCAGAGTACTGTGGTATTACAGAAGGAGGCGCCTAGCTTTGCCTGGATGTGTGAAGTGAGTTGTCCAGGACTTGGCCAATATCTACTTAAAGTAAGTCTTGAAAGATAAGTTGGAAAGAGCCAGCCAGACAAGATGTGTGTGTTGGGGGGAACATCCCAAACAGAGGGAACAGCATTGTAAAGAGGCAAGATATAATAGTCTGTCACCTTCAGATCATAGGAGAGCTAGAAATAAAACCAGAGGTGGTTAGGGATCAGACATTAAAGTGCTTCAGGTAGCAAATTAAGTTCTACTTTTGTCTTATAGTGAACCGTAGAGAACTTCTGTATGACTTACATTTATATTTCAGAAATATCATTGAGTCAACACTGTGGAGAAAAGATTAAAGATGCTTAAATCTAAAAACAGATAGCTTCTCTGTGTTGGAACACTATTATAGTCATCCAGATAAGAGATACTGGCAATTTGACAAGGACCATGGAGATGGGAGAGAAGGGCTGCTTTAAAATGTAATTTATGAAATGTAATTACCAGAATTTGGTGACTGATTAGCTATGTGATCAGGAGAAGAGAAGGAGTCTAAAATATCAGATTTTGGCTTCATAGTTTGGGTGAACAGTGGTATCATTTACAAGGTAACAAATATACAGCCTCAAGAATAGATTTTGATGGGGATGAAAAATTTGTGCTGTTGTTTTGGGGACATACTGAGATTGCAGTTGCTGTGGAATATTCTAGAAAACATGAACAGGAAACATTGAAGTTTGCATGTCTGAAACTCAAGAGAGCAGTCCCAGCCACCATTATGACTTGGGATACGTCTGAATATGACCAAATGTTGGAACCATAAATGAATAAGGAAGGAGGTTAAAGCAGAATTTAGAATTTAAGATACTTTCAAGACACGTAATTGGGAGACAGACAAATGGCAAGTGTAACCATTGTGGACAACAGAAAATGAATAAGGAAGGAGGTTAAAGCAGAATTTAGAATTTAAGATACTTTCAAGACACGTAATTGGGAGACAGACAAATGGCAAGTGTAACCATTGTGGACAACAGAAAATGGAGCTTACCAGAGACCTAGAAAAAGTTAATACTGAAAGCCCAGATGAAAGTGGAGACCATGATTTGGTGATATTCTCTCGGCAGCTTTAATTGTAAGACTAGGGATGGGCAGATAGTTCCTAGGGTGAGATCTTGGAGGATCAGCATAAGGAGAAGTGCAAGATGATTTTGTGGTGTCTGGAAAGAGAATGATCAAAAATACTGACTGGGAGTTTCAGGTGGGCCAGGAAAAGATTTGAAGGCAAGAAGGGCTGGTTTGAGACCACGATCGGTCCAGGAAGTTTTGGGGAGGGACAGCCTTAAATCAGAGCAGCCCTCAGTGTATTTTTGTACCTATACTTGGATACTCTTCATACCTGGTTCTCTAGCCATAGTGCCACCCATCTTTCCCTGTACAAATCCTATTGTAATGCCTATTTTAATGTTGACTTGCGGAATTCTTTGTAAGATACTCATTAGATTCTTAACCTCATTTTTATTTTTGTTTTGGTGACTAGCTCTTCAGTTCCATTTAACTTGAAGATCCTCTTTTCCTTCTCTTGATCTCCATGCTCTTCCTGACTAGATATGGACACCCAGAGCCTCTTTTCTTCCCATAGATTGAAGGAGTTATTAGTAAGGAGCATATGGTTCTCCTCCCCCTGGAGATGCATTTGCTCTCTCCTAACAGGATCAGCTTAAAAATTCAGTCCTTGCAACAACACAGAATAAAAAATGTTGAGCCCCCACAAACAGCTGTGCATGCAGCTTTCCCCAAAATAGATAATATGCACAGATGTGTTTATGGGAAGGAAGCATGAATACTCAGTGTGTTGTTTTCAACTTCTCACCACTGTAGGGATTTCTTTTCTTTTTCAAGGAAGAGGTACATTGTGGTAAGCAGTGTTTTATGACCTATAATAAAAACCCTTGTAAAGACCATTTTTTGACCAAATGAAGCTAAGTGTTCTTTTCAGAGTCCTCGTTTGCTCCTCTCTCCCCCTCTCTGTATTGGAATGCACACAGCTCAGCATTAATGGATAACATAAGGAAATAATATCACAAATTCTAGTTCTCATTTGTTAAGCTAGGAAAGCAACTAAAGTTAATTATGTAATAAAGTTCCTTAATAATGTTTCTCCCTCCTCCATAGTAGCTTCTGAATATATATGTTGATTATGTAAAAAGTTATATTGCATTCTTAGAGTAAACGGTTATTATCCCATGAAAGCACCTATGAGATAGTTTGAGGGAACCTTCCCAGTTGGACGCCTCATTGAAAAATCAGTTCAGATACAAGGTAAAAAGCAACTTAAAACCACTTTCGAAAGTTAGGTTATTTACAAAAAGAGACATATAATGCATTCAGCAAATAAGAACATAATTTCTAAGGATGCGTCTATATCTAAAATGCTAGCCATCTTTAGACTTTCAAAACAAAGAACAGGCAACATAACACTTGATTTAATTAAAACAATAAATATTTTAAAGATTGTACCTTCTAATAGGCACACAGTAGTGTTTGTTGATCTTAATAATGACTGTTGGGGAAGACGGGAGGCCTTTCGTGTCCTAAGAGGAGAAAACTAGATGGATCTGAACTCCGCCAGATACATGGCTAACGATGGGCCCTCCTCTTGGTTTAGTGGCACCAGTTCCAAACCTGTCACCCAAGCTGGGGGGTTCACACGCTGGTTTTAGTCTCCACAACCGTCCTACAGGAAAGTATCATCCCCATTTTCCACATGAGGAAACTAAGGCTTGATGCTAGGGAAGGGGAGCTTAAATAACAGGCCCAAGGCCACCCCGTGTGAAACCTGGAGGTGTAGCAGAGCCCTCAAAAGATGGCCAGTTAAAGTTGACCTGTGAAAATAGACATTGACATACTGCATTTCTCTCTTGAATTGACTTTCCTTTTGCTTTTCCTTTATAGTTCAGACCCTCCTGTCTTATGTCCAGAGTAGAGGAATAGGCTCCTCACAGCACCTCCCATCTATTCTGTATGTGAAAGCATCAATAACATACCATCCTTTTACACATTTTCACTAGTCCTACTGACTACATGATAAGACTCTATCCACTCCCTACACCGGCCCAGCAGTAAAATCCTTCGCCATGTGGTCCCCTTTCATAGTGCGCCCTCGCCAGGGGCGGTTGCTGGTCCTGAGCACTTGTTCTCTAAAGCCCCTGCTAGTGTGGGCTTCCAGGTAGATGCTTCCCCAACTCCAAACCTAACAGTAGCCCACCGCCAAGGTCAGTGTGGATGCTGCTTCCTCTGCGGTGCTCACTTGATGCCGATAGCACCTATGCCATTTGTAGCCCTTGCCATATACCAACCCGAAGTGTGTAGTGTGGATTTCTATATTCTCTCTCCGTTAAAACAAGAGCACCCCGAGTCTCTGTCCTAGGCGTTTCTGTGTAACATCACCTACTACGCCTGACACATAGTAGGGGCTTCATATTTCTTTTGTACAAATGGTAGCATTGTATTGTATATACTTCACACCATTTAAGTACTTCAGTATTTTATGTCCTACCTATTATATGTAATTATATACTATTACGATGTATGTAATTATATAGAAATATGTAATATCTTATTAAGTGTCTTCAAGGTTATTTCCGTTTTTATAGCTGTGAAAACCAAGGCCCACAACAGTTGCAAATGACCTGCCTTAGATTATATGACTAGTAAGCAGAAATTCAGATGCAATGCTTTTAGCTCTAAATTCAGTGTTTTTTCTTTTAAATCATTACCACCCTCAAAAATGGAAATTTGCATCTCACATGCAGGTAGCTTGCTTAGGTTATGTACATTTCCAAGAGAGATTTCTTTTGTGTTTCCACTTGGCAAACACTTAATAAATTCTTAGTAAATAACTGATAAACCACAATGGAGGATTGTAGCCTTCTCTCTAACAATTCAGGAATCAGCTTAATTAGTGAGGATGTTTTATATAACGACTGTGCACAAAGCCAAGAGCAAAAGTCATTGTACTTCGTCTTCATGCCTATCTATATACACTGTTAAGTAATTCATCAAATCAAGTAAAATCAACACATTTCTCTATGTGACATGCCTTGTTGGATTCCATGGAGAGTATAAACATGCCCCACATTCCTGTTTCTCAGGGAATTTATCCTCTAGCCCAATAGCACTTGACAGTTTAAAAAACAAATCAAATATATAATGTAAATTAATAATAATTATCTCTCTGCCGTTCTGGGATGGAGGCAGGGCAGAGTTTATCCTGATTTTTATAAATGAAAAACTGAGGTTCAGAAAAATTGGGCCTGGGTTAGTCAATTGGCTAGTGGCCAACATGAAATAGAATTTAGTAGCACTGGATTAAGAGACCACACTTTGAGAAACATCGATGTGGTGGTATGAAATTAAATTGCTAGGAGATCTTGCCAGTGGTCCAGTTCTGCACCTAAGAAATGTGTTAAGCAAAATAATTTGATCTATAGAATGCTTTTCTTAGGGATGAGAGAGGGTAAGAGACTTACCAGCAATCATACCTCTAGCTGTGGAACAGTGTGCTAACGTCCATGTCTCTTGATGGTCCGTTGCTAAAAGAATTTTGGATAAAGGTGGTAAGATAGAAAGAAAACGTCATTAACTGCTTTTATTCCATGCTTCAGTGTTCATTACAGACATTGGGGTATTATATTTCTGAAATAATTAACCAAAAGTCTTAACGCACATGAAGATGCTGTATTGGCTACTAGGTAGGGATACTGATTTTTATGCGATGCCTCTTGGGTCCCTATCCCATGATCCAAACCTCCTATTTCTGATTTCCCTAGGGTTTTATCACTGCTAAAGTATTCCTTGGGAAGAATCAGTGAGTTCTTTTTAAGATAATGGCTTTTATAGATTGCATAATCATTTCCAGTGTTGTTTGGGTCTCACCTCTTTGTGGAAAGTCATTGAACATTTATGGACACCTGTTACGACAGTGTCCTAGGAGCCTCATTTATCTGAAGGAAGAGTGACTAAAGCAGGCCCCTCTTTCAGAAGACGGGGCCATAGGGTAGTGAGTGAGTAAAGATGGAGAAAGTCTTCAGGAGTTCCAAGAGACAAGGTGGGCTTTGTCTGAGGGCATTCTAGCATAAGACTAATCTAATAGGATCAGGTCTGCATGTTAAAAAAATCAGGCTAGCCAGTGAGTAAAAGGTAGATTTGAGGAATGAGATCAATGGGGAAACAGTACAGTACATGTAAGGAAGGATGAGGACCAGGCCCACTATAGTAGAGGTCTCACAGATGTAGGAATTATGTGGGGAAAAAGTGACAAAACTTTACTGAAGGAGCCAGAAGAAGACTTGAATAAAAAGAGAGCCACACTATGTTGTGAAAACGAAGGATTCAAAATTGTAAAAAGTTTCCCCAAATTAATCTATAATTTCTTAAAAACTAGTGAAAATACTAAAGGTGTTTGGGAAGGATATGAGAACTGATCTTAAAATCATTCCAGAATAATAACCTGTAAGAATATCCAGGAATATTTTATAAAGAATGGAAAGAGGACACTTGGCCTACCAGATACGAACACAAATGCTAAATATTTAATTATTAAAGGAGAGAGATACCCTCAGCAGAGCCAAACAAGTCAAAGTCCAGAAACAAGTTCAAGTAATTTAAAAAGTGGGTAATTTGATAAATTAAAACTTCTGGCTAAAGATAGTGTATAAATAAAAGAACAGCACATGACCATTAAAAATTGAGCAGATCTGTATTCATTGATGAGCAAATGACTTCAGTATACATTATGATGTGGAAAAGGCGATTACAAAATCACATACACTAGTATTCCATTTATAAAATGGAAAATAAGTTTTTTAAAAAAATATTTTTAACATTTATTTATGGCTGAGAGACAGAGAGAGACAGAGCATGAGCAGGGGAGGGGCAGAGAGGGAGAGAGACACAGAATGTGAAGCAGACTCCAGGCTCTGAGCTGTCAGACACGGAGCTCGAACCCACAAACCGCAAGATCATGACCTGAGCCGAAGTCAGACGCTTAACCGGCTGACACACCCAGGTGCCTCTAAAATGGAAAATAACATTCTATATAAGAATACATGTACAGAAAAATTATAGAAGAATACACCAATATGTTAATTAATTGTGGTTGTCTTGGGATGGGAGAATCGTGGGGTGGTATTAATTTTTTTCCTTGTGTGTTGTTTTTTTTAAACAGAATAAATATGTTTATTATGTTAATTATGCATTACATTTCTAATGAGAAACATAGATCTTTTTATTTTGGAGAACAGTGAATAGGAGGGAGGGACCCAATGTGAAATGCTAAGGCGAGGTTAAGTGAGGAGTGGACTGTCCCGTTGGCTGTGGCAAACAAGTGGTTATTGGTGATCTTGGAAGAGCTGCCGCATCTCCATTCACTGTAGTGATGTGATGTGGATGAGAATTAGGAAAATGTGCATTGCTGTGTAAAGATCATTGTCTAGGAAAAGAAGAGGAGGGGCTCCTGGCTGGCTCAATCGGTGGAGCATGCGACTTGATCTCAGGGTTGTAAGTTCAATCCCCTCATAGAGATCACTTAAAAATAAAATCTGAAAAGAAAAAGGGGGCACCTGGGTAGCTCAGTCAGTTAAGCGTCTGACTCTTGATTTCAGCTCAGGTCATGATCTCATGGTTCAAAGGATCTAGCCCCATGTCGAGTTCTGTGCTAACAGCGCATAAGCCCGTGTGGGATCCTCTCTCTCTCTCTCTCTCTCTCTCTCTCTCTCTCTCTCTCTCTCTCCCTCTCCTCCTCCTCCTCCTCCTCCTCCTCCTCCTCTCTCTCTGCCCTTCCCTCACTCATTCTCTCATAAATACATAAATAAACTTAAAAAAAAAGAAGGGGGTCATTTGGGCTGTTATTGGTCAAGGGACCATAGGGAAGGAAGAAGTCCCAGGTGTAGTAGGGGAATGGCTAGTAGAGCAAGGGGAGGTACTTGAATAAGCTGAATTGAACGAGATCCAGGGCATAAGGAGGGAGATGAATACTGCGTAGAAGGAAGGAAACCTTTCCTACCAGAAGACAAAGGAGAAGGGCGGATGCCAGTGCTTTTAAATGTGTAGGTAGACACAGGGAGGTAATAGCATTCCCTCGATGGAATGGGTTTCTCTCTGCAGTGGAGCATTAGGTTAGTGTGCTAAGAGAAGAAAGGGAGATGATAAGTTAGGGAGACAGTCGTAAACATTCAGACTAGCCTATAAGGACAGGAAGGGAGCTTATTGGGGACTACTGGGGATTACCTGATGGCACTGTGGTAATCAGGATTTAAGACTGACTTCATATTGATAAAGGACACATACGTGATCATGCCCTACCCCCACCCCGTCAGAGCTGCCTGCAGCACTGGCATAACAGCCAAGAAAGAGAGTGGTTGGGCCAATTGAGGATTAAGCTTTGTATAGAAGATAAGATAAAATGACCAACAAGAAAGATGAGGAAATTGGCAGACCTAGCACATGGTGTGTGAAGAAGTTGCTCTAGGGGCACCTGGGTGGCTCAGTCGGTTGAGCGTCCAACTTTGGCTCAGGTCATGATCTCGCAGGCCGTGGGTTCGTGCCCTGCATCGGGCTCTGTGCTGACAGTTCAGAGCCCAGAGCCTGTTTCGGATTCTGTGTCTCCCTCTCTCTCTGTCCCTCCCCTACTCATGCTCTGTCTCTCTCTGTCTCAAAACTAAATAAACATTTAAAAAAATTTTTTTAAAAGAAGTTGCTCTCCAAATTTAATTAGTTATGCTCTCTAATAAGTTTATGTAAATTTAAGTGACATTTTGATATCCAAACAAATGTGATTAAAGTAACAAACTTTTTTTGATTAAAAATATTTTATGTCAGAGTTGAGTAATGACACATTCCTAGTTTTGGCCATGGAAATAAATAGTAAATCATGGAATGGGGTGTTAACGATGTCAAAGGTGTCTGAAGTTAAGGTGCTAGCAAGGGCATCTTAGCTGCATCATGTTGAAGTCATGCAGGAAAATGGTGAGTGTCGGGTAGAGTCGATGAGCCATAGTCCCTGAGGAATATGGAGGATTGGTAGCAAATGATAGTGATGAAGGAGAGACTGTTGTGACAATAAATGGAAGGAGTTATAAGTCTCAAAGAGAAAAAGATACCTACCTGGAAGTGATAATTGGCAACAGGAAAAGAATGTTGGTACAGGCCCCATGGTGGGGCAGGGGCAGGGTGGGAGGAGGGAGGCAGTGCAAATTGGCAAAGGGGGCTATAAGTAAAAGATAGTGACCGTAACAAGTTTCAGTTGATACAATTTAGTTAAGTTTGATTTGTTAGAATAATTTGCAACTGCAAATTACAGAACACTCAATACAAAAAGAAAAAAAAATATATCTCCAAATAAGGACATTACTGTTGTAACTACAAGACCAGAGGTGGGCAGCCCCAAAGTTGTTCAGCTATTCAGCAATGTTAGAAAGACCCAGACTCTTTCCCTCATTACACGCTGGCATTTTATGAATGCAGATGATGTCTCCCTTTGTGTTTCAAGATGGTTGCTACAACTGCAAGTTCAAGTCCTCAAGCAATAGCATTTAGTGTAAGATGCATGGATAGGGAGTGGGGGCTGGGAGGTGAGGAGGAAGTACAGCAAGAATTTTCTACTGTGGTCCTCTTATAAAGGGGAAAAATACTTCCTGAAACTCTAGGGCAGATTTGTCCATACATCTCGCTGGCTAGGACTAGGTCTCATGTCCATCCCTGTATCAATTTCCAACCAATGGGAATGTGATTACCTTAGACCAGTCATTCATGGCTGGCAACCAACGATGTCTACTACAGTAGGCAAATAATAATAGGCTCCACTCTGTGGAACAGAAAACCAACTTTTGTAATACATTACCTCATTTGGAGAGGAGGGAAGTACTAAGTGAGGGGAAAATTCTCAAAAGAGGGAAATGAGAAGGAGAATGGGGAAAGATGAGAAGGTATTCTTCCAAATAAAGCCAAAAGAGCATATTGTTTTAAAAAATTGTAAAGAATATGTATTGAAATGGGGAGATATCCACAGTATGTGGTTAAATGTTTTTAAAAAGATCACAAAACAACATGCATAGAACAGAAACCATTTGGGTCGTTGGTCAAAAACCTAGGCAGTTGCACTTTGTATTTTCTTATTTATGCAGTGCTGATTTTTATATCCTGCTCTAAAAAAGTTATAATTAACATTGCTATTTGTAGTTTCAATTCCTGATGACTTTCCACTGTGAGTTAAAAATAGCCCTCATGGTGATGTAACAATTCCTTCCTTCAAACTGTCCATTTATTTAGTCATTACATTGCCCTTCAAGTACCAACATTTCCAGGCTTGGTGAAAATTGGTTATTTTCTTCTTCCTGGTTGGTTGAGACTGATTCTTTACTTACTTCAGCATTAGCATCACTCCCAGGAATATATGGATTCTTTTCATTCTCTCTTTAGGATACATATTTCACTAATAAAATTGGCATACAGAGCTGCTTCTATTATGCTTTTATCCAGTTTCCTAGAAGCAGTAAAAATAGAAAGACAGCACTTGCAATTAGGGGCCTTGCCTTTGTTTCTGCTGAAGAGCTGGTGGGCAGCAGTGTTGCCTTCCGTTGTCCCATTCCCACCACCCCTGCCCCGTGGGGCGCAGTGGCGATGTGACAGGGAATAGGAGACAGCCTGACTGCCCTTCTCTGGAACAAAGCTCACCGTGACTCTTGCAGCTCATCTCCACCAGGTCCTCCCATTTATTGTTGCTTTGAATTCACCAATTACATTCTTCCAGGTGGTCAGAGGTTTTTCAGGAACCTGCTTTAACCTCCCTCTTGCTTCGCCAGAATTTTGCCCTTTGTGATTTTGGATGAAGCATTCTTTGGGTAGTCCTGAGGACCAAAACGAGAAGTAGGGGGAACCTGTTTATAAAGTAATCTTTGCAGCCCATTGTCATCATCGTGAATTGATCAGCGAAAGCATGGAGGAGCTTTCTGCCACGTGTTGAAGTAGAGTGAAAGGGGTGTACTGTACAGTGAGCTTGATGTGACAACAGCAGAGTCTCCCTGAGCACAGAAAGTAGGAGTGTGTGAAATCACCAGTGAGCGGAAGACCTACCGAACGACCCGGACAAGGCCTCTGTTATTCACTACTCCATTGCTTATGTAGTAATATTGTACCATACTTTATGGGAGAACTGTGATTTTTAAAAGATCCTGAGACTACATCTAGTAATTCCACTTCTGGGTTTGTGTATATATATATATATATATATATATATATATCCCAAATAATTGAAAGCAAAGTTGCGAAGACATGTTTATACACCCGTGTTCATAGCAGCGTTATTAACAGTAACCAGAAGGTGGAAACCACCCACGTGTCCATCAACATGTGAATGGATAAGCAAAATGTAGAATATGTATACAATGAAATATTATTTAGCCTTAAAATGAAAGACATTCAGACATATGCTACAACCTGGATGACTCTTGAGGACATTATGCTAAGTCAGAAAAAGACAAATACAGAATGATTCCAGTTACCTGAGGTATCTAGAGTAGTCAAATTCATAGAGTAGAAGAAAGGTTGCCAGGGTCTGGGGAGGAGGGAATAATGGGGAATTGTCCAATGGGTGTAGTTTAACTTTGCAAGATGGAAAAGTTCTGGAGATTGGTTGCACAGCAAGGTGAATATACTTCGTACTGAACTGTAGTACTGTACTACTGAACTGTAGTACTCTCGCCAAAAATGGTTAAGATGATAAATTTTATGTTAGGTATATTTTACCACAGTTAAGAATTTTAAAATAGGGGCATCTGGGTGGCCCAGTCAATTAGGTGTCCGACTTCAGCTCAGGTCATGACCTCACGGTTCGTAAGTTTGAGTGCCACATCAGGCTTCCTGCGGACAGCTCAGAGCCTGGAACCTACTTCATATTCTGTGTCTCCCTCTCTCTCTGCCCTCCCTTGCTCACACTCTGTCTCTCACTTTCTCTCTCAAAAATAAACATTAAAAACATTTTTTTAAAAAGAATTTTAAAATATGATGTCATAATCAGCAAAACCAAAAAAAGATCCTGGGACTAGCCTTCATTGTTGTCACTATTATTAAAGTGCTCTACCTTTTTTTTTTTTTATGTTTATGTTATTTATTTATTTATTTTTTATTTTTTTATTTTTGAGAGAGACAGAGCATAAGCAGAGGAGGGAAACTGAGAGAGGGAGACACAGAATCTAAAGCAGACTCCAGGCTTTGAACTGTCAACACAGAGCCCATTCAAGACTTGAACTCAGGAACTGCAAGATCATGACCTGAGCCAAAGTCGGGTGTTAACTGACTGAGCCACCCAGGCACCTCTAAAGTGCTCTACTTCCTTTGTGGCTTTCCCATCACCCTTTATGTGTAGGCTGTTACGATCTTGTATTTCTATTCCTAATCCTAACCCCCTACCTTAAACCAACATGTCGTCAGTTTAATGTAAATTACCTTTGTTGTGTGTAATCCATTTTAGACTGTAGACTTCTGTAACACCCTTCATGGGAAACAAACTGGACAGGAGGCTTTTGTAGGAAAAAACCAAATCATTATAAAGATACTTCTATCAAAACTTGAATAACAAATTTGAAAAGACTATAGGTTACACATTTTAAGGAGAAAAAAATGATTATCATTGACTACAGCTTGTATATGTCTTTTTTAGTTCTTTTTTTTTTACATTTATTTTTGAGAGAGAGAGAGGGGGAGACAGTGTGAGCAGGAGAGGGGCAGAGAGAGAGGGAGACACAGAATCCCAAGCAGGCTCCAGGCTCTGAGCTGTCAGCACAGAGCCCGACCTGGGGCTCGAACTCACAAACTGAGAGATTATGATCTGAGCCGAAGTCAGATGCTTAACTGACTCAGCCACCCAAGGGCCCCTTAGTTTTTTATTTGAGAGAGGGAGAGAGAGAGAACATGTGCAGGCGGGTGAGGGGAGAAGGAGAGAGAATCCCAAGTAGGCTCCACACTCAGCTTAGAGCTCAACATGGGGCTGCATCCCACCCCCTTGGGATCACGACCCAAGCTGAAATCAAGAGTCGTACACTCAACCGACTGAGCCACCCAGGTGCCCCTTATAGTTTTTAAATAGACTGTTGATGTACATTTTTGTGCACTATATCACATAGATCTGTCCAAAAATCCAGAATTGTCTGTCAAAAGCTGTCATTTCTGTGATTTACTATATGGTATAAATTCATTATCTTTTGGAACTTCTTACACTTTGTAGTTGGAAAAAAAAGACGCAGTGAAAAAAGTTTTTCCCATTAGGAAAGCTTGAGGTAAGTTTTCAGCTGGCTTGTTTGTTTTGTTTTTAAAGAAATAACAGGATTAAACTTGTAGAACACCTAAAAGAAATGATTACAAGGCTTTACAGACTTGTGGTATTCAGACTAAAGTCCGGAATCTTCCTGGGGGGGTTGCCAAGGACAAAACCCCACCCAAAGTCACTGGGAGCCAGACTTCATTCCATGATGGTGTCCTGTTGAAACACGCCTCCATAGCACGTGTTTCAGAAAGGTACAGAGTGATGGCCCCAAGTGACTTGATCTGTCATGAGTATGACTAGATGTTTAAACCTCTTCCATCAGAATTGTGCACTGAAACGTAAAAAGGTTTTAAACTTGCGTTTAACTTAAAGAGCCTTAATTGGCAGTATCCTAGTCTCGTTGCATTGCATCATCAGGATTACTGTGAAATATTTGCGTCTTGTATAAAACAGATTAATTGAGATTAAAATCTTGAGGAGCTAATTTAAACGTATGTCTCACGATACTATAAACTGAGATAGAACAGATAATAATAAGCTTAAGTAGAGAATCCTTTGAAATATCTTTGATCCAAGCACTTCTTGTGATTCTGAAATAAAGGTGTTTTTTCCTGCCTTGTTTATGGTTACAGTTTGTTCATTCATATAAGTCTCAGGAATTGGGACCATGTCTTATTCTTCTTTGTGACTGGAGTCCCTAACATAGCTGTGTGTATTTTCCCTTTGAGATTAGATGTTCCAGTGAATAATGTTTAAAGGTTAAGGAGGATCCCCGTGATTACACTTCTTACAAGTCTGTAATGCACATCAACCTACCTTACATTTGAATTACTGAAGATAATGAGACTTGGGCAAAATTTTTCAAATAATTTAATTGAAAGCTCACATAGTTCAAAAACTCTTTCGTAGCTGGGTATCATAGGTTTAAAAGAAAACCCAGTTTGCTCAACAAAAATATTTTTTAAATAGCCTCATAAACTCTAAAGAATGTTAATTCTTATGTAAAACCAACTTCCCATACATCTGTAAGCATCATTTATGTGGAATCAGTGTTAGTGTAATTTTATGGGTTGACACTATTTAAACTGTGCTGGTGGTAATGGTTATAATGGTAACAAGTCATTTTCTTGTACCCTGGTCTTTAAATGAAGGAGAACTAGACTCTGGGTATAAGTTCCAAGATAACACAACTGTAGGGGCACCTGGGTGGCTCAGTCGGTTAAGTGTCCAACTCTTGATTTTAGCTCAGGTCATGATCTCTTAGTTGATTATATTGAGCCCTGCATCAGGGTCTATGCTGACAGCTTGAAGCCTGCTTGGAATTCTCTCTCTCCCTCCCTCTCTGCCCTTCCCCCACTCATGAGTGCAGGCACACTCTCTCTCAAAATAAATAAGCTAAAAAAAAAAAACACAACTAAAACCAAATAATAATTACTATGGCATTTCCCAGGGAGGAAAACCAGGTAGCCATTAAAAATCATATTGTATTGGGGTGCCTGGGTGGCTCATTCGGTTAAGCATCCGACTCTTGATTTCGGCTCAGGTCATGATCTCACTCACAGTTCTTGAGATCAAACCCCACATAGGGCTCTGCGCTAACATGGAGCCTACTTGGGATTCTCTCTCTCCCTCCCTATGCCTCTCTCCTCTCTCTCTCAAAATAAATAAATAAACACTTAAAATAAAATAAAAATTATATTGCATTAAAAAAGACATATTGCAGAAGAATTTTGAAGTAGTAAAATATTCATAATGAATTATTAAATGCTTTTAAAACAATCACAAAATACTGTGTATAGAATAATAATCATTTTTATTTGTAAAAACATTTATATATTAGTATCATTTGTATGTGCTATACTATGTAAATATATATTTATACTTACATATATAATAATAGCTGTAATTTTGAAAGACAAGACAAAATTATTTAACAGTGAAGTTTTCTCTGTTTTCTGAGTGATAGGATTTTGAGTAATTTCTGTTCTTCCTCTGGATTTGTAAAAAATTTTGTAAGTTTCTGCATTAAGCACATATCAATTTAATAATTAAGAAAGATGTAGTATGTCCTATATAAATAAATACTCAAGTAAAAGCAGTACACACTTTTTTTTTTTACTCTGTGGTTCAGGTTTTTTATGAACATAGATGGGCTTTATTATTAATTAATGAGTTCAAATTTCAGAATTTTTATTCTGCTAATCGGCTGCTTAAACTGTTTGAACACAAAAAAATGAACTGAACAGATTTATTCTTTGTACAGTTTTAAGTGGTTGGTGTTTAGCACATAAGAAGTTATAGATGACAAGCCGGCATGGCATGACTTTCGGTTAGTCATGCTGTTTAAACTCCAGGGCTCACAAGTCATGTGCATACGTTTCCAATAATGACGGATTTGCCCCAGCAGACTACTTTTGTTAACATTGCACGCTTCGTTTTCACACTGGAAGTGTGCGCATTGTGAGGTGTGTGACCTGCAGTGGTTCTCAGGTCTTGAACTGACCCTCGACAGTGCAGTTTTCTGCAAGGGTTTTGTCCTCGAAAACTTAGAAGGTAAACCCTGAATATCCATTGAAGTGCATCTCAGAAAGGATTCTAGGACACCTGTGTCATTGCACACCACTGCTTAGTGCTTTGTTCACTGACCTTGTGGCACTGGCCACATTTTCTTACGGGTGTTTGTGACTCTGTCTCCCTCTGGGAAACAGGACACTTTAATGATTGTCATTCATTGAGTGCTTAATATGTGCCAGACCTGCACTATCCTCCTTTGCATAGTTACTTCATTTAATCTCGTTATATTGTTATTTTTTTAATGTCTATTTTTGAGAAAGAGAGAGACAAGAGTGTGAGTGGGGGAGGGGCAGAGAAAGAGGGAGACAGAATCTGAAACAACTTCCAGGCTCTGAGCTGTCAGCACAGAGCCCAGTGCGGGGCTTGAACTCACGAACTTCGAGATCATGACCTGAGCCAAAGTCAGACACCTGACTGAGCCACCTAGGTGCCCCATGTCGTTACATTATTTTTAAAAAGTAAGCACTGTTTTCTCTTAGTATTATGGAAAATTGAGGCTTTAGTTTTAAACAAGCCAGATGTAAAGACAGAACTCCCAGCTCTGAAGGAAGAACCAGTGCCATAACCCAAAAACCAAATACGGTCCAGCTGATGAACAAATAAATGTGTCCTTGCAGCCCCTGCCAGCTGTGAAGTCCATGATAGTACCTTACCATTTCTCTCATCCTTATGTGAACATGATAATTCCATCCTCCCTCGTCTCGTACAATATTTGGAGGGTAGGTCAGTCTTGTTAACCCCAGATTTCAAAGGATTAAATGCTCAGGATCTTCCATTCCTACTTTCAGACACTGTTTCTGAGTTTTAAATATTTTAATTTTACTGGTTCCAAAGTTAGAAAAAAGATGTGATATTGGTTTATTTTCTGAATGTCCCCCATTCTCCATTCCATAAACGGTCATAGCTCCCATTTATTGAATGCTTACCACTGCATTAAGTGCTTTACAAACAGTGATTCTAGGATGTCGGCTTTGTTGCTTTCCCATTTCACAGACAGGAGAATTGAGGCTCGGCAAGATTAAATGGCCCACCTGACTTTACATGCTCATTTGATCTTTGATCTAATAAAGGAGTGCACTGGGAATTTAAAATTGAACCCATTTTTTCTAGACTATGGTTTGACTCAACACTATTTCTTGAATAGAGGTCTTACTTTGGGCTAATTACAAACACATTTCTTGATCTATAAAATGAGGTAATAATATTATTTACCTCAGTGTTGGGTTGTGCATTGAGTTTCTAAACAGAAAGTGTTTAGAGTGATGCTTGACATGTCCTGACTGCTTAGTATTCGATGCTATAAAAATAATAGTAATTACCATCAATATTATCATTTCCTGGATTTTAATTGTTGGAATAACAAATTAAGTCATGTAAAAGTATATGGAGTAAAAAGTGTCTCCCTTCTTAGCACCTACTTCCTCTCCCCAGCATTAACTACAGACACCAGTTTGATATTTATCTTCCAGAATATCTCCTATGCTGTCTGAACCTATTTTCAAATGTTCCTTTCATTAATAAAATACAGATTGATGTGAAATTTTTTGTAGTGACCTTGAGAACAGGAGACCGGAGAGGTAGGAAGGGAGACAAATTCATTTATTCAGCAAATACCTGTCAAGTGCTTCTAATGCGAAGGATTCAGTATATTGAATTTATTGTAACAGTTTATTGATTTTCTTTTTTTGTTTTATTTAGGATATGATGTTTCAGCTTCTCCGAGGTCTGGACTTTCTTCATTCTCACCGAGTAGTGCATCGTGATCTAAAACCACAGAACATTCTGGTGACCAGCAGTGGACAAATAAAACTAGCTGACTTTGGCCTTGCCCGCATCTACAGTTTTCAGATGGCTCTTACCTCAGTGGTGAGTGAGAAAGTGCTATTCTTTCATTAGGCTTATGTTTCGTCTTTTAAATGATGAACTTCCCCCATACCCTGCCCCTCATATTTTTACTGCCTGTCACTTGGGGGACAGAATGTCTTTACACTTGAAAAAGAAGGGCTACGAGGCACCAGCGTGGCTCAGTCGGTTGAGTGTCCAACTTCGGCTCAGGTCATGATCTCACAGTTCAGGAGTTTGAGCCCCACGTCAAACTCTGTGCTGACAGCTCACAGCCTGGAGCCTGCTTCAGATTCTGTCTCCCTCTCTCTCTGCTCTCTCCCACTGTGCTGTCTCTCCCAAAAATAAATAAACATTTATAAATAAGTAAATAAATAAATAAATAAATAAATAAATAAATAAAAGCAGGACTAGGAAGAAAGGGTTTTACTTACAACTACAGATACATCCAGACTGGGCTTGTCATGAACAGGACCTGTTACAAAAATAGTCTGTTACATGGTAGCCACTAGAAAGGAATCAGTTACAAGTTTCCAAATGCTTTTTGCCATAACCACTATTGTCGAAGCTGCATATGCAAAGTCGGAGGAAACACAGCTCAAGGGATAGGGAAGAAGAGCACCTGGAACATTGATCTGTCTGTAGTGTCCTGGTTTCAGAAACAGCTAGGTGCCCGCAGATATGTGTGAAGGCATCCTTCTGGAGCTGTGTTGCTATGAAGAAGATATTAAATTTATAGTGAACTTGGATAGCCCATGAACAAGCAGCACCCACCCACCCATCCCCCCTTTTCCCCCCCCCCACACACACTGGGTAGAGCCTTCATCCAAGTCAAAATACAAAGAGTAAACCCAAGGGCCTGTTTTGGCAAAGAATGACAGTTATGGTATCCTGTTTTTTTTGTCTCATTCAGACACAAAACCATAATAGCTATTGACTTTGGTTGGCTTCTATTTCTCCTTCTAGTTCATTGTCTCTGAAATGAATTTTCGTGAAATTCTGCACCCAGAGTATAAAAAGAGCCCAGAAGTAGGCACCAGTAACTTATCTTTGAAAGACCTGTTTTACATACAGTGAATTTATGCAGAGATCCAAAAAGCCAAGGAATGTGCCTTTACTGTGCTGCTTATTTGGAGTAGGAGTTTGATGCCGAGAATCCCTTTGGATCCGTGAACACTACAAAAATTGTCCTTCAAGCATTAGATTAAGCCTTAAGAAAAAGAATCCTCTTGAATCAATATGTCATTTTTCACAGAGTCCATCTTTAGCCTCGAAGTGATTCTCAGTCAGGGCAGCACTGCTCTGGGTGGAGGGCACAGCTGAGAAACGGATGGCAGTATCTTTGGTCATCTTAATGACTTGGGGGATGGTGGCGGCCACAAGGAGGCTGATGTTCTGCCCACCAAAGAATTGTTTGCCGAAATTCCAGTAATGCCTCAGCTGAGAAACAAACCGCAGAGGAGTTGGAAATTCTCTAAGAGAGATAACTTGTCTTAGAAAAACATCCAGTTTATGAAAGTATTCCATTTCTCCACCTCCCAAATACGGATACTACAACCCGGACACCTAAGACCACATACTTCCCCCACGTTGTATACTTCACTTAGGGCCATCAGAATTTTTACAGAGGATTCTTTGGAGTGTGTCGCCGTTGTTAAAAGAGAAATCGTACTTGTTTTCTCTTCGCCCATTGCTTTTGAGAAGACGAGGCACAAGATGGTATTTAAAGGATACGCCTCAGCTTTGGGCTGGGTCGAGTGAGCCCTTGTGTTCTTACATAATCACAGAAATGCTGAATATGTGTGTCTCCTCACTGGGAAGGGGTAGGTAGGCTGTGAGCTTCCTCACAATGTAGTCGTATGTGTTCTTCGGAGTCCCTGAGGAAAAGCTTAAATAGGCTTTGTGATCCCTGTGGTCATCAGAAGTAGCAGATGGAAAGCACTGATCTTCTTAGGTGCATTAATTGAGGGAAAGATGAGCCATAACTGAGACAGGCACTTTATTTTGGTTACCCCCAAATGGGCACAAAGAATCAAAAATACAAACAGGAAACCCAGTTGGTTTTGTTTTGTTTTTGTTTCTTTTTTGCTTATTAAATTTGAGGAATGATAGCCCAGCTTGTGCGTAACATCAATTAACATTCCATTCTTGCCGACAGTGGATATGTTCAGACAGGAAGATGCAGACAAATTATTTCATAGAGAAAAGGGGAAAGGCAGTCATAAATACCTGATTTTTCAGTGTCTACTTTGTACTGCATACTCTATTTCTTATGGTGACATCAAGTAAAAAATACTATCAACTGGGAAAGACACTGGAACAGATTTGACTTTATTTGCAAGAACGATGGCTGGAATGTCAGGCCAGTCTAAAGGTTATGACTCCTAAAGGGTACTGCATTTAAAACTTTCCCATCGTTTTGTGTTTTTCAATTTAGGGAAAAATCCATTTAGTATCGTGATGCATAGAGTTTATGTACACATGGTGATATATAAAGACTTAGAAGCACAGTTTTTCAGACTGAACTGGTATTTATTTTTAGAATTTCTTGAAGAGAAAAAGACTGCACTTCACTTCCTGGAAATACGCATTTTTTAGTGGGTTATGTCATACCGGACCTGCGAATCAACTTAATCTGTGGAATGTTAAAGGAATTACAAGTTAACTGATTCGAAACTGACATCTTACAGCCATGAGGAATGCTAATCTATTAGTTACCTTCCAAACCCTGACTCAAATGTCCCCTTCTGGTACTCCCTGCAGAGTCAATGCCACCTTCCTCCCTCAGTGTTTCCAGAGTAACATGTTACTAGTGTCCTTCACAATTCAGGGCTTTCTGTTTTGTTTGTAATTATTTTGAGGGTCTAATATATCAGGCTGTAAGCTCCTTGAAGAAACTGGCCTTAGGGGTAGAAACTCAGGACAATTATTAGAAGTCTGGTCGATAGCCATAGCTGTAGGTGGTGTGTAACTTAGGGTGTCTAACAAATGACTTAGCTTGTCTTCATCTGATATGGGAGGGTTAAGCGTCCTTTAGATGCCTAACTTTACTGGGATGCCTCCAGCATGACTCTCAGATGTCTTTAGGGAGTATTAGATACTTGCTTCTCAGAATACGATCAGACATGCACAGGTACCCATACAGAGAAAGGGTGGTTTATATCTATTTATTTAAAGGTTATAGAATTAAGACATGAATGACTACCGTGGATACCTGAGACTCAGTCAAGAGGGGGACTCCTGGCCTGGATCTCATATGTTATTTTTTTTTAATGTTTACTTATTCTGAGCGAGAGAGCAAGAGCATGCAAGCAGAAGAGTGGCAGAGAGAGAGAGAGAGGGAGAGAGAGAATCTCAAGCAGGCTCCGTGCTGTCAGTGCAGAGACCAACACGGGGCTCCACCTCATGAACCGTAAGATCATGATCTGAGCCAAAGTCAAGAGTCAGACACTTAACTGACTCAGCCATTCAGGCGCCCCTCTCATACGTTAGAGGAGCCTGCACTGGCCCCTCTCCAGCCAGGCCTCTGTTCATGGAGCGTGAAATCCAAGGTGCCAGGGAGATATTCTCAGCTAGAGCCTGAGACCCCTGACCCTCATCCTGCCACACTCAAGGCATTGGAATTCCCTGACCGACTGAGAACTGCATGTACTTGTCTTAGGTCCTTCCTCCTGAGAGCAGATTACCCCACCTGTGTGTTCACCCAAGTCAGAGAGCAATAGTTGGCAGACATACAGGCAGAGTGTGGACATTCGGATTGGAGTGTCCATACATACGTGCCTGAGACACCTTGTGGTCCAAGAAGGAGCTGGGACTGGAAAGAGCAGGGGGTCGGGGAGGATCATTACACTAAACACCCGACATGCGTTCTTTTTAGCAGCAATTTCTCTGAAACCGTGAAAATCAACTTCTGTGACCTGTATTGAAATACTACATGTGTGGAAAATTGAAGAGAGGAGGGGGAGGTTCTTTCCATTGCACACAAGTAATGCATGTAAGAATCATGACTCATGTGCTTCTATGATCTCAGTCACGGAAGTGTTTCGAGAATATGTGCTTATTCAGTAAAATGACTACAAGGCTAGTTAAAATTATATTTAGAGTCATTCTAAAGCCGACATTTCTAAGCACTTCCCATGTCAAATGCAGTGTATGCTGCACCTTGTTTTTATCTGTCAAGACCAAAGAGAAATGGAGAGCAACCACCCAGCCAGTGGTTTTGGTCATCCGTGATCGTGCACTCGGGTCTGACAGGGAGAATCTGAGAAGCAGAACCTGGGACACCACCACGAGCCCACGAGGACGATGACAATCACGAAGCACTATGAGCGGCGGCTCAGGGAGGGAGCAGTCGTCACATCTCTGTGATGCAAAATCTGTACTACTTTTTTTCTAAATTGGATCATACATCATGCAGGGTGACACCATTGCTAGTAGGTCCAGTGTTTGGAGAACTCCTTATCAACCATCTCATTTTGGAAGTAGGGAACTGACAGTGAGACAAGCTCTTTGTGGCCAGGTTAAGTCTGAATTCACCAGAGAGATTGTAAATAGCTTGGGGAATTAAAACGTCTATATTCTGGCTCTTATCTGCCATCCCCTTTCCCTTCCTCTTCTCCACACCATAAGCTCCAGTGCCTCAGAGGGCATCAGACTATGTTCTGTAGAATTATTGGGTCTACAAAGGAAATGTTCCATCTGTTTTTTTTTTAATGTTTATTTATTTTTGAGAGACATAGAGACAGAGTATGAGCAGGGGAAGGGCAGAGAGAGAGGGAGATACAGAATCCGAAGCAGGCTCCAGGCTCTGAGCTGTCAGCACAGAGCCCGATGCGGGGCTCGAACCCACAGACCGCGAGATCATGACCTGAGCTGAAGTCGGCCGCTTAACCAACTGAGCCACCCAGGCGCCCCTCCATCTGTTTTTTAAAAATATATTTTTTAAGTCTTGTTAACATTGTAATTTAAAAAACAACTACCTCGTGCCACTTTGAGATACAATGTAGAGGCATGAACTGAGACACAAACTTCTATCTCCTGGCTAACTTACTTTCTATGCAGACCTCAGAATAAAACTTCTGCCACACTTGTGCAGACTTGAACATCTTGTAATGCATCGTTGCTTAGGAAGAAGCAAGCATTCTCTGGATTCAGTCCTGTGTATGTCTGCCCCCTTAAAATCACCCAGATGCGTAATCACAACAGTGACACACCGTTTTGCACTCACTGAACATCAAACTATGTCAGGGGCCATCCAGAGCAATGCCAGTGTTGACATTTTTATATCCAGATGTAATTGCCAGAACACCCAGACAGAGCCAGTCACTCCCCAGGACAGCCACCGGAAATCTGCCCGTGGATAGAGAAATGAATGACTTAAAATGAGGTTGTTCCTCTTAGTGGCTCTGTAACTTTGCACAGCCTGAGATAAAGTCCAGGAATGGCCTGCTCTAATCTAACCCAGTTTCTGCTCTGCAGTGAACAGTCTTATAGGGACCTTGCAGCATATTTGGAGGACCTTTATCCAACCCTTAGACAAAAGGTACATTTAGCATTTTCCCCCAAATGCCTGTGTGTAGTACACATAGTTTGGAGAAAAATTCTACATCGTACCGTAATGGAAGAGTAAGAAAGTTTTCCCGTCTTTTTAGTGACTTAATGACATTCTCACTAAGCTGAATTATTTTCCCCTTCTCCAAAGGTCTTTTTTTCCATATCATCTATTAAGAGACACTTATGTTCTGAAAACATCTTCCACTCCAGAAATCACCAGTGACAACAAGTAAATAGTAAGCATGGAAAGACCTTTCTTTGACAGCTCTACGAGTTAGAAGAATTCACTTGGGTTTTTTTTTTCTTTTTATTGTGGGACTTACTGATGATTATTCATCTACTTGATACCACAGGTATTACAAAAACTCGAATTGCTTAAAACCCATTCTTGTGCCTTCAGCAATAGATGGTTTCCTACTCTCCCCCTAGTTTGGTAGCATTCGGTCAATACTGAAGGAACCTTGCAGATTCAAAAACTTCTGATAAGCCTAAGGGAGAAGAGTAATGAAATAGAGTTGTAGCATTCAGGCAACAAATAATTACTGATCACTTTCCACATGCCAAGCATTGTTCATGAACCTGAGAGACGATGGGGACTAGAAATGAACAGTCTTTGCTCTCCCGGAGCTCATCATCAGAACGAGGAGACAGATCTGCATCACATAGTCACACAAAGATGTATAGTTAGGAACCAAAGTGCAGTAAAGGAAAGAGACCCGGTTCTGTCAGGCCCTGTGTCTCAGGAGCCCTCACAGGCTGGGGGTCAGGGAAGCTCTCCGTGCTCATCCCAGCCAGGAGGCGAGATGCTCGGAGGTCCTCCTTTCAGAACCTGCCCAGATGCAGGCCCCGCGGATGTGCACATCACACGGTCTGCCCTCATTTTCTCTGTTGGTGCTTGTAATAGTTCATTTTACAGCAACAAGTGGGTACCGCCAGACTGACACCGTGAGGCAGGACCAGAGATCGGAGAACAATATCATCCTTTACAGAAGAAAATAAATTGTTTATACTCGTTTCCTCTTCGTGCGTGTTGTATTTACTATGGAGACCTGGCAAGGTTTGTGCCTCGGCTTGGGCAGCCGAGTTGCTCCCACAGAAGCCTGCAGATGCTGCCAGTGCATACTGAGTAAATCAAACCAAGAGCATTAATCGCGTATAATGGAAAAAACCCAAAGCCCTGTCGCCTCAGCACCTCAGCGAAAGTGCAGGACACACCTCTGAAGCCGGAAAAGGTTCCTGTAATTCCCTCCCCACTCAACATCCCCTTGCCATGACACAACCAGGTCTGTTTTGTGAAAATTTCCAGTTGCCAGTACATATTTCATAGTTAACAATGGAGTGTTTGTGCCGGTTTCGTTTTCACTTTCACCAGTGAGGGAAGTGGAACACAATGGGGCAGTGCACAGAGCTGGGAACAGGACACGTTTTCTTTAGGATTCCCAGGGCTGGGTACGTGGAAAATGCCAGAGCCAAAACAAACATGAAAACCCATCCAGATCTTTCATTTACACATTCTCAGTGGTAATAAAACACACTTCGAGTTACCATCTTGTAGGTTCACTCTGCCTCTGTAGTGAAGGCAAGCATTGACGACCACTGTGAGAATTTCTCCCGTGTAGAAAGATAATGTATTCCATGCTATACAGAAAGCTGCTGTGGTGTGTGCACATGGGTATTTATGCACCACGTATACTTGTGAAGTTAATCAAATGACTGCTTTCCTCGTGTATAAAAGATAGTCATTCATTTGACTCACCTAATTCTAGCTCCTTCATAAGTGGTCACTGTTGCCAATTAGTTCTGGAAGAAAACAGTTTAACTGTAATGCTACTGCCTGGCGGGCGTTTTCCTCGAAGAGAGGACAGGACGTTCTTTGATTCTATACATCTGTTGGGCCACCATGTCCTATCAAGGTGCAATATAGACATGATCTGCTTGTCACCTGGTTTTTTATATTCCATCCTATAGACACCCTGTATGATGCCGTTCAAATCTCAGATCATGAGGCCAAGTCTGAGTGTAGAGACCAAGTATTGCCATGAGGTTGACAAGACGGAGTGCTTTAGAAAGGTTTTTTTGCAGGCAAAGGGTGTGTCAGGGATCCAGAGATAGAAAAAGTTTTATTGGGTCTTACATTTAACATTCTTATGGGCATGTGCCTTCTTTGCCTGGCCAGGGGCTAGTCTGGCAAATTGTGTTTAGTGAGATAATTTCATCTCCCCTAAATTTGCGTAACTCAGGTGTGTTAATGTTCATCCAAAGGAGTACAAGACAAAATCCTTAGAATCGAATATAACACAATGTTTCTATAACTTGCATTTTTACATCCTCTTTCACATATTCTTTGGATATGTGAGCTTTCTTGTGTTTTACAAATGTCGCTACTTACTTCCGGATAAGGAAGGGAAAAGTGGTAGAATCTTCATTTTGGTTGGACTTTGGCAGGTCTCATGGTGTATGTTCCTGCACTGAGATATGTTATTGAACTTCTGTTATGTGGGATATATCCATTTTTATTCCTTCAATCCAAATATTAAACTATTTTAGTGTTTCTCACGGTGCCTTCCTGGCCCATGGTGGGCACTCGATAAATACATGATGAAGGAATGAAATGAATCCTCATGATTCTTCAGTGCCTAAGGAATGAATTCCAATTCAGTAGCATGGCATGCAAAGATTTTTTTGTAGTGTAGCCCCAACCTACCCTGCCGTCCTCCCGCTGAGAGACCACCCCGTACACATAAACGCCTATTCCGTGTCATTTAAAAACACCAAATTTCTCACCTCTGAACTTCATTATGATCTTTCCCAGTTCCCTGCTTTCACCAATGAATCAATGAATGAATTTCCAATTCAGCATTTTCCGTGTTCCTGCTGGGGGTCACTGCACCATCAGTTATAAGCATCTAAAGGTTTTGTGTTTGGGTGTGTTTTGTTTTGTTTTATTTTGTTTTGTTTCGATTTGTTTTGTTGGTTTAGACACAACTTTCAGCTAATCTTCCCAGTTGCCTGCGTCACTCCCTGATAACAATTTGAGCTCTGAGGAAGTAACATTTACACTTCGAATGTCTGTCTGGGCAGCCATTGCTAACCTTCAGATAATCATTGCCCTTCATCCCTACTTCTTCAAGATCATAAACTTTCATACACCTCCCCACCTTGTACACTTACATTTTCTGCATGCTAGGTTTTAATTAAAAATTAAGATCTTTTGGGATCTTTGGAGGAACCATGATGTTATGGGAAAAGATTGAAACGTCAGCATTGTAGTTTTCTTTTAGTTATTTTATTTAGTCTAATTGGGTTCTTGAGAAGATTAGGTACCTGTTTATATTAATCAGTATAGGTCTTTCCAAAAGTGAAGCTCAAACTTTTATATGATAGCTTCGTAATGATGGGTTTTCTTTCACATTTTATTGACCTTATTGCTGATATGCCCAGTTGGTATCTAGATGATGCTCTTTGGGTCACCGAGCTGTTGACCTTATTGCTCCCGCTTTCTGTTTTCCTTTTCTCCAAGGGGTTGAAGAACAGAGTTTGAATGACATCGTTGCCCCCTGCATCTGTACGGATACCGGTGATTTTTAAAATCCCTCATAAATCTGAATGTTAAACTTTACAGTTGGCGGTGGAGGAATAATCTACCTTCAAGTCTCAGGGAGGCGTCCAAAAGAAAGCAGGGGAAAGCGTAGGAGAATTTACTTTAGCGCTGCTCATATATTTATTTTGAAGGTTGGCAGAATCTAAAAGTGGGGCTGTAAATTTAACAACTCAGCCATAAAAGCCCCAAAATCAGGGAGAAAAATCTCTACTCCTTCTAGGTTTGGGTACTATTCTAAAGCTACAAGGTTTCTCTTCTTCTGCCATCTTAAATTTTGGGTTTTTTTTTTTGTTTGTTTGTTTGTTTGTTTTTAAGTTCTAAAGCTACCCTCACCATTCTTCTTTCTCATTTTCATTTTGGTTAATTAATTTTTTAAAGATTACAATGCTTTGAAATGTATGGAAGCTTTTTCTAAATACTTGCTGGGAGACTTCAGTTGATCGATTTCACAGTGACGTTGCATCCTATCTGTACCTTATGTAACGCTGGATGATTTCAGTGAGGTGGGGACTGCACATGGTATCAGTTCTTGTGGGAAAATATGCTTCAGTGGCTTACTGGCACCGCTCTTGGAATGTGGCATTTAAAAGTACCTTTTTACAGTGGGAAAGAATTCTGTCAAGAATAAACAGTCTGACCTTGTTAAATGGGCCAAAGTCTGTCTGTAACCTAGTTCCAGAAAACTAGCTTTTACTAGTTTAGAAAAAGCAGATTACAAAAATTGGAATTAAAACTTTCTAAAAGATGGGAAAAGTTACTGTGAAGAATATGAAATAAATTCCAAAAATGATAAGTCTTCACATATACGCATGAAAATTTCTTTAGATAACTATAAAATCCCACTCCTACAGAGTGGATGAAAGATCAGGACTACGGTCGATCAGAAAAAGCAGATGTTCTTTTTCCTGGAAAGACAAGCCCGGCTTATAGAAAGAAGCTGTGGGAGTGACTGCTAACATGGACCCACTGTGGGAAGCCAGCAGGCTTGGGGAGTTGAAGAAGGAGTAAAAATTGTCACCGATTTCCCAATTGCCCACAGGTTAAAAAGTCTGAATATTTTGAGCTCTGGAATGCAACAGTCTGTTCCTAACTTTTCTCTCCATCCCTGCTGTCCTACCCACACCAAACCCATCCAGACACCCCCGTGATCTTGCCACTCCAGGCCTCTTTCCTCCTGCATGAGGCAACATGTCATTAGATTTTGTGCCTCCACGCCTTAGACATTCCCTTCACTTAGACTGCCTTTTCCCTTCTCGGCCTAACAAAGTCCTGCTTCTTTAAGACTCTATGCAAATGTCATCTCCTTTTTGAAGTCAGCTTGACTCTGTAGGATAAAGCTAAGCATTCCTTATTTGTGCACATTTGGTTTGCCTCTAATAATAAGTCCGTTTCAGCACTTACACACAACACACAGGTACATGGTACTGCTCTGTGAGCGTAAAGAGAGAGAGACTGTGCGTGTGTGTATGTGTGTGTGTGTGTGTGTGTGATGAAATAAAAGGTTTCTGAGGAGAGGAGTGGAGGAAGGCTGCGTTGGGGGGTACTGAGTGAGTTTGGGAAGAAATGCTTCCCCTAAACAGCTTCCCTGAAAGGTATCATTACAACTTGTATCTGTATCCATTTTGAAATTACAGCACCAGAAATCAAACTTGTTTTATCGACCACTTCCATTGCTAAAACCTTGTGTTTATATTTCCCTGGTATTCTGGAAAACCAAGATTGATTTCTTTTCCTCAGATACATAACTAGTAGTTAGTTGGTTAGGTGTTATCAGAGTATGCTGGATCTCTTGATGGTGCTTTTTCTAGTAGTAGCCATTTTTCATGTTAAACAGCTAATTTATCAGTAGTAATTTTAACTGGGGAAAATGTTTTAATGGAGTTACAGTAATAACCAAATCTTGTGTTGTAAAACATAATATAGCTTTAAGAAAAGTGTGTTAACTTAAAAAAAAAAAAGCCCTAATGTGTAAAGTAGATAAATAATCAACTACGTTACAGATGGACTTGTGGCAGAGTTTTTCAAATGATCCTCTGCAATTTAAAATATAACTTAATAGATTAAAATGCATTTTTAAAACCATATCAGGATTATACATATTCTGCAAAGCTTCTTATTCTGTCGGCCACTTGGTGTATGGACAAAGGTAGTTAACAGCAGCCAAAAGAAACCGTTGTGAGTGTGAGTATTGAAGTCCAAGAAAAAAGAGACTCCCAAGTTTTTCTTTTACCCAAACACAAATTGGCCACTCTCGTACCTTTTGCTGGCATGTTGAGGCTAAAAATGTAGCACAGCATTTAAGATTTTGACAAGATTGAGTAATCAATGCATTTAAAGTGAGTAAAACTTCTTCAAGTGTGAACTTTCTTTAGTAATTTTATAGCAAGCCAAAATATATTTGTGTAGAATATCTGTCATTATACTTTTATGTCTAAAAGGACTCCTTGATTTTAGGACATGGGACTGAAATGCCACATGTAAGTGCATATTGCTGGTACCATACCTAGAATGTCATCCAGTTTGTATTTTTCATCAAGTTCTTTTTCACTGGTGGTTTATGTGGTCCTGTTTCTAAAGGCATCGAATTTTCCCAGTTTTTTTCCCATCAAAGTTATTTTTTTTTAATTTTTACGTTTATTTATTGTCAACTTAGCTAACATACAGTAGTCTTGGCTTCAGGAGTGGATTCCCATGATCCGTCACTTACATACAACACCCAGTGTTCATCCCAACAAGTGCTCTCCTCAATGCCCATCACCCAATTTCTCCATCACCCCACCCCCATCAACTGTCAATTTATTCTCTGTATTTAAGAGTCTCTTATGGTTTGCCTCCCTCTCTCTTCGTATCTTATTTTTCCCTTCTCTTCCCCTATGATCATGTGTTAAGTTTCTCAAGATCCACATGTGAGTGAAATCATATGATGTCTTTCTCTGGCTGATTCATTTCACTTACCATAATACTTTACAGTTCCATCCACATTGTTGCTAAAGGCAAGATTTCATTCTTTTTCATTACCGAGTAGTAGTCCATTGTGTGTATATACCACATCTTCTTTATCTATTCATCAGTTGATAGACCTTTGGGCTCTTTCCATAGTTTAGGTCTTTTTGATAGCGCTGCTGTAAATATGTGGGTGCATGTGCCCCTTCAACTCAGCACTCCTGTATCCTATATTTTCCCAGTTTTTGAGTACAGTATTATTATTCGTCGTGTCATATTTAAGTATGATATTCATCAATTGCTTTAAACTTCTGATATTTATAGCATCCATTTGCTCTCTAATTTTACTGTTAGAAATTTGATATCAGGAGACATTTTTTTTAGAGAGAGAAATAGCATTAGAGTTATCCCTGCCTTATCCACAGGGGATACATTCTAAGATCCCCAGTGGATGCCTGAAAATGCGGGTAGTGCCGAACCTCATATGTACTGTTTTTTCCTATACATAAATACCTATGATAAAGTTAAATATATAAATTAGGCATGCTAAGAGATTAACAACAATAACTAATAATAAAATAGAACATTCTAATAATATACTGTGACAGAAGTTACATGAATGTGGTTTCTCTCTCAAAATTCCTTATTGTACTGTGTTCACCCATTTTTTCTTGTTTGTGACGATGTAAAAAAACTCCTGTGTGGTGAGATGAAGTGAGGGGAATGGCTGTGACGTAGCATTAGGCTTCTGTTGACCTTCTGACAATACTTCAGAAAGATTGTCTGCTTCCAGGCCACGGTTGACCACAGGTAACTGAAACCACAGAAGGCAAAACCACAGATAAGGAGGGCCCCCTGTATTTGTAGAGATAGTTCACCAAATCCAGAGGCATTTTCTGCCGCTTCCTCTGCATTGCCTTCGTGGCATTTGTATGCATGAGTCAGAACCCTCCTCTAAACCCTTATCCTTCCTTAATCCATTTTTTAAGTCTGCATTCTTTTTTAATTGCTACAATTATTTTAAAATACAAAAATTCCAGATAGGTAAAAAAAAAAAAAAAAGGAAACAAAAAGAAGAAGAAGAAGGAAACTCTTCAATAATGTTTCTTCCCAGAAAAAGCCACCATTAACAGCTTGGTGAATGAACTTTCACACCTTTTTCTATTTGTATGCAGCCATAGGTGCGTGGAGAACAGTACATACGCAATTATTTTTGTTTGTCTGTGTGGAGTCTTTTGTTTATTTTCTCCGATTTAATGTGTCTTCTGCATTTTTCCATATCTAACACTGTAGCCTGTTTATATTTTTTTTTACCTTCACTATGTGAATATGCATAACAGTTTCACCCAGTCTCCTAGGATGAACCTCGTGGTGGTTTCTCATTGGGTGGCTGCAGTGCGCATCCTTGGGCATATAGTTTTTCAACCAAATACTAACATTTTTGTAGGGTAAGTTATAAGAAATGACATCACCAAGACAAAAGGTGAAGAGTATGCACATTTTTCCCTTTTTTAAATGTTTATAAGAAACTGCCAAACTCTCTTTTAAAGTGGCTGTCACATCACATCTGCCCCCAACCCCCAGCAGTGAACAAGAATTGCTGTTGCTCCACATCCTCATCAGCATTTGGTAGTGTCAGTGTCTTGAATCTTGGCCTCTCTGGTAGGTGTGTGGTGATATTTCATTGTTTTAGTGAGTATGCCCTTTTCAGAGTCTGATAATGCCAAGTTGTTCCCTGAAAGGATTTCACTTCTCCTCGTCTCCTCTTAACAGAATATGATTGAACTCTGCTTCATCTTTTCGGAGTTTCTCTGGTGATCCCTTTTGCATGCTCTTCCTGCTCCTCCTTAGCCCACCCTCAGATCTCACTTAGGTTGTGACTTTAACTCTTATCTCTGTGCAGAAATGTCCCCTCCCAACTATCAGACCTCAGCCCCATTTTCCCATTCTGTTAGGGGTAGAAACATTTTCCCTTCTCCCTTTCTAGGTCCTTTGGCTGTTCTAATAATTAAATAGATATATAAGACAGATTAACAGGAAAAAAACAAGCCAGTTTCATATATATAGGAGACCCATACAAATATGAGACACGAAAGACAACCAGGGAATTGAAGCTTATATAATTCTCCTGAGCTAAGGAAAAGGGTAGGGGTCCAGGGATACAAAAGGGAGGAAGACCATTCACAGGAAGACAGAGGAGATGTTTGGAAAGGAAAGGTAGCCCTCTTGTGCAGATGAGATTCTTAGGTAAAAAGGTATCTCTGATAACTCTCTTCCTACTATAGGCTCCCTCTCCAGTGTAAATTTAGGCATTTGAGGAGAAGGTAAAAAGCTGTTCCTGAATCTACTGGGGTTTGATGGCCTTTAGCTCAAAACAATCATCATACCAAAGTGACATGTTTTGTGGTGACAAATTCTGCTGTCCCACCTTTGAGATGTCAAGTAAGAAGTGTCATGGTCCAGAAGTTAAGTTGATAGATTGCTCCATATCTCACTAAACCAGTCTGTCTTGAGAAGAGGTCAGTTCAGTGAAACAGTTATCTCATTTCAGAAGGCAGTGATGCAGCTGGGCTCCCAAAGTTGGGCCTACATTGTGCAAGCAATCAAGTAATTAATGAGAGACGTTTCTGTAGAAACAAAAGGAAAACAAAAGTTAATGGCTGAAGCAAATTATTAACCTAACCCTGAGAGCTGCCAGTTGAGAAGATTTCTAGATGTCAGACTTGAAGCATCTTAAGATGGAGTGAGGGCAGGGAGTGGCAGTCTGATAAATATTCCTGGTTTGCAGTTGGAATGTCTCTGATCGTATCATTAGGTCTCCTGGGAAACTTCGAGTGGCCCATACAGCAATAGGCACAAAGGAGATTGTCTAAACATGAGCTATTGTGACTGTTACTCTGAAGTTTAAATTAAGTTGTCTAGCTTCAGTTTGTAGGACATCAAGAAAAAGGGCAGTTTTAGTTCTTAGTGATTCCAAGTCAAAAGATGAGAGAAAATTGGAAGTATTAGTTTGGAGAGTCATAGCCAGATACTGGAGGGAACTAGAAGAATTCAGGATCCAGTCCAGTTAACATGTAGAAAACAGACTTCAAAAACAAGGAATACACTAGAATCTAATGTCTGCAAAGGTACAAATGTAATTTTTCTCTCTAAAAGTGATGTCATTTCTACCAAAGGTAATCATGGTAAAACTAATTTGTTTGCAGACTAAGTCTCCTTTCAAGAACTTTGACCTGATTAGTTACATAAGTGCATAAAGAATAGTAGTTGATCATATAGTGTCTTTAATTCTGCTGTTCTGTAACTTTTCATGAGGAATCTCAGATTGAACTTTCAAAAGCCTCTTTAGGCAGCCAAGCCAAGGTCTTGCCATCAGACTTTACCTGCAATACCTATTGATCTGGGTGAATTCCTCTCTTCTCACGTTCCTCCAAATATTCTGAGGTACCTGCCGGGAAGTGACCTTCCGTACTCATCTGGTTAAGCTATCAGAAACCATGAAAGGTATGTGTTAAGTTATTTTTTTCCCAAGAGGCTCCATAAAGTCAACCTTAGTTCCTTAAAGCTGTCTAGTCATATCTGAGTCTATGTACATTCTCAAATCTGACATTCCAGTAAAAACCTCGATGATATAACCAGTGCTTTCAGTTGTGTTCTGTTACAAGGAGAACAGATTCTTATTGCACTTATGTAAATAACTGTATAATAAATATTGCCATGAAAAATGAGAATACTGAGTTTCCAAATTCTGGAGGGATCAGATAGGGAGAAAAATCTTTCATCTTCGCTCACAGAGGTACGCTTTACCAAATTGCTGTGAGTCATAGTTAGCTTCAGAGAAAAGGTTCCCTTAAATCTGGAAAAACAAAACATTAAAGAACCAGCAGTGTTTCAAACAAAATGTCGTAAAAGTTATAATCCCCCTCCTCAGTTCTTTCAGTTCCATGTAATTAATTCTTGTTCTACCTAGTGTAATTTTTTTCATTAATTCTGGAAATTCTTACTCTGTTTACTTTGATGATCTTAAAGTTATCTGAAATCTGATCCTTTCCATGAATCTCCTTGAATGTGAAACACTTGCAAAAGCATCAGAATAAAACAATAACTTTCTATAAATGACAAAAAACTTAAATGGCTAAAGATCTGAGAAAAATTCATTATAATGCAGTTGACAAGGAAATTTGCTTATTTCTGCTTATTTCTGTGACACACATTTCAAGATGGTAACTAGAATTATACAACTGATAACATTATCCCAGAAGCTATCAAAATTTTAAGAATTTTGTACAACTTCTTAAAGACTTACGTACCTATACAAACAATACACTGCATTGCTTTTGATTTGACAATCCTTCCTTCCCATGTAATTTAACATACCAGATAGACCTAATTAGTTTAATTAGCTCTCTGTATTTTCATAAAGAGAGAGAACAAATCTTTTGAGATGTTCCAGGGTTGCTCTGAAAAATCCCAAAGTCAGTTTAAAGTCAAAAAGACTTCATTTATAATTTGATTTTGGGAAGTTTGTCAAAAATATCAAAAGTTTTGGACATTTGACTAAGGATCACAGATCATTATGAAACAATATTTAGTTATTTAACCAAAGTGATAATAAAAGGTTATAAAGGCAAACACAAAAGGTTTACATAGGTGTTAGCAAAACTTAGCTCTTTTAACATTGAGAAGGTCCAGTTTCCTAAGTATTCAAAGATCTGATTAAGACAAATGAAGTACAGATTCAAATTTTGATGAAACATAGAATCTTTACTTTCTAGGCAGAATACTTAAAAGATAAATAAAAATCCTTCACAGACTCTTATGAGGAGTAGACCAATACTCCAGGAAAGCTTTGTCCAGATAAAAGAAAATTAGGTTTTAGTTTTACATAAGTATACTATTGATGATAAAACTTATTTTTTAATAAAGCTTATTTTAAAAACTCTTATCACAATTCAACTTCAGCCAACTTGAATGCACAAGGTAAAATCCTCTCTTTTTCTTTCTCTCTCTTGCCAACTTTCTATACCATTCTGTCCCTTATTCTCTTCTTTCCCATTCTGAAATAAGCAGTTTTATTTTAGGACAGATTTACTTTCTTTTCCCCTACAAACTAATCTCTGTACTTCATACCCTTTTGTTAGTCAAAAACACATACTACTTTCTTTGCTTACGAAGGTGTTTCCGTTACCATTTTTATTTTTTTTAATTTATGAATAAAATTTATGAATACATTTCATGATTCCTAGAAGTATATGTTCCTTTTTAACAGCATAGTCTTTCGGTATGAAACAAGATATGTTTACTAACCTAAATTTATCTTTAGTTTCTCTATAATAAGAAAACCAACAACCTATGTTCAATAATTAGTGTTCAGGAGAGCCTGGGTGGCTCAGTTGGTTAAGCATCTGACTTCGGCACAAGTCATGATCTCATGGCTCATGAGTTCAGGCTCATAAGTTCCTGGGTTCAGCCCTGCATCTGGCTCTGTGCTGACAGCTCAGAGCCTGGAGCCTGCTTCAAATTCTGTCTCTCTCTGCCCCTACCCTGCTCGCAGTCTGTCTCCCTCTCTCAAAAATAAATAAACATTAAAAAAATTTTTTTTTAATTAGTGTTCAGTATTTTGTCTTATTTGGAATTGATCTAGACAGTCCATGAACTTAGCATCATTTAATTTAACTTAGCAAAACTGTATTATTATTATTTTTTTGATGTTTATTTTTGAGAGACATAGAGACAGAGCATGAGTAGGGGAAGGGCAGAGAGAGAGGGAGACACAGAATCCAAAGCAGGCTCCAGGCTCTGAGCCATCAGCACAGAGCCCGACGCGGGGCTCGAACTCACAGACTGTGAGATCATGACCTGAGCTGAAGTCGGCCGCTTAACCGACTGAGCCACCCAGGTGCCCCAAAACTTTAAAGTTTCAAGTTAACAAAGATATTTGGAAAGCCATTTTTAAGCATACATACCAGAAAACATAATTATTGTTAGAAAGTACACCTAAAAACTCTTATCCCACGTATATCTATCTAAATCACTTGCTCCCAACGATTCTGTTTAAACTACTCGCAGAAACTTCATGAGACATTAGACAAAGTCTCCCATCATTCCAAGCTATTTCTCTTGCTGACAAATTTTTGTGAGTGATGGAGCATAAACTTATTCAACTAGTAAACTCAGGCAGAATAAAAGTTGTATACTTGCATTATATTCAGTATCAATAACTCTAGAGACATGTCTATTTTAATTAAGTCAGTGAACTTAAACCAGCTTTACTACCTAATATTTTCAGATCACGTGAACCTGAAAAACATTTTCCTGAGACCTTTACAGAATATTTTATATATAAGTGCTTAGTGTTAAGCCAGTTAAATAAAGCTGTTTGCAATATTAATTTTGGCAATACCCGTCAGAGACAGAAAAATAGCACAGAGTATAATACACACATGTATATATAGACTGACATAAACATATAGGCAGATGCAGAGACTTACAGCTTTTGTTTTATAATTTTAGCCATGAGTCAGGTACAACAATACAAGCTAGTTTATAAAAGAATAGTTGGATTCAAATTTTATTTTGGCAGTTGGAAGGAATTATATTTACCTCAGATGGCTAAAGCTTTTTACAAATACTTGTAGAGAGGACATACAGAATTTTTTCATTTGCCTAATTTCCAAAGACCTCCTCCTACCTTCTTGTTTCTTTTAATGAGAAGTATCTCCATAAAATTTGCCTTTTAAAGAATGGCTATTAGGTCCTAAAGGAGATGAGGCAGAAAATCTACATCACAAAGGCACAGAGGGGCACCTGGGTGGCACATTCTGTTAAGTGGTTAAGTATCCAAAATTTTGCTCAGGGCCTGATCTCACAATTCATGAGTTCAAGTCCCGCATCAGGCTCTGTGCTGACTGTGTGGATCCTGCTTGGAATTCTCCCTCTCCCTCTCTCTCTCTGCCCATCCCCCACTCACACTGTCTCTGTCTCTCTCTCAAAATAAATAAATAAAATTTAAAAAACAAAAAAACAAAGACAGAGAAAATATCCAAATTTTATCCAAGATAGAATCTGGGGGCAGATTTGTCTTTTATGAGAAGTTTTAAAATTTTTCCTTTCCTTAAGTGCGAGACAATTCTGTTTTATTGTTTTTTGTATTCTGGGTTTTTTTTGTTTTTTGTTTTTGTTTTTTATTTTGGAGAGAGAGAAAGAGCACACTAGCAGGGGAGGGAGAGAAGAGAGAGAGAGAGAATCTCAAGCAGGCTGCGTGCTCATCACAAAGCCCAGTAGCAGGGCTCAATTCCCACAACCCAGTGATCATGATTTGAACCACAATCAAGACTTGGACACTCAACTGAGCCACCCATGCACCCCAAGGCAATTCTATTTTTAATGTCTTGATCTAGTACAATATCTACAAACATTTTGAGTGAATAGAAGGGTTTTGGGAATTCCCAAGGATAAGTGAGCTTTGAATTGCTTCTAGAGTCACATTCCTAATTTTGTAAAAATTTGCAAGATGAGAGATTTCTATTTCCTAAAAAAGCTGGGCTATATCCTAAATACCAAGGGATTGACCAGCCCATCCAGTTAAACTTTTTTCTTGAGGCACTTGGGTGGCTCCGTCAGTTAAGAGTCCAGCTTCGACTCGGGTCATGATCTCATGGTTTATGAGTTCGAGCTCTGTGTCCACAGCCCTCTGTGCTGACAGCTCAGAGCTTGGAGTGTGCTTCAGATTCTGTGTGTGTGTGTGGGTGTCTCTCTCTCTTTCAAAAATAAACAAACATTTAAATAAAAAAAAGAACTTTTTATGAGGAAGATTTCCAACTAAGAAACAAAAAGATTTCTAGAACTTCAAGGTTTAATGCAGTATGTCTTTAAAAAGTTGGGGTGCCTGAGTGGCTCAGTCGATTAAGCATCCAACTCTTGATTTTGGCTCAGGTCACGATCTCAGGGTTGGTAAGTTCAAGCCTCACGTTGGGCTCTGCGTTGACCGTGCAGAACCTGCTTGGGATGCTCTCTCTCCCTCTCTTCACCCCTCTCCCGCTGAGCTGCACATACACTCTTGTCTCAAAATAAATGAATAAACTTAAAAAAAAATGAAAGTCTATCTAACATATTTAACAAAGGCTTCCTTTCTGAGTGTGCAGTTCAACATTGGATCAGTTCACTTTAGGGGGAAAGGTCTTCACTGTTGGCTTCTATCAGCCCCTGAACATTGGCCTTGGCTGATCTGTTTCTCTGATCATTGTAGGAGGGCCTGGGAGAAATTCTGGTAATCTATTTCCTCTGCCAAGGGCGTCAGGGCGGCGGGGGGGGGGGGGGGGGGGATGTCACTAGGAGGCCATCTGGCATGTCTGATACCTACAGTGTAATCGTGGTGACAAGAACACCCCTTAGCAGTCAATCAAGGTCCCGTGAGTAGGGTTGTGAATGGCCAGTAATCTTTCCAATTCCCCTGTGAATTTGGTAGGCGCATCTGAAAAGAGAGGTGAAAGGACTTCATGATTTAGAAGATACACTCCTTTCCAGCAGACATGACACGTCCTTTGAGGTGAAGGTCCAGGGCATATTTACGAAGGACGTTGCATAGGAAGACCCAAAGCTGACGGAGCCTGATTACCGAGCCCTGGAAAGTAGGAGGAATCTTGAGCCCTACCACGTATTTCTGGTGCTTATGCTAAATTTATTTCCTGCCTTTTTTATTTACATGAGTAACCTGTATACGCCAGGTCTGAAGAGAAGCCTGGAGTGCTTTCTGTAAATTTTGTAAAGAAAATAAGTCAAATAGGCAACTGAATGTTTGAGGGATTTTCTGTGGAAGTTGGAGGAGTTTGAGGATCCAGGGGAAGTTGCTGAAGCAGTGGGGCTGGATTTTGAGAGGGGGTGTTTAGACCAGGGACCAAGAGATCTGAAGGATCTCTCTCTCTTTTTTTTTTTTTTTAATATTTATTTCTGAGAGAGACAGAGTTGAGTGGGGGATGGGCAGAGAGAAGGAGACACAGAATCTGAAGCAGGCTCCAGGCTCTGTGTCAGCACAGAGCCCGACGCAGGGCTCAAAACCATGGACCATGAGACATGACCCGAGCTAAAGTTGGACACTTAACCAACTGAGCCACCTAGGCCCCTCCCAAAAGATCTTCTGGAGAGTCAGGGAGAGGGAGTTGGTGATAAGGGCCTGTATAAGAGGATAGAGAAGGGGACTTTATATTAGATGTGGATTCTTTTGTTTTCCATCTTATTAAGGACGTCCCTACAGCTAGCCATAATACTCATTTGTATTCACTTCTCACCGTAGTCTTTCTATAGGTACCAATAACACAATTGTTCGGGATGAGAGCTTTACAAAAAAAAAAAAAAATTCTTTTAAATGTAGCCAAGTCAGAGGATCCATTGTCTGACCGATGATAAGTAAGATCTTGGATTAATCTAAATAGCAACTCTCAAGTCAATAAGCCTTCTTAAGGCTTAATCATGGACATAAGAGGCAACTCAAAGGAGACTACAAAAGATGCAGCCCTTCCAAGATCCAGAATGAGACCATGATGGTTGAGACAGCACAGGCCCCTTATGGACCAGAACCTTATGACAGACTTTCCTGAGAGCTGGCACAGTCGGACAAAGAGATGCTGTCGGAAGCCTAGGTTGTTACCTGCGATTCTGACTAACCAGCTCCAGCTAAACTGATCCTAACATGGGATCTTGGAGTTGGGGGGCTAGTGTTCTAATGGCTATTAAGTGCTCAACCTGTGCCCACCAGTTTCTGTGGCTACTGCCATTAGGAATAGCCTTTACCTTATGTGGCATTAACTCACAGTAAAGTTTGTCTAAACATACGCCAATCTGGTAAAAACCACGAACTCACCATGTGAGGCCTGCTGGAACAATGGGCTTATAGGACCCTGCCTGTGTTGTCCCCTGTTGTCTTCTTCCTTGTGACAAACATAAAAGACACAGAAAAACAGTGGCCATCTCTGAGAGTAAAAAGATCAATAGAAAACAGGTACTCATAACAAATTTTTACCAGAGAGGATATATCCAAGGAACTAGTTCACCCAAATATTTTCCTTGTTCATCTAAACTGAGCAAAGTTAAAAGGACGCTTACCACCCTCGTCTCCATCAGATTCTGCAGGCAGAGTTCCTGGAGACTGGAGTGGTAAAGAATTCTTATCTTCTGCTGGTCTTGTAAGAGGTCCGAGGGCCTCTTGGCTGCAACAGCTCCGGAGGCAGCAGGGTTCAGACAGTGAAGGTCCCTTCACAGTTGCCAACTGTAAGGGCTGAAAATTTTTCCCTTCTCCGCTTCTAGGTTCTTTAGCTGGTTAAATAATTAAATTGATATTTAAGACAGATAAACAGGAGAGGGGCACCTGCCTGGGTGGCTCAGTTGGTTAAGCATCCAACTCTAGGTTTCGGCTCTTGCCATAATCTCACTGTTTGTGGATCCTAGTCTGCAGTCAGACTTCATGCTGACAGCACAGAGCCTGCTTGGGATTCTCTCCCTGTCTCTCTCTGCCCCTTCCCCGCTCACATTCTCTCATTCTCTCTCAAAATAGATAAAATGTTTTAAAAAAAGACAGATAAACAGGAGAAAAATAAATTTTGTACATACAGGAGCCCTGTAAAAATAGGACAACCGTGATCTTAGCTCTTGATCTAACTCTTGATCTTAGCTCAGGTCATGATCTCACAGTTCGTGTGATCAAGCCCCATGGTGGGATCTGCACTGACAGTGTGGACTCTGCTTGGAATTCTCTCTCCCGCCCTCTCTTACTGTCCCTTCTCCCCTCTCTCTCACTCTCGCACTCAAAAGAAATAAGTAAACATTTAAATATATATATTTGACAACTGAAAGGCAGCCAGGTAATCGAGGCTTCTATCCTTACCCTGCATTAAAGAAAGGGGAAGGGTTCCAGGACACAAAGAGGAAGGCTATTCACAGGAAGGCAGAGGAGATGTTCAGAAAGCGAAGGTAGTTTCGTTATACAGATAAGTTTCTTACTTAAAAAGGTATCTCTGGTAATAATTCTCTTCCCGATGTAGGCTCCTTCTCCATTGTAAATTTAGGCAGTTGAGTGGAAGGTAAAGAGCTTTTCCTGCTGGGTTTTGATTGCTTTTAGCTCAAAGTAACATGGTTTTGATTGATTGAGCCAAAGTGACATGTTTTGGGGTGACAAATTCTGCTTCCCTTCACTTTACATCTCCACCTGATACCTGTGAACCACAGGAGCATCACATGACAAAAATGTCAGTCCCTGCCCCAGGGTATTCTGCTTCATTTTCCTTTCTTTATTACTAGTTACCACCAAGGCTAGAATCCTCAGAGTCTTTTCTGGGTCCGTTTATATCAGCATTTCATTTGGTTACAAGTACAGAATACTCCATCCAAGTGTCTTGAAGAATAATAATTTTTAAATCTTACCTAAGAAGTCTGGCTTTTAATCATTCTTCAGTTAGTGCCCTTTGATTCCTTTAACCAAATTAAGAAAATTCCATTCTTTCTTTCTCAGCGAATTATGTTTTCTCTCATGGTCTCAAGATGACTGCTGCTGCCTCAAGCATCACCTTCCTCCTACGGCAGTAGTCTCAGCAGCCAGTGCGGAAGCAGGGGCCAGAAGGCTTTCACTGCCCTTTTGATCAGAGAAGAGGGTCTTTTCCAAAGACTGTTGTCAGACTCTCACTGGGTTCATCTCCCAGAACTGGATCATCTACCTATTCATAGACCAGTCACGCTGCTGAGAAGCATACTCCTCCCCAAAGAAAATTAGGTTATGCTCGCCAAGAAGAGGGGGGAACGGCTGTTAGCAGACAACCAGCAAAGACAGGCTTTCATTGATCTAGAAAACTCCCCAGGGCAGCGGGGTCACTGCATAGGTAGAAACTTGTACTGTTGGTTGCGTTCAGAGGTACACAGATATATTCAGTGATCTCTAATAAAATATTTTATGAAGCACAGTGCTTTTTTCCTGAGTGCTCCACATATGTTAAGAGCAGAAAGCTTTAGAATTTTATGGGAATGTTAATGAGGCTAAGAATGAATGCTTAGCATGCTCACCAGGACTGTGATTGCTTGGATTCTTTAGTAACAACAATTCACATACATTTAAGGAGTGTTAGTAATCTACAAATAATCTGCGGTTAATATCTTCACATGCAAAAATCAATTAGGTATATCAGAAGCTAAGGATGGTTTTCAGAACACGAAGCAGCAAGAACTATTTTGTTAAACCAATTACTTTCTAAAAGATTTTACTTTCACTTATGTATTACTCTTAAAAACATTAATATATTAATGTTTCTATTACTCAACTAATATATTAATTTATGGTTTTTAATTTTCTTAATGTTTGTTTATTTTTGAGAGAGAGAGAGAGAGAGAGACAGTGCAAGCAGGGGAGGGGTAGAGAGAGAGGGAGACACAGAATCCGAAGCAGCCTCCAGGCCCGAGCTGTCAGCACAGAGCCAGAAGCGGGACTCAAACTCACAAACCATGAGATGATGACCTGAGTGAAAATCAGATGTTTAACTGACTGAGCCACTCAGGCACCCCTAATTTATGTTTTTAAAGTAAGACTAATTATTTTTTTAATGTTTTTATTTATTTTTGACACAGAGACAGAGCACGAGTGGGGGAGGGGCAGAGAGGGAGACACAGAATCCGAAGCAGGCTCCAGGCTCTGAGCTGTCAGCACAGAGCCCGATGCAGGGCTCGAACCCACAGACCGCGAGATCATGACCTGAGCCGAAGTCGGACGCTCAACCGACTGAGCCACCCAGGCGCCCCACTAATTATTTTTTAAAACGCGTGTGCATACATGAGTCTGAAGTTACCTGTACTACGCCTCCTAACTAGCCAAATACACAGAGCCAGTCAGGAGGCAAGCATCGTGACACCCGAGAGGTAGGGGAATGCTTCATAGAGGAGGTGACTATTGAGCCAGGTCTTCAAGCACGAGGAGTCTGCCTGGCAGACAAAGGAGAGATGTGGTGTGTCCATATAGAATTGGGAAGGGCAGAGCATGTCCACAAAACAGAAGTGTGTGCATGGATGAGCATGGTGTCTTGGGAGAATATGATCAGACTCTTTCTTTATTTTTTGACTTTTTTCTTTCCAAAAAGGCCACTCTAATGCAGTGTGATGAATGGATTGATAAGGAGGGTTTGGCATAAATGAAGAAATTGCTGGCAGGAGGAGCAGTGTGGAGGCTGTTTTGAGAGAGATATAGGATGAGGGTCTGAATTCAGGCGGAAAGAGGAGATAGAAACTGGACATATTTAAATGTAGATACAGTGAAAAGGAGGGAAACCCATTACATGCCAAAGTCTGATATGAATTTACCTTATAAAGAAACAAGAAATAGTTTATTTCTCTGAATCCAGTAAGTATTTGGGGTCATAATTCTCTTGTGATAATAATTTAGACACATGCTCAGGACATAGTGGCAACTGTTGATGTAATCAATATTGTTTTTATTGGCAGTTATATAAATATATTTAGTAATTTCTCTAAATCTGATGAATGTGCCCATTCAGATTGTATAACATAGTCTGCATAAGCATCTCACTAGTAGTTGTATGAATTATAGATTTTCTAATGGTTTAATATTTATCCCAATTATAGTTAAGATGAATCAATCATAAAATTACTTTCTTTTTCCGTTCACAAACATAACCTTTTTCTAAAGATATGTCTTTTCATCAGGACTTTAGCTTATTAAGCCTAAAGACCCTGAAACATGGTTATGTTGTAATTAACCACCTGTCTTTCTGTTTCTCCTTTTTTATCCCCATAATACAGCTTTTGCTAAAGTTGGCAAATTACATACCTCACATGTGGTCATTATATGACTAAGCCCTAATGAGGGTTCGGTAATGTAAACAGCCACAAAATGCCACAGTTTACTCTTTTCATTAGATGACAAACACCTTGAGGGAAGAAACCGGGCATCACCGTATATTGTGCTCACGGAACAGTAATTGGTAATGATGATGTACTTTTCAGACGTTTAAGTCCATTATCAAAGTAATACATGTTCGTTATAGACAGATTTCTGAGGTCTTGCTTTATCCCCTTCTCTGTCCTCTTAGTTCAGCTTGTCCACTTTTTAAAAAAATGGTAACAGGGATTTGTTTTTCGGTTTTCAAAGTCAGAAAGCCAAGTGCAGTTTGAAATACAGATGTCTGTAAATAAAGGTATAAAATATTTTTTCAACCCTTTGTTAGTTTATTCTCCTTCTGGGTCTCCTTACCTTTGTCTTTTTTCCTTTACTGCTCCTAAGGAATGTCAAGTTTAGAAATTAGATATTGGATAGAATTCCAGTAAGAGTCTGGATTTTTAAAATCCAGTTGAATTTGAGGATTTAAAAAAATTTTTTTAAATTTCATTATCAGTATTGTGTGCCCACCTCTCTCCCCCAAATGGCATACACTTGATAGAACAATGTCCCTTCCTTGGGGCCAGGTGTTATTAAGTTGGAGAAGTTCAGGAAGACATCAGAATTTAAAACATAATTATATATGCCTGGTGTTCTTTCTAATAATGCATTGGTGTGTGTGTGTGTGTGTGTGTGTGTGTTTTATATCTCGTCAGGTATTGTTGAATAAATAGTTCACACCCTCCGTAGAGAATAAGTTCTTTCTTTTCTTTAAACAGTGACTCCATTGATTCCATTTTAGAATTTCTTCCCTTGTTTCTCTCTTCCTTCTTGGCAACATTGTTTTTGAAGTCTTAAATTGATTCAGGTGCTCCTGGAATATTCCTTTTTCTCTTCTACCATTTTCAACTATAGGCAAAGAGATTTTTCCCCCCGAATCTTGCTTTATACAAGAGGCAATATACAGGGCCGTCTGGGTGGCTCAGTTGGTTAAGTGTCCAACTTTGGTTCAGGTCATGATCTCGCAGTTCACGAGTTCGAGCCCCGCGTCAGGCTCTGTGCTGACAACTCAGAGCCTGGAATCTGCTTCAGATTCTGTGTCTTGCTCTCTCTCTCTCTCTCTACCCCTCCCTCGGCCACTGACTCTCTCTCAAAAATAAATAAGCATTAAAATATTTTAAAAAGAGAGAGAGAGAGAGAGAGAGATAGCACAGCACTGTACACAGCACACAGTACAGGAGATTGGTTAAGGGAGCCAGACCTTTATTTGAAGTTTATCTTGCTATTTAACAAGCTGAGTGACCTTAAGTAAATTCTTTAGCCTCTCTGTATTCTGGCTTTTTTTATTTATTAAGATGAAGAAAATAATTGTAACTACATTACAGTGTTGTTATAGGAATTAAATAAGTTAATACATGAAAAGAATAGCGCTCTATACAGTGTTACTAATTGAATGACATAATTAGTAATGCTCATCTTTGCACCTGAACATGAGGACAGGTACAGAAATGAGAGGAACTAATTAAATCACTCTCCTGTACTGACTAGTTACTTGGGACCACTCATATGAGAGTTCAGGTTACTAACCTCCCAGGAATACTACTCTCTTCTTTTTCATTATTATCTAAGCGTTTCTCAAAAGAGAGACGGTTACTAGTATTTCTGAAATGAGTATGTCGAGGGAACCTTCTTTCCACTGTGAGTATTCTTTAAACAGTGCTCAAGTTCAGGAAAAATAAAATATATCCTTTCCGAGAGTGTACATATATCTGGTCTTTGAATATCAAAAGTTGAATATGCAAATCCAAACAGTTGCAGAATTTTCACTCATAAGACAGAGAATGGGTGAGCATGTTACTGTGAATGAGCTTCATGGCCAGCATAAACTGTCCAGTTTTCACTCAGGCACCATCTCTTCCTGCGAGACCCCAAAATCCCAGGAACACAGTGCTTCAGTCCAGTAATAGAAGATAGGAAAAGAGAAACTGAGTTTTGACCTTATAGCACAAACCTTCAGGCTTGTACTTTTTTTCTTTACCACCTACAAAGCAAGCCCTGGAAAGATCAGAAAAAAAATTTTTCAGGAAGGACATGTTCTGTATTTAATCTCTAGAGAGAGGAAGATAGGTGACTGAAAAGTAACAATTCCTAAATTATGAAAGTAAATTCATTTCCTTATTATAGTCAAAATGGGCCTTTTAATCTTACTTCTGGACTAAACCGTTTTGTATTCCATTTAATCACTTTTCTCTTGGGAGTTAGTTGCGCCGTGGTTAATATTCAGAAAGTTTCCTTTCCCAAATAGGTTAGATTCTTCCCTGGTCAATAAGTGACTCACTGTACCAACCACACGCAGATTAGGAATTAATGTCACTTAATTAACGTACACTTCCTTTCCATAGTCCACTTAAGATTATGTCCCATAAGAACTCTTCCAGCTATTAACCTTTCAGAAAAATTAGTTAGAAGAAATTCCTGAGGCTTTCAACCCAGCCCTTGAGTAACCACACTGTCTTGTCTTATTTTACGAAGCCATGCAGGAATGCCCCCCCACTGGCAAAAGGAGTTAGTACCAAAGCTGGTAATTCTGTAGCATCTTCAGTCTGCCACTCAGGGAATTTGTGTGTGGAAGTCTATACAGTTGCTTAGTGTCTAATTTAGTTTTTAAGAACATTTGTCTTAGTATTGCTCTTATCTACCTTGTGCCCAATTCAGGATTCAGATTAAATCATGATACTGCCTCTGAAGAAAATGTACTCTGGCTTTTCTTAGATTCAAGGTAAAGGTGTGGTTTGGCCACAAAAATAGTGTTATGTGGAAATGTAATTCAGAAGCTTCTGGAACATGACCTGACTAGATTCCAGCTCTCTTTAGACACTTCCTGCTCTGAACTCCTGCAGCACTTCTTAAGCCACCCAGTTTGCCTTTACATGAAGCCTTTCACCCTCTGCTTAAGTTCCCTGCAACGTCCTTTTTTTTTTTTTTTTTTTTTTTTTTTTTTGGCCATGCTGCTCAAAGCTCCTTGAGATCAGGAATGATGACTCGTGTGTGCCCTGCATGCCCAGCACCATCAGGGTGGACCAGAAACCAAGGAGAGGGGTGATCGCTTGGTGAATAACTAACTCTTACTCTTGTCTTCTCTTGGTGTCCATAGGACATTGCCCTGGAAATATCATCATTGTTGCAGATATTTCATTATTCTTCCTGTGTATGTAGAATTCTAAGTACAGAATACACTCATGAGATAGACGTTTTCAGATAAACTAAACCCAACAGGGTTTACTATCAACTTTTCACTAAAGAAACTTCTAACGGACATGCTTCAGAAAGGAAGAAACTAATCCTAAAAGGAATATCTGAGATGCGGGGCTCCTGGGTGGCTCAGTCGGTTAAGCGTCCAGCTGTGGCCCAGGTCATGATCTCACAGTTCGTGGGTTCGACCCCGGCATCCGGCTCTGTGCTGACAGCTCAGAGCCTGGAGTCTCCTTCCGGTTCTGTGTTCCTCTCCCTATCCCTCCCCTGCTCACACTCTGTCTCGCTCTGTCTCTCAAAAATAAATAAATGTGAAAAAAAATTAAAAAAAAAAGAAATACCTAGGATGCAAGAAAGAATGGTGAGTACATAAATTGGTAAATATGTCCAAATAAATTGTTAATCACATTGAGTGTAAAATGTACTTACCTGATGCCAACTTTGTGCTTTTTCAAGAAACACCTAAAACTTTGATCCTCCCCAGATTGAAATGTGAAGTGCTACACTACTTTGGAGAGTAATTTGCTATTAACTATGTAGTTTACACATGCTTATGGCATGAAACCCTGCAATTCCGTGCCTAGTTACATACATCAGAAAAATTTGTGCACGTGTGCACCTGGAGTCACATTCGGGTGTATTCATAACAGCATTGTTCGTAACAGCAACAAATGGAAACAACCTCAGTGTTCATGGACGAAAGAATGATTAAATCAACTCTGGTTTATTCACCCAGTGGAATTATACAGCAGTGAAAATGAAAATGAACTATAGCCGTAGGCAATAACATGGGTGAATCTTAAGAGATGGTACTGAGTGAAAAAAAAAACAAATGTAAGAAAGTTACAAAGTATAGGAAATATTTATAAACTTCAGAAACAAGCAATACTAAACACTCTATTTTAAGCATAATTATATGATAAAACCAACAATTTTTACAGCAAGGAAATGAAAACCACGGGATTTATAATTGTGGTTCCATGTAGGGGCCAGGAAGGTAAGAAGGCACGGGAGAGTGACAGGTGTAAAAGAACAGAAAGGGGAGGAGAGCTCCGAGCACCCTGATAGCTATGAAATCGTTACAGCCTTGCACTTCCCTCCTTGGGCTTTTCTTTAGACTTCTACTCTTACTGAACATGATTTCTTACAGTTCTGTGCTATGGTTTCAGCTGGCCAGGCACTGAATTGAGAGTCTCGATTGATGAGACAAGTAGAATCTCTCCTCACTCTGGCAGGAAAGGTGGTTGGGATGAACAAGGAAACAAACTAATACATAATTGCAGGCCGTGCTAAGTTCTATGGGGAACCGTGATGGGATAGAGTATGACAGACAGGAATCTATTTTAAAGAGAGAGAGTGACCAGAGAAAGTCTCTTATGAAGGAAGTAAGGGGCAGAAGGATGCTAAGATCCAGGAGAGAGCATTCCAGGCAAGAGGGAGTTTGACCTATCCAAGGAAAGCAAGGTCAGCATGGCTGAGGCAGAGCAAGTGGTTGGGACAGTGGACACAGCTGAGGTCTGGGAGGTAATTGGGGTTCCTGCTCTGGGGACCTACCAGAAGTGTTTGAATTCATGGGACTTTTTAAAATTTTTATTTATTTTGAGAGAGAGCACGAGCAGGGGAGGGGCAGAGAGAGAAAGAGAATCCCAAGCAGGCTCTGCACTCAGAGCATGGGGATCAAATCCACAAACGGTGAAATCATGACCTGAGCTGAAATCAAGAGTCCAACGCTTAACTGACTGAGTCACCCAGGAACCCCTTGTTTTTAAATATAATAGGAAGCCACCTGAGGGCTTTGAATAGCAGCCTGGTGCAAAAACACAGGCAGCATAATGGCAGGAAAAAAAGAAAACTGATAATAAGAAGCAAAGCAAGAAAAAAATTTAAGTGATTAAAACAATATATTTTCAGAGCTTAAAAAGAGAAACTTAAGTAATAGCGTAAATTTTGTTATATCTAAGTCTTCATTTTCCCACATAAGTGAGACATTAAAATATTTTTAAGAATTTTTTTTAATGTTTGTTTATTTTAGAGAGAGAGAGAGCACACAAGCAGAGGAAAGGCAGAGAGAGAGGGAGACACAGAATCTGAAGCAGGGTCCAGACTCTGAGCTGCCAGCACAGAGCCCGACATGGGGCTCGACCTCATGAAACCATGAGATCATGAACCAAAGTCAGACACTTAACCGACTGAGCCACCCAGGCACCCTGATGTTAAGATATTTAATTACTTGAGTGTATTCTGACACACGTACATACATGCACACACAAATGGTACATTTTCTTTTCCAGACACATTCATGTCATAAAAATGTGACATTTTAATCTTGTGAACAGAGAATACTCATTTTGTGCTTTAATTACGTAACTGGAAGTGATACCATAACGATTAGTGAGGGCATTTGAAATGTGTTCTTGCCCATCCTGAGATTCGCAATATGTGTGTGAAATGAACAGTAGTATCATTAATTTTTATGCAATGTAAAAAGAATTTTTTAAAAATCTGCCCTTACTCATTATTAAATGGAGTTCAGCGGGAACTCTTTATGATGTGAAGTGGATTTACTGTGCCTAATGGGTTTTCAGTTCAGAGCCCCTCACTTAGAGCCCCCGCACACAGCAAGGCTGCTGCAGGAAAGGCCCAACAATGTGTTCGTATGAGCATCATTGTAATTGCAGAAGTAGGCTATTTTAAATGCAGTCGATTCCCCCCTCCACCACATGCCTCTACCCCACCACACTCCCCCTTAGGCCAGGTGGCACTGCCATCACTCTAGATACCATTAACCCTTCAGTTTCATGCAGACAGCCTTCTGCTCCCACCATGTTCTGTAGGTCCTCATCTGGCTTAGCATCTGCTGGTACCTGTCTGCCTCTTTGTTCTTTATGTCTTGTAAGTATCCCCCTTGGCTTCTGTGACACCATCGTTTCCTGCTTTTCCTCCTACCTGTCTCACGCCTCTGCTGAATGCCCTCCTTTGTCCCCATCGGTTCCGGACTAGGTGTGCTCTCTCTCTCTTTTGGTAGTCTTCTCTGCTTCCTGAAGAGCAGAAGATATGCCAAAGTAAGAGAGCTCAGCTTCTGTCCAGCTTGACCCTCTCCCTGAGCCCCAGACCCAGATGTTCAACTTGTATGTCATCACAAGCAGCAAGCCTGCCTGTCATTCTCTATCTGGATCTCCCCTTCAGGCCGATGACCCCAGCATCCACCCTGTCACCAGGCCAGAAACCTGGGGCTTATCCTAGATGTCTTTTCTCTCCCTTTTGGTTCATTTGACATGTTTAAAACTATTTCTCTTGCTTCTGCTCTCCTCACAGCTGTAGGTCTATAGGTCCTCTTCCCAGTGCACCTGCATCATCATGGCCTTTTTTTTAATGTTTATTTATTTTCGAGAGCGATGGAGCACACGCAGGGGAGGGGCAGAGAGAGGGGAAGACACAGACTCGGAAGCAGGCTCCAGGCTCTGAGCTGTTACTGATGAGGGGCTAGAACCCACGAACTGTGAGATCATAACCTAAGCCAAAGTCAGATGCTTAACTGACTGAGCCATTCGGGCACCCCCATCGCAGCCTTTTGATTGAGTTCTCTGCCTCAAGGGCCACATCTAGTTTCATCCAACACAGTTACCAGAATGTTCATTCTAAAATGCAAATGTGGGGGTGCCTGAGTGGCTCCATTGATTAGGCGACTGACTCTTGGTTTCAGCTCAGGTCATGATCTTATGGTTGATGAGCTCGAGCCCCATATCAGGCTCCATGCTGACAGCACAGAACCTGCTTAGGATTCTCTCGCTCTCTCCCTTCCTCTCTGTCCCTCCCCTGCTCATGTGTGCACACATGGGCACTTTCTGTCAAAATAAATAAACTTTTTAAAAAACTGTTAAAAATAAATAAATAAGTAGGGGCACCTGGGTGGCTCAGTTGGTTGAGCATCTGACTTTGGCTCAGGTCATGATCTCACTGTCTGTGGGTTCAAGCCCTGTCTCAGGCTCTGTGCTGACACCTCAGAGCCTAGAGCCTGCTTCACATTCTGTGTCTCCCTCTCTCTCTGCCCCTCCCCTGCTCACACTCTGTCTAACTCTCAAAAATAAATAAAGATTAAACAAACTTAAATAAATAAAATGCAAATGTGAATACATTCCCTGCATAAAACTCTTCAGTGCCTCCTTTCCCCTCAGGAAACAGTCTAGGCTCTGTCATCTGGTCCACGTGATCAGGTTCCTCAACTTTGTGCTCAATCTCCCTTTGGCAGTCATGCCTTTGCACCTCCTCTCTGAGGCCTCTACCCCTGTCCTGCACCCTGCGACCCTTTGGAGTCAACATATATATTTGCCCATAACCAAAACTGATAGAGCCAGGCACCTGCAAAGTACTTCATGGACCTTACATCATGTAAATCTCCAGTTGTCCTATCAAGTATAGGTACTGTGATTCTCCATTTTCCAGATGACAAAACAGAGGCATGGAGAGGCTACAATATTTGGCCAAGGTGATACAGTTCATAAAAGAGGAACTAGGATTTGAACCCAGGCTCTTAAATCATATACCTCTATCTGGCACAGAAGTTTATGCAAGTGGTAGTTATGCATATGTGTCTCCTGCTCAGCTGCGAGCTTCTGAGTGCAGATACCCGTCTTCAGTCATGTTCATATCATCTCTAGAACTGGGATCCCGACATCATCACATAACAGGCACATTCTTACGTGTATGAATGAGTGAAAGAATGAATGAATCATTGAAGTGCGTTGTAAATGTTGCATAAACTACATGAGAAGTGATACTCAAAGTTTGTGGGGGTAGTACAGATGTATGTGTATTTCACCTACCATGTTTTCTGAGGACCTAACAGAAGTAAAAATGTTGTTCTTACCTTTAAGGAGAGTTTGGTTTAATTGAGAAGCTTAAATAGTTGAAAGAACTTAAATATTGAGCTTTTAACAAAGCCATTTTTATTTCTGCTAGCAGTGAGCATTATTAATTTACAGGACACAACTTATCTCTTAAAGGGTTCATCATGTGCTCGTAGCTGGCAGCATCAGCAGCTCAATTATTGATTTAATCGAGATCTAGAGCAGACAGATTTCCTGGTACTTTGTGAACCACTGGCCACTTTACATGTCAGCCCTGCTTTGCAAGGGACCTTAAACAAGCATAAACTTTCCATCTTCTAATGGTAAAGTAGTTTATCAATTAAATGGAAGAGATGCTTCCCAGCCTGGTTAAAGTTAGCAGGATTATTACATCTTGCATATATCAAATTTATACATCAGAAGAATTTCAGTCACTCTTTTAAATGCAAGAATAATATGCTTAAAATATAGGTATGGGCATATGGCGGTTTCTGGAACTGTCCTTGCTTGTGGAGAATCATTGAAACATGGCGTCCAATGTTCTGTATAATAGTAACATGCTTATTTCATAAATCAGAGCCCATATAGGAAAGAGCTGCTTTTTTTCCCCATGCAAAGGCTTATAACTGAATGAGAAAAAAATTAATTAATTACATGAATATTAAGAGGTTACTTATCTATTATAACATTGGGCCACAAGTTGACTAATTAAAAGGAATGCAGGTTGGAAAGCTGCCACAAATCTGCTCCTTTCATTTAGAAGACCACAGGCTGAAGCCAGTGATTGTGCGTGACAGACCCTGGGAACAATGGCGCAGCGCACAGACCGTCCAGATGAAGCATGCTCGTCTGAATTACACCGACAACGGGGTGGCCTACAGGCAAACAAAATGGTTAAACAATACATAATCAAGTTTTTATTTGGTATTTCCTGCGAGGCTGTACCAGTTGCCAGGGAGTGCACTGTATTTTTTCTACGGCTGTATTAATTGTTGACCATAGTTGGCAGAGCACCAAACAGGGACAGATAAGGGGGAAAATGGCATCTGGACATTAAAGCCCCAAGCGTACTGGGGGGAAAAAAAGCACAAAAAATTACAGCATATATCAGGAATTTTCCAACTAACGATGTGCGGATGTGGTAGCGCGAGGGAAAAAGAGCCAAACTGAGCTTGCTTTGTTCACTAAGAGAGGCCCCCCTGGAACATTCCTTTTAGCTGTGCATATTTTGGCTTCATTTGTACAGTTTTAACTTTATACAGTGTGTAGAGAAGCTCCGTTGTAACTAGTTGCTCCTAATAATTATATTGCAATAATTAAAGTTCATGGTTGGCTGTTAGGCTCTTAGTTTTTTAGGAGCTGCTTCAAAAACCAAGTCTTAAGTTGAAAACCTTTTTTAAATGACATGTCAGTACTGTATAAAAGATGGCAACAATTATTTTCTTTGATTTCATGAGGTTTTGTTTTGTTTTTGTTTTGTTTTTTGTTTTTTTAAGACAAGATTCATTTATGGAGGTCAATAAGAAACAGTGTCTTAAAATCTTGGGATAGAAGTAGCAGGTCCACACTGAAAGTGATGAGATTTTGTAGCCTGCAAATAAAACATTCCCTGGCCGGTTTGTAAAACATGAAAATCTGTGATAAGGATAATCCCCTTGGCTACTTTTAGATTCCACTTAAAATGTAAATGTCATATATAAGTATCAGCAAATCTATTGCTGAAACCAAGTATTACAGTTTCGTGACCTCTGTGAGAAATCACGTTACCGTTTTAATTCAGTAATAAAATGAAAAATCTCCAACTGCACACAGCTCTCTTCTCGATAGATTGATAAGGCTTGGGGTCCCCAATAATAATAATCATAACGTATATCATACTGTCAGAGCCGCGAAGTATACCCCCTAGGGGCTTCTGCAGCAGTCAGGATCTGTCTGTGTGTGTGGCCCTCAGGCCCCATAGCTACCCCCGCAGCCCCTGGGATTACCCTGGGTTTGATTCTAGCCCCAAAATGTGGCCAGCTGTGGGGCTTTACTACAGTTATTAGCATGTTCTGAACATCAGTTTCCGACCTAGAATACAGGTAGAAAATGTAGTACCTACCTCACAAGTTACTATAGGAGTTAGATGACATAAAATTTGTGCAGGCTTTAGTGAAATGCCAGGCACTTCAGTGTGAAGAATTCACAGTGAACTTTGGCTATTATTATTACATCTTCTCTGTGGCGGAGCTCTGGGATCTCTTCTAGATTCTTGATAACATTATTTCTAGTCCGTGTCGGCGTTTGCCTGGAATATATGTGCTTAATCTCCACTGACTTCCACAGTGACAGCAAGGAACACGTTGTTTGGTCTGTAATGGGAACTGCGACAGCGGTTTCGATTATTCTTGAACATTCTTGGTGAAGCCGCAATTTTAATAACTTCAGAAGACCTTATTGAGACCCAATTATCAGTTGAGGAAAACTAAAAAATAGTCTTTTCAAGTAGGGTCATTCTTCTGGGAATGTACCTCTAACTACAGGACATGCATACTTTATGATGTTCGAGGCAGCTGCCTGGTAGTACAAAGGCCATGACTTCATCTCCAAATGTTGAGAGAAAATCCTCCCTTACTGCTATTTCGTATTTGATTAAATGGTTTTCATAAGGTTTATTTTAATGACTTTTGTGCGTATCAGTTACACTGGTGTTTGCTGTTAGCCATTTGCATCGCCAGAAGTCTTAACCCTTAACCTTAAACCTGTGTCACAGGTTTGTAGGCTCAGAATATTAGGACTGCACGATTCATTTCCATCTCCCGGAACTCCATGCACTGTTCCTTCAGTAAAGGGACGACAGTATTAATGATGACCAACGTATAGGTCTGCAAAGCTTCTCATAGACCAGAGTGTTTATTAAAATAGACACGAGTGCTTGACATCAGACCAGTTTTTTTCTCAAAGTAAATCTTACACCCTGAACACATTTTGAGGCCTTAAATAATACTACTGCTGCGTCACAATTTTTGAGTCATTTAATAAAAGCTGTAATAAAACATGCACATATGTAGTAGATTGTTTATGGGATCTTTACTTCTTAGCATTAGGAGTAAAAGATGATTAATTCCCCCTCACCGAAACAGTAACAGCAACTACAATAATAAGGCAGATGTGGTCAGCTTTAACATAAGAGCTGGAAAACTCCCTTTTCATTTCTACAATTGGCTTTTTCTCTTCCGCTGCTTTTTAAGTTGGGCTGTTAGCAATTTCGCCTGTCCCTAATTTTAAGCACCATTCTTGCAGCCCTGAGATCCCTATAGGAAGCCCCCCTCTCGTAGCCTTGCCTCTCATTGGCTAGCTGGGAAAAGAGCATTTCTGCATAAATTGGATGCTTCCTTCTCCCCTGGAGACCGAATATGCTCATGTTTCACAGTCCTCTGGTTTGTAAGCTTGAGTCCATTGCCTGAAGCTGGAAACTTTCACTTTGTAGAACACAGCACACACATCGAAATCCAGATCCAATACCCCTGACGTGCCCGTGGGTCCGATAGCAGATTGAATACATGCTTCTCAATCCAGTGTTTCTGAGCTGCCCTGACTGAAATCAGAAACCGATGTGCATGAGAGAGGTGTCCTTCAGAGAAAGGTATTTCCTTTGTGCAGCAGCAGCGCACACAGAATCCAAGGGGTTAACCTGAGAGCTGCTTTGAAAACAGAGGCGAAGGTCACTGGCGGCAACAGCAAAGACTTTTAAAGCCTGCCGTCCTGAGCCTTTCACCCTGCCTTTCCCACCCAGGGGATTGTAAACATTGGCTCCCAGCCACCACGTCCCACAGCACAAAACTTCTCTGTGCTTTCAGCATATACATTTATGCTTTTTTATGGAAGCTGAAGCAAAGGAGCGTTATTGCCGTGAGCACAGAGAACGCGTTTCTGTTCCGTGAAAGAGGAGGAATCCTGTTCTGGAATGTGGAAGCACATAGATACGCTTATTTAGCGGTGCTTCACATGTAACTGAGCTGCTGCTCTCCTAGTCTGACTTTCTCAAGTCAAAAGAATGTGTAGAATGCTGTCACTTAATCAGAGCCCAGAAGAGCTCTTTTATCTGCCATTTGTTCGTAACTAGCAATATTGCCCTTATCTCTTTGTCCTTTAGCTTGGTCCAGTGCCCTTGGATATGAGAACTGGTAACATGAAAGCACTTATTACCTTGAGCATTGCTTCTTTTTCTTTTTTAAAACTCAGAGTTCTTTAATCACCAACAAAAAGTTGTGAGAGTCCTTTAAAACTTAAATACAGTTGTCTTCGTCCAAGGACCACAATTGCCTGATAATGTTTGAAAGAAACCAAAAATGGTGGGGGGAGAGGGGTGCCTGACTGGCTCAGTTGGTTAAGCGTCCGACTTCGGCCCAGGTCATGATCTCAGGGTCCGTGAGTTCAAACGCCGCATCAAGCTCTGTGCTGACAGCTAGTAGCCTGGAGCCCGCTTAGGATCTGTGTTTCCCTCTCTCTCTTCCTCCCCTGCTCACACTCTGTCTCTCTCTCTCTCTCTCTCAAAAATAAATAAAGATTAAAAAATAAATAAATAAAAATAAAAGAAACCAGAGTGTTTCACAGATTTATGCTGCCATTTATACGTGATTCTTCAGAATATACCTGATTCTTCTTTTCCATGCAACTTATCATAATAACCTCCATTGATTGAGTTGCATGAAAACAGAATGAAATTTCCAGAGATATTATATGTAGCTTAAATTTTCCCTCCTGAATTTAGTGATATATTGTGTGTGGATTAATATCTTTTCATCTATTAGTAATTTCATGTAATTTCAGTCACTTGATACAATAACTTTTCAGTAATTTCTAAAGACATGAAAGGAGAATTCATTTTGATAGATTTATGTGATGTAGTAGGGAGGGGCAGAAAAATTACACGCTATACCATTCTTTTTCATTCTGGCCTTTTTTAGAAGGGACTGTACTTTACAGGCAGACCTATAAAATCTTAGCCCTTTCTTCTGAAATGGCTATTATAAGCATATTTTTTAACAAGTTTGGAGGCTCGCCTACCTAAAGTACAGCCAGGCACTATACATTCATATCTGGATAATGATACCAGATTCTGAAAAGAATACAGGACAGACAGCAACCCCTACTGTATTACACAGACACACAGACACAACTGCTCTCTGCCATATAACTACAGGATAAGAGATAAATGCCTTTGCCTTTTGCATTTCAGTGTAATGACTCATTAAGTTTCTTTACAGTCTCTTCTGGAATTCCAGTTTTGCTTTATGGGATCAAAAACTGTTATTGGGCACTAATTCATACCCTTTAAATTTTCATCTTGATCAGAGTTCCGTTTCTTTAAATGTAGAGTTTCTCTAAACAGCATCATTGACCTGGATGAATAGGCACATAGTGCAATGGCCAGAGACTGTCACTGAGTGTTTAAAAATTTTTTACTCTTGATTTTAGGATTCTAGGGTTGAAAGGACTTTTGAAATAATCTAATGTGACTGCTTGATTTTATAGTTGGGGAAACTGGGGCCCAATGGTACAAAATTACTTTTTTTGCAATAATTCACAGAGATTATTTAGTGGTATATCTGATACTAAAACCCAGGTCTAGATGTCAGTGTAAGACCCTTTCCTTCATTCCATCCAGTCTTGTACCCCATGGACTGTATCATGAGTTCACTGACGACCAAAAATGAGATTGGTGAATGTCTGATTTTTGCATCGTGGGTGTATCTCAGCAGGAAGAAGTTCGCATAAGTGATTATGAGCAGATGTTATGTACACTAAGCAGGCAGCAACATGAAGTCTTGGTCTTTACTCGTTCCCAAGGCATTTGGTGACTGGCATTTCAACCACTGCACTCATCAGCTTGTCACACCTCAATTTCACCATGATAAATCAGTTTCTCACAGTTTCTGTAGAATCTTCTTTCTCTTGCCTATTTAACTTGTTCTGAAGTGAGAGTAACTTCACATTGTAACCGTGAACTCTACATGAAAGCTGACAATATAACCCATGCCCTGCATGGAAGCTAACTGAGAGCACTGAATGCTTTTATGACTAGATAAGGACTGAATATACAGGTAAAAGCCTGCAATCCAAGGACTATTAAAGAAAATGAATTCTTTTCATCAAGCATCTATTGAGAAGTATTTTTTTAAAGACAAATGCTAAATGTACTTATTATGAAACATAGAAACATAATTATAAATTAGAGAAATACCTATATAAATCAGGAGACTGGAGTAACTAAAGTTTTAAACATAAATGAGTGAATTAGAAAAATTCATTCATGGGGCACCTACATGTCTTAGTCGGTTAAGCATCCAACTTAGGCTCAGGTCATGATCTCGCAATTTGTGGGTTCAAGCCCCGCATCGAGCTCTGTGCTGACAGCTCAGAGCCTGGAGCCTGCTTCAGATTCTGTGTGTGTGTGTCTCTCTCTCTGCCCCTCCCTTGCTAACACTCTGTCTCTCTCTGTCTCTCAAAAATAAATAAACGTTAAGAATTTTTTTAATTAAAAAAAAAAAGAAAAATTCATTCATTAGAATGAATTAGTATGAGTAGACTGGAAAAATAAACCTGAGAGTTGGTCCCTCATGAATTCTCTGCAAAGCTGATCAAGAAGAAAAGGAATACAGTATAGAGCACATCGGTCAGCTTTGCTGCTAGATAGCAGAGCTAAATTGAAAGAACTGGCTGCATAGGAGAGTGGATCAGACAGAATAGGAGGGACTGCTGATCAGAGGAACCCAGAGCATTGAGGCTCCTCCTGGGAACCCAGCCCGTCACCAGATGTCAAACCCAGTGCCCCCATTTTTCCTTTTACATGTGTCCCTTTCCATTAACCTGGGTACAAAAAACCAATATCCCTGATCTATGTATATTGTCCGTTCTCATGCAATCAAGAGAATGAGAAAATACATCCTACGAAAAAGAATTTGGAACTGAGCAAGACAGACACTCCAATTAGAACTTTGGAAACTTCTTTTAGTCGTTCTTGGCAAACACTGACTGCCATCACCTCTGTGTAAGGCTTGAGGTGCTGGTTCAGTACTGGGAATATGCAGTGTTAAGAGACATGGAATACAGAAGTTTGTGGTTTGGTGGGTGAACCAAACAGTAGAAAAAATACCACCTGGAAAGTTACAAGAGGTGCCCTGTATCAAATATTATGGGTATACTAGAGGTAAAAGTGGCTAAAAATGCCTGGTTTTCTTTAGTAAAAGTTTTTTGTCACAATACTCCCTGTGATGAAGACCAGAGAAAGGCTTAGCCCTGTGTAGCTCTGTTTTAAAATGAATTTGTTGTAACAGTCACAAAGGATTTAGGAGTGCCAAGGTGAAAGCGTCCATTCTCTACATGGTAGCAGCTTTTCAGTCTTGGAAATCGAGGCAGAAATGTACTGTGATTGGCATATATGGGCTTACCTTTAAAGTGAAACTGGCACTCTGCAGACAGGTCTTGCTCACTATTGAATGCACGATTGAAGCTCCTTCCTACTCAGGCCAATTAGTTAGATTTTGCTGCAGGATATGTTTTACAGACATTTGTGATTACTGTCACTTTCAAATGGGAGAGTTCGTGCGTTTACTTCTGTAGGTCTCATTGGAACAATAAGATGACGTCCTTCAGTTATTCAGTGATTGCTTGGTACTCTCTTGCATTATGTTGCAGGAATTTCAAAAATATAAATTGTTTGCCTATGTGGAGAAGTATGTGTCTCTGCACTCTAGTTTTCTTTTATGTCAAAGCTTTTTCTTGACATCCGAAGTCTTAAATAGCTCCATATTTCTTGAGGTTTTTCTTCGATGAGGTTTACTCCCTCTGCTGGCTCTAACTGTGAAATGATTACACGTCCCAGGGATTGCTTGCATATGATGTTCTTTGCTTTAGAGTTTTTCCAAAGTGTAAAATTAAACTTTAGTTTGGCTCCCTCTAATTCTGGACATAAAATTGCCTGAGAATCTGAGAAATATTTTACATTCCTTTTGAGAACAATATGAAATTCTATGAGACTAGTAGTAATTTGACATTTGAGAAAGTCTGGCACACAGATTTATAGTATATAATAGGTGCTCAATAAATATTTATTAATTTTTTGATTGCAGTCATATTTTTATTGTATACAGACAGATTGTGTGTACTTTATTGTAGGAGTAATAAATCACCCTGTTTAATGAAGTCATTTGTGTTTCCATGGCACTTTCTCCATCCCTTATTATAGTTCCAACCGCACTGTGTTACAGTTATTTCTTTTTATATTTGCCTCACTAGACTATGAACCCCTCCAGACAGGCATTGTCTATTATTTGTCTTTATAGTCTCAACCCTTTTCATGGTAGGTTGCCCAGTAAATGTTGGTTAACTTCAACGTTACACTACAATAAACTTCTTTCCAAATGGAGTGCACATAGACAGAAAGTTTAAGTAGCCATAGTTTTTTCTGCATTCTACTTTTACCATACAGGAGTGATTGAAAGTAAATGAAATATGTATTCAGAACAGCCACTTCCTAAATGTGAGCGTATCTGTACTAACACAAAGAATATAGTTAATGCAGACGTAGCAACATTTCTTCACCATCTACATCTATGATATTATATAGTCATAAAATATGTCATAATGGTTATACTGTAGCCCTGAGGGGTACCTTTGCAACTTTTATTTACATTTTATACTTTCGTTTTCAATGCAAAACCATATTTTCATGAATGTTGCTTACTTAAGCAAGATATACCAGCTCTTATTTTTCAGGATGATGTTAGTTTAGGTTGTTAAGTTGCTTGCATGCATTACATTCCAAAATTTATTTCGGATTATTTGTGCTCTAAGTCCTGTACATTGTCATAAACTATTGCTTTTCAGAGCATTTTCCAGGGAAATTTAATTCTATAAGATGGCAATAGGTGTTGTATGGGGGAGGGCGGGAGAGGGGAATCATTCCATGGACAATACGTGGCAAATGTTAGATAGGTTTCTGTTTTGACTGTAGAACTTCTCAGAGCCTTTAATATGTGAGGGTAAAAATGTGAATTCCAGGAGTAAATTCAGCATATTCCCAAATTTGTTTGATTTTGGAACTGTTTTTCATGAAACATCTCTGGGCATTATTGTCCTCTAAACTCCCTTTGGGAAACAAGGGTGTAGCCAGTGAGGACTTAATGGTATAACCAAATGGCTTCCTCCTACATCTTTTCCGAGATACTACCAATATTTGTCTCTTACTGGGAGATGTCTTTATTAATAGAAAATATTAATGGAATTTTTTTGTATCTGTTTCTTTTCTAAGTCGAATGTAGAATCCCACAGATTCTTCTGTTGACTTTGATAAATTTAACTTTCGGAGCTTAGGCAGCGTATTCCTTCCCGTCTTTTCCCACTGCACTTCTACAATCAGTCAGGCTGTGAGCCCCATCAGGGCACGAACCACGGTTCATTCGTTCACAGTGAGGGCCAGCCACCAAGTAGCACTCTGCAAATGTTTATCCAACTAAATGAAAAAAATAATCTCTACAGTCTTTCAGAGTTTCTAAACAAAGGAAAATGGTGCCACATGTACCCCAATCATTGTCCTACAGCCCACTCCCGCCCCCAAAATAGTTGCCGTGGTTCCCCATGTTTACATTTCATGCCTGGATGAATGTGAACGTAGGCTCACCACAGATGGAATCATGACTGCATGACCCGTTCGAAAGGAAATGAGGCAACAGGGGCCAATAGCTTAGGGTTTGCCTCTTAACTAAGCCGCGAGACTCTATCTGACCGGTATGGTTCTGTAATTTAGTTTATAATGATGTGTCTGAATTTTGTCCATAGAGGAAATCTCGTAAAAACTACCATCTGTAGTACCAGGCCTCGAATACTTTTATGTTATTAATATTTTAACTTACAATCTTGGCACAAACACTTCAAAATATTTTCCAACTTAGTTTCCCTGTTCAATGTGCAGATTGTCTAAGAACTCTGGGTAAATATCTGAGTTGTATACCTCAGGAGAAGAACAAACGGATGCTTAATGGGTTAGGAATTTGCTAAAAGTCAGATGTAGCAGGGGCAAAAGTGAGAAGAGAAACCTAACATTTAAAAAATTATCTTAAAAAACTATTGAGTCACGCATCTATACACAAATGAGAGCTATCGTAATTTATTCTGTCATTGCAAAGAGAACCTAATTAGTGCTTTCATAAATCCGGACTATGTTCTCATTTGTTAGAACCTTATCTTCTTATAAACTGGTTAGTCTGAAGTGTACGAGGTGCCACTATACCTAACTCGAGTGGTTGGGAATATCGAGTGGTGGCAAATTGGAAGTGTCCTACATTTCTAATAGAACGAGAGAATGGTTTAACTACTTGGGGAAATTCTTTTGTAGTATCTGCCAAACATATGCCTACTCCCTTTGTTTTTTTCTCATAGATAGATGGACAGGCAGACAGGTAGCTACATAGAGATATATCTCTGCCCAAGAGAAATTAGTGCTTACATCCAACGAGAGACGTACACAAAAATGTTCATGGCAGAATGTTCATTTGCCATCACCAACAACTAGAAACACCTATTAGCAGAAAACAAAAATGGGTAAATAAATTCCAGCATGTTGACACAATAGAATACTACAGACCGGTGAAAGGAAAAAGAACTACTGATATGTAAACAACATGGATAATTTACATATTAGGTGGAGCAAAAGAAATCAGATACATATTGCATGATTCCTTGTATATGAAGTTCAAGAACCAGCAACATTAATCCATGGTGATAGAAGTTAGAATAGCGATACCGGATTCCTGGTATTAACTAGGACAGGCACAAAAGAGCCTTCTGTGGTGATAAAAACATTCTATATCTTTGGTCTGAGTGGTGATTACATAAGTGTGTACATATGTAAAAATACTTTGTACACTTTAAGGTTTGTGAACTCCTTAATATAAATAAATGAATGAATGCTGCTTTAAGCAGTAAGATAGGTAGGCAGGTTGGTAGGTAGATAGATATACAGACAGATAGATAGACATATCTATATATATAGAGAGAGATGCCAACAGGTAGCTAAAACCTATTTACTGTCTACAAGAAATTTCCTCTAAGGTGTGATGTATAAATTGATTCTCTTGCTGTATTTATGAATCTGAAACACCTTTTGTACCTTTGGAATAATTCAAAGATGGACAGATTTTTTTTTTTCTTTTCTGCTTTTGTTTTGATTTTGTAGTTTGGGAGTAAATTTGAACTTCTTAGTCATACAACAGTCATTGAATGCTTGATGTATGCCAGATACTGTGCCAGGATTTGGAGATCTTGTCCAGTCCGTCATTCAGTCTTGTGGGAGTGATAGGGATGGAAATAGATTCTTGCGGTCACACTGCACCTCATCAGGGGCTGTAGGAGATGTGTGCTATGGAAGTGTAGAGCAGGGAACCTCCCCCTGGCTCAGAACCTCTTTCTGGGAGCCCAGAAGGATCACTAGGCCCTGCTTTTATTTTTGCCATAAGTCAGGGTCCTTCATACATTGACCATCTGCAATGATGATTTAAGACTATTCTTCAGTTACTAAAGAACAATTAAAATATTGTATGTAATCTACATGTTTTCTTAGATACCATTGCAATCACTTCCTAGACCATTTCAAAATCCTAGCAGTTTCATGGATAAAAGAAGCTACCTGCCACAGGTTTCTAGAAAGCAGCAACATTCTTTGAAATGTTAGTAAGTGGAAAAGTAGTATTTCTTTGAATTTGTTCTGAGGTAAAAGCCAAGTTTTACCCAAACTGGAGGGTTACTTTTCCTTTCAAGTAACGTTTGCATGCAGCAACCACACTGCCCTGAACATACACGCAGCGTGAGCGCCTGGGCTTAGGTGAGAAGCCTTCCGCTGGTTTTTATGTTCACACATGTATTTCTCCTAATAACGGATGTACCTAGAAGTACTCTGTAAAGTCCTTGGTATTCGTGTGGTTCTTCCTAGAAACTGAGACAGTTTTAAGACACGTATTACAGCTCATCACGAGCAAATGAATTTATGTTTTATAGTTATCTATTTCATGAAGAGCACTGTATTCTTGCAAAGTGCTTGTCCTTCCCCTATGCTCATAGAAAATATAAAAATATCAAAAATCCTAGGAGTTTAGGAAAGTGTTTTATAAAAGAAAGAAATCAAATGAAATAACAAAAGATTAAGAAATAACATTTGTAAAAGAAAGAAGAGGAAAATGAAGAGCTAGGACATATATTTACATGTGACCTTTTCTGGTTTTAGTAACTTTGAAATCAAATAGTAAAATCCAGAGTGATGTGATCGCGTCCGCACAATCGCACAGAGGCTTCAAACCTGAAAGTTTCTCGTGCCCAGTGAGTGACGCGAATGTTTTCTCTTACTCAGGAACGTTTTAAAATGGAGGTTCTCCAGACTGTATTTTCCACTTTCCTGTTTCCACAGCTCTGGTCCAGTGTGCTTTTTACTTTGTGGAGATAAGAAAGCACCTTCTTCACATTGGGGTGGCATAAATGGGTGAGGGGTGAGTTTGAGGAAGAGCCTGACTTGGGGAACTGGTTAGACGGTGCCGTCATTTGCAGAGATAGGGAATACAAAAGGAGAACAAGTTTGGGAGGAAGGACGTTGTTGTGGTCTCCAGGGAAGGAATGTTCTGAGAGGACAGCCATGAAACATTTGTCAGCAGAAACACCCCTGTGCACACAGCAGGTCCCTGTGCAGAGCATGTGGGTAGGGAGTCTTTCCCTGCCCTCCACCCAAGCCCCGGCATTTATGTGCACTTCCGTGACCTTGATGCCTCGTGTGGCAGCCATCCTGATGAAATCCTTTGAGATACCGTCATGCTAGGCAAACTGTTTCTTTTGTTAAACCTACCCTGCTATGGAAATGATTGTTTTGGAAATACAGACTTTCAAAAATTATAATTAGCCTTAAGACAAACGCAAAAAAAGACCCGAGGTCATTCGGTCTGCTCAGTGAGAATGAACCTGAGTCAGATAAGCCCTACTTCAAATCCGTGTATTTATTAGCTAATTGGTCCTGGACAAGTTACTTAACTTGAGTCTCAACTTCCTTATCTTTAAAGACAGATTCATTGATAGGCCCTTCATACCATTATACTGAAGATTATAGAAGGTAACAGATGAAGTCAATCCAGCATAGTACTTTACATCTTCTATGCCCTATAATTTTGTTCTTTCCCTCCTTCCTTAGCCCACTTCTTTGCCCCTAGGTAGGATGAAAATAAAAAGTATTTAGAGGAAAGATCACAAAATCCCACAATAATCCATCTGACATTTAACAGTCTTGTCAGAAAATAACTTCCTTCTGTCTAACTACCCTGTTCCTAATGCTGCAATCTAAGTGCTTCTCTCGGTCATGTCCTTCTTCTTTTCTGTTTGCAGTTGTAATCTTGCTAAATGCACAACATGAAACATCCCAGTCTTCAGAAGCATGTTTTCTTTAATTCTTGCCTTTAATAGCCGAAAGCACAAAATATCGTGGGAGCTCCAGAATCCTTGGTAGTTCTTTTCTGGTAGCCCGCCTCAGTTGGAAATTACATGGCTGGTTTTCTTTTCCTGCATGCATTTTTGTGAACCTGTATGGATGGAGATGGGTAGCTGAAACTAATGGGAGCCATGGGCCCTGCAGAATGAACCTGTGCCTTTTGTAGCTCCTTCCAGCTGAAGGTCTCCAAATCTTTCTTGTTTAAGCAAGGCAGCGCCCACTGAGTTTTAAGATGTTGAAGAATGTTCGAGGCTGGTCCAGTTTTACATTTTAAAACCGTGCTCTTCCAGAGGCACCTGGATGGTTCAGTCAGTTGAGCTTCCGACTCTTGATTTCAGCTCAGGGCATGATCTCACAACTCGTGATTTCGAGCCCCCCATCGGGCTCCGTGCTGACAGCGCAGAGCCTGCTTCAGATTCTCCGTCTCCCTTTCTCTGCCTCTTCCCCACTCACATAATCTCTCTTAAAGATAAACATTAAAAACAATTTTTTTAAACCGTGCTTTTCCATTTCCCTGGTCACTTGGACTAACCATATAGCTTGCCAGTTCTCAGTAGGTTTACGAGGGAGGCATGGACTTCAGAGACATTTGACTGTTCTCATGATAAAAAATCCGTTTTTAAATACTCTTACAAATCTGAGTGACGATGTTGCCTCTCAGAGCATATAGATTTTCTTAAGAGTTAACACAACTTCTGAAAGGAAACAATGAGCACAGCCTGCCGTATCCTGTGCTCAGAATAATTTTCATTTCTACTTATCTATGAAGGTTGAAGGAATGCCTACAAATATTTGCTTGGTTTCTATGGTGAAGGCAGAGAGATCAAGTGTGTGATTGTTTAGTGTCAAAATCAAAACTACACTATACCGTACTTCTAAAAAGAGAGTAAGTTTGTTATTTGAAACGTAATAGATATTTAGCAAGTGGTATCTATTTTAAGTTTCACAAGTTCAAGATGAAATTTAAACAATACAGCCTGAAGAAAAACATGCCCTTTAGACATTGTAAAACTTCATTTTATAAAAATAAAATGGTTTTCAACTTTATTAAAATGTCCCGTGTTACCTAAAGATGGTGTTGGTGGACTCTCAGAATACCTGGCATAGGTATGGGGACATGACTGTGGTGTGTGTATTTATGCTATATCGGAAGCCCTGCATCCTGCCCTAGGTTATCTCTCCTAACTCTGTAATCCTCCATTCTGCTGTCCTCCGGCTCCCCATACATTTTTTGGAAAATACATTTATTTTGTGCCTGCTGTACACAGCACCATGAGGTGGTGTGGGTAGAAAGTCCACATAGAAATGGTCTCTACCTTCAAAGGGCTGACTTTGAGTCTCGTAGGCAGTAAGTACACAATGAACGGGATACGTTGTGATAAGTGCTAGGGTTACATGGAATTGGGAAGCACGAGGCAGTGCAAGGTTCACAAGAAATAAGAATGATATTGTGAGAAGACATACCAGAGAAAGGTCTCCGCGTATGGCAAGGCCATGACATGACACAGCACGCATATTAAACAACCATGAAGTATCTGAGCAGCTTGAGGAAAATATTCATGTGAAGGAGGAGCAGGCAATAAAACTAGAGAGAAGGTGAGAGCCAGATCATGAGGGCACTGTGGGTAAACTGGACTTGAACTTGACCCTAAAAGCTCTGGAGAATGGATGGATTTTAAGCAGAAGTATTTTAGGCATGGCTTTAGATGCAGTAGAGAGGACAGAATGGAAGAAGGCAGACTGGTAGGAAAAAATCTCAGGGGAAGTTTGGGACCATCAGGAGAAGACAGGTTCACAATGGACTTGTCAGGATCTGGTGAACTCATTGATAGTGGAGCTGAGTGAGGAACGTGGGCAGCTGGTGATTTTGCTTGCCAACACAGGGAATCTAAGAGGAGAAACAAATTTCAGAGGAACTACAATGCATGCATTTCGAAATTGAAATACCTATGTGAGTACTGCGTGGTGACATCCAGGAGAGAGTTGGATACGTGGGTCTGTTGAGTTCTTGCCACAGTGTGGCACTGGAAGGCATCCACGTATGATGCTCCCACCAAGGCTGTGCATATCACATAAGAAGAGTAACTGCCTGAGGCTCTTAGCCTTAAAGAAAACAATTATGCAAGGGACTGGTAGGGGAAGAGACCTCCAAGTGGCAGGGACACTAGGACAGGACTCTAGCATTCTGCATTTAAATCACTACAGCCCACTCCCTACCCCCATTGTTTTTCAGCCAACTCATTTGACTTGCTGCTTTCCTAATTTGTGACCACCCTGTCCAGGACTGACAGGGTGCGTCTCAAAGAGTGGGTGCTGACATGATGAGCTGAATTGAAGCTCACTTGGACCTTCAAGGCTTGGTGTCTGGAGATGATCTTTTTTAGGTTGATCTGCTGAAATATTAGCAGAATGAGAGAGAGGTAGATGGCTCAGGAAGAGATGGTAAGTCCCTCTTGTATCACGAAAGGTCAGAGGCCTGGATCCCTGCACTACACATCCCTTCATCCTTCAGTGGGTCATTATCGTCACCCCTTGAACACAGTACACAGGCCCCTGACTACTGAGTCAGGGAAGATTCCTTCCATCTCCACTTGGGGGGAACACCCATCTCAGCTCGGTTTCCCTGTGTCATTGCCCTCCGAATCTCCTTACAAATGCTCTACATCACATTGGATTCAACCTCACCTCACTCCAACAATCCAGTCTCTTTTTTAAAGATACATGATTATTCAAAAATACTAAGTTATTATTAGATGTTATTGTCCCCGTATTCTCCAGTGTAGCAGAGTGCCCCTACCCACCATCGGCACTTCCCCTAAGGTTCCCTGTGCTTCATTCGTGTATCCAGCCGTCAGATAATTACTGAGCACCTGATCAGGCATGATCCTGAATATACACTGTGACCAATAAATTGAATGACTGTAATGGAAACTAAAAGGTTCAAGTGCTATAGAAATTCGGTGGAAGTTCAGGAGACCGCGGTCATTTCCAGTTGGGAGATCAGGAAAGGCTTCATGGAGGAAGTGATATGTGAGGATTCAGACCTGCAGAGACTCAGGGAAAGAATACCCCACAGAGGGAACCACAGAAGCAATGGCCAGGTGGTCGGAAATCACATCTAGACAGAGCCAATGGCTCCGTTTGTGAGCCAGGACAGCTGTAGGTCCTGGGAAGGATAGACAACCTTGCTGCTGATCATGGTTACATCAGAGCAGAGGCCAAGCTCGTTCGTTACTGGCACAGTGCCCAGTGAGTGAGAATCTCATTTTTTGTCATCTCATCTATCAAAACATCTTGTTCTGGCCCTTAGATTATAAATGAGTCCATTTAAGATGACTCTGTTATTTGCTGCAAAGTACTTTGTGTGTTAACTTCTACTGGTATTTAATTCTTAGTAGCTTCCACTTAACTAGCTTGGCAGAATTAGAATTCTGGTTATGATATCCCTTTTTTTTAATGTTTATTTATTTATTTTGAGAGAGAGAACACGAGTGGAGTAGGGGCAGGGAGGGAGAGAGAGAATCCCAAGCAGGCTCCATGCAGTCAGCGCAGAGCCCAATGGAGGGCTCAATCCCACAAACCGTGAGATCATGACCTGAGCCCAAATCAAGAGTCAGACACTTAACTGAGCCACCCAGGCACCCCTGATTATGATATTCTTTATTTAAATGTATAACTTTAAAGAACTGAATTTTGAGACCCTTTATGAAAAAAGTCAGTGAAATTGCCCCTAATTTTGATTTTCACTTTGCAAAACTATAGTAGTTTTATGGAAGAAAAAAAAAACCATACATGCTAAAGAGTTTTATATTAGTTTGAGGCAAATAAACAGCGTGTGGTTTGGAAAGCCTTCATTTTGGCAATATAAAGATTGAGTTCTTCTGAGGATCGTATCCATATTCCTCAGAAATCCTTATCTAAGTTTGCCTTTGTGATGTGATGGTGAAACAGACCCCAGAAGGAGAATGTCACCATACTGATATCCTTCGTAAGTAATTACTAAACCAAAGGACAGGTAAGAATGTCCAGAGATTTCTTGGGTCTGTACAGTATCCACATTTTTTTAAAGCTTCATGAACATTGCCATATCACTTAGGGACTCTTAGAATCCTAACAGAAGTCACCTTACAGATAATCTAGTCTAAATGCTCTTCTTAATAGAGATTAAAATGAAGCTTAGACAAGAATTTGCCACCCATGTTCATTTCTTCATCTGCAAATTCAGTGTATTAGTCAAGGTCCCACGGGGAAATAGATGGCACACTCACAATAAGATAATTCAAGGAAGGTTTGTTTATAGAGACAAGATTTACAAAGGTGGTTTAGAGGAAGTGCAGTGGATGGTGCCGGAACTTCGGTCTCAGTTGCAGCCAAGCTTTTACCATTCCCAAGCTTGATGGGAAGAAGGGGAGGGAAGAGGGGGAACAGTTCCTGGAATCAGGTAGAGTCCAGGATGGAGAGAGACTTTTGTAATGGCTGCACAGCCAGCTCTAGACAACCTTGTTGGGAGGAATTCAGGGTGTTAAAGACTCGTCTAGCTTCTCCCTCTCCCTGAACTCCTGCCTAGGCTTCCCATTGGCTAAGCCCAGTAAGAAGCTGGAGGGCATGTAGTAGGTCCAGGTCCACCCCCGACCCCCAGGGCAGAGACCGTCAGAGAGGCAGAAGGAGGATGACCAGCAGAGTGTTCATGACGTGCTTTTCTGCTCTTTGTGCATCTAGCCGTACAATAAAGATGGTTCAGATAACATCTACAAAGTTTTTTCAGGATCTTGGTGAAAGGAGCATGAATAAAAGACTGTTAAATCGAATATTAAGTAAGAGTGGTTTACTCTGATGTATTTTGAGTCCGAGTTGGCTTTGGCTCTACTTTATCTTATACTGTTATTGAACTGGTTCAAAAAATGGTGGATAGAGATCAAAGCAGTTTAAACAGATACATCCACTTGAGTAAATATCCTTGAACTCCCCTCCCACCCTGCCGTCTTCCGCTCCCCCTCCTGTTGCCAAATCCATTCAGCACCTCTAGAGGCTGTTAATACATGTAATGATTGCAATAAACATCGCCTTTGCTTTGGTTCCAGCTGGCTCCAGCCACCAAACTCTGTCCATAGTTCCTATTGTTGTCTTTGCTTAGTAGACAACTGCATTGTTATCATTAGAGGCTACCTTTGTCATAGATTTCTAAATGTTGGTCTTTATACATTGCATTCATTGATTCCCTCTACATGTTTTTAAGTTTAAACTCACCATTATATTTTGTGTTTAAGAATATTTAGAATTATTAAACTTCGTAGAATTGATTACATTGTTGAGAACATTCCTCACTTCATGCCCTAAAATCTTGAAATATTTTTTTCAGTTTTGCCCATTCCTTAAAAAGCTTTGAAGTAAAAATTAATAAATCTGCTTACGTGTGACAAACTGGTTTTAAGTTAGGCAGCCTCCATCAGAAAACTTGAGAAACACAGAAGTGTAATAATTCCAAAGCAAATAGAATGTATATTTTACTGTCAGGAAAAATTGTTATGATCTGTTTTAAAAAAAAAAACTTGGAACTTCTATATTTTCAATCCCATGAAGTTGCAGAAATTGCCATTATTTGAGATATTTTAGATTATAGTGACTTAAAGTGAGGACCGAGAGACTCTGGAGCAGAGAACATGGAATATCCACATAAATTATCAAATTAAAACTGAGGACGCTGCTGATATATAATGTTACATAAACTACAGAACAACTATTAGACTTACATATATTGCAAAAGGTAGTCATTTGTTATTTTTAAATGAAGGCCTTGGGCGTTGTTGGGTGTATTACTTTATTTTATTTTTTTTAGGGAGAGAGTTAACTAGAAATGTAAATCTTGTACAATTAATACTTTCTTTTGTAATTCAAGCCTGTCGAATTCCACAAAGACTAAACTGAAAAGATGTCTCTTTACACAAATGATGATAGTTCAAATAGAGTATACACACACACCTAATTAATAAATCTAATTCTTCCCACTTTCTTACAATGATTTACACATAGACCACCCCAGAATCTTAGAAATACCAAAGAGATTTTTTAATCTTTTTTTATTGAAGTTAAGTAGGAATTTGACGAATAGATGTCATACCATGCAGAGCACTGTTGTTGTTCAGAACTGAAATTTGAGATCTTTTTCTTGAAGCTTTTTTTTATAAGGAAATCATTTAACCCCAAAGGATAGCTGATTTTTCGAGATCTGTAAACTCTTTTAGAAGTTCACATTGAAATATCTCAAAGTGAATTTAAAATCTTTCCCTCTTGGTTATTTAATTACAACCTGTGAGCTCGCCTGTTGATTTATGGATGTTTGGAAGGCTGAATTGAAGGTCCTGTGTTGGATGTTGAGGAAAGAGCGCAGGGTTAGAAGCAGACGGTCCTGGTGAGAATCCCAGCTCTTTGGCCTCTCTGCTCCATGATTCTGGCCAAATGACTTAGCCTCTCTGAAATTCAGTTTTCTTAGTTATCGAATGTGCTTACTGACAGCAACTGACTGACCTTGTGCCTCTGAAATCATCCTCCAGCTCCTTTTTCCTTTCCACGTTTCATTTCCTGCACTGCCATGTTTTCATGGCAGCTGTTCATTTAAAGCTTTGTGTCCGGGGGCAGCTGCATGGCTCATTGGTTAAGTGTCTAACTCTGGATTTGTGCTCAGGTCATGATCTGGCAGTGTGTGAGTTTGAACCCTGCATCAGGCTCTGCACTGCTTGGGATTCTCTCTCTCCCTCCCTCTCTCTGCCTCCCCCCACCCCACCAACTTGTGCACTTTCTCTCTCTCAAAATAAAAAGCTTAAAAAAATTTTTAATAAAAAATAAAGCTTGGTCTCCATGTATAGAGTCCCAGCAGATATTGGTATATGCATATATAGTTATTGTATTACACCCATACGTAATCTGTTAGTACAAATTAGAAGGAGAGCCTGGGCGGGGGGAGAGTTAGTCAGTTGGGCTTCACCTCTTGATTTCGGCTCAGGTCATGATCCCAGGGTCATGAGATTGAGCCCCATGTTGGGCTCCATGCTAACCATAGAACCTGCTTGAAATTCTCTCTCTCTCTCTCTCTCTCTCTCTCTCTGCCCCTCTTCCCTGCTTGCTCTCTCATTCTCTCCCCCCACCCAAAAAAAAAATATATATGTATATATATGTATATGTGTGTGTATATATATATATTTCACACTCTTCCAAAACTTATTCACTTAGCAGTATATCATGGACATCTTTCTGTGGTAGCACGAATGAGTGGAAATGAGAACTAGCTCACCTTTTTCGATGTCTTGATAGCTGAATAATATTCCCCTATTGGAAATCTTGTGCAGTAAATATCATTGTGAATACCTCTTTGTATACTAGACTGAATATTTCGGATAAACTTCTGCAAGTGGAAATCTGGTTCACTGGTAACATGGGCACTATTCATTTTATAAATACTATCACGTTGTCCTCTAAAAACGGCATGCCAATTTATAGTTTGAAACCGTTTTCCCAGACCACAGCCAACCTGGAATAGTGTCATTCTCTTCATTTCCACTAATTAGGCAAAAATGATACCCCGTTATTGTGATGGCTTTCTCCCTTTATTCCTTCCTCTCTTTCTTTTAATGAAATTAAGGCATCTTTGATGGTGTGTTCCTTCCTGCAAATTGTCTTTTTATATTCTTTATCCATTTTCCTGTTGTATTGTTCATCTACGTAATTTGCTTTAGATGTTTTATTCCAGGTTGTTGTTTGCCTTTTGCCTTTATTTTGTACTGTTTGACAAAGAGAATTTCAGTTTGAAATAGCCGGATCTGTGAATCTTTTCATCTCAAGCTGCTAGATTTCTGTTCATGCTGGAAAAGGCCTCCATATCCTAAAGTCCTCTTCTGTTTTCTTTTTTTTTTTTAAGTTCATTTATTTGTTCTGAGAGAGAGAACATGTGCAAGCTAGGGAGGGACACAGAGAGAGGGTGAGAGAGAATCCCAAGCAAGCTCTACACTGACAGTGCAGAGCCAGATGTGGGGCTCAAACTCACAACCCCTGAGATCACGACCTGAAGCAAGATCAAGAGTCAGACACTTAAGCAACAAAGCCACCCAGGCGCCCCTCTCTTCTGTTTTCTTCTAATACATTTTTCTAGCTCTACTTCATATATTCAGGTCTTCTATGTATATACCTTTTCTCCTCATAAATAGTGTAAAATAAGGATGAAACGTACTTTCTTCCAAATGGATGGCCAATTGTCTTGCTTTCAAACGTTGAAGTTTATTTTCTCTCTAAAATGAAATTCAGCACCTATAATAAGAGTGTTAAACCCCATAAATAGATCAGTCTCTTTCTGGACTCATTTCTTTTTTTTTGGCCTTAGACTATATTTGCAAATTCTCCTGAACCTTATTTCTCAATTTATTTTTAGCTCTTTTTAAACATTATTCCGCTAGAGGTCCCATATCGTCAAAGTTAAATCTCGCCCCCAAATCATTGCATTGCCTGAAACTTTCGTGTTAATATAGGAATGACAATTTCTTTATAGTATGACTTTTTCCTATCCTAGTCATGGTCTGTCTCGTCATTTATTTCGTTTTTAAGTTCTTCAACACTAGTATATCATTTTATTTATATAGGTTTTTCTTTTTTTTAATCCTTTAGTGTTTTCTTTTTTTGTTATTATTGTGAATAGGATACTTTTTGCATTATGTTTTGTAACTGACTTATTAGGGTTTATGTATTTATTTTATATCTTATGTCTACCATCAGCTAAATTATTATTATCCTAATAATATTTTTGTTGTCATAAATTTTATTCCAGAATATAATGCCAGGATGTATAGAGTAGAATCCCTTAGAAATATAAGGAGATTCTGGGGGGAAAGAAAACAAAAACTCATTTCTCTTCCAGAGTTTGACAAAGTATAGAAAAGTATGAGGATCTGTATGAGACAAAGTCTTACTAATAAAGAACTTCACACTTAAAAGAGAATTGCTCTCCTGACACCCTATGACATAAAAACTCAGGTATGCACATAGTCCTAAAGAAAGCAATAATAAATTCTACCAGGTAGAAATTGTACGGGTTACAGTCTCTGACCATGCATTTCTAAACCTGGAAATCCAACAATTAAGAGATAACCATAGAGGCACAGAGTAGGTTGAGAATCCAACTTCAGCTCAGGTCACAATCTCCCCGTTCGTGAGTTCAATCCCCGTGGGCTCTGCGCTGACTGTGCCTGCTTCAGATCTTCTTTCTCCCTCTCTCTCTGCCCCTCCCCCGATTGTTTGAGCACACGTACTCATTCTCTCAAAAATACACATTTTTTAAAAAGAGAGACAACCATAAATAACCTTACCATATGGAAATTTTAAAACTTTTTTTAAAGTTTATTTATTTATTTAGAGAGAGTAAGCAGGTGAGGGGCAGAGAGAGAAGGAATCCCCAGCAGGCTCCTCACCAGCAGCCTGGAGTCTTACTCGGAATCGAACTCATGAAACTGAGATCACAACCTGAGCCAAAACCAAGAGTTGGACACTTAACCAACTGAGCCAACCAGGCACCCCTAAGACACTTTTCTAAATTATGTATTCTTTAAAGTAGTTTACTCTTGAATTAAAAAGAAAAATAAAGGTAAATTATATATTATTTAAAGAACAAAAATGAGAAAAGTTCACTTAAAAATATGTAACTCAATCTTCTATCATTGTTTAGAATTGAAAATAAGTCAAGTTTCAACATAGATAGAGAGATAAATGCAAACAAGGAAACTAGGATGGGGAAATTTATAAAGATAAAAGTGGAAATCAGTAAAGTATAAAATATAATAGTGATTCTCCCAAAAAGGAAATAAAACTCTATCAGTTCTTTTCAATAAATAATATAACTAAGCTCCTGGAAAACTTGATATAAAGAAAAGACAACAATACACAACATTAAGAAAGAAAATTCAATTTTCTCTTTCTCAGAAAACCAAGGGAACAGATGACATTACAATAATTATAAGGAATCCTATGTACAAATTTAAGCCAATACATTTTAAAATGTAGACTAAGGGTTTTCATGAGGAAATCCTTTATCGTTATCAAAATTGACTCAAAAAGAGATTGAAACTTAAACAGACTTCAGAAGAAATTCAAAAGATTGTTAAAGATGTAACTGGTAACTAAGATCCAGACCCAGATGGTTTTATGAGTGAGTCCTTTTAAGACACAGATTATTCTGATGTTGCTTATAATATTCCAAAACATAGAGGATAGAAACCTCGCACACTTCTAATGTCAAAACATGAAAAATTAACCCAAAAAATAAAACCGTAGCTCAGTCTCACTTCTGAATATAAGTGAATATTCTAAATAAATAGTAACAGATAGAATCTAAGGGTCTATTAAAAGAATAATACATCATGATTGGGAGTGATTTACTCCAAAAGACAAGGATGGTACAATCCTATCTATTAATATGATTAATATATCATTCATAGAATTAAGGAGAATGGTCATCTGGTCATTATTAATAGACATTTAAAGATATTTCATAAAAATTCATTATCCATTTTGAGTGATATCTAATTTTTAAAAAGAATAGAAATGAACTTTCTAAAGATATCAGTACAGTTAATTTAAATGTGTAAACATGTATTTGATGCTCATAATAGGTACACTGATTAAAGTACTAAAAGTGAAAACAGTCCTCCTAAAGAGTTTTGGGATGCGTAGTCAGTCAGAAAGTACAGCTTCTGACTTTAGAACAGCTTAAAATAATGCAATATTCAGATTAAAAATTTCATCTCATGTGATGCTAGACTTTATTTCAAATGGAGGTGAGAAGGTGGATGTGTGCCTGTATACTATTTCTATAAACCACTGAGCAGAAGGAACTTTATGGGTCATTTACACCTGCACTTTTGTTTGCAGTGTATCAGAGAAGCAGGGAAATATTAATAAAGCAGAAATAATTTATGCAAATAAAAACTAGAGCCCAGAATTGAATACTCTTTTTAGCAAATGTAGTAGGTGCCTTCTTTCTCAGGAATGACTGGTAATTGAATTTTTCCTGGTTATCTTATAGCAATTATTGCCTTAAATCATTAATTTGGTATTTGTTAAATCCCAGTTGTTATGTGAGCAGTATTGTGATGGGTATTTACAGACATAACCACAGATAAAATCAGGCCCATGCCCTCTGGAACAAACCGTGTTATGAACTAGGTTACAAGGTGTGATTTTCAGATGGCAGTGGGTTCAGAGAGGTGATGTATCAGACCCAGGCTTTGTAGGATAAGTAGAATTTCCACATGTGGAGAGAAGAAGGAAAAGCTTCCCAGACCAGAAGAGTATCAACTAAAGCATGGAGGCAGGAGCTGGAGGAAATGTTTATATAATTGAGTAGTACTCAGACCTAGCCAAGGGTCAGTGTTACCTGAAGAACTTTGTAAAAAAGAGAGAGAGAAAGAGAAAGAACTCCAAGGACCCCACCATGGAGACCTAATTCAGTGACTGAGAGATAAGGTCCAGACATCTATGTTTTTCTAAAAGCCCCATGGATGATTCCAATGCACAGTCGGGGTTGAAACCCAGGGCTATGGTCTAGTATGAGACTGGGCTGTAAGGATTATGGAGATACTATGGGATATACTGCTGGAAAGATATAGCAGAGCCAATGATAACTGAGTAACACTATTTGGTATTGTAGGTTTGTTTGCTTCCTTTTTTTAAATTTTATTCATTTTGTTTTAAGAGAGAGAGAGAGAAAGTGTGTGCATTAGTGGAGGAGAGGCAGATAGAGACAGGGAGGTAGAGAATCCCAAGTAGGCTTCACGCTGTCAGCGCAGACCCCAACTTGGGGCTTGATCTCACTAACCATGAGATCATGACCTAGGCTGAAATCAAAAGTCAGATGCTTAACCGACTGAGCCACCCAGGCACCCCATTTGCATCCTCCTTTTTTTTTTTATTTCTATTACATCACCACCATCCCTCCATTAGATGTCAACCAGAAATTCCTTACACAAAATTTGACCTCTTGTCTGAATTCAAAGCAAAGCCTGTTAAATGAGACAAAGAGGAAAAACTGGTGAAGAATCTTGTTCCAGTTAGAGATTGCTGTATAATCCCCCCTCCCAAACTTAAAACAACAGTCATTTTATTATCACTTCTAATCCTGTGAGTTGACTGGACTCAGCTAGGCAGTTCTCACTCTGGGGGGTTTGGGAGGGTGGCCCCAGTTGTCTGGGGAAATCAGTCCAACTGGAATATCCAAGACACCTCACTTGCATGGCTTTCAGCCGAGAGCTCAACTAGGGCTCTACGCTGGAACGTCTTTGTGGGCTTCTTACTGCATGGCATCTGGGCTCCAGAGGAAGTGTCTCAAGAGCAAGCATTCAAAAAGGCCCAGGCTACCACTGGTAGTTACCACTCAATACCAGGCTTCTGCTGACCTAGTTTTGGTAGACTCAGATAGTTGAGTTGACCAGATCACTAAGACCAACTCCAGTTCAGCGGAAAGTGAATTAAACTCCGTCCCTTGATGGGAAACAGCATGTGCCCACGGGAAAGAAGGAAATAGGTGACAGTCGTGTTTTGGAGAATTGCTGCTGCATTCTTCATGCACCGAGTTCTACAGCATCAAAATACATAAAGATGAATTTTAGGAAATTTAGATAAATGTCAACAAAAGTACAGTTAGACAAAACAGTAAGTAAGGATAAAAGGAATCTGAATAATACAAAATGCTTATGAAATAGATTTATGTCTTGAATTCCTTATCTGACAGTAAAGAATATTCCTTTATTTCAGGCATCCATAGAATATCTGCTCCCCACAAAAGAAGCACTTGAACCCCCATATAGTCATATAAATCTGAAGCCTATACATCTCTTTCCTTACCTCCCAGCCTTGCAGAAATAGTTACATTTGTGTTTGTTTCACCTGTTACTATACTCTACTCTGTATTAAATGAGATTCTTCCTATTTGGGAATCTTGTCCTCTGAATGACTTTTTTACACATGGGATAAACAACTGAGTTACACATTCTCTCTTGAGTTCTTTGTTTTTTATTTGTTTTCTGGAAAGAGTGGCATCGAAGGGGGATTTATTTTGATTTTGCACAGTCTCATGATAAAACTAGTTTTGACTTGTCCTGGTGCTCTTTATACTTCAAGGTCAATATCCAGCAACCACTGGTCTCGTCTTCTGATTTCCCAATACGGCTGACCTAGGAATTGAGCTAGAATCGTTGCCAACACCTATTTTCCATGTATTGTTTTTTTTTTTTTTTTAAGTCTTTGCTTTGCTTTCTGAAATTCAGTTTTTTTACCAACCTGGTAAGAAACACCCAAGTCTGAGGCCGGAACCCGGGTTGTGGGGATGATGTCATTTCCTGGCCTGTCAGTGATGAGTCCTAGTTATTTATTGCTTCTATCTCCGTGTCCCCATATGATGCTAAGAGCTCTTTCTGAACTGGATCTTGGCATGAAACCAGCCAGGATGAGAGGTTTGAACGATCAGCCATCTTCCTCAGTAACGCTCAGATCCGTTTGCCGTTGCAGGTCGTCACGCTGTGGTACAGAGCTCCAGAAGTCTTGCTTCAGTCCAGCTACGCCACCCCCGTGGACCTCTGGAGTGTTGGCTGCATATTTGCAGAAATGTTTCGTAGAAAGTAAGAGATGCCTTTTGTTTCACTCAGTCTTCCTTAGATAGAGGCTTTTTGGGTCTTCAGTAATAACTTAAGTGAGAGCGTAGCATTTCTGTTGCAAGTAAGGCCATGCTGGGTCCAGATCCATCTGCTTCGGGTACCACTTCCAAAGAAGTGGAAACGCTCTCTCAGTCCTTACGGTGTACTTTTCTATGACTCTAGCTTCCAGCTCTCAGAAACTCTGTTTGGAAAGAAACATGCTACTGTTCGTATGACTTACTTTTGTGGATGATGATAGAAAATAAAAATATCCTCACAGTGGACTTTGTCCACAGGAGAAGGACCGGGGCTGTGAAGTGTATGGAAATTTTGATGGCGAGAATAGTTGCTTAAACAGAGTGTTCAGACCGAAAAGGAATAGGCAAAGCAGATGTCAGCACTACAGAATACTGAAAATCCTGCCAGATGGAGGAGAGATTAGACATATCCGCAGAGAGCAAAACAAGGACTAAAGATACAGAAATTACAGAAATAAAGATTTTTGCTCAGCAGTGGGAAAATCTAATGTTAGGTAGGCAGTTCTCTGAAGAGAAGATTGGGGTCTGTGAAAGTAGTGTAGTCTCACTGAGTATCCAAGAAGACCCTGGACCACCACACACTGGAGGTGTTTGCAGTGGCATTCTGGGAGCGGGTAGATGGGCTAGATGACCTCCAGGGCCTTCTGACTCTGAGAGTCTACGATTCATTTGTTTGATTTTCAGGTCACAACAAGTAGCCAAACAATACCACAAAGATCTGCCGGGAAAATAATTCATTCCTGGATACGAAATTCAGCAAATAAAAATTAAGCAGAGAACCTAATCATATTCTAGTAACTCCTTGTTTTCTATTTTCATTTCCCAGTTTCCCTGGGAAATGTGAGTTGGGAAGCTGAGTATATTCCCACTGCACACGTTATGTTCAGAATGTTAGCTGCATGATAGCTCACAAAGAAGAGAAGTGGTCAGCCATTGCTTGCTTCTCTGTTTGTTATTCTGTTTTAACCAAATGAGGTTTAGTGTATGTAATACATATAGGGACCTATTTTGAGAATTCAGCATCCTCAGAACAGGAGGGGATGATGCCAAAGAAATCAGAGTACATAGATATTTGATGCAGGCCTACTGTGTGCCAAGTACAGGACCAAACCTCTTCCCTTCTGTTACCTTGTTATGCTTCCTTGTCAAAGATAACTGAGGGGCATCTGGGTGGCTCAGTCAGTTAAGCGACTGACTCTTGATTTCAGCTCAGGTCATGACTCACAGTTCATGAGATCAAGCCCCACCTCAGGCTTTGCCCTGACAGCCCAGAGCCTGCTTGGGATTCTCTCTCTCTGCCCCTCTCCTGTGCACATTCTCTCTGTAAATAAAAAATAATAAACGTTAAAAAAAAAAAAGATAACTGAGATGCAGTGATAAGTTCATTTGTCTAACATCAAGCAGCTAAAAAGTAGCAGGAGTAATACTCCAAATGAAGTCTTGTGAGTTTTAATCCAATGTTGTTTTTCTACCAAGGAGGGAAGAAAAAAACAGTAATATTGAATTCAGCTGCAATGTTTGCCAAACAAGCTAAGTAGTTTGGAAGTGTAGTCCTTGGACCAACAGCATCAGCGTCACTAAGGACTTTGGTAGAAATGCATATTCCCAGCTCTCCCCCGCTCACCGCCCTCCCCCCCCATCAGAGGTTCTTAGGCTGGGGCTCAGCAACTTGTGTTTTAACCAGCCCTCAGGGCGAGCCTGATTCACCCTCCAGGGTAAGAACCACTGGGTTGGATGACAAGATCACCAGGGATGAGCAATGAAAATGTGCAGCTCCCAGACCTCTCCCTTAGAGGTTCTGATTCATTACTGGGCTGGGGCCAGGCATTCTTGTTTTTAAAAGCACCTCATGTAATTCTTTTGTGTAGAAAACATTGGGTTAAAGGATTATGGTCAGAACAGAAATAATTTACTGTCACTATGGCAAGGTGGGAGTCAGAGCAGGCATTCTAGTTCATCCCATAAGTAACTTCGTTCAGCTAAGAACTGATTAGAGAAATGTCTCTTAGAATTACATTGATATGTCTGGAATTGTCCTCAGATACAAAGATTGAGTCCTGCTTTTGTAATGAGTGGGGGGAGTGATCCGTTTGGGGGGGTCGTTTGTTGGTTTGTTTGTTTTTAAGTGGACTTCATGCCCAGTACAGGACCCAGTGTGGGACTTGAACTCACAACCCTGAGATCAAGACCTGACCTGAGATCAAGAGTTGGACGCTTAGGGGCACCTGGGTGGCTCAGTTGGCTAAGCGTCTGACTTTAGCTCAGGTCATGATCTCGTGTTCTTAAGTTCGAGCCCTGCGTCAGGGTCTCTGCTGACAGCTCAGAGCCTGGAGCCTGCTTTGGATTCTGTGTCTCACTCTCTTTCTGTTCCTCCCCCACTCACACTCTCTCTCTCTCTCTCTATCAAAAGCGAATAAAGATTTAAAAAAAAAAAAAAGGAGTTGGACACTTAACCAACAGAGCCACCTAGGCACCCCTGATCAGTTATTTTTCAATAGTACAAGACTTGAATACCAGCTACCATTGATGATAAAACCATTATGTTTCTGAAAGATGTTAAAAGAAAGATAAAATTTAAGATATGTAGTGTTAAGCATTCACTAGTAAGGAATTTGCTGTATTTCTAAGCTAGTCTCTACCTATGCAACAGTTGCAACCCAAATTTTCATTTTATAGCATTAAAACATTTTCCCACTAAGGTGGTGGTATAATTGCTAATCTGGTTCCCGGTCCAGCTTGCAGAACCCTGTATAACCTGGAATATATATGAAACATTATTTGTACTAATTCATCAAAACCTATTTTCCATTTATAACATTTTTTTCTATGGAAAAAACATTCTCTGTTCCAATCCAACATGACAGGGATACCCTTCTCTTTACCCCAGCATGGAGTCTGGGAAGGGGGCCTCAATGTTGGAGGCTTAGGGAAAGGCTCCTTTCATGATGACGGCAACAGTCTGCTTCAGTTTACTGGGAAAGCGAGATGGTGACTAGAGACCCATCAGCTTTTTAGATGTGCACAAAAGAAAGTACCTTGTCTCTTGGAGTCTTGCATAGAGGTAGTAAATTGAGAATTAATTGACTGAAGGGGGAAGCAGTATCAGAATCTAGGTCCATGTGCCTTTAAGGACAAAGGAGAATGAATCCAGGTTTAGTACACACCATTCACAGGATGGGTGCCCTGTCTCCTAGATAGTTCCTCCTGGTTTGGCTTTGACCTTGAATAGGACTATGGGATCTGACCCTTGTTCCTACTCTGTTCTTGTTTGGTATTTCCTATTATAATACCGAGATATCTGAATGTGCAGGCTTCTTACTTATGCCAGATGAGTTCTGGGGTCCGGTCCCCAGCTGGGTCTGATTCTGGCTCGACTCTTGAGTCAGTCTTGACACACCTATTGCAGTGTCCAGCTGAGAATTTACAAGCCATGGGTTCTGAAAGCAGACTCCCTCATTACCTTGGGCTAACTCTAAATCAGAGAATCCTGGCATATGTCTACTCTGGGTTCCTACTTATTAGTATGGCAGTATTACCCAAATTGTGTCATCTTTTTTAACACTTCACTAGTTTTTGCTATATCCTCGGAAAAACTATACTTAACTTAATTTTTTACCGTAAACAATTTCCTTTTTTTTTAATTGGAGTATAATTGACATACAATATTATGTTAGTTTCAGGTGTACAACATACTGATTTTAACATTCATATACATTACAAATCAATCACCTATTAAATCTAGATCCTATCTGTCACCATACAATGTTGTTATGTATCATTAACTCCAGGCATACCTCATTTTATTGTGATTTGCAGATACTGCATTTTTTTTTTTTTCTACAAATTAAATTTGTGGCCGTCCTGCCCCAAACAAGTCTGTCAGCACCATTTTTCCAACAGCATTTGCTTATTTCTTGTCTCCGTGTTACATTTTGATAATTCTTGTAATATTTCAAACATTTTCATTATTATCATATTTGTTATGATGGTCCGTGTGATCAGTGATTATGACTCACTGAAAACTCAGATGATGATTAGCGTTTATTAGCAATAAGGTATTTATAATTAAGGTATCTACATTTTTAGACATAATGCTATTGCATACTACAGACAACAGCATAATGTTAGACATAACTTTTTCGTGCACTGGGAAACCAAAAAATTCATTTGGTTCACTTTACTGACACTCACTTTATTATGGTGGTCTAGAACTAAAGCCACAGTATCTCCAAGATTTGCCTGTATCACATTCATTTCTGCTCACTTTATTATCTTTCTTCTACCAGCTTTAGGTTTGTTCTTTTTCTATTCCTTTAGGTGTAAGTTTAAATTGCTTATTTGAGATTTTTCTTGTTTCTTGAGGTAGACCTGTATCACTGTAAACTCTGTCTTGGAACTGCTTTTGCTGTGTCTCATAGACTTTGGACTGTTGTGTTTCCATTTCATTTGATTTCCTCTTTGGTTTTTTCGTTGACCCTTAGGTTGTTTAGTAGCATGTTGTTTAGCCTCCATATGTTTGTAGTTTTTCTTCTTCTAATTGATTTTTAGTTTCATACCGTTGTGGTTTGAAAGATCTATCCTGGAGAATGTTCCATGTACACTTGAAAAGAATGTATATTCTGTTGGTTTTGGATGTTATGTTCTGTCAGTATCTGTTCAGTTCATCTAATCTAAGGTGTCATTTAGGCTAATGTTTCCTTACTGATTTTCTGTCCATATGATCTATCCATTGGTGTAAAGTGGAGTATTAAAGTAGTCCCCTGCTGTTATTGGATAACTGTCAGTTTCTCCCTTTATGTTTGCTAATATTTGCTTTATATGTTTAGGTGTCCCGTGTTGGGTGTGTAGATATTTATATGTGTTATATCTTCTTACTGGACTGACCCCTTTATGATTATATACTGTTTTTCTTTGTCCCTTGTTAACAGTCTTTGTTTTAAAGTCTGTTTTGTCTGATACAAATATTGCTACTTTAACTTTCTTGTCATTTCCATTTGCATGGCGTATCTTTTTCCATCCCTTCATTTTCATTGTATATGTCTTTAGATCTGAAATGAGTCTCTTATAGGTGCCATATAGATAGGTCTTGTTTTTCATCCATTCAACCACTCTGTGTCTTTCTATTGGAGAATTTAGTCCATTTACTTTTAAAGTAATTATTGATAGATATGTACTTATTGCCATTTTATTGATGGTTTTCTGGTTCTTTTTATAGTTCTCTGTTCCTTCTAATTTTTTTCTCTTTCCTTGTGACTTGGTGACTCTCCTCAGTGTTATGTTTTATGTTTCTTTCTCTTTATTTTTGCATATCTGTCAGAGATATTTGGTTTCCATGAGGTTCATATACAATATCCTATGTATCCTATATATATAGCAGTATATTTTAAGTGGATGGTTTCTTAATTTCAAGCACATGCTAAAAGTACTACATTTTTACTCGCTTCTATCCATGTTTTATGTTTTTGATATTATATTATATATTGTGTATTCCTTGACTAATTATCATAGGTCTAGATGATTTTACTACTTTCACCTTGTAACCTCCATACTAGCTACGTGGTAGATATTCCACCACTTTTACTATAAATTTACCTTTACCGGTGAAATTTTTTTCTTTCATATGAAATTTAATAATTTCATAATTTCTTTCTACTTACAGAATTTTCTTTTCCATTTTTTAAGAATTTTTTTTAAAGTTTATTTTTGAGAGAGGGAGCACATGCAGATGCACACATGCAAACGGGGGAGGGGCAGAGAAAGAGAGAGAATCCCAGGCGGGCTCCGCACAGTCAACGCAGAGCCTGAGGCAGGGCTTGATCTCACAAACTATGAGATCATAACCTGTGCAGAAATCAAGAGTTGACCACTTAACCAGCTGAGCCACCCAGATGCCCCCCCTTTTTTAAATTTTTTTATTTTATAGAGAGAATGCAATCAGGGAAGAGAGTCAGAGGGAAAGAGACAGAATCTTAAGCAGGCTCCACACTCAGTGCAGAGCCGTCCACCCCAGGGCTCAATCCCACAACCCTGGGATCATGACCTGAGATAAAATCAAGAGTCAGATGCTCAACCTAGTGAGCCACCCAATCGCTCCTCTTTTCCGTTTAAAGAAGTCTCTTGAACATTTCTTGTAAGGTTAGTTTGGTGTTGATAAACTCCTTTAGCTTTTGCTTCTCCGCAAAACTCTCTATCTCTCCTATTCTGAATAATAATCATGCTAGGTAGAGTATTCTTGATTATAAATTTTTCCCTTTCAACACTTTGAATATATCCTGCCAGTCCCTTCTAACCCATAGTTTCTGCTGAAAAATCAGAGGATAGCCTTATGGGGGTCCCCATGTCCGTAACTAGTGGTTTCTCTCTTGCTGCTTTTAAGAATCTCTCTTTATCTTTTAACTGTTGACACTTTAATTATAATATGTCTTGGTGTGGATCTCTTTGAGTTCATCTTATTTAGTATTGCATGTGATTCCTGGACTTGGATGTCTATTTTTTTACCAGGTTAGGGAACTTTTTAGCTTTTTTTTTTTTTTTTCAAATAGGTTTTCTATCCCTTTCTGTCTCTCTTCTCTTTCTAGTATCCCAGAATATCAAATATTAGTATACTTGATGGTCCCCAGAGGTCTCTTAATCTATCCTCATTTTTTTTTCATTCTTTTTTTCTTTTTCCTGTTTCAGTTGGGTGATTTCTACTTACATTGTCTTCCAGATCACTGATTCATTCTTCTGGAACCTCTAATCTGCTGTTCCCGCTAGTGTATTTTTCCTTTCAGTTATTGTATTCTTTAGCTCTGATTGGTTCTCTTTTTTTTTAATTTTTAATTTTATTTTTAGAGAGAGAGAGAGCACATGCAGGGGAGAGGGGCAGAGAGAGAGAGAGAGAGAGAGAGAGAGAATTTCAAGCAGACTCCACACTCAGCATGGAGCCCAATGTGGGGCTCGATCCCATGACCCTGGTATCGTGTCCTGAGCCAAAATCAAGAGTCGAACACTCAACCAACTGAGGCACCCCTAATTTGTTCTTTTTTATATTTTCTAGACAATTTATTTTTGTTAGCCTCATCGTAAGCAAAAATATATAAAATCACAGATTGATGAACCAGTTATTTGTTTAGTACACACTCAAAAAAATATATAACCATTAAAATTATTGAGAAACTTAGTCCATGTTCAAGCCCTAAAATCATCTCTCTCACATATCACCAATGGTATATGTCACATGTTGGAAACCTTGTAACAGGCTTTTCAGTTAATCTACAAATAACTTACTGTATGGCTACTATGTGCAAGACCCTTTTCTAGAGAGATAAATTAAATTCTAGTGGGGAAGAGAGGCAGTGGATGCATGATTAGTTAATTAGCCAGAGCCAGGCAAATGCTATGAAGAAGCATAGGGTTCTGTGAATAGGTCTAATGAGAAGATTGTTTCCGGGGAGGGAAAGAGATTTCTCAGTGAAAGGCCAGAAGTCAGGATTAACCTTCCTTAGAGGTCACATCCTAGTTGTTTATATAAAATTTTTGAGGAATAATCATTTATGTATTAGGAAGGCTCAAGAAACAAAGGGAGGGGACATTTGTCTGTCATGTGACAGACCCAGGGCCAGGCCCTTCACATGCATTATCTCACTAAACCCACGTTCTGAGGACTATTATCCAGTTTCCAGATGACAGGCCAAAGTCTTCTGCAAGGAGAGTCAATAACTTGTCCGTGGGCACACAGCTCTTAAATAGCAGAGCTAAATTTGAACCCAAGTCTGCCTGACTATATAACCTTTGATTTTTTTTTTTTCCACTGTGTCATGTTTCTGCCCTTGCTGTTGTTTTACCTACTAGATCATATTTTCATCTGGAATGTTTTATGCACTATTACAATGTAACAGCGATGACATTTTAGAAAGCTCAAGAAGCAAACCATACATTTAGTAGCTTTGATTTCCAGTCTCTCCTGTCTTAGAAAGGTTGGTCAATTCTCTGTGATATTATTAAGAGTTGCCCGAGAGGGGCGCCTGGGTAGCTCAGTTGGTTAAGTGGCCAACTTGATTTTCGGCTCAGGTCATGATCTCATGGTCTTGAGAACGAGCCCCACGTCGGGGTATGTGCTAAAAATGGAGGCTGCTTAAAATTCTTTCCCTTTGCCCATCTCCACTTGCACACGCTCTCTTATTTAAAAAAAAAAAAAAAAAAAAAAGAGTTGCCAGAGAGTTTTAATACTATCTATCAATATTATCAGAATTTAATAATTACCCCAATGACTTACAGCGATATTTTACAAAATGGTTAAGAGTTTTTTATCCTCCTTTAGCTCTTTGGCTAGGGGTGGTCCAGCTGTACTCCACATTGAGTTACCTTTTAATACTAAAAAACAGTGCTAGGAATTTGATCAACTAGTCAAGTTGAAGGATGGGATGAGATGGGAAAAGTGGATGGATGAGACAGATTGATTTTTAACTTCATAGCAAATTTAATTCACAATTGCTAACTATCCAGGTTATCTTGTGATCCTGCTCAGAACTATTATTGTCTGTGGTTTGAAAGTTATGGGGTTTTTCCAGGTTATAGCAAAGTCATAAAAAGAAAATGCACATTTGAAAAAAAAAAAAACTAATTCTAAAACTAGTTCTTTGAATATGGAGATTGTGGTAAGCAGATAGTAATTTCTTAGAAGTTCTCAGTTGCCAACTCTACTGATGCCTAGCTAAGAAATGCCAAATGCCGCTAGGAAGAATATAATAAATACAGTCACTGTTAGAAGGAAACAAACAAGGCTTCATGGTTATATTATCCCATGTATGGTGGCCTCTCTAGGCTTGTCGTCATTGATTTCTATGAATTAAACACCCACTAGCTGAGAAACGGACAGTGAAACTGTCTTTTATGGCTGAGTGGTTTGCGAACAAATGTCTTTAAAATGTCAGTGTCTTGCCAGTTTTCCCATTGGTTACTGTGTTGGTGTTTCACCATATTCGAGTGCTCTCTCCTTAGTGACATCAGAAAAATGAGGTCCTTAACTGGTTGACGTGAACAACAAGGCACCAGAAGGCAAACCCTGGCCTGTGAATGGGAACCCATTACCTCAGGTTAGGTCAGAACACGTGTGTGGAAACCAGGGCACTTAGCTGGACCTTGAGATTTCTTATCTCTTCTTGGGCGCTTTCGTAGGCCTTTTGTTTTTTCTTTCTTTCTTTTTTTCTTTAAAGAACCAACCAAGTGGGAAGAACTTTAAAGAAGCATTTTCTAGTAAGGAAATACCCACGATGGTACTTAGGAGAAGAACTGATCTTGGTTGAATAATGCATAAAGAGTAGTTCTAATAACAAAGGAGCACCTTGTAATGCAATCAGTGTTGATTTCTCTTATTCTTAATATGTATCTTACTTTATCATGAATTTGAAAAACGCATGTGTTTTCACGACGTACAGCAAGATGCCACCTTCAGCCGTGGCCTTGTCGGGACGGCTCTGCAGCACTCGGGCACCCCAGCCGACAGCCATAGAGTCTGGCACCCTGGGTCCGCCTGTTCTGTGGTCTTCCTTGCAAACTAGATTTTATCTTTAAAGTACTCTCCTGCCATTCCATCATCCTGTCCTTCCCTCCAACTGCCCAAGTCCTCACTTCCCTTTTACTGACAATTCCTGCTATGTGACTTCTCCCCATGGTCTCATCTCTGTTGTTTCTTTTTTTTTTTTTTTTTAAGATTATTAATATATTTTGAGAGAGAGAGAGCAGGAGGGGCAGGGGCAGAGAGAGAGGGAAAGAGAGAGAATCCCAAGCCGGCTCCGCACTGTCAGCACAGAGCCCGAGATGGGGCTTGAACTCACGAACCGCGAGATCATGACCTGAGCCAAGATCAAAAGTTGAATGCTTAACCGACTGAGCCGCCCAAGTGCCCCTGATCTTACCCCTGTTCTGAGCAACTGCCTCGCCCTTCTCTGGCTCTCCCAACTTTCTACTCTGTCCCTTGGAATCCCTGTTTTGAGCCACAGGTGCCCCCGCTTCACTGAACTTTTCCTCATAGTCTCCTTCTCCAGGGCATTTTCTGTCAATACTCTCTTCCCTTCAGAAGAGAGCCGGGATATTCTGGGGCATCTGCTCCTGAGGGCATTATTCTGCCAAAGCCTCTCATCTCCTTTTTGCCATCCTCTCCTCCTTCCTCTCCTCCATCGTAATTATATCACTCTCATCACATACAGAGTCAGTGATTTTTTTAAAAAACACATAGTTTTTTTCAAGCCTAGTAGCTTTTTCAGAGCTACTCTGGGGTAAGAACTGTTACTGACAGAAGTGCTTTGCACTTAGGAGGAAACAGCAGCTTGAGGGTCCTGATGGACTTCGCTCACATCGCTCAGCTTACCCTCTCCCTGTCCCCCAGCCTGTACTTAAGCATTCAGGACCTTCTGATGAACTCGTGTCCTCTGCTCGCTCCTCATGGGCACTGCACCTTAGGCATCATCCGAGTGTTCCACCATTTAAAATAAAGCCCGGCTTACAGGCAGAATTAAGGGCAACTAGAGCATACAAGCTTTCCAACACTTGGCATCTGAGCTTTTGGTGGCCACATCTCCTGTCCTCTGGTCTCAGACCTGGTCCCATGCACAATTCCTTATCCTCCGATCCCCCCTAGTCCTTAAGCCCAGCCTGTTCCCACAGTCCCAACCCAACATTCAGCCAGATCTCCACTTAACTGAGATGAGTGAGGCTATCCAAAGTGAGTTCCTCTGTGCCCCTTCTTTCAACCCAAAAATCTCTCCTTATCTTCACCCTCTCTCCTTCGTCTCTCCTGTTTGCAAGAAGGTTGCATTCTTCTTCCTTACGAGACTTTTTTTTTAAGTTTATTTGTTTTTGAGAGACAGAGAGTGAGCAGGGGAGAGGCAGAGAGAGAGGTAGAAACAGAATCCAAAGCAGGCTCCAGGCTCTGAGCCGTCAGCACAGAGCCTAATGTAAGGCTCAAACCCATGAACTGTGAGATCATGACCTGAACCGAAGTTGAACGCTTAACCAACTGAGCCACCCAGGCGTCCCTTTGCATTCTTGATCCTACCCTGCTTCTGGACTCTCCCCACCATCCATCATCCCTTCTGATTTTCCGCTCCAGAGTCTCCCCATCCACTACCTCTCATGGCTCCATCCTAGGAAAGACCTCACTCCCCCTTTCTGTGCCCACCGTCTTTCTCCGTCCCTTCATGGCCAAACTTCTAAAAAGAACAGAGTCTCTACATGCAGCCTCCACCTCTTTACAATTTGCCATTCCCTAAATCCTTCCGATGATAAAAATAACAGATAATATTGATTAGGAACTTGCTATGAGCTAAATACTATACTAAGGGCCTTAAAATATATGATTTCATTTTACATCTCAGAGTAACTTCATGGGGTACTGTTGTCCCCCAGTTTACAGGTGAGAAAACTGAGGCCCAAAAAGATTAAGTAGTATGGAGTACCAGAGCTGATAAATGCTGAGGAGATGCTCTGAACCCAGGCATCCGCTGCCTTCCGAGTTGAAAGGAACCATTTCTCCCTCCTCATCTTGCTTGGTGTCTTCAGCATCTGAATCCCATGCCCACTCGTTCCATTAAACCCTCCCTGCCCTTGCTGTTGGTGAAGAGCACAGTACAGGGTGCCTCTGCCTTTGTCTCTTTTACCGGCTCTTCATCTTTCTCTTCCAAACTTAGATGTTCCCAAAGACTTTCTGTCTGGATAAGATGCCGATGGGTTCTAGAGCCACGTTCCTTTTCCCTGGTGGACTGTCTGTCTGCCAACCATCTCACACACACCTTACCTTCACCAGACCCCCAAGCCCCAAACCAGCAATTCCTCTCACCATCCCTTTTCCTGTTAATGGAACCAACATCCTCACAGTTACCGAGCTGGGTCTTCAAAGTCGCTTTGGGATCCTCCTCATCCTTCTCATATTTGCAAGCCCTGTGGATTCTGTCTCCACAAGGTCTCTCAGATCATGCCTCTTTATATCCTGACTTTTGTCACTTCAGTTTGGGTCTTAATGGTCAGCCTAAAACACTAACCTGCCAGCCTGCTTTCCTGTCTCCTGCCTGTTCATGGGTTTAGAATAAGTTCATCTTTCCATTGTCACCCCTTTACAAAAACCTGTTAAAACCGGTATAGGATCTTTGGCTCCCAAGACCTTCTAAAGAAGCCCCCAACTTTATTCTGGCCTCAACACATATTCCTGTCCTAGATGTAACTTGTGACGTTAGTGAAAGCCAACCTACCTTTTGACCCCAAAATATGCTTCACGGTTTTCCTCCTCAGAAGCCACGTGGTTCTCTTGACCTGGGTGCCCACCTGCCCCCTTTCATTTTCCAGAGCTAAACCTAGAGGCTCCCTCTTCAGAAGGAGACCCGCCGCACTCCCCCTCCCCCCACAGCTCCTCCGCACCGGCGTGCACCTGTCTCATGGCACCTTTCTCAGCCACTTTTCTTCCTGCGCACGCACCTTGTCCCCCACAGCTACAGTAGTGATGTGATGCAGAGCCTTCTTCTTTCTTAGCAACCAGATACTTAACCCTGTTTCAGCCCTGCCCCGCCAGCTCTGTGACTACAGGCAAGTCATCAACCTGGAGCTCAGTGTCTCTATCTGAAAAATGGAGAGGCCACAGTAAGATACTACAGCCGTGGTGTCCAAACTCCTCTGGCTAGCTCAGGAGTTACCATCCTTTCTTGCTCCCACACTCGATTTTATTCAAAGCAGCTTCGCTTCATGTGTTTTATATATTGGGCTTCTGAGATTGACAAGAGTTTTAAAACACAGCAGTGGAGAATGTCCAAGATTCATTCTAACTTTGATATTCTTTGCTTCTGGCTAGAAGCATGATCTGGTCATGTCCGGAACCCTCGGCCATGCCTGGCACAGCTAACGTTTGTTGACAGAGCTTATTACATACCCTTGCATGTGGTCCTGAGCACTTGACATGTGTTAAGCAGTTTAATCTCCCCAAGTGACCAGCCCCAGGATTCCACATCTGGTCATTGGCAGAGCCTGAACTACAGCTGAAGACCTATAACAGGTACACTGAAGTGTAGCAGGCAACACTAAAAATTAGAGAGGCATCAAATAGTAGAGAGTAGCATTATACCAGTTGGTGTGCGTGTGCCTGCTCTTCCTTTCTCTAAATATTCGGATATATAGATACCCCATCCATAAAGGTCTAAAGCAACTCTGTCCGACAGAAATATAATGTGAGCCACAAGGTTATTCAAACTTTTCTAGGAGCCACATTAAAAAAGGTGAAAAGAAACAGGGAAAATGGGTTTTATTAGTATATTTTATTTAAAGTAATATATCCAAAGTATTATTTCAACGTGTAATGAGTATTTAAGAATATGAATGAGTATTTTACATTCTTTCTCATAATAAGTCTTCAGACTCCAGTGTGTATTTTACACTCACATTTCACACGAGCCACACGTCAGTGCCCAGTAGCCACAGGGACTGTAGTAGACAGCACGGATCTACACCATCCTCTAGAAGGAAAAGTAAAGAAAAAACAAGACTGCCATTTATTGGCAAGGGGAGGAAAAGAGAGTCAGTGCCCTTCTCCCCTAGGCTCATTGAATCTCAGTGGGATTCCTCTTTCTTCCGTCTCCTGTGTCTTTCCTAGTTCGGGTGGAGGCTATAAAAGTTGGGGTCCTCATATGTAAAACTAAGGGACTTGACGTTGATGCAGCTGCTTGGCCTTTGTCCCTGACTTAGTGGCACTTGAATGCCAACCTGCACGTGGTTTGTCAGCCCTTGCAGGTCTTCCCCACGGCGTCCTCTTTTTAAAATCACTTGCACCTGGAGACTTTTAGTCTCTGTGATCTCTCCACATGCCACTTTCAGAAACAAGAGTCGCTGAGAGCAGGAACAAATTAGGGGATTTTGATGCCAGTTAGCTTTATTTAAAAAAAAGAAAAAAATTTTAGGGGCACCTGGGGTGACTCAGTCGGTTAAGCATCCAACTTTGGCTCAGGTTATGACCTTGCAGTCGGTGGGTTCAAGCCCCGTGTCGGGCTCTGTGCTGACAGCTCAGAACCCGGTGCTGCCTCAGATTCTGTGTCTCCCTCTTTCTCTGCCCCTCCCCTGCTCATGCTTTGTCTCTTTCTCTCTCAAAAAATCGTTAAAAATTTAAAAAAAAAAAAAAAAAAGGAAAAAAAAAAAATTTTAGCCACAAGGTAAAATAGTCTGGTTGCAGAATGCTGAGTGGTACAGAAGTATAAACAGTGAATATTATCTTTTCTGCACTCTCATCCAAACTCTACTTCCCAAAATAATCCCCTGGATACACCTCCGAATCTTCTTTACTGCAAATTCAAAAGTGTGTGTGTTTATAAATGCATATATGCATACTCACACAGGCACATCTGTAAATTTATCTCCGAGAGATGGGCTTACACTATATACCATACTCTTCTGTATATTATTCGCTTTATTTTATTATATGTGTTATGTCCGTTCATGGAGATCTAGCTCATTTTTAAACTGCTGAATAACTGTCAGTTCATTTGTTCCATGATTTAATTTCCTACTGATGGACATTTAGGGGTTATTTGTTTTTAGTTTTACTGCAAACAATTTGCAGTAAAATCTTTGTGCTTATTTTGTGGAACATTTGTCCAAGTATTTCTGTATGGTGAATTCCAGAAGCAAAATTACAGGGTCAGATAACATGCATATTTAAAATTCTGCCAGCTTAACCAAATTGCCCTCCAAAAACTTCAATTAAACTGTTTTAAAATTAAGGTGGGAGGTAGGATTGAGATTCTTAAAGATTAAGAAGGGTTGTCAAAAGTAAAACAAGATAGAGACTCCTGTAAGCCCTGGCTTCCTCCTCTACCTGCATTTGAAAGTAATATTAAGGGGCATCTGGGTGGCTCAGAGAGTTAGTGGCTCAGTCAGTTGATTGTCCAACTTCGGCACATGATCTCGCAGTCTGTTAGTTCAAGCCCCATGTCGGGCTCTGTGCTGACAGCTCAGAGCCTGGAGCCTGCTTCCAATTCTGTGTCTTCCTCTCTCTTTTCCCCATTTGTCCTTCTGTTTCTCTCTGTCTCTCTGTCTCTGCCTCTCTGTCTTCTTCTCTCAAAAATAAACATTAAAAAAAATTTTTTTAGGGACGCCCGGGTGGCTCAGTTGGTTAAGCGTCTGACTTCGGATCAGCTATGTGGGTTCGAGCCCCACATCGGGCCCTGTGCTGACAACCCAGAGCCTGGAGCCTGCTTCAGATTCTGTGTCTCCCTCTCTCTCTGCCCCAGAGACTCGTGCTCTGTCTGTCTGTCTCTCTTTCTCTCTCTCTCAAAAATAAATAAACATAAAAAATTTTTTTAAAGAAAGAAATATTCAGAGTAAATATAAGTGAATATGTTAATTTTATAAAAGCCGTTGTTAAGCTTGGTTTGAAACATAAGAGACCTCTTCCAACCGTAAAATTCACTGTGGGTTTCCTTTTTATCAGTTGTATAGTGATAGGGAAGGAATCAACCTCCTTTTGTCAGTTGAAAAAAAAAAATTATCTTAAGATTAAAGTCCCAAAAGCAGTTTTTCAGGCTAGTTTTTTCCCAGTGCACAGACAACATGAAGGCCGTTCTGCAGCGCTGCAGAGTGCCTAGGCTTGGAGAATAATGTGTCTCGATCTGTGATCTTCCTTCCAGGCAGGACTTGGAACGTGGCCCTCTCTTCACATTGCCTTCCTTCTCAGTCTTCTTATTTTCCAGACCCCATGCATATTTACTTCGGATTTTTCCTTCAGGGTTTACTCATCGGAATTGTTTCGGAAGCCTTGCGTTAGCACTAATAGTCTCCGTTCTACCTTGGTCACGAAGTCTCCGGGTCTTCCTGGTCACCTCTTTCAGCCACTGTTTGGGGTAAAAATATTTGGTTTGAGACAAGAAGCCATCCACTTCTTATTATAAAACACTGGCAGACAAAGTATTTTATACAGTGAGAGCCACTTCTTAACAGTTTAATCTTTAGTCAATGGCAAACTTGTCTTCATTGTCCCCTGTCTCCCCTGAACAGGAGGTGTCTTGCAGCCCTGCAAATAAAAAGTATCAGGCCTGCACAGAATTACTTTAGCTGGAGTTTGGACCTCTGATCTGAGTCGAGTCTGGTAATTCCTTCAAAGCTTCATGTAATACTATATTTGTTGCTCTACAATGATCCTGCAATCTTACTAGACAAGACAATAAGCAATTTACTAGACAAGACAACAAACAATAAAATAAACAAGACAAGAAATAATTCAGGGTATTTGAGATAAATACAAATTCAGGAGATTTTTATTATATACCTGAATAGTTTTCCAGAGTACAGTATTGAGGCACCAAATTATAACAAATGGTAAGATGTGACAAACGATTCTACTTGGGCTCGTCCTAAAATGATGGGGTGTAACGACAATCTGTCCATAACTCAGTGTGGCCCAGTGCTGTGGGGTGGTCTGTCTGTCTGATACCCAGGCTCCATTGTTTCGCACTGAGTTTCTGCCTCCCATCTGGCCTTCTCAGGGTGACTAGATGAGCTACTCATCTGATAAGACCCAGAATTTTGCTTCACTGAGAAGCATTGGCCATTTTTCTTATAAAAATTAAAGAAGTTTCCTAGTTTTTCTTCTTTCTCTCCTTTCATCTTTTCTCCTCTTATCTCCTTCAGACTTCTCTCCTCCTCTTTTTCTTCACTTTCTTTCTTCCACTCTCCCCATGTCATTCTCTCCCCTCCTACCCCCAGTTTAACTATGGGAGATACAGGGCATTTAACACGGCCTTCCCCATATCCTTCTCTGATAATACATGGCAGTACTGAGTTTCTGGTTTATTGCTCCTGTTTTGCTGGCTCAATTACATTTTCAAATAGTAGAATCTACTCAGAGATAGACCTAAGAGTGATGAGTGCTTGGGGGGGTTGTGTGTGTACATATGTGGACACGTGTATGTACATATGTGTGCACATGTGCTTTTATAAAACCAGGAATCTGGTTTATTATTATTTCTAGATCCTTTCTTGTTTTCTTAGAAACATTTCACAAAATCTTAATATGGGAAAGAAAGATGTGACACAGAGACAGCCATAGACATGTGGGCTGTATTTACTTGCTAATTAAACCATTGCATGGGACTCTTCAAAAAGCAGGTTTCCATTGGAAATTAGATTTTACTAGGAGGTGAATTGGATAGTACGAGTTCTTCTTTTATCGCTGGCACAATTCTAGTTTGCTGGACATTCTCAGTCCAAAACCTGGGAAAAGATTCAAAACCTTGGAAATCAAGCATCAGGAGGCTGCCAGATGTGTTTGTGCTGTGTTGCCCAAGCATTTAATAATCCTTTAGCATATTAATATTTTTATATTCAGAAATAATTTGGAAGCCAGTTGCTGTGTGTTTTGCTGGTCAGAGTCCTATTGAATTCTACAGGTTATCAGCATGTAATAAAATTAATTTGAAAGACACTCAGTGAAATGATACATAGTCCTGATTAAAAATGGGAATGAATTGAATATATAGACATTTCACATTTTTCTCTAAACTGGAACCTTTTTTTAAGGATTACATATTAACAGCTTCTTGTAGTGCCTCTATGAGCCCTCAATCAAATTCATTAAAAATGTTAAGAGCTTTGGGGTGCCTGGTGGCTCAATCGGTTAAGCGTCTGACTTCGGCTCAGGTCGTGATCTCGCGGTCCGTGGGTTCAAGCCCCACATCGGGCTCTGTACTGACAGCTCAGAGCCTGGAGCCTGCTTCGGATTCTGTGTCTCCCTCTCTCTCTGCCCCTCCCCCACTCATGCTCTGCCTCTCTCTGTCTCAAAAATAAATAAACATTTAAAAAAAATGTTAGAGCTTTTAGTTTAAAATGATACCTACTACCCCTGTCTCCGTTTCCTACACCAGAATTAAAACTGGCACTAAAATAATTATCAGGATTATTTGGAAAAATCCTCATTTAGCCTGAACTAGATTAAAAACCCCATTTGGGGGGCACCTTGATGACTCAGTCAATTAAGCTTATGACTCTCGATCTCAGCTCAGGTCTTGATCTCAGGGTCATGAGTTCAGGCCCCACATTGGGCTCCATGCTGGGCTGGAGCCTACTGAATATATAGGTAGGTAGGTAGATAGATAAGTAAATACCCATTTGGTGACTCAGATTTGTTATGTGTACCTAAAAATAGTTAGATAGACCTTTTTTCCCCTTCCTCCTTCCTTTGTTTCAGAACCACAGGTTACTCCAATTCAGAAAATGGTCAGCTGTTCCCACCACTGTTTCTTCTGAGGTCTCCTCTGTGTGTTGCCTCCCCTCTGCCATCAGCATTGTATCTCTCTTTCTTTTGCAGGTATGAGTGTATATACCAGAAAAACAGGTGCAAATATATAGACATTTATTTGTAGCTGAGAACGGGTAGCTGAGAAGAATGGGATATTTAGGAGAGAGACACATGAGAGCAATAGTAGATGAAACATAGTAGATGTTAAAAATGGAGCTAAGAGCTGGGGTGCCTTGGGTGGCTCGGTCAGTTAAGCATCCGACTTTTGATTTTGGCTCAGGTTATGATCTCACAGTTCATGAGATCGAGCACCATGTTGGGCTCCACGCTGACAGTGTGGAGCCTGCTTGGGATTCTTTCTCTCTGTCCCTCTCCTGCTCATGCATTATCTCTTTCTCTCTCTCTCTCTCTCTCGCTCTATCAAATAAATCTATTAACTTTAAAACATCTTTAAAATTAATCTAAGAGCTACTCAGAGAGTATTCAGTATTTACTGAATGAGTTCAAAGTATGTCTACATTTTGTTGACTATCGCTTGTCTGGATTGATTGCCCCTCTTAGAAGTACGAGAAAACCAACCAAAAGAATAAAAATCTTATGACTTTTGAAAAAATACTACTGACCAAGATAAGTAACATTATCCAGAAGCCTAAGAAAAAGATATAAAACTGAAAAGATAGCAAAATCAGAAGGTATTTTCTAAAAATTAATAGACTGATTGAAAGAATACTAGAGGACACGCTCTCCAAAACAGAAACAAAGGCCACAAGAGTTGAACATTCTGAAATGTAGAAATAGCAAACTACGATGGAAAGGGAGGTGGATGAGATGTGGAGCTGTAAGGAAACGCAGTACAGTGGCACAGTTCAAATCTGGTTGGAGGGAGTAAGAAGTAGAATTAATACTATAGGAAACAGAATCATTTGTTTAAACAGCAGTATTGAGACATTGTCACAGAATGCTGAGGAAAAGAACAAAAGGTTTGAAATGGTAAGAAAATGACAACTATGAAGGATAGAGAATGGAACTCTGACTTAAGAAACTGATGGCTTTGCGGCACTTGGATGGCTCAGCCGGTTAAGTGTCCGACTTCACCTTGGGTCATATCTCACAGCTTATGAGTTCGAGCCCCACCTAGGGCTCTGCCGACAGCTCAGAGCCTGGAGCCTGCTTCAGATTCTGTGTCTCCCTCGCTTTCTGCCCCTCCCCCCTCTCTAAAATAAACATTAAAAAAAAAAGAAAAAGAAAAGTAAGTAATGGCCTTGAAATGCAGTAATCAAAAACATAATTACAGAATCATGTTCCTGAAGAGACAGGACTTGGGTATGTGGATTAAAAGGTCTCAGAATATTTGGATGGAAGTGACCCTTATAGTTGGGATACTTAAGGACTGTGAGTACAGAAAATTCTATTTGAATTGACTAAAGAATAAGGAATTTGTTAGTTCACATGGATGGTGATTCCAGAGATAGGTGAGCTTCAGGGTTGGCTTAATCCAGACGCTGCAGCTCCATTTCCCTAAGATTCCCCTGTCTGTGTCTTGGCATCTTAGAAGACTGTCTTCCCTCGTGGCAAAGTGGTTATAGCGGTTCCAGGTTTCACACCTGCACACCAGGACGCTCAGACAAAGAACATATTCTTCTGGACCAGGGCTCCAAAGAAAAGTGCGAAATTCATCCTTAGGACGACTGCTTAGGATCTATGCCTACACTTGAACCAAGGACTGAGAACATAGAAATGGATTCTGTTGATCAGATAGATGGTGGTCTGAAGAACATCAAGTTCTCTTACAAGGCGAAGGAGAAAAGTGGATACTAGGGAGGCAGCCCACAGAATCTGCCAAGAAGACTGACACGGAGCACATCTGACGAATGTCTGAACTGCATGGAGAAAGGGAAAAGCCTACAAAGAACAAACTAATTTATTTGAAAGTTATACAAAAAGATAGGAAAATTGGGCTTCAAACTTCTGTTTTATTTAACCTTTAAAAGGCATAAGAGAAAAGAGAAAAATCTTTCTTTTTTTCTTTGTCGGGAGAAGTCCGTGCCCAAGAACTTTATACTCAGGTATGTTATCTTAAATAGGTGAAGGCAGGGACGCCTGGGTGGCTCAGTTGGCTGAGCGTCCAGCTTTGGCTCAGGTCATGATCTCACGGTTCGTGGGTTCAAGCCCTGTGTCAGGCTTTGCGTTGACAGCTTGGAGCCTAGAACCTGCTTCAGATTCTGTCTCCCTCTCTCTCTACCCCTCTCCTGCTTGCACTATGTCTCTCTGTGTCTCAAAAATAAATAAATGTTTAAAAAGTTAAATAGGTGAAGGCAACAGAAAGGTTCCTAGGTGCAAGGATTCAGTTACTGTTTGTTTGTTTAATACAATTTGATCAAACTTGAGCTAACTGAGAGAGATATCAAAATTAGTACATCAAGAATGGGAGGCCACAGTCCGAAAGGACTGGCTGTCTACAGACCGAACACCCAATTATTCACAGACGTTCTGAAGAGAACTGGGACTCAAGCAGACCTCACCTGTTTGTACTGGCCATACTAATGACCCTATAGGAATGTGGTTAGGTTAGTGTATTTTTCACCACAGGATCTGGATGAAGCTTAAAAGCAAATAATTCCATTATGAATTAATAGTCCTTATTATGAGACTAGCCCTGTAATTGGACTTCAGAAATTCCCCTGAAAAAGCTTCAGGCAGAGAGTACCATCAGATTTAAAAGTCTAATTAAATATGACTAAAATTATGTTTCATTTTAGCCCACCTATAACTAGAAAGAAATGGTTTCTAAAGACCTTTAGAAATAACAGAAGAGTAGGTTAAAGTGAAACACTAGAGACAAAATGGAAAGGGAAATAAATGGGATAAACAGTTATGAAGATGGAAAATGGAGTAGCTAAATTAAAGTCCCTTGAGGAGGCACAGAGAACTGAACTGACCCTAAAGAAAATTGCAGAAGTGATACAAAAGACAGAATGGGTTAAACTTTCAGGTGGGTGAGTTGTTTCTCCTGAGATCGTAATTTCTGGTGTCTTCCCACTTTTCTTGAACACTGACTTTTTCTTTTTATAGATTATCTATATTAATACAAAAAGTGGAATTGATGAAAATGTTCAACATTAATGGAATTGCTTTGTAAAAAAGTGTATCAATATAATTCATGAAGAGTTATAAATGATCTCTCCTGGCATTCCCATTGTTGGATATCTAGGGTTGTTAATAGTACTGCATCCTATACCCATTGTTAAAATATTGGCATGCTTGCATACCTATTAGTACAGAAGCCGCTGCCTAGGGCATTCTAGTTGCCTAGATGCTGCTGCCTCTCTTGGATGCAACCAGAGGGTCACCATCTGGCATTCCAAGGTTGGTCCAGAATCCTTCTCCTGCCCTTCCACATTAAAACAATTTTTTAAACTATTATCTCAGTTAATGGAGATGATTCCTACGAATATACATTTGCAGTAACCCTCATACTGTCTTTAAGTTCCTTGAAGTCCTCCTGTGCTTCTGGCAGTCATTTCTTCTAGCTACCATTTGAACAATTGTTGATCTAAGGCAATTCATTATGCAGTTTATGTCATAGACTTTCTACCAGTCTCTAACTGGCTGCTGGTCTTTACCCTATTTCTTGGACCTAAAGCCTTCTGGAAACAGAGTAAAACTTGGAATTTAACATCAAGCTGTGAAATTCTTCCTTTGTTTTGTTTGTTTGTTTGTTTTTAAGTTTATTTTTATTTATCTTGAGAAAGATATAGAGAGCAAGCAGGGGAGGGCCACATTAAGAGGGAGGCCTCTAGGAACTAAAAGTAGTTAGTAGTTAGTAGTGCCCTCAACTAACTCTAGGCACTCAACTAAGATCATACAAAGGATTGAATGTTAGGGGCATGGTGCGGGGGGGAGGGGGCGGGGGGCGGGAGGAGGACACGAATATTCATGCACATGTGTATCATTTTTTTGTAAGAAAAATATTTTAGAGATGAACCATTTCCACAAAGTGGCCTTGAGCATTACTGTGATGAAAAGAGGATGAGTATATTAGTAGTGTCTTGTTTGTTTACATAAGGTTAATGTCGTACGTAGTAACAAATCAGTGAAAAGAAATCTTGAGAGGGGAAGATTGTTTTGACAGTGGGTACATGCTGTCCCTTTTGTATTTTACTTCTTCTGGTACAACTGTAAAGCTTTGACAAACTTTTCAGGGTGTGTTAGCATGTGTTCTGGGTGTAATTTTATGGTCCTGGAGCTCTGCAGGCTACTTACATAAGACTTTTTGACCCAACTGGAAGGTACAGTGAATTGTTTTGTGATATGAATTGTACTTGTAATATGGAAGTTTGCCGACACATACTGTAATTCCAAATGTAGTAGAGTATAAGGATTGATGACTCTCGAGCCAGACTGCCTGGGTTTAAATCCCAGCTCTTTCACTCACCAGCTGTTGAGCCTTGGCCAGTTACTTACCCTCCCTGTGCCTCAGTTTCCTTTTCTGTGGAAATGGATAATAATAAGAGTACCTCTCTCCTAATTTATTGTGAGAACCTAATGTAAAGTGCTCAAAATAGCACCTATACATTGATTGGCAGCAATAAATGTTTGTTATAATTATGATTGTTATGCTTTCCTGAAAAATTGAAGTATTCTTGAAATTGGGGCTTTTCATACCCAAGAAACAAAAGATCCCAAGGATCCCCCCAAGTAGAGAGGATCCTATGCATCCCGTATCAGCTACCCAAACCAGGAAACTTTTTCTGTTCCTGTCCACTGTTATTTTCCACTTCAATTCAGATTAGTGAGGCTTTATAGATAATTTGACATTATAGTATATTCCTTACCATAAAAATCTTTATTTCTTTAACACCTTTAAGGGACATTTCTCTATCTGCTGTTTTGTAGAATAGTGTTTCATAAGATGCGATGTAAGGCCTTCTGTGAAATGGTAGGATAGTACTAATATAATCTGACAAATGCTGAGTTAAACAAAAGTTTTTCTTACTCAGGACTCATCAGAGCTCTTAATATTAATGTAGATTTTGGAATTTCCAGGATAGATAGTGCATTGCTCCCCAAACATATTTAACCACAGAACTTTTTTTTTTTTCCCAAGAGATGCCTGTTAAAATTTCCTGGAAGTGTTCGGCGCATCCAGTTTGAGAGGAAACTGCCCTAAAATATGAGTGTTATTTTACCAAGATCACTCTAGATTTATGGTTAAGATTTTTATGAACTGTATTTTGTTGTAAAGGAGATTTTATAGTTATATACCCCAAATATATATCTGTATGTATGTGTATCCAAATTAGACTTCAGTGAAACAGTGAAAAGTCTCATTTTTTTTGTAGATTAAAAATGGCCCGCCCTGGCTAGGTCAGATTGATTTGTCCCAATAGTCCTTCTCTGACAAAGAGACTGAGAATTGAGTTGTAGCAGGACATGATTCTGCACGTAGCCAAGACTGACTCATCAAATACATATTGAATCGGGCATTCTAGGTCTGTTATCCATAAACTGAGGCCTTTTTAAAACCATTTATATTTTCAGCCAGACCATTTACTGAAGTGGAAAATTCTATAAGGTGAAGAAATTCCTCTTTTGTCCTAAATTTGCCTCTTCTAAATGTTAGGGATTGACCCCTTGGTTTCATATTCAGGTTTGGTGAGCACAACCGTGTTTCCTCTGGTTGACTTTATAGACTTGGGCCTTATCCTTCTCTGGGGTTTTACTTTTCTGAACTAAAAAGTCCCCATTCTCAGTCTGTCCATTGACTCATGGCAAGAGCTATGAAGCATCTGAAATTTTACCCTCTTTGCAAGCTAACAAATTAGTCTGCCGCAGTTCCATGGATGCCAGCAGAAGACACAAGACTCCTAGGTTAGAGACAAGGACAGTTTATTACTACCAGCAGTAGCAGCAGCTAGAGTACCAGTGTATGCACAGTTCTCTTGGAGAAATGAGACGAGCACCAGCGATGGCCTGTACACACAGTGGGTTGTGTTACACAAGTCAGACTCCAGGCTTAGGGAACCTGACTCTTCTAATGGGCAGCATGTCCTCCTGACCTTCGCTCCAGCAGGAGACATTATTATGTTAAAGAGTAAGCTGACCTGCTGGTGCTCTAGAGGGAGACACTGTCTATCTTCCAAGGCTGTTCACTTGAAAATCTAGTCCAGGACAAAAGCCGCCAGTGGCTCTAATTCACAAGATGCACAAAAACACAAGGTACCCACGCAGAATTCTAACAGATGTCCCCTCCATCCCTTACATCACGATTCTTTCCTCTGCTTTCCTCACATACGTACCAAGGTCTGTGGCCAGACCTGCAGTATTTAGATGAATATAAGTTTATAAGTGAATGCTTTTATGTTTTGTCACAGAAACATAAACTCCACAGGGGCAGGGATATTTGCTTTGTTTCCTTGGATAGCCAAAGGACATAGAACGGTATCTTGCACATAGCATTCCATAAATATCTGTTGCATGAGCCCATGAATTTCCCATATCCTTTTTATTGAGATTCATATGTGTATTGGCTTTGCCATGCAGAGGCAGCAATTATATCCATGCCTTCAAGAGTGCTTGCAGTGATTCCTGAAGTGCTTGCCTGAACTGTTCCCCGCCCACTCCCAATTCACCTCCTGACTGCTCCATTTCTCCTTCGAATCTTGTCTTAAATCTTATTTCCTCAAAGAGGTCTTCTCTAATGCAGAATAAAATCCGAACACTGTGATATTTTCACTGGAATGGCACCTTGTTCTTTTCCTTTGTAGCACTTACCACAGTTTGCAAATACATGTTTGTTATAGTGTTTCCGGGTTTAAACCCTGTCTGTCTCACCACTCATGAATCTATGGACCAACTCTCTTTTGCTAACCACCATATACCTAACATTTAACACTCATGGCATAAAGTAGGCCCTGAGCAAACAAGTGTTGAATGCATGACTGAATCAACATGCAGCCTATGGCTCACAGCCTATTGTTCTGAGTAGTTTGGGCATAAAGTGGACCGAATGCATCGTTCAGTCCTTACCTTCCTCAAAATAGTTTTGCCATATTTCTTCCCAGGCACACAGTCTCCACATTTTTCTTCAGTGAAGTTTGGTTTTTACTTAATACTTCTAGAAAGCACTTAATTTTAAATTTTGAAATGTTATATCATTTTACTAATCAAAATGATGTATAAACATATTAAGTAGACACTGGTTCTAGCATTTTTCCTCTGGGTAATTCTAATGTTTACGCTTCTAAATATTCAACCCCCTTGAATCATAAGGAAATGAAACTTTACCAAAACCAGGGATTCCTATGGTTTTTCTCTGAAAAACCTACCAGGTGGTTAAGATTATTCTGGTCACTATGAAAGATAGCAAAGAAGTAAAAGACCACTTCTCACTTCTCCATGCCAAGGTCTGTGGCCAGGACCTCAAAGAGGTTATAACCTACATGAGCAAATAAGAAAAATGGACCCAATGTGTTAAGATGTCATGAATTAGCAAGTGGACTCGAGTCTGTGCACACGGTAAGTGCTAAGCTACATGGTCCAGATTTAAATACTACAAGAGCTTAGGAAACCTCAATATCATTCTGAACTGGACTAGAAAAATGGGAACTTCATGAAGTTAGTCCTGAGCTGGATTTTGGAGATAGTCTGTTGGATCTTGAACAAGAACTGCCTCAGATAAACCACAGAAATAGCAGTGTGTTCTGGGAAAAGCGTGGCCTGTCTGGAATGGAAGGTGCAATTTGGAAAATAGTGTGTTGAATGCGCAATCCCCATTGGACTGTAAGAGCTGCACACACGATCTTTAAGACCCCTTTTCCGGTCAGTTTAACAGTGCACAGCGACGAAACCACACCTGTGGGCAAATACAGCTGGGCTGAGAGAGGCCAAAAGATGGAGCCCTTCTAAGGAGTACCCATGAAGTAAATAAACTCGAAAGGAAAGACTTGGAAGATCATCCAGTGTACTCATAAATTCCAGCTATTACCAGAGATGAAAGGGAAGCGAGAGGCACGAAGAACAATAGGAAAGAGTGTTCCCCAGGCCCCTCCAGCTGCCTGTTTACAGTAGGGGAGGAGCAGCGGGCTGCCCAGATGGCAGAGCCGAAGTTAGAATGACGCTTCCTTGCCCTAAGACCTCGTTAGGAAATCCTGTTTGTGACAGTGGCTTCACTGCAAAGTAATCAGCAGCCCTCTCTGTGTTGTAGAAGCACACTTCTGGATTGAACTGCAGTTTCTAATGAGTTTGAAATCTTATTATCACGTGCACTCAGCAAGATAGAAACTGCGGATCAGGTGAGGCTTGGGTCAGACCTTATTTTGCAAGCATTTACTTATCTTTCTTGTGCCACTGAAATGCTGGTAACACAATAGCTTAAAAACAAGATAAGCCTCCTCTTTCTTCCTGTATGAGTATGTTAGGGAATGATGGTTTTGATGGCCTTTAAAAAGCAGGAAAGGGCAAAGCCCTGTGATGCCATTTCTTTGGCATTGCATTACTTCATTAATAGAATTATCTTAAAAGCCTGAGAAATACAGCTGAAGATTGGTGAGAGCTGGGTGAAAACACCCTAGAATCCAAATCAAATTAACCAGAAGGCATCTCCAAAGAGATCCCCTTATACGTCCACACTTGGGGTCTGTGCTCTTCCCTTCCTTTGCTTCTGCCACTCAAGTGCTTTGGGATATGGGGGTAAGCAATATGCTTTCTATGCCAAGCTTCATGAAATAGGATTTGTCTTCCCTCGCAGACAGGTGGCCAAGCTGTGACAGAGAGGGCTCTGCCTGGCTGGCTGCTGGCCTCTTTGGAGACACAGCCCTGCCCCGGCGCAGCGCCAGGCCATATATCTGACCCTCTGGCCTCACGAGCTGGAGGCCCACATTGGCAGCCCCGGGTGCTGACAGCTTCGGTCGGTTGGTGTGGAGTTCCACTGGCAGACAAAGAGAGCAGGACAGCGTGCTGGTCCGTGTCCCTTCTGTGTGATGGAAGAATCCTCTAAGGCCCTGGATGTTTGTGAAACAATACAATGGCTGATCCTTCGAGTACAGGCTTTCCTCCCTCTTTTTGTGGGGGGACTAGGCCTTGGGAAAGGAATGTTGGCCTTGTCAGACTGTACATATTACTTATTGGGTAATTCTGCACTTACTCTGTGCATTTCTGTGCATCGGGAGCAGATTTCACAAGCCTTTTTCTCTGAGATTAACTTAGTCACTAGGGTTAATTATTTGGCATAGAAGAAGTTTTATAATGGAGAAAAAATAGACTTCTGGAAGCCAGGGAGTAGAGGGTCTCAGAATATCAAATGGCCCCACGTAGAGAGCGTATAACCATTTTGTTACAGGCTTTAAACACAAGAAAATAATCATGATTGGAATCCTCTAAACATCAGAAATACTCCCTTCTTAACTGTAAATGGCCTCTAGTCCCAGTCCCCAAAATCCTTAGGGTGCTTCCCTTCTCTCAGAGAAAATGCAATCAGATTCTAGTAAAGAAGGAGCCTGGGTCCTCAGTGCTGTTGCCTTCAGCAGACTCTCCGGAATCTCTACTCATGAGATAATGAAATGCCATTTTCAGAAATGTGAAGAGGCTGGGTCAGGACTCCCCAGTGCTGACTGTGAAAAAGCCTGTTGGTTCTGAGTGTCGCATCTGACTGCTACACAGACCACATTGGTGGGGGAAAAAATTGGACCCAATGCACTGCTTTTGCCTTCTCCTGTCCCCCTCAGGATCCATGTGAATAGCACATTTGGCCTTGTTTCCTTAGGACCCTCCGGACCCATTTCTTTTCTTTCATCATCTTTCCTAGAACTGATATCACCATTCCACAGGGAAGAAACAAATGGTACACTTGGATGAACTCTGTGAAACACGAAGAGCTTCTCTCTTATCCCTGATTCTGAAGTGATCGGATTTTCTGTATTAAAAAAAAAAAAATTAGATGGTCCCTGGATGTCTCAGTCGGTTAAGTGTCTGACTCTCGATTTCGGCTCAGGTCGTGCATGATCTCACGACTTGTGACATGGAGCCCTACATCGGGCTCTGCGCTGGCAGCAGGGAGCCTGCTTGGGATCCTCTCCCTCTCTCTTTGCCCCTCCTGTGCTCTCTCGCTCTTTCAAAATAAATGAATAACCTTTTTTTAAAAAATTAGGACAGTCCTAGACTGAAGCATAAAATCTCATTTATATCTAATTTGGGACGTTTTGAACTATGTGGAGAAAGCACTAGTGATAATGCACATGGATTGTAAAGTAGTGGTTGACCTCCTGAACACAACCCAAGGAAAGCATTCTTGAACAGTACTTGAAAATTCCAGCTGCTACCACAGATGAACGGGACGTGAATAGACCTCATCGGCTCTGCCTCTTCTGTGTCATCATTTAGGTTAAATGGCACCCCCTTTAGGTAACCATTCCTCACTGCTCTGTTGTTCCTCACCACGGCATCTTACTTACTTGAAAGCACTCACTGCTTATGTAACGATTATCTATCTTCCTTTCTCCCTCCCTAAACCGTAAGTCCCACAAGGCCGGAGGCCACCCACGTCAATCCTTTCATTTCTGTAGTCCCCGCACTCAGACCCCCAAACGTGTGGAAGGAACAAATGAGCTACTGAGTGCTAGGTGGCAAACGTGCTCCGTGTTCTCCGCCGACTCGCGGTTACTTGGGATCCCCTCTTCTTAGGTTCAACTGAAGAACATTACTTGGTCTCAACATCAAGCTCACCAGGATGGTTTCCATTCGTTCACTTTACTTTTTAAAAACCTGAAATTTTTGTTCATGCAAGGTCTCAAGACCACTCCCGGTTCCATAGGCCACTGAAGGACACCGTACAGTGAAGCAGTCGCAAAAACTGGCTTTGGAGCCTCTGGTGCTGCCCCCACCACTTCTTAGCTGGGTAGTGATGACTCATTATTAACCATCTGTCGACCTCAGTTTCCTCAACTGTAAAATGAGGGTATTATTATAGACTTCCCACCCAGGGTTGATCTGAGGTTAAATGAAACAGCGCGCACGTCAAGCACTGAGCTTTGTGTTTTGCATTGCCTATGCTTAGTAAAACCGACCCGCCGTGATTATTGTTTGTGTTGTTACAGCACCTTGGTGTGTCATTTTTCTAGAGTGGGATAGGGAGGGAGTGCCTTCTTGTCGCAAGTAAGCCTAGGGCCTGGAATGCCGGGATTTGGGGCAGAACCTCATGCCTAGGGCACAGAGCATGAACTTAGGTCACAGCTGACTGAGCAGTATGGCCAAATGACTCAATAGTGAAGTAATGACTAATCTTTGCAGGGCTCCGTGTGTCCCCTCCACCCCACCACAGTCACCACAAAGGCTAAAACTGATCCTGACGTCTGGCGAGAGGCTGAGCGTACGAAGTGTTTCAGTAAACCCATCTAATAAGATTAGAAAAACCAGGCAGCACACTCTTCCAGTGAGGGGTCTCCTCACTCCTTGAAAGGGAGGAGTTGGGGGCTCCAGTTTTTTTTCCTCGGTGCCTTACAGCATCCAGGGTGCAGTCCCCAGTGCACATCGGCCCTCATAAAGTCTCATTCTGAGCCACAGGAAGCAGTGCCTCACACCAGCTCATAGGGAAACTCCAGACAGTCAGCAGGAAGAAACTCAATCACAGATGAAAATGATTTTGTCTCACTATTCTATGCAGTTTTCGGGAGCGGCCGCGGGGGGGAACAAGGAGACATTTGGCTATGACAAATTCATTGAACAGAATGTACTTTAACTGTTTCCTTTTATATCTGGTGTTGCATGGCTGCCTCATTGGTTTCAATCAAGAAAAGAGCCATGACTTATGCATTTAATGATCTTACTGGATATAATTGCCTTTCATACTGCTTTGTAAGGCAGATGCTCCCCTCTGCCGTCTCAGCTGGAACTGAGAGGAGCCCCATTTGTTTAATATTTCTGAACCATGTAGTGTCAGCAATCTGGACTTTTTAAATAATCTTAAATTCTGTGTAAGGTTTGTTTTTTAATAGTATATATTATGTTCTTTTGTTTAACAAAAGTAATACATGGTTATTATAGAACAGTTTTGAAAATATGGATAAAGAGGGGTCTCTGGGTGGTTCAGTCAGTTGAGCATCCAACTCTTGGTTTATGCTCAGGTCATGATCTCCTGATTCGTGAGATTGAGCCCTGTGTCGGCTCTGTGCTGACAGCACGAAGCCTGCTTAGGATTCTCTCTCTCCTCTCTCTCTCTGACCCCTGATCTCTCTCTCTCTCTCAAAATAAATAAATAAACATTAAAGATATAAATGTATATGAGAAAAGAGTAAAAGATAAGTCTAGAGCGTCTTGCTATACCAGAAAGTAAGAAAATGTGTTAAAAATAATAATAAAAATGGGAACATATCAAAAGCACACCAAATTTGGTTTGAAGAGACCCCTGGACAAATCCGAGACAATCCGAGCATGAAAATATGATTACATATTACTATAATTACATGGTAATGGATTATAACCCATTAAAATAATGAGTTGTTTAATCAAATAAAACAAAATCCATGAGTCCATGCTGATATAAATAGATAAAAAGGAGAGAAGAGAAATCTCTTTCTTACAGTAGAATGCTAACTAATAAATACAGAAGGAATGATAGAGTTAGAAAATCATCATCACTGGATGCTAAAATTTGAGTGAACATTTGATACAGATCGAGAGATTTACATCATTTCAGAATTGCTCTCTATAAAATACTTTCTTTTGTAAAAAGGTAAGAAGAAAGAAGAAGAAAAATAAACCATAAGCCAGTGACCCAAAGATTACCATTATTGATGGTTTAGCGAGTTGTCTTTTGACTGTTTTCCCATGCATTATAACATTTTTGACTTTCTTATAAAAGTGAGTTCATGGTTTTTTGTAACCTGCTTTTCTCATGCAAAAATATATCCTGATCCTGGGGCACCTGGGTGGCTCAATTGGTTAGGCGTCAGCTTCAGCTCAGGTCATGATCTCATGGTTCATGAGTTTGAGCCCCACATTGGGCTCTGTGCTGACAGCTCGGAGCCTGGAGCCTGCTTCAGATTCAGTGTCTCCCTCTCTCTGCCCCTTCTCTGCTTGCACTCTGTCTTTCTCCCTCTCTCTCAAAAATAAACGTTAAAACATATATATAGATATATATATCCTGATCTTATTTATGTGTATATAAACATTCCCAGGCACATAGTAAGCATGTAGCAAATATTTATTGAGTGAGTGAAATTTGCAAAGATTTTTAAGGCAAGATTGTAATACCTGTTCTGGTAGCTAAAGTTTTCCACATTCCCGTGACTGTTTCCTCAGGACTAATTCCCGGAAGCGAAATAGTGTGGTAAAGAATATTCAAAAACCTAAGGCCTTTGATGCATAGAACCAATTTGTCCTCCAGAAAGATTTTTATTCTTTATTTTCCCACCAGTGGTGTCTTAAACACATGCCTTTCACTACATTTTTAAGGAGAAAGATTGGGATTAATGTGTTTGAAACACCATCCAGAGTAAGACCTAACAGTTGTCAGTTAGAAAATAATAATCGTCAAGTCCTCCTCTCTCTATGTGTAGACAGATTCTGTCAGGACCAAAAGATTGGGACTTCTAACAGTTTCCCAAACCCTTTACTCATATAATGGAAATTCTGTTAATGCAGAAAACTCCAAGGTAGGATAGACCCTGATTTGGGCTGAACCAGCCATTTACCATATCATATACCATTGCATCCTCTCAGCATCCCCTGCACTAGGCCTGGAGTCTGCTATGTCAAGGTAGATGATGATGAGAAAGACCAGGTTCCTGACTGTGATAGACTAGCAGTGAGTGGCACCACCATTAACACAGAACCTCTAAGACGACCTCCTTCACTTGGACTTTGATGCTGAATACTTAACATCCTTGAACACCCGCATCCTGACAGTTTCTTAAGGTGGACAGTGCAAGGTGCAGGATACAGAGGCACGCCGTGGGCAGCTGAGCAGTTTGCCCTCTTCCTCCATGGCACCCCTCACCAGCTGACTTCAGCCCCCAGCTGGTTGTAGCACGAGGGTATTATGTCCTGATCCGTACATTAGACAGATCACTAAGGAGAACCAAGTAGAAGGTATCCAGAGAGGTACTTTTGGATTCAAAAGACGAGAAATCAGTAGAACTACACCATGATTCGGATTTGCTTATATTTTCCCTTTTGGCTTCACTGTCTCTCATGCTCTCAAGTGATGACAGTTGGGCTGATTGAGAGCCGTTAGTCAAATCCAGTAATAGTATTAATCTGTGGTTGGAAATGACTGTTAAAGTAAGTGCCAGCCTATTCAGTTGTGGTTTTTCTCCCAGCTTCCAATTGTGCCAGGCTTCCAGCAGAAGGAATAGAGGCTGTGGTAAAGGAAACCGTTGATAAACGAAAGAAACCAGAAACTGTCACTACCCCTAACAACGAAACAACAACAACCAAATGTTAGAGAAAAGGTGGGGGAGACAAAGGAAATTGTACAAAGAGTCTTAAGCCTACACACTCTGATGGGATCTCTAGGCATGAGGCTAGCGTGGTCGTGCTCAGGCACTGACTCCAATTTTCCAGTGAGAACAGGAAGGCTTTAAGTATCAAACCCGAGCTCTCTGGTAATACTGCTGAGCAAGAAAGCTTCTCTGGAGGGAAGAGAATGACTGGAGCTTAACTGGAGCTATTTTTATCAGCTTCCTCACATGCTCCTCAGTCCCCTAATGCACAAAGGAAGCTGAAGGTCTGGTCACCAAATTGTGTCCAAAGAGTTTACCCTATAATCCTCTTTACTGAATTTTCCATAACAAATATGCAGTAAAGTTGCTACCACTCATCAATTATCAAGAAATGCATGTTGTAACTGAGAAGTGTTTAGCAATCAAGGTTTCTGTTTGCTGTTTTTATTTTAAGAACTTTAGACTGGCAGCTCTCCATGTTTTATCACCAAAGCTCCAAATGTTTTTTTAATACTTTAAAAAGACTAAAAAAAAAACCGTAAGTAAATCTGTATTCGGTGAACTGGAACATTTAATGGATCTATAAAGCAATCTTTCTGGAGGACAAATTGGTTCTATGCATCAAGGCAACAGGAGACATAAGTTCCATAGTAATATTGAAGAGAGTCTGAATACGGTACACCCGGAACATTTCACTGCCTTTCAATGAGAAAATAACTATTTTATCAGTTATTCTGCCCTATTTCAATGTTTCTGAGATGTTCTTTTTTTTTTTTTCATATATGATTATTTCTAGAATCAGGATGTAACTTCCGACTGGTAGCATCTTACATTTGTTGAGATATAGTGGTTGTGCTTGAAAAGCAGAAGTTAGCAATTTTCTTCATATCATTGCCAAGAGCTGGTTAACCCTGGGCATCAAAAGACATTTTTCTAGCATTAGTAGGGAAAATGTATTTAATTTGCGGACGTTTTTGTTATAACTTACTATGTAAGTGATGGGACATCCAAGGAGTAGACTAAGGAAACAGGCTCAGAGTTCATGTTGTTCTCTTGGGTCACAGCTGGTTGGTGGCAGAGCAGGACTGGAGTCTGTGCCTGCCCTGGAGGGTCCATACAGGGTATGTTGTCCTGTCTGTCTGTTAGAACCCACACCTTGCAAAGCAAGACTCTGCAAGGCAAACCCCACATTTTCTCTGAAGCGTCCTTCTATCTGGGCATTGGCAGAACGCCCAAAAAAGTGGGGAGAGGTACCAGGAAAGTTCAGCCTGAAAAGAGTGCATCAGTGAAACCTGAGACAGTAGGACGTTGTTCTGTGACAGCGCTGTGGGATTGGTGTGGCCGTGTAACTCAGCCGCTCCAGGCTGAGCCTGAGCACTCTTCCCTGGTATTGGGGACTTCCTCTTCTCAGGTGCCAGATTTATCTTTTGAAATAAATCATGTATTTAAAAAATAGTACTCATGGTGATAAAATAATAACATCAAAGATATGCTAAAGATATATTCTGGTAAATTAATATAAGAGAGCAGTTTGGTTACCATATAAAGAAAGTTTAAGTCTTTAAGACTTCTGAACATGCAAAACCAAAGTAATCAAAGGTATGTATTGGTTACAGGCTAAAGCAACACAACCTGAAAGTGTTTTTTTTTTAATGTTTATTTATTTATGGGGGGTAGGGGGGCAGAGAGAGGGGGACAGAGAGAATCCCAAGCAGGCTCCCCAGTGTCAGTGCCAGAGCATCACACGTGACTCAAACCTACAAACTGTGAGATCATGACCTGAGCCGAAATCAAGAATCGGACACTTAACCAACTAAGCCACCCAGGAACCCCCCAAAAGTACTTTAAAAAAAATATTTCATTTGTATGACTGGCATAAAACCTCTTGCCCATAACCCTTCTCTTATAAAGTCAAATACCTGGCAGATAGATCATACCTCCCCAGAGAATATGCAATGTGAACAGATTGTAAGTAGAATCCTATGCCCTCAACCTCCTCATTCTTACAAATTCATTGGTTTTCATAAATAAAACAGAGACTTTGTGTTGAGGCCAAAGATTGACCTTAGTATGTGTTTGGTAACATACGTTTTTTAATGTGCTGTGGTAGACTGCATTTAATAGATGATAAAAAAGTATCGGTGAGCAATCAGGATTAGCAATATTGATTCCAGCTCCTACACTTACCACATGCATGACTGTGTCTGTTTAAGTTACAAAACTCTCCTGAACCCCAGCTTCCTCATCTATAAAATAAAGCTAGTAAGGACCATGTTTCAGAGTTGCTTGTAAGGATTAGCGAAGTATGTCGTACCTATAGTTCTTACCCCATTTCATTAAGCAAAGTTTATATGGCTGTGTTAGAACCAAGAAGTAGAAATTCACAAAAGTGTTACCAATGATAAATATCTATAAGAATTAAAATGTTCAAACTCACTACTAATGGGGGAAATACACATTCTAACAATAATTCACTAATGTGTTCAGAGAGAGGGAGTGTATTTCATTTACTACTGTACTGAAGGGGGGAAGGGAATGATCTAATTAATGAGCTTTACTGCCATGGATACTGAACAAGGAAACACATTTCCCCCTATATTTGTCATTTTCCTGACTGCATCATCTTTAAATTTTCTGAGCCAGTGATCTTTATGAATAGCCCAACAGAATATCACGGCTAAATTAAATTCAGAGATTTTTTGTTCAGAGATAGGACCAAAACAACAGCACTGAATTTCATTTTCTTTGCACATTGAGACACAATGAGAAAAAGAAACCATGGAGGGGGTAGGGATGAGGGGAGGTAACAATATTATGCAAAAAGGAATAATTTTGGAATGAAAGTTCATTATATTTGCTATTTGATAGATGGCATTACTTCCACTGAGAAGGTAATTTTACTTCTCAGTGCCTCTAACTGCTTCATCCACATAGTTTATTATTTTGGTAGCACGTCTGTGGTATAGAGTAGGGCAGAAGCTGTGATAACTGTCCTTTAACAGATGAGAGAAGTTCAGTGTCCTGCCTGCCTGCACTCAGTGATTTGTTAATCAGTTACAGAACCAGCATTAGGAGCTGGGTCTTCTGTCTCCTGGTTTATTCTCCTTTCCATTACACATGGCTAAGTGCTTCTATCTTGTTCTACAGAAGTCTCTACAGGGAACACAACCCTGCCCTGTTCTAGAAATAGCATTGTTACCTGATAGGCTGATCTGCTACGGTGACCATTTTCAAGTGTTTTAGGGAGCTAGGATATAATTGGGTTTTTTTCCCCAAGAGGAAGTAGCAATGAATCCTGCACCAAAAATAATGCCTTAACTGCTAATTCTGCTTAGTAGGTGGTTTCCCAAGGATGATCCAATGCAATGAGTCATCAATCTGAGTGCTTATTCTTATTAGCACATTATTTCTCTTTTTTCACTAACCCCCAGTGCTTTGGGTTACATGTTTTTTAACCTTTATAGCCTTTCTGGGAGGTTTATAGTCTTCATACTATGAATATATACCATTTCCCCCAACATATCCCTCTTTTCCTTCTTCTTCCACTCTTCAAATCTAAGATAACCCATGACTCAAGAACAGTCAAGATTATGATCTCAGACAACAGTGACAGTTTCTTCAGAGTTGGTAGTAGCTCCATTTTATTCTCAGTAAAAAATAAAAAATGTAGACTAATGTAGACAAATGTGTGGGACCTATATCCAGAAAACCGTAAACTTGATTGAAAGATGTAAAATACCTACATAGAGGTAGAGAACAGGTAAATGTTAGAAAGATGCTACATCTTCCTGAATGAGAAGATTGAATATTGAAAAGATAGAAGATATTTCCAAATCAAATTAACTCATGGGTTTATGCAACTTCGATCAGAATCCCAGGGGGATTTTCTACAATGCATCTGAAGAGTCAAACTGGTGAAAATAGCCGAAAATTTAAAAATGAAGGGAAACTTTCCACTGCGAACCACTAAAATACATTATGCGGCTACGATAATGGAAACAATTTAGTACCAGCAGATGAAATGATGGACATTTATGGAACTGAATAGAGAGCCCAGGAAAAGACCCCAGTTTAGGAATTGATGTGACTTATCAAAATCACAGTTCTGGAGGACAGCTCAACAGTTAAGATAGGGTAACTAGTTAACTTGTTGGGGAGGGTGGGTGGAGAAAGGTAATCTGATTTGAATCTCTTTTCCTTACCATGGAGCAAATAACAGATCGTTTAAAGAGTTTAAGTATTAGAAGTGAAACCATAAAAGAATAAAGAAACTATAGGAAATACTTATGACCTTAGAATGGAGTAGACTTTCAAAGCATTAAAAAGTCACAAAAAAAAGGGGCGCCTGGGTGGCTTGGTTGGTAAGCATCTGAGATCGAGCCCTGCATCAGACTCTGGGCTGAGAAGTGTGGAGCTTGCTTGGGATTTTCTCTTTGCCCCCTCCCCTGCTTGCTGTCTCTCAAAAATAAATAAATAAACTTTTTTTTAAGTCACAAAAATATTTGACTGTATAAAAGTTGAAAACTTCAGAAGCACCTGGGTGGCTTAGTAGGTTGGGCGTCCAACTTTAACTCAGGTCATGATCTCACAGTTTGTGAGTTCAAGCCCCACGTAGGGCTCTTCGCTGACAGCTCAGAGCCTGGAGCCTGCTTCGGATTCTGTGTCTCCATCTCTGCCCTTCTCCAGCTTGTACTCTCTCTTTCTTTCTCTCTCTCTCTCTCTCTCTCTCAAAAATTGATAAACATTAAAAAATTTTTTAAATTTTTGAAAACTTCAGTTCATCAAGGAATTAAAATACCTCAAAGTTAAAAGTGTATGGTAATCTTGGAGAAAATGTTTGCGATGAATATGACAAAGAATAATGTACTTAATGAAAAAAGAGCTCTTAAATGAACAGCATACCTCAGTGTAGCTATATCATCTTCCTATCACATTGTGCCCCTGTCCTGATGCTAATAAATAGGTTTTAAAGCAGATTACAGTTCAGATAACCGAAGAGAATGAGAGAAATTTAGATCTTATTTTTCATTCACATATTCTTTGTTCAAAGGCAGTTTAAGGAAACTACACATTATGCTATAAATACTTGAGGACAGTTTGTCCACATTGACACTTCCATTTCCTAAAATGAAACCCTCACTGGCCCACAGGGAGAAAAAAGGCTGGCTTTGTTAACCAGCTTGATTTCAACAAGCACATCCATATGGTAAGAACTTCCTCTGATGAGTCACCCACAGTTGTCAAACATCAACTTTCCTTTGCTTGACCCCAGCAGAAATAAGGTCTGTGGAAGCACAACGCAAGAGTCTGAATCATTTAATTGTGTTTTTTTTTCGTATCTGAATTTGCATCCGTCACAAACCCAGTGTGTCCACCCTGAAAAATTGCATTCTTCAAATATCACTGAAAAAATCCCATTCAGATGGGTCTGTTCTGTCTAGATAGTCTGTGAAATTTCTAAGGAATGTTGTGGGTTTTGCTTCCTGTGCTAAATTGTTGAGTTATCACACATTATTGGATTCTACCCAGAATGTACTGGATAGGAATATTATGTTCATACAGGATACCAGTTGTCTGTAGCATTCAGAAGGGGAAAAAGAATAAGATGACTACTAATCCTTGTCGTAAGATATAAACTCTTTGTAAAAGGGTAGATAGAAATGTCTGTGCACATAATTTTTCTTTAATATGTCCTCGATTCTTCTCTTCATAGAAGCTTGAATTGTATTCAGTCACAGCTTTGTTATGACTGCTAACCACTTTCTCGTCTCTTTGTTCTTGTTCAAACCAAGGACTATAGAGCTGGGATTCAGATTCTTTTTGGGAGTATGGTACCATCCTTAGTTTGCTTGAAAGGGAAGACATGTTTAGAGATACCATCTTATCCATTTGTATATAAAAAGAGAAAAAGAATTGAAGTGATGCGGTGTGATTTTTTTTCTTCCATATACTTTTCTGTATTTCCCAGATTTTCTGCAGTTCATATATATTTTGTAATCAGCCAAATAATTTGTTATTTTGTTTTAAGTAGACTCCATGCCCAGTGTGGAACCCAGCGCAGGGTTTGAACTCACAACACTGAGATCAAGACATGAGCTGAGACCAAGAGTTAGATGCTTAACCAACTGAGCCACCCAGGCACCTCAAATTTGTTATATTTTAAAGTACCCACACATCATTAGAAATATAAATGCAATAGGGGCACCTGGGTGGCTAAGTCAGTTAGGCATCTGACTTTAGCTCAGGTCATGATCTCACGGTTCCTGAGTTCGAGTCCTGCATTGTGCTCTGTGCTGACAGCCTGCTTTGGATTCTGTCTCCCTCTCTCTCTGTCCGTCCCCCGCTTAGGCTCTGTCTCTCTCTCAAAAATAAATAAATATTATATGTACATATGCAATAAATAAGGCTTTTTTTATGTTTATTTATTTATTTTGAGAAAGAGAGGGTGCAAGGGGGGGAGGAGCAGAGAGAGAGGGAGAATCTCAAGCAGCCTCTGCATTGTCAGCACAGAGCCCGACACAGCACTCGAACTCGGGAAACTATGAGATCATGACCTGAGCCAAAATCAAGAGGCAAACACTCAACCAACTGAGCAACCCGGGTGCCCCTAAATAAGCCTTTTAAAAAATTAAGGTGGCTCTTGGGTCAATAAAATTTTTTCCTGAGAAAATAAATGCTAACTTCTGCTGACTGATCACTGCACGAAGTTCTCAATATTAGTGTCATATGTAGACATCACTAACACTCAAGGGCCAGCACCCATATTTGTATGCTAAGCAGATTCTTTTTTTTTAAGGAAAAAATGAGAAAACCAGTCTTCTGCTGTTTGGAGTATTTTTAACCAAAGATTGAATCCAATTTGAGGATATTTTTGGATCATTTGTAATGCTCTCTGAGTGATACTTTTGGTTCTCTTTTGAGCAAAGCTGCTTTTTTTTTTTTTTTTTATTTTGAATAAGCCACTTCAACCAACAGACACTTCTATTTGAGAAAATTTCTAGTGATTATTTTCCCCCAAAATCAATATTAAAGCTTGCATCCCTGGATTATGTCATTTCACTGACAGATGGTTGATGTCAATATTACAGTGTTTGCAGGAGAAAGCATGTGTAAGTGAGCATAAAGGAGGTCAGAATTACATACTAAAAGACCCACAATAGAGCTTGTAAGACTCTCTTTGGCGAAAATATTGTGTCAAAGACAAGATCTGATGGATTCCTAGAATAAATTTAAGAAGTGGCTTTGAGAGCCACATTTTTGTTACCTTAATACATGTCATATTTGCTCCTGGAATATGTCATTATTAGATGGGCTAACTTTTACATTTGCAAACTTGTATTCCTTGTGTGTTGCTTTGATGTCAGTTTATCAGAGAGAAAAAACTTGATTCACCTGGGTCACCTTGATTCCCATGGCTAGTTTATTTGCCATATGCGTTGCTGATTAATCTCAGCCCTCCCCTGCTACACCTAGGCAGCACTTCAAAATTATTTTCAGCCCGGCTCACAGCCTATCGCTACCAGTCAATGAGGTTGGACAAGATGAATACTTCTTGTCATCTTAGATAAGTAACTCCACCCCAGTCTCTATTGGTGGTCACCTCTTTAGCTCCTGCACTTCCCTCAGACTGGTTCACCATGCAGACAAAGCAATTGGCAGTGCTCTTTCCTTAGGCAAGATATACAGTTGACCCTTAAACAACACAGGGATTAAGGGCACCAAACCCCCTCCCCAAGCACAGTTGAAAATGGGTATATAACTTTTGGCTCCCCTCAAACTTTACTAATAGTCTACCGTTGACTTACCAAGAACATAAACATGTATTTTGTTTACATATATATACAAATACATATATTTGATACACATATATATGACTTACCACGAACATAAACATATTTTGTTTAAAAATATATACAAATATTTTGTATGTTAGATGTATTCTATACTGTATCCTTCCAAGAAAGCCAGAGAAAAGAAAATGTGACTAAGAAAATCATAAGAGAAAATACATTTACAGTACTGTAAAAAAAAAAAAAAATCCTCATACAAGTGAACCCGTGCTGTTCAAACTTGTGTTGCTTAAGGGTCAACTATATATAGCTTTGTGAGGTCATCTGCTAGAAGAGAATAATAACATCTTGAATTATGGTAGGAGGAGGAAGCTTACCAATAATCTAGCCCCTTATCACGTAGTAGCAGTCAGTTGTTAGGAAAAAGGAGAATGAAACTTGTCTAAACCACCTTCATTCTTAGTGTTTTGAGAGATGCTTATCTGATTTTTCAAAACAGCCCTCAGAAATAACATTGAAAATTTTTTATAGATTTCTCTCTCTCTTTTCTTTTAATTTCCTTTTCTACAATCTCTTGCTCTAGGCTTTCTGGATAGGGTGACCAACCCCCATTTGCCTGGGACAGAGAAACTTCCTGGGACACAGGATTTTCTGTGCTAACACTAGGGCCATTGTGGGTAAACTGGGCTTGTTGGTCACCCTGGTGCTCTACCCAAATGGCCAAGTACTGAGGGGGTTCTCATTCCTGAAGCAGCTACCTCCCTATTACAGCTTTTCTTTCGCTCCTAAGAAGGCACAGTATGAAGAAAGGCTATGACTGTAGACAGATAATTTTACGATGGGGTCCAGTGAGTTTCAAATTTGGTTAAAGAAGGTCTCTAGTTCACAGTTCTGCACAGTGAAGGTAATCGATAAGCCCCGAGCCCAATTAATAATAAAAAGCCTGACTAATTAATCTATGGCACTGATTCAGCCAACTGTCCTGGTCATCTCTGATCATTTTTCTGTATTTCCACACACACCGTCACCCTTGCCCCAAATGACCTTCCAACATGTTATCATTAAAGGTTCTCGATACCAAGCCCAACATAAAATACAGTGAGTATTACAGCTACATTTTCCATATGGGAGAAAGAGCCGTACTCTGAGTGTATGACAGAAGACAGCTTTCCGCAGGGCGCTGAACCTTAGATGTCTGGCTGCTAATGAAGCTTGTTGCCCATGGGCACGAGGTGCTTCCATTAGGGGTCACAGGTCACACAAACTGCCTCCAGTTTCCTAGTAATTAGTAATACTGATTAAATGCTTCACCTTGTGAGTTACCCCTTCTTAGGTTTGACTCAGATTTCTTTTCCCTATGCTGAAGCTTTCTTTCAAATGCAAAGTTCTGTAGTATTTGGTCAGACATCAGGGCAAGAGTGAGAACAAAAATGTAATAATGCAACTAGGAACCCAGACTGGAAAAAGTGCTCGACATAGGACCACTTCTTCCCTGCCTTAAGAACTCCCCTGAGCAGTCTGAAGGGAGAGCATCTAGAGATAAGGGAGGCAACGGGAGAGTAATAAACATGTAATATGGCAAGAAAACTTATCAGAAGGTATATAAAAGGAGTATTTGGATCCCAGGCACGAAATGAAACAAATCACGTTTGTTGCCCCTATTGGAAGAGAACATGCCCAGCTTTCTGATTTTCAAGGTCGGGAGGGTATTGTATTTAGTAACATGAGGAAGGAAGTGTTAAGGACTGAACATTTTTGTCTTACCACCACTAACACCCAACTCGGATGTCGAAGCCCTAACCTCCAATTTTGATGTTATTTGGTCACGGGGGGGGGGGGGGGGGGGGGGGGGCTTTGGGATATTCAGAGTTAGATGAGGTCAGGAGGGTGCCCTCAGAAGAGGGCCATAATGGCATTAGTGCCCTCAGAAGAGAGACCCAAGGAAGCTTGCTGTCTCTCCACCATGTGAGTACATAGCAAGCAAGTGGCCATCTACAAACTGGGGAGAGAGTCCTCACCAGACACCTTTGTCTAGGACTTGCAGCCTCCAGAACTATGGGAAATACATTTCTGTTCTCTAAGCCACCCAGCCTGGGATGTTTTGTTATGGCCGCCCAAGTTGACTGAGACAAGAAAAGATAGCACTGGAAGAAGAGAAATGCAATTCTTTAATTAAATAAGCATTTAAGAGCAATAATTATTTCTGGCAAACAATAGATACTTAATACTTACTGAAGTGCTTAGAAATGAGGGTTTTTTTAATCTTCATGACCACTTAGGCTCCTTGAGTCATAAATAAAATTGACTAAGTCAGTAAATGTATTAATTTGTAAGTTTCGTAATGTTTCAGAAGTCTCAAGTGGTTTGGTGAGGTCTGGTTTAATTTTAATTCTCAATTTTGAATTGAAAAGTGGTGGGGTTTTCCTCTCTGCCTCTCTCATGCACGCATTCTCTCTCTCTCTGTCTCTCTCTCTGTCTCTGTCTCTCTCTCTCTCAAGGAAGTTACTCATACATAGTCTAGTAAAATATGAGCCCTCTGTAGAGAAATAAAGTATTCACATCTAGTAACAAGGAAAAATTAATTCAGCTACTTATTTGTAAGGAAATGACCAGACTCCAAATCCCCTACTACGGACAGATAGGGCAGCACACTCTCTTGTTGTGTTCATCTGGGCCTTCCTGTGAGGGGCACCTCCCTTTCCTGGTAAAGGTTTTTTTTTCTATCTTCTCTGTCTCAGTGATAGGACTTCATTTCAGATTCTTCTTTTTGCCCCTGTCCTTGCCTTATATTACTTGGGGTTTTAATTTTTTTTTTTTCCCCGCTTGCTCTTTCCCACCAGCCCCCCTTCCTCTCTGGGCTGATTTCCTTACAGAGAATCTTTCCCCTCCACACCCTCTTTAATCCTTCACTCTGTTTGGCCTTTGCTACACTTCTTCCCATCCCTTCTCTTTCTTTGTCTTCCAAAGAGCCCATCCCTGACCTGCATACCTGGGTGAAGTAAACCACCTGAGGGCAAAGTTCCTGCCCAGTGTGCCTCTTGCCGCTTCTTAGGTGGTTTTTGTGAGATTTGAGATGTAGGAGACGAATGGTCAGCCAGCCCCCATTTTTAAATACCCATTTTTTGCAGGATGATACCGTCTGGTAACACAGACCAGTTAAAGCATAAACAGATACAACAGTATAAATCAATTTGGTTTTGGCTCTAAATGCGTATGCATCTATCTGTGCAAATACACATGCTCGCACTTGAATTTCCCAGAGATGAAGCAAGGGCATGAATGTTGAGATGAGAAGAACTGACGTTGATGGGAAGAAGGGAGAGAAGACCTTCTCAGGTGCAGGGAACAGTAACCATTCCTGTGTGTTAAATGAGTGCCAGTCATGGACAGAGTGGGCAGTAAATTATATGCCCTGGATACAGAAGCAAGTAAGGGTTGGCCCTGTCCGTAGAGAGCTTCCAGTTTGGCTGGAGAGACCAACAAGTAACCGAGTAATAGAAGTGGGTAAGCAGAAGACGTGGGAATGCAGAGGTGAGGTGGGCAGATTGCATACATGCAGTACTGTATTGCAAGTAATAGTGTTACTGTTACAGGGGGTTTTTCCTTCTGATTTTAAAGTTATTAGGCTCGTAAAATGCTGGGTAAAGAATAATAGAAGAATGCAGAAAACAAACCAACCACCCATAATCTTGCCATCTAGAGGAAAGCAAAAGATAGTATTTTGTAAAAATGGCCTTTTTTGTACAAAGAGTTTCTTGGCTTATTATTTAGTTCTCATCTGATAAATTGAATGTTTGGGGAAATCTAGATCTTATTGGTAGGTTGTTCAGAACTTCCAGAGCACATGTCTCCAAATGGGTACCTGACTGAATATATGGTAAAATAAATGTTCATCAGTGTATTCTAATACCATGTATTTAAGCCTTTTTTATATATTTAGACCCAAATCAGTCTTTTAACTGTCCTTCTGAATCTATAATGTTTGCATGGACATAGAGTTTAACTATTTTTTTAAAACCGCTTTATTGACATAAAATTCATGTACCTTACAATTCACCAATGTAAATTGTACAATTCAATGGTTTTTAGTTTAGTATATCCACAGAGTTGGGCAACCATCACCACAGCCAATTTTAGAACATTTTTATCAATCCAGAAAGAAACTCTATACCCATTAGCAGGCACTCCTCATTTTCCCCCAAGCTCCCCAGACTTAAACAGCCATTAATCTACTTTCTGACTTTCTACATTTGCCTCTTCTATACAAATGGAATCATAGAATAAATACATTGCCCTTTGTGACTGACTGCTTTTACTTAGCCTAATGCTTTCAAGGGTCATGTTGTAGTAGTGCTTCATTCCTTTTTATGACTGAACGACACTCCATTGTGTGACTCTACGACATTCTGTTATCCCATTGGCGGTTGGTGAACATTTGCGTTGTTTCCCCTTTGGGGCATTACGAATAATGCTGCTGCTCCGTGCATTCATGTACAAGTGTTCGTGTGCACATACATTGCCAGTATTCTTGGGTATATACCTAGGTATGCTAAACTATCATTTGCATGTTTTTCATTCTCAGATTTCAAAGCATTGTTTTATATTGTAAAGGAACATATTTGAAATTAATTACCTTTACCTTCCAACCTTCTCCTCCCCACACCACCCTCTCTCCACCTTTCTCGTTAAGCTTGGTTTTACTAATACTGGAAACTTAAAACCACACTGCTTCTCCCAAGTCTTGTTGAGTTTTTTGTACCAAATTCGGATCACCTTCCCTTAAATGTCTTCGTGGCCTTTCCCATTTGCTTATCCACCTAGTTGGGTCCTTGTCATCTCTTTCATGCACTGACCTCCCCACTGGCCTCCCTAGCTCTGTCTATGTCCCCTCTGAGTGACTCAGTAAATCTCTGCCATCTTAATCTTTCTAAAACATGGCTTCTGTTTCCTGCTCATTGGAGTCAGACAGACCAACTTAGCCACTTAACTGAATAGAGTTTCCTTGGACGAGTGTCTTTAGTTCTCATCTGTAAAAGGCAGTTAATCAGACCACCTCCCAACATTCTAGTAAAGATTAAATGATTGCCTTGAACTTTTGTCTCCCACCAGTAAAAAGAGATAAACATCTTTATTTCATGATCCTGCATTTATATCTTTTGTCCCCTGTAGAGGAAAGGATCATTATGGTGGTATGTAATATATATATTTACCTTATAAATATTATAAATTTATATTGTAACATATGTATATCAAAATGTGGAATATATTTTAAGTATATGTACAGTATATATTAAGGTCATATATTATTTAATATTTATATTTAATATATATTTTAGGAGGAAGGGTTCTCTCCCAGCACCTAATGCAGCCCTGTATGCTTAGTGGGTGATCACTCAATTAGTGTTTACAAAATAAATCAATTAATTGGTTTCCTGCTTAATGTAGTTATTTGAATAGGTGGTAGTTTTAAGGTGATAAGTTAACTTTTTTTTTTAATGTTTATTTTTGAGAGAGAGAGAGAGAAAGAGAGAGAGAGAGAGCAAGCATGAGCAGGGATGGGGCAGAGAGAGAGGGAGACACAGAATCCGAAGCAGGCTCCAGGCTCTGAGCTGTCAGCACAGAGCCCGACGCAGGGCTAGAACCTAACTGTGAGATCATGACCTGAGCTGAAGTCAGGCACTCAACCGACTGTGCCACCCAGGCACCCCATAAGTAAACATTTTTAACTGAACAGATAATAGCTCTATCTAAAACTGAACATGAGAGCAAGTGTAAAACAGTAGGAAATATTTTTCAAAAGATCATTTTATGAACATGGAAAATTGCTACTGATCAAGAAAGATAGCAGTTAAAGCATGGCTGCAGGTCAAAGGCAGGTTACAGAGGTCTTCTATAGGGTGATCCATGACTTCCTCATCTTTTTAGTACAGTGAACGTATTGTAACCAAAGTAAACCTTTCATCTTCCTTTATGCATGAATCATTTCCTTTCTATAGCAGACAAATCAGCATACATGCCTCATCTGCTAAAAAACGTACCCTACTTCTAAATGTTTTCCACTGTTTACTGAGCTTACGAATAATATTATAGGTCCTTTTTAGTTGTTTGTTTAAAAAGGCATGTAATCTGAAACGTGGTACCCTTTGTAATTTGACCCAAGGAAATTCACTTCATGGTTAAAAGACATGGTGCGTGAGTGTATTGCCAAAACTGCATGCAGAGGAAGAAATGGTACTGCTACTGCCAATTCAAAATTAATCAAACTTTATCTTAAAATTTGACATTCTTTCTTTCTTTTCTTTTTTTTTTAATTTTTTTTAATGTTTATTTATTTTTGAGAGACATAGAGACAGAGTGAGCAGGGGAAGGGCAGAGAGAGAGGGAGATACAGAATCTGAAGCAGGCTCCAGGCTCTGAGCTGTCAGCACAGAGCCCGACGCGGGGCTCGAACTCACAGACTGTGAGATCATGACCTGAGCCGCTTAACCAACTGAGCCACCCAGGCGCCCCTTTTCTTTCTTTTCTTGATGATAACGGTGTAAAAGTTGTAACAGGTGTAGAGAATAGTGACCCCAGCAGAAGAACTACAAGGCTTTAATATGATTTCAGCATCCGCCAGGCGGTGACAGATGTCCCCTTCCTTTCTTGTTCAATGTGAAATACTTTGTCATCTGTGTATAATAGTGGCCAAGGAGCAAGAGAGCTATCTACCATATGTGAGTGTGAGAAAGTATGTTTGTGTTTAGTTGCCATTTATTGTAGGTCTGCTATAAACTGGACATTTTGCAGATAAGGCAAATAAGATTCAAAGAGGCCAAGTGACTTTCCTAGGGTCATTCAGAGAGAAATGGCTGAGGAGGAATTCACACCCAGGATAGTCCGTCATCAAAGTCTGTGCCCTTTCCCCAATCCTGAAAAATCAACATGTCGGGGGAGGGGGATTGAGGGTGCTGTGCATTAAGGCTGAAACTCACAATTTCAAAAAAGCTTTGGGAAAAATCCTTGCTAAAGAAAACCTCAAGAACCATTCTCGTTTTGATATGAGAGTGCCTGTGGTCATATGAGAAGAAAATTGACTTTGCTATGGTTTGAAATGAATGCAATCTGCCATTATATTTAGCAATAATCTCCTTTTAGTTAGAAAAAAATGCGTCTATGTATAAATTAAAATTTATTTTTTTCAGAACGAGTTTATCTTATCAGTGTTAACTTTATCAAATGTAACAGTGAAGGAAGATCTTTGAAGAAAATACTTGGAAATAACCTAAAATTCTCTTTCGTCAAAACATAGCAATGTTCAGTTTCAGATATTTCCCCCCAGATATTATTTATCTTGTCACATAAATTGATCTCAAAGGATAGAATGGCAAGGCCTTCCAGTAGAGTCCTCTATTGTTTAGGTGGGAATTTGAAATAAAAAAGAGGTTGAGGGCCATGAGAGACCGAAGGAGGTTTATGCAAAAGACTGTTAATAGTCCCAGCAAGTGAGTGTGGAGAAAATCTTCTGAGGAAAAAGGAACATCATAGGGCCAGGTGAAGGGGAAAGAAATGTAGAAAATTAGAAATGGATTCATGAAATGTAGATGCAACAAAGGTCTTTAACAGGTAATGTTTGTGAGCTGCTACCCAAACCCTTCCTTAAACTACTGAGAAGTCATCTGAAGCAACTAACTAATCAATGATAGTTTTTGATACAGTAAAGTGCATAAAAGTTACTGACCTTAAGTAATGTCCTGTATAATAAAGGGATTTGTTAAAGTAAAACAATTGCACAGTTTTTATTTGAGAATATTCTTGGTAGGTATAATCTTTCCATTTTACTAGTTAACCCCCCCCAAAAAAATTTGGATATAAAGAAGTGTTTTTATTTATTTATTTTTTAAAGTGACAGAGTTGTATACAACTCGGCTTTTCTTTTTTTTCTTTTTCTTTTTTTAATTTTTTTTTAAACTTTTATTTATTTTTGAGACACAGAGACAGAGCATGAGCAGGAGAAGGGCAGAGAGAGTGGGAGACACAGAATCCGAAGCAGGCTCCAGGCTCTGAGCTGTCAGGACAGAGCCTGATGTGAGGCTTGAACTCACAGACCGCGAGATCATGACCTGAGGTGAAGTCGACCGCTCAACCAACTGAGCCACCCAGGCGCCCCTAAAGAAGTGTTTTTAAAAAGTAACACCAGACTTTAGATTTACTACTTTCAGTAGAATATCTCTTCTATTAATTTTACTTTTAAGTAATTGATGTAAAATATTAGTATGTCACCTGGGAAGCTTATGGGATAGCTTAGTGGATCTTCTTCTTACAGTGACTCAAAAAAAAAAAAAAAAAGCATGACTTCTTAATTTTTAAGAGCCTCTGTCTCATGATATATAATAGAATATTCCCCTCCATCTTCAATCTTCATGAAGCGCCTATATAAATATACCCTAGGATTTCCGGAAGAGGTAGACTTTTAGGCACTAGGCAGAAACAGAGTTCAGAGTTATTTTGGGCCTCCTCACATTGTCTCTGTCTGGTCACTTCTAGCTCAGTCTGTCTTTCAGTCTTTCTGTGTCTTATTCTCCCCCATTTTAGTCCTTCAACCCTCTACTTCCTTCCTTCCAGCTCAGCCCTATGTCATGGTAATAAACAACTAGCTGAGTTTGACTCATGTATGTGTGTGTTTCAGCTGAATCATTCCTATAATTATAAAAATTATTCAAGGCAGTAGAATCAAACTCTCCCTCACCACTAAACCAAAGAATATAATCAAAGATTATGTCCATAATGGTCCACCTAAAATATGACATAAATTATATGAATTGAAGGATATTTAACTCAGCTTATATGAGGAAGGAAGAAATAGACTAACCTCACTGAAAATACAATTTTTCATACCTGATGTACATGGGTCAGAGACCTGATACAGCCAAGACTTTTGACCGTGAAGCCTTATTTAAAGACAGATTATATCATATAATGTCCTTTAGATGGTCTTAGTCTTACATTTCTATACTCCACTGTAGCACCCCCAAGAATTCATCGCGATGGAAGGTTTCATCTTTCCTCTAAATCCACCTTAACTCCATGCTCCTGATGAACTTAGCATCCTCTGTCATAAAACCAGCTCATACAAACCTGAGAATTTTTAGCCAAAAACTGAATGGATGGTTCTAAGACTCTGATCACTTTCATGACCAACCTTTTGGTCAACCAAGAGTACCAGTACTAAGTAGACCTGTTACCGCACTTCATGGAACTCATTTCCATTATCTTGTGACTTTGTTTTTGCATCCAGAGACTTATTTTATAGGTGATGATTGCATGCAGTCAGGATTTAGTGGTCCTTTATAACTCAAGCTAATCCATATCTCTTATAAAGCCAAATTAATAGACCACAGAGTCACATGCCAGGCCTTCCTGTGTGGTAAAAGTCATTTGGGGCTGTAAACAGAATTGTTCCTTCCAAGTTTCTAGTGCTCCCCATGGCAGGTCACAGGAAAGTGGTTATGATTCAGCCCTTCTGCTTGTTGCACTCATTAAAGGATGCCAAACTAACGGGCCATTTCTAACTCCAGGCTGTAAAGCACATTTCATTTTGTGGGGCAAATCCAGCCAGTAGAGATAAAACTTTAGGCTCTCACAGTGTGGTAGAGTATATGACTTGAAAACCCTCTGCTAAAACATGTAGCAAACGTAAGATAAAATATAGAAAACATTGGCTTAACTGCACGGGGGAGCTAGCAAAAATGTTAAAATATTGCCAAGGGAGAAAAACGGGAGCTGAAAACCAAACCAGTAAGGACATAAGCCACTGCTACCCCTGAACTTCAGGCTTGGGTCTCGGTACCCATCTCAGGAAAAAGATGCTCTTCTCTTTTTGCTGGGGAACAGCATCCGTTGAAGTTAGTCTGCTTTGTTTGTTTCCCAGTACCCATGGCCAGTTGATTTTAAACTGCCATGATCCTCAAAGACAATTTCACTGTTGCCTCTGTGGATACCAGTCTTCTTCATGAAGGGTGAGGGGCTTAGCATGTTTACAAAGCTGCTTAACCAGCTCATCAGATTAAACGCATGCTCTCGGTTCCCTCTGGGCCTGCTCACCTGGCATGCCCATCATTTGAGCCATGTGCGATACCTGCTAAACAAAGAGGGGTCATTTGTGTTTGTCCAAACCTCATAAGGCTGGTTATACTTAGTTTTCTAATTTCATACTTTAATATTAAGGAAACAGATGAGTGTGGAAAGAAGGAACAGTGTTGCTTCTGTGCAACCCAAGTTCTATGCTTTGGAAAGGAAAAAAATAATGTACTAATTAAGATGTGAGCAAAATAGCTGTAAAAGACTGCGCTGGGGGAAGAAGGTAAAAATCTAGAAGGGCCTAACACTGTATGTTAACTATACTGGAATTAAAATTTTAAACTTAAAAAATCTGAAAGTGCCATCAGACAGTAAGTTTATGGAAAGAATAGAGAACTTGAGTCAGTCTGGTGAATTGCTTTGTTCCTTGTTAAAGCAGAATTTAAAGTCACTTGGACACTTGCACAGCAGTATGGGTACAGGATCCTGCAGGCACCTGCTTGTGAGACACCAGGTTCCCTAGAAAGTGCCCTTCACGCATTCTCTGTGCTGTTTCACCCCACAGGCTCAGCTATAGAGACTATCTATGAGTGCAGAGAACATTAGTAAACCAAATGAATGTATTACAATATAATAATGAAGCAGATAGACTTTGGGGCAAGGCAGACCTGTTTTGAATTTTAAGTCTGCCTTTTGTTATTTGTCCTCAGGTAAGTCATGAAACATCTCCAATCCTATTAGCTCAACAGAAGATAGGAATAATAATACTACCTTGCTCCTGAAATTTTTGTGAGAATTAAATGAGATAATGTTTGAGGAGGAGCACGTGGCACTATGTCAGATTCAACATTAGTGTTCTAGAAATAACAGCTGTTAAGACTCCATTGTTTGGCTTTTCTATCACTTTCTCTTTGAAGACCTGTCTGGATGGCTTTCAAAAGCCATCTCCCTGGTTCTTTCTGAAGGTGGCTGCATTAGTGATATGCAAGTTACCTACCTTAGTTTGCTATGGCTGCCATAACAAAATACCAAAGACTGCGTGACTTAAACAACATAAATTTATTTTCTCACCATTCTGGAGACTAGAAATCCAAGATCAAGGTGTCAGCAGATTTGGTTTCTTCCGAGGCCTCTCTCCTTGGTCTGTCTTCCTGCTGGGTCCTCACATAATCTTTCCTCTGTGTGCACGCGTGCCCCTGCTGTGTCTGTGTGTCCAAATTTCCTCTTCTTATAAGAACACTAGTCAGATGGGATTAGGGCTCACCCTAATGGCCTCATTTTAACTTAATCACATCTTTAAATATCCTATCTCCATATACAGTCCGTCCTCAGACTGAGGGTTGGGCTTCAGCATGAATTTTGGAGAGAACACAGTTCAGCCCATAACATTGCCACAAATAAAGCATTTCCCACTGCATTTGCAAATAACCCTTTTAAAGAATAAGAACCTGAAAAAAATAAAATAAGAAGAATAAGAACCTGAAGAGAAAGTGTGGTTGAGGGATTTTAAGGTATCTTCTAGCCACTGAAATGCTTTGACTTTGCAGGATTCTCTATATATGACCTATGTAACAAGTTTACCTATTATGCCTAGAAATTATTTAAAAGGTTTAAGGCTTTATAGAATAATATACAATACTTATATTTATAATTTGTATATAACATTTTAAAAATATGGTCTCTGGTAATGGGCTACAAACAGCTTTTAAAGCACATTGTTGAAAAATATCTGTTAGGCATTGAGCAGGGGTTTAGGAAACATTTACGTGTGTACCATAGGAATATTTTAAATGAAATATTTATTAACTGAGCACCTGTTCAGGTAAAGCACTAAGCCAAAGATTAGGGGCAAACCAGAGAAGTACTTGCCCCTGGAGGGGTGTTGATCTACTTGGGAAAATGCTAGAAATCTCACCAAGTGAGCTCATTTAATTGCCAGTTAAAATCTCAGTGTAGACACTGGGGGCTGTTTGTTCACAGTCGCCTCTGAAGCCAGGAATGATGGTTGGCATCCATAACTGTTGTGAGAAAGGAAAGTGAAAATCAGAAAAATAGGTCCAGAGGTGTGTCTCTGCAGCATCGGGACTAATGGAAAGAGAGAAAGCCCTGAGGAAGTACTGCACAGCAGAGAGGTGAGGAAAGGGTGCTCAGAGAAGAAACTGACCAAGAGCAGTTTCAAACAAGCCCACACATCCCTTGGTTCAGACTAGGACAGTGATGCGTTCCACCCTATCACGAAGTTAAGTAGGATTTTGAAACCGAGGACTGTGTATACTGGTGGCCCTGTTGTTGGAATGAGTGCAAATAGAATACCTATGATTAGAAAACATGGGAGTCAGGTACCAGCACATGCTTATGAGAGATCCTTACCATGAAGTAGTAAAATGCAAGAAAAACCTTCATTTACCAAAGGAAAGATGTCTGTCTCACTTCTTTACTTCGTCCTCACCCTTAAAAAGTATTTTGCTTCCCATAAACCATGGCAATGACCTATATGATTGAAATGTAACTTAAGAAAATCCCTTGTTTAATGTGTATCTTTATTCTTCTAGGCCTCTTTTTCGTGGAAGTTCAGACGTTGATCAACTTGGAAAAATCTTGGAGTAAGTAGTAACTCTAATCTTACATCAGCATCTGTAGCATTAAAACATTTACAGTGCCTTTCATATAAAATGTTTATCTCTTGTCTTTCCTACGCCAAGCTGCTGCCTCAGACAGTGTTACTCTTTGTGTGGTGAGTGGGGACATGGCTGTTGTAGGCAGAGCCCATCATGACGTGTGGCCTATCCGGGCTCTGCTCTGGAAGCTTGTATATTGCTCGTGTGGATCTTTTCGCTAATCCTCCTTCTCCGCTTGGCTGAGCTCCAGTTCTTTAGTTCAGATATGTTGTCTGCTTGAGGCCATTTCAGATGCGTCCACTGTCAGAGGTGGGGCGCTTGGTAGCTTGGTAACCCATTCTTGCCCACCAGGCTTCCTGTCCCCATTGAGTATCCTTTTGTTATCCAGATTGGTTTTGCATTGTTTTGTTTTCCTGGGCAAAAGATGGTATGCTACACAATCCATTTTTCTTTGGAGCACCAAAATAGGAAATGAGAATCCTAGATCCTAACTCTGTGTCTGTTGCTAAATAACTATGCAGTCTTGAGAAAGTCATTTAAAATGCCCCATTAAGTGCTTACATACTGCCTGGTGCATAGCGAATGCTTTAAAAATGGTAGCTATTATTATGATCCGTCATTAATTGTTTAACCTTTTTGTTCCTTAACTTCCTCACCTGAGTAATGAAACTTTGGACGTAAATTCTAAGATCCTTTCTTGTGCTTAACATTCTTTGGTTCTAATTGTCTGTTACTTGGCTTGTTGATGATTTGCAGCGTTCCATTCATGTCTACATGTTTGTGCATGTGGTGGTATGTATGCTTTCATGTTCTAGAATGTTAAGAAGGGGCTTTTCCTCTCACAAAGCATGAACTATGGCATCCTTTTGGGATATGTGCTTTTGCCAAGCCCCATCAGAATTGGGAGGACATGGGGTGCCCGGGTGGCTCAGTGGGTTAAGCATCTGACTCTTGATTTCGACTCATCTCATTGTTTGTGAGTTCAAGCCCTGAGTTGGGCTCTGTGCTGACAGTGCGGAGCCTGCTTGGGATTCTCTCTTTCAAAAATAAATGAATAAACTGAAAAAAAAAATGGGGGAGTAAGAAAAAAGTGGAAATTCTAGAACCAAAAATAGCCCTGATCATTAGTCTATAACATTTTATAGGATTCCCAGTGATTTTTATATTTTCAGTCCATCCGTAAAACAGATGAAAAGTATCCCTAAAGAAAAGAATTATATTTTAACTCTATCTACTCAAGCATGACTGCTTTAAACAGTTGGAATAAAACTGGAACTTGAGTTTCTTCTTTTAGTGACTAGAAAGCTTCAGTAGGCTTCCATTAGTGCTATTGCCACTGGTGAATAAGAACCCAGTGGCTTCAAGGCCTGAAAAATATTTGCTGATTTTATTGCCTGGGGGCTTCCCAGGTTCAGGGAAGCTGCCAAGACTACCGCTCCTCCTCCTCTCCCTCCCCCTCCCCCTCCTCCCCATCTCCCTCTCCACCTTCTACCACTAACACAGCATAGACAGTTACTATTACTGTCACTCCATAAGGTGGACAGATTCAGGACAAAACTCATGTTCTCTCTGCTACTGAGTGTCAACTTCTTTGATCATACACTGGGGAACCCTCCATCTATTCTTCCCCATCACTGTTGAATGTATTTTGTGTGCAGCGCGGTGCGAACTTGAAGCAGGAACTGTGAAAGTCAGACCTACCAGTGACTCTATTAAAAGGAAAAATGATCTTGACTGAAGCCAACTTGCCAGACGTTGAAACCTGTCACCACCTTTCCCTTACTGACACCACCTGGGCGTTGTGTCCAGACCTGGGGTCTACAAACCTGTTAACATTGTTAGTGTCCTTTAGTGTCTGAAGTCACTGAAAACGGACCCGGAAGAACCTTTGAGAACCGTGTTTGACTTGCTTCCAAAGGAAAGCCAGTTCCACTTTTGGCAAAGCCCCGAGACCCTAGGTTGCCAGCAAAAAGGAATCCATAAAGTTCTGTATGTGTTGTGCCTTCAGATTTTACTTCTTGGTTTCTGGCGTTGTTTCACTGAAATTATGTTCTGTTTACTCTGCGTTTGTTACTTTGGCATAAAGAAAAGGAACAATGCTGCACCCTAGTGTCATTTCTAAAGTACTTGAAAAATGATTTCTGTCCCCACTGCCATTTATAGGTTTTTGTGCTCTGTCGGTCTTTCCAGTACAAATGTCAACTTTTAAAGCTTTTATTCAGCTGTCCAAATACTGAAACTTGATGCAAGCACTTGTTAATGGGCCTATCAGAATTTCACAACACTCATGTATGGGCCATGAAGGTTCATACTGGATATTAAACTGAAAAAAAATTTTTTGAGGAAAGCCACATTCACATTCTCTTAAGGGGAGAAATGATTCTGTTTTTAGAGAGATTTATACTTTCAAAGAACAGCAAGTACTTTGAAAGTGAAACTGAATGCTTTTAGCTGGTGACATTTTAGAGCATTTTTAGGAGCAGAGTCATAGTTAAATGGAAACAAAATATTGGATTTGGAATAAGGAGAACTGGGCTCACTCGAGCTCTGTGGCTGAACTCGCTGTGTGTGACTTTGGCAGTTGATTTCACTCCTATCCTTAGTTTCCACATCTCTAAAAAGGAAGTAATAACTGACCTACATGTCTCGAGAGATCGTTATGAGATCAGAAGAGGTGATAGATTTAAAAATATTTTTGAAAGTTATTTATACAGGTAGCTATGTACATATACATATAATTGTACACCACATATATACATACATACAATGACACTGTTTCTTTAAGGGCTTTTGGCATTCAGCTGCCCGTATCACCAGATTTATTTCAACATAAGTATATTCAAAGCTGCGAATGAAAAGATTTTAAATTATTACTAAGAATTGTTATAATTGGTTTTTAGATGATTGGTGATGATATGCAAAAAAACAATATACAAATGGCTAAAAAGCTGAAAATGAAAGGAAGAAAGTTTTTAAAGTTTTTAATAAGTATTCTTTTTTTTCTTCCTCTGCCTATTCCACTCTATCCAAACATACACATTTATATCTTTTAATAATCAATAGTGCTATCTTTTTTTCCTCTTTACTCTTATTCTAGATCTTACTGTTAAGCAAATTTGTATGTTGCCCAAGTTGTCATTTTCATTCATTCGTTCCGGTGAATGTGTCCAAGAATCTGTCTTTATTTGCCTCAACAACATGGCTTTCCCAGCATGTCCCACAAATACAGGCATACAGTGTCTTTCCCCAGACACCCAGAAACAGGTGCAATTGTGCTACAGGTATTTGCTCCTCCCAGGTGAGGTCTGTGACCTGGGCTCTATAGGGGAAGGAGGAACAAAGCCTTCCAGAGAGCCTGTGATTCTCACCACCACATCTTCCTGAAACCTGGAAATCCATTAAGGAGAACATACCTCAGAACCTTAGTCCCAGGCCAGCACCATTTCAAACTGTAGTTAAATTAATTTGGTCAAGGGGCGCCTGGCTGGCTCAGTCAGTAGAGCGTGCGCCCCTTGATCTCAGCGTTGTAAGTTTGAACCCACATTGGGTGTAGAGATTACTTAAAAATAAAATATTAAAAAAAATAGTTTGGTCAATTTGAAAGCCGTATATCCTGTCCACTAAATTATAACTAAATTCTGTCCACTAAATTATAACTTTTTACTTCGGAGTTAATCAGAGTGAGGCGTAAGTTCTCGCATCCCTTGACTTCCCTTGTTCAAAGCTACTTAATATCTAGACATAAACTTTAAATAATGTCTCTATAATGTGTAAGTTGCATAAGGCCACTAACATTACTATTTCTGAAGAACCTCAAGTCACACATCAGTAGGACCCAAGCAGTTCATATTTTTAGCATGGTAGGAATGCATTGCCCACATTTTAGATTAATAGCATTCTTTTCCTCTCATGATAATAATAATGGGTGTGTATTGATATGGACAAGTACTGTTTATCAGGCACTGTGCTATGCACTTCATATAAATTATCACTGTAAATCATCAGTTTTTTCCTTTTATTTGTTTATTTTGAGAGAAAGAGAGAACATGCATGCTTGAGCAGAGCAGGGGCAGAGGAAAAGAGAGGACCCTAGGTAGGCTTCACACTTAGTGCAAAGCCTGATGCGGAGCTCAAGCTCATAACTGAGAGACCATGACATAAGCTGAAATCAAGACTTGGACGCTAAACCAGCTGAGCCACCAGGTGCCCCTAAATTATCAATGTTAATAAAGAAAGACACTGAGAAAGAAAGAAAGCTAAGTAATTTGTCCTTACTTAGCAGTAAGTAATAGGTGCGGAATTTGAACCTAGGTCTGCCTTTTCCAAAGCCTGTGCTATTTTTTAAAGTTTATTCTTTGTATTTGAGTATAGTTGACACACAGTGTCTGTGCTGTTTCTATATCATTTGATCCTTCACGTTTCTGATTCCAGAATGATTCTCAAGGGAAATGTAAATGATATTGTCCTTATTGTTTGCTCACTTTGGAATACCATAAAAGAGTTTTGTAATCTAGAATATATATAAGCTAAATTTTAAATTGAAATTAAATTATAAAATAGCATGTGCCTAATAGTTGCACAGGATTAACACACTTTTTAGCCTCTTTTTGGTCTAATTCTAACGTATATAATTACTCTTTGGGGAATTATCCTTTAATCAAAAGTGTAACCAAATTTATGTGTTGATCATGTTAGATGAGCATCATGAAGCATGTCAATATGAGAGTGTTTGGTCAGAACACAAAAAGCTTTCTTGCGTGTAAAGGAAAATATTATCTGCTCTTGTGGGCCTCCATTGAACATATAGGTTCTACTCTGTCAGGACATCAGGACTTACTGGTAATATGGTATTTTCCATTTATACATCATCCCATGTATTTGGTATCTGCTACCAGAGGAATCTCTTATCTCTTCCCAGTGAATTTTACAATTCTCCCATGATATCACCCTGTGATCACCATATTGCAATAGGACAGAAAGAGATGAGAGTCCCACCAGTAATATAAGTGAGGGGCTCGTGAGCTCTGTGTCCCCCATACCTGCCTCTTAGACTGTACCATCACCTAGAATTTGGCAGGTAAACAGCTTCAGCATAGCAGCCAATGCTTATGTTCACATGTGGTTCTTTTGTAGTGTAATTGGACTCCCAGGAGAAGAAGATTGGCCCAGAGATGTCGCCCTTCCCAGACAGGCTTTTCACGCAAAATCTCCTCAGCCAATTGAGAAGTTTGTAACAGATATTGATGAACAAGGCAAAGACCTACTCCTGGTAAGTTCGTGAGGTGCAGAGTTGGTCTGCACCGGGCTGATGAGAGACTCGCCCTGTCCACTGAGTGGTCTGCTGGGTGGTGGGCACGGCATCAGTTCAGCATCATGTGCCACAACCACACAGGGCCCAGGCCACAACCTCTCTGCAGCTTTCATCTCCACACCTGCAGCAGCTGGCAGCTTTTGATTCTGGAATGTCTTCGTTTCCTAAAGAAAGAGTCTGCTCCGCATACTTTCAATCTGCCATCTTTAAATGTGCATTTGAATACAGACTTTGAAGCCTCTCCATTCATCTAGACATAGGCTTCTAATAAGTATTGAAGGTGCCATGCACATACAAAATACCTCACTGAAAATAAGGACTCGTGTTCGGGTTAAGATTCAAACTTGTAATATTTGGCCTTGTATATTATTCCCTAACTTGAAGGACAGAAAAATAGGTAGAGGAGTGTACCTATTGAGCTACTCTTGGTGTTACCAGTGAGTAATGAGTGTAGCCTTTACCTACTGAGTACCAACCTATAATATCTAGCCAAGAAAGCGCTCCTAGACCTGGAGGAGCTAGTGCTCCCATTTTGTCAATGTATTCTGAATTTCAGATAATAGACCTAAGAGTCTCTAGGTCTTAGTAGAAATGCTATCCTTTAGCTCTGTGCAGCCATCGATTGGCATGTTTGCAGAGTCACGGATTCTCTCCGTGAAAGCCCTAAATCCCATCTTTGCCTGATGGGGGCTCATTTTCTGACACTTACGCTAAGATTCCCTCCACTGCTACATTATGGAGAAGGACAGCTATATTCCCTCCCCACTGTTTATTTCTAAGACCCTCACTAAGCACTTTGGCCCACATCCTTTGAAACAAATTCTTATTAGAAGGGAGAACATTCTCCTATGTAAAGGTTCACTATATATACACACTTGCTAGCTCACCCACTATTTAGGAAAATTTTTCCTTGGTTTCAAGTCACAGACAAGTACTTGCCTTACCTTAAGAAAAGGAGGTTTGATGGAATGTTTCATGTGACCTGGAAGTGAAAAGCCATCCAGAGTGTAAATGCTCCCTCAGTCCTGCTAAGAGCATCGCCTGCTCTTACCAACTCTGCTTTTCTTTGCCCTGCAGGCCTTTTCTACTCTTCATTGTTTCTTTTCAGTAGTGCTATCTACTCCCCTTAACTTATGCTGGCCCCTGACTGTCAGAATTTCAGCTAACTTAGAGATCCTTTCAGCTCTACCTTCCACCGCTAACATTTGCTGTTAGCATTTCCTACATCAGATTCCTAAAAGGAAGAATGTGGCTGACATGCCTCACCTTTTTGCCAAGCATGATATGGGTTGCTGCCTCGGGCCAGCATTCCTGGTCCAGTCAGCTGTGCCGAGAGGGAGGGAAGGGAGTATGTGTTATAAAATTTGGCCACATAGGCTTCCCTTTTCAGCAAGAACTCTGAATGAAATGCTCCTCTTAGAAGAAGATTCTGGACAGGCAGTCGCAATGATAAACAACTTTAGTAGTGAATTATCCTATTCCTTCAGCTACTGGGGCATTGAAAGACAACTCAGAGTATCTCCCAACATCATTAGGAATCCCCAAGAGGAACTTACAATGTAAGGCTAGAAGACAATGCCACATGCTCACTCGTTCAGTGTCTCCACTGGTGGTGCTGGCCTTCAAGTCAGACTGCTCCCTAGTGCTAGACTAGAGAAGTAGCAGGAGACGAGGAAAAAAAAGGAACATTCATTCCTTCTCTACCAAAGAGAGAAGGAAGAGGGTGGACCAGGAGTGCGAGCAGAGATTAGAAAAAGCAAAGGAGAGGAGTAAGAAGCAGATCCAGTGACCTCAGGACGAGAAGAAACTTAAGGACAAAACATAATAATCCATGGGCATTCATGGAAAAGATAGCTTAAGACCTCAAAGCCTAGAACCCCCTGAAAGCTCTCACTGTTTCATGCTAGAGGGACAGACGGTGGAACTATTATAACGCAGAAGAAAGCAGGCCGTTCGGTACCAGTTAGGCAGCTGAGATCCCGGCAGGACTTGTTGCCTCTGTTGAAAATTATTTAGTAAGGAAGAAAAGTGAAGGGTATTTTAGGAAATTGTTTTATTTAAGAGACCACGTTTAAAAGTTTAGCACTATAAGAGTTGTCCTTTGTTTTATCTGAAATAAAGGCTGACTGTGTCATGCTCAGCCATGTATGGATGGATATATGCATTAACATTATAACTGCTCTCACATACGTATGTAAGTTGGACATAGTAGTAAGACCATTCAGGGGAAAAATTATTTTTAACAACCAAAACCTACCCATCTTTACAAGTTTTTTCCCGTTCATTGTGGTTAACTGGAGAGGCCGAATACCTACTCCCTTGCTGAAAAAAGTTTTAAAGTTTCTGTTGTCTAACTGCTTTCAGAGCCTAAGGTATATATATTTATGGAAGCTGGCAGAGAGAACAGTCCTCGGATTAGTCTACTTTTGCTGCATAACCAACAACCCCCCAAAAATCTACTAGCATACAGCAGTAAACATTTATTTCTTGCTCGTGGGTCCGCTGATTGACAGACAGCTCTGCTTCAGCCTATGGGTCAAGTACAGGTCTTCTCCATGTGTCTCTTTCTAGGGCCCAGAACAAGAGGGGCTTTGGCTCCCCCAGGGCATATTTTTCTCTCATAATAGATGTTAGATGCTCCCAGAAGGGCAAACAGAGACACACAATGCCCCTGGCTTGAGAGAGGCACCCTGCTAATCCTGTCCACATTCCATTGGCCAAAGCAAGTTACATGGCCAAGGCCAACTCTAGTAGAGGAAAGAATGAAGGAAGGGTGGGAAGAAGGAGGATGTGTGCTGAAAAATGATCCAGTCCATCATAGTATTCAACTCTTGACTAAATAGCAATTCCAGAAGCTCATTTTATAAGTCAGTTATTTGGCAAGTAAATTAGATTTTCTTGGAGAAACAGTATTCTTACACAAGATTGTGAATTCTCAAGTCATCTATTTGCTCTGTTGAAGTAGAGCAATGATAGAACTTAGCCACCATTTCCATGTTCTGTATAACGTAAAGGATTAAGCCTTCCAACTGGAGATGCTTACCATTAGGCTAAGAATTTCTCCTTCTCTCCATCCCCTTCCCAGCTCTAAGCCACTAAGGTAGCTGTGGGGACAGGCTTACTCCGAGATAGTCCTCTAGGGGCGTGTCTCTCTTTCTTGAACATAGTCCCACAACATTTTTTTTCTTCTTTCCTATGTCCTAGGGATTACATTGGATTCTTCTCTCTCTAATGCCACTACCTAATTTTCTCCTACCTAGACTCTGGGAAGAGAGAACTCAGGCTCAAGAGTTTTGCCCCTGCTCTTCTGTCCTTAAAGAAATTTAGCGCATGCAAAGCTTTTCTCACCATGTTTATTGCTATTAAAGACAGTAGAACCATTCTGCCAACAAGCTTCCTCATCTGCTTGCCATTTGGCTCTTTGGTTTTCAGGAGACGCTATGAGAAACTGGCATCCGTGGACTGATGGGGAGTTCAGGATAAATAAGATTCCAGGGGACCCAAAATTTGCCTGGAATTATGTATAGAATTTTCTATTTGTGGGTGTTTTTCTAGGTCAGTAACATTCAACAGAGTGTTATAGGGGGCCCTAATCATCAAGATCTGATGGAGACTTTGAGCTCCTTGAGGGCAAAAACCCAGAGTAAATGGAAGAAGTCAGCATAACCATGATAATGTTAAGTCTTTAGATTACGTAGAGGACTGAAACATAGAAATGTCAGATACCCAGCTCACTTCAGTGGGCACTGCATCACAAAGACAGAGAAGCTGGTATAGCTTCTCTGCTACTTGTGTGTTCCTGGGCAATGGATGGGTCTTACTCATCCTTCACATCCTTACTACCTGCTAGTCACTCTGGAGGTGTTGGTGGAAGGACAGGAGAAGGATGTGAAGAACAGGATTACCTGGGGTTGGCGTGGAAATGGAACTAAGATTAGGGAAGCATTCTGCCTAACTGATTATGAATCATCAGTTTGAGAATGAAGATTGCTGCCCTAGAGGTTCACCTTCCACACCCTCAACCCTTACACCTTCTACCTACACTTGAGTTGACAGCTGGAATAGAGTTTAGTACCAGAACTGAACCTAGTGGACATTGCTGCTACCCATAAGGCACCTAGCCGTGCACCAGAGGAAGAAATTCCTTCCTCTGGATGGTGCAGCCCTGGATCAGAGTGCATAGCTTGCTAGCGGGTCAGGATAAGTTGGACCCAAGTTTTAGCCCTTACTTGCCCTCATTAATAGAGAAGACCTTTCTTTCCTGCTTTAAAATGTATTTCCTTCTTTTGGTTTTCTTGTTATTTTGTTTTGCTTTTGATATTAGAAATATGTCAGAAACAAGGGCGCCTGGGAAGCTCAGTTGGTTAAGCATCCAACTTCAGCTCAGGTCATGATCTCACGGTTCGTGAGTTCAAGCCCTGCGTCGGGCTCTGTGCTGACAGCTAAGAGCCTTGAACCTGCTTTGGATTCCATGTTTCCCTCTTTCTCTGCCCCTCCCCCACTCATGCTCTGTCTCTCTCTCTCTGTCTCTCAAATATAAATAAACGTTGAAAAAAAAATATGTCAAAAACTGTTTACTGTAGTTTAGTAATTACCCTTTTACCCCTGAACATGACAACCCTGTTTCATTCCTGACTCATCAACAAACCTTGGGGAAGGGTAAAAAGTTAGGGTGATGTCTCTGACTATACCACTAAGTTTGCTAGTGTTAGAAAAATCACTACCTAGGGGCACCTGGGTGGCTCAGTCGGGTAAGCATCCGACTTTGGCTCAGGTTGCCCCTCATTGGACTCTTACGCTGCCGGCACAGAGCCTGCTTCCGATCCTCTGTCCCCCTCTCTGTCTGCTCCCTCCCCCACACCCCCACCCCCGCTTGCGCTCCCTCTCTCTCAAAAATAAACTTAGAAGAGGAAAAGTCACTACCTAAATAAAGTTATATACATACTATGATAATAATACTAATATCTTTTAAAGGACCTGGGGTAGGTAGAAGAGAAAGCCTGGGGAGGTAACAGTCCACAAGCAACCCAAAAGCTGTTGCTTTTTCCTGAAGGGCAGTTTATACATTGAGGACATATATAAGATGGCTGCTGTCTACATTTTATTTAGTGTCTCGTGAAGTAGATACTCATTCTAGACACACTTAATTCATGGCAGTGAATAAATGTATAACTGTGTAAACACATTACTTAAATGGACATGTTTTATGTCAATCAATTATTTTTTTCTTTATCACAGAAGTGCCTAACCTTTAATCCGGCCAAAAGAATATCTGCCTACAGTGCCCTGTCTCATCCCTACTTCCATGACCTGGAGAGGTGCAAGGAGAATCTGGATTCCCGTCTGCCGCCCAGCCAGAACAGCTCAGAGATGAATACAGCCTGAGGTCCCAACCTCCATCTTGAGCTGATCACCGGGGCGAACACCCCTGGAGGTTGATGGGCCCCCCTGAGTAAGCCCCTGCACAGCCACTGAGGATCACTGGCTGGGGACCTTCTAGTTGCCGTCGTCGTCTGGACGGGCTCTGCTTCTCCATGGAAACCGCCTAGTTTACTGTTTTGAAATCAATGCAAGAGTGATTGCAGCTTTATGTTCATTTGTTTGTTTGTTTGTCTGTTTGTTTGTTTCAAGAACCTGGAAAAATTCCAGAAGAAGAGAAGCTGCTGACCAATTGTGCTGCCATTTCATTTTCCTAATCTTGAATGCTGCCAGTGTGGAGTGAGCGATCCAGGCACAGCTGAGTTATGATGTAATCTCCCTGCAGCTGCCCGAGCCTGCTTTGGTACTTTTGAGTGAGAGTGTGCGCGCGCATGTGCGTGTGCGTGCATGTGTATGTGTGTGCGTGAGATTCTTGATTTCTTAAAGTGTTACTTTCTGTAAACAAACAACAATAATTGAATTTTAAAGGCTCAAAGTGACCTATAAATAACAGGTGTCTATTGACTAAAGGTGATTTACCAGAATGGGCTTCTCAGATTAGACAGTTGAGCCTATGTCCTCAGAATTTCTTTTATGGCCAAAACCAGGAAATTTGTTAGAAGTAAAAGGTTCACTATCTAGATGAAGTTTTATACACACAACAAAAGGAAAAAAAATGCTAGTATCTTTTAAGAGACCTGTTTTTTAAAGCGTACATTCTATTTACTCTTAAGGACAAAAGTTGAATTTACTCATTATAAGTCCATTTTAACCTGTATTATATGCTTTATTACTTCTTTTGAAAAATACCCTATAAGCTTTTTCTTATTTGCTATAGATTTAGGGAGTGGACCTCAAATAGGTAAAATTGTCAAAAAAAATTAGAGAAAGCCTTTATTTCCTGATTTGAAATCTGTTTCCTTTTCCGGTTCTGTCGTTATTTTATTTTGTTTTTTGATTTTAGGAATTTGTCAGAAACTGTTTCCTGTTTTGGTTCGGAGAATAGTTTTCTCTGACAAGACACAGGAATACCATTTAAGTTTTCTCTATTACACTGTACTTTTTCTACCATGCACTGCCTTGTTTGCAGAGTCTCCATCTTACCTATCCCCTAGGGCCTCGAATACATGTTACTACCATTACATAACTAATAACAGATTGTTTAAGCTGTTCCCATGCACCTCCCGCTTGCTTTCTTTCAGTGAACCTTTTGTAAATAGTGAGATTCAGATTGTGGCTTGTGGTTCTAATTGTGCAGTCCTCACCGAGTCCCACAGGCTCTCACTCCAGTGCGATCTTCCCACTCGGCATTCATCGTTGTTTCCTAGGCAGTGAGTGGAGGATCGACTCTTCTCTATCACCAGCACATAGATCGCTTTAAACTGTTACTTAGTGTTTTACAATTTTTTTAGAAGATGTCAGTGTAGAATCGACGAGAATGTCTTTAACTATTTTTTTTTTTAGAAATATGTATTTACTCTATAAAGTGATCTTTTCTCCATCTCCCAGGCTGTGCTCGTTTCTAGTGCCTTGTGCATACTCCTGCTCCCTGCAGAGCCAGCCTGACCTGGGCATTGTGAACAGCTTTACTTTTTCTCTTGCCAGTTTCACTACCGTGCTTTGTATTTCATGTCATCTCTGCCTTATAGGTTAGTGCTGAGTTAACTCAAGTAGCCTGAAGACACAGAGATGAAGTATCTTTTTGGAAGTTTAGCTGTCTTTGCTCTCTGACTCATGTTTTGAGTGCATGCAACAGATAGGCTATGTTTAGAGTTAGGGTTGTCAAAGAATGAACATTGCTTCACTCAGTAGGAAATGTTCCAGTTGATGTTTGTATATTGTCCAGCCTTACTGAATTCTTCACAGCTTAATATTCTATACTACCATCGTGAACGAGGGAAAAATTAGACTTTTCTCCTTGAAAGCTTTTTGGATTGGGAATTACTCTTTTTTAGTAGGTATATTGTTTAATATTTTTCTAATTCAGTAACTTGAAGAGCAGGGAAATTGGTCTAAAGCTAGATATGAATGCGAAGATGGGCCGCAAGAATGTTTGATGCTTTCTTCCTTGTTGACAACATTGCTTCACTGTAAATACTTGAGATATAATGAATCCACAGCAGTTGGGGCAATGTTTCCCCTGGGAAAGTGAGTTCTGCCTTTCCTTTGAAGACATTTTTTTTTGCTGGGTCCTAGAAATTGAATTTTAAAACTCCCTATACCGATTCATCATGCACATTCTGGTTAGTATCCATGGTTAGAGTGAACATAATTTGAGTTTCTGCTTTTTTAAGGTTTTCATAAGTTCTCTCAAGAAAAATGCAGCTGTTCTAAACTGGAATTTTTCAGCATTCTTGGGAATTCTAAACAAGAGAGAGCTCCACTTTATTTCTAGCATATACTTTTGGTTCATTTCTCGGTAGTGTTTATGAAGAAAACTTAAAGCACAAACATTTTGGCATGAGATGCATTAGATGCTTGGCAAATTATCCCTCAAGAGGCAGGAGGAGAGGGTATCTCGGCCTCTCTGACCCCAGCTCTTCCATCTGTGTGGTTCTTGCAGTCGAGTGATTACCCTCTTGTTTTATGTCTTTACGTCCAGGCTTTACCAGTTCTGAAATCCAGATTCCGCACGAACACCCTTGCCATTAGGGCACTTTGAAGCATATAGCAGCGTAGGAATTAGTGAATACAGCTTATTCTTCTGTGACATATGGTTTCAAATGTGTTTGCCAAAAGCCAAGCAGTGGTTAGCTAAAAAGGTCATACTGTCCCAGGGATATACTGAAGCAACTTGTATCAGTAAGAATATGGTGTCATATTCAAGATCACATTTGAATTCACATTTGAGGGCTGGTGCTAGAATGTGCCTGATAGGTTTTATATGATAGTTGTTCTGGTGGCCCAGACATTGTGGGAACCGTGGAGAAACCTGTCCATTTCAGCATCATAAGCTATCATGTGGCAAAGGTAATAAGGCCCTAATCTTACAGACTTAAAAGCACAATTCCCAAGAACGTGTAAAAAGCCAGTGCACTGGCACCTCCCACTTTGTCTTTCCTTAAAAGTAGATAGGAACCCGAGAAGCAGAGAACCTGTTTTAGACAAGTGCTCGGAGCCATTTCATCCCTCTATATTCTCATGATTTTCTCTCAGGAATCACACACTAGGAATGGCATACTTTTCACGTAGCCCCGTACTAAAAATAGTTCAGAATATGTACCTAAGACTAGAATCTCAGCCTTTGGTTTTAAGTAAAAATGAAAATTTCAGAATGCACGAGACATTAATATCTTAAAGAAAATGTGCACCTCTCAATAGAAATTTATCGTTTGACTCCAGAACGTGGTACTATCCATCTCGATGAAAACAAACAAACAAATAAAACCTAACTAGTACCAAATATTTTGAATCTTAAATTATGTATTTAAATTGAGCTTTTATCTATATGCTCCTTAAGATCAGTGATGGCAGTCCTCATGCAATTATGGAAATTAAAATCATGTAAGCTTCCTAATATCATAAACATATTCAAATTCTTCTCTCCAAAGAATCACTTCTTTTAAATGACAACTTGGCTATTTTTATGACAAGCACGGGAGAGTGTCTCACATTTTCCAAAAGCAAGCTTTTGTTGCATAGTCAGGTCTAGGAAAGAGTAATAATAAAAGTTAATAAGCCACAGTAATTACTTAATTGTGTGGGTACAGTAACTTGGAAAGAAAATGTTGAGACATTATAAATTTTTAGGTATTGACAGAATTCAAAAGAATGCAAGTTTTACATTATGACACATAAAAACAGTGTATTTTTAAAAATAAAGATTTTAACATGATTTCTAAATCTTTAGAAGGCGTGAAACAGTGGACAATGGATAGAGGAAATTCTAGAGAAAACGAAGGTATTCAAAGAAGGCTAGTTTCAAAGTTAGATATATTTTGAAGGATAAGTATTTATTAACAGATATTTTGTCAGAATTTCTATTAAAGTCATCTGGCAACTATGAAGTTGATACATTCCAAAACATGTTTTATAGAAAAGCCTTTCCAAGTAGTTACCATTTCAAAGGGTGACCTGAGCAAAATATCATACTCCTTCTTATTTCGTGGGAAGAAGCAGCCGTGTGAAGCTAACGTTTGTTACGCAAGCCTAAGAATATTCACTGTAAAAAATAATAATAATAAATTTTAAAAAGGCACGTATTTCCTATGCCACCAGGATTTTTTGAAAACTGGTGAAACCCAAACCCTCGATCATGTGCACTTGATACATTCAGATGTATGATTGGGAACATAGCTGTGTTCCTTCTCCACCGTGGAAAAACTTCTTGACACTACAAAAGCCTATCATGCCGTATAAGTCCCCAGATAATTAGTAGTGGTGTTTTCCTCAAAAGCATGAGAAAATAGCATTTTCATTTCTTATTAATGCAATTTTCAACCTAGTTGTGTTACATACCTAGATCTCAAGCATTTCTAACTTGTACTTTTTTGGGAAATAAACCAAAATATTCCTTTGGCCTTTTCTATCTTCTGACTTTTGTAAACAACAGAAATGTTGAAAGAGGAGGGGTTTGATTTTTAAATTTTTTTTCTCAGTTGTTTGTTTGTTTAATGATGTAGGAATCAGCTCTTCAAAATGTTTTCTAATTCTTAGCATTCCCAGGGAGTTTAGATAAATGAATGAACTTCCATCAACATATTTATGTTTCCTTGATCCCGGTGCTCTGGCCAATCAAGAAGAAAACGAGAGCCTCTTGAAAATTAATACAGGCTTTTTTCAAGCATCTATTTAAATATTGTTACAGTAGTTTGAAAGTTATATGGTAGAGAAGTGAGATGATTTTTCTTGGAAACGTCTATTTTAAAATTCACACCATCCTAACACATGGGCTTTCTTGTTTTATTCCAGTATTTTCCACAAGGTGGCACTTTTGGGGGGCGAAGGGAATCTGAGCAAGGCTGAAGAGGTACTTCTAAAGACTTCATTCTAACTTTATTTTTCTGCACATATTTTACTCTTGCTTAGCACTTGTTTGTCAGGATGATGAATAGTGTTCATAACATTCTATAACTTACTTTAGTTGTTAGCTAGGTTCTGGATGATTATCTGCAAGGAAGTTGTTCTTGAGAGTGGATAATATACCCATTTGCATCACTTAAGTGTGTCAAGAGAGCCTAGTCATCCATTGTTTCAAGAAGCATTTTTTTTGAGGTATCTAATTACCTCACTTTTCTAGGTGCAGAAGCTACAAAGATAGACAGGCTTATTAGCTAAAAGGCAATACTCATCTGTGAACAGGGTAGTTTTGTTAGGAAGGTAAAACCCCTCCAGAGGCCTCAGCCAAAATACCTATGTCCCCTGTCTGCTGCTCTCATATTTCGTACCATGGTGGCCTTTACACACTGATTACAATTTTAAATACTAATTTACAGACCAGATGAGCAAAGAAGTAACCTCAATATTTAAGTACACAAAACTATTTTTTTCTAAAGAATTGCCATGTTCAAATAGAGCCCTTAACTACTAAATGACGTGGTAATTTTTTTTTTACATTTATGTAATCACAAGTGTAAATTCACAAGAAATCCTAATTTTTAAAAATCCTATCCAAGCATGCGAGCATAATCACCTAGGAATATATTTACATAAATCTTTAATTTCTCCACTGGTGTTCTTTGGCAACTTTATATAGCTATATATATTTTTAAATGTAGATATCTGCAGGCACTCTTATGTTTTAATTCACAGGTCTGCTCAGACTCCTTAGCCCCCAGATGATTTTAGTTAATTTTAGAAATCACTTTCCTCAATAAGTGTCACAGAAATTTAGGAGGAAGGAAATTATAGTACTTTTCAGAGTTTCCTTAGCACGGCATAACAGAAGGCAGTTTATTCCTTCTGAGGGGCAGAAACTCGATAGTGCCTGCCTAACTTCTCCTGCAGAGTAGCCTGTAGGCGAGTCTCACTAATGGATACTGAATCAAAATAGCGCACACACTAGGGGCTGTCAAAAGCTCTTCCGGAACTCAGCCTCATCCCTCTACTCAAAATCTCACCGAAGTAGATTCCAATTTAAGCCCCTAAATGGAAGGCCGAATTCTGCCCTCGAGTCTGTTATCAGTTGGGCCAGTCTGATCTCTGTTTGCTCGCAGTGAACACTTGACGCCCACCCGAGAACCCTCTGAGCGCGCTGCGCCGTCACCCCGCCCCTTTGGCCGTAGAGTGGCAGTGGGCGGAGCTGGCAGGGCCCCGCCCACCACTCACCTGTTAGTGCCTGAAATGACGTACAGACCCGGAGGGCTCCTGTCCGAGGCCCATGTGCCCTGCTGCTGTCTCAGAGGCGCCTGTTCTGCAGTCTTAGGAAGTAGAATATCCCTAGAAGCAAACGGGTGTCTTCTGTGCATTAAGTAAGTACAACACAATTCTTCGAAAGTTCGGGTATAAAGAGATGCTGGTCTGTATGAAGCGTCTACCAGGCATCTCTCAAGCTCTAAGCTCAGCTTTTTTTTTTTTTTTAAGAAAAGATGTATAATTACAGGAAAGATTTTTTTATTTTTTTATTTTCTATCATTCTACATATATGATGGCAAAAGATAATGCGTGGAAAAGTTTTGTTTTGAAAATGTGTTTATTTTCTGCTTAGGCAAAAGCTCCTAACTCTTCGTTTCTGATTTCTTTTGTTTTTGTTGAATAGTTAAAGATATGTAAGCAAATTATCTCATGTAGTAGTGGATTTTCCTGTTTAGAGGAACCTTTTGTGTGAATTATTTTCTCAAGCAAATAATCACCCCTTCTCTGCTTTAGGAGTTTGGATTGTCGAATACAGGTTTCCTTAAAGGGGGCGCATAACTGTATATATTGCTATAAAGAACTTTGACGTAGCACTAATGAGCAAGCATAGAGCCCCACACAGTTCATTTCATTTCTAACACTCTGTTATTTCTGGCCAAATTCTGTTGACATACTTAGGTTACAGTCCTGAAGATACCCTTTGTACCCTTAACTTGAAGGTTTCTACTCTTACATGTTTTGAGATGCAATAATATGTATTAGGTAGCAATATTTCTGTGATCACCAGCAACTCCTGATTTAACCTAGAAGTCTCTGAATAATGAAAATAGATCCTAGCGGTAATACATTTCTTGAACTCCGGCCCCAAGTGCATTATATAGCTTGTCATTTCGGTCCTGTGTTTGCAACAATGTATGCGTGAATATTAGAGTTCCTCACTTAACTTTGTATTCATGTGTTTTCCTATGACCAGTAATAAATATATTAGTTAGTACATGGAATAAATAGCAGCAACAACACCTAGAATCAGCACTTAACAAGGTGGGGAATTTCTATTTCAAGTTGTTCTGCATTTGCATAAATTATTTCTATTATTATTCATGTATGTTATTTATTTCTGAATCACACTAGTCCTGTGAAAGCGCGCCTTAAAGGAGATGGCATTAGGATTTACATTTAATGTTCATTATCATGGTCTTGATGGAGCTAAGTACATTGAAATTAGACTAAGCGCGGAAATAAGCTGCATGCATTTTAACATGATTAGTAGAACTTGTTTGTTGGTGTGTTATTTTTGTATCTAGATGTTTGATCATGATGTAAAAGAATTCAAGCGAAGGACTTTGTAGCTTTTCTTTTGTCAAATATGCATATAGTATAGTGTGAAAATTCAGCAAAAATTAAAACTTCAGATAGAAAAGCATCAGATACTGCCTTAATTTAGGAACTCTGCCAGATGGCCATCAGACTAGAGGCCAGGCAGAGACAGGGGCCTGGGCGGTGCCTCCTCCTCTTACCTGGCCTCGAGAAGCCCCCCCACCCTTCGCCCACCCCCTCGGCCCCATCTAGTGCCCTCCTGATATCATGCGCCCTAGTGGGAACAGGTAGTACTGTTTGTTGCAAGAACAGTGTGAGAGTTTTCCGTAAAAGCAAACTGTCAGCTTGTGCCTTGAGGCTTCCAGAATGTGTCAGATGGAGAAGTTCAAGTTTCTGTGCTCCAAGCACCTTGGTTTTATACAGAAGCAATTCACTCTGGTCACAAAAGCAAGGACTGCATGTCTAGTAGTCAACAATGGATTTCAACAGCCGATAGTCTCCAGCACCTCAGAAGCATGTTGCATTTCTGGTACTTTAGGTTTTGATCTGAAGGTTAATTGGCAAGTGTTTGGTATAGAAGAACGGTAGGTGTTAAGAAAAGCAAAATATCGGTTCCCGTAGAAATTAGAACTAGAAGGTTTTATAGGATTATCATGTCAAAAATGTCTAAATGCATGTTTTCACTGTAAAATGTAGTAGCGTAGTGTTTTTGCATTCCCATAGGGCCTAGTTAAAGCTTTTATTCAAGGTTTTCAGCAAAGCCGTCATACCCAGTAAGCTTTTTTTCTTTTTTTTTTTTTTGGACTTCTAACACAAAATGTGTTAAACGTAGGGAAAAATCTTAATTTGGACATTTGACTTGTTGGTTTCTGTGCTGGAAGTCTTGGTTCCGGAGATGTAGATTGTGCGTGTGCACTTCCGATACTGGCATAGGCTGTGTGAATCAGCCCGGGATAACTGATGTCCTCCCTCCCCCTGCTCCCTGCCCCTGTCCCGTTAGGGACTGTCTGCATGGTGCTCTCTATTCTCTTCTGCCGCTCTGTGGGCATCAGGGACATGATGAAAGAGATGTTTTAGGCATCATGGTGTGCCTGCCCAAGCTTGGCCACCACTTTTACTTGACCTTTGGCTGGGCACAGAGTGTGCTCACGACACCAACCACAGATACCCTCTAGCATGTTCGTATGCGTCTTGATTTCTAAACCAAGTTCTTCTACAGAGCATTCAGTTTTGCCTGTGGTACAAAGAGAAAAACTAGACAAGACTATAAACCACATTCCAGGCTGCTGTTTTCTGTCCATCTACAGGCCATACTTTACTGTATTTCTTCATACTTGAAGCTTATTCTGCTATTTTGATATCAGGGTACAGACTTAAAAGGGTGCATGCTCCTAAAGGTGCAAAATTACTCTCATTCCGTTTGCTCATATTGCTACAGAATGCTGTTTTGGTGCTTTGAGTTGAGCAGGTCACAAAAAGCAGTGTGGAAATCCACTGCCTGGAACACAGTCTTACAAGAATGTTGGCAGATGGCTTGGTGTTAGATATTCCTTCTGCTCTTTTCTCTGTACACAAGGTTGAAAGTTACCACACTGGCCTGTCAGGTTCACCTGGGCATCCTTTCTCAAAGAGCACAGAAACCCTGTGCTCTCCCCAAATGTGGGTGCGGTGCAGCTCTCTGAAAGCAGGGACCTTCCTACATACCGGATCCTTTGGCCCCCAAAGAAAAAATCGCTGTGGGTGTAGGCGGGCAGAATGGGAAAGATCCTCTCACTCTAGCCACCATCCCTCCATTCCACACAGAAAGTTCTCTTGGGGCAACAGAAAAAAAAAAAAAAGAAAGCTTCTCTGTAAAGATAGCCCCTTCGTAGCATCCTGAGCTAAATGATCTTGCTTCTTTCCCTTTAGGTAGTTGAAAATACAGGTCAGTTTATCTAGACTGTTCCCACCTGAAGAGGAAAATAGAAAAGTAGATTGTTTGTACCATGTAAAATATGTAATCCAGGGACTACCAAAACTACATGAAATCCCCCATCACAAGAAATCTGTTTTAAAAAGTAGCTCAAGTAAAAGACGCTTGATGAGCGGGACTGCCTGAGGTCAGAGGCAGTTATTCTAGCATGCGCCGTACTTGAAGACTTATTTGGAGAGAGAGAACTGCCAGTGTTGATGCTGTTACGGTGGCAAAGGTAACACGTCAGAAAATTCAGAGGGTTGCAGATCACAGATCCTTTGGAAACTGGATGTCTTACTGGGTGCTAGAATGCAAATTTAGGTATTTATTGTCAGATAATGGAATTCATTGTTTTTTAAGAATTAGTGTTGAAACGTCACTGTCCAGTTCATTGTTTTCACTTATGCACGAGCGAAATTGAAGCAAAAAGAGCAAATGGTTTGTATATTTGTCATACCTTTTGTATTTCTTACAATAAAAATATTGGTAGCAAATAAAAATAATTAAAAAAAAAAACACCAGCAATCTTAGACTGCTTTCTTGGAGATGCATCACTATTCTAGATATTTTTCTTTTTACTTAATGTAAAATGAATATAATTGTGGTGAGTAAAGGAACTTATAATTAAATAGCAAATTTTAGCACGATGTCTTAAACTTTTGTTACAAGAGACTTCAGACGCGTTTAAAAACCAAACAGCAGCTTATCGAGCTTAAAGCTTCAGTAACATCTGTTTAGTTAGCTGGTACTAGTTGACTACGCTAAATAAACTCTGACAACCCAAAAGCAAGTAAGACATGGCAGTCCTTTACAGAGCTTACAGACGGGGACCATGAAAAGGTTTGGATGACCAGCTGCTGATAACCTGGAGGTGAGCAGAGGTTTCCCACTGGAAATGATGCTTGAATGGACAAGGTCTACCAAGCATACAAGCAGAAATACTTGCCGTGTGCAAAGGCGTGCAATTATGAAAAAGGGAGCAGGATGAAAGAGGGAGAGGGAAGATTGGTGAGGCCACCCCAGGGGTAGTGGCTGCCAACATCTGGGTCATGACCTACAGAAAGACCTATAATCTCACAGCATGATCCGTTATACACACGGGTGAGCAGATCCACACATGCATATACTGGAAACTTAAGTTTCTCAAAACGATGCTGGGTGCCCCACGTGTTCTCTTCTCTCTTTTATTATCCTCCACTCTTTGAAAATACTGGTGGCAACCCACTAAACTGATTTCATAACCCCACTAATAAGCCATGACTTTGCGGTTTGAAAACAGCAAGGGGGATGGGTATGTGCAGGAGTCTGGAGGTGATGTTGAGAAGGGTTTAATATGCCATGTAAAGGAATTTGGAACCACCGAAGGGTGTTGAAGAGGAAGGCGGTTTCTGTTCATGTGTGCTGCTGCTTGTTCAACTGCTTTACACTGACTCAGAGTGATAGAAGTGGCTACTGAGATATTACACAACACATTAGAAGTGTTGCTTTCTGACACGGTCTCCTCTTCATGGATGATACCAGGAATTTTTAAAGTAGTCCTCCAGAATTCCCTGGGAGCTCTTAGTAGGACGTGCCTTAATTTTGTTTAACAGGTCCTGAATTGCATCTAAATTTTAAAATTTTACATGAAATATTCGGGAAGGGTAATACAGAAAGTCAAGAATATGGTCTTTGTTATTTTTTTTTATTTTTTTAATATTTATTTATTTTTGAGAGAGAGAGAGACAGAGTGTGAATAGGCAAGGGGCAGAGAGAGAGGGAGACAGAGAATCCGAGGCAGGTTCCAGGCTCTGAGCTGTCAGCACAGAGCCCGACGCAGGGCTTGAACTCACGAACTGAGAGATCATGACCTGAGGTGAAGTCAGCCGCCTAACCGACTGAGCCACCCAGGTGCCCCCAGAATATGGTCTTTATTAAAAATTGGAAGTTTGGGGTGCCTGGGTGGCTTAGTCGGTTAAGTGTCTGACTTTGGCTCAGGTCATGATCTCATGGTTTGTAGGTTTGAGGCCGGTGTCAGGCTCTGTGCCGACAGCTCAGGACCTGGAGCCTTCTTCAGATTTTGAGTCTCCCTCTGTCTCTCTGCCCCATCCCTGCTTGTGCTCATTCTCTCTTAAAACTAAATAAATAAAATTTTTAAAAAATTGAAGGTTTGTAGTTTAAGAGGTCACTCATACACGTTTCCACGAACTGTGGGCATCTACAACCAGGTTTGACCGGACCGTTTTCCTCAAAGCAGCACACAGAAAGATCCTTCAGGGCGTATTTCCCAGAGTGGTGCGGATCACTGAGGGGGATTCCAACACTGCATGCTCTTTGCAGCTGACTGTCTTAGGAAAAGGTTCCCCCTCACCCCCCGCAATGATCACAGTAACTACAATAGGAGCTAAACATTACTTGTCAACAGTGTGTGATCAAGCAAGTATATTAATTTGCATTTTAGTAAAAGTTGAGAGAAAGGCCTTTCTTCCCTCCTTGAGACAGATTCAGAAATCTTTAAATTTTTTTCTTTAATGTTTATTTTTGAGAGACATAGAGGCACAGCATGAAAAGGGGAAGGGCAGAGAGAGAAGGAGACACAGAATCGGAAGCAGGCTCCAGGCTCCAAGCCGTCAGCACAGAGCCCGACACGGGGCTCGAACTCACAGACCGCAAGATCATGACCTGAGCTAAAGTCGGCTGCCCAACCAACTGAGCCATCCAGGCGCCCCCAGATTCAGAAATCTTACGCAGACTGCAAATAAAACTCGTGTGGTGTAAAAAAAAAAAAAAAAAAAAAAAGGAAAGATCCTTCAGTTGAGCTCTAAGTGAAGTGAGTACAACAGAGATATACTCACTTCACTTAGAATTTCATTCCATTAAAAGCCCAAAGGCCCTTGCCACTGATTTTTGCCCTTCGAAGTGTCAGCCGAGGTGACTGCTCTCTAGGGAAGAACTCCCGGCAGGGATGGGCCCCGGGAGATCCTATTCGTTCTGCAAAGACCTCCTTTCCTAGTGGAGCAGATGGGGCAAGCATCCAGGGGATATGGGACCAAGAGACTGTCGGCCTCTTCGCCATCCCTGAGTGCGATCTGTAAATTCCGAGCTGCAGATAGCCGTGTTTCTCCCGGTGTGCACAGGGGATCACAGGGTGCCGCTCCGCAGAGATCGAGGTGGTAGTGTGCAGACGCTGGGGCCAGACAACAGCCTTCTGGCTCCTCTTCCCCAGGCTCTGAAACTCTCATTTCCTGATTATGAAGTCTGTCTCTGGCTTTTTTTCTTTTCTCCAATTGAAACTTACGCAGCTCAAGTAAATTTTCTATCAATTGCAGCAAAAATCCTAACCCAGCTCCCTTTCTCCTCTTTCAGTACTATAACTTGAGGCCGCTGCTCTGCGCTGTAATTTCAAGCTATTGAAAAGCTAAGCCCAATAGTGTCCTTAGTGAAATGTGGATAAAAACCACAATAGCGGAGCCTGCACTTTTCAAATGGGGATTCCCAGAAATCTGGAGTATACAGGGGAGAATACAAAGCTACACATAAAAAGATGTACATTCCTCAAACATCGATCTTGCTTAAAAGAGAAAAATGTTTCATTAAGAAAGACTTTTTTTGGGCCGCCTGGGTAGCTCAGTTGGTTGAGCAGCCGACTTCAGCTCAGGTCATGATCTCGCGGTCTGTGGGTTCGAGCCCCGCATCGGGCTCTGTGCTGACAGCTCAGAGCCTGGAGCCTGCTTCCGATTCTGTGTCTCCCTCTCTCTGCCCTCCCCTGCTCATACTCTGTCTCTATGTCTCTCAAAAATAAAACAAACTTTAAAAAAAAAAGACTTTTTTTAAAATACATTTAAAAAGACTGGAATAGAATGCAAAATTCAAATTTTTATAATAATATAGATGACTTCAAAGACATATCATGACTTCAGTAACTGCACGGGACTACTACATCGCCAGACCCCGCCCCCACTACAATTCACTCTCCCGAAGAACACTTTGAGAAGGACCGCATGAGCATGAGCGCAGAGGAAACATTAGCACTTGGAATGAGGCCCATTGTTCTAAATCCTGTATCTCCTTTGGTCTCCATGATTCCTGATTGGAAAATGACATCTATTATGACAGCGTATTCAAAAAGCTGATAAGGAATGTCAAGTTCACTCCTATTCACTCAACATCTACTACTGGCCTCAGCCTTTCCAACACACATGAAAAAGATGCAGAAGTGTCAAGAGTGATGGTTTGTGGTAAAAGACCTTCTCTCCTGCTTGTTGGATTTTATTGGGGCACGGTGTTACTTAATTGTAGGTGTGGCAAAGAAATGGTGCTCTGAAGGAGAGAACAAGGGAGGCAATTAACATTCAAGGAGCCACCACCTAAAGTGCCAGACATTCTGTCCTGCTATACAAATACAAAGTATCCTATTTCCTGAAGTCATTATCTCCAAGTCAGAAGTAGATGGTGGTGTTAGCTTCAAATAGTCCTGGAATAAGATTGCATATAACACATAAAGAAATAGGAGAGCATGCTGTAGGGTCTAGAGGTGAATAAGTGAATGAGTTTCCAGTGACCAGAGATTCATATGATTCATACGTAACTGGTGAAATAAAATGATTACATGTTGATCATAAAATAATTTAAAAAATGCAAAAACTAGTGGCAATGAGAAAGAACGAAATCTGGCCACGTGTAGCAACGTGGATGGAACTGGAGGGTATTCTGTTAAGCGAAGTAAGTGAGTCAGAAAAAGACAGATACCATATGTTTCCACACATAGGTGGATTTTGAGAGACTCAGCAGAAAACCATGGGGGAGGGGAAGGGGTGGAAGAAAAAAGGGAGGGAGACAAAACATAAGAGACTCTCAAAAGACTAAGAATAAACTGAGGGTGAGAGGTGAGGGAGGGGGGAGAGTGGGTGACAGGCATTGAGGAGTGCACTTGTTGGGATGAACACTGGGTATTATATGGAAACCAATTTGAAAATAAATTTTTAAAAAAATACAAAAATACAAAAACTAAAGGAAAAAATATATTTCTTAAAAACATAAATCCTACCACCTAGATAAAACTACTGCTAATATTTTGATAAACAATTTCTAGATACCTAGCTTTACAAAGATACATACATAGAATTTTATGCCACAGAAATGGGCTGTGCACTCCATTCAATAAGTTGTGCTTTAGGGGCTGTTTGTTTGTTGCTTTACATAATATCCTGGGTAATTTGTCATTTGAATAAATACAAATTTACATCACCCTTTAGTATGGCTGTATAGTATGCCATTGTGTAAATGTACTTTACTTAGTGGATCCCCTATTGACAGACATTTCTCCCCAGCCATCCCGTTGTTTTGTATATGAAGCAGTGCTTCCATGAGCAGTACTGTGAATGGATCTATTTGCACACATCAGTTAGATTTAAGTCATCTGGTCACTGGAAACTCACTCATTCATTTAACATTTATTGAACCTTTACTCTGTTCCAGGCACCTTTAAACTCTAGAGATACAGCTGTGAACAAGACAAACAAGGACTTGCTCTCGTGGAGCTAACATTTTAGCGAGAGACAGACCATAAATAAATATGTGCACAAGATAATTACGTTATAAGTGCTATAAAAAAACAAAACGTGGGGCGTGGGTGGCTCAGTCGGTTAAGCGTCCGACTTCCGCTCAGGTCATGATCCCACGGTTCGTGGGTTCTTGCCCGGCGTCAGGCTCTGTGCTGAACGTTTGCTCAGAGCCTGGAGCCTGCTTCGGATTCTGTCTCCTCCTCTCTCTGCCCTTCCTCCACTTGAACTCTGTCTCACTCTTTCTCTCAAAACTAAATAAGCATAAAAAAAATAAAAAGTAAAAAATGAAACGTGTCATAAAATAGGAAGTACGGGATCATGGTGGGCAGGAAAGGCCCTGTGAGAAGCTTTGAGTTGAAGCATAGAGGATGTGACAGGAAGCGAGGTGGAGTACTGAGGGCACAGGAGCGGAAAGGAGGCCGAGGTGCTGAGGGCATCGAGAGCAGAGCGAGGGGGTAGAGCGGTCGGAGATGAGATTAGGGAGGTGGAGAGAGAATGTAGACAAACTGTTCGCGAGACTTAGCTGTGCAGTGGAACACAGAAATGAGGTACAACTTGAAACGGATGTAGTATCAAAGAAGGATTTTTTTCCGAGTGCCATGGAAGATAGTCTGCTGGGGGGACAGGGTGACTGAAGGTGAAGGAGGGAGGAGGAAGAGCAGCAGGAACGAAGAGCTGCACTTCGATAGAGAAACGCTCTAATAGGAGCGCCAGCAAAGACAGTGGGTGCAGATTTAAAGATGCGGTGGTGGGAATATTCATTGATTCGTTTAGTAAATATTTACTGAGCACCTGTTATGTGCCAAGCACTGTCCCAGGCACCGGGATATGGCAGCGGACAAAATAGTGAAGATTTATTGCCTTTATGGAGCTTATTCCTAGTGAGGGAGGCAAATAACTATCACAGAATATCTAGGATGTTACATGAATGCTGTAGAAAAAAATAAAACAGAGGAGGCAGAAAGAGTGCCACGGGGATGCAGTTTTAAACAGGATGAAGGCCTCATGGAGAAGGACATTTGAAGACCTTAAAGAAAAGGAGCCAGGTGGAGATGTGATGAAAGAAGTAGCAAGTGCGAATGCCTTAAAGCAGGAGTATGACAAACATTGTCAAGACGAGCAAGGAGGCTGGTGTAGCTGCAACTGATGGCTGGGAGAAAAGGCTACGAGATATTCAGAGAAGTAAATGGCAGGGGGAAGCATACCTTGTAGGAGCCTGTAAGTCAATGTAAAAACTTTGTCATTTACTGTGAATAAGATGGAAAGCCTTTGAAAGGTGAGTGCACAGAACTGGCATACGATCTGACGTGTTTTAAAGTACCCCTCTGCCTGCTCTGTCGAGAATAGACTTTCAGGTAGCAAGAGTGGAAACAGGGAGACCAGTTAGGTGGCGCTTGAAATAAGCCAAATGAGAGAGAACAAGGGCTTCAATCAAAGTGAAAACAGGGGAGAAGTGGGAGAAGATTATATTTTGAAAGTAAAGTTCACAGTGTATGCCCTGAGAGAGAAGAAGCTAGAACGTCTCTCAGGATTTTGGCTTGAGCAATTGGAAAGATCAAATTGCCATTTACCGAAATGAGGAGAATGTAGGAGGAGCTGGTTTTAGGGATAATATGGAGAGCTGGATTTGGGATGTGTGAAGTTTGAGATACATATTAGACACCGAAGTGGGGATGTTGAAAAGGAAGTTAAATGTGAATCTGAAGTCCAAGGAAGAGGTAGAGTGGAGATGACATTTTTGGAGTCATCAGTATATGAATGGTATTTGAAGCCAGAGACTGGATGAGATCACCATCAAGATCACCAAGGAAGAAAGTATATATAAAAGGAAGAGATCCCAGAACCAAGCCTGATATTTATAGACCAGGAGATGAAGAGGAATAAGCAACGAAGACTAAATGGCCTTTAGAAGGAACACGTGGTGATGTCCAGGAAGCGAAGAAAATCTCTTGAGGAAAAGAGAATGATCATTGTGACAAATGCCACTGAGGGGTGCCTGGGTAGCTTGGTAGGTTAAGTGTCCGACTCTTGATTTCGACTCAGGTTGTGATCTCACAGTTCGTGAAATCGAGCCCTGCATTGGGCTCTGTGCTGACAGTGCAGAGCCTGCTTGGGATTCCCTCACTTCCTCTCTCTCTGCCCCTCCCCTCTCTCTCAAAATACAAAAAATTTAAAAATGCCACTGGGGCACCCGGGGGGCTCACTCGGTTAAATGTCCAACTTTGGCTCAGGTCATGATCTCATGGTTCATGGGTTCAAGCCCTGCATCAGGCTCCATGCTGGTGGTATGGAGCCTAGTTGAGATTCTCCCTTTTTCCCTCTCTCTCTCTGTGCCTCCTTGACTCACACTGCCTCTCTCTCTCTCTCAAAATAAATAAATAAACTTTTTTTGAATGCCACTGGGATGGCTGAGTGGCTCAGTTGATTGAGCGTTTGACTTCAGCTCAGGTCATGATCTCATAGTTGGTGGGTTTGAGCCCCACATCAGGCTGTGTGCGGACAGCTCAGAGCCTGGAGCCTGCTTCAGATTCTGTGTCTCCGTAGTCTCTGCCCCTCTCCCTCTCGCACTCTGTCTCTGTCTCTCAAAAATAAACGTGAAAAAAAAAATTTTAATGCTACTGATAGGTCAAGGAAAATGAGGGCTGAGAAATGAACACTGATTAAGCAATATGGAGAATATGAGCGACCTTGAAGAGAAGTTCTGATGAGGTGGTGTAGTGGTAAAAATTCTCTTTAGAGTGGATTCGAGGAAGAATCGGTTGGTACGTGGATGTGGAAAGTGTTAAATATAAAGCAGGAGGGACTAAGTGTATCGTAAAAGATGTGCGGTTCAGAGTGTGACCTGGTACAGTCCTGAGCCTAAATAGCCTTTAAGTTCAATACACTTTCCTCCTAAGTTCAAAAATAAGGCAAGGGTGTCCGTTTTCACCACGTCCACTCAAGATTGTGTTAGGCGTCTGAGCAGTACAGTAGTAGGCAAGAAAACAAAAGGCATATAGATTGGGAAGAAAGTAAAGGGCTGTCCTTATTCATAGGCTACTTGAGAGTCTGTAGCGAAACTCCTAAAGAATCTACCCCAAAAAACTACCAGAACAAATTCATTTGAGAAGGCCCTAGGATGTAAGTGCAATATACGATATATATGTGTGTGTATATATATATATGTATATATATATATATATATATATATATTTCTGTATACTTTAAAATCAAAATTGTAAACCATAATTAAAAATACCAATTAGAGTGGTATCAATAAACAGATGAAGCCATATTGGATTAGGGTGGGCCCTAAATCCAATGACTGTTATGCTTAAAAGAAGAGGAGAGGGCACACAGAGACGCAAAAAAGATGGCCACATGAAGACAGGGGAGGAGATTGGAATTATGCTGTCCCAAGTCAAGGAATGCGGGGGACTAAAAGAAGCGAGGACAGATTCTTCCCTAGAGGCCTCACGGGGACCATGGCCCTGCTGACACCTTGATTTCAGGCCCGGTGCTTTGTTGTGGCAATTCCTAGCAAACTAACAGAGGAGTGCAATGGGGGGAAAGACGATCTTTTCAACAAACAGTTCTAAAGAAATTGGATATCTATATGGATACAAAAACTGAATCCTAACCGGTACCTCCCACCATGAAAAACAATTAATTCAAAATGGATCATAGGTCTAAAACATTGTAGGCTAAAACTATAAAACTTGCAAAAGAAAACATAGGAAAAAATCTTGGTGATGTTGGGTTAGGCAAAAATTTCTTAGGACAGAAATAGAAAATACTGATAATGGCACTTCATCAAAATTTAAAACTTTTTTTCTTTGAGAGGAATCATTAAGAACATGAAAAAACAAACTACAGATGGGAGGGGGGGAGATCCCAAAATATATTCTGGGATTGGTATTCAGACAAACAATACAATTTCTTTTAAGTTTTTATTTATTTACTTATTTGTTTATTATTTATTTATTTACTTAGAAAGAGGGAGAGAGCACTTGCAGAGGAGGGGCAGAGAGAGAGAGAGAGAGAGATCGAGAGGGAATCCCAAGCAGGCTCCATGCTCAGTGAGGAGCCCAACATGGAACTGGATCTCACAACCATGAGGTTATGACCTGAGAGAGTCAGTCGCTTAACCGACTGAGCCACCCAGTGCCCCCATCCAATCTTTTAAATGAGCAAAAGATTTGAAATATAACTTCACCAAAGAAGATAAATAAAATAAGTATCCAAAAAGGTGAACAACTGCATTAGTCATTAGGGAAATGCAAATTAAAATCACAGTAAGATATCACTATACTCCTCCTAGAATGGCTAAAATTTTTCAATTTGACAACACCAAGTGTTGGTGAGGACACAGAACAACTGAAACTCTCACTATTGATTTCACCAATGCACATGGATACAAGATGCTATTTTGGAAAGAGTTGGGAGTTAAACATACACTTATAATTCATTCCAGCAACCTCACTGGTAGGTATTTACTCAAAGAAGATTAAAACATATATGCACACACTTACCTATGAATGTTCATAGTAGCTTTGTTCATAATAGGCAAAAACTGGAAACAATCCAAATGTCCATCACAATGTCAATAAAGAAGCAAATTGTGATTTATAAGTACACACAGCAATAAAAAGAACAACTGTTGCTACACACAACACACGTGAATCTCAAAAGTATCATAAGTGGAAGAAATCAGACACAAAAGTATGTCTCTTATTTGATTGCATTCATATGAAATTCTAGAAAAGGCAAAAAACCCTAGTGACAGAAAATAGATCAGTCTCCCAGGCTGGGAGACAGGGAAGGGAATAAACTGCAAGAGGGCACAAGGGCACTTTTAGAGAAATGAACATATTCTATATTTTAACTGGAATGGTACTTACATGATGAGGCATTTGTCAAAACTCAACAAACTGTATATTTTAAACTGGTGAATTTTATTATTTGTAAGGTATACCTCGACCAAGTTAATTTTTTAAATTAAAGGTGTTCTCTTTCATTGCTAACAAAAGCCAACCTGAAATAATTGGCAAAGAACTTTTATAGCTTGTGAGTCACCTCAATAGAGATGGAACGAGAGGAGAATTACAGTAAAACTGTAACACATTGATTTAGTTGAAGCTCTCATGAACATCAGGAATTTTCCTTTCTGACTCACTGTGCTTGGTAACTTCCACTGCCCCTGCCCATTTTAATAGTACTGAACCAAGGGTTTACAAAAGGAAATGTAATTAAAGTAAGTGGCTCCCTTTTGGTCGGAACCGCCATCTTCCAGTAATTCGCCAAAATGACCAACACAAAGGGAAAGAGGAGAGGCACCCGCTCTATGTTCTCTAGGCCTTTTGAGAAAACACAAAGTGGTTCCTTTGGCCACATACATGCCAATCTAGAAGAAAGGCGATATTGTAGACATCAGGGGAATGGCACTGTTGAAAAAGGAACGCCCCAGAAATGTTACCGTGGCAAAACTGCAAGTGTCTACAGTGTTACCCAGCATGCTCTTGGCATTGTTATAAACAAACAAGGGCAAGATTCTTGCCAAGAGAATTAATGTATGTATTGAGCGTAGTAAGCACTCAGAGAGCCAGGATAGCTTCCTGAAGTGTGTGAAGGAAAATGATCAGAAAAAGAAGGAAGCCAAAAAGAAAGGTATTTGGGCTCAACTGAAGTGCCAGCCTGCCCCACCCAGAGAAGCACATTTTGTGCGAACTAATGGAAAGGAGCCTGAGGTGCTGGAATCCATTCTCTATGAATCCATGACATGATAAGTGTAAAAACAACAACAACAACAACAAAAAAAAAACACCCCAAAATCATCAAGGCTGTAAATTAGATAGATAGATAGATAGATAGATAGATAGATAGATAGAGTGAATGGCTATTTGGTTTTCATGATTCAAAAACTTTTAAAAATATCTCCTCTTTATCTTTTTCACAGTGAGAAATATACCTGTTTAGAGTATGAGATGATCATGTTTACTGGTCACTGTTTTCTCTCCGTGTAGGTAAAATTACATCCAGAACTGACATGGCGAGAGAGCAATCAGAAAGGGGAGTTGATTCATTGAGCAAATTTTGAATAAAATAAATCAGAAAGGAAGACTATATGGTGAAAAATATGCCCCCCCCCCACTTTAACTCACTAATACTACTATAAAGTTACCACCAGTATGAGTTTAGTGTGTAAACTTTTCAGAAATTTTCCTGGACATATTCAAGCATATATGTGTAATAAGTTAAACCACATGAAATTGCCATTTGTATAGGTTAGAGATTGCTAAATATCAACAATTTCATATGGTTTAACCAATATATCCTCTTGTATTCTATATACTCTTCTAAAATCTTCTCTCTTAATAATGTATCATGGCTATTTTTCCACATCAATACATACAGCTGTACATCACTTTCTAAATACCTGGGTGGTTTGCCATTGCATGGATGGACCATTCTTTTTTTAACCAGTTCCTTTGTAACGGATATTTATCTTGTTTCCTGTATTTTCCAATTAATATAGTTGGATAATCACATGGCTATATCTTCAAACATGAAAGCTTCACACTTCCATCTCAAGTCTAGGAATATGCCCACTCAAACAATGAACACTGGGGTTTGTGGATTGGGTTTCTGTGTCTCTGTCGTTAAAATTCTTACATACCCACACAACAACGAGGGAAAGTATATAATATTTAACTACGGCATTAAATATGGATACAGATCCAAGTCGGTCCAAATGTACTTAATGTTAAAGATGCCTTCTGAGTTAAAATCTTTGAATGCTCTTCAAGTTGAAAATCCCTCCACCAGTGAAAAATAATTATTATTATCACTAGTATTATTATTATTATACCATCACTATTTAAAGCTTTGCCGTTTATCAATGCTCAAGTTATTCCTTTGTTCAAAAACTTTGCCTGCAGAGTAAAATAAAACTTCTTCCCTTAGCATTCAAGGCCCTTTGCCTCCAGCTGCAGTGTACCTTGCCAGCCTTGTTTCCCCCCTAGCACACTTGGTCTATGCTGGTCACCTTTCCTCTTACTAAGACTGTTCCCTCTGTTTGGAATGTCCTTCCATTTCAGCTCCTCTGTGGGAGTCTGTCCACCTTCCCAATCCACCTGTAATGACACCTCTCAATTATCCCTTATCCTCCAAAGGCATTGTGACATTGTAAGGAAAGCATAGGCTTTCAAGTTTCTTACACCTGCATTTGAAGCCCCAGCTTCTCAACTTTCTAGCTATGGGACTTGGGGCAAATTACCAGGCTTATCTTAGCCTCAGTTTTTCTCATATGAAAAATGGGATGTAATTGCTTAGTTATGTCTAGAACATTTGGGAGGGTTATATAGGTCCATAGTTAGAAGGAAAATGTGTTTATTAGCAAATCACACTGTACAGAGGATGTATAAAGCATTTCTTTATTCTTCTGGTTGAATCAGAAGAATAAAGTTACATCCTGAGAAGGCCAGGACCAATCCATTCTTGATGGAGTCCACTCAGGTGAGTTCCCAGTTGCTCTGGCCTTCTTCATTATTTCTACGACTCATTTTCCTGTTCCTCTGTTCTCCCATGGCACCCATGTGCTGTCTGGAAAGTGCCATGTACATTGCCAGAGGGGTAACGATCTACAGGAAACAAAAATTTTTCTGTTTAATTATATCATCATCATATTTTTAAAATCTCTGTACTTTGTATAACCAGCCGAAGGAAGTCAAAGGTAAGAAGGAGCTAAAGAGAAAAAACATATTCTTTCACAGATCTCATAATGCTTACGTTGGAGCATTAGAAATAATATCTATAAAGTTTATAGGATACTAAAAGCACTGTAATTAAGCCATGAAAAAAAAAAAAACTTCAATACAGATTCTCCTCTTCCTCTTGTGCATAGAGGCCTGTCTTTGGTCAGAGTCCCCAGCTTAAATCAGAGGTGGAGGAGGAGGAGGAGCTGGAGGAGGAGGAGGAAGAGGAGAAATGAAACTAAAGGACCAATTTACAGTAAAAAGCAAAATGAATTACTCAGGAGAATGAACATCTACTGGGGAGTAGAACCACCAATGGCTACATTTAAGAGAGTTTGGGAAATTTTTGAGAGAAAATGGGAGTTGGCAGCATCTGTTGTGCAATGCGGTATGAGACGGAAATTGGGAAAGATAGTTTTTTTTTTAATGTTTATTTTAGAAAGAGAGCGTGCGGATGGGGAAGGGACAGAAAGAGAGGGGGCAGAGGATCCAAAGTGAGCTTTGTGCCCATGCGGGGCTTGAACTCACAAACAGTGAGATGATGACCCGAGCCTAAGTTGGATGCTTATCTGACTGAGCCACCCAGGCACCTTAGGAAAGATAATTTTTTTTTAATGTTAATTCATTTTTGAGAGAGACAGAACATGAATGGGGGCGGGGCAGAGAGCGAGGGAGACACAGAATCCAAAGCAGGCTCCAGGCTCTGGGCTGTCAGCACAGAGCCCAATGCGGGGCTCAAACTCACGAAGCACAAGATCATGACCTGAGCCGAAGTCTGAAGCCCAACTGACTAAGCCACCCAGGTGCCCCAGGAAAGATAATTTTAAGGAGTGTCCATGCATATAATGAGGGTAAGCCTCTTTTTCTTTTTTTTAAGAGTCCAAAAAAGATCAAAGTTGATTTTCAATTACTTACTAATGACATTGTGCTGAGAAGCGTCCAGAGTGGCCTAGCTTCACCAGGTCTGTAAATACTTGGCTCCTTCTCTGGAACCTGGATCACCTCCCTTTAAGTTTTAGTACTGTACTTAACGTTATTATGATACATCATGCAATAAAGGTGGCCGTATGTATGTATATCTTCCCTTCCAGGCCCTCTGAAAGCAGGGCTGGTATGTCTTAATCATCTTCATGTCCTGCACCATGTCCAGCTTCCCGTCACCTAGTCCATGAATTGCACAAAGTAGATGTTCAACAGTTACTAGGAAATAAATGTGTGGGTGATGGATGAATGGAATTGAACTTAAAGTGCGAATTCTTTAGCAACACCAATGACTGCACTATCTTCTCTCCCGCCCACCAGATGGACTCTGTGAGGGAATGTGTCTGTCCTGGTCTTCACTTTACCACCAGCACTTGAACTATGTTAAGCCCACAGTAAGCGTAGGATAATTTTTGTATCCCCTAGAATGAGGATTTCGGCGCATCAGGAATGGAAGAGAGTAAAACAGCCTAAGGCAAGTTGGTGAGACTGCTGTACAGAAGAGCAGTGGCCGCCTGCCCGGGGCTGGGTGGTAAAGAACAGGAATCCACCAGGAGACGCCTGGGAGCAGCGGGTGAGCGCCGGCGCCCGCCTCTCCTCCACAACGGCAGGTGGCGCTGTGGTCGGGTGCGGCCGCTAGGTCCGCGCGGCGCCTCTCTCTGGGCAGGGTGGGGAGTCGGCAGAAGGACCTGCGGTGGGCCCACTTCGGCCGCCTCTCGGACTGCTCTCCCTCGGCGTCTGACTGTGCGTTTAGTCCCGCACCATGGGGAAGCGGGACAATCGGGTGGTGAGTACCGGGTAGGGAAAACAGTGGGGCGACGCGGGGCCGACGGCAGGGGAGCGGAGCCCCTTGCTCTCCCCGACGGGGCCTGAGGGTCAGCGGCGTCGCTCGGACCTCGAGCCGGGAGATCCAGCTCCCCCCATCCCTGCCGGTCCCAGACGCGCGTGCGCCGCGCACGCAGTTGGCGCTTTCGGACCCCCACTCTCTCCCCCCTCTTTCCTCCTCCCGTGTCCCCCTCTTTTTTCAACCTCGCCGCACCTTCTGGCAATGCTCCCTAGCTCCCTTCTCTCCCGTACTCCGGCTAGCAGTGCCCAGTTTTTAGAGCCACAAGGGCTGGAGGACTTGTGTCTTCTGTACGTTTGTCCTAAGTCTCAGGCCCACGGAGGCGCCGGGACTCGCCCCTTACTCGGAATCGAAGATCTGGCTCCGCGTCCCTGTCGTGCGCACGCTGGTAGGATGGAGGGGCGGAGGCCTCCGGCCAGCTTTCTCCGGGCCTGCTGCGCGCCTGGTTTTAGCGGCAGGTAGACTCCCGTCTGAGGACCAGGATCGAAACATTTGGCTTTGTGTCCTCAGCACCTAGCACTGCCTGGCACCTAGTAGGACCCGTGTAGGAATGAAGGGTGAAAAACAATGGTGTCTGGAGTCAGACATAGACGGGAATGTCAGTTTTGGGTTTTCAGGAGTCGGGTGACTAAGATAAGTTGCTTTTCTTCTCCGAGCCTCTGTAAAGGGGCATTAGTGTTTCCACAACTTTGCAGAATAGTTGAAACCGCAGAAGGCAAATGGCCAGAGAACGTTTGGCATGAAAGTTGTTTTAGTAAATGAGATAAAAGAGACACAATAACTAATAGCAGGAAGCGTAAGGAATAGTATGTGATGGAGATTCGAAGTTCTGAAGGCATTCAAAACAGACGTGCTTTGGGCAGGAGGAGATGGGAAAAAGGCATTCTAGATGGCTGCTAGGTTGGTTTGGAAAATCCAGATTATAAATCAGTCTAGATGGGCTGTAAACGTAAGACTGTAAACATAATGATAATCTTAGGTTGCAGCCTTCAAGTTCCTGGGTTTGCCTGTGACTGACTTTTAACCACTGAGGAGCAAAACGAAAAATAAATAAATAAATAAATAAATAAATAAATAAATAAATGCAGTTAATGTACCAAATTGGGTGCCAGGGTGGCTCAGTCGGTTAAATGTCCACTTCGGCTCAAGGTCATGATCTGGCGGTTGGTGAGTTCCAGCCCCATACTGGGCTCTGTGCTGACAGCTCAGTATCTGGAGCCTGCTTGGGATTCTGTGCCTCCCCGTCTCTCTGCTCCTAACCCCCCCACCACCCGCCCCATGCCTTTTCTCTATCTCTCAAACAAATGAATAAACGTTAAAAAAAAGTTGAGGTACCAAATTTAATGAATTTTTTTAGTGATTGATTATTGCCTTTTTGGGTTGGGGGGGCTACTAAAAGAGCTTTACTTTTTTGAAATAGTGACATTTCTTGTCTTTAAAACATTTGTTTTAATTTTATACACTACTCATATCAGAGATGTTTAGGAACCACAGTGGCGAACCTTGATTAAAATGTTGAGAAATGTTCTCTTCTCCTGCTTTCCTGGCTGTAGGTCAGACCTTGTGCTATCCACATTCTCAGAGTCGAAATGGTATTCTGATGGAGGAGCATCCTTAGGTTTGAGGTGTTAATAGTGTTTTGACTCTTTAAACTGTGGACTTGAAAATTTAGGAATCCCCAGACTGTGGATAAGGTTTCACACAGAGGCCTAAGATGTTTTGTTTTTGTTTTACTTGGGGGAAAATGTTGCTTTACACCTCCCTTTAAAGCATTTGAAACTTTTCGGATTAGGTTCATTTTACTAGAACATTTGGATAGTAACTCTGGGCTCTCCTTATTAGTTGGTATGCTTTTATGGCATAGATTGTTCTGGTAACATTTTATTTGCAGTTGAAAGGTTGAAGAGAGGGGCGCCTGGTTGGCTCAGTCAGTTGAGTGTCCCACTTCGGCTCAGGTCATGATCTCACGGTTCATGAGTTTGAGCCCTGTGTCAAGCTCTGTGCTGACACCTCAGAACCTGGAGCCTGTTTCAGATTCTGTGTCTCCCTCTCTGTCTGCCCCTCCCCTGCTCACGCTCTGTCTCTCTATCTCTCTCTCTCTCAAAAATAAATAAACATTAAAGAGAAATTTTTTAAAAAAGGTGGGAATGAAAACATGAAATTAAGATTTACGAGACAGATTATCTAATTTAGTGCCCTCATTGCATAGAGGAGGAAATTGAACTTTTTTTTTCGCATTTTGATTTCAATTTTGGTTAGTTAACATACAGTGTCGTATTGGTTTCAGGAGCAGAATTTAGTGATTCAGCACTTAAATACAGCACAGTGCTCACATAACAAGTGCTCTCCTTAACACCCATCACGCATTTAGCCCATCCCCTCACCTCCCTCCATCAACCCTCAGTTTTGTTATCTATCGTTTAACAGTCTCTTACGGTTTTTTTCCCCTCTCTGTTTTTTTTTTAATGTTTATTTTTGAGAGAGAGATTGAGAGAGTGTATGTGAGCAGGGGAGGGGCAGAGAGAGAGGGAAACACAGAATCCGAAGCAGGCTCCAGCTCTGAGCTGTCAGCCAGAGCCCCACATGGGGCTTGAACTCATGAGCCATGAGATCATGACCTGAGCCAAAGTTGGACGCTTAACCAACTAAACCACCTAGGCTCCCCTGTTTCCCTCTCTCTTTTTTTTTTTAATTTTTAATGTTACTTATTTTTGAGAGAGAGAGAGAGAATGCGTGCGTGCAAGCACAAGCAGGGGAGGGGCAGAGAGAGAGGGGGACACAGAATCTGAAGCAGGTTCCAGACTCTGAGCTGTCAGCACAGAGCCTGATGCGGGGCTTGAACTCACAAACCATGAGATCATGACCTGAGCTGAAGTCGGATGCTTAACTGACTGAGCCACCCAAGCGCCCTCTCCCTCTCTTTTTAACTCCCTTCCCATATGTTCATCTGTTTTGTTTTTTTAAGTTCTACATATGAGTGAAATCATATGGTATTTGTCTTTCCCTGACTGACTTATTTAGCATAATAGTCTCTATCTCCATCCATGTTGTTGCAAATGGCAAGATTTCATTCTTTTTGATGGCTGAGTAATATTGCATTGTATGTATGTATATCTATCTATCTATTTATATATATACACACACCACATCTTCTTTATCCACTGGCTATTGTTGATAATGCTGCTAGAAACGTCAGGGAGCACATATCTATATTTTTCAAACCTGTATTTTTTTTTTTTTGTACCCTTTGAGTAAATACCTAGTACTGCAATTGCTGGGTCCATAGAGTAGTTTATTTTTTAACTTTTTGAGGGACCTCAATACTGTTTTCCGGTGTCTGCACCAGTGCGCATTCCCAGTAACAGTGTAAGAGCATTCTCCTTTCTCTGCATCCTCGCCAACATCTGTTGTTTCCTGTGTTAATTTTAGCCCTTCTGACAGGTGTGAGGTAGTATCTCATTGTGGTTTTGATTTGTACTTCCCTGATGATGAGCGATGTTGAGCATCTTTTCAAGTGTCTGTTAGGCCTCGATGTCTTCTTTGGAAAAATACCTATTCATGTCTACTGCTCATTTCTTAACTGGATTATGTGGTCTGTGGGTGTTGAGTGTGATGAGTTCTTTATAGATTTTGGATACCAACCCTTTATCAGATATGTCGTTTGCAAATATATTCTCCAATTGTGTAGGCTGCCTTTTCGTTTTGTTGATTGTTTCCTTCACTGTGCTTTTTATCTTTATGAAGTCACAGTAGTTCCTGTTTGCTTTTGTTTCCCTTGCCTCCTGTGACATTGTGTCTCATAAGAAGTTGCTACAGCCAAGGTCAGAGAGGTTGCTGCTTATATTCTCCTCTAGGATTTTGATGGTTTTGTGTCTCACATTTAGGTCTTTCACCCATTTTGAATTTATTTTTGTGTACAGTGTAGGGAAGTGGTCCAGGTTTATTCTTTGGTATGTTGCTGTCCAGTTTTCCCACCACCATTTGTTGATTCTTTCCTGCTTTTTAAAGATAGTTGCCCACAGATGGAACTGTTTAAATTGGGACCAAAACTTGGGTTATTTGGTACTTAGTTCAGTATATCATAACTCTTAGTGTTTTTTAATGTATATTTATTATTATTATTATTATTCTGAGAGAAAGCACGCACGTGAGCAGGGGAGGGGCAAAGAGGGGGAGAGAGAATCCCACGCAGGCTCCATGCCCAGTGTGGAGCCCATCTCAGGGCTTGATCCCATGACCGTGAGACCACAACTCAAGCCAAAAAATCAAGAGTTGGCTTCTCAGTGGACTGAGCCACCCAGGCATCCCGTTATAACTCTTGGTTTTGAATAAAATGAATGTTTGCCTCTGAAAATAATGGCATGTTTTTCTTCTTACATTGATGGTAAAATCATATCTAAAGATGATAGAATTGCTTTCTAAAAAAAAACATAAAAGCCAGATTGAAAGTTTTGTTGTTGTTTTTAAAGACTTACTCTGGGGAGCCTGGCCGGCTCAGTCAGTAGAGCATGAGACTCTTGATCTCAGGGTTGTAAATTCGAGCCCCACGTAGGGTGTAGAGATTACTTAAAAATAAAATCTTGAAAAACATAGATTTTTCCGAGTGGTTTTGAATTCACAGCAAAATTGAGCAGTAAGTGCAGAGAGTACCGTATACTCCGTGCGCACGGTCATGCACAGCCTCCCCCTACTTGCAGCACTGCTCAGAAGGGCGTTGTTGTAAGTGATGAACCTCCCTTGCCACACCATTTTTACCTGAAGTCCATACCTTACATTAGGGTCATTCCGAGTATTGTACATTCTTGAACAGTTAAGTTTTAACTGAACATTTTAGTTCTCAGGATTTAGAAAGGGCTGTTAGATTCATGATGACCACTCTTTGTCCTAGTTGTTTTCCTGAAGTTTCTTTCATGTTCTTTTTTTGTTATTTTGTGCCCTCTAAAACAGATGTGTCCTCTAGATAAAAATAGGTAGTCAGAGTAGCAAATGGAGTTCCGCACATTTTGTTCTCCCATTACTCTCTTCAGTACCTGCCCACTTACCTATTCCCTGAGCTCAATTCGCTATCCTGAGTTTCAAAAACAAAATGCTTTCTGTTACCAAGCGCAGACAACCGTTTGGAGCCACAGACACTTCTAATTATATATGAATACAAGTATTTGATTTATAAGGTTACAGGATTTAATGTGATTAAGTCATAGTGAGACAGTTCAAGAAATTGCACAATTTCTATGTTTTTAACTGGTGCCTAACCACCCTGCCTCTTATTGTTAAGAACATTGTTTTTAACACTGCTGCATAATAAGTGAAAAGACTTTATCTTTGTAAACTTAATTTTTTGTTTTAAAAACCTTTCTGTTCATAGTAAAAGGAAGCATTATTGCTTATTGATTATGAGCACAGACCATCAAGTGTTCTGCAAGGAGCGTAGCACATAAGATGTACTTAATAAATGATGCTATTTTTTAAAAAGTTTTATTTGTTTTGAGAGGGCTCACATGAGCAGTGGAAGGATAGAGAGAGAGGGAGAGAAAAAATCCCAAGCAGGCTCCCTGGTGTCAGCACAGAGCCCCACAATGAGAGGCTCTGACCTGAACCAAAATCAAGAGTCAGACGCTTGACCAGCTGAGCCACCCAGGTGCCCTTTGCTATTTTTTAAAATAAATATTGCCATTACAGTTGAAATTAATAATTGAGATATTTGGAGTGTACTTAAGCAAACTGAAGATAGTGTTTATAATCAAAAGCTTATGTTAAGCCTACGTGATAGCTCATGTAATTGTATCATAGGTTGTCTGTGATTGTTTTAGGAGGTGAATATACAACTTTACTATGTAATTTTCCTCTGCAAAGTAAACTGTAAGACAGACCGCATGTACTTGGGGGCAGCAGTTTTGCAGCAGACATTAAGACACATAAAAATGTTAACGTACTTTTAAGGTACATGCAAGTATATTTGAAGACTATGTAACATGGTAAATGCGTTCATGATTTTCTTTTAAGTAGTCTGTATGCCTAAAGAAGGACTTGAACTCATGACCTCGAGATCAAGAGTCACATGCTCTGCTGACTGAGCTGGCCAAGTGCCCCCCAATTTTTTAAATTAAAGTAATAAGTTGCCACTGTAGTGTCTCTGAATTTTTACCTGAAGACAGTTCAGCTCTTGCAATTGGGGTGGCAGTATTGTGGTTGAATTTTTCTCATTTTGTTTACCTTTATTATTATGATAATGTTTGTGTGTAGGTTTTTTGTTTTTGTTTTTCACTTATAAGGGTAATGAGTTGGGGCGTCTGGGTGACTCAGTTGATTAAGCATCCAACTTCGGCTCAGGTCATGATCTCACGGTCTAGTTCGAGCCCCGCGTCGGGCTCTGTGCTGACAGCTCGGAGCCTGGAGCCTGCTTCAGTTTCTGGGTCTCCTTCTCTCTCTGCACCTCCCCCGTTTGTACTTTGTCTCTCTCTCACAAATAAACACTAAAAAAATTTTTTTTAATAAATAAAGGTAATGAGTTATTTTTTTAAAACTTTTCCAGGGTATGAAATGATGAAAGTGGACATCTGCCTTTACATTTTATTTTGATGCATTTATTTATTTATTTATTTATTTATTTATTTATTTATTTATTTATTTATTATGTTCTGTTTATTTTTTGATAGAGACAGAGCATGAACAGGGGAAGGGTAGAGAGAGAGGAAGATACAGAATCTGAGGCATACTTCAAGGTCTGAGCTGTCAGGACAGACCCTAACACAGGGCTCAAACTCAGAAACCCCGAGATCATGACCAAAGCTGAAGTCGGATGTTTAAACCTCTTGAGTCATCCAGGCTCTAGATACATCTAGATATTTAAAAAATTTATATCTGTTCATTAAAATGGTATCTTATCTTTTGACAGTCTGCTTTTGCTTTACATTTAACAAATCTCGGACATCTTTCCATATCAGGAATTATAGATCTGTCTCTTTTGGCTTCTTATGGCTGCATAGTATTTAATTTTGAGGGTGTATTTTAATATATAATTAAGACATCTCAATTTGATGGCTCTTGGGGTGTTTTCAGTTTTCCCTAATTTAGTAATTTAGCTTTGAACATCCTTGTATAGATTTGCATTCTTTGGAAATAAACAATTTTTACAGTTTTAAACTTTAGATATTTTACCAGTAGGTGCTGCTAAAATTATGACATGGGATCAAAGAAATGAGAAGGTGATAGATGTTATCTCCTGTTCTAAAAATGAACTTAGCTTTGCACATACACTTGCTTCTGGTTATTAGGATTGTCAGTGTCATTGTTTAGGCCAACAGTTCCTCTGTTGCAGCCTCCACTGGTTGTCATATTTCCACATGGACTACATGAACTGAGTGAAATTCTCAAGAGAGGCAGTTGAATGAAATACTCAAAGACCTAACAGTTGATGTAAAGAATGTCACTATATGCGTCTCCCATTAGTTAGGTTTCATATTCACATTTAGCTCTGACTCTGTAAACATGCCTGATATTAAGAGTTCTAGTGTTAATTCCTGCCTGAAAGAAAATTATGTTAATAGACTTTTTCATCCCACATAATTAATTAGGCAGTATCTGGTTGAATGGGAATAATTCTCAGTATGTGCTGTTTATAGTAGTTTTATATTGCTTGATCTGCCAGAGAATTCTGGAATATATAACTCATACTTGTTTTGAGGGTGGGATATGTTGGTCATTTTCATGGGTTTTGTTAAGTTGCAACAAATATATTCTTTCACTTCTTTGGGAATGTAAAGTCTTACGTTTAAGACCTTAAAATCAACCTTGATAGTAGTCATTTTTGACCAGAATTCTTTTTATTTAAAAAATGGAAAAGTTTTTATAAATGCATGTTGACTTGGATTAAATTTGGAAAACGAAATAAGATCGAGGAATTGAGACTAATTCAAAGACCAAATTTTATGTATGTAGCACAGTTCATTTTAATAAACCAACATCTCTTTGCTAGATGCCGTCATTAACAAAGAAACCCGCTTTATTTTTGTCTGGATATGTTTTTGAAAAAATCTCTAAAAATTATTTTTCTGCTATAGTAAGTGCAGTATACAGAGCATAATTTGATTTTTGTAGAGTTCTTTTTTGTGTAAAAATAAACAGAAAGTTCGTTGTCTTAGAAGTGTTTAAATCAGTGGTGTGAAGTATATTCACAGTGTTGTACAAGTGTCACCACTGTCCATTTCCAGAACTTTTTTTTTTTTATTTAGAGAGAGAGAAAGGGCACGCATGTGCGGGGGGCGGGGGGGGAGGAGGGCGGGGAGGCCGGGGGAGGAGCAGAGAGAGAATCCCAAGTAGGTTCCATACTGTCAGCACAGAGCCCGCCTGACTCGGGGTTCAGCCCCATGAACCATGAGATCATGACCTGAGCCAAAATTCGAGCCACCTAGGCACCTCCTCCAGAACTTTTTCAGCATCCCAGATAAGAAGCTCTGTACCCATTAAAGAGTAATTCTCAGTCACCTATTCCCCTCCAGCCCCTGGAAACCTTTTAACTTTCTGTCTCTATCAATTTGTTTATTGTAATACCTCATATAAATTGAATCATACAGTATTTGGTCTTTTGTATCTGGATTGTTTCACTTAGCATGTTTCCAAGGTCCATCCATATTGTAGCGTGTTTAAGAATTTCATTTCTTCTAAGGCTGCATGATACTCCATTGTATGTATATACCACATTTTGAGTATCCATTCATCAGTAGATGGGTATTTAGATTGTTTCTTTCTTTTGGCTAGTGTGGGTAATGCTGCTATGAACATGAGTGTACAAGTTTCTGTTTCAGAGTCCCTACTTTCAGTTAGTTTCCAGTTCCACTTAGAGATGGAATTGCTGGATCGTATGGTAATTCTGTATTGAACTTTTTGCGGAAACCAGACTTTTCCGCAACAGTTACAACATTTTATATTCCCACCAGCAATGTGTAGAAGTTCCAGTTTCTCCCATTGTTTTCACAATACCTCTTATTTTCTGTTTTTGGTAATAGACATCCTAATGGGTACAAGGTGGCATCTTGCATTGATGATTCTTGATTTGCATTTTCCTAATGGGTTGTCAGTGTCATTAGTTGGGCCACTGACTAGTGAGTTGAACATCTCTTCATGTGCTATTGGACATTCCAATATCTTCTTTGAAGAAATGTCTATACATGTTCTTTGTACATTTTTTAATTGGATTATTAGAGTTTTTTGCTGTTGAGTTGTATGATTTCTTTATGCATTCTGGGTATTAATTGCTTGTCAGATCTATGAGTTGCAAATATTTTCTCCCATTCTATGGATTGTCTTTTCACTCTTGATAGTGATACACAGATTTTTTTTTAAGTTTATGTATTTTGAGAGAGAGAGAGAGAGAGAGCGTGCGCACGAGCAGGGGAGGAACAGAGAGAGAGGGAGACACAGAATCTGAAGCAGACTTCAGGCTTTGAGCTGTCAGCACAGAGTGTGATGCAGGAATTGAACCCATGAACTGTGAGATCATGACCTGAACCGAAGTCAGATGCTTAACCATTTGAGCCTCCCAGGCTCCCCGGTAAGCAGATATTTTAATTTTGGTAAAGTCCTGTTGTTTTTTTCTTTCGTTGTCTGTGTATAATTTAATATTTGATGTTAACCGTTGGTGAATAAAATTGCAATCAATATGGCATAGTATTTCCTGAGATAAGAGATAGAGTAAGTGATGAATTTCAAGTTAGATCTTTGGGACACCTGGGTGGCTCAGTTGGTTGAGCGTCTGACCCTTGATATCCACTCAGGTCTTGATCTCGCTGTCCTGGGATCGAACCCCACGTCAGACTCCCCACTGGGCATGGAACCTACTTGGGATTCTCTCTCTCCCTCTCTCTTTCTCTCTCTCTCTCTCTCTCTCTCTCTCTCTGCCCCTTCCCCACTCATACGGTCTCTCTGCCTGTCCCCTGCTCACACCCACACAAGCTCCCTCTCTCCTCTCAAAATAAATACACTTAAAAAAATAATAAAGTAGGATCTTTAATTTGTTCGCAACCAAGTTTCTTAAATTGCCAGTGAGCATAGTGTTACCAGTCTCATGGGGTTATTGGGCTTTAGGAGAAAACATAAAATCATCTTACAGTAAGAAAAGTATCATTATTATTTTCATTAAATCTCTGGTTTAAAAAAAAAAAAAAAAGGTATGGGGACACCCGGGCGGCTCAGTCAGTTAAGCGTCCGACTTCGACTCAGGTCATGATCTCGTGGTTTGTGAGTTTGAGCCCCACGTCGGGCTCTGTGGTGACAGCTCAGAGCCTAGAGCCTGCTTCAGATTCTGTGTCTCCTTCTCTCTCTCTGCCCCTCCTCCACTCACACTCTGTGTCTCTCCCTCTCTCTCTCTCTGTCTCTCTTTCAAAAATAAATAAACATTAAAAAAATTTTTAAATCTCTGGTAAAAAAATTTTTTTCTATGAAATAGTAATATCACTCATCTCCTGAATTTGTGAGGCTTAATACAGTGTTAAATTTATTTTTTGTAATGAAAATTTGGTTAGATTATTCATGCTTAGTTGGACATAGTATGCATTTATAATAAAAATTGCTTGGTGAGTAAGTGAGCATTTGCATTTTTTTTTTAATTGAGTTCATTTTTGTTCTTTCCTCAAGGCCTATATGAACCCAATAGCAATGGCCAGATCCAGGGGTCCAATCCAGTCTTCAGGGCCAACGATCCAAGATTATCTGAATCGACCAAGGCCTACCTGGTATTTGTGTAACAATTTAGCCATTTATAAGATTTTCATAAACTCTTTAAAGGTTACTGTTACATTTTTAATTAATCCCAAAGCATTTGTCAGATACATAATTTTTTGAAGTGATATCCATAGGTGCTTTCTTTTCAATGTATAAAACACACGCATCATGCATGAGTGTAGAACAAATATTTGAGAACCTACCACCCTGTGTAGCTACAGAGGTAGCAGATAACCTGTCATATCAATCTCTTCTCTATCCCCTAAAAGAGACCTTAAGCTTGCAGTGTTTTAAGCTATTTAAAATGGTAGGTTTGACTAATCTCGCCCTTCACTGAGGTGTAACTGAGTATTAGGAAGGATAATGTTAGGCTATGTTTCTATTCTTAGCTGTTGGCTTTTCAGTAAGTTAGAATTAAAAAATTTTTGTTTTAAATTGTCTTTTGGGTTTTTATTTGCCCTCATTGAGTAGCTCTGGTCATTTGTAAATAAAGCATCACAGCACTGCTGTTACTTTTTTTTAGTATGTCTTATTATTAAATATCAGACTCCTGAGATAACTTATGACAAGTGTGAGTTGTTAGCTTCATAATGCACTAAACTCCCCTAAAAGCTGAGCAACTATAGTTGAAAGTTGTGCTTACATGTAACAAGGACTCTTTCTTTGAATTAAAGTAAGCCATGTCTACCTTAGAGTTTTCACGAATGCTGTTGTTGACTGTTGCAGCATACCAGAAAATTATCCCAAAACAAAATACATTTTACCTTCAAAACTGGGGAGAAGAAATGAACTTTAAAGGGGAAGTGGTCGAGAAAGTATATTATGTGTGTGTCAGAGTCCCCCAAGATAGCCCTTATGTTATGTAATTTGCTAGAAGGACTCCCAGATAGTTGTATTCTTGAGTTAGACTGAAAGGGTACCAGCCACAATCAGCAAAGAGAAAAGGTGCGTGGGGTGAAGTCCAGGGGAGATTGGGCTCAGGCTTCCAAGGCTTCTTCCTACGTAGTCACACGGGATGTGTTTAACCCCCACAGTGACGAGTTGTGTTAACACATATGTGATGTTGCCATCCAGGGGAGTTCATTAGAGACTCAGTGTGCCCAGCGTTTTTACTGGGGACTGGTTAGCCTCTCCCTCTCGGATGCCAAAATTCCAGACTCCCCGAAGGAATGCAGGTTCAGCCTAAGCAGTAGTATTTGTGCAGACAGGCACAGTGAGCCACTCTTAACAGGGAATGGTAAAGAGCCTTCAAAATCCAAGTTCCCAGATGCCAGCCAGGGCCAAATTGTAAGCGGGCCTTTCTGAGAATAAGCAGTCAGACATGGTGTACCAACTCTTCTGTACAGGATGAGAGGTACATTGTAAAATATATGATTAGTAATAAAATGTAGTAGTTTAAATAGACCTTTGCTCACCCTAACTCTGAAACTACTAGCTTTGGGACCCTCGGCAGATTTCTTACCTGCCTCAAGCTTTGCTTCTTTATCTGTAAAATGGGGGTAATAATACTGCATTTTTTTCATGGGATTGTTGTAAGGATTAAAAGAAAATATATTAAAAACAGCGTTCAAATGTTCAGTGTATTAGCTCTTACAATCCATATTTGGAAAAGGAATGATCATTGTTATCTGACAGACTATATTAATAATAATTGACTTACAAGGTTATGAACTAAAATATTTAAAATGTGTCAACACTGGAATAGAGGTTTATTAGGATATTAACATTTTTTTATTTATCAAATTTTGGTTTTGTTCGTAAGCATCCACCTCTAATTTGAATTGCTTGAAAACTTATGTGTATATTCTATTAAGGGAAGAAGTGAAAGAACAACTAGAGAAGAAAAAGAAAGGCTCCAAGGCATTGGCTGAATTTGAAGAAAAAATGAATGAGGTTTGTAAATAGTACCTGTTTGAAAAAATAGACTAATCTTTTTTCTTAAAAGAAATACAAAATAACTTCTCAACAAATCAGAGGTCAGACATGGTTTTTAGGTTTAAGGGCACTCTGTACGTTGAATACAGTTTTGTGTATAAATGCATGATTTCTTTAAAATAAAAAGAGGAAAAAATAATAAAAACGGAAAATCATATTACAGTACTTAGGTCATCTTAGGTGTTCTAAATATTGGGTTCTTCGCTTTTTCTTCCCTGCCCCCATGCCCCTGTATTACTCTGAGCTTTCCATGGTGTTTGCCTGTTTTGATCACAAACATGTAGGTAGAATTTCAGGTACAATATAGATTAATTCACCTTTTACTCTCTAGAAAGAGAATCTATCTTTGTAGAAAGGAAAAAAGTTCTCAACCTCGGGGATAATACCTACTCTTCTTCTCAATGTGGAGTGGAGAACTCCCACTCCTTAATATCCCCTTTATTTATTTTTTAATTTTTTTTAATGTTTATTTATTTTGGAGAGAGAGAGAGAGACAGCATGAGCAGGGGAGGGGCAGAGAGAGGGAGACACAGAATCCGAAGCAGGCTCCAGGCTCTGAGCTGTCCGCAAAGAGCCCGAAGCGAGGCTCGAACCCACGAACATGAGATCATGACCCGAGCCGAAGTTGGATGCTCAACCAACTGAGCCACCCAGGCACCCCTAAGATCCCCTTTAATAAAGAGCTTCTAAAGGATGCTTTGGCGAGAGGGTTCTGGCACCTGGAGTACCTTTTCTTGGTCCTTAGAGGCCGAGATGGTAAGAGGTAGTAGAGGACAGAGGGAAGGAAGTAGTGGCTGTCTGTATATCAGGTGTGTTAGAAGGAGATAGATAGCCTTTGATGTTGTTTATAACCTTTTGCAGAACTGGAAGAAAGAACTAGAAAAACACAGGGAGAAATTATTAAGTGGAAGCGAGAGCTCATCCAAAAAAAAACAGGTAAGAGTTTAATGCTGTTTTTAATGTCACAGCTGGGTGTACTACTATCAGTATAATTTTAAAAACTCACACCAACTTATTTGAAATTTGTACTTCTGTTTGTTTGCTTTTAGAGAAAGAAAAAAGAAAAGAAGAAATCTGGTAGGGTGAGCAAAAGTTTTCCATTTTTCTAAATGTTACAATTAAGAGCTTACAAGAAAAGTAAGAATAATTTATACAGCCTGTATGCTGCCTGTAAAATGAGTCAAGGAGCCTGGAGGTCCTTTGGTAGATATGGGTGGTTTTGCTCTATTAGCGATATAAAAAGGCGCCAACCACCTTATAACCTGGGAGCTCCTCTGTTGCTGTCAGGGAGGGAAAGGGGTACATTGACTACCATTGCCGTATCTGTTACTTTGTTGAGGCTCTGGCGGGGGTTGGGGGGGCGGTGTGTGTGACATTTGACTTTTTAATATTTAAGTCTTAGGAAAAATACATCTGTTTCTCAGCCGCTAGATCGATTTTAAGTATTTGAAAGACTTAGTAATAAAAAAATTCCTGCATCTCACAAGCTTTAATTGTTTTGTGCTTGGTCAAGTATTCATCTTCTTCTTCATCAAGCTCTGATTCTTCCAGCAGTTCTTCGGATTCTGAAGATGAGGTAAGGTTTGCCTGTGATGGTTCATGAAATAATCTCTAATTTATTGAATGACAAGAGGAAGTTCATTATGGAATATATTAGAAATGTTGACTTGCAGGTTTTGATTAGTTATCCATAACTTAGAGCACTGACAGGAATAAACAACTAGATATTTAAATATTAATATATATGTATTTTAGAGTCCTAAAATCGTCTTATGTACTTAAAAATATCAGTAGAAGAAATAGAGTTTCAGAATCTAAAATGCTATCTGACTAGAAGCTAGAGGGTACATGTGACTCAAATTACTTGACTTTTTTATAAAACAGGAAGATTAATATAACATTTTAAACAATTATTAAGGGAGTGCTTGGCTAGCTCATTCAGTAGAGCATGTGACTGTTGTTCTCAGGCTCATGAGCTCAAGCTCCACATTGGGCATAGAGTTTACTTTAAAAATATTAAGTAAAACATGTATTTACAACTTGGTTCTTTCATTTAAGCTTTGTTCATTGATAAAGGTTTGATATTAATAAAATGCATCAATTCTATTTTTGAAACAGAAATCAAATGTTTCTAAAATTGTTTTACATAGGATAAAAAACAAGGAAAAAGAAAAAAGAAAAAGAAGAACCGTTCACATAAATCTTCTGAAAGCTCCATGTCAGAAACCGAATCGGACAGTAAGGTAAAATTACTTAAATTAGAAACATTTTGGATAGCAAACCACATTTAATTAGCTGCTTCTTTTAAGTCATCCTATCTTAAATTGCTCTCAGTTTGGAAATTGAGATACTATTTTTTTTGTACTTTGATGGTCTGTGCCATTAAATTGGTATACTTAATAATTTCATACATATGGCTTTCAGTTCTCTAAATACTTCCACGTATGTCTCCATGTCTCAACATTTCCATGACAGTTTTATGATAAGTGTGACAGACACTATATTTTCCATTTTCATAAAGAAGTCAGAGTTCAGAGAAAAAAACATACTCTACTGTCTAGTCCAGTGTCCTTTCTACTATTCCTAAATCTGCTCGTGCTGTCCAGAATTGTGAAACATAATTGGCATTGGCCCTCAAACATTTCTGGTAATGAGGAATACATGCAAGTTGTAATTAAAGTGTAGATTCCTGGGCCTCGTCTCCAGAGAGTGTGATTCAGTAAATCCGGTTAGGCTCAGAAGTCTACATTTTTAACAGATATCCTCTGTGATTGTGATATACGGGTGTTCTTGGACCACAGTTTGACAAACACTATCCTAGGATCCCAGAAAAACAAAATAACTGTCTGGTTTTGTGGCAAATATCTACTTGTCCTAGTGTGGTTTCTTTTGACACAATCCTGGCATCTAGAAAGTATTCAGTAAATACTCTTTCTCTTTTTGTCTTTTAAGGCCAAAGAATCAGTTTTGTGAAAATGATAACTAATGTTCATCCAAGTGCTTCCTATGTTTTCGGTACAGTTCTAAGCACTTGACGTGTTAACTCAGTCCTCATCCGCTTTTTGGGTAAGGAAGGCTCAGGGAGGTTAGTGGCTCGAACTGAAAGAATCAAAAGCAGAAATTCTAGTCTCTCATCTTTATAAGGAGAGCAGAAAAATGAGATTGGTGGATGTCTACAGAAAGTGTGAATTAGAACTCCAGTGCATATGACCACCACAGGCAAAAATAGGCGGATGGCTTTAAGTCTTCTTTTTAAAATAAACCACGTGGTTATTATAGACAGTATCTGTCATTTGAGGTGTGCCTAGATTTGATATATAGCTAGAGAAATGAAAAATAAATGAAGAATGCTCATTTCCTTACAAACACATATGTATACAACATACATTTCTGCTATATTTTCAGAATAAAATTCTGGTATTGAAATATATTTTTTCAGTTTATTTAATAAACTAAGCAAATCATAGAGCAAATCACCTCTTTGGTATTTTTGTCCGTACACTATTATACTGTATCTTTTAAATTTAAAATTGATATACATGTATGTTTGTGTGTTTAGGATAGTTTAAAAAAGAAAAAGAAGTCAAAGGATGCAACTGAGAAAGAAAAGGTAATTATAATTTTACATTGCGTTTAGTTAGTCTGTCATACGTCATTTACTTCAAGAAATTAACGATAATATTTTCTTTTAAGAGATTTATTTCTTTTGCTTTTATAGCATTTCTTGTTGATTTAAGGAAATTATATATCGAATTCATTGAAGGTTAAAAGATAAGAAAAATATTCCTGCAGAGAGTTTGAATTTGTACAGATTAATACATTATCAGATTAAAAATTCAAAATGATAGAGATTAAATATTTCCTTTGTTTCTTCAAGTCATTTTATTTTATTTATTTATTTGTTTAAATGTTTATATTTTTGTTTTGTTTTGTTTTTTTAATTTTTTTTAACATTTATTTATTTTTGAGAGACATAGAGATAGAGCGTGAGCAGGGGAAGGGCAGAGAGAGAGGGAGAAACAGAATCTGAAGCAGGCTCCAGGCTCTGATGAGCCATCAGCACAGAGCCTGATGTGGGGCTCGAACTCACAGACTGTGAGATCATGACCCGAGCTGAAGTCGGCCGCCTAACCGACTGAGCCACTCAGGCGCCCCTGTTTATTTATATTTTGAGAAAGAGCGTGAGCGGGGGAGAAGCAGAGAGAGAAAGGAAGACAGGATTGGAAGCCAGATCTGCACTGACAGCACAGAGCCTGCTTGGGATTATCTCTGGCGCGCTCTCGCTCTCTCTCTCCGTGTCTCTCTCTCTCTCTCTCTCTCTCTCCCTCCCTCCCTCCCTCCCTCCCCCTCTCTCTCCCTCTCCCTCTCCCTCTTCCTCTCCCTCTCTCCCTCTCTCCATCCCCCCATCTCTCTACCCCTCCCCTTCTCACATTCTCTCTCTCTCTCTTTTTCTCTTGAAATAAATACATAAACTTTAAAAAGTTAAAAAAAAAAGACTTTAATTACAGAACGTGGAGTTCTGTTTCAAATTAAATACATCGTAGATAAGTTTTGAAAAATTTTTTTACTACTATAGGTATTTTATTTTTATTTATATTTAACTATAAATAATGCTCGTTTATTCCTGTGTTTCTGATTTACAATTAAAAATCTTTTTCTGGTTCTTAGTAATAAAAACCTAAAGGAAAAAACCTAAAGGAAGCAGTTAGTAATGAAAGAAAACTATACATCAGTGTTACTATATTTTACTCAGTCTTCTTAAATATATTTTTTAAATTGGGGTGTAATTCACATAATATGCTATTAAACATTTTAAAATTATAATTTGGAGGAATATTGTGTATATACAGTGTTATGCAATGACCACCTCTCTAGATTCAAAACTTTTTCATCACCTCCTTAAAAACAACGCATAGTCATTAACTAATTCCCATTCTCCCTTCCCCCCCACCCCTGGAAACTTCTATCCTGGTTTCTATCTCTATGGATTTATATATTCTGGATATATCTTTGTTCTGCTGTTTTATTTTGGTTTTGTTTTGTTTTTGTTGAATCAGAAGTAGGAACTTTAGAGTCGCCTGGATGGCTCAGTCATTAGAGCACTCTTCATCAAGAGACTCTTGATCTTGGGATTGTAGGTTTGAGCTCCATGTTGGGTGTAGAGATTACTTAAAAATAAAATCTTTTTTTTTTTATAAAGGGAAGTTTAATAAGTGTATTTACATTAAAATAAATGGAATTTATTGGAATTAAAACAGTCCTACTTGCTATTTATGAATTGGATGTATGAGACAAATTATCCTTTGTGTTTTTATTTTTGTTTTTTTTTTTAAATACAGTAGTATCAATAGTATCACACTTTGGAAAGCCAGTTACTTTTTGGTAACTTTGATACAAATGTAAGGTGGCATTAACAGCATATTCTACAGATTAAGGACTAGGTAAAAACTTAGCACTAAACCCTCAAATGCTACTTCTTCTCCTACCTTTTTTAGAATAAAACACGGACATCCTTTTGTAGACTGTTCAGCTAAGGCCTGATTTTTTTAGTAAGAATCACACAGCAAGTAGGTGATTTCAGTTCCACATGGAAGAGCGTTGATAGAAGCTTTCAGGCAACATGAACGGCTGGGCGTGCCGAACCCCTCCCAGCTGTACGGATCACTGGGTCTACAGCCGGAGTGAAGCTTGACTTAGCGGGGCAGGTTAAAGAACAATTCTCTCACAGCCTCCAGGGCTAGATCTTGACAAGGGCACTCTGGATCACAGAGAACAACATAGACTCAGGACAGGTCCAAGTCCCTTCCCCTCTGGGTATATCATTTAAAAGCAGTCATACAATACGACGTGTCACGTTTTGTGTCTGGCTTCTTTCACTTAGTGTAATGTTTTCAAGGTTCATCCCAAGTGGTAGCATGTATCAATACTTCATTCCTTTTTATGGATGATTAATATTCCACTGTGTGTATATGCCAAATTTGTTTATCCACTTGTCTGTTGATATTTGGGTTGTTTCTACCTTATGCTGTTGTGAACATGTATGTACAAGTTTCTGTGTGGACATATATATTTACTATCTTGGGTATATACTTAGAAATGGTTTTAATATCAATTTGCAAATACAAAACCCATTAAGACACTAAAAAACCATCATGACCAAGTTAGGTTAATTTCAAGAATTCAAAGATAAGAACTTTATTAATATAATTTGCCATATTAACTGGCCAAATGAAAGAAACCGTAGTTGCCAAAGGGATATGATGTAATTCAACATTAATTTCTGATTTTCTAAATCATTATAGAATAAGTAGTTACCTTTGTGTTTAAAAAAATATATGTGTTAGAGGTGTCTGGGTGGCTCAGTCGATTAGGCATCTGACTCGCTCAGGTCATGATCTCATGATTTGTAAGTTCAAGCCCCACATCAGGCTCTGTGCTGACAGCTCAGAGCCTGGAGTCTGGTTCAGATTCCGTGTCTCCCTCTCTCTACTCCTCCCCTATTTACCTTCTATCTCTCTCTGTCTCTCCAAAATGAATAAATGTTCAAAAAAAATTTTTTTTAATATACATGTGAAACTAAGAACCAGTAATATACAAAAATGAAATACTAAAACAACTGCATTGTGATTTTGTACTTCAAAACAATATAAGGTACAGAGTAATAAACACCTATATAAAAAAACAAATGATAACAGTAAACAAATACCCATATACCTACCAGCTAGAGTTGGCAAATGGTTTACATTTCGTCGTAGTTGCTTCAGGTCTGGTTTTATTAAAGAAAAAGTACTAGACACTCTCTCCTTCCTTAAGGCAGCCATTTCTGAAATTAATGTGAATTTTTCCCTTCCACATTTATACACTTATATTGCATAAGTGTATGTCCTTAGATAACGGATATTTTACATTTTCAAAATGATATCACGTTTCCTTCTAAAACTTGCTTTTTTCACTCAGCATTGCTGTGGACATTCATCCTTGTTGATGCCCTCAAGTTTCTTTTGCTTATAGTATTCCATTATATTAATTTGCCATAATTTCTTTCTTTTTTTTTTTTTTTTTTTAGAGAGCATGGGCAGGGGAGAGGGGCAGAAGGAGAAAGAGAGGCTCTCAAGCCAGGCTCCATGCTCAGCACAGAGCCCGACTCAGGGCTAAATGACCCCCTGGGATCATGACCTGAGCTGAAATGAAGAGTTAGATACTCAATCAGCTGAGCCACTGAGACTCAGCTATTTCTCCATTCTTCTATTTTGGGGACATCTAGCTGTTTTCATTTTTCAGTAATGCAAACAGTGCTGCAGTGATTATTTCTTATCCATTTTTCTTTTTCCACAAGTTATCATTAATTTTCTAAGATATACCTGGGGAAAAAAGAAATAAGATATAACTGAGACTATAATTTCTAGGTTCAAAGATGTTCATACATTTAACTTTCTAAATTTTGCCCAACCCAAGTGCTCATTTTTTAATTTATATCCTGTTGGTAATGTACTGACAGTACCGTTGTTCCATATACATACTTGTCAACAGTATGAGATTTCTTTATGCCAATTTAATATGTGAAGATGGTTGAGCCTCTTCATTTCCTTATTAGCCATTCAGATTTCATTTTCTGTGCCTGCCTGTTCATAGTCTTTGCCTACTTTTCTGTTGGTTAGTTTTTTATTTTTATGATTTACAGGAGTTTCATATTTTAGCTTTTACTCATTTTTCATATACATGATGAACACTTGGGTCCATAGCTTCTCTTAATATTTTTTAGGGTGACTGTTATAGTCACAAAAAGGGTGTAATTTTTTTCTCCCTTAGGCAATATTCTTTGTGGGTTTTTTTAGATTTTTATTTTAATTCCAGTATAGTTAACATACAGTGTTATAAAAAAAAGGGTGTGATTTTAAGTCATATATCAGTCATTGTTTTCAGCTCATTTTTAAATTGTTGCAAAAATGCTATATAATACCTAATAATAGAAGAAATATCCTGTTTCTAACAGTAACAATATATAGGAAATGTTTAAAAGTTGATCAGAACTTATTTGAAGAAAATTATGCAAATCTATTCAGAAAAGCACATGAAGATTTAATAAATTTTCCTGGGTGTGAGTTACCCTATTAGACATTAATGCTTTGATTAAAAAACAGTGTGGTATGGTATAGGAATAGAAAAAAGAAATAGTGGATAAAATGGAACCACATGGGAGGGTAAAGAAAAGATAGAAAAAAAGAGAGAGGGCAGGAGGAAGGAAGGAAGGAACGAATGAACTTTATGAGAAATTACTACCCGTTTGGAAAATACAAAGCTGGGTACTCCTTAAGGCCAGGTACATCTGTTTTACATCTAGGAAAGTATAACTGGAGAAAGACCAGGGTGAATATGATATTGGGGTGGGGAAGGCCCATGCCTCAAAACTCAAAACTTTGACCACATTCTAATTCTAAATGACAAAACAAGATCACAAAAAAGTAAATCATGAACAAAATTTAAATATAATGAACAGATTTAGTAAAAACTACTAGGAATACATAATTTAAAACTTTGTAATTAAAAAAATGATACCTTATATTTGCTCTGGAAACAAAGGCAAAAAAAATGTTATCTTATATACACAGAAAAAGTGGTAAATGCATGTTTAGGCATTTCTCTTTTTTATTCTTTATTATTTTTTTTTAGCGTTTTTATTTTATTTTTGAGAGACATAGAGTGAGCAAGGGAAGGGCAGAGAGAGAGGGAGATACAGAATCTGAAGCAGGCTCCAGGCTCCGAGCTGTCAGCACAGAGCCTGACGCGGGGCTCGAACTCACAGACCGTGAGATCATGACCTGAGCTGAAGTCGACCGCTTAACCGACTGAGCCACCCAGGTGCCCCTAGGCATTTCTTAAAATATGGACTGTATTCCAATAATCTGAGGTTGATATGATTGATAAAAGAGCCTGATAAGGAGACTACTTGGTAAAGTGTGATTCATAAATGAGTGAAATAAATGATTGGGGGGTAGTAGTGGGAGAATGAGCAAATAATTTGGGTGAAGGCTACTTTGGTCTTTGATTTAGACATTGTTATTAGGTAAAGATTTTGTACTCACACACCCTTTACTCTGTTTCAACTTTGTTTTTGTCATTTTTCAATTATTTTGAAATAGAGAGCGAGCAAGTGCAAGGGAGGGAGAGAGAGAATCCCAGGCGGGCTCCTTGCTGTCAGCATGGGGCTTGATGCGGGGCTCAATCCTGTGAACCGTGAGATCATGACCTGAGCCAAAACCCAGAGTCGGACGCTTAACGGACTGAGCCCCCTAGGTGCCCCTCAACTTAATTTTTATTACTTTTTTATTTGTTAGGTTTTTTTTTAATGTATGTATTTTGAGAGAGAGAGTACAAGCAGGTGAAGAACAAAGAGAGAGGTAGAGAGAGAGAATCCCAAGGGGCCCCCGGGTGCCCCTCAACTTTGTATTTCATAGCAGAGAACCCATATGTATGCCTGCCCTCCAGAAAGAGATGGGTTAAGTAAATCCTGGCTTACGCTTTCGATGAATGTCAGAGGTGGCCATAAATGACAATGTAGTTGGCATAGAAAGATACTATTGGGTGAGAAGAATGGGTTCCAAACAGTCAAGTATGTATGTAAAATTGTAAATGTATAGAGAGCTGTTTCAGAAACTCTTCATGATGTTTAATGCCTGGTATTGGGATTGAGGTGAATTTTCTTACAATGAGCACTTATCATTTCTACCAAAATAATACACTTTGCAGAAACAAAATTAAATCACCTGTAATATAACACAGACTGTTAGTTAATTTTCTATGTGATATTTTTTTGTTCAGTAATCTTCAAAATTGGGTTCATACTATATAAAGTTTTATGTTTTTTCTACATGATTCAGTAGTGACCTTTTTTTTTTTTTTGTTACGAACCAGTCAGATATGCAGAAAAAGTGTGTGGAAAATAATAAAATGACAACCTGCATATCCACTATGAAGTTTTAATAAATCTTAACATTTTGCCATATGTCGGATATTTTTGAAATTTTTTATTCCTCAGAATACATATTTAAGTCCATAACAACTCCTTCAGTCTTTCTTCTTCTCCAGTTATGCATTTTCTCATCATTAAAGATACTTAAGAGTTGAAGATTTTTTTGATATGAATTGAACACTGATAACATACTAAAGTAATTAATACTGTATAGAGATCTTTTCCAATTATCACAATTACCCTTTGTTTTGTTTTGTTTTGTTTTGTGCAGCACTGGCCTTTCTGATCCAATACTTAGAAACAAAACAATCCAAATATAAGGGACTTAAATCTTATACTATCTGTATGATATCTTATGGGTTTTTACTATTCTGTCATGTGTAATTAAAGAAGATAAGGGGGGCACCTGCCTGGCTCGGTTGGAAGAGCATGTGACTCTTGATCTCAGGCCCAGGAGTTTGAGCTCCACGTTGGATGTAGAGATTACTTAAATGAATAAATATTTTTTGAAAAGAAAGGGGCGCCTGGGTGGTTCAGTCAACTGAGCGTCTGACTTCAGCTCAGGTCATGATCTCATGGTTGTGAGTTCAAGCCCCACATCAGACTCTGTTCTGTGAGCTCAGAGCCTGCTTCAGGTCCTCTGTCCCCCTTTCTCTCTGCCCCTCTCCCACTCACGCTGTCTCAAAAATAAATTAACTTTAAAAAAAAAATGAGGATATTACATCTAAATGGACATGTAGTTATTTCTTTTAGGGTTATTTAATGAAAGCATTATTTTCTTGGAATTAAAGACTGAGTACTGGTGAATGTCATCAATCTTAGACATTTCTAAAATGAAAATGGGTAATTTTTGTGTTAATTAGAAGAATTGCTAAATAGAACTTAGGAATATAAGATTTGTGTGGCACAGCATTACACCTTTTTGAGTCAACATACCTGTATTTATTTTTCATAGGACATTAAAGGACTCAGCAAAAAAAGAAAGATGTATCCTGAAGATAAACCTTTATCATCTGAGTCCTTATCAGAATCAGATTATATTGAAGAAGTAAGTATATGATCAAATCCGTTTTCTTCACTTTAAAATGTTATTTGATTCTAGTTGGTTGACTGTCCAAGTCTTAATTTCAGCGCAGGTCATGATCCCAGGGTCGTGGGATCGAGCCCACGTCAGACTCCACACTGACAGTGGAACCTGCTTAAGACTCTCTCCCTCTGCCCTTCTCTCCCCATCGTGTGCATGCTTGCTTGCTCGCTCTCTCTGAAATAAAAAATTAAATGTTTAGTTATTTGATTTTAACAAAAGAAATTAGTAAAAATAAATACTTCATGAATATTTGGTTTACCTCTGTAGTATGTGTACTATGAAAAAGAAATGGAAGTTTATTTCAGAAAGAGTTTTTCATTTTCCAGAAGATAATTATGTAGCTAATATTATGATAATTATATATTCTGAGCTATTTGTTAATGTTTATTTATTTAAAAATTTATTTTTTACTGTTTATTTCAGAAAGAAAGAGAGAACATGAGCAGGGGAGGGGCAGAAAGAGGGAGAAACTGAATCTGTAGCAGGCTCCAGATTCCAACCTGTCAGCACAGAACCTGATGCAGGTCTTGAACTCACTTACCGTGAGATCATGACCTGAGTCGAAGTCAGACACTTAACAGACTGATCACCCGGGCACCCCAATGTTTATTTTGAGAGAGCATAGGAGGGGGAGGGGCAGCGTAGGGGGAACAGAAGATCCAACATAGGCTTTGGGCTGACAGCAGCGAGTCCACTGTGGCGCTCGAATTCACGAACTGTGAGATCATGACCTGAGCTGAAGTCAAGACGCTCAACTGACCGAGCCACCCAGGCACCCATATTTTATTTTTATTCCTCTCATATTTACTTTTTACTATACTGCTATTTTGATTACATGAAAGATGCTGTTTGATGTGTAATGTATTGGAACCCAGCATTCCCTTGTTTTTATTTGGAACTACTACTATTTAAGGAATAGAAGAGTGATGAGGAAGAGCAGAAATGTTGGTGTGATCTTTTTTCCTATCTGTAAGGTGAGCGGAGAATTAGGTAGTCTATATAGTCCTTTTCAGCTCTGATATTCCTATCTTAGATTTTGTTTGTACTCTATTAGAATAAGAGTCCATTTTTAGTTAATTTCAGGTCTGTAAGTTACCATCTTTAAGATATTTCTCTCTTGGACTTTGTTCCCCATTTGTAAAACAGGGTCCATTGCTCCCCTTTTGTAGCAGTATTTTGATCTATCCAGCGCTGTGAGTGGGGTATTAAGGTCTCCTGCAACTAGCACAGTTTTATCAATAAGATGGCTTACGTTTGTAATTAGTTGCTTGACAAATTTGGGTGCCCCAGAATTCGGCACGTAGATATTTATAATTGTTAGCTCTTCCTGCTGGATAATTCCTGTGATTATTATATATAATGCCCTTCTTCATCTCTTATTACATCTTTTACTTTAAAGTCCAGTTTATCTGATATAAGTGTGGCTACTCCAGCTTTCTTCTGAGTTCCTGTAGCATGGTAGATAGTTCTCCATCCCCTCACTTTCAGTCTGAAGGTGTCCTCAGGTTTAAAATGTGTCTCTTGAAGACAGCAGATAGATGGGTCTTGTTTTCTAATCCATTCTGTTACCCTGGGTCTTTTAATTGGAGCGTTTAGTCCGTTTACATTCAGTGTTAATATTGAAAAATGTGGGTTTAGAGTCAAGGTGTTGTCTGTAGGTTTCATGTTTGTAAGGATGTCTCTGGTGCTCTGCGTTCCTTGCAACCTTTTCTTCATAGAGTCCCCCTCAGGATCTCTCGTAAGATTGGTTTATTTGTGATGTGTTCCTTCAGTTTTTGTTTGTTTGGGAAGACCTTTATTTCTCCATCCATTTTGAATGACAGGCTGGCTGGATAAAGGATTCTTGGCTGCATGTCCTTCCTGTTCATCACATTGAAGATTTCCTGCCATTCCTTTCTGGCTTGCCAAGTTTCTGTGGATAAGTCCGCTACTACCCTAATGTGTCTGCCTTTGTAAGTCAAGGCCCATTTATCCCTAGCTGCTTTTAGGATTCTCTCTTTATCTTTGTATTTTCCCAGCTTCACTATGATGTGTCTTGCTGAGGGCCTATTTGGGTTACGTCTGAGGGGAGTTCTCTGTGCCTCTTGGACTTCAATGCCCATTTCTTTCTTCATATTGGGGAAGTTCTCATTGATGATTTGTTCAAGTACCCCTTCGATTCCTTTCTCTCTCTCTTCTTCCTCTGGAATTCCTATAATACGGATGTTATTCCGTTTGATTGCATCGCTCAGCTCTCCAGTTCTCCTTTCCTGTTCCTGAATCAATTTCTCTTTTTCTCTGCTTCATCCTCTTCTGTAATTTTGTCTTCTAATTCCCCTATTCTGTCTTCTGCCTCTGCAATCCGCGCTATGGCCGCCTCCAATTTGTTTTGCCCCTCATTTAAATCATTTTTTAATTCCTGTAGATCGTTTTTTAGGACCTTGATCTCTGCCTCTAGGGTCCCCCTGATTTCTTCTATGTTTTTTTCAAGCCCTACGAGTATTTTTATATTTATCGTTCTGTAGTCTTGTTCTGTTAAGTTGCTTATGTCTCCTTTCATCATTTCTTGTGCTGTCACTATTTCCTGTACAGTCTTCTGAGGGGAGTTCTTCCGTTTGGTCATTTTGGCAATGTGTGTATTGGTTTATTTCCTATTTCTCCCTGGAAAGGAAAAGGGTCAGACCGACAAACAGGAAGCACAAACTCACAACCTTACTGACCAATAAGACGGACAAACAAATCACAACATAAAAAAGATTAACAAATGACACTCTGGAGGCATGCAACCTGATGTACCAGCTACACGATAATGATGGGATGTGCGTTCTGCTGATGGCAGAGCATACATAGAGTAGTGACAGGTGTGGGCAGAAGAAGAAATTGAACTTTGACCAGGTAGAGAGATTAGAAGACTTGATCCAGCAGGAGGGAAATCAGAATAAGGAGGGATGCGAGGAAAGAGAAATGAAGTTAGATGTTGTCCAGGTGCACTACGTGGTCTGACTGTTCCATAGAGAGAGATAGGAAATTAAAGAGGGAGGTGTAGAGCATGCATTGAGAGAGTGGGTAAAATGTCTGTTTAAGCAAGCCAAAACCCCCAGGTGACTGGTTTAGAGGTGGGGAGAGATAGGAAGAAGAAGAGGAAGAATATATCTAAAACCGAAGAATTGACCTAGAGTTAATCCAGGCAATGCTGCAGTAGTTGTGTCTCCGTGGCTACCACTCCGGGAGAAGGGCGTCTCTCATATGAGGAGGGGTGTTGCCTGGTGTAGGCGGGTCCCACTTCCACCGCTGGGGGTGGAGTCCTAGGTTTTGGCTTTATGGGAATGCGCGACCACAATGGCGCCCTCCCGGGCGACTGTCTCAGATCACTCCTCACGGACCCACAGTCTCAGATCACTCCTCAGTTTCCTTCCTCAACTCCATCCAGATTACCAGCACAGTTCAAATTGCTGGGCGGTCGCGCCGCCCAAGGTCATCCGAGTTCCATTAACTCCCTCTGACCGCCACGCCTTATGTAAATTGAGTCTCTGACTCAGCACCGCTGCGACCACAATGGCGTCCCCGTAGCCTCTTTTCATGGAGCTAGAGTCTCCGAACCCTCCTCTGTGTCCGTCCTCGACTTGGTCAGGGTGCAGGGGCAGCACGACCCGCTGGGTGGTCACAAGACCCTGCACGCTCAGCCTTCCCCACCCGAATTATGCCTCTGACTCAGCACCAATCCAGCAATGGCGCGCGCCTCTCCGTGTCAGGGGCTGGGACAGTGTCACTGGCTCCGGAGTGAGGAAAGCTCTGCCAGCTCTGCCAGCTCCGCCGTGAGCAACGACCCTCTCTCAGAAAAGCCTTGCGGATAGGGACTGGATGATAAGCTCCCTCTCCGCCCTGGTTCGAGGTACTTTCCCCGCTGCTCTTTCTCTTCCCCTTGTCTTTCGGAGCAAGGGGCCCAGGGCCCCGGGCCCACTCCCCGTAGTCCGCACCTCCGCGGCTCTCTTTCTTTCTCCCAGATTGCACTCACTCAGTGTCCCCAGATGCTCTGCTTTTTGCGTTCTCTTTCCTGTAGCTTCCAACTCTTCCTGCTGATCCCTGTGATTGAGAGTTTCTCGGTCTCAGTCCCTCTCAGATTGAGTCGCCAGAGACCAACAGCGGGTATTACTTCTTTTCCGCCATCTTGAACCTATCCAGATGTAGCAGTATTTTGAAATGTCCCCCTGAAATAAAATTGAAATGAATTGAATTGAAACTGGCAGTATATATGTACGTATTATAGACCTAATCTACACATTTTACATTAATATCCCCTAACACAACTTATAAAAGAAATGTAAGAAAATATTTTTTTTTAATGTTTATTTATTTTTGAGACAGAGAGAGACAGAGCATCAGTGGGGGAGGGGCAGAGAGAGAGGGAGACACAGAATCCGAAGCAGGCTTCAGGCTCTGAGCTGTCAGCACAGAGCCCGACGCGGGGCTCGAACTCACGGACCGCGAGATCATGACCTGAGCCGAAGTCGGACGCTTAACCGACTGAGCCACCCAGGTGCCCCAGAAAATATTAATGTATAATCTTACTAAATTATATTTTAGTGCATAAATGCTGAGTGAGATAACACCAGAAGACATAAAATCTTAAGACAACAAAATTCAAGCTGTCGCAGGTACATTACAGAAGCCCTTCGAAAACTGACAGTAGCATTGTCATCAATGACATTTTCCAAAATGGTGAACAGTTCTCAGGAAAGCTCTGAATGAATGAAACAAAATACAGTCTTCCCTATGTTTATATATGATAATTGCATTTCTGGGACATTCATTATATCTTAAAATCCTGTATAAAATACTTTGTGTTCATACCATAATAAATTTAGCTTCTGTATTACAAATGAGTTTATTGCGTGAATGTCTGGCAAGCTGTCTCAAGTCATGTCAGGGCTGTCCTGAACATCACGTGACAGCATCCCCTGTCTTGGTCTGGCAGAAAGTGGATGCAGCACAACTACTACCAACCCCAGTTATTGTTACAACAATGACAACAACAACAACCAATTTCCTGAGTGTCCTCTAGAGCACTTATGTTGATATATGTTACACTTGGATTTAACATTAAATATATATGAGCTTTAGCAACTTTCAATTTAGTCTTAAATCCGATGTACCATACTTTAAAAGATTGAAATAAAGTACTAATGGGGTGATAAATGTCACTTAAAAGGATTTTAGTCATTTGGTTTATACTGAGTACACTATGCATATAGCTACCATTTATTGAACACTATATTAAGAGAAATACTTAACCTTATTCCAGGCACTTCCGCTTGGGGGTGAATATTCTCTCCATTTTACAGATGATGAAGCTGAGAGTAATACATCACAGAGGTGGGATTCAAAGCTTGGTCCGTTTCATTTCAGGGCTCATACTTTTTACCTACTGTACCTCACTGCTTTATTTTTAGGTCCTGAAAGGGATATAAGAGAAGCCCTCTAGAGATTAAAAATCTTAATTTTCTTTCCTTTAAATGTTTCTCATTGACTTCTCATTGTGATACAACAGGTTTAAGGTATAAGAAGGCATTTAAAATGCCAAAATTTTTTACATAAAATTTTAAAGATGTAAGGTACATTAAGGAATGAAAAAAATGTCTTGAGTACCAGTTACATATTTGTCTTCTCAACAAAAATTCAAATTTTTTAGGTACGAGCAAAAAAGAAGAAAAGCAGTGAAGAACGAGAAAAAGTAATAGCAAGTATCATTTATCTTTTTTACATGACAATAGTGTAGCTCTTTTTGTTAATGTAAAATGAATCGTGGTAAAGCATGACTTCATTACTGGGGCTAAATATTTATTGGGAAAAGTGTGGTGTTCAGCTTTGCTTCATGGTGTTCAGCTTTAACTTCCCAGCAAGTTAAATTGGCTCAGGAGAAAGGAAGACTATGCTACTCGTAAATGTGTCCCGTTTCCATTTCAGTATTTTATTCAATATTTCATTTTATTTTATTCCATATTCAGTGCTGTTAGAAATGAAAACTCAATTTTTTTTTTTACTTTCATAAGCTATAATATGAAATAGAGATTTAAAAATGTATGGTGATTCCCTCATCTTCAATAGTAGTTACTTTCAGATCAGCCAGACCTGGTAACAACAGAAAAAGAAAAAGTCTCAAAAAAAAAAATAGAAAAGAAAAAGAAAAAGTCTCTAAGCACAGGATGCAATAAAAAAGCAGGCACGTGACCACATAAATGATTCACTACTAAAGATGATTCTTTTGATCATTTCTAAAGCCAGCTCTGCTGTTGTGCAGATTGGGAAGTATACAAGGAGAAAGAAGGAAGAGGAGAATAAGGAAAATGGAAGTGATATTCAAATGAAAAGCAGACCAACCTAGGGAAAGTAGATAACAGATTATCAAAGAGTAATTGCAGACCATATCATTAAAGTAATTTAGGAGCACTCAGCATGAGCGCGGGCGATTGCCTTTGAAAGCGTTTTCTCACGTAGAGGTAGAAGAAAAATGAGAACCGCATCTTTTGTAGGTTTAAGGGTTACTTCCCCTTCCCAGAATTTCCCTCACTCTTAAATAGGGTCTTTCTCTGATAGAAAGATTCACCTGATAATATATGACTCATTTCCTATACTTCAAGACCAAGATGACATTTAAGAGACTTTTTTTTTCTGAATGGGAAAATAATTTGAGTGAAAAAATTTGAGTGGTCTTTGGTTCAGATTAATTAAGACATAACATGAGTTAATTTGGGGAACTTCTAATTTGTACTTGCATATCACACTGTTTCTTGCATTCAGCTAACGTGTTTATCAAGCATCTCTATGCAGGCACTGTTGGTGTTAGTAGTGTTGTTATAATGGAATACAAGATAGATAAGAGAATGATATGTAAGAGAGTGACTTTGGTGAAGGAAAGCCTCTCTGAGGAAGTAAAATTAAGCTGAAGTAGAATTTATAAGAAAGAACCAACCATGTGAAGATCAAAGGAAGAATATCTGAGGCAGAGAGAAGAACTGAGGACCTGTGGTAGGAATGAGCTTGATTTGTTTGAGGAACGGAAAGGGTAAACATGGCTTACATCTAGTAGATAAAGAGGAATCACATACAGTGAGGTTGGGAAGTAAGCAGAGGCCATATCACATAGCAGAGTGTTTGGGTTTTAATCAGAATGCTTTGGGAAGCTGATTTGAGTGTTTTAAAGAAATTACCTGAATCAATTTTTATTTTTCAAATGCTGTGGCAGAGGAGATGGAGTAGACAGAGGCGAGGAATGGTGTTCGTGTCACAGTGGTAGTAGTGGGACTGGACTGGTGCGATGGATTTGAGATATGTTTTGGACTCAGGTGGTAGGGCTTACTTGCTGCTTTGGATGTAGGGAGTGGAGTTACGGCAGAGTAGGGTCAAGCGTAGCTTAGTTTTCTTTGCCCTAAGTAAAAGGACAAATTAGAGGTGCCACTTACTAAGATAGCTAAGAGAATTTGGAGAGAAAAAAGTGTCATTTTTTACAGTAATTTTAGATATACTTGTTAGGTATCCAGGTAGAATTCATAATCTTGAGTTCAGAGCAGAGGACTAGACAGGAAGATTTGGTATGTAAATGCTATTTAAAGCATGGGAGACTGAGAGAGCATACAGAAAAGGAAGGAGGTCCTTGAAAGGTCAAGCAGAGGAAAAAGAACGAGTACAGGAGTTGAAGGACTCTGTGGTAAGAAGAAAGCAGTGGACTGAGGTGTCGTGGAAGCCAAGAAGAGAAGTATTTTAGAGAGCAGTCAACTGTGCTTTTATGAAAAATAACCTATACCCAAAACTATTTTTTTAAGGGAATTTTATAAAATTCCCTGTATACTTGATCTTTTCATGCAAAAAAATGATGGAAGTTAGCTTAGAGCTGCTAACTGGTAGAGACCTTTGCGAGGGGCCGGGGACTTGTGGGAAGTTCTCACTGATACGGAAATGGTAGGAAGCTTCGCTTTTGCTGTCTTTGTGTGTCTCTTTTCTTACTTTAGAATTTCTCTTGCATAGTAACAACTAGTCAGTCATTTGATACCACTTTTCTAAGTATGTGTTTCTAAGAGTTCTGCCTTCTCTTCTATATCAGAAATAGTCACAAGAATCAGAGTTCAACAAAATTGTAGCTCTCTTTATCCAGTCACAATTTGACTGCTTTTTCTAGGCTTTAGTGGCATTTTTTTTTTTCTATAAAGTAAGCATCTGAATGTGTGGCTGTTTTAGTGGATACTGCATGTGACTCTTGATCTTGGGGTTGGGCATAGAACTTACATAAAATTTTTTTAAAAAATTAAAACATCTGTTTTACTAAGCTAAGTAGACTTTTCAACTCTACATCAATATTTTGTACCAGTTAGTTGTTGTTAATATAATAATTAAAATAGTTACCAGTTTAGTCAGGACATAATAATTTGTGTTCCTGTTTACCCAAAAAAATGCCAGATTTAATATGTAAATTCTCCAAAAACTATCATTTTACAAAAACAGTTGTGTTTTGCTGTGATGCGAGGACTTCTCTGCAATAACTACAATTACTTCACCCTTAGAAATTATACAGTGTGAGATATAGCAGTGTTAATGATTATTCATAGAATTTATTTTCTATAGAAAATATTATTTAGAAGCTCCATTAATGTGCTGATGACTTAAGAGTTTTTCTCTATCTTTTTGAAAATCAGCAAACATTCTTAGTCCTCATATGATAATTGATTATTTAGACTTTGCCAAAAATGTTCTGAATAGTTTGCTTGGCTGTGTGGACTATTTGAAATAATTATATAGTAGCTTAGAGGTACCATGGTAAAGTTGTTTTTGACTTGCATATTTTCCTGTAGAAATGTCTAACAGGGAACTCTTTTTACAGGAAAAAACAAAAAAGAAAAAGAAGCATAAGAAACACAGTAAGAAGAAGAAAAAGAAGGCTGCTAGTTCAAGTCCCGACTCACCATAACATTAAGAAAAATCAGGATTCCTTTATAAAGAAAGTGCAATGTCTAAGGAAATTTCAACTGTGAAAATTATGACATAATTACTAAAATGCATGAATTTTCTTGTTTTTAGAATTATTCCTGGACTATTCAGTAGCCACTCGGATGCCTCTGTGTGAAAGGGCCATAATTGTTGCCTGCTGCTTGAACATCTATTTTTTCTCTTCCAGCGCTTAACAGCTCTGGGAGATAACACATTGCAGTTGTGCTAGTGGTTGAGATATTTGGGGATAAAGTTAATATTTTTGACTAGAAGTATCTAATGATAAATCAACAGAAATCGAATCTGGATACATCATTAAGATGTAATTAGAAATGACCAGATGACTCTAGTTGACATTTTTGAAATAGGGATTTCATTGATATTTCAAAATCCTTATTCTGTAGATAAGTGTATTTTAATTTTTTCCCCTTATATACTTTTATTTACCTGGGGAAGGAGCTTTTAGGGTGGGGGGGTGGTTTGCTATCTCTTTAGCTAGCAGAATAGCGTGCCTTTTATCCTCACACATCCTATTTTTGTGGACACAGTAGCCATGCTTCATGGGAGGTCAGAGCTGGGTACAGCAGTCTTGCCCTTAGACATCCTTGGACTCTTGTCATTTGCTGCTTTAAGTGAACCAGAGTAACAGCCCTTTGCAGCACGACAAAGCCCCAAAAGCTCTGGGATTTACCTCCACTTCAATAATACTGAATGTTTTTTAGCATTAGAATGTGTTATAACATTTGAATTAATTTTGACTACACTTTGGCTTTGAAGAGGAATCATTTCAAATAGACACTGGTACTTTTTGAACTTGATAGCTAAAGATTCTAAAATGCATGTTTTATACTGTTAGTTTTAACCAGTCAGGAAAATTTTATGTAACCAGTGATAGTTATTTTATTTTTGTATGACTTTTGTTTAGGCCGCAGTGTTTAGCTTTTATTAACTCCTTATTCTTGCTATCTTAAATTCTATACTGTGTTTAATGGCATACTTGCCAAGATACTTAGCATGTAAAAAAAAGCAGGCTTTTTTTTTTTTTTTAACAGCTTCATATTGAAGCTGAGACTTACATAAACAAGTTGAGTGGCAGGCCTGGTATGCTGTGTCTTGTTACATAAAGCTATTGCCAGAATCTTAGTAAATATAACATTTTAGAAATTTGTCTTTGTATATTCATAACAAATTATGACAAGTTAAGTGAGAATTACATTATGGCTCTTCCTGTGTCATATTTTACTAAGATTTTGTGCCTCATATCTACTGCTGAATTGTTTACTAGTAACGTTAAAAGGAATTGATAAATCATTTTCACTTTACATTTTTATATAATCAGGTAACATGAAATATAATTTGATGTACAATTTTGCCTGTTACAGAGGGTGTGCTAATTATAGTGGTATATGCACAAAACATTTTGGCATGACAAGAGGCTGAATAAATAGCTATTTTACTTAAAAATAGCTGTGTTCTTATCAGCTCCCTTTGAGTTGCAAGTAAAGTTATAAAGGTTAAGAAACACTACCAGGTGTTCAGTGGTAGGTGTATAAGACATATCTCCAAGTTTTTACCTGTAAAAATAATCTATTTCTTGGTAAACATCCTTAAATTTTGTGCTTAAAGCTTCATATTCTTTCCTTATAAAAGGCATGTAGGAGCACTTGGGTGTCTCAGTCAGTTAAGCATCCCAACTCTTGACTTCAGCTCAGGTCATGATCTCGAAGTTGTGAGATTGAGACCCGTGTCAGGCTCTGTGCTGACAGCACCAGAGCCTGCTTGGGATTGTCTCTCTCCCTCTGTCTTTGCCCTCCCTCTCCCTCTTTCTTTCAGATAAACTTTAAAAAATAATAAATAAAAGATATCTATATGCTCTTGAGTACATAGTAAGTTTTGAGGGATATTTTTTATCTGAAAGGAAGTTTCTTAGAATTATTCAAGAAAATGCTAAAAGATGAGTTTATCAGGTTGTTTGGTGATCAGTTTTGGTATGAACACACTGGTCCAGAATATGATGATTCTTTCGAATTAGACCGTTAATAGACTGAGGAAGAAGGTGACCTGGCAGAAAAAATTATTCTTTCCAGACTCTGTTGACTATCTGGGAAACATCTTTTTCATTGCTCCTGTGATGGTAGCCTTAACAGTCTTCTTTCTGATAAGGTATGGGAAGAAAATTTGATAGGGTAATGTTACTAACATCTCTTACTTCTTCCTTCTACCAAACCACCCTTTTTCTTAAATAACTTTATACCAGTTTTGTAAACACAGGGCATATTATTTGGATAATGATGCCAAGGTAACTGCATAAAATTGATGAGTGTCTGAATCAAAAAATTGAATCGATACCAGTAATTTCTCTAGTTCTGGATTCATTTGGTTACCCTTTAGTATATTTAGGTGTTTTAAATACCATAGGAGTCCTGAATTGACTTCATCCAGAGTATAGGTTCATATATCTCGAATCAAGGTGTGCTAAAAGCCTATTGCCTAATTTTTTTGATTTCCTAGAGAATAATTCTATAGACTAGCCTCGGAGAAACTAAGAACAGTTATTCTGCAGACTTAAGTGACAGGTTTCACACTTTTAAAACATTGCCAGTTTTCAACTTAATGAACGCTCATCTAGTATTTCCTAAAGAAAAGGTTTGGGAAAGCTTTTTGGTTCTAGTTGTATTTGCCTTATTTTTTTATAAATATTTTTAATTAATTTTTTTTGTAATCTCTATACCCAACATAGGGCTCGAATTTATGACCCCAAGATCAAGAGTTGCACGCTCCTCCAATCAAGCCAGCCAGGCGCCCTGTATTTGCCTTATTTTAAAATTTATTTTATATTTTATTTAAAATTTGTAAGAATGTTGTGTCCTAAACTCAAAATCATTTTAGTACATTTTCTTGCCTTACTGTAGTGAAAGCCAGCAAACAGACAAGGAAATGTTTGTTCTCTGTATTAGTATTGGACAATAGAGTTAGAACAGTTGTCAATTTGGCCAGCTTTGGCATAGTCACACCACGCTTTCTTACCAGTCAGTCAGATACAAGTTGGAGGGATACTAGTGGGGTTTTACATTTTTCTAGGAGCTCACAGAATGAAGTCTCTCTCCTCATGAGAAGGTACTTAGAGTTTTTAAAGGAGGTTATATAATCTTTGAAGGAGCTATTTATAGTCTGGAAAGATCTTTCCACTTAAGAATAAGGTCTTTATAATTTTATTTAGTTATTATGTATTCAGATAGAAAGGAAACATTTTCAACTATAGTTTGTGCTGAGGACATATAAATGACAATAATATCAAGTACCACTTAAAGTGGTGTTAAGCCCTAAAGAAAAGAAAAATGTAGGAATTACTGTACTATTTCAGATCACAATGACATTTGTATTGAGTGATAACAACCGTTGTTGCATATTTTTCCGATCACTCGAGAACCTTCTGTGGCTGCTGGAATGTTGCCATGGTCACGTTCTGTTGAGTATTGAGTAATGAACTGTGGAATCAGTGACAACCCAAGACATGTAGGCTTGGGACTAGGCTAGCTGAGAATTCTACAGTGTTGAAGCCACACTTGACATGGACCAGAGGACTCTGAAGAAACTGGTGGAGTCCATCAGTAATACTGTCAAGAACTGTAAGTACTAACCAGACATCTAACACTGGCTGAACATCTATATTCAATCACATAGAAACATAGATAGATTGGACATTAACAAGTTCTTTGTAACACCCAAAATAGAGTTCCTCTAATTTCTGTCTAATGTGTTGGCCATTTAAAAAAAATAGATCATGAGCGAATTTACAAGATCCTTATACTACACTGCAAATATTTTTCTTTTATTTTTTTATTTTTTAGCGTTTTTATTTTATTTTTGAGAGACATAGAGATAGAGCGTGAACAAGGGAAGGGCAGAGAGAGAGGGAGACACAGAATCCGATGCAGGCTCCAGGCTCTGAGCCGCCAGCACAGAGCCCGACGCGGGGCTCGAACTCACAGACCGTGAGATCATGACCTGAGCCGAAGTCGGCCGCTTAACCGACTGAGCCACCCAGGCGCCCCTACACTGAAAATATTTTAATCAAGTGTCTTAAAATATATTTGTGTATGCGGAACGAATGACTTGAGAATTTATATGACATACATACTAAAGGACTACCTGCCCACCAAGGACTGATTCTGTTTACAGTCTGAAATTTAATAAGAGGTTTACCCTGACCAGTCCCCTGAGTTCTCTGGCACAAAACCCATCGAGGCAGGGGATCGATAGAGCTATAGAAGATATTTTAGATGCTGAAGAAATAGCGTGGTACTTTGCACATAGCAAGTGTTTATTAAAATTAATTTAACAGATGGAGGGGGGATCCTTTCCCTGACCTTAAAAAGTAATCTTATGTATCTCGTCTCAGGACCATGACCATAAGCAATCCTGACTGAGATCCAGTCTGACAGTGTCTTTAGACTTTGAGGAAATGACTTTCATTTCAGACACTAGTACAGCCTCATTGTTGTGCACTTCCGTTTTTCCTTGTGTGGCCTCAGTAGGATGGCTGTCTCTCTAAGAATCTTGTTGGTAGACTTAATTCAGTTTTCTCTTATTCCAGTTGGATTTTAAACAGTCCTTAAGTACTTCTAGGGCTTGTTTCTTCAACCCTTAAAATCTATCTGGCAGATTTAACCAATGTTGAATGTTGTTGAATGCCGTTATTTGCTGTTTTCTTCCTTCCTTCCTTCCTTCCTTCCTTCCTTCCTTCCTTCCTTCCTTCCTTCCTTCCTTCCTTCCTTCCTTTCTAGAGAATGGTTTGCTTTATTTGTAATTTTTTTTAAAGGTTTTTTAATGTTTATATTAGAGAGAGAGAGAGTGTGCATGAGCGGGGGAGGGGCAGAGAGGGAGCCACAGAATCCAAAGCAGGCTCCAGGCTCTGAGCTGTCAGCATAGAGCCTGATGCGGGGCTCAAACTTAAGAACTGTGAGATCACGACCTGAGCTGAAGTTGGACGCTTAACCAAATGAGCCACCCAGGCGCCCCTATTTTTAAGTTTATTTATTTCAAAAGAGAGACAGCACAAGTGGGGGAGAGGCAGAAAGAGGAGAGAAAATCTCAAGCAGGCCCCACGCTGCCAGCACAGAGCCTGATTGTGGGGCTTGAACCCATGAAGCCATGAGCTCATGACTTGAGCCAAAACCTAGAGTTGGGCGCTTAACCGACTGAGCTACTCAGGTGCTTCTATTTGCTCTTTTCTTAACAGAACCTGGGTTTTATAACATTCAAAAGGAAATTTTGCATACTTTAAAAATCCCACTCCTCTCCCATCCAAATGAAACTACTTTTAGTCTACTACCCAAATGTGTGTTTAATACCATAATTTGTTATTTGAAAACAATTCTCTGAAAGTATAGGTAATATAAGTAAAGAATATGTAATTCTAGATCAGGCCCACTTCCCATTCAGTCTTCCTACAAAGAAGATACTGAACACTTATTTCAGAAGAGAAATGAGTTGCATTCCTTTTGCAGAACTTTGACTCTAAATTATAATCAAAAGTTCAGTGTAACCAGATTATTATTTTCTATTCAGATTATTAACTCATTTTTAAACTCTTCGTTGGGGAGATGCTATGCTAAATTGTTTATATTCATCTTAAAGTCTCAGAAAAAACCCAAGGAGGTAGGTGAAATTTTCCACATTTTTCAGATGAGGAAACCAAGTCTTAGATGGTCTAAAATTATAGTGAACTTTTCTGGTAGATGCAGAGCTAGAACCCAGGTAAGTCTGATGCCAGAGCCTGCCCTCCATCTTCATTTCTCAACGCAGCTAACAAGCATTCTAGACTCTCATGGTCCTTCTGAATAGTACTGCCCCATAGTGAATGCAGAATAAAAATCGTTGAATTCTGCTCAGTTCCTGGTTCCTTCAGTTAAGACCAGGATAGACACTGGCCTCTCATGACAGGAATGTGGGTTTTGTTGTTGTTTTGTGATTTTATTTTTAGTCTGTACACCTAACATGAGGCTTGAACTCAACAACCCCAAGATCAAGAGTTAAACATGTTCTACTGACTGAGCCAGCCAGGTGCACCTAGAATTTGGTTCTCAATGAGTAGGAGCGGGGAGGGCTAACAACTAGTACCCCTGTGGCCTTCCCTTCTCAAGAAGGGATTGTCTTGGGGCGGCTGGGTGGCTCAGTTAGTCAAACATGTGACTCTTGATCTCAGGGTCATGAGTTTGAGCCCCATGCTGGGGGTAGAGTTTACTTAAAAAAGAAATAAGAAGGGACCGTCTTACTATTTCTCTTGGTTTACAAAGTTCTGGTTATCCCATGTACCAGAAAGTTGAAATGGCTTTTCTCGGGCTTTGCTTTAAAGTTTCTTAGAACGGAGCCTTCATAATTTACTCGGCCCTCACGTGCCACATGGCCTCTTGAGTCCAAACTACTACGATTGCATGACTCTGATCCTTCGCTACTTCCAGTGACCTCACAAAGAAAATGCATTATTTTACCAAGCCGCTGTTGTCGATTTTTTTTACACAGCTCTAGAATATAAAACATTGTAGAGCTGCATTAACCAGTATAGTAACCACTAGCAATGTGCGGCTATTTATTTCCTTAAAAAATTTTGAAGTAATCTGCACCCAAGGTGGGGCTTGAACTCCTGACCCTGAGATGAGAAGTTGTCCTGACTGAGCCAGCCAAGCGCCCCATTTTTTAAAAAGTATATGTTGGCTATTTAAAAGTAAATTCAAATTAAGTAGAGTTTTTAAAATCTTTACTGGTGGTGGCAGATCCTTACCTCAGGGCATAATAAATGGCTTCATGTGTGTGCAACCTATACATTATCACAGAGCCCCAAGCTTAGCTTAATGCTCCACTAACACTGACTTAAAATTAATGTTTTGAATGAGGGACCCATGTTTTCTTTGCATTGGGCCAAAAGTTCTGTAGTTGATCTTGACTATATACCTCTTATTCATAGTATGGTAGGAGTATTTCCAGCATCAGAATCACGTAAAGATTCTTACTGAAAATGTAGATTCCTGGATACCACCTTAGGTACATTTGAATATCTCTATAAGTGGAGCCAATCATCCAGACTGTTCACTCCATGTATTCTTAGATGCACTGAAGTTTAAGGTTTCCTGACAAATCCCTAGTCTTTCCCAGGTGAAATTTCAATTCTGTCAGCCTAATTGCAATCCTAGCTTGATGGATAGTGAATTAGCAATGGATCCACTCTTTTTCACACATATTGTTTAGTCATAATCTTTATACTTAAATAGATGAAGAAACTTCTTTAAAGCTCAGTGAAGAATTTTAAAACTTCCTAATAATTTCATTTTGTATGATTCAAGTAATTATTTTGGCATCTAGAGCTTCCTTTGGATCCTGTCTCATCCAGTATGTTCCTTTACCTCACTGGCTTACAAAGAGTTGTTATCATTTACTTAGCAAACATTTATTGAGAGCCTACCATTGTGCTTGGCACTATTGGATACTGAGTAGATAACTGACATGAGAAGAGGTTTTTGTTACATGCCTTCCTAAATTCCAAATATTTTGTGGTTTGATGTTTGTTTATTTATTTATCTTGAAAGAGAATCCCAAGCAGGCTCTGCACAGACCCCAACAGGAGGCATGATCTCACGGTTTATGAGCTGAAATCAAGAGTCAGGTGCTTAACCAACTGAGCCACCCAGGCTCCCCTAAAACCCAAATACTTTGTGAACTGCATTTCTCTGATCCTCTCCTACAAGAAGGAGGAAATGAATCTAGTATGATTTGCCCTTATGAATTCATGAGCCTCTGAGTGCTCATGAATTTTTTAATACAGTTGATCATCTCTTCTGGGACTTAGTCCAGGACCACCTATAGACCCAGTGGTCCAGTATTTGGCTTTCATTTTGTCAAACATAACATGGGCAAATATGTATGCATGTATAGGTAAGTATACATACATATTTTCCAGCTTTGTCTGCTGAGAAGGCTTAGAAATAGTCCACTGTACCCATCTCAGACCCTGATTATGTATTGGGCGTAGAAATACTAATCTCCGAGTAGTAACAAGCACACCCTGTGCCTAAACCATGGTGTTTAAATACCAGTCTCCAATAAAAAGAACCAGGATTCCTTGAAGAAATAGCTGTGCAGAGTGTATAGGAAAACCTATGCTATACCTGTGTGTTTCTTTTTTACTCTGACACTACTACTACATTTACACTTCTTGACACTTCTAGTCTCCAACTGTGTGGTTTTTTTCAAGTAAGCAATTTTCTGTGACATCAGCCAGGTGTCCTACAGTTTCTCAATTCTGACACTACCTGAGATGGCATCAGATCCCACAGGTTGAGTTCAGTTCCACAAGACTGTCTCCCACTTTAGATGCCCAGAACAGGTCCGGGTTGTTACCTGCATTTCTGACTAACTGACTATAAATTGGAGGCCCAGCTCATTTGCTAGAGCAGCTCATAGAACTGAGGAAAACTATTTACTTAATAGATTACTGATTTATTATAAAAGGATGCGATTTTTAAAATACAAGGATATAATCAGGAACAGGCAGATGGAGGAGACGTGGGAATGGGCATGGAGCTTCCATTTTCTCTCCCAGGACATGTGTTCACCATCCCTGAAGCTCCCTGAACATTTTGGGGGTCTTCATGGAGGTTTCATCACATACACATATAGGTCATTAACTCCATATCCAGCCCCTCTGCAGAATGGGGGAATGCAGCTGAAAGTTCCAAGCTTTTAATCATGGTTTGCTCTCTCTGGTGACTGGGTCCCTTCCAGGAGCTACCAGTAGTCATCTCCTTAGACAAAAGGTTCCTCTCCCCCCTGATGTTCTGAAATTTAGGAGCTTTGTGTTGGGGACCAGGGTCAACGACTAAATTGAACAAAAGATACTCCTCTTGCTCACATCATTTAGGAAGTCCCAAGAGTTTTGGGAGCTATGGACCAGGGACAGAGACCAATATATATATTTCCTGTTACCTCACATAAGGAAAATTTAAGATTGGTCTGGCAAGTAATGCCAGAAAGAAGAGAAGTGAAAAAGCCAATACCTTGTGTGATGTGAAACATACAAGAGCCAACTTGAAAGCTCCCAATGGTCAAAACTGGAACAATTTGAGTAAGATAATAACAGGATTGTTATAAAGTAAGTATATGTGACACCCCCCACACACATAAATAATTGAGTAAATAAATGGGGGTAAAAAGGCCTCTTCCTTTCAGGAAGATTCCAAATAAAAGTTATAGATACCTCTTCCCAAGAAGTGGAATTACATTTTCCCTGAGACAATGGCTTCCAAAGAATAGATTGTGGAAAGGAAAAATAGCAACTACAGTGGAGAACCCTGTAGACCAGCTTGATCACGTGATCAAAGTTCTCAGCAGTTAACCTTGTATAATAAGTATTCCCTGACATGTGAGAAGAATAGCAATTTAGAATTCTTCCCCAAACCTCTAACCACAGCTTATTATGCAAAAAACATTAGACAAACCCAAATTGAGGAGTATTATGTAAAATGAGAACTCCAGGTCAGACCCCCTGGGTGGCTCATTTGGTTAAGCATCCAACTCTTGATTTCAGCTCATGTCATGATCTCATGGTTTGTGGGATTGAGCACCTTGTTGGCTCCGTTGGCATGGAGCCTGCTTGGGATTCTCTCTCTGCCCCTTCCCTGCTTGTGCCCTCTCAAAATAAGACAAACAAAGGTCATGAAAGACTGAAAACAGTCACAGGTTGGAGGAGACCTGACAACCAAATGTATCCTGGCTTGGGTGCTGGAACCCAAAAGTGGGCATTAGTAGAAAAAGTGGTAAAATCTGTAGTTTAGTTATGTGCCGATGTTAGTGTATTTGTTTTGACAATTGTACACCACGTGTAAAATTTTAACAGGGAGAAACTGAAAATTGGGAACTCTAATCATTGCTTCTCTTATGTCAATCTAAAGTTATCCCAAAATAAGTTAAATAACATGGGGCAATCTCTAGCACCTCACAATTCTCATTACCCAAGATCTCTCAAATATCATTTACAATGGTTCCTTGACGACATGAGTAAGGTCTTTAGCTATAATGAAATGTGAGCTTACATGGATAAAACTCAGAAAAAGTTACTATCTGCTGAAGCATCGTGCCTAAAATCCTTGATAGCTGTGTTGAATGACTTGTTAATATTTGACCAGAGCAGCATCTGACTCTTAAAACCTCCTTTTCCTCAAGGAGGAAACTATTGTTGGTGCTCATGCTTGCACTCAGATAATAATTCTCCATCAGAGTTAATTAAGCAGGACAATTTCAGCCAAGCATTAACATACTCTGCACTTCATGCAGCACATCCGCACCTGAGCTTCCTTTTTCTCTGTATTTTATAAGAGAAAAAGTGCTGTCCAAGCTTTTATCCTCAGAGCAGCTGCAACCCCTTCTGTGACCTAGCCTTGAAAAGTCACACTGCCTCATTTCCACTGGGCTCCTCTGGTTGAAATGGTCACAAAATGTGCTCCTAGTTTCAAGTGAAGGAGACAGAGCCCATCTCAGAGGAGTATCAGAGTCGTTGTGGGGAAGAGTGTATGGGATGGGGTAGACCGTCAACATTGTTTTGGGGGAGACACAACTCTGTCACATCTGGACTCATCATTCATAAGGTGGTTTCGAGAATCTAATGCCAAAGTAGTTCTCCTTAAGGGCAAATATGATCCTGTTAACTTGCCAGCCAAAATTTTTCAGAAACTCCCCTTTGTAAAGTCAAGTTTGCCCCCTAGCCACACCAACCATCTGCAGCTTGCTCTTAGAACATACCTTCAAGCTGCCTCCTCTGGCAAACGCTTACCTTTGACAGGCTCAAGTGACTCCTCCTTGGGACCATTCTTAATTCCCTGCTACCTCCCCCAATTGATTATTTCTTCCTTTGGGTCACCGCCAAATACCATCAATCATAGTGCCTGCACTTTTTGTTTCTTTTTTAATCTCTTAGCCAAAGTGTAACAACTTTGTGGGCAGAAACCATGGTGTATTCACTGCCTGGCTCACAGGAGGCCCTTAATAAACATATTGGATGGGTAAAAATGAGCTTTATGTCATATTTCAGGGCTTATAGTTACACTGTGTAGCCTGAGAATCTAGTCCAGTTCATAAAACAGTATTATTAGGTACCTTTGGAATTGCTTATTCTTTAGATTTGTCAACCGTTACCCTAAGAATCAAGTCATTCTGACCACAGTAGAAACCCTAGTGTTGTAAACTGCGTATTTACTGTGTGTCATTGGTTTCAGTTGGGTGGCTTGAAATCATCTGAGTCGTCATTTAAATATTTCTCCCCACCTTCCCTAAAAAAAAAAAAAAAAAGGAGCGGGGAAATGGAAGAGAAAAAAAAAATGGTAACCAGCTTTCCTTCCCAGCTCTTCTGGTTCTTTCAAGTAATCTTTGGCTTGTACAATTGGACCACAGAGACTGAAGCAATCTCAGAGATCTTCCGGGAAACAGCGAGTTTTCATAGGTGAGGACTCTGAGGCATAAAGAAGCTATATGACTTGTCTAAGTCTGATATTTAGGTAAGAAGTGGGATCCAGGCACTTTAGTACCCCAACCCCAGTAAATCAGTCCTAATCAGTGCATTAGAATCACCCCTGCACCTCTTTAAAAATACACTTTCCTAAGTCTGGACTGAAATCAAAGTGTGTGAATATTGAACATTGCTGTTTGAAAATTAGTCACTAAGTCCTACTGATTTTCTGCAACATTTCAAGCTCCCTCCCACTTTTTCAACCTTTAGGGCCTAGAAGAGCCAACAGAGGTGTTTTTTAAAAGCTAATTCCTGGGCCTGATGTTAGTGATTCTGACTCAGTAGGTCTGGGGCAAGACTTGGGAATCTGCATCAAACAAAGAGGCTGTGGATTCTCATTGAGACGTTTCATTAGAAACCCTGCTCCAGTGATGCCTAGGTGGCTCAGTCGGTTAAGCCTCTGACTTCGGCTCAGGTCATAATCTCAACAATTTGTGGGTTTGAGCCCCATATTAGGCTCTGTGCTGACAGCTCAGAGCCTGGAGCCTGCTTCCGATTCTGTGTCTCCCTCTCTTTCTGCCTTTCCCCCCGCTCATGCTCTGTCTCTGTCTCTCAAAAATAAACATTAAAAAAAATAAATAATAAAAAAAATAATAAAAAATAAAAAAACCCTGCTCCAGTAAAATGTAGCTGACCCTTGAACAATATGTAGGATATAAGCACCACCCCCTGCAACACAGTTGAAAATCCATGTATAACTTTTGACTCCCCAAAAGCTTACCTACCAATAGTCTACTGTTGACCTTACTGATAACATAAACAGTCAATTAACATATTTTGTATGTTTTATATGTTATATACTGTATTCTTAAAGTAAACAAAAAATTTAAGAAAATCATAAGAAAAATACATTTACAGTACTGCACTGCTTTTTTTGTTTTTGTTTTTTTATTGCATTTAAGTGGACCCACAGTTCAAACCTATGTAGTTCAAAAGTCAACTGAAAATGTTAATTTTCTGACTAGGCATTCAAGGCCCTCTGCCATCAGCCCATCCTCTTCAATCTTGTTTTTTCACTTCTTCCTAACTTGCTGTGCTCCCAATAAAGCATGATCAACTTCAACCACAGTGCCACCTCTTTCCTTTACCCATATTCTCTCTCCCTGGAATTCTCCATTTTACCACCCCCAACACATTCCCTCCTGTATAAGTACAATGCATCCCTCAAGTCTTTATTCACTTTTTTTTTTTTTTAATGTTTATTTTTGAGAGAGAGACAGAATGTGAGCGGGGAGGGACAGAATCTGAAGCAGGCTCCAGGCTCTGAGCTGTCAGCACAGAGCCCGATGCGGTGCTCGAACCCATGAGCAGTGAGATCATGACCTGAGCCGAAGTCGGCCGCTCAACCGACTGAGCCACCCAGGCGCCCCCCTCAAGTCTTTATTCAAAGTCTACTCCCATGAAAATGGCCCAACTCCTCTTTCCCACATACGCTTCTCTTTTTTCACATGTCTGTAGTGGTGAGCATTATATTACATAATTTTTCATTTACATACTGTCTTACGAGGCTTCTGGTGATACCTTAATTGTGTAAGCCCTTAAGTAACAAGTCATGTCATTCTTGTTTAAATCACTAGAGCATCTAGCATCATTGGAGCAAAATAGCTGCTTAGTAAAATAACTTCGAAGTAGATTAGAGTACTTAATAAATGAATCTAAGTTGTATTTATTTGTATTTTTATTTTACAGTCAAAAAAAGTGAAGTAGAGTGTCTCATAAGACTTTTTCACAGCTTGCTGGAAAAAGCTAATGTAAGACTTGATAACCTTGGACTAGATCGTAATGCGTTTCGAGCGATCCTGCACAGCGTATTTGGAATGACTGACGATATGCTAATGAACAGGGGTAAGAGTCTTAAGAAATGGAAATGGGCCAAGCTGAGATGGCGATATATATGGTGTCCATATTGATATGTGACAAACATGTTTTTGTAATGACAGATTATATATATGCATATATATATATATATAATTGTCATCAAAGACTTTGAATTTTTTAATGCCCAACTAAAAGACATAATTCTGGTAAGGCTGCCAATATAAAACAGAGGTGGATTTAGTTGTGAGGATGATTTTTAATAAAAACTCACTCAAAATTTCTTATTCCATAGCTGCACCACTTTGAGAACTAACCAGTAATGAACTAAATAAGCTGGCAGTATAGTTTGTTGTTTGTTTTTTAAGTTAAGCATGTGGCTTTTAAAAATGACTTCTTAGGATTCATATGCTGTAGACATGTAAATTATTAAATGACTTCTTTTTCCTCATAAAAATAGACTAATCAGTATAAAAAATGATTAATCATTATACTGAAAAAAAGTAAAAGACAAGATCTTATATTTAAAATAAGAAATTATTTAATATGATCCAGTTTCACTAACATATTTTTAGGGTTTAATTTGATATGTTTCGACATAGGTATATACCTTGAAACCATAATCGTAATCAAAATAATTAACATCACCCCTAAAAAAGTCAATAATACTTTATTTTGAGAAAGAGGAGAGCGAGTTCACACACACAAGTGAGGGAGGGGCAGAGAGAGAGGGAGAGACTGAGAATCCCAAGCAGGCCACACACCAAGCACAATGTGGGGCTTAAACTCACAAACCGTGAGATTGTGACTTGAGCCAAAACCAAGAGTAAGACACTTAACTGACTGGGCCACCCAGGCATCTCTATACAGACTATTTAGAACAGAATTTTGCCACTTTTTTTAAGTGCAATTTTATTATTATTTTTTTAAGTACTCTTTACACCCAGTATAGGGTGTGAACTCACAACCCCAAGATCAAGAGTCACATGCTGTACCTACTCAGCCAGCCAGGTGCCCGCTTTGACACTCTTTTCAGAATAGATATTATCACCTTGATTAACTCCACTGTTGGTCTTCTTGGCTCATAGTAACGGTATAGAACATCACAAATGAAGTTCATCATTGATCATAGAGGAGATTTACTCTTTTCCTTCTACCAAAATCTGGGGAAAACATTTCTAATAATTTTGACTCTTAAAGACTGCCAAAACCTTTTTTTCCCCTCAGTTTGGGAGGAAGGTTTTTAAAATCGTTTCATATATGCATACTTTTGAATTATAAAATAGCTGTAAATTACAATACACTTCTATGGTATTTTTCTTTCAGTATTTTTTGCATTTGACAAAGACCATGATAACTGCATAAATGTGAAAGAGTGGGTTAAAGGATTATCAGTGTTTCTTCGAGGGACTTTTGAAGAAAAACTGAAGTGTAAGATTTCTATATGTGATTACTGACTTAATAATATACAGTGTCAAATTTTGTATTTAGTGAATGCTTAAAAGGTTTTTAAAAATACAAAATCAACGTTCTCTATAGCAACCTTTCAAAAATAGTTTATGACAGCTTTAAAACAAAATCAAAACAGATGAAATGGGTGGTCTGTTTCTTGGGAGAGTCTCTCCTTTAGACCTAGGGTCCCCAAACACTTCTTCACTGGTTCTGTAATGCCTCAGTGTCACCAGGATGGGTCTTTGGGTCAAGGCCCAGGCAAAGTCTTGACCAGCATGTCAATGTCAGGATTTGTACCAACTCTGGGTTTCCCAGTTTGCCTCTAGGCTCAGCAGGAAATGGGCCTTGATATCGGGCAGTGCATAAGTCACAGTGAAGCCATTCCTCATCTCTTGATCAAAGAAAATAAATGTGAGGGATTGACATAAAACGAGATGAAACACACTTTAACCACCAGCCATCAATACTCTGGTGTTAGAATTTGTGTAGATCAGTGAAGAGAGGAAAAAAGGTTGAGGACAAAGAATGCCCACAGGGAGAGGGTTATAGAGGGAGTTTTTTTTGTTTTTGTTTTTGTTTTTGTTTTTTATAGAGGGAGTTTCTTACAGGAAAGGTATGTTAGTAATTCCAAAGACAAAAATCTTCCCATTCACAATTTTGCCTAGAAATGAATAGCTCTGGCCTCACCTCTCTTGTACCATTGTTGTGATGTGTATTTTCTATGTTTTATATCTCTGGGGCCAGGTTTTGGGGTGAGGAACCCTGGAAAGAGGAAAAAAAGGAACAATTTTTTTAAGTTTATTTCTTTATTTTGAGAGAGAGAGGGAGAGAGAGAGAGAGAGAGAGAGTGAGTGTGTGTGTGTGTGTGCAGGAGGAGCAGAGAGAAAGGGAGGGGGAGAATCCCAAGTAGGCTCTGCACTATCAGCACAGAGCTCGATGTAGGGCCTGAATACACAAACCATAAGATCATGACCTGAGCTGAAACCAAGAGTTGGATGCTCAACCAACTGAGCCACCCAGGTGCTCCAAAAATAGGAACAATTTTAAATGGCAGTATTCTAGGGAACAATTGGTTGAAGTGTCAAATTGCTTAGGAAAAGACTGCAGAGTTCTGAGTAAACATTTTTATCCCTTGTTCTTCACTTAAATTTGGATTTGGGATGTTGAAAAGAAGATCCCTAAAGTTAAACACACATTTTACTTACTTATTTAAAAATTTTTAAATTATTTATGAGAGAAAGAGAGAGCACGAGTGGAAGAGCGGGAGAGGGGCAGAGAGGGAGACACAGAATCGGAAGCAGGCTCCAGGCTCTGAGCCGTCAGCACAGAGCCTAATATGGGGCTCAAACCCAAGAATCATTGAGATTATGACCTGAACTGAAGTCAGAGGTTTAACGGACTGAGCCACCCAGGTGCCCCTTAAACACACATTTTAAAAAACGATAGAAACATTTTAAAAAGTCACCAACCTCCTCTGACATTTATGACTTTTTGTTTTTGTCTTGTGTATTTTTTCTTTTTTCTTGATTTTTTTAATTGAGGTGAAATTGACATTCAGCATTATGTGGGTGTTTTTTTTTTAACTTTTCTCCAGTATAATTTTTCACAAGGTAACATTGAAATGTAGTTGCTACTTAAGGTTGTTGCAGTTGAGTTCCTAGAGGAAAGTCACTCTGCCTATCTCAAGGACTTGTCAGTGGGCTGCGAGTCATCAGGAAATTTAATTTTTTTTTCATCTGCTTTTGTTCCCCACATCACATGTATGCTGTGGATTGAAGAAACTCAACAAGAAGACACAGCTAATCTGATACTCTGGAATTTTACTTCGGTTCTATTGCTTTTGCCGAACCATTTAACTGGAATGCAAACTCCAGAAGAGCTCCTTCAGTACTGTATTCTCAGGACCTGAGTAAGGTCATCTGTGGCGTGAATGAATGATTACAAGTCACAGAAGTCCCTCTCCAGGGAGACAGTGGTCATTTTGGATAGTGCAGATGGGCAGGCTTCCAAGGAGATGACGAACTCACTACACAGATAGACTGAAAAATGTTCTTTGTCATTGACATGCTTAAGTTTGTAATTAGTTTTTGTACTCTATGTAAGAGAATAATAATCAGATATACACACACGTATGTGTACACATGTGTATATATGTATTACATGACCAAAGATTTTAAAAAAGTATTCACGGGGCGCCTGGGTGGCTCAGTTGGTTAAGCGGCCGACTTTGGCTCAGGTCATGATCTCACGGTCTGTGGGTTTGAGCCCCATGTTGGGCTCTGTGCTGACAGCTCAGAGCCTGGAGCCTGCTTCGGATTCTGTGTCTTCCTCTCTCTCTCTGCCCTTTCCCTGCTCACGCTCTGTCTCTCTGTTTCTCAAACATAAATAGACGTAAAAAAAAAAAAAAATTCACCTCCACGGGCACCTGGCTGGCTCAGTCAGTAGAGCACGTGATTCTTGATCTCTGGGTTGTGAGTTCGAGCCCTATGCTGGATATAGAGTTTACTTAAAGAGAAATTATTGGGGCACCCTCCCTCCACCTGCTCACCTTCGTTCACCACAAATCTGATCTCTTTTTCTATGAGTTTGTTGTTCTCGTCAGGTAAGACAGGATTCCACTTATAAGGGAGGTCATAGAGTATTTGTCATTCCTTGTCTTAATTATTTTCCTTAGCGTAATGCCTTCAGGATTCATCTGTGTTATTGCAGATGATAGAATTTCCTCATTTCTTATGGCTGAACAATATTCTTATTTATATTTATTCATCCATTGGTAGAAACTTAAGATTGTTTTCAAACCTTGGCTATTGTACATAATGCTGCTATGAACATGGAAGTGCAGATATCTTTTTAGTGTTTTCATTACCTTTGGGTCTATTCCCAGACATAGAATTGCTGTGTTATATGGTAGTTCTATTTTTTATTTTTGGAGGATCCTCCATACTGTGTTCCATAGTGGCTATATGCCAATTTATAATCCTTCCAACGGTAAGTAAGGGTTCCCTTTTCTACACATCCATACCAGCATTTGTTATCTTGGTTTTGCTGGGTTTTGTTTGTATGTTGTTTGTTTGTTTCGATGATAGCCATTCTCACAGGCATGAGGATATCTCATTATGGTTTTAATTCGCATTTCCCTAATGACTAGTGATGTTGAGTATCTTTTCTTATAGCTGTTGGCTTTTCATTTGTGTTCTTTGGAGAAATGTCTATTTTTATATTTTATATTTTTATATTTTTATTTTTCTTTGCCTATTTTTATTATTTTTTTCTTTTTTGCTATTAAGTTGTAGGAGCTCTTTATATATTTTGGATATTAACACCTTTTTTGATATGGTTTGCAAATATTTTTTCCCATTTTACAGGTTGTCTTTTCATTTTGATGATGGTTTCTTTTATTATGCAGAAGATTTTTAGTTTGATATGGTCCCACTTGTATTTCTTTGATTTTGTTGCTTGTGCTTTTGGTGTCCCAGCCATGAAACCATCACCAAAACCCATGTCAAGGAGCTTGTTCCTATGTTTTCTTCTAAGAGTTTCATGGTTTCAGATTTCATAACATTTTTAAACTCTCAATTTCAAATTCCACATTCCAAGAAGTATTTACTCTTGTGCCAATAAGTATAATAAAGGGTGCTTTATTTTAACATCTCTCTGTCATATAGGCCAATAATTGTTAATAGGTTGTATACATTGTTTTTATCTTTTTAAAAACTATATATTAAAATAGCTAAGGAGAAGACTAGTGGTATTTTAACTGTTCTTACCCAAGTCTTTACATTTCTTATGCTTTGGACAGTCTGTTTTGAAGTTTACTATTTGAATGGTGATGGTTACATTTCTCGAGAAGAGATATTTGACATGTTGAAGAACAGTCTACACCAACAGTCATCTGAAGAAGAGACTGATGAAGGAATAAAAGAGTTGGTAGATATAACACTGAAAAAAATGGTAAGAATGAAAACCTATAATTCATCCGATCAAGCATATTTGGAGAAAGCTAAAGACAAAGAAATGATTTATTTACCTTTATAATGAAAGTAACCTTTATGAGGACAGGAGATTTTGTTTGTTCTCTGCTCTATCCATTGCCTAGAACAGAGCCTGGCTGATAGTGGGTAAATAAATACTTATGGAATAGCTGGGTGATTAAATGAATCACTACACAAAATGAATGTTGACTGTATTATTTTTAAAAATTTTGCACAGTAATGGGAGGGGGAAGTGGTGCAGCAGATTCAGTTTGTGTAAAATTAGATGCTACTGTAGCCTGTCTGCATGCCCTTAGCCCTCAAATCCATCTAAACCCTCCTTATAAAAAAATAACATAATAATTAAAATAGCTGTCCCTTATAAAACACTTACTATATGCCAAGGACCTTCACAGAACTTTAATACAGGAACTCATTTTATTCTCAAAACAACCCTATACAGTGGAAATTACTGTCTCTATTTTACAGATGAGAAAACAGAGGTACGAATAGGTTTACCCAAAGTCACGCTAGGAAATGGGGTACAGAATTCTTCTTTCAATGAAACCAGTAGTACCACTTTATTGTGGATGTAGTGATTTCTCTCCTTTTCTTACTATGCCCTTGTCCTGGATACCAGTGAAAAGTTGTAATTCTAAGGCAGCCTGGACCCAGCTCACTTCCGTTACTCTGGAGATGAGGAAAGAAATAGATGATGGGGGCTGCCGAGTCTTAGATTAAGCTAACACAGACTCACGCATATCTTCTTCCTTCAGAAATACTCTCTCTGGGGGTGCCTGGGTGGCTCAATCGGTTAAGCATCTGACTCTTGGTTTCAGCCCAGATCATGATCTCACAGTTTCGTGGATTCAACTACCACATTGGCCTTGCCCTCGCGGTGCAGAATCATCTTGGCATTAAGAAATACTCTCACTAGCCACTGCTAGGGCTGAGGATAGACTTCTTGAGAGACAGTATGTTCTCCAGTACCAAACTCACACTCTTCTTGTTTAATATTTTTTATTTAAAGACTTTTTTTTTAACGTTTATTTATTTTTGAGACATAGAGACAGAGAGTGAGTAGGGGAAGGGCAGCGAGAGAGGGAGATACAGAATCTGAAGCAGGCTCCAGGCTCTGAGCCATCAGCACAGAGCCCGACGCGGGGCTTGAACTCACAGACCATGAGATCATGACCTGAGCTGAAGTCGGCCGCCCAACCGACTGAGCCACCCAGGCACCCCTAAAGACATTTTTTTAACATTAGTTTTGAGAGACAGAGTATGAGCAGAGCTGGGGCAGAAAGAGGAGACATAGAATCTGAAGCAGGCTCCAGGCTCTAAGCTGTCAGCACGGAGCCTGACACGGGGCTCAAACTCATGAACTGTGAGATCATGACCTTACCCAAAGTCAGACACTTAACTGAGCCACCGAGGCGCCCTTTTAATTTTTTTTAATGTTTATTTAATTTTGAGAGAGAGGGAGAGAGAGAGACAGAGCATGAGCGAGGTAGGGTAAGAGAAAGAGGGAGACACAAGATTTGAAGCAGGCTCCAGGCTCTGAGCTCTCAGCACAGAGTCCAGCGCCGGGCTCGAACCCACAAATCATGAGATCATGACCTCAGCAGAAGTTGGGATGCTTAACCTACTGAGCCACCCAGGCACACCCCTCTTTTTTTTTTTTTTTAAAGGAAATGTTATGGAGTGAATTTTTCTTTTTTTAACGTTTATTTTTGAGAGAGAGAGAAACAGAGCATGGGCAGGGGAGGGAGAGAGAGGAAGATACAGAATCCGAAGCAGGCTCCAGGCTCTGAGCTGTCAGCACAGAGCCTGACACGGGGCTCAAACTCATGAGCCATGAGATAATGACCTGAGCCAAAATAGGACACTTAACTGACTGAACCACCCAGGTGCCCTTGGAGTGAATTTTTTTCTGATAATTTTTCGAACTTTTCTCTAAATTGGGACTCTAAGCAACCCTGAGTTATGCCCAGAAGTGAAAAAACAAGGACCCATAAATCAAACCCAAATTGCGCTAAGCAGTTAAAGGCATTTATAATCTACATATATGGTCCCCCGATGATTTAATCTCCCATAGTCTCTGTCATAAATGCTCCACTCCAGGCAGATCTGTCTTCTTCCTGACTTACATTGCCTCATATTGTCAGACTTCCGGTTGGGCCATTCTGGATTTCCACCCAAGACCTCTTCAGTTACCTAAAAGCCATTTCAGTTATCTTTAAAGGCCTCCCAGTAGTCTGCAACCATACTCTTACGATTCTAGTCCATCTTGAACTGTTACTGCTTTAATTCCCAGTGCCTTGCTCCTTAAGTGAGCAACTTCATTTCTTATCCTTTTTACATGATGAGCTCCCAAGTCAGAGATCCTTCGAGGAACAAATTCTACTACTAAAACTTAAGTTTGAAAATCTTTGCCCAATGGCACTGATTTTATCACAAAAGTAGCAGTATAATAATACAAGTCCTCTTTTTGTTTTACTCTCCAATTACAGTGTAAATCCTTTAGAGACAGGACTATATTTTATATATCTAAGGTAACTCAGGTGTCTTTGTCTGCTTGGACTGTCACAACAAAATACCAGACTGGGTGACTTAAACAACAGGAATTTATTTCTCAAAATCCTGAGACTGGGGAATGCCTGCCTGGCTCTGTTGGTGGAATGTGTGACTCTTGATCTCAGGGTTGTAACTTCGAGCGCCTGTTGAGTGTAGAGATTACTTAAAAATAAAGTCTTAGGGGCGCCTGAGTGGCCCAGTCAGTTGAGTGTCCAGCTTCGGCTCAGGTTATGATCTCATGGTTTGTAAGTTCGAGCCCCGCACCAGACTCTGTGCTGACAGCTCAGAGCCTGGAGCCTACTTCGGACCTGTGTCTCCCTTTCTTTCTGCCCCTCCCATTCACACTCTCTCTTTTCAAAAATAAATAAAAAGCATTAAAAATGAAATAAAGTGGGGCGTCTGGGTGGCTCAGTCGGTTAAGCAGCCGACTTCAGGTCAGGTCATGATCTCACGGTCTGTGAGTTCAAACCCCACATCGGGCTCTGTGCAGACAGCTTAGAGCCTGTAGCCTGCTTCAGATTCTGTGTTTCCCTCTCTCTCTGCCCTTCCCCTGCTCACACTCTGTCTCTATGTCTCTCAAAAAGTAAATAAATAAACGTTAAAAAAATTAAAAATGAAATAAAGTAAATCAAATCTTAAAAAAAATCTTGAGACTGAGAAGTCCAAGATCAAAGTGCCAGTCAATTCACTTCCATGGTGAGGGTGCTCCTTCCTGGCTTGCAGATAGCCATCACCTCAGCGTGTCCTCGCATGGCAGAGAGAGGGAGCTCTGGTCTCTGCTTACAGAGATGCTAATTAGATCATGGGGGCTCCACCTTCAGTACCTCATCTAAACCTAATTACCTCCCAAAGACACCTCCCAAATCATCACACTGGGGGCTTTAACATGTGAATTTAGAGGCAAGAAGGACACAAACTTTCAACCTATAATACCAGGTATTCTAAATAGACTTCCAGGAATTAAGTAAGTAGCCTCGATAAATAAGTACTTTTTGATTTATGTCAGTAGTGCCCACAGAAGCGTAAACTAATAGTTTTACCTGACAAAGTTATTCTCCATGCGAAATTAAAAACTACTCTATCATTTATCAAGAAATCATCTTCCTCTCTAGGATTATGACAATGATGGCAAGATATCTTTTGCAGACTTTGAAAAAGCCGTTAAAGAAGACAGACTTTTGTTGGAGGTGTTTGGACCATGTTTACCAGACGCAAAGGTGCAGTGCCAACAGCTCAAGGGCAAATTTTTTAAGGGATCAGACAGTAATACTTGCTGGACACTCACCTCTGTAGGGGCTTTAGCCCACAGCTGAAGTTCAGGCAACCATGACAGTCTCAGCTCCATCCTCATGTTTTGGGAGTCAACAATAGTTTATTCTATTCAACAGACTTTTTGAGCTTGCAACACCTTCAGTTATATACAATTCTTAATTTCTTGTTATGTTAGAATTTTCCCAAAGAAACTAGGGTATACTGGCATACTTAAGGGATAGAACATTGAATAGGGTACTCAGCAAGTACCCACCACAACTGCTAGGACAAAATTTGATCTCTTTCAACCCAAAAGTTGCCAAACAATGAGAATAATTAAATATAAAAACTTTGAATACATTTAAAGTACTTCATACTATTTGTGCTCAGGAAGGTTTTTCATGTATCAATTTGACAAGTTTTCTGAGCCAGAAGAGCTCAACTGAGTGTCAAATTGATTTGACATATTAACATTTCCTCTTAATTCTTCTTTTGACCATCTGTGCTTTGCAAACCTGTAGAAACTTTTTATTCTCTGTAGTAATTTAGATGGCGATTTTATGCACGAACTTGCATGTTAAGCTCTCCTGCACTATCTTCAGCTCCTTTCTCTAACGTGTCCCACTGTAGTTTATTCTCGGAAATAAATAGTAAAACCCAGTGTGTTTTTGAGACAGATGGAGGGAAGCCACATAGAACGGACTGGACTGGAGCAACTACTCAGATCTCCAGTTGCTCCCAGAACTCAGTAGCCTAGTTACCGAGAACCTTGCGACTCAAGAGTGTAGTCTGTGCACCAACAGCGATGGTGTCACCTAGGAACTTGTGAAAAATGCGGCATCTCAGGCCCCACCCCAAACCAACTCAATCTTTTTTTTTTTTTTTGAATGCTTGACACGGCAAAAGTTTCTTCCTCTCATTGTGATCAAATATTGTGCATGTTGGTGGGGATGGGGAGGCATGCTGGCCTCCACAGAGTCACTGAAAAGTCCTGAAAAGATCAGGAATCCATTCAACAACACTTGAACCCACTGAGCAGCTCCTCCCTTTAAGGCTGTCAGAGAATTTTTTTTTAATTGTGGTGAAATACATTTAACATAAAATTTACCCATCATAACCAATTGTAAACATACAGTTCAGTAAAGTTAAGTACATTCACAATGTTGTACAATCAATCTCCAAAGTGCTTTCCATCTTGGAAAACTGAACAATTCTGCATTTCCAACGCCCACCATCCCCTGGCCACCACCATCAGAAACTGCATTTTACTAAGACCCTGAGGTAGAGATTCATAGCCTCTTAAAGTCTGAGAAGCACTGTTGTAGACAGTAACTTGCTCTTTCCAGTTCTATTCTTGGGTCTCTAATGTATCTTTTTCCTGGGAGTTCAGCAGAAAAAAAAATCTAATTAATTACCTTACAAGGAAGTAAGGCCAAACCCCTTGCCTCCAGCTTCTTTTAATACCACCCACCATTTGGTGCCATCCCAGCAAGTTTGAATCAGTAGGTCATAACTGATGATGAACCTTCTTAACTGGTATGTTCAAATTCAATCTATTAGGCAAGAGGCCTTTAAGTATATAGAGAAAAGAAAAACAAGCACTGTTTGGTATGGGCCTTCTCAAGTTATTTTTAGCAGGAAAAAAAAAAAGAAATAGCTTGAAAATACTTGCTCCAGTTTCCAATTATGTCATCCACTGACAGGAAAAACAATGTGGGCACATAAATGTAGTGGTTAGTGGTCTAGCATTTACGACTACAGATTGGTTTCTCCCACAGATAAGCAAATTCTTCTTAAAGGTTAACTAAAGAATATAGGTTCCTAATTTCAGCTTTGTTCTAATAATTTAACTTTTTTACTTTACAGAATTGTACTGATTTTGAAGCCCTGGCATTCAGACACATCCTGACTTCTGGTTTTTCAATGTGAATCACTCAATATTTATAGTTAAAATCACAAACAGATCCTTGTTGCTTGTCTTCATTTGGATTGTGAAGTTTTTATCTTTGCTTCACTTAATTTATATAGAACGACTGCAAAGTGAAATTATTTAAAAATATTTCTGTAATATTAAATATCAAAATAACACCTATAATAGGTAATGATAAACTAATTTTATTTTTTAATTAGCCAACGACCTTGGCTCTTGTGGGAGATACTGTGAATAAGCCTTTCACAACCCTCTTTTCTCCTGCTTCCTCAACCAGAGAAGTTGGAAACCTAAAACATTCACCAGTCCAGACCTCCCCAGTTAGGAACAGCCATGAGCCCGGTTCTAGCCAATAAAATGTAACCAAAGTCACTGGGTAGAGTTTCTGGAAAACTTTAATTTTTTTTTTTTTAAGGAACGTATTTGGCTGACACGTATTCTGTGCATGGTAAGCTAATTTTAAAAGATGAAACTTTATTAGATAAGTAGCTTGACTGGTATCACAAAAAGGAGTGCGTTAAAAAACACCAGCAGTAAGATCTCTTAAACAATTAAAATGATAGCCTAAAAAATAAACGATAAATAGTCCCTTAGAAAATATAATTTGCTGCTGGCAATCTATATTCTTCTTCTTTGTTTTAATGGACGACTTGTCTGTACATCTTCCCGCTTGTCTTCTGGAGGTTTTGGCAGAGTTGAAATTACCTAGTTTAAAAAAAGAGAACCACCAAAACTTAGATTTTATAGTATAAGAATAAATAAACTATTAGGAGAGGTAGCGTATACAACTAGTAGTTCAGTTCTTCACCGTCACATTTGAGGCAGAGTTAGCCCAACTTCAGAGTACAGCCTATGATCTAGGAACAAAGTTTTCTGTCCAAACGCTGATGGGAATAAAATTTCTAAAGTCATTTTACAAGGAAAAAAAAAGAAATTGAGGGGAGAAAAGTACATTCTTTTGGATGTATACTCTCCTTTAACAATCCGTTATAGATATGAAGTTCCTTGCTATTTTACGGACACAGATAGAGCGATCTCCATTCTGCATAACTTGAAACACTGATAACATCTGATGTATGTAGAGACACATGGAGGCTTGAGGGGGGAAATGAAAACTTTAGAGAAATAAGTAGAAAATGGTATAATCCTCAATTTCCTAGGGAAATGAAACCAAACACATCATCAGAAAAAGAGTGGACAATGAGTTAAAGCAGAGTAAGACAGTCTTCACTTAAAATGCAAAATTATTAGAGACTGTGTAAGTTGTATCCAGTATTTCTCAGTTTTGTTGTTCTACTGTCTCGTTACTTAGGATTTGGACCTAACAACTTTTTTCTCGAAAATATACTCAGTTCTGGCTGAGAGAGCTACGTATCTGCATCTATACCTCGGTTCAACTGTATCTGAAGGAAGGAAAGGGCCAGCACAAACACAAACATTTAAAAAGAGGCTTAAGCATGGAAACTGTATTCATAGACTTTTAATATTATAACATAAGCCCTCATCCTTAATCAGATAGTTATCTTCAGGTAAAAACATACACATAAAATAAATTAAGCTATCTTAGATTCCCTTAATCCCACTGTAAAATATATATACAACTGCATGAAAAGCACTTTCGGAACCTCCAGAGTTAAAGTTTAAGAGAATGGTTCTTTCCCCTCAGTGTGATTTCTCACAGGCTTCCCCCACAAAAAGCTATCTTTCGAAAGCTAACTCAAATGTTAGCTTTCTTTTATTTGTGCTTAGAAAATGGAATATGATTATGTAAACAACATGTAAAAAAAATTACTACTTAAGTAGCACAATTGAATTGTAATCTATTTAGGAAGTTTACATTTTGAGACGTAGACCTTAGGGCCTAATCTTTAGAAATCATTTTCTCCTTATTCTATGGCTATCTTTATCAAAGAAGAAAAAAGCATTTTGATGTAATCTGTAAAAACACTGAATTTGAGAAAGAAGTTTTCCTTCAACATGAAAATTTTCCTTCAACACAACAGTTCTGTACTTTGGCTCATCATGGAACCATCTGGGGAACTTTAAAAAAGAGAGGGCCTGGGCTCCACTTTCACAGACTGAAACCACTCCTTTTACATTTTACATCTAGAATGACATAAAGTATGTTCTGATCATTTTTTTAATGTTTATTTTTGAGAGAGAGAAATAAAACACACAGGGGAGGGGAAAAGAGAGGAGGGGCCAGAGGATCCAAAGGCGGCTCCATGCTGATAGCGGAGAGCCCGATGCAGGCACCCCTGTTCTGCTCACTGTTTAAAGCAAAGGCTAATGATATCAAAGCATGTACTTTTCTGTTAGTCAAATTCAGTTAATTCAAAAGGAACTGTAGAAAAACACATCAAAAAATTGAAAATGAAAAAAATTAATGACAACACTCTACGTTGCCACAACTCTCCCTTTAGTTGTTAGGCCTGTAACTAAATGGTCCCTTAAAACAGTTTTTTAAAAATGATCTTACCTCTTTAAGTTTATTCCGAATTAAATTCGCTGTCGTATTCAACGAGTCATCGTGCATATCCACTCTGGGTATGTCTGGTAGCAGAGGCCCAATCATAACCTCATTACTACTCGTGCTCATTCCAAGAAAAGGTCCAATTTTACGATCATCTTCTCTTCTTCTTTTCCGCTCCTGCAGTTGTGTTGTCCTAGGCATAAATCTGTCTACTGCCTCTGAAGAAGTGATAGCCTTCTGTGCACCAGGGCAGGCCAATGAATTTTTAAAAGGTTTCGCTTGTGTTTTCTGCAAAGAGTCACTGTGCATACAATGCTCCAATGTTTCTTCATGGTTTCTACCATCCTGAGAGAAGTTTGGTGCCCTGTCCATATGCTCCCCCGATGAACATGTATATTTCGAGGAAAAATAACATAAAGGCAATTCACGAGAATAAGGAAGACAAGTATCTGAGTTGCCAGTAGAAGTGTTCACAGTGGCTGCACAAAACCCAGAGGTCTCTGAATGGAAGCCCTGTCTAAAATCTTTTGTGTCTTTAAGATCTGTGACCAGTTTCTTCTTTGTCACGTAATGATCTTTATGTTACAATTTAAAAGGTGAGAGAAGAGGAAAAAGAAATGGTTCATTTACTATTTTCATCATTCAGAAATGTGTAATCTTAAAAACAAACATTACTTTAAAATGTTATTAATAAATGCTACTCTGAAAAATTTTTTTCTTGAGCAGGCGATACAATCATGTGTTTAAAAGCTGAGAAAGGGTAGGTGTATTAGTGTCAAGCTTCACACTTTCTCTACTCCCCTTGTGCCTGGTTTCCACCCCCTCCCATAAGTAATCTCATTCTTTCTTTCTTATTTATCTGTCCAATATGTCTTACTTTTCCTCCCCCACCCACCCCTCTTTTTTCCCATAATATCCATTTCTCTGTGCCTTTGTGTTTCCCACTTAATTGTAGATCTTAAGAGATTTTTTTCTAGGTCATTACATAGAATGTCTTTTTTAACTGCTTCAGAGCATTCTACCATGTGACTGTATCATGCGGCTTAATATATGTGTTTGTTATTTTAAAGGAGGCGATATGCTAGACCTGTATTTTGTAATTTTATTTGCCACACAAACATAAGTTCTCCTGGAATTATTCACATATCCCACACGTTAAAGTTTAGTGTCTACAATGACCACGGACTGTCAATAGCTCTCTTGCCAAATTTTCAGATAAGTTTTCCAAGAGTTTCCCCACCTTTTATCTCTCTTCACTGCCGCCTGCCCCTTCCCAAATCATAATCTCATTGTATTCAATACCTGTATGCACGAGGACTTTGTCCTTCAACTAAAGGGTAGATATTTGGTAATCTGAACTTCAAGTACTATTCTGATTTCAGACCACACACATTATTTCAGTCTAATTCTGAGTACTCTGTTCCTACAGTCCATGTACCAAATCCCATGGCTCCATTCCAGGCACCTAGAATTTCTGTCTAGGGAGAGTCAGTTGGGCATACGGGGCACCTAGCCAGCTGCTGGTCAAAAGTGGAACTTTTCCAGTTAGCAGTTTTAGATTAGCAGTTGGGGGGCGCCTGGGTGGCTCAGTTGGTTAAGCGGCCAACTTCAGCTCAGGTCATGATCTCATGGTCTGTGAGTTCAAGCCCCGCATCGGGCTTTGTGCTGACAGCTCAGAGCCTGGAGCCTGCTTCAGATTCTGCATCTGCCTCTCTCTCTCTGCCCTTCCCCTGCTCACACTCTGTCTTTCAAAAATAAATAAACGTTAAAAAAAAAATTAAAAAAAAAAAAAAGATTAGCAGTTGGTAACTGGTCTGCAAATCATAACTGTTTCTCATTGCCCTCAGGTCAAACCTTAATTCTGCAGCATGTGACACAATGCCCTTCGTGATTCAGTTCCTGTCCTCCTCTTTAATCTTCCCTCTCACTGCAATCCCTGTGTTGTGTTTATCCTGTACTACTCACAGTTCCTTCACATGCATGCTGCTCAGTTTTTCCTCTGCATCTTTAAACACGCTACCTGGCCAACCGTTCCATCTCTTTCTCTCGTGTCCTGAGTCATGTCTACTTCTCCTTCACCTCAGCTACTTCTCTCATCCTGTAGGAAGTCTTCCACAAATCAACATCTCTCCCTTTCCAGCCCACAGTCCACAAGAGTGCTGCAGAGTTCTTAAAAACTGTGATCGTTAATTGCCTCTCTTCCCACCAGACTGGGAGCTCCATGATGATATACCTAGCAGAGAGTCTTGCACGTAAGAGGTGCTTAGTAACAGGCTTTCCATACCTTTATTTTTAGTAGTTCTTGCTATATAAGCCTTCCTCTCCTGTAACTTTTTTCTGGTTTCTTCAACTGTTTCAAATTCTGGAGCATAGCATACATGAAGCAATCCACCAAAGAAACTCTGTTCATCCATTTTTCTCTTGGCTGTCCTAAACAGAAATACATGATAGCTGAATTAGGATACAGTGCATTGACCTAAAGAGCAAAGTTCAGCTTTTGCTATGTGTATACACTCTCTGTGGTTTGGGAATTAAGATGTTCTCCTTATGGATGGTATTGACTCTACTGACCTAGGACATACTCTTAGAGCTCTCTATAGAGCTAACAGGTTTTGAGCTAAGTCATCCACATGTATCCCTTTAACCAACTTAGGATCCATCAGTTAACCTGAGGTACACAATCTATGGTCATGAAATAGAGATTTCTCTGTGTTAAGTTAAATGGCCTTTAAGAGTTAGCTCATACCCAATTTAGTCTTTTCGCCACAGTTTTGTTCCTATAATGGGATTCATATATAAAAATTAATAATAATATAATTATAAAATCTTCAATAATTGAGTAAATGCTGAATATATAACTAATCAGTGACAAAGTCAGAAGATGGTATTCAACAAACATTTATTAAACATCTATGACTGGCTGGGCATTATACTACAATAAATATTTAAGTGCTTCTGTGCCCAGGGATAACGATAAAAACACTTACTGAGATTTTCCACACACCACGCAGTGCCTATAATGCTTCACCTGAATTAACACTTCATAAAAACCCTATGATGAAACTGAGGCCTAGGAAGATTTGTAACTTAGCCATGCTCACATTGGTTTGTGGAGCTTCGATTCAGATCGAGATATTGAACTCCACAGCCTACTGTACTATGTGCTGTGGGAGGTGCAAAAGGTCTAGCAAATATGCTTCCCTTACCATGAAGAGCAGGCAAGTTGGGTAGGGGAAGTAAGATTACATATGAGAGCAAACAGAATAATGCACGTCCCCATAAAATCAAGTGCTTTTGTGGCAGGCTGCAAGTGCTATTTGTAGTACAGAAAGAAAATAGAATGGTGGGTGCCTGGCTGGTTCAGTTGGGTAGAGCATGCAACTCTTGATCTTGGGGTTGTAAGTTCGAGCCCCATGTTGGGTGTAGAGATTACTTAAAAACAAAATCTTAAAAAAAAAAGAGAAAATATGAATGGCAAGAGCCGAAGAAGGATGAGTCTTGGAGCAAATTAGTGACAAGAATGGGGTCAACATAAAACTAGATAAGGCATTTCATACTTCAGCCTTATTGGGACAGAGTTTATGTTACACAGAAGGCTGGCAAAAATGGGGTCAATTCACACAGGTGCATGACAATAAGAACTTCAATACCTCCTGTTTATTGCATTCTGAACAGGAGGCATGACACTTAGCCCTTTACATGGATTATCTCATCATCCTGACACAACTTCAGCGGGTAGGTACTTTTACCATACGGATTTTATAGAATAAAAAAAAAAAAAAAATAGACTTACTGACGTTAAACAACTTGTCCAAAGTCATGATGTTAGTAACCAGTGGAGCTCAAAAACGTACTCCAAACTCATTTTTAACCCCCATGACAGAAGATTGTTAAGCATGGGAATGACATGATAGAAATAGTGTTTTGGTAAGGCTAACATTTAAGATGAGAGTAAGATAGGAGTAGTACAGGGCAATGTTAGGTTACTGGGTAATAAATGAGGGACAACTGGGGCTAAAAGGATAGCAATGGGAATGGAGGAAACAAAACTTATGCGTAACTTGCAAATTACCTTGCACTTTGTAGATTCATAAATTTAATGAGATAAACTTCTGTAAAGTCTTCTGCTGGGTATTCATCTAGAGCATTATACTGTTCAATTGCACCATATAAAGCAAATCGCTCAACTAATTCCTTCATCGCTCCCACCGCAGGAACTCCTTGTATTAACAAGTACCGAGATTCTAAATTGATTGTATATACCTAAAAGAAATGCAAACACATAAAAATATAATTCCCAAATAAGCCTAGGACAAATCGATTTAAAAAAATGCTTTAGGGGTTAAAGAGTACACTTATGAAGAACACTGAGTAATATACAGAATGGATGAATCACTATATTGCACACCTGCAACTAATGTAACACTGTAGGTTACCTACACTGGGATTTGAAGTAAAACAACAACAACAACAACAACAAAAAACAACTTAAACTCCGAAAACAAAAAGCATTCTGTTCAACGGGTCTGCAGAAAAAAAAAAAAAAAGTAAATTCACCCCACGTGTGAGGGACTCTAAAGAATAGATTTTCTTCAATCGACATGTTTTCCAGAAGTTGGCTCGGGAGAAGTTACTACAAAGAGAGAACAAACAGCCATTGGGTGCTTACCACGCACTATTGTAAACATGAAAGACGCAACGACTAACACAAAGCACTGTCCTTGAGGAGCTGACGTTCCAGCAGTTGGTCGAAGAGTTGGTGAGAATCTTTGGTAACTGAGTAACAGAGTTTCTCATTCCCATCTCCAATGAGTGACGGATTGGATTGCAGCCTTTGAAACCTTTATTTACATATGCTGGGATGTAAAATCAGAGTTAAAATAAAGCTACCAAAAATAGAAACCAAAATCACTTTACCTTGACAGCACGAGGCCGTCGCCCCTCCCGATACTTGGCCCGGGTGTCGCATACAGCCCTCTGGACATGGTGATCAAAGACACCTCCAAGCTCCCCGCCACTCGCCGCCATCTTGCCAGTTTGGCCCCTTGCAAAACGACAACATCCGTCTCGCCGCACTCCCGCTCACCCAATAAGAGGGGGAGATGGGTCAAGGGGTGTCAGGATTGGCTGGAGAATCGACAGCGTCGGGCATCGTTTCCTGCGAGTGTGGCTTAGGTGAACGAGGTGCCGCCCTCCAGCGGACTGGCGGAGAGGCCTCCGAGAGCTGGAGGAGCTTGCTTGCCCATCCCCGAACGGGCGCGAGGCGAGAGGGGCGGGGCCGCAGGGGGCGGGGCCGATCGATCTTCTCCGGCTCTGACGCCCTCTGCCTGCCCAGTGGCCCGCGCCCGCTGGAGTGTACTGTCCGGGCCGTCTGTGCGTGTCTGCAATGTGGGGTGGCGATCGCCTGGCGGGTGCGGAGGGTTGTGGGGTAGCGGTGACTGTGGTCTTCACCAACGCTCGCGACTGCTTCCTTCACTTGCCGCGGCGTCTCGTGGCCCAGCTGCACTTGCTGCAGGTAAGGCGTCGGCCTTGGACGTGGACTCCCAGCCGGGACTCGGGACACCTGGTCGGCAGTCTGGCGGCAGACTGAGCCAAGGCCTTTCAGAGACACGGCGGCGGCTCAGACCTCTCTCGGCGGCGTGGAATGAGCTGCCTTTCCGTCTCCGTCGAGCCGTTCCGAGGCCAGACTGAGGGCCCCTCGAGGGCAGGGCCCGCCAGGGCACGCTCTGCAGCCCACACCACGTCTGGTGCAGCACTGGGCCTTAAACTTGTCGGTTGCATGCAGGTGTTTTCACTTGGTGAGAGTGGGCTTTCAAAAATCCCAATATTCTACGTGTGTATTGAGAAATATTCCTCACTCCAGTTTGGAAAGGCTCCTGGAAGTCGCTAATTTTTATCACCTTAAAAAAATGTTTTTCCTGCTAGTGATTTCCTGGTACCTGCACGGCTGCCCTCCGGGTCTCCAGAAGGAGGGGCAGATTTGGTTTGCAGAGTCTGTGCAAGTTAACGGTACGTTAATAGGTACTGAGCACCGTGTCCCTGAGCAGAGTAGGTTAAAAACTGAAGGTTCTTCCTTGTGTTGCCGATGCTCAGAATCCACCTGAGGTGTACCAGGAATGTGCAGTAGAGTTGTGCATACTTGGAAGTACATAGGTAGGATTACTTGAAACTCTGTGGTCGGTTGCCATTCTAATCACTGGCAGGGACAGCATCCATATTTTCATAACTAGAAATAGTGGCACACAGTCTACAAGTTTGAGTGTGCCTATGCGGGCAGAAGGATAGGATATTTGAAATCTTGGATGCATGGTACCCAGCACTGGCTGACCATGCAGGAAATATTTAATAGTTTACGATAATTTTAAGTATCCTACTTTTCCACTTCTCTGCAACTTTTTCTAGATTATTTCCCCCTTAGAATTATTGGGCTAGAGGGCATAGGTAATTATTAAAGCATGAAGTCATGAGTTGGGGGCCAATGGGTTGATGATTTTATTTGGGCTGAAGCATGGAGTACATAATATCTATAATACTGAAGTGGAAAGAGGGTCAGAACAGTGGTCTTCTGGCTGGTGTTAGACTTACCTTGAAGCTTTTAAAAATATGAATGTTCTGGTCCTTCCTCAGATCTACTGAATGAGAATCTTGGGGAGCGAACTTCAGGCATCTATAATTTAAAAAGCATCTTTGGGGGAGCCTGGGTAGCTCAGTCGGTTAAGCATTCGACTTTGGCTCAGGTCATGATCTCGAAGTTTGTGAGTTCAAGCCCCACAAGGGAGTCTGTGCTGATAGCTGGAAGCTGGGAGCCTGCCTCAGATCCTGTGTCTCCCTCTCTCTCTGCCTCTCTCCCCGCCTCTCTCCCCTGATCACACTCTGTCTCTTTCTCTCACTCTCAAAAATAAACTTTAAAAAATTTTTTAAGTATCTTTGTACTATTTGGATGTACAAGAATTGAGACCCACTGTTACAGAATCCTGGATTGTTGATGGCGAAAGGGACGTTGGGAATCTAGGCCATTTCTGTACTCACTGGCAATCCTAGACTGGTAGCATTTCCATGCAGTTAATTTGTCCTCTTGTCTCTCATTGAGTGTGCAGCAGTTTCTTCCATAACCCAGTTCCTTCCCACTTCTGTATTCCTGCTATTCTTTCTTCCCAAAACCTTTTCCCTCCTTTCATGCCTTTAAAAACTGAGCATAATCTTACCTCCTCAGCCTAGCTTTCAGATTCTCTGTCGCTCACATGTGTCTCCTTTTCAGAACTTTGTGACACATCTCCCTTGTCGTGCTGTTTTCCAAGTATTGTTTTGTTTATTACAAGTCCTTATTTCAGGACTGGATACCCAGCAGATTTAACTCAGGATTTTTTAATCTTAGCTCGTTAGGCTGGATAATTTTTTGTTGTGGGGGACTGTGCTGGGTATGGTAAGATGTTTACAGGAACTTTGACCTCTATCCACTAGATACCAGTAGCACCCCTCCCCTTCAGTGGTGACAGCCAAAAACGTCTCCAGACATTGCCGGATGTCTCCTGGGGAACAAAACCACCCCTGCGCTGAGAACCATTGCTTTACCTGAGTTATTTTGTCTGTATGCTGGGCTCAGCACTTGCTGTGACAGCTGAAATGGGGGAAAGGATTCACACCCACACTGAACTCAAACAAATAAACCTCAATCGCCATCTAGAAATGGCCAGGTACAGACTTGTCATTTCTTTTGTGTTAGCAAAAGATAACCTAGGCCTCAAATCTGGCCAGTCCCGAGGCATGACAGCCTGTGATTTCACCTGAAAGTTCCCTCCAGATGATACCAATGCTGCAGGTGATGGCAAAAGCAGATAGTTATTTGTTGATTGAACTCTTGGGAAAAAGTCTCCTCTCTCTCCAGTCTGTGGGTTTCTTCTCTTGACCTGAGTGCCCAGCGGTTGGTTCTGCAGTTCAGGTGGAAAATGTTTTCCGTGAAAATGGACTCACAGTATTAGTCTGCAAAATCCAACTGAACATGTATTATGATTAATACACATCGACCAAATGAATAACTGAAGTATTTTTCCTGTTTAATTAAATCGGTTTTTCTCTTTTCCAGTGAGTTGGTAAAATTCTCCTTTTTGATATTTCAGAGTGTATTTCATATCTGCTTATTTAACGTCTCTAGTTTTACAAGTTTCTTCTTTGGGAGCACCTGGCTGGTCCAGTTGGTGGAGTGTGTGACTCTCGATCTCGGGCTTATGGGTTCGAGCCCCACATTAGGTGTAGAGATTACTTAAAAATAAATAAATTTAAAACCTGTCATTTAAAAAAAATAAGTTTCTTCTTATAAAATAGGAATTGATCTGGATTTTACGCCATTGACTCTGATAAAATCGTGTAAGCACCTGGGGAATCGGTCATCTTCACCCTGTAACCTCAGCTAACATACTGACAGCTGACATAGTAATTTGGACTTTGACTCCAAATTCAGTGCTCCATATACTTTATTACACTGTGCTTAGAGGAAAGGTTTTGTCAGCAAGAGCAGTGAGCCTCTCCTGTGAACTGTGAGAAAAATTACACAACTTAAGTGATACACGATGACTTTCTGGTTTACAAAGTTTTAATAACATGGTTAGTTGAAAGTACATTATATTGCCTCAGAAGCGGCTCCAAAATCCTTTGAAATGTTTCCTATTTAAAGAAATACAATAGCGGTGCCTGGGTGGCTTAACTTTGGCTCAGGTCATGATCCGGTGAGTTCGAGACCCACATGGGGCTCGCTGCTGTCAGCGCAGAGCCCTCTTTGGATCCTCTGTCCTCTTTCTCCCCTTCCCCCACTTGTGCTCTCTCTCAAAAATAAAATATTTTTTTAAAAAGAAGTATAATAAGAAGCCTATAACCAGTTTTGAGGTAGTAAAATTTGATGCAGATGAATGAATTTAATATTTAATAATTCAGTGCATTAATGAATTAATTTTAATATAAATAAATGACTTTAATAATACTAAAATGTCCTGAGGTGGTAAGTTTTCAGGGCTAACAATGAAGTCCTTACTTTTTATTTAAAAACTCATGTATGTGTGAAGATGCTTATGCTACAGTGTTAAGTGGGGCAAAAGGACACTGAATCATGACTGTAATATATAATTATGTAAAAAATTGTGCATAGAAAAAAGGATTAGCTAGAAATAGAGAAAATTGTTCACATGGTTGTCTTGTTGTGGAGAGAATATTAGTAATTCAGTTCCTTTTTTTCTTCGAAGTTTATATACTTTCTAAGGTTTCTATAATGAGTTTGTAATTCTTTAATCATAGAAAACATTTTCTTAGTCCTTAGCCACAAACCTAATATATTTTATGCAATTACTTATAATAAGAATACATTAAAAAATTTTTTTAATGTTTGTTTTTCAGAGAGAGAGAGAGACAGAATGAGCAAGGGAGGGGCAGAGAGAGAAGGAGACAAAGACTCTGAAGCAGGCTCCAGGCTCTGAGCTGTCAACACAGAGCCCAAAGCAGGGCTTGAACCCATGAACCATGAGATCATGATCGGAGCCGAAGTCGGACACTCAACCAACTGAGCCACTCAGGAGCCCTGAGAATACATTTTTTTAATAAATATTTTTAAATAATCTCTACACCCAACATGGTACTCGAACTTAGAACCCCAAGATCGAGTCACATGCTGCACTGACTTAGCCAGCCAGGCAACCTGAGAATACATTTTGTATTTTGATTTAATTACTTACACATACAGTTCCTTAGTTTTTAAACTTAAAGTTAGTTAAGAAGATGCATAATATAAAATTTCTGGAAATGTACATAAGAAGCTACTAATAGTAATTACGTCTGGGGACAGGAACCTGCCTTCATGTTTTATGCTTTTGTAATGTTTATGGTTTTACCATGTGCATTTATTGTCTTCTAAAAAACATACCATTACATTTTTAATGATTACGATATATTTCTACTTAGTGACTCATGCTTGACTAAAATAGTAAATTTGTAGCTAATTTAATAATCTTCCTATTAATAGATATTTAAGACAGTTATAAGTTTTTACTGCTACAGAAAATACTGCAGAGATGTTTTGGTGTGGTTTTCTTCTTTCAGTCATTAATTCAGAATAAATATTCAAATACATACATCTGGCTCAAAGTTTATATAAATTCACTGGCTACCTGTTGCCATTTTGAAATCTGGAATGGTTGGATCAGTTTAATTGCCATCATAAGAATATAAGTGTATTAGTTTCACCCATAGCATCACCAGCCTTGGGTATTGGAAATGTTATAGCTTTTTAAATGCTCTAATGTGCAGAGCCAAGAGCTGTCGTCTATCTGTAGAATTCTTTTTGTGTATGTGGATTGCGATAATAGTTTATCCTTTATGTGACTCCAGAAGAGCACACAAACATTCTCACACACTTCCTTTCTTATTTCTTGAATAAATAGAATCAAGCTATAGAAGTGGCCTGGGGTCATCAGCCTGCATTCCTGAGCTGGGTGGAAGGCCGGCATTTTAGTGATCGAGGTGAAAACGTGGCTGAAATTAACAGACAACTTGGTCAGAAACTCGGACTCTCAAATGGGGACCAGGTAAGTACAAAATGTGATGACTATGACTTTCTCCTAATGTCACATACTATAACAATGGAAAGTAAACGTTCAGATTAATTTTTTTAAGGAGGTGAGATGACACCTGACTCGTGTGCTGCCATAAGCAGTCCAGGATATGCAAGTTACTGTGAACTCTGGTGTTAAATCATTATCTTGCATTCCGCTCCCTCGTTGATTTTGTGTTGTCCACTTCATTCACTTCCCAGGTTCCCTAATTTTGTGTACAATTGTTTTTGCTTTATGAATTATTGAGTTTTACTTACTATTACTGGACTTCGTTTGTTTCTGGCAAATCTTCCAGCCTTCCAGGGTCATACTTGATTTTTAAAAAATCTGTCCAACAAAAGAGTTGTTATTTTTGTATTTTTGTCTTGCCTATGAGTTTAATTATAAACCCCAAAGCTTAAGGACTTATGTCTAGTTTTTCATTTTATTGTATTCACCAATTTATACCCTTCTAAATATTTTAAACTACAGAGGTAATACATATTCATTACAAATATTTTATAATTGGAAGTAAAAATGTGGTTTTCTCTAACCCCAGCCTCAGAATGAATGTTGGGCTCCCAGTATACCTTTAGGATTTAACGAATGGGAGGAAGGAAAGGGAAGGGGAAGGAAGAATACACATTTTCTTTTTTTTTTTTAAATCGTACACATTTTCTGCAGTTTTCCTCACAAAGTATGTCAGAGATACTTTTCCATATACTACAGTATGCCTCAAACATCTCTGTATCATAGAGAATGAAACATTACAGATTGACTTGCAGAGTCCAGGGGGCCACACATTGAAAATTCTGATAGATGGGGCTAAACTGCATTCTGTGGCTCTATACTGCTTCCCTCACAGTGTATAAGAGTGTCACATCTCTCTAACTTGTTTTGAACACAGATTAATTTTGTTCGTGCACGCTTTTGATAATGAGAAAAGGCCATTAATGAGAAATCTATAGTCCTAGTATTAGTCCTTTGCTTACCCTAAAACTTTGTTAGAATCTTAAAACTTTAGCACCAGAGTGGCTTAGACATCGCTAACTTTGGTTCCCTGCCCTGCAAACCGAGGGAAACAGAACATCTTGCCCAGGATTGCACAGTGAGTTGAAGTTCCGCTGTCTTAGAGTATGTGCTACTTCCCAGTGAGAAACACCAGCTTATTGTTCCTGATCTTGATGTCTTCATCTGCCTCTGAACGGTCCTGTTGGTTTCTAATGCCTGTTTGCTTCAGAGTGAACTTTTACCCGATTTTCTGCAGATCTTCTGTATTGTAGCAATACCACTAAGTCACTGTTTCCCAAAGACCAGGAACAAGGTGAACCTGCTCGCCCAGGACTCTAGCTCCTTGGTGGGCGGGAGCTGCTTTGTGCTTTCCCAGAATCGCCCCTTTCAAATAGTGTGTATGGGAGATACGGACAGGAAATTCCCTGAGGGTGAGGCACTCGGGGAAATTCTGCTCCAGTCCACCAAGCGAAGAAGAAAGGGCTGGTTCACTGGAGCATTTAATACTTGGTGGCTCTGCTCCTCAATCTCCAGAAATGCCTAAAGAAAGGGGGAGAAGAAAGTTAGGTGGTAGATTTCAGCTTCTCGGAACACTAGCATTTCTTTCTTTTCTTTCTTTCTTTTTAAAATTTTTTCTTTTATTTTAAGAAAGAGAGTACGTGCAGGGGGTGGGGGGAGAGAGAGAGAGAGACAGCATGCAGGGAGGGGTAGAGAGAGAGAATCACAAGCAGGCTCCACATTGTCAGTGCGGAGCCCAATGCAGGGCTCACGAATGTGAGATCATGACCTGAGCTGAAATCAAGAGTTGGACACTTAACTGACCGAGCCACCCAGATGCCCCATCTATCTATCTATTTTTCTTCCCTCCCTCCCTCCCTCCCTCCCTCCCTCCTTCCTTCCTTCCTTCCTTCCTTTTTCTTTCTTTCTCTTTTTTTCTTTCTTTCTTTCTTTTTAAAGTTTTATTTATTTTTTTTTTTATCAAACTCACAACCCTGAGATCAAGAGTTGCATGTTCTGACTGAGCCAGCCAGGCACCCCAGTAGACACACCGGCTTTTCATATATATCTGTAGACTGGAAGGAGGACATATTCGTTTTACTTTACTTTTTAGCTGTGAATGTTTATACTTCTAAATAATTTGCTCTGATCTCTGAGCGTTTATTTTACTTTTCTAGAAGCACCATGCAGGTTAGTTATAAAACTAAAAGCTTAAAACTTCTAGGAATAATAGAGTATGTATTTACTAGATTAGGCCATGACTCGATGATGTTGTTTCTTCTTGCATTTTTGTTTTAAGTTTGTTTATTTATTTTGAGAGATAGAAAGAGAGAGCCAGCATGGGGAGGGAAGGGGCTGAGAGAGAGGGAGAGACAGAATCCCAACAGCACAGAACCTCTTGCAGGGCTCAAACTCAAGAACTGTGAGATCATGACCTGAGCCAAAGTCGGATGCTTAACTGATTGAGTCCCCCAGGTGCCCCTTCTTCTTGCATTTTTAAATTCTATTTCTTTTGTTAACGGTGATCTGTATTTTTTTAAAAATCTATTGTGCTATTTTTCTTTTTTCTGTAATTAGTTTTTCCTTTTTTCTGTAATTAGTTGTATTTTCCATTTTTCTGTAGTTAGTTGTGAAACAATTTTTCCTCAAATGTTGAGTCTATCAGGGCCTAGCTAAGAATAGGTACTTAATAAATATTTGTCAAATGAAGGTCCACCCAGTGCAAGCAGGCACACACTCACTCACTCACACTTCATTGTTTATCTAAGTAGGGAATTTCTTATTTTCTAGGGATACAATTATTTATTCATTTATTTATTTATTTACGAAAGATATTTTAAAAGAAGTTTTATGTTTTTTATTTATTCCAGGTGTTTCTCAAACTATGCTCCCATGTGGTGTCTTGTCAACAAGTGGAGGTGGAACCCCTCTCTGCAGATGACTGGGAGATACTGGTAAAGAAAATAGAATGAGAACTGGCCCGGTTTAAGGTTGAACTGCTTCAAAAGAGTTGTTTGTTTGTTTATATTGAAGTATAGTATAACCAACGTTGCGTTAGTTTCAGGCGTACAACGCAGTGATTCAACATCTCTGTACATTACGCTGTGCTCACAAGAGCATCTGGCCCCATGCAACGTTGTTATGAGACCGCCGAGTGTGTTTCCTATGCTGCACCTTTTAGCCATGTGACTTACTCTTCCCATAACTGGAAGCCAAAATATCAGTGTCTCTAGATTTCTCTTTTCTGAGCTTCATTATATATTCTCAGCTGGTTCGAGTTATAAGAATGACTTGCAGTTTCCTTACTAGACAAAGAATGGACAAAACATGAAGTGAATTGATCTTTTTGTTTGTTGGTTGTAGGAGCTGCATGCCTCTTCCCTCGAACAGCATCTTCTAGATCAAATTCGAATAGTTTTTCCAAAAGCCGTTTTTCCTGTTTGGGTTGATCAGCAAACTTACATATTTATCCAAATCGGTAGGTGTTACTTTTCCGTTCTACTCCGTGGCACCGCGTCCATAGCAGAGGCGAACACGTACTAAAGAGCTTTATTTTCCACACAGTTGCGCTGATCCCAGCTGCTGCTTATGGACGGCTGGAAACTGACACCAGACTCCTTGTTCAGCCAAAGACCCGCCAGGCCAAAGAGAGGACAGTTTCAAAAGCAGATAATGCACATGGGAAATTTCATAATGGGTCTAATAACACCGATCCAGAAGTTACAGTTGACTCACCATCCATGCCAAGCTTATGGACTTTGATAGGAAGCATTTTTTCTTTTGGGTCCGAGAAGAAACCAGAGCTATCTTGGGGTTCAACTGAAATGAATGCCTTCAAAAATATGCAGTCCAAAGCCGTTCCCCTAGACAATATTTTTAGAGTGTGCCAATCGCAGCCTCCCAGTATGTGTAACGCCACAGCCGCTTCTGAGTTTCACGAACACCATGCCGTTCATGTATTTCCATGGGACCACGAATATTTCGATGTGGAGCCCAGCTTTACTGTGACCTATGGAAAGCTAATTAAGCTACTTTCTCCAAAGCAACAGCAAAGTAAAACAAAACAAAATGTCCTGTCACCTGAAAAAGAGAAGGAGACGTCAGAACCACTAGATCAAAAACAAATCAGCTCAGACCGTAGTCAAGAAGCCGCTAAGGCCTGTGTGCTGAAGGTAGTCTGGAACGGGCTTGAGGAATTGAAGAATGCCTTGACATACACCAAAGACGTAGAAGCGCTTCATCTTGGGAAAGTCTGGGTTAGTATAAATTTTATTATGAGAGAAAGCAATTTCATGTTGCTTGAAATTCTCCAAATTATGAATTAGAATCATATTTTATATACAGTTTGAAAATCAGTGTAAGAAATGGTGTCTAAAGTCCCTGCAGGCCACATTTCTGATGGCATGGGAAGTCCTCGTTTGGGTGAAGGTTGCGTATTTTCTTAAGTAAACTTGGACAGCTATAAGCTTAGATAGTTATAGGCCCAGAGAGGTAAAAATTACTTACCTTAGGTTACATAGTAAATAGAACTAGGATTCACACCCAGGTGTGCCGACTCTAGAATTCATGGTTAGCATGGGGTGCCCTGCAAAGTCTCAAAATTCTTCTTAAAGTGTATTTATTTTGAGAGAGAGCACGTGCGTGTGTGAGCAGTGGAGGAGCAGAGAGAGAGAGAGAGAACTGCACTGTCAGTGTGGAACCCTATACAGGGCTGGGACTCACGAACCATGAGATCATGACCTGAGCCAAAATCAAGAGTTGGACCCTTAAACCGACTGAGCCACCCAGCCGTCCCATGAAGCCTTACATCTTTAATACCTGCCAAAGGTTTGTTCTCCAGTTCTGAAAGCAGAGGAGGGACTCGTTGTGTGTCGGGGGAAATGCCCGGGTAGAGAGAGACCCATGGTATGAGCCGGCGTCAGGATTGGAACGTACCCAGAAGCTGCGTATGAGCTGGGGCCAGCTCTTCACCTGCGGGCCTCGAGGGGGAGGAGGGAGCAGCTGTCATTTCATCTTCGCATCCCGGCCTCAGGTAGTAATGCTTCGTTTATGTGAAATGAGTCTCCCGCCCCTTTTACTTGAACTTAATTTGAGCGTTGTGAGGTGAGACTTCATGGTATTAAAGGAAATTGTTGGACAGGGAAGAAAAATGGGAAAGAAAGGGGGTCATCTTCATAGATTTCTTTTACTGCTAGATTTACATATGACCTCTGGGCTGGCAGCTTATGAAGGTTTCATCTCTTTGGCTTACATCATTTGTTGAAATTCCAGATCACCAGCTCATCATTTTCTCTTAGCTCTAAGCCCCTGGTTTAGGACATCCTGCTACATCTTCAAAACAAAAATGTCTAACACTGAACTTTTTGGGACTTTTGTCTGTGAATGGTTCCGCCATGTGGCGGGAGTACTTTTTTTTTCCTCGAAAACCCATGGTGAGGATGGGGCGAAGAAGTGCCAGGTAAGGCCTGGAGACCGTATAAGATAGCAGCAAGGAGTCCACACTCCCACTCCACTTTAAAGGCTGGCAGCTGTGGGCACCGAGCAGTGGCGGTACTGGCAGTGGGTGCCATCTGGGACTCACGTAAGTTTGACTCGAGATCACAGTTGACGGATCACATTCTGAAGACGGTGTGAAAAGAAAGAAATGAAGGGGAAAAACTGAAATGTTGGTGATAAAACAGTGGCCTGAACCTCCATCTGGTTCCTCTCTGAATCATGATAACTTACATTAATTTACCCAAATTTATGAAAGTTAACACCAATATTTATGCTGCGGAATGTTTTTAAATCAAGTTTTACACATTTTTATTTTTATTTTTATATTTCAGATTCCAAGTGACCTGAGAAAGAGACTAAATATAGAAATGCATGCAGTAGTCAGGATAACTCCAGTGGAAATTACCCCTACAATTCCAAGATCTCTAAAATTACAACCTAGAGAAAACTTAGTGAGTTCAAATTTATGTTTTGTCACAGTTGTTTTACACATCTTATAAAATTTCTAGTAGCTTCGGCTAAGTAATAAGAATGTTGTATTTCTTCTTGCTAGAAGGGCAAAGAAGTCTTTATTGTGGTAAAATGTATGTAACAGAATGCTATTTTAACCACTTTTAAGTGTCAGTTCAGCATTAATTACGTTCATGATGCGCAATCATTGCCACCATCTATTTCCAAAACTTTCCCATCTCCCGAAACAAACTCTGTGCCCAGTAAGCAATAACTCCCTGTCCCATCCTCCCCCAGCTCCTAGTAACTTCTGTGTACATTCTGTCTCTGAATTTGGTTATTCTAGATGTTTCATATAAGTGGAATTATACAGTATTTGTCCTTTGTGTCTGGCTTATTTCTTTTAGCGTGTTTTCTTTTTTTTTTTTTTAATTTTTTTTTTAACGTTTATTTATTTTTGAGACATAGAGACAGAGTGTGAGCAGGAGTAGGGCAGAGAGAGGGAGACACAGAATCCGAAGCAGGCTCCAGGCTCTGCGCTGTCAGCACAGAGCCCGACGCGGGGCTCGAACTCACAGACGGCGAGATCATGACCTGAGCCGAAGTCGGCCGCTCAACCGACTGAGCCACCCAGGCGCCCCATCTTTTAGCGTGTTTTCAAGGTTCACCCACGTTATAGAATGTATTAGGACTTTGTTCCTATTCATGGCTAAATAATATTCACTTGTATGTATATACCGCATCTTGTTATCCATTCATTTATTGATGGGCCCATGGGTTGTTTCTGCCTTTTTGGCTGTTGTGAATAATGCTGCTACAGACGTTAGTACACAAGTACCTGTTTGAGTCCCTGCGCTCAGTTCTTTTGGGTATATACCTAGGAGTTGAGTTGATGGATTTTATGGTAATTCTGTGTTTAACTTTTTGAGAAATCAAGAAGTCTTTAGTAAGCAACACAGATATTATGCATATTGTGCTAATGCAAATATGATAATTTGACATTTTTTTAATTAAGTAAGCTCTACACCCAATTTAGGGCTCGAAATCATGTCCCTAAGATTAAGAGTTCGCATGTTCTACCGACTGAGCCAACCGGGTGCCCGATAATTTGGCTTTTATAAGATAGGTATTTTTGCTACATTCATGTAATTTTTAAAAATTTCCCACGTTTCAGCATTAATATTGCAGCGTGAAAGAGTGTTAGACTGCTCACTAATACAGTACTGTCACCTGTACCAGTTTAGCGTACTAGCTCTCAGAGAACTACAATCCAGGAAAATTACTGTGTTTTAGGTTTTAAAACTTCCAAACATGACTTTATCCTCCTCCGATTATTCGGATGGTCCTTTTGAGTCTTTAGGATCATGATGGTCTTTATAGCATGGAAGAGCCATTTTTACAGAACTTTCAAGGTGATGAAACTCCAGATAAGATCGCTTGTATCATGTATTGGAGAAAAGGAAAATAAATAGAATAAATGACATTTCCGTAATAGTATGGAACTGAACATTTAACGTATTGGCAGAATGGTACACAGTGATTTCTAGTTTTAACTTTTTAGTTAGTTGATCTTAGTATTTTTCAAAAGTTAGGTCTCGTGTACGAAGACATTAGATTTTTTTTTTTTTTTTGTCTCAGTATGAGACTATTACTGCAGAATTCCTTTTTTAATCCCGAGTTGCATATTTTAATGGAAGTTTTATGATGTTGGCAGGTGTCTCTGGGCTGATTATATCTCTAAACAGGTTTGTTTCTAGAGGAACCGTGAGTTACTTTCTGATTCTTAAGGTCTTGATTTAAAGTATATATTTTTAAGTAAACTCTACAGTGGATATGGTGCTTGAACTCATGACCCCGAGATCAAAACTCTCAGGCTCTACCAGGCGCCTGGTTTTAAATAGTTTTCATTTTCATCTTATGACATCCTTTAGGTCTTTAATCCCATTGCACAATAACATCCAAAGAAGTGACAGATGGTTTCTGCAATCTTTAAAAATGGGAAAGGGATACCTGAACTTAGTTCAGCCTGCTTTTTGTAGTGATCAGGTTCTAAACTGAACTTCATCAGCAGAGCTAAGCTCAACTCTGGATGAACAGAGGCTTATTTTCTTAGGCAGATATTAATGATCTTTCCTATATAAATTTTTTTGTATCCCTGTTTTTATCTTCACGTGGGTTTTAAAAACCTAATTTAAACGCTTGAAAAATTAATAGTTTTTCTCAGAATTTCTCTATACCTTTTTAATAGTTTATTAACATTATACTTACTGGGTATATCAGTACTGCAGTCCGCCTAACAGAAAAAAAAAGAAAAGTGACTTGAACATACAAAGAATTTATTTTTCTTATGTACAGAGAAGTTTGGAGGAGCTCATAGGCAGTTAAAGCGTGTCATCAGGGACCTAGGCTCCTTTGTTCTTTCTATCATCCTTAGCCTGTAACTTCCCTTCTCTTAGATGCAAGGCATTTGCTGTACTGATAGGCATCATATATGCATTCTTGGCAGAAGGAAAGGCACAAAGCAAAAGCCTTCTCCTTGCAAGATTTGTGTACCTTTTAATTAGGAAGAGAGGCCCTTGTCAGCAATTGCTGATTGCACACCATTGATCAGAATGGAGGCACATGCGTGTGCACACATATGCACACACAGGTCCAGGCTGGGAATTGAGGAGTTTTCTTTCCCACCTCTTTAATAGAGGGAAGCAAGGGAGAATGGAGTTGGAATGGTTATCCAGTGAGCCAAATTATGAGATATACATATATCTCACTGGTCCTAGAGAATTATTATATATATATATATATATATACACACACACACACACGTATATATATGTGTATGTATGTATGTATATATATATATATATATACATATACATATCACTAGTCCTAGAGAATTATTTCTTTTTAGTTGCTTACATTTAATAGATTATAAAATTGAGGTTCAGACAGTTTTATTAATTTGCCCACAGTCACACAGATAATAAATGCTTATGCCAGGCTGGTTTGCACCTTGAACTAGCACATTTAATTACTTGTGCCAAACTGTTGCAGAACAGGTATACCGTAATATACTTCCCCAGTTTCCTACCAATGGACACTGTCTCACGATTCTCACATGAGCCGAGCAAGGCTCAGAGAGATTAAGAAGCTTGCTTAAGGCCCATCAGCCATATCAAGGTTTACATATTATTAGCAAGATAAGGTGTGAAACTAAGGATGTTAACGATAAGTTTAGGTATTTGGATAATTCATTACTGTTCTCCCCTTTCTCTGGCAGCCTAAAAATGTGAGTGAAGAAGACGTAAAAGCTGTGTTCTCTTCATGGCTACAGCGGTGTACCACTACCACACTTCCTTTGATCATATCCGAGGAAGAATATATTAAGCTGAGAATTAAAGATGGTGGGTGAATTTTGTTATTTTGGTATTTTTCCTGCTAAAGAAGTAAAAAAGTTTTCATTGTTGTTACAGCCTTTAATACGTGTCAGTAGGAAACATAATGATAAGTAAATGGTAGATTTTACATACTGAAGAATGCCTTTATTTAAATTTAAGGAAATTTAAATCTTAAATTATTTCATCTCCGTTTCAGTACTAACTCCACGTTTATTACTTTTTTTTTTTTTTTGATAGGGTTGAAGGAGTTTTCTCTAAATATAGTTCATTCTTGGGAAAAAGAAAAAGAAAACATTTTTTTATTGAGTTCCAATCTGCTGCAGAAGATCACAATACAAGTAATCACATACTATTGAATCTTTAATGAAATAATATTTGTCACATTGGATCGATAATAAAGTATGAATTTACCTGTAAGACTTTGCATCCCGAAGTATATTAGAAACGTGAATGATAAGAGTAAGGAATAACTTGATTTAAAATATTTTATTGTATAGTCTCTTTAAGTTATCTAAACAAATTGATTTATCCTAAATTTAAAATCAATATGCAGTTAAGTTTCAAGAATAGAATCAATTGTGTTAGCTGGCAAATAGATCATGATGTCAAATTATTCAAGTATTGAAACAAAGTAGCTTTCACGGTTTGATTTTTAAAATTCCTGTTTTTAGTTGGAGTTCTGCTGCACAACCCATATTATTTTGTCACTTCTTAAATTCTCAGCTCTTCACAGATATTACCAGATCACTTTTCTTCCAGGAGTATTTTCGAAGTGGTCTTTTTTTAGAATGTTATGTTTTAGTTAGGATATTCACTCTCATCGTTACAGAATTGACGATGCTCTATTCGTTTAGAATTTGAAGGTTTGGAACTAGACATTGTCTCTTTACTTGTGAGATAAAATTGAAGGAATACCATTCAAAGAAGAGACAAATGGAAGAATTGTGGAGAGTAAATATGATACAAGTCAGAATTACAAATAAAGATGTATCTGCAAAATGTATGAAAGAGATGACATTCTTTACTGCTTGTTGACCATAAATATTTGTGTTCCTTGGATGAGTAAATTATGATTGTCAAGGCTAGTTTGATAAGGATTTTGCATGCACAGTGTTATCGGCGGTGTAATAGAATCAGTAATCAGTTTCCTGGGACCCAAGAAAACCAGACCAAAGATATAACTTTGAAATGTAAAATTGATTTTTTCCTTGCTACTATAGGTCCTTCTAGATCCTATGGTAAAAGAAGAAAACAGTGAGGAAATTGACTTTATTCTTCCTTTTTTAAAGCTGAACTGCTTGGGGTAAGAAGTTACGGCCAAACTAGTATGTTTACAGACATGTTTGACATGATCTCTGGCAGGGTTTTTATGTGTAAATATTAGAGTAGATGTTAATGTCATTGAATAATCTCAATGCGTTAGTAAATATTTTTTCAAGGACTGTTTCTGTTTTGACACCTAGCTTAGTAATTTGCCTTGTCTTCTTAGGTAGGTACATAAAAATCTGCAGCTCATTGGGAATTTTACTTCGAGATTTGATTTGTGGGAAGAAAACAACTGGTTATGACCTAGATCACACGTGCTTGAATAAAACAACCATTCTTAAGAGTTAATACATTTATTTTAGAAGTTAATCTAAAAACATTATTTGAATGTTCAAAAATATTTCAAATTAAGTTATTCCTTCAGCTGTCTTATTAATGTACTAATTGGGATTATTTGTGTTTTCTTTAACTTTTAAGACTGACAAGTCTGAAATGAAAAGAACCTCCTTCATAATTTCTTTATCTTTTATGAAATACGAGACTCTCATATAAACAGTACACCTCAGAATTCTTCACAGAGTCTTTTAGCGGTTATAGTAGTAGTGATTTGATTTCCTGTAATAGTATAATCTGTAAACGTTTTAGTAAGAGGACTAAACCATAAAGTAACAATGTTTAAATGTAGCATAATATTCATGTAGAAAGCAAACTCTCTTTAGTTCAGACTCTGATTTTCAAAATTTATATTATCAGAAGTAAAGTAGTAGAGTCAGGAAGTAGGTTGAAGTTCATGCTTGAATAATCTACAAATTAAAACTGGATTCCAAAGCTTTATTTAAGAGGAAAAAAGTCTTCAATTATTTGAACACTTCAGACGCTCTCATTTATGATTATGTTGCTTACCAAACCAAAAATCATTTCAAGAGGAGTGTTGTTGTCTGTTAAGACAAATTCCTTAAGAGGGCCTCTTAAGATAAAACCTTTAGTTACTGTACATGTTTGAAAGTAATAAAACTAATTTTAAAAGCTGGGACTCAGATTTGGCATTAATTCAATATACTTTCAAGTAAGGGAAACTTTCTAACATTTTATTCTTTTAAAAATCATTAATTAGCCTGGGGAAGGAAAGTTTCAATTATAGCTGGGTTTTATCCTACTCAGTGTTTTATCATATAACCATGTACATATTTTGCAGAGGAGTGAATTCCTTAGGTGTGTCCTCCATCGAACACATCACACATAGCCTCCTGGGGCGCCCTTTGTCTCGACAGCTGGTGTCCCTTGTGGCGGGACTTAGGAATGGAGGCCTGTTATTCACAGGAGGAAAGGTATGTAGTTAAAATGTGCCCATTTCACTAACTGTTATTATCTTCTTTGGATTTTGATCATCTGTTATATAGAGTTGTGAATACAAAATATGGGAAGCCTTTATTCGCTTTGGAAATTCAGAAAGTGGTGATGAATAAGCTGAAATAAGGTGATATGCTCCCTGCCTTTGTTATGTATCATTTGATACGATTGTATGCTTTTTCTTATTTAGAGTGTTGATACGGTGGATTGATTTTCAAATGTTGAACCAGCCTTGCATGTATGTAATAAATCCCACTTGGTCGTAGTATGTTATTCTTTGTGTACATTGCCGAGTTCTGTTTGCTAAAAATTTTTTTTTAATGTTTTAAAAAAATTTATTAAACTCCATACCCGACATGGGGCTTAAACTCAAGAGTCTCTTCTGACTGAGCCAGCCAGGTGCCCCCTTGTTGGCTAATATTCTGTTGAGGAGTTTTGCATGTAAATTCATGAGCATTAGTCATTGTTAAGCCCCTGACTTCTGCTCAGGTCATGATCTCACAGCCCATGGGTTTCAGCCCCATGTCCAGGTTTGTGCTGACAGCTCAGAGCCTGGAGCGTGCTTTAAATTCTGTGTGTCCCTCTCTGCCCCTCCCCTGCTCATACTCTGTCTCTCTCTCTCTCAAAAATATATAAACATTTAAAAAAATTATTTTAATTCATGAGCAATATTAGCCTGTAGTTTTCTGTTTTTGTACTTCTTTTGTGTGGTTTTGCTATCAGGTTAATGCTGGCCTCATAAAATGAGTTGAGAAGTGTTAATTCCTGTTTTGTTTTCTAGAAGAGATTACATAAAGTGGATATTCATTCTTTCTTAAATGGTAAAATCTCCAGTGAAACCACCTGGGTGTTGAGATTTTGTCACCTTTAACTTTTTTTTTTTAATGTTTGTTTATTTTTGAGAGAGCGTGAGCAGGGGAGGGGCAGAAAGAGAGGGCGACAGAATCCAAAGCAGGCTCCAGGCTCCGAGCTGTCAGCACAGAGCCCAACATGGGGTTCGAACTCACAAACCATGAGATCATGACCTGAGCCAAAGTCGGACACTTAACCGACTGAGCCATCCAGGCACCCCGACCTTTAACTTTTTAATTATAAATTAAATTTCCTTAATTGTCTATTTCACCATGGCAGACATTTGGTAGTTTGTAATTTTAAAGGAATTGGTCCATTTCTCCTAAGTTGTCAAATTTATGAGCATAATGCTTTCATTATCCTTTGAATGGCTATGGAACCTACTATGGTGTTCCATTTCCTGATTTTGGTGTTTTGTGTCTTTTCTCTTTTTAATCTTCATCAGTTTTGCTAGAGTTTCCCCGCCCTTTTAAAGGGCTTACAGTTTTATACTTTACCAATGCAAAATTGTTTTCAGAGGGACAGTGTGGTCTTTGTGAATCCTTGTTCCTTTTTTCAATTTAAAATTTTAAGGCTTTTTCATTTCCATTCACTTTTAACTTTAGTAAAATAAATTTTTTTTCCTGTTACTAGCTCAGTTGCTTTCTTCTGATTTTTACTTAAAATATAACAACTACTCCAGGGGTGCCCGGCTGGCTCAATCAGTACAGCATGTGACTCTTGATCTTGGGGCTGTGAGTTCAAGCCCCACATTGGGTGTAGAGATTACTTAAGATTAAAATAAAAATACATATTTTGTATACGTGTTTATATATAGTAATATATATGTACATATGTGTGTGTATGTGTATATACATATGTATATATACATAATTACGTGTAACTACACCAGTAACCCTAGTTTTCCCCTTAGGAAACCAGAAAAAGAAGAGCAAATTAAGTCCAGTGTAAAGAGAAGAAAAGAAATAAGAATTAGAGCATAAAGTAGTGAATTAAAGACAGGAAATCAGTAGAGAAAAATCAGTGAAAATCTTTGAAAAGATCAGTAAAATTGATAAGCCTTTAGCCACTCTAAGAAAAAAAAAAAAAAGAAGACACAAATTACTAATACCAGAAATGAAAGAGGGAACATCACTACAGATCCCATAAACATTAAAAGGATAATAATGTTGTAATAGTAATAGACAACTCTATGCCCACAAATTTGATAACCATCTTAGATGAATGGACCAATTCCTTTGAAAGACGCAAATTCCAAAACTCGCACAAGAAGAAGTAGACAATATAAAAAGGCCTATAAGGAAGAAATTACATCAGTTTTCTGCAATCTCTTTCAGAGGATAGAAGCAGAAGGAATACTTCCTAACTCATTCTGTGAGTCCAGCATTACCCTAGTACCAAAACCAGGCAAGACGTTAAAAGGAAACTACAGACTGATACCTCTCACGAACATAGATGCAAAAGTCCTCAAAAAAATATTAGCAAATCAAATCAACCAATGTGTGTAAAGAATTGTATACCATGATCAAGTGGCGATTTATCCCAGGTATGCAAGCTGGTGAAATACAGCAACTATTCTGTGTGGCTTTTAGGTTTCTACGTCAACATTTCAAAATGCATCATCATTGTATATTTATTTTGAAAAAGCAGTATTGTATTAACTCAGAAATCAGACTTCCCCATCTCACCTAGGGGTATCACGGTTAATATGAAGAACGAGCAGAGGACCTGGATTTGAGTCCCACCTCTGTCATGGACTTGCTGACTGTGACCGCAGGCAGCTTTGTGGTTTCTTAATTTACCTTCTTAGGATAAACCTCACTTAAGGGAGATAACATATGGGAAAGCTCTTTGTAAGCTGAAAAGTGCTATATGTATGTGAATTTGTATGAGGAGAAAGCTCTTGAACTAAGCAAAATATGATGGATGGGACCTGTACCCCAGCACCCCTAATTTCTTTATTCTTTGGAGCCCACTGACTTTAAATGTAAATGCAATTCTGTAAGCTATAAGTGTGGTAGTATCTGTTGAGTGCCTGCTAAATTTCAGACTTTGTGTAACAAGCTTGGCTGTTTTTCCAATCCACAATGCTGAAAAACAAAATGTCAGAACTGGTGCAGGGCTGCTAAAGCTAGACGAAACAGCAAGGGTGGGAAATAATACTAGACTGAGGGAGAAAACGTATATTAAAAGAACTATAAAAACCTACCAACATTCAGCCTTCCTAGGGGGCACTATAGCAATAGTCAGCAAGATTTTAAATATGTGTACCTTTTGATATAGTAATTCTGCTTCTAGGAATTTATTCTAAAGGTGTAATCTGACAAATTAACACATATATGGATCTTTATTTTAGCTTTATTTATAATAGTTAAAAATTAGAAGCAGCATTGATATACATTAGGAAGGGGCTTATTAAGCATGTTATGTCCAGTACATCCCACAGTGGCGTTGTGCTGGGGAGCTGAAGCAGCTCCATAATTGTTGATAAAGAGGACAGTGATTTGTCATGAACCCACATAAACACTATAATCCCATCTTTATAAATTTACATAAAATGCGTGTAAAGGGTCCGGAAGTGTGATATATCAGAACAGTGGACTGTGGTTACTTCTGTGGTAAGATTACAGAAAATTTTTTACCTTTCTCTTATACTAAGTGTTTACAGTTACTTTGTATGTTTCGCATATTAACTTATAAACCAGGAAAAAAATAAAGCTTTTACTTGGAAGAAAAAAGAAAGTGCACACTGGACCAAACTCTACATAGTCTAGAGTCACTTAATAAAAAAGTAAATAGTTCACCCACATTAGTCTCTGAGGGCTACATGGTATGCCGAGGTCACAGTAATACTGTAAATCACCAAGAAACTGTAAATTAAAATTGCAGTTAATTTAAGATAATCAGGGAGCGGATAATAATTTTTCTCCTGAAAATACTTGAAATTAAATGAAAGTATGTTTCATTTCTCTAGAAAGATTATTTAATGTTCACATTATTCCCTTCTAGTAACAAATAATGAAGCATTGCCTGTTTTTAAAGGTAAAAGATTTAAGTATCAGTGACTTCACAAATTGTAAAAACGAATTAAATGTTTATTTTCTGTCTGTGCACTGTAATGAACACAGGGCACATCCAGCTTCTAACAGCTAAAAGAAAAGCCACATTTTGGTGATATCTGCTTCTCTCCCACAGCAACTAGACTGGCGTATTTTTTAAATTTTTTAACTTTCTCAAAGCAATTGATTATTTTTAGTATTAGTACCAATTGAGGTTGAAGTTGGGGTGGGAAATGTCCCTTTTTGGTGGTTTCATATTCCCAAGACTAGGTCGTCGTGTTAACCGTGCCCGAGTTTATATACTACTTGAATCATTCTATGAGGGTTGGGAAGCTGGAGCCTCTGGGTTTCTTTGCAAAATATTACGTATGTTTCTTTGCTAGATTTGAATACATGTTTAGGAAATCATTTTTTTCCCACTTAATCCTGGAGTGCTCTTAAAACTTCCTGAGTCCAGAGTTTCACTCCTTCCTGTTAGTACACTTTATGCTAAATGTCCTCCACCATAACGTGATCCGAGAACTTCAGGGAGGGAGGTTTTCTTTTTCTTCCTCACTCCCTCCCTTCGTCCCTTCTTCCCTTTTCCTTTCTTTCTTTTTCTTTCATTCTTTCTTTCGTCCTTTTCTTTTCTTTCCCTTTTCTTTTCTTTTCTTCCCCCCCAGCTTTATTTAGATATAATTGACATAGAACATTGTGTAGTGTATACTTGATTGGTGAGGCTGAGTCTTGGTTGTTGCCACAGTAGCAGAAGCTATTTCTGTGATCGAATATATTGCTTAAAAAGCAATTATTTTCTAGGGCAGTGGAAAATCGACTTTAGCCAAGGCAGTCTGTAAAGAAGCATTTGACATATTGGATGCCCATGTGGAGATAGTGGACTGTAAAGCTTTACGAGGTATGAATTTGGTAACACTCTACATAAATCCCTTTTTTTGCTAGAAAGAGAAATGTTATTTCATGCTGCTAACCTAATAACTATAAATGCCTCATCTTTCCTTAACTTTTCTGTCAGTCATTGAAATTCCTTAGATTTTTTGTTTTTTAAGAGCAAGAGCATGAGCTGGAGAGAGGGAGAGAGAGGGAAAGTATCTCAAGCAGCCTCCGCACCCAGCACAGAGCCTGATGTGGGACTCGATCTCAGCCCTGAGATCATGACCTGAGCTGAAATCAAGAGTCAGATGCTTAACTGACCGAGCCACCCAGGTGCCCCAATTCCTTAGAAATTTTAAATCTTTAGGTTTCTAATATTTTCAGGATTTTCTAAACTCTCTACTCTTGATGGAGGACTCCCTCTCTCCTTTTATTTTCTTAGCCAAAACTTTTTGTAGACTATATTTCTGGAAATGCCAGCTTAGACCATTCTGAGAAAGTTTGTATTTAGGATACACTCTAATGGGTGTCAATTATCCCTGAATTGCTAGGGAAACTCTGGAGAGGAGAAGTGGGTGGCTGTGGACAGCAAAGAGGAGAATTATAGTTTACCATATATACACTTTAGTACTTTTAAAAATGTTTACTGCTTATATTTTCATCCATTTGATCAAAAAATAAGATTGGAAAGATTTTATTTTGAATTACTTTTTTTTCCCTTGGCTACCACTACCATATCGTCCCACCCAGTCAATGCTGTGTTTATGTGTGAGTGTGTGTGTGTTATATCTACTATATGGTAAGAAACTAAGAAATAGCCTTCAAAAGCCCATTACTTCATATTCTGTAAAGGTGGTTTTAGAGATACTGTCCATCTCTCAGAGTCCTGCTTGAAGCTTCATGTAAAATTTTTATTTTTTATATTTATATATTTTAAATATTTTTAAAATGTGAAAGAGTGTATGCACATGAGCGAGTGTTTTGAAAGTATGAGAGAGAGTGTATGCACGTGTGCTAGTGACGAAAGGGCAGAGAGAGAGAGGGGGAGAGAGAATCCCAAGCAGGCTCCATGCCATCAGCACAGAGCCCAATGTGGGGCTTGATCCCATGCACCATGACCTGACTTGAAATCAGGAATCAACCACTTAACCTAAATAGCCACCCAGGCACTCCCAAAATTTTGTTTTTGACCTAAGTAACAGAAACTCTTTATATTGGCTTATGAATCTGTACGTTTTCTATTCTTTGAAAATTAAAACTTGGGAGTTCACCAGAAAGTTTGAAGCCAAATGTATGACTCAAACATAGCAACTCTAGGATCTCTAGATAGCTACATTTGTGTTTGATTTTATCTGAATCTTGATCCCGTAGTCTTTCATTTATGTTTTTCCACATCTTGCTTTTATTTTACCATTTCGTTGTATGCTATCTGAAATTTTCTGTGGAATGAGGCCAGGTAAAAATGCATGTATGGTAGCAAATTCCTTTTTTCAGTTTTATAAAATTCAGCACTTGACTGAGTCCTTTGAGGTTCTATGACTTAAACCAAGGTTAGTGATTGGTATGTTAACGAAATATGGATCAAATTTTCATGGCTAACTCAATATTGAGCTTTTCTAATGCTCTGAAAAGGGCAGCCTGTACTTACTGCCCTGTAATAACATTTCATATCTTGTATATTAAGGAAAAAGGCTTGAAACCATACAAAGAACCCTGGAGCTGGCTTTCTCAGAGGCGGCATGGAGGCAGCCTTCTGTGGTTCTGCTGGACGACCTTGACCTCATTGTTGGCCTGCCTGCTCTCCCGGAACATGAGCATGGCCCTGAGGCTGTGCAGAGCCAGAGGCTTGCACATGGTAATGGTAACACATCCACTCGTGACTGTAGGCCTTTTTCTTTGGTTAGACAGCAGAGATAAATCTGCTCTCTCCAGAAAATAGTTACATATTTTGTGTTGCTTTTGAGACCTCTGTATTAGCAAAATTGGTGCATAAGAGCCATGTGAAAATTCTGCAACTTCGTGATTAGTCTTTGGGGCCTTTCATTCTCATATATTTATTAGAAATTGCTTAATTGTACAGATATACTCTATTCATTTGACAGATATTTGTCTAATGCTTATGCACAGTATCTATTCTCAAAGTCTAGGAGAGGAAAGAAAAGGAAACAATTTTAGTACATAATACTGATACAATGATAGCTACCATGTGTTGAGTACCTTTTCTGGGCTAGGGATTGTTTTGGACTCTACTTGCAAATATTCTGCTTTTACAGGTGAATAAATGGAAATTTGGAGATTAAGTAACCGACCAGAGTGGCCTAAGTAGGAGGTGGTGGGCCGTGCTCTCCTGGAAGTGTGCACAGGCCACTATAGGAGCACACACCCTCATCGGGGACCGGGGAGGGGTGGGTAAGGAGCTATCAGAGAATGTTTCGGGGGCAAGTTGATAACTGAGATTAATGGAATTTTGGTAGAGGAGTAGAAATTAGCATGAAGCAGCTTCATGTAGATGAAGATGCAAAGGAAGTGTGATCCAAAGGTACAGAGGCACGAGAAATCGTGGTATGTTGTGTGTTAGGGAATACCCCGTGGCTGGAGCTTAGAATTGAGGGAGAGAGCTGGGCTGGGGAGTTGGAGGATTTGGCAACATTTGACTGCCTCGAGGTTCTTGAGAGCTGGAATTGATAGAAAATGCAACCCCAGTGCCTTGGTTATTGAAAACTAGTGTTCACCCCCCAGTTTGAATCCTGTAGCATCTGCGAGACTTTAGTTAGAGTAGTGTTGAATGGAATGCCGCAGATTTCTAGGTCAGGACTCCTACACATGGTTAATGCCTGTTTTAGTTCTGACCTCATAACACCCACACCTGGCAAGACCTGGGGTGGAAAGAGATTGTTCAGAAAGTCTTAGGAATAGGAACTGTATTTTGCCTAATCGACAGAACACAGTATGGAGATTTCTCATCCTTCTATGTTTCAGAGACTCCTGTACGTGTACTTTCTAAGATCCAGAAGTACGGAACCTCCTAGGCATTGTGTTGAGCATACAGACCGAGTTTATAGTACCTTCTAGGCCTCCATTAGATTCCTTAAAGTGTGGGAGATATTAGGTCCTCAAGAGATAAATCAATGAATGAGTGGCAGATGTAATAGTTAAAAGGTATGAAGGATCCATACTCTTTGTACGTCACCTTAAAGCTCGACGTTAGGTTATCGTTATTTTTAATGGTTGTGTAATTTTAAATTTTCATGTTTATATTTACCAAACTTTTAAACTCTATTGCTTAATTCTAGCTTTGAATGATGTGATGAAAGAGTTTATTTCCATGGGCAGTTTGGTAGCACTGGTTGCCACAAGCCAGTCTCAGCATTCGCTTCATCCTCTGCTTGTCTCTGCTCAAGGAATTCACATATTTCAGTGTGTCCAACATATTCAACCTCCTGATCAGGTAACATATGACTTGTGAAGATTGCTGAAATATGTCCCTCTTTATATAAATCATTTTTTGGTTTTGTTAATGATTTATGGCTTTAAACTTAGGCTGAATGATATTTTAAAAGGTGACATTTGGGGGGACTTTTGGTGCATGTTGTACTTAGATGCACAGTTTCTTTTTATAACCATCTGAAATGTTACTATGTACTTTCCAAGGCTTTTTTGAAAACACTTCTTATTATTAAGGTTTTCTTATTCCATTTAAAAGGAAACAAAAACCCTAAAAATTCTGAACTGCTTCATTTCCCACTGGCGAAATCTGTAAATAGATCATGGAAATTAGAATCTTTTTTCAGTTTATTCAGATATAACTGACAAATAAGATTATGTATATTTTAAGTGTACAGTATGATTTCTGTATACATTGTGAAATAATTTACCATATACATAATTACCTTTTTTCTTTTTAATAAGAGCATTTAGTGAGAAATGTATGTTGATTTATATATATGTGGACACCCCCAGTGCTTTCTGTCACTGTAGACTGTTCAACCTGAATTTTCTCAAGATGTATGTACTAAAATTTACATTTGAGTAAAATTGGAAATCAAATTTTGTGTTCTTTCTTTAGAAGCAAAGACGTGAAATGCTGCATAATGTAATAAAAAATAAACTGGGCTGTGACGTAAACAAGTTCACTAATCTCGACCTGCATTGTATAGCTAAAGAAACTGAAGGGTTCGTGGCTAGAGATTTTACAATGCTTGTGGATCGAGCCATACATTTTCATCTCTCTCACCAGAGCATATCCATCAGAGAAGGTATGTGTTCCTATTCAAACCAAAATCTGAAATTGTTCCCTTGCAGAGAAATGTTAACATCTGTTAATGTAAGCATTAAATATGTTCTATTTTAGTATATAAGCAGTTGAGTAGAAAAATCGACATTTCCAGCTAAGATGATAGCATATTTTGAAGATTCATCTACAGATATGACTACCAAAAGAAGTTGTGTTTATTTTTAAACAGAATTAGTTTTAACAACATTGGACTTCCAAAAGGCTCTCCAAGGATTTCTTCCTGCATCTCTGCGAAATGTCAACTTGCATAAACCTAGGGACCTGGGCTGGGATAAGATTGGTGGATTACATGAAGTTCGACAGATACTCATGGATACTATCCAGTTACCAGCCAAGGTACTTTAAAAAAAAAAAAAAAAAAAAAAATCAGGGCACCTGGGTAGCTCAGTTGGTTGAGTTCTGACTTTTGATTTTGGCTCAGGTCATGATCTTATAGTTCATGGGGTCAAGCCCTATGTCGGCTCCACACTAACACTGCAGAGCCTGCTTGGGATTCTTTCTCTCCTCTCTGCCCCTCCCCCTGCTCATGCATGCTCTCTTTCTCAAAATAAATACGTAAACATTAAAAAAAAAATCCCAGAAGAACCTCTGAATGCCTTTATATGTTTGATTAAAGAAATATTTACGGAGTTATATAAATGCCAGCACTATTTTGGGTACTCTAACAGATTTTTAAAAATATTTGAGAAACTCCTTGTCTATAGGAAACTTAGAAAAAAAGCTGGGGTGATATTTACAAGTAAATATATTTTGATGTGAATTTCATAATTTTTGTGTTTTGCTTGAATCATTCAGATTGTATTAAAGCAAAATGAACTGTCAGCTGGGATTTGAACAGAAATGGGCAGAAATAAGCTGGAAGAGTCATCTAGGTCCACAGAACTGGTGGATAAGCCAGATTTCCAGACTCCGGATGTCAGTCCCGGAAGGAGGATAGGGTTAGCAGGCACCATAGACCAAGCAGGTGGCAGGATAAAGAGGGCAGAGGAGATCGATTGTTCAGAATCTAGGTGGTAGTGCATTTGAACCACAAACCTGAGAGATAAGGATCATTGCATGAGATCGGGGACCCATGCAGAGAGATGAAGACATGGGTGAGTAAGGACCTCAGTTACATGTAACTAGATGGCAAGTCTTGAAAGTGTGGCCGGTGGGGCGTGGGACACGTGAGTGTAGCCCAAGCCTGCAGGTTAAAGCCTGTCTTGAGAGAACGCAGGCGTGGAAGCACTTGCCAGCAGGATCGTGACCTCAAATGCTGGGTCTGGGCATTGGAAACCACATGCGCAGAGGCTCTCTGCATAATGGCTGTCTCTGGGGCCTCTTCAGATCACACTGGAGGTAGAGATGGGGTTAGAATTTTGTCAGCAGGTGAACTCAAAGGCATACCTAGCAGAGGACCAGCCTCTGACAGTATTGCTGACAGTAGTCTGATGTGCGTTCACCCAGTCTTCTTGCTCTCCGGTAATTTAGAGGCAGGCAGTCCCTTGCTAAGCGTGGAGACTCTTGGGAGAGTTTCCTGTTATCATTAGACATACTTCTCTATTATTTTTCTTTCTTTGATGGAGTATATTTAAATATGCATAGTTATCATAACTTGTCCTGTGAACCATACAAAGGGAAGGCAGTCTACTTGTTAAAAGATTGGTTTTTATTTTCTTAATGTATTTTTATAATATTTTTAAAAACCAGGAAAAAAATGGAAAGAGGTTCTGATGCAGTTGTGCCCACATTATGTAGAATGTATTCCATGGTCCATCTGCTAAAAAATCTGTGGTAGCTCCTTTGAACTCCTGTATTGAGTAGGGATTTTATTTTCTCTCCTTATCCTGTTAATAAAGGTGGTGGTTACTAACAATCCGAATACTTTTTTCTGTACATTGACTTGGGCTGCTCCTTAGTCATTTATTTAGACTTGAGCTCTTGGTCATATTTTTATATTTTTCAGTACCCGGAACTATTTGCAAACTTGCCCATACGGCAAAGAACAGGAGTATTGCTATATGGTCCTCCTGGAACAGGAAAAACCTTACTAGCTGGAGTAGTTGCACGAGAGAGCGGGATGAATTTTATTAGTATCAAGGTATGTTTTGCATTTATCTTCTTTTTTCTATTGAGGTAAAGTTATGTGGTGTGTAATGCAATCACAATGCTATGTAAGCACCACGTCTCTCTTATTTCAAAGCTTTTTTCATCCTGTTGCCCGTTCCCTTGGCCCCTGACATCCACTAATCTACTGTCTGTGGATTTTCCTGTTCTGGACATTTCATGTGAAAGGAGTCATGCAGCAAGTCATGTTTTTGTGATCGGCTTCTTTTACTTAGCGCGTTTTCAACGTTCACCCAAGTGGTACTGTGTGTCAGCACTTCATTCTTTTTAAAGCTGAGTGATATTTTATGGTGTGGGTATGTCAGCTTTTTAGCCATTCATCACTGGGAGATTACTTGGGTTATTTCCACCTTCCGGCTCTTAGGAATAATGTTGCTGTAAACATTCGTGTACACATTTCTCTGTGGACGTAGGTTTTCATTTCTCGAGTGTGTACCTAGTAATGTGGTCACTGGGACACGCGATAATTCTGTCTGTAACTTTTTGAGGAACTGTCAGACTGTTTTTCCCAGTGACTGCATCATTTTCTATCCCCAGCAGCAACGATGAATGTACCTACTTCTCCATATCTTTGCCAACACCATTTATGTTTCTTGCTTGTGGGTTAATCTCATATTTGGAAAACGAGTAGCAGCTATCCATCTATTAGTGAGAGCTGTGTGGGAAATTGAATAATGAGCCATTTCTCTTTTGTAGACCTTATGATAGTCTTGTTTAAGGTAAACAATTATAGAATTATAAATTCTTTTATCATATATTAATATAAATATATACAATATTTTATAAATATAACAAACTAGAATTATATTTTCTAGTAATACGTATTAATATAATAAAACATTACAAAATAGAATTATACATAAATACTCAGATAAAAAAGCAAACTGTACCTGAAGAGGGGAGCAAACCCAGAGGACTAAGGGCTAGAGACCACATTGAGGTAGGAAGCTGCGTTTTTATAGCTGTTCCTTGTTGGCTGTATTTCATCCTCGCATGGGTCACAATGTGCCTGAGTTTTCTCCAAAGGCGCATGTAGTAATTAAGGGACACACTTAGCAGGCAGCTTTGGGTAGTGTCTCAGGCTGCCACAGGTGTGTGTCATTAGGCTCTGAGGTCTGATATGTTATTTGTACGGTTTCAGCAACCCTGCAATATTAGATTACCAAATGGTGATTAGATTTCAAAGCAAAGGAATCATATATTGTGGCCTTATTCATAATTGATTTAGAAATCTGCAATTGGGTTATGCCTACCATTTTTTTTTAATGTTTATTTTTGAGAGAGAGAGACAGAGTGGGAGCAGGGAAGAGGCAGAGAGAAAAGGAGACACAGAATTCGAAGCAGGCTCCAGGCTACTAGCTGTCAGCACAGAGCCCGACACCGGGCTCAAACCCATGAACCATGAGATCATGACCTGAGTCGAAGTCGATGCTTAACTGACTGAGCCACCCAGGCGTCCTATGCCAGCCCTCTTTTTAATCACATGATTTTTTTGTATGAGATGGTTACATGGCTACTGGCTACCCTGGCAATGATGGAGAAGCACTTGTAACTTAAATTTTCTTACCTTCTTTTTCCAGATTCTGGAATAACTGTGATTATACATACTCTTCTTTTCTGCTTGTGACTAAAATGTAGTTTCGCTATTAAAAAAAAAGATAATCTTCAAGATGAAAGATGTTGTTGTATTTCAGATTGTTCCATTAGGGAGGACATTTTATCCGTTTTAGTAAACCCTCAAATCACGGTTTGGGATGAATTCTCAACGGAAAGGTTTCAGCAAAGAGAGTTCTCTCTGGGTGGGTCAGGGTAGATCCTAGGAGACATGCAGCGAAGACCAGGGCCGTCCCTGACGCCAGTATGTCGCCTTTTTCCTCATATTTTGCCTGGCTTCTTGTTCCGTCCTCTGTGGCTCTCGATTGACTAGGAAGTCTAATTAAATACTGGAATATTAATGGATCTCTAACTGGCTTAATATTAGAAATTCTTTATTGTGGTCACATATCCTAACCAGTATTAGGTCTTTTGAGGTAATGATTTTACACCGGAGATCACTTTGGGGCCTATTCAGTTTTTAAAAGATCCCAAGTAATTTTAAGGAAAAATTACTCTCATTATTAATTTTGTTAAATGGATTAGTTTTGAAAGGTTTTCAGTTGACTTTTAGAAAAGGTGATCTCTTCTTCACCTCTGTACAAATAAATTGGCTTCAGTAATTAAAGATGCTGATCAGAGTAGTTTCTCATTACATATTTTTTGTAGTCTCCAAAGATTTGAGATAGATGGAACATTTTCCCTTTTTAAACCATTTGTTTCTGAACAAATAATTATTCAGTATTTATGCAGCAGATACTGTTTTCGGCACTGGGGATTCAGTAGTGAGCAAACCTACCTTTTCAGGACCTACATTTTATTGGTAGAGAGAGACAAGAAACAGACACATTCACTATATCATCAGATGGGAGAAGGTTCTATGCAGGAAGACCAGCAGGATAGGATGGGCTCATCAGGCAAGGCCTTTCTGAGACGGTGGCCTTCTGTAGACAGTTAAGCCATGAGACCGTCTAGGGACAAATGCACCAGACAGAGGAGACACAAAGTGTAGACCTCGTGATAAGATAACATTCCAGCCACATAAGTTTTGAAATATATTTAAGAGACATCTGTTTAACCATATTAAAAAAATTTTCCCATGAGGGTCCCCTGGGTGACTCCATTGGTTAAGCATCCAGCTTCGTGTCAGCTCATGATCTCACCATTCGTGGGTTCAAGCCCTGTGTCAGGCTCTGTGCTGACAGCTCGGAGCCTGGAGCCTGCTTTGGATTCTGTGTCTCCATCTCTCTCTGCCCTTCCCTGCTCACATCCTGTCTCTCTCTCATAAATAAACATTAAAAAAATTAAAAAAAAATTTCCCATAAGTGCATTTGGACTAAGTCCTAAATAGAAATTATTTTGTTTTCAAATAACTTTATCTCAATTGTAATTTAATTTTACTTTATCTCCTAGGGGCCAGAATTACTGAGCAAATACATTGGAGCAAGTGAACAAGCCGTTCGGGATATTTTTATTAGGTTGGTTCCCTCCGAATATTTTTAAAGTAACGGACACTATTATTTGTCAGTGCTTTATTGGTCTTCACTTGGTTTTTTTGGGGAACTGATGTTTAAAACCTTAATTTATATGGATTAATATGCTAGAGAATTGTTTTTACAAATTTCACTTAAATGTAACCTCTTTGATATTAAATTCTGGAAGTTAGTATTATATTTACAGTAGAAATACTCCTAAAATGCTGAAAGGGAACTCACAGGAATCTCAAAGTAGATTTTTATAAGAAGCACATGATTACGCCAGTTTATTTTAATTAAGTCAGCCACATGTTAATTTATAAAAGTGATAAAGTAAAACTATTATGGCATTTATATAAAAATACAGAAGCTAATATTTAAGGATTAAAGTAAGATTTTTTAAATGCAGAAACTTTGTTTTATTCCAAAATTTCATACTAAAATATGCAGTTAGGAGAATATAATGTCCATATATTTTATAGTTTTTTTAATATTTATTTTTGAGAGAGAGATTGAGAGCATGAGCAGGGGAGGGGCAGAGAGAGAGAGGGAGACACAGAATCCAAAGCAGGCTCCAGGCTCCAAGCTGTCAGCATAGAGCCCAATGCAGGTCTCAAACCCACGAACCACGAGATCGTGACCTGAGCCGAAGTCATACACTTAACCGACTGATCCACCCAGGTGCCCCAAGTTTGTTTATTTTGAGAGAGAGAGAATTTCAGGCAGGCTCCGTGCTGTCAGCAGGGGACCAGATGCAGAGCTCAGTCGCATGAACCATGAGATCATGACCTGAGCCAAAATCAAGAGTTGGACGTTTAACCCACTGAGCCACCAGGTGCTGCCTCATATACATTTTGACTAAAATGAACTCTTGGGGCACGTGGATAGCTCAGTCGGAAAGCGTCTGTCTCTTGATTTCAGTTCAGGTCATGATCTCAGAGTCATGAGATCAAGCCCTGTGTCAAACTTCGCATTGAGTTTGGAGCCTGTTTAAAATTATCTCATCCTCTCTCTCTCTCTCTCTCTCTCTCTCTCTCTCTGCCCGTTCCCCACTCACTCTCTGTCTCTCACTAAATACTAAATAAATAGTAATTAAAATAAATAAAATGAACTCTCGTATATCCACCATGCAATTTAAGAGCATTACCAGGAAAGCATTATTCGAGATAAAGGCAGTCATCACCAAATGGTGACAAAAGATTCAATTTACCAGGAGGATATTACAGTTCTAAAATTGTTTGTATTTACTACCCTAGCTTCAAAATATTTAAGGCAAAAATTGATAGAATTGCAAGAAGAAATCGACAAATCCACCTTCATAAAAGACTTTCACATAGTTATTAATAGTTAGATTGAGGCTTTTAAAAAAACCAACAGAACAGTAAAAATTTAGAAGATTTAAACATCATATCCAAGATCTAAGCATGTTTAGAACATGTACCCAACAACTGGAGAATATGTTCTTTGAAGCACACTTGGATATTTTTGAAAATTGACCATAAGGGCTATACATGACAACTGTAGTAAGTTTCAAAGAAACAGTATCATACAGTCTATTTTCTGAAAACACAGGTTAAAATAAATAAAAAAAGATAATCCCCTCGCATACATTTAGATTCTTTTTTTAATTTATTTTTTTTTTTTTAACGTTTATTTATTTTTGAGACATAGAGACAGAGCGTGAGCAGGAGAAGGGCAGAGAGAGAGGGAGACACGGAATCTGAAGCAGGCTCCAGGCTCTGAGCTGTCAGCACAGAGCCCGACGCGGGGCTCGAACTCACAGACCGCGAGATCATGACCTGAGCCAAAGTCGGCTGCTTAACCAACTGAACCACCCAGGCGCCCCACATTTAGATTCTTAAAAATAAAACTCTTCTAAATAATTGATGGCTAAGGAAGAGATCATAATAGAAAATCCTGGGCACTAAATTATAATGAAAATGTTATTAAAATTGTGAGATGCTGCTAAATTTGTTTCAAGGAAAACTTATAGCCTTAAATTTTTAGGCAAAAAAAGGTTAAAAATCACTAGGTATACATCTCAGGAAATTAGGAAAATATAAATTTAAAAAAAATAAGTAAAAGGAAAATAATAAAGAGCAAAAATTAATGAAATAGAAAACATTTCAGTAGAGAAGATCACAAACCAGAATATTTTTGACAGCCTCGTACAATTGATAGATCTCCAGCAGGATTGATAAGGAAAGCAAGCATGAATTAATAATAGGGATAAAAAGGGGACGTGACTAAAGATATACCAGAAATGTAAAAGATAGTAAGGGAATATTATGGAATAATATTACAAACTTTATGCTAATACATTTGAAACTTGGGTGACAGAGACAAAAATATAATGGCCCAAAATCAAGCAAAGAAGAAACAAAATGTGAAAAATCCTGTTAACTATAGAAAACAGTTGAGTCACTGGTTAAAAATCTTTACACAAATCGAACATGGTTTTCTGAGAGTTTGGCTAAACTTTCAAGGAACAGGTAATTCCAGTCTATTTGTTGGCCCTAGAAGATTTATCTTATGTGCCATGTATTTCATAAGATACGTGTCGAGTTTTTTTTTCATTCAGCGTGACAGGCTGTATAGAGGCAAAGTGAGGGTTGGTGGAGGGACTTGGGTAGGGGGTTGGGCTAAATGGGTGATGGGTATTAATGAGGACATTTGTGGTGAGCACTGGGTGTTATACATAAATGATGAATCGCTAAATTCTACTGAACTCAATTTTACCATATAGGTTAACTAACTAGATTTTAAATAAAAACTTGAAATTAAAAAATCAGCATGACAAGTATTCTGTATGGGTATTCTGTACGGGTGATTCTTCAGACATCGGGTTCACCCTGTTACCAGGTATGGAATTTGTTTAAAATTTAGTTAATAAATTAAAAACCAAGTTCAAGTTAGGAAAAGGTATAATATACGTAACTAAAATACATTTTATAGAGATCTCCTATAAAAATATGTGAAAATAATGAGCTTGCCAAATTTTAAAATAATGAGCTTAACAAAAGACATGAATCAGTATTTCACAAAAGAAGTAAAGGTAGCCAGTAAGCATATAAAAACTGTTTACCTATAATAAGAATCAAAGAAGCATTTCACTTATTGAATAAGACTCTCGTTTTTGGGTTAGGCCCTGTCCAGAAGGCATGAGTGTTAGGCATACATCTTATTTATTGTAAACAAGGTTACATATGCTTTTTATTCTTTAAGGGTTTGTTATGAGGATTTAAATAAATACACAAATACATATGTGTCTATGTATATACAGATCTATATAAACGTACATACATATATATACAATTACTTTACAAACTCGGAAACCCTATTCAAATGTGAAATACTGTTTTTCCCAGAGCGCAGGCAGCCAAGCCCTGCATTCTTTTCTTTGACGAATTTGAATCCATTGCTCCTCGACGAGGCCATGATAATACAGGAGTTACAGATCGTGTGGTGAACCAGCTGCTGACTCAGTTGGATGGGGTGGAAGGCTTGCAGGGTAAGAACTGTAAATACAGAAATATCTTTTTGTAACAAATTTCACCAGGACTTTACGTAAAGAATACTTTTTTTCCCCAGGTGTTTATGTATTGGCTGCTACTAGTCGCCCTGACTTGATTGACCCTGCCCTGCTTAGGCCTGGCCGACTCGATAAATGTGTTTACTGTCCTCCTCCTGATCAGGTGACTATTTTCATACTCAGAGTCCAAAACTAACAAACGCCACACTCTTTCCTTGTGAACTTTACTTCTTCGTGGTAACAGCAGTTGTGCTTAGAAGACCAGCTTTAGGCGAGGCCTTTGTCATGGTTTGCTCATGGCATGGAAAGATTCTGAATTAGATGGAAAGCCCAGCCATTTCCGTGCAAGTCTGAAAACTTTGTAATCTTTCAGTATTAGCAGGTTGGAAAAAAAGGAAAGAAACCTAATGTATCGCATGTCCACACGCCCTGGTGCTCAAAGATCACATGCCTCATTATCCCAGCAAGACTGAGAATCAAGCATATGACGAGTGTGCATCTAACCAGGTTACGCAGAGATGAGATTTTAACTTTCCTAGTCTGTGTGGTTCCAGCTCTTGTCCTGATGTTTAGAAATCGATGAATAAGGGAAAGAGCAAACGGACAAATGAATTGTCAAGGTATAAAATATCTAAATATGTCACCTGTAGCTCTTACTTAAATGTTTTCTTTTGAAACACTTTCTGGGCACAGTTCCTGAAATCTAGAAAATAAGAAATGATTTACACCGAATGGTTAAGAATGTCCATTTTCATTCATTTTCCTACGTTTCTTCTGCTGGGGAGAAAGTTCATCCATCCTCCACGGAGGATACGTCGTAGATTAGTGGTACATTTTTCAACTTTTACTTTTATTTATTTTTGAGAGACATAGCGACAAGGAGTATGAGCAGGGGAAGGGCAGAGAAAGAGGGAGATACAGAATCTGAAGCAGGCTCCAGGCTCTGAGCTGTCAGCACAGAGCCCGACGTGGGGCTCGAACTCACAGACGGTGAGATCATGACCTGAGCTGAAGTCGGCCGCTTAAGCGACTGAGCCACCCAGGCGCCCCAATTTTTCAGCTTTTAAAAGCTCCTTAGAGATACTTTTAATTTGAAAGAAAAATCATAAAATACACAGGTTAATATTTAACTTTGTTTTATTCGTTAAGTCAATTAGTGCTTCTCCCTTCAGGTGTCACGTCTAGAAATTTTAAGCGTTCTCAGCGACTCTCTGCCTCTGGCGGACGATGTGGACCTTCCTCACGTGGCGTCCATGACCGACTCCTTCACGGGAGCCGACCTGAAGGCTTTACTGTACAACGCCCAGTTAGAGGCCTTGCAGGGCAGGCTGCTGTTCTGTGGGCTCCAAGTAAGTTACAGGAGATCGTTGCCATGGGGTTTTAAGAGGAAGAGGAGCAGTTCACCGTCAGAATTACAGCCTTAAAAAATCCTATTTTTTAACAACTTCAGTAAAACCGTGTAGAAATTTACCTGTAGTCAAATATCCTGTAGTTGGAATATTGGCTCTGCAGAGAACTTGCAATTGTGGAGTATTTAAGTATCTATTTCTTTAATGTGACCTTACTACTGATAAAATATGTTGGGGGATGGAAGGCTATTACTTAAGTTGGGACTTCGTGAATTAGAGAACAGAAACAGGAAAATATTGAGATCTTTAGTTTGTTTTATACTTTAAAAAAAAAAAATCAAAGTATTTATTTTGAAGCTCGAATAGTCCCAGATCTGGCCCATAAGAGCTGCTTTTAGATGGCCTCTGTGTCCTTTTGATTTGTCCTCTTCATTCTTTGATCATGTACATTCTTCCTGATACAACGAGGTGTTCTAGCTGTATTTTCTGCTCTCTGTACTCGAGACCTAACATCAGTCGTTTCCTCTAAGTATAGTACTTTTACAACAGATAATTTGGCCTCTGCTACATTATAGACTTTATTGCATAGTTTCTAGGAAGGGTTTTCCTGTGTACTCCTCTCCCCTGTATTTGTTGGAGAATCTTGTAGGGCCTCAAGTTCCTAAATCAGATACTGCCAAGTTTTGGTTATATATTCTGGCAAACCGCTGAACTTCTTCGCCTTCTTCACCGACAGAAACCGTGCTCATGTATGAAGCAGTCTGTAATGACAAAGCACTGTGTGATGTGGTTGACTCCTCATTTCACAGTTGAAAGATTCATACAAATAAAATCCAGAGGTGTGAATCCTAGCTTTATTAGAGTTTCTGGGGAGATGGTTGGTAAATTATGTACACATTTCATCATATTTTAGAAATTAAATTTTATTATGTGCCTCAGAACCATTAGAAAAGTAATAAGAGCTAAAGTTTGGCCCAATGCATGTTTCCCGAATGCTAGTTGTTTTCCTTCTGTAAGCATCAGGCATGCCGATCATGTGTTGTCTAGTGGTAAGGATTCGTTACATAATCAGGCAGCCTACTTAGTCCATTCCTGAGTCATATTAACAATGACTCATACAGCATTTGCACAAAAGACATTTAATTGGTGCCTGGCTCTCAGAACTGTTGTATTCCGGGTATGGGAGAACTGTAACACCTTTGCCATTTGCGCCGTACGGACTGGTCTGTGGGGATCTGAGAGACCCTGTTTCCCTCACCAAAAAAGTAAGCTTTTTTTGAAAAATGCCTCCGGGTTTCCTTGTACTGGTCTGTTAGATTGCTATCTGTATTGGTTATTTCAGAGTTCGTAGATTATTTAGACCTTTACAACTGTTGTCCTTTTGTGTTTTAGGATGGAAGTTCCAGCTCTGATAGTGACCTAAGTCTGTCTTCAATGGTTTTTCTCAACCACAGTAGCGGCTCCGACGATTCAGCTGGAGATGGAGAGTGTGGCTTGGAGCAGTCCCTGGTTTCTCTAGAGTTGTCTGAGATGCTTCCAGATGAATCAAAATTCAATATGTACCGGCTCTACTTTGGAAGCTCCTACGAATCAGAACTTGGGAACGGAACCTCTTCTGATCTGGTATCATGTGCAGTCGCCGTTGTACGGTGCTAATGCGTAAAGCTAAGGGGTGGTCTCCAGTCAGACGGTGACTTACCCCGTAACCGGCCCTGCATGTGCTTTCTGGTTGGTTGGTTCTTCAGTGAACTAGTCTTGTTTTCCCTTATTCACACTGACGAGTCTTCGCGTTCCTCGTTAAGAGCTGTGAGACGGAGCTGGCAACAAAAAGGGAGCCAAAGTGGCAGGTGGTGGTGAGGACCCTTCAGTTTCTCACAGGTTTATTATCTCCCTTCATTAGTGGTTTTAAAACATCTTTAGTTGCAGATCCATTTTATATTAAACTCTATTGTCATTAGGACAGTTGAAGATGAGAAATTTGATGTAACATTGCGAGAATGAAAATGTTGTGGGCAATATCCTTGCTTTTCTAAATTAAAATAGCATTTCACACGTCTCCTCCGCAAATTATTTATTGTGGTTCATGATTACTTTATTGGTACAAACAACATTTAGTTGTATTTTTGTTTTTTGTACATCTGCTTTAATCTAAAAATGAACCATTTTGGGGCACCTTGGGTGGCCCAGTCGATTAAGCATCCATGATTTCAGCTCAAGTCATGATCTCACAGTTCGTGAGTTCAAGCCCCGGGTCAGGCTCTGTGCTGAGTGTGGGTGGGGCCTGCTCGGAATCCTCTCTCTCTCTCTCTGCCCATCTCCCCAGCTTGTGCTCTCTCCATAAAAAGTAAAAGTGAACCATTTTTATTTCCAAGAATAGTAAGCTATTATTTTTGTTGCTTTATTTCTAGTCTTTAATTCTGTTTTCTATTTCTTAACTTCTCTGCTGATGTTCCACAACCTCACAGTAGACAGAACTCTATTTGGTGAAACCAAGAATAAGGCACATTTTGGAACCTATCCTTAGGGCATTAGTGTGGTGATTTAATAACAAAGCATTAAAAAAATTTTTTGTGCTACGACAGTTTTCACTTTATGGTGGTTCAACAACGTATAGAAGATGAACATTTTGAACTTGCTTAATAATTCCAGTTAATTCAAACATAAGCTTGTCCGTGTTAAAATTTTACTGCTTAAAGTGTATAAATATAGCCTTGGTAACTATGTACTTCTTTTCTCCCTCTCTTTTCCTCCCTTCTCCTTCCTCTTCTCTCCTTCCGACACTTAACCTTGCAGAGCTCACAGTGCCTGTCTGCACCAAGCTCCATGACGCAGGATTTTTCTGGAGTCCCTGGGAAAGATCAGTCGTTTTCACAACCTCCAGTGTTCAGAACAGCCTCACAGGATGGTTCCCAAGAACTTACCCAGGAACAGAGAGATCAGCTACGGACAGATATCAGTGTCATCAAAGGCAGATACCGGAGCCGAAGTGGAGTACGGCTTTTCTCCCCCCCACCCCCATGAGAATCGTAAAAACTGTGAAAATTGTTTTTCTTTTTTTGATGTGTATTTTGGTTAGTAAATGAGTTCTATTTATAAAGACGCAACTGAAACACCTTGATCATTTGTTTACGTGCATCCTGCTTTCAAACAATTCTTAATAATCTCATGAGAACGAGAACGCATGATCTCCTAAACAAGCTGATGGAGGGAAATAACACGTGGGGCTCCTTTTTCCAGCACAGCCCTAGGTTAACTTTGTGTCTTTTTCTGTTTAAGGAGGATGACTCCCTTAACCAACCAGGACCAGTCAAAACCAGTCTGGCTATTAGCCAGTCGCATTTAATGGCCGCCCTCAGTCACACAAGGCCATCCATTAGCGAAGAGGACTGGAAGAATTTTGCTGAACTGTAAGTAACGGCTCTGTTTCAGAAGTACGGATATTACAGGCAGGTGACAGTTCTTCACTTAAACTTTTAAAGGCACTTACTGTGAATACATAAAAGGCCACTTCGAGCCAATAGCTGTGCATTTAAATACCCCAAAACTTAAAGAGTATTGAAGTAAAAAATGAATTTTCATTGACTGGTTCACTGATTATATTTGAATTATTTATAATGAACTGATTGAATTTTTAAAGCTTTGAATAAGAGGAAAATTAAAATCTCAAAACGATTCCTATATAGTTTGTAAAAACTGTGCTGAAAAATATACCTGTTTTGCTTTCTTTAAATGTATTCAAATTTATTCCCTTGGGGACTGTGGCCAGCACACATTTGAATTTACAGGCTTCTTGCCGTTGTCTCTGTGCACCTTAGGAGCTGGAGACCCATAGATTGGGGACCATTCACGTCAAGGATTTCACTTAATTCAGTGCAAGAAAGGTTTATCCTTGGTTCTAGAAGTTAGGACTCTTTCTCATTTAACTTTGTAGTAGTTGGGGTGGGCACGTGTGAGTACACTGTAAGGGCAGAAAGATTTCCCCTTCTTCCCTTCTTGTTTTTTGGTCTAATAATCAATTGACATAAGATAGTAACAGGAGAAAAATAATTTCATACATACAGGAGCTCCATTAAAATAGATACGCCATCCTGAGCTAAGGAAAGAGATTAGGGTCCTGGGCTTCAAAGGCGAGGCAGGAATTCCCAGAAGGTGAGAAGAGCAGATGTTTGCCCTGCCATCAGTCTTTCCGATAAAAAGTCCCCTCTGGTAACAGGAAACTAAATTCGTCAGGCAGGTAAGGGGAGTAAAAAGCTTTTCCTAAGTCTGCTGGGTCTTGAATCTTCTTCAGCTCCAAGTAGTCCACATGCCAAGGTGGCACTTCTGCTCCCCCTCCACATGTGCCAGTAATGTGTACTTACTGTAGGAAAATCAGAAAACAAATCTCCCTTAATCCCACCCCTCCCAAAGATACATTTTATGCTTTTTTTCCTGTGCTAAGACATCCTGCAGGTACTGCTGTAGAGCAGGCCCCTTTCATCCAGCTTGAACATTCTTTCACATTTTAAATGTTACTACTTTGATTTTAATGTCATTTTATAGTGTGGCTAGGCGGCAGTTTCCAATATTTGGACATTTAAGTTGCTTCCGGGTTTTCCCTATTGCACCAATACGATAAAGAACTTCCTTAGAGCCGAATGTTCGCACATGTCCCCCGTTATCTGAGCGTTATCTGAGCGTGAGGTGGGATCGTTGCAGTGCAGGATACATTTTGTTTTTACGGCTTTTTCGGATCAGTTGCCTTCCAGAAACTTTGTACAACACAATGCATGGAAAGGGCCAGTTTCACCATAACCCTCACTAACACTGGGCATAATCTCTTCCAAACTGGGCCAGTGTGACTGGAGAAAAAGCTAACAATTTACATGCCTTTGATTAAAACAGTAGGTTTTTTTATGTCCCTGCCATGTGCATTTTATCTTTTCTAACTTGTCTCTTTATCCCTTTTGGTGCCTTTTTGATTAGAATGTTTAACTTTTGAAAATTTAAGAACTATAATTTGTTGGTTTTTTTCCCCAGTTATTTCCCTTTTGTTTCTTAGAATATAATCTCTTTGCAAGCAATTCCTTGTCTTTTGTAATTTAGAATTTACATGTATTAAATGTTATCTCTTTTTTAAGGTATGAAAACTTTCAAAATCCAAAGAAAAAAAAGAATCAAAGTGGAACAATGTTTCGACCTGGACAGAAAGTAACTCTAGCATAAAACATACTTGTGATTTTGTTTTTGCTGGCTTGTCCCTATGTCGTAACAGTAAAAATGGAGTCTGTAAATTCCTTTTTAACAAATTAGGTTAATCTATAAAATCACAGATTGGCAAACCTGTGGTTATGTAATAATCAGGATTACTTGAGATTAATTCTATAGAATAAATTGGGATATTTCTAACTGATTCTGTATCTTATTTCCTAGACATCTAAATTAAATCCTTAGTGAAAAAATATTGTCCTAATGGTATAACTAGTTATTTTCTCATCTGAAGAAAATACATTTCTTTTTTTTTTTTTTAATTTTTTTAAAATGTTTTTATTTTATTTTTGAGAGACATAGAGACAGAGTGTGAGCAAGGGAAGGGCAGAGAGAGAGGGAGACACAGAATGTGAAGCAGGCTCCAGGCTCTGAGCTGTCAGCACAGAGCCCGACGCGGGGCCCGAACTCACAGACCGTGAGATCATGACCTGAGCCGAAGTCGGCCACTCAACCGACTGAGCCACCCAGGCGCCCCAGAAAATACATTTCTTAGAACTCACACATTCAGCATCTTCCTTGCATTTGACAAATCTTATACTTAGCAACTTGGACCATTTGGAAACAAAACGTCCTATTACTTACTGATCCAGTGCTCTGTTCTTCTATCAGAACATGTACACTCTACACACAGTTCAAATACATTTAATTATTCCCACCACCAGAGATGAGATCATTTCCTCTTAATAATCTACATCTAGCTCCAAGGCCAGGGTCTCGAATGATGTCCGTTTCTGTCCTGCTCCATCCTGACTTTGCCTGGATGTTCCCTGATCTGTGAGATCACCATCAACACAGACTGTGTATAGTCATACAGTAGGGGAAAGAAAAAGGGAGAAAGTTAGGTGAAGTACATGAATAAGTACACGAAATGGCAAAGAGCTGCACCTGGGTGGTTCTGTCGGTGAAGCATCCAACTCTGGATTTCAGCTCAGGTCATGATCTCGCGGTTTGTGAGAACAAGCCCCACGTTGGGCTCTGCGCTGGAGGTGAGAGCCTGCTTGGGATTCTCTCTCTCCTCTCTGACCCTCCCCGCTCCCAATAAATAAATAAACATTAAAAAGAAAAAGAAAAAAGAAACAGCAAAGAAAAACGCACCGGCAGCAGCTATTGCCCTTTCTGCAATTAATCATGAGGCCGTGGTTGTATCTTTTATTTCTGTCTTCAATGACTTATTCCATGTTTCTTTGGGTTCAGCCAGAACATCAGTGGATTAGTCTTTTACATGGTGGGATGGTCTAAATCTTCATTGCCATCTGGCGGCCTGTTTATCATCACAGAAATCTTCCGTTAACTCCTGCTGTATTTAGTATCACCACAGGGTTCCATCCATACTTCTCCCAGCCTTTATCGCGCAGCACCGCAGCAGCAAGACTGTCCACTCAGCCAACACTCTAACCTTCCCCCCACCTTCCAAACCCCTGGAATCATCACTGTGTTCCTCTCGTATTTCTCCTTTGCTCCCGTCTCAGTCAGCAAAGCCCAGAATCACAGGGAATGGAGGCAAAGATTTTGGGTCACTGAGGTGTTAACAGAGGAGTGCTGTCTCCCTTCCCCTTCAGTTCCCAGACCCTCGCTCACACAGAGGCCGTGGTCAGGGACTCACTGCATATACCAGCTGTGCTGTATCTATTCCAACCTCACAAAGCGCAGTCTCCTTGGAAGGCCAGCTGATTCAGGGTGCTGGGTGTTTATGTCGAGTCCAGTGAATTCTGCTGTTACAGCCCACCGTCTTCCTCTTCGGTGTGAAGTAAATTTTGTGACCAGAAAGCAAGTGTCCAATGGGTTAACTTTAACAACATAAAAATATGTGAGTGAGTGAGTCCTTGAGAGATGGTACTGGCAGAAGTTTGGAAGACAAAGCAAATCCAGTTCGATAACGTGTCTCCAAGGAAGACAAATCGCTACTTCTCTGCTCATTCTCAGAACTCTGACCGTACTTTTCCCGCAGACCTCCTCACAGCCCGGGCTCTACTCCTCTTTGATCGCTGAGTTATTAGCCACAGACTGTGGCCCAGCATGGATTTTTATATCAACATCTCTCCCTCCTGGCACAACGGAAGAGACACGTCGCTCCAAAATTCTGCTGCCTTGGAGGGGTTTCTGTGTCCACTGGTCGTCAGGGCTGGTGTAGTAGTAACGCCTTCACTTAGATGGGTAGGTCACAGCGAAGTTCTGGGTCTCCAGGAATTAACGTTAGCGCAACCCAATGTCTCTGATAATCCCCAGAATGTCTGGCTATTTCTCAGGATGCCTGGACAGTGGTCTGGTGAGTGGCTTCAGGTCCTTTGGGGAAGACTTGGAGGAAGCAAGATCCACAGCAAGTGCTTATGGCGTTATTTTCAGGGCCCTTTCCCTAGACACCTGGTTTTCTCTTTCTTTGACCTAGACCTGGAAACTGGGTCAGGGGCCGTGACTGTATTGTGAAGACTCACATCAGACCTTTGTTAATTATTAACTGGAAGATTTTTAAATTCTAAAACTCAAGTAGGATCTTTGACCATCTATTTTGGTCTTCAGGACCCCACAATTAGTTGGACAGCACCAAAGAACCCTGCAGGGCAGACCCTTGTAATAAATACACAGTCTGCTGGTTACAGTAGCCACATCCACCTGGCTTCGCACATTGTAGCTACCTGGCCTCTGCTACCCCAGGATCCGCTCATCCCCACTGAAATCTGAAAGCCATTTCTACTACAGTATCTCCCTGTCAACTGCATCTCCCACCAATTGGCAAAGTTTCTACACACAGACTCACTCAGCAACCTTCCAAAACCCTCTTCCTTGCCTTCCTGTGCTCCTTATCAAGCGAATTCCTGAGTCACATGATCTCCATTATAGCCACACGTGGCTACGCGACATAGTTCTAGATAGCACAGGGAAGTAGAGGTCTCTGGGACGGGCTTTCCCTGAAATGGGGGCACAACATCTGGAGATGCAACATCCATCTTCAAACAAGAGGGTGAGAACCAAAGGTGACTGAGGCAGAGCAAGAACACAAGATTGTTTCCCTGGTGGCATCACTGAGGTGACATATCAGCCCCAGATGTCCTATGCCTAGATTTTTTTATGCCAGAGACAAATAAACCTCTTGTTTACTTCTCTGAGGAGGGTTCCTATTACAACCAAGATCAATCATTGTAACAAATACACCAATGTATTTGTAAGGCCTGTTGAGGGAGCATTTTTTGACACCCTCTCTATCTTGGGGGACACGGGTAGTGGTAAGTTGGTGAGTTAGACATTATTCATTCACTCAACATGTCTATCTCACAGTCTGAATTTCTTCCTTTATATTACATAACAGTGTTTCAAGCATCTCAGTGAGGTAGGAGGGCTAAAAGGACTCCATGTTATTTTTATTATTTTTTCAAAGAAAGTTTTGTATTGGTTTTTTTCATTTATTTGAGAGAGAGAGAGAGAGAACATGAGCAGGAGAGAGGGGCAAAGGAAACAGAATCTTAAAACAGGTTCCACACTCAGCACGGAGTCCTACTCGGGGTTCAAACCCATGACTGTGAGATTGTGACCTGAGCCAAAATCAAGTCAGAGGCTTAACTGAGCCACCCAGGCACCCTCTAGGACTCCATTTATAAAGGCTCCATCCCTGCTGTTTTTCTGATAGGCCTCATTTACTCACGTTCCATATTTTGCCTCTGAAGAAGTCAGAGCAGCCATGTTCCCACTTCAAGGAGGAAGCAAGAAAGTGAATCCTTCTCTGAGTTTTGTCCTAGGCCCCAAACACCTGATGACATCTAAGAAGATCCAGATCCCAAACACGTTCTAGGACATTAGCTTCAAACAAACCTTGGGTGACGCTGGCATCAAAACCCCTTACCTTTGGTAATTTCTGGAATAACACCTATGGTTCGCCTGACACTCCCCTTTGGTCCGATCCTACCCTGGATTCCCAGGGGAACGTGTACCCTAACTCCTCCCTTCCAATACAAACCCCTAACCCAGTGACAGACAGACTCTTTCTTTCCTGAGTCTCCCAGACACTTCCTCTCCTACTCTTTACCTGTCACTTACACCAGTCAGTAAACTCTCTTTTCACTTTCTCTGGCTCATGTTTGATTTCTATCCTGCACAAAGCCAAGGACCCTCCTCTGGGTCCTTGGACCCAGCCTGCCAGCATCATATTTGGATGGCCATGAAGGAGCCCTGAGAGGAACAGCGGTACCCCAAAACTGAGTCCGCACGGTACAGTTCGACCTCCCCACCACCCAGGGGTACTGGTATGTGCCTCCTCTGGGAAACAGAAGTAACAGAGTTACTTTCTATCCCTGCACTTTTTGTATGAACTGGCCTGTTTTCTGGGAAGAGGGAAATGTGGAAAAACTTGCCTGGGGGCTTGTTCTCACTCTCTCCTCTCTTTGTGCTCTGACACCCGTGTGGCTTCTGGTTCCCCCGGGATCCCAAGGGAGAACAGGAGCCCTGGTGGTGCACCGGGGCTCACTCGTGCATCTCCACATTTCCCCCGGGGAAGTAACTCACATGACCGCAGGAGGCTACCCCCGCTTCCTGTGTGCGCTGCTGGCTCGAAGTTTTACTTTCACCGCAAACTCTCCTCACTCTGGCTTCTGGACAATTCAAGGCTGTTAGTCGGCATAAGAGACTGAGTAACTCAGCTCCGAAGAAACAGGACACTTGCTCCTTCCCACCGAAGGGAGCAGCCCTGTAGGGAACTCCCTCACATGATAATTTCTGGCTCAGCCAGGACTGCACATGGAAGGATCAATCACCCAGTGCCGTGACAAGCCCCTAAGGCAGCTTTACACTGCTGCTCAGGAGAAACCGAGACACATCAAAGATGAAGATCGGTCCCCTGGTGACTCTGGGAAGTTGTCCCTGTAAGTAGCCCTTTCCACCCACCACTTCCTTCCCCTTAAATGGAGTCTGGACTCCTAACTCTCTACTTTTTTGTCCACTGTCAGGTGACTGTCTCCTTGCAGTTCTGGGACATCAGGATTGAACCGAGGCCATTACAGACAGTAGAACTGCCTTGAAGATTGTTGGACAATCCTGTTATTGGACCAAAGGATCGTCCTGCAGCCGCCATTGTGCTGGGTTATTGGGTGATGGTAAAGGAGACACGGCAGGCCGGTATGAAGGAGTGGGATTTACACCCACGCTGGTTTTCTGTCATTTGTAGACCACACCCTCCCCTCACAGTGCCGGAGCCCATCGTGCTGCTGCGTCTGCTGTGTCACAGGCTCGGCAGCGGCACTGGGCATGTCCAGAGACGTCTGATTGGATCAGTTCCTTGATTTCTCTTTCTGTTGCTTCATTATTGGTGTATAGGAATGCCACCCGTTTCTGTGCACTGATTTTATATCCTGCCACATTCCCGAATTCATGGATCAGTTCCAGCAGTTTTTTGGTGGAATCTTTTAGGTTTTCCATAAAGAGTATCATGTCATCTGCAAAGAGTGAGACCTCCTGACTGATTTGGATGCCTTTTATTTCTTTGTGTTGTCCGATTGCTGAGGCTAAGGCTTCCAATACTATGTTGAATAACAGTGGTGAGACTGCACATCCCTGTCTTGTTCCTGACCCTACGGGGAAAGCTCTCCGTTTTTCCCCACTGACTTAGCATTGGGTCTTTTATATATGGCTCTTATGATCTTGAGGTATAATCCTTCTATCCCTACTTTCTTAAGGGTTTTTGTCAAGAAAGGATGCTGTATTTTGTCAAATGCTTTCTCTACATCTTTGGAGAGGATCATGTGGTTCTTGTCCTTTCTTTTATTGATGTGGTGAATCACATTGATTGTTTTGTGGGTATTAAACCAGCCCAGCATCCCAGGTATAAATCCCACTGGGTCGTGGTAAATAATTTTTTGATGTATTGTTGGATCTGGTTGGCTACTGTCTTGCTGACGATTTTTGCATCCATGTTCATCAGGGAGATGGGTCTATAGTTCTCCTTTTTAGTGGAGTCTTTGTCTGGTTTTGGAATCAAGGTAATGCTGGCTTCATAGAATGGGTTTGCAAGTTTTCCTTCCATTTCTATTTTTTGAAACAGCTTCAAGAGAATGGGTGTTAACTCTTTCTTAAATGTTTGGTAGAATTCCCCTGGAAAACCATCCAACCCTGAACTCTTATTTTTTGGGAGATTTTTGATGACTAATTTGATTTCTTGACTGGTTATGGGTCTGTTCAAATTTTCTATTTCTTCCTGTTTCGGTTTTGGTAGTTTATATGTTTCTGGGAATTTGTCCATTTCTTCCAGGTTGTCCATTTTATTGGTGTATAATTGCTCATAATATTCTCTTACTGTTGTTTTTATTTCTGCTGTGTTGGTTTTGAACCCTCCTCTTTCATTCTTGATTTTATTTATTTGGGTCCTTTCCTTTTTCTTTTTGATCAGACTGGCTAGTGGGTTATCAGTTTTGTTAATTCCTTCAAAGAACCAGCTTCTGGTTTCATTGACCTGTTCTACTGTATTTTGTTTGTTTCAATAGCATTGATTTCTGCTCTAATCTTTATTATTTCCTGTCGTCTGCTGTTTTTGGGTTTTATTTGCTGTTCTTTGTTCAGCTCTTTAAGATGTAAGGTTAGGTTGTGTATCTGAGACCTTTCTTCCTTCCTTACGAAGGCCTGGATTGCTGTATACTTTCTTCTTTTGACTGCCTTTGCTGCATCTCAGAGGTTCTGGGCTGCAGTTTGTCATTTTCATTGGCTTCCGTGTACTTTTTAATTTCCTCTTTAACTTCTTGATTAGCCCATTCATTCTTTAGTAGGATGGCCTTTAATCTCCAAGTATTTGTTGTCTTTCCACATTTTTTCTTGTGGTTGATTTCAAGTTTCATAGCATTGTGATCTGAAAATATGCACAGTATGATGTTGATCTTTCTGTAGCTGTTGAGGGCTGTTTTGTGTCCCAGTACGTGATCTATTCTGGAGAACGTTTCATGTGCACTGGAGAAGAATGTGTATCCTGCTGCTTTAGGATGAAATGTCTGAATATATCTGTTAAGTCCATCTGATCCAGTGTGTCATGCACAGCCATTGTTTCCTTTCTGATTTTCTGTTTAGATGATCTGTCTATTGCTGTAAGTGGGGTGTTGAAGTCCCCTACGATTATGGTAGTATTCAGTGGATTTCTGTGTGTTTGTGATTAATTGATTTATATATTTCAGGTGCTCTCACAATTGGAGGTTAAATGTTTACAATTATTACGACTTCTTGGTGGATAGACCCCTTAATTATGATATAATGCCCTGCTTCATCTCTTGTTACAGTCTTTAAAGTCTAGATTGTCTGATATAAGTATGGCTAGTCCAGCTCTCTTTTGTCAACCATTACCATGATGGTTCTCCATCCCCTTACTTTAATCTGAAGGTGTCTTTAGGTCTAAAGTGGGTCTCTTGTAAATAGCATATAGATGGATTCTGTTTTCTTATCCATTCTGTTACCCTCTTTTGCTTGGAGCATTGGTCCATTGACGTTTAGAGTGAGTAGTGAAAGATATGAGTTTATTGCCATTATGTTTCTTATAGAGTTAGAGTGTCTGGTGGTGATCTCTGGTTCTTTCTAGTCTCTGTTGCTTTTGGCCTTTATTTAGTTAGTTAGTTTTTTCGTTCTTTTCTCCCCTCAGAGAGTCCCCCTTAAAAATTCTTGCAGGGCTGGTTTAGTGGTCACAAACTCCTTTAATTTTTGTTTGTCTGGGAAACTTTCAGTCTCTCCTTCTATTTTGAATGACAGCCTTGCTGGGTAAAGAATTCTTGTCTGCATACTTTTCCAATTCAGCACATTGAGTATATCCTGTCACTCCTTTCTGGCCTGCCAAATTTCTGTGGTTAGGTCTGCTGCAAACCTCACCTGTCTTCCCTTGTAGGTTAAGGATATTTTTCCCTTGCTGCTTTCATGATTCTTTCTTTGCCTGAGTATTTGGTGAATTTGACTGTGATATTTCTTGTTGATGGTCAGTTTTTGTTGAATCAAATGGGAGTTCTCTGTGCTTCCTGGATTTTGATGTCTGTGTCTTTCCCCAAGTTAGGAAAGTTTTCCGCTATGATTTGCTCAGATAAATTTTCTACCCCTTTATCTCTCCCTTCATCTTCTGGGACCCCCGTGATTCTGATGTTCCTTTTGAATGAGTCACTGGTATCTCTAAATCTTAAATCGTGCCCTTTTGCCTCAGTCTCCCTTTTTCTGCTTCATTATTCTCCATAAGTTTGCCCTCTCTATCACTGATTCGCTGCTCTGCCTCATCCATCCTTGGTGCCGTGGCAACCATTGGAGATTGCAGCTCAGTTATGGCATTTTTTTATTTCATCTTGACTAGTTTTACTTCTTTTATCTCCACAGAAAGCATTTCTAATCTATTTTCGACCTCAGCTAGTATTCTTAATATCGAGATTCTAAATTCTGGTTCAGACATCTTGCTTGTATCTGAGTTGGTTAAGTCCCTGGCTGTCATTTCTTCCTGCTCTTTCTTTTGGGGTGAATTCCTACATTTTGTCATTTTGAAGGAAGAAAAGGAATAAATGAGGTAAAAAAAATTAAATTAAAAACACACACACAAATGAAAATCAGTCAAATAATTTGAGATGCTAGGTGTGTATTTTGGTCTGGCTGTTGAAAGGAGCTTGATAGATAAGAGAAAAAAGGGAGAAAAAGAAAAAAGGAAAAAACAATTTGAAAAAACGAATGCAATGAAATAGAATAAAATGAAACGATGGGAGGAAAATAGAATTTGGAAGTTTTACAAAAAAGTAAAAACAAACTATAGTAGAAAAAAACTAAAAAATATTTTTAATAAAAATTGAAAACAAAAATAATTTTTTCTCTTTGTGTATTCAAGAAAAAGAAACCAAAATAGAAAAAAAAAAAAAGAAAATTGAATAAATGGACCAACGAACAGACTGAAATACAATTGAAATTACATCGGTCTCCCCTAGAATTCAAACTATGAACCACTTTATAATCCGTAAACTAAGCTGGTGGAGAGAGTTGTGGTGTTCCTGAAGAGCAAGGATGGCCCAGTTAGGTGGGGCTTAATGTAACGGCTCTGTTCTCCACTAGATGGCACTGCTTAACTTACTTGAGTAGATTGTTGTAGCGCCTGTAGGTGTGTATGCGGACATGGGGTAGGGGTCCCCCAGCTACCTAGTCTCTATTATCAGAACTCTGTTCTCTCTGGTCAGCAATCATGCACCCGTCCTTTGTCTCCGGCTTCAGTCCACTTCCCGCTTTTACACTGTCTATGACTTAGCCGTCAGGTTGCCAGTCGGTACCTCCCTCCTGAGTTTTATATCAGATGTGGCTGTTTTTCCCAACCCCTTACTCTGAGGGACTGAGGCTTTGACCCTCTGAGATCTTCTGCAGCGGGTCTCACCGAGCAATGGCCATGTGCTAGCTGGACTCAAGAACGTTTGCGAGACTGTGCTGCTGCCAATGCTCAGAGACTGCGGCCAGTTGTCAACCCACCCCAGAAAAAGTTCATGTGATCGTGTAGTAGCAGTGTTTCAGGGTTTATGGAAAATTACAACCCACATCTGGCACCAGGCTTCACCCTTATGACCTTGTTCCAGTGAATGTGATTGTTCTCCAGGGTCCACTCGGGCCTTTGCCGGTGGGGGGGGCCACAGAGCCTCTCCCAAATCTCCTCTAAGGAGGGGAACCACCTCTCCCTGTGTGACCCAAGGATCCCCAAATTTCACTCTGCTCTTAGAGATCTGCCCTTCTCACCAGAGCACCATAGGTATCGAACTGCGAGTTTCAGACTCTGAACTCCCTGTGTCAATAGAGTCTTGATGGAATTTAAACCCTCTCTTTTCTCATTTCTCCCTTTTTAGTTCAGTCCCTGCAGCTGTTTCCACCATTCCACTTTCTTTCCAGCTGCTTTGGTGGAGGGGGTTGCTTTTCTCATACTCTCCCCCTGTCTCCATCCTCTCTCCAGAAGCAAAGCAGCTCCTTTCCCTCCACAGCTTTTCTCTCCCCTGGTTCACCTCTCCGCGCCATGTACCTGCTGAGCTCTGTGGTTTAGGTTGTGCAGATTGTTGTGTCAATCCTCAAATCAGTTGTCTAGGTGTGCAGGATGGTTTAGGTTGATTTGGCTGTATTTCATGGACACGATTCAAAAACAAACTTCCATGCTGTTTCTTTTTTCTTTTGAGAGCGAGAGAGAGAGAGCACGTGCATGCAGGCAGGGGAGGTGCATAGAGAGATGGAGACACATAATTCGAAGCACACTCCAGGGTCTGAGCTGTCAGCACAGAGCCCAACGTGAACACAACCCAAATGAACACAACCCAGAAAAGTGTTGAAAGTAAAGAGTATTGTTTATTACAAGTAAGGAAATGGAGATAGCTTCTCAAGCACAACTCCCCCTGGGGTTTGTGCAGGTGGCTTTTATTCAGCGTGGTAGGGAGCCAGGGACAGGGAGCTTGGAACATGAAGGAGCTTACACAACTCTTGTTATTTAGGCACTTCTGTGTTAGCACACTTGTGCATACGTGGTATGTTAAAAAAAACCTCTGCCCACAGGCGGAGATCTTAGTATTATGAGCTAAAGATAACATAAGGGCTACTCAGGAGAACTTCCGCATAGGTCCTCAGCCCCAGCCTGCCTCAAACAGAGTCACGCACCGGGGTGTCCTTGGTGGGAGAAGCTTGTTCTGTAAAACAGACACCTTCTCTCCCAGCTTTCATCCCTTTCCCTCCTCCCTTCTGCTGACAGCTTGCAGTCCTCTGACCTGATGCATTCCCTTTTGTGGTGTTGCCAACAGTATTTCTCACAGCAGCACTGTCCTCGTCTCCTTTGGTCCTATGTATGGAAGTTCTGCCGTGACATTGTAGTGACATTTCCATGACCTGTACTTAACTTCTTCAGGCCTTGGTTTCCTTACCTGCCAAATAAGGGAGTTAGATTAGATGGTCTCTAAATCCACGAATCCCTGAAAAGCCGTTTTCCTTTTGTGACTTACGAGCTGCAGTAGTATCTGTGAAAACTCGCATGGGAGTCGAAGGAACTAGATTAATTAACAAAATTAAATCACATTTGCCTGGCAGGTTCCAGCTTATAAAACCAGACGTGAACTCTTTGGATGCTTTTCCTTTGCATTACTCTGATGCTCAGGGCATTAGCATATTGGGATTGTTTTGTGGCTGACCTGTGTCTGGGCCCCGAGGACACTGCAAGGTTCTTCAGCTTGTGAAGAGAGAGGATGCTTCTGCTACAGCCAGTCCTCTGGTTGCCTTTCCATGGCCTGCCCTCCCTTTACCAATTTTCCTGCAGACTGAAGCATGCAGCAGTCACAGTGGTGTTGCTGTTATTCTGGATTCCTAATGACTTTCCTAAGATTTACAATCTAGGACACAAAGACAGGGAAGCATTATTTCTAGGCCTGGAATTATTTATGTCGGAAGACCAGAACTGAGAAAGGGCGCTTTGTTTGTGGTGGGCCTGAGTGAGACATGAGCTCATAGTCAGAACGGAGGTTGGCCCAGAGCCCAGGGACCAAGCACAACATGGCCTCTCCATTCCCCCCACCCAGAAGTAACTGGGTATAGGCTTTTGTTACTGTGCTGCCTCTCTCTGAGCTCCCGCACCCACATTTCCAATTACCTAATGGATACTGAAGTCCAGAAAGTGCCTCATAGCCCTCATGTTACAGAACAAGGTACAACTCATCAGTTACTTCTACCTGGGAAGCTGCTGCTGTCATTTGTTACCTGCCACAAAATAACACGCGTGTCTTCCTTAATTCATCCTTCTCCCTCATTCCTTACTTCTTCTGACTAGTTATTAAATTCTGTTGACTTTATCTCCTACATATCTATTTTTTTTACTATGGTTAAATATACATTACATAAAATTTAGCTTTAACCATTTGAAAATGTACAAATCAGGGGCGCCTGGGTGGCTCGGTGGAGCGGCCAACTTCAGCTCAGGTCATGATCTCATGGTCTGTGAGTTCAAGCCCCGCGTCGGGCTCTGTGCTGACGGCCCAGAGCCTGGAGCCTGCTTCGGATTCTGTGTCTCCCTCTCTCTCTGCCCTTCTCCTGCTCATGCTCTGTCTCTATGTCTCTCAGAAATAAATAAACGTTAAAATGATATTAAGTATATTCACAATGTTGTGCAACGACTCTATCCATTTCTAGAGCCTTTTCATCATCACAAACAGAAACTCTGTACCTTTAACAGTCCCCTTTCTCCCAGCCCTTTTCTCTCCCTATGAATTTGCCTGTTCCCGGTATCTCATCTGTGGTATTACACAGTGTTAGTCCTTTGGTGTTTGGCTTATTTCACTTCCCATATTGTTTTCAAGGTTCATCTTTGTTGCAGCACATACCGGAATTTCATCCCTTTTTAATGGCTGAACGATGTTGCACCACATGAATATACCACATACTGAATATCCATTCACCTGCTAATGGATACTTGGGTTGTTTCCATGTGTCTTATTTCAGGATAGATAACAAAATACTATACCCTGTGTGGCTTAAGCAACACACTTATTTCTTACAGTCCTGGAGACGGAAGTCCTAGCTCATGGTGCTGGCAGAATCCAGGCAGAGAGAGAGTGAGGAAGGCTCTTGTCTCTCTTCCTCTATCTTACAAGGACACTAACCCCATCGCGGGGGCTCCAGCCTCATGATCTCATCTAACTCTAATTACCTCCCAGCACCCCAACCTTGAATGCAATCACTGTGGGGGTTAGGGCTTCAACATATACATTTTAGGAACACATAAATATTCAACTCATAACACCAGCATTTGGACTAGATACTCCTTTTAAAACAGCATTTTCCCCTTGATTATGTAAGTATAGTACAAACTATAAAATGGAAAAGAATGAAAGTATAAATAAGAATATAAAATTCACCGTTAATTCTAAATATGTCAATATGGACATTTTATTTCCACTTTTCTTTATATGTATATACATATGCACATGTTTTACAGAACCATTGTTCATGTAGTTATATATATTTTTACACTGAATGTTTTTATCAGCATTTTTCATTGCATAAAATTCCATTACAAACATGTCAGAATTTGTTTTCCATTGTTGGATCTTCAGGTTGTTTCTCGCTTTTACTATTTTATTATTTATCTCTCTATCTATTTATTTATTTATCTGTCTGTTTTTGGAGAGGGGGAGAGAGAGAGTAAGCAGTAGAGGGAGAGACGTTTAAGCAGACTTCCTGCCCAGGGTAGAGTTTGACACAGGGCTTGACCTCATGACTGTGAGGTCGTGACCTGAGCCAGAATCAAGAATCAGAGGCAGGTAAGTGCCCCTTCACCATTTTAAAGAATACCAGAAATAACCTCTTCTTACACACACTTTTGTCCACATTTCATATCTTCTTAGCATGGATTCCCTGTGGTCCCTGGCCCCTAATGGTCTCTACCCCTTGAATTCGCACCCTTATGTAAGCCCCTCCCACTTTGTACCAGGTTTGGTCTGTGTGACCAATAGCATGTAGCACAAGTCATGGCCTGTTACTTCCAGATTAGGTGATAAAAGGATGGTCTTCTGTCTTGGGTGTGGGCACACTCTCCCTCTTTCTCCATGATGGATCATTCACTCTGGTAGAAGCTACATTGTGAACAAAGCTATGGAGGGGCCGGCATTGTGGAAAACTGAAGCATCCTGCCAACAGCCACATCAGTGAGTCATTTTGTTTTTATTGTTTGGTTTTCAGTTTTTTGAAGTTTATTTTATTTATTTTGAGAAGAGAGTGCACGCAGGGAGGGGCAGAGAGAGAGGGAGAGAGAGAATTCCAAGCAGGATCTTCGCTGTCAGCATGGAGCCTGACTTGGGGCCTGATCCCACAAACTGGGAGATCATGACCTGAGCCAAAATCAAGAGTTGGATGCTCAACTGACTGACTTATCTGGGCACCCTGGTTTTAATTCTGTATATACATTTTCCTGACAGATAGAAATTTTTTTTTAATTTTATAATAGTTTATTTTCAAATTGGTTTACATATAACACCCAGTGTTCATCCCAACATGTGCCCTTTTTAATGCCCATCACCCCCTCTCCCCCCTCCCTCATCCCCCTTACCCTCAGTTTTTCCTTAGTCTTTGAGAGTCTCTTATGTTTTATCTCCCTCCCTCTCTGTGTCTTTTTTTCCTTTCCCCTCTTCCCCTCCCCCTGGTTTTTGCTTAGTCTCACAAAGTCCACCTATTCGTGGAAACATATGGTATATGCTGATGCATAGGAGCACGTGTACCCCAATGTTCATAGCAGCAATTTCGACAATAGCCAAATCATGGAAAGAGACCAAGTGCCCATCAACTGACGAATGGATAAAGAAGTTATGGTACTTATATACAATGGACTACTACGTGGCAATGAGAAAAAATGAAATCTGGCCATGTGTAGCCAGATGGATGGAACTGGAGGGTATTATGTTAAGTGAAATAAGTCAGTCAGAAAAAGACAGATAGAAATTTTTAAATGTTAGTGGTTACCTGGCTGGCTCAGTGTCTAGAGCATGCGACTCTTGGTCTCAGAGTCATAAGTTCAAGCCCCACATTATGTGTAGAGCTTACTTAAAACACACACACACACACACACACACACACACACACACACACACACACAGAACAGGGGCGCCTGGGTGGCTCAGTCAGTTAAGCGGTTAAGTGGCTGACTTTGGCTCAGGTCATGATCTTACAGTTTGTGAGCACTGGGTTCTGTGCTCACAGCTCAGAGTCAGGAGGCTGCTTCAGATTCTGTGTCTCCCTCTCTCTCTCTGCCCCTTCCCTGCTCATGCTCTGTCTCTCTCAAAAATAAGCATTAAAAAAAATTAAATAAAATAAACAACAAAACAAACATTAAAGATGCCCCCTGATGTAAAAAAAAAAAAAAAAAAAAAAAAAATAAGGATAAACAAAATGCAAAAACACTATATAATGGGGTGCCTGGCTGATCTCAGAGTCATGAGTTCAAGCCCCATGTTGGGCATACAGCTTACTTAAAAAAAAAAATAGTAACATTATATAAGTAAATAAAAATTTTATAATTCCATGCATCTGCCTTTCCCTCTGTGACCTCATTTCGTTCAATTTAAAAAATTTACCAAAGTAATACACTTAATAAAAAAAAAAAAAGGACAAATAATTCTAAATAGCTTATAATAAAAAACAGCGGTTCCTTGCCTTATCCTTCAGAGTCTCAGTAACTTTGTCAGGATTTGATCAGAAAAACAGAACCACTAGGGGATGATCTAGAATATAGGATCTATGGTGGAGATTTTACTTTACAAAATTGTGGGAGCCTGTTGAACAGTCTGTGTAAGGGTTTAGCTTCTGTGGCTGGCACGGGGGAAAGCAGGACAGCACGGGGGACAGCAAGATGGACTTGAAGTAGAGGAGGGGAAGGACAAACTTGAACCTGCATCAGCTGAGAACCTGAATGGTTTGGGATAAATTTTCCAGATACTCACGTTAAGATTTATTTGTGTACAAGAACTATATAAAGCTCATCTTAAAAACATCCTGTTAAAACAATCTTAAAAATATTCATTTTATATGAATCTAGAATATAACAACCTGAAATTTTACGTGACTGTACTTTATATTTGAAATTTAAGCCAAAGTTAGTATTAACTAGTATTACTAGTTAGTATGAACTAGTATTAACTAAATCAACAGGCATTTTAGTTAACCATCCAAATTATGGACTCTACACGAAGCACCTTCCAGAAGTGAAGACCCAAGTTAGGGGCTGTGGAGGGTATAAAAATGAGTAAACAAAACCTACCATCTGTGTCCTCCAGGAAACACAGGGGTGGGGGAGGGCAACAGAAGCAGAAACTTAAATGCAGCAACAGAGTAGACTACTGACTGATTTCAAGGGTCCATGAGAAAACCGGAAAGGTCTCATGGAGCGCGAGCATTAGAGGGCCTTAAGAAAGGCCTTTGGGGAGAAGTTGAAGGAAACAACACGAACAAATGTCTGGCCAGGAAAATGAGGAGGATGTTGGGGGAAACATTTCAGTGGTGGGGAGAAGGGGCAGATGAGGCTGGGAATATAAACTGGGGCCCTGTCAGGCAGGGCATCAGTAACAGGAGAAAAGGAATGAATTTACCGAGTGATGGAGCCACTGGTATTTGTTGAGGAAGAAATTGAAAATTCAATCTTTATTTAAAAAAAAAAAATTATGCAAGTATTTACCAATTTATAAACAAATGGTATTTATACTGTTTTTTCAGTATTTCCTAATTTTATTCATTAATTCTTAAAAGATTTTCTTTTTAAGTAATCTCTACACCCAACATGAAGCTTGAACTTACAACCCAGGACCAAGAGTACTATGTTCCCCCCACTGAGCCAGCCAGGTACCCATTATTTTAGTAAGTATCTTACATTAAGTATTTCTTTCATCAATCAGCCATTCTTTGAAATTTTCCTAAAATCAATTAATATATTGATCAATCTGTTGCTCCAAATTAGGAGTATAACCTTGGTGTCTTCTATTTATACCATTTTTAGGTAGAAAGCCCCACATTTAATTGTTTAAATGAAATAAATCCAAAGTAAATATAATATGAAAAAATACATTTTAATCCAAAAGTTTGAATACTGGCACTTCACTTAGCTATTTACAATAGTATTTACAACAAATTTTACTGTAACTTTTGTGGAGATAACTATATACATAGAACTATCTATAGTTGCTTGCTTCTAACATACAAACCATCACTGTAGAAAAGTGTGAACAGTTAAAACTGCTACAACTCAAAATCATTATGATTAAATAAGATTCAGACAAATTTTCCTGGAGTTTAAAAATGCTGGTTAAGTCATGAAAGAAGAGGAGGCAAGCGTGTATGGTCCCCACTTCTTCCCATTTTCACATTGTTGTCCCCTTACTTAGCTGACCTGCACTTGAAGTAAAACTTACACCTGAATTCTGGACAAGTTCATCGGAAACAGGGCTTCTAAGTCTTAGACTTTGTTTTGGGCCTGTTACTATGTTACTGTTACTATGAGTCTATAGCAGATGGTTTAACTTCAGGTAGACTTTTTTAAGATATTAAATACTTTTGGCCCATTAATCATTTTTATGACTGCCAAATGGTTATTCTAATGGTATTCAAGAAACTACCAAGTGGGATGCCTGAACACTAGGTGTCTCCTGTTTGCTTTTCATGAAGTTGACTCTACAAAATTTTACAGTCAGTTTGATTGGAAGCATCTGTTTGAGAAAGGGAAGTAAAAACAGTGAAGAGCAAGCAGCTCTGTTAAGATCAACAAAATAATTCTGAATCCATTTGCTACAGAATAAAGCTCTAAAAAGCCCAGGCGAATACAGTCATCCGCCAATCACTTTCTTTAAGGTTAAAGTGGCCAACAGTCTATCTAGCATTTTCTAGATGAGAAAATAAAGCTTGTGTAACTTTGTGATAGATACAGTTGATCATAGCTACATTTTATTTGATTAAGTCCTTGGTCAGAAATCTCAACCTTAATTCCTATTTTGTTCTTATAGAAAAATACAATCCATTTAGTGAGTTTCTAGAAACAAATCACAGAGAAAAATAGATACTACCTGTTCTTAATGCTCTCCCTGGACATTATAGCCTTTGCCTGTAATTTAATTCCTTGTTATCCCTTTTCAGTTTCCAAGTGACTAGTAATAAACAAGCTACTGGTTACTGGGTAGTAGAGGAAACCTTCTTAGTCTTCTTTCCATCTAGGACTTTCATGAAAGAAATATGGCATGTCTTATAGCAGTATGAATCCAAGATAACTGGAAATAAGATTTACTTTCTAAACTACAAATGGTTGGCAACTGTTTCCTTAATAGTGATTGCAGGAGTAGGTCCAACATGAGTCCATATATAGCCCTTCTCTGGTCTGGTAGGAACTGTGGGAAATGGTGATGAACGTGACTTGAAATATTCAGAAGGCGCATGACACACAAATTCCAAGTATTCCATCTTCCTTGGAAGATCTTCCTCTGGTCCTAAAAGGCAGTCAATGGAAAGATTAAACACCTTTTGAACATATATGTCATTTTCACAAAGGGTTAAAATTCCTAGACGCTAGGATAAACCACTCTGGTGACCTGACATTAGTCCTTGACACATGTATTATTCTGAAGTCATTCTCTACCACTTTTTCTTTTTTTTTTTTTTAAATTTTTTTTAGCGTTTTTATTTTATTTTTGAGAGACACAGAGACAGAGAGTAAGCAAGGGAAGGGCAGAACGAGAGGGAGATACAGAATCTGAAGCAAGCTCCAGGCTCTGAGCTGTCAGCACAGAGCCCAAGGCGGGACTCGAACTCACAGACCATGAGATCATGACCTGAGCTGAAGTTGGCCGCTTAACCGACTGAGCCACCCAGGCGCCCCTCTACCACGTTTTCTACCGTAACTGCTTACCTCCCCCAAACAGTGACTCAATATAGAAAGGACTTTAAAAATAGTATTAGCGCACCAAACGGTGTTTATCAGATGCCCATACTGTTCTAAGTACTGTACATATACTTTGAATCCTCACAACTCTGCTCACAGGCAGGCAGAGTTTTGTTCTATGTATGAGGAAATGAGGGGAGAGAGATTAAGGAACTTGCCCAGGGCCATACAGCTGGTAAACGCTGGGCTATGAACCCAGACAGGCTGCCTCCAGCATGTGTGCTCTGAACCTCTATGCCATGCTCCCCACTCTAGTGTCTGAGGATTAGAGGAGGAGGTGGGAGAGGAGCCCCAGCGGTGATTCTTCACATCACCGCCTCTGCTGAGAACCTGGTCCTATCGGTCAGGGAGATGAAAGGCCACTCTTCTATGAACCCTACAAGCAGAAGACTTAGAACTGATGGCATATCAAGCTTCACCCACAGGTGAGAATAACAGCAGTAGTTACTTGTCCCTGAGTTCCCTCTGGAAAAAACAAAAAACCCTTTGTATGCAAAAGTAATGCAAGCTTTACTGCAGAAAAGTTGAAAACATGGGGTAATTTAAAAACTCTGAACACTTTTTAAACCATATTAGTCAGCAACTTCTTCCTGCGAGTCTACGAGAAACATTTATACCACTTCTTTTGCCAGCTTCGAAATGCACAAGAGTACAGTGGCTGCCATTCCAGCTGTACACGACGACATGTTATAAAAGTCTAGGAGAGTATGTGTGACCTGTGGAGGACACGAAAGTCTGTAAGATGCTAGAAATAATAGGGATGGTTGCATTTCAAATTATTTTTAGCTAGATTGTTGTAAGTAAATATGCCTAAATAAGCCTAATTCCTGAGAAATAAATTCTTTTAACAGAGTTTAACCTGGGTCCCTCAGAAAAATCTGATCCACATGACTTTTTAGTAGGTATATATTGCCCTAACTCAAAAACTGATAGCACTCGAACCCCAACTATATAAAATATCTTTCAAATTTTCTGTAAAGTTCTTTCCTTTTTAATATTATGCTTATGTTTCTTTGTCATGGACTGAATTACAGTCTCACAAATTCATATGCTGAATATGTTGAACCCCTGACGTGCTGGTATTTAGAGACGGGGCCTTGAGGGAGGTAATTAAGGTTAAATGAGGTCATAGGGTACAGCCCTAATTTGCTAGGACTGACGTTCTTTTTTTTGTTTTTTTGTTTTTATTTTTATAATAGTTTATTTTCAAATTGGTTTACATATAACACCCAGTGTTCATCCCAACATGTGCCCTTTTTAATGCCCATCACCCCCTCTCCCCCTCTCTCACCTCCCTCACCCCGAGTTTGTTCTTAGTCTTTGAGAGTCTCTTATGTTTTATCTTCCTCCCTCTCTGTGTCTTTTTTCCCTTTCCCCTCTTCCCCTCCCCCTGGTTTTTGCTTAGTCTCACAAAGTCCACCTATTCGTGGAAACATATGGTATCTGTCTTTTTCTGACCGACTTATTTCACTTAACATAATACCCTCCAGTTCCATCCATGTTGCTACACATGGCCAGATTTCATTTGTTTTCATTGCTGCGTAGTAGTCCATTGTATATATGTACCACACTGACGTTCTTTTAAGGAGACGAAGAGATGCTAGGAGTGTATACACACAGAAGAAATGCCATCTGAGGCCTCAACGAGAAGGTGGTGCCTGCCTATAAGCCAAGGAGAAAGCTCTCATCCGAAAGTGATCCTGACAGCACCTTGATCTTCAACATCCAGTCTCCAGCACTGTGAGAAAATAGGTTTTTTGATGGGGCACCTGGGTAGCTCATTCGGTTAAGCATCCAACTTCGGCTCAGGTCATGATCTCACAGTTCATGTGTTCAAGCCCCGCATTGGGCTCTGTTCCGACAGCTTCGAGCCTGGAGCCTGCTTCGGATTCTGTGTCTCCCTCACTCTGCCTCTCCCCCATTCGTGCTCTGTCTCTTGTCTCTCAAAAATAAATGTTTAAAAATTAAAAAAATATAGGTTTTGTGTTTATGGCACTCAGCCTGTGCCATTTTGTTATGGCAGCCTGAGCAGACTAATATATTCCTTCACATAACAGTGGAGAATTACCTGTGCCACTTGTCATACTCACCGATGATGTAGGATGCAGGATCAAATTGGCCCCGGGGGCTCGAGAGGGTGGGAATGAGCCACGTCAGTGCCGCGCTCTTCTCGCAATACTGGTCCTGGATGAAGCCCCTGATCTGGGCATAGTAGGGCTTTCCGTCTTGTTCATCAATCACAGAAACAACGTCTCCAATTTGGTAATACACTCCCTGGGGGAGATAGAAGATAATCTCATATTTGAAATAAAAGTAAAAATCACAGCTATGAACTGAAACCTCCTTAACATGAAATAAACAGTTTGCAAAGTAGTCAGTAAAACATCTTTGAGAAGGTCCAATGCATCAATGTTTATACGGTTGATGCCAATCCTAAAGTTTTTCAGGGGCGCCTGGGTGGCTCAGTCACTTGGGCGTCCGACTTTGGCTCAAGTCATGATCTTGCAGTTCACAAGTTCGGGCCCCACATCGGGCTCTTTGCTGACAGATCCCAGAGCCTTCTTAAGATTCTGTGTCTCCCTCTCTCTCTGCCCCTCCCCCGCTCATACTCTATATGTGTCTCTCTCTCTCAAAAACAAATAAAAGCATTTAATAAAAAAAAAAAAAGATCCTAAAGTTTTTCACTCTTGAACAAAAATTACATACACACAACATGAAACTTGGCATCTGGAGAAAACATTTGTTTATAAAGACACTTTGATTTCTTATCCGAACAGTGCTATCTCCATTATTTTGGCCACAGCCATTGAGCTGTATGTAGGTAAGCGACTTGCTGAAGGCCACATAAGGCAGAGAACACAGCTGAGGCTCCTTTACCAGCTCAGTGGTCCTTTTCTGTCCTGTACTGAAAAGCAGTTCTTACCTGGTGAGAATACACTCTACACATCTCTCTCGCTGGCATCCATAAACATAATGGACATGGCAAATTCACACCCAAAGAAATGACAGAAACTCTTCTGATTATAATCAGTCTTCAGGATAGGTCCTTTCCCATTCACTGATATCCTCCCACAAAACAATTACCTCTATTTCTGGCATTCAAGACTATGTCTTTTTTTTTAATGTATTTATTTAATGTTTACTTTTGAGAGAGAGACAGAGTATGAGCAGGGGAGGGGTAGAGAGAGTGGGAAACACAGAATCCGAAGGAGGCTCCAGACTCTGAGCTATTGGCACAGAGCCCGATGTGGGGCTCAAACTCACAGACTGCGAGATCATGACCTGAGTCAGAGCTGGACGCTTAACTGAGCCACCCAGGCGCCCCTCAAGGCTTCATGTCTTATCCCTGCTCCATTTCACAGTCAACGAACTAATCTGTGCATGTCCTGTGTCTAGCCCTCCCTATGACTCTGTCTGCTATCTGTTGCATGTCTTCTTTCCTAGGTCTTGCAAAGGAAATAATCTCTCCTTCGAACATCTGTAACGGCTGATCCAAATCTTTATGATACTCAGCACATCCTTAGTACCACACGTATGTGTGGTTCTCAGCTGGCAAAGGAATCCTTAACTTGCAGGAACCAGATGATTTATTGCCACTTCACTCAAAACAGGATCTTGGCCTGTAAAGATACCGTGTATCTCAACCCTAAAAATGATTCTGAAGAAATACATCCAGTAAGTGAACTGTGACAGGAGCTTCTCCTGGTAGACCCTTCATTCATGTGTCTAAGGGTGAGTGTTGCCTCTGGATCACTATGAACGGGCAGGGGTAACGCGGGCCACCATCTGCTGGTTGCTAGTTCACACCCACCATCATCTGGTCCTTGTAGCCGCTGCCCTAGGTTCTTTGTCCTATAAATACTTTGCACTTACGGTTTACTTTGTCTACACATAGACTCATTATCCCCAAATTACAAAGGATTAGTTTTTTCACACATAGAAAACAGGGGCTTGCTTATCACAGGCACTCAAATATATACTGAATGAATATTAACTCAAAATATATAATAGTGTGAAAACAGAACTGGAAGATAAAGGCAATATCTTAATGAAAGATTCCAATGGCAAGCAGTGCCTGGCACGTGTGTTGTGTTGTGTATGTACACACAGAGAGCACTAAATGTGACTAAGGCACTTGATGTAAGGAGTCCCTTCATTTGCCGAGAGGTTTCAGAGTTTCTGGCAGACGAGAAAGAAGGCCAACACAACATCCTGAAGAACATCAGATTAGGAGTAAGCAGAGTGGTTCATGGAGCTCTTTTGCCACAGGAAGGCCATTTAACTCTCTGGGGTCTTGGCCGCCCAGACTCTTGGCCATCAGACCCAGTGGCTCCCACTCAGCTCCCTCTAGCATGCCTGATCTGGACTCCAGTTCAGCAGATGGCAATGACCTTTTAACTCCTCTGCCCTCTGGTGCTGCCGCAGCGGCACTGCAGTGACGGCCTCTGCAGTCCTGGGTATGGTAGCTGCAGGAGTACCCAAATATCTTGTCGCATTTGGTCCTTATTGTTTGACAAATGTGAGTGGTAGACAGCAATAAGAAATACCGATACATGTGATAAGAGGTCCCACACGCTGTTGCCTTTTGCCTTCCAGTTGACACATGCCTGGGAATCACTAGTACACTAAGTCCTTAGCCAAACCAGTTGCTTCTTTTTTTTAAGTTTCTTTATTTATTTAAGTAACCCCCACATCTAACATGGAAATGCCTGAGATCAAGAGCCCCATGCTCTACTGACTGAGTCAGGCAGGTGCCCCCAAGCTAGCGGCTTCTGGACTCATCTGTAAAGTGTATGTTCGGCTGTGGGTGCGATACACAAATTTTAAAACATCATGATGCCAATTTCTACTCATCATTGAGTGCTTACTCTGCTAAGTGCTTAACACACATGATCTTGCTTGACCCACTGGGGTAGCTGCTATTTAAATCTCTATTTTATAGTTGAAGAAACAGCAGAGAGGTTGTCACACAGCCCAGTCACACAGTCACTTGCCAGTGGAGTCCGGAGCTGAGTTTGCTCCATGACTTGTTGCCTTTATTATCTTTAACAAGTTCATTAAATTCTCTGTGCCTCACTATTTTCATCCATAAAGTGGGAGTGACAGTAGCACTTCACAGAGAGGACTGAATGAAGCAAAGCATGTGACCTGCTCATCCCGGTGGCTGAGGCACAGCAAGCACATACTAAACTTCAGCTACTTTATTCTTCACAATGACGGAAGGCTGGAAACACAGGACAGACGTTCGCCTGCACGTATACAGACTGTCAGCCTGGGCTAACAAGAAAAAGGTGCACACAGAGTATAACACTTGAGTTTCTCAGCGTTTGGTCCACTTCAGTCAGGTATAAAGCACTAATTCGTGTCACTGCCCCCCACAATATAATTCAGACCCCAACACATCAACAGTATTTAATGGCTGCTTCCTGTGCCAGGCCTGCCAGGTTTTGGAGCTCTTTTCTATGTTGCAACTGCTTTCCTAAGGCTTCTGGTTCAAAAATAACAATAGCTCATGTCTCTCCGAAGGAGCAGACGTCTGTGGGCTTTGTACCCCAGGAAACCTGACTTCCTCACTCTTAAAACATTTTGGACGGTCACCATGGACTTCTGGTAGATGTTAATCACCACCACTGTCCTTTCTCCTCTCACTTCTCCTTAAAGGAGTTTCAGAATCTCTGTGCCTCCTCTACCCACTAGATACCGTGTCTATACACTCTCTACTAGTCCACGCCCCTGCTCTGGGCTCCTCACACGGTGACTGTCACAGCGACTAGGCTGGCTCACTCTTTCATGACTCCACACTATATATTAGCATTTTAAGACACTTAAAATACTTAAAAATACCATGTTTCAATAAGCAACTACCCCTCAGCTCTGGATGAGATGTTTTATACCAGCCACCGATGGGGGAAGATAGCTTAGAAAAGAACAAGAAACAGTCGCACGTTATACAGAGAAGCAGAGACCTTTGGACTAACCCGACATTTGGCGGCATATCCTACACGGGCCCAAATCTTCCCTCAGTAACCCTACAGATGCTTACCTTGTAGAAGATCGATTCTGCAGTGATTATGGTGGAAACAGACTCAGGAGCTTTGATGGGCTAGGGAAAAAAAAAAGTAAAAATATTAGCACATTGATAGTGTATTATGTGTCTGTAGTGTGTATGGGCACTTTTCCAGCCATCTACGAGAATTCTGTCACCTCAGAAATCCTAAATCTGCTGTTTATTGACAAGAAGTGCAATAAAAAGACAAATGATTTTCTGAATGTTGTGGCAAGGCAGTCTGAACCTTTCCGTGGATATTTCTGCTACCATCAGCTTAAAAATCGCTGAGGACCAAAGTGGAAACTTCTCGCTATGCTGCTTACATCTACTGCAAGCGCTCTCAAAGCTTTATTACATATTAACATTCTACTTATAAAAAATATCCTGGCTCCGATGGCCTGGGCATGACAGGAGTAGAAGTCATAAAAAACGTGTAGGTGAACACAAGGTGAAAAAGTGTCTCCTTGAAGACATTTTCCATTTCAGCTTATCTGTGGAACTACTAGGATGCTCGTTGTCATCAGAAGGAATTTTCTAGCAAGGCTGAACTAAGGCTATATGAAGCCTCCTTAGGAGTTCTTAGTAATTTCCCGCCACCCAACCATTACTGAAATCCCTTCTTAGGCTGCAGCATACGCTTGTATGCCACAACACAAGAACCAGGTCTCCCTAAATATGTCTTGGCATCATCCTCGAAGAAAGGGGCTGCTAGAGAAATTGATACTGAAATAACTGCAGGGCATATTCAGCCACACACGAGAGGAAAACATGAGTTTAAGTGACACAACTATAGTCAAATGCACATTTACTTAACATGCTTTGTCTAGTCCACGAATGCCTCATTTTAAGAAAACTAAATTATAAGTCTTAAATTAGGGCCAATTCTTCTCAATGGGAAAAGAATCCGCAATCTGCCTAAGAATATACTGCAGGGCCCCTCTGTTTTATAAATGAATATACCCAACTTCAGAAATGCCTTTGCAGGTAAGTGAAGCATTCTTGTTCTGAATGGAAAGAACACCATACTGAGGTTTAAAACAGTAGTCTGCGTTTGTGTTTGCCCATTTCCCCTTGTGTTTACAAAAATCCTGAGCATTTACTGCAACAAAAGGTGCCTTCAACTACCCCCAGCACAAGTCTGTCCACCATCTATTTGCTTATAGCAAAAGAAGAAATTTTTTATTCATATTCATCAAACTGATCATGATAAGTCAGTAAGATACATTTTCTGGGGATGTAATAACAAACATATGTCAATGAATCAGTTCCGGTATTATTTGCTTCAGTCTTTAAAGAATAAAAAGAATTTTTTTTCCTAATATGCCTAGCAATACCAAGAACCATAATCCCACCTCCTCCTTTGCATAAAGGACCAATAAAATGCATTGGAGGTTGAGGTTTCTTTTAGACTCATATTTTAGACTTCCCAGTGGAAACAATTAAAAGCGAAAAAAGAGAAAGGATATTATTAACTATAAACAGTTAAGCCTCCTGCAACAGAGTTAACTTCCTTTTAGGAAGTGTGTACCACTCCCCAGAAAACTGCAGAAAGGTTCCCAAGAGCAAAGTTCAGATGAGAGATGAAGGCGGTGAGACACACTACACACACAATGCCATTACCGTAAAAGACACAGTCCACAATTATCTTACATTTTTTAATTTAAAAATATGTCTTCTCCCTTTTCCTTTAGTGGAAACTTTCTTTTCGGCAGCTGGAGCAGATTTGTATTTAGTGTTTCTGAGCCGAGCAGACCTCCTGTGAATTTCCTGCTTACTCTGTTATATAAACAATTAAAGAACAAAAAGATAAAAAAATAAAATTGTAGAAAGATTACTGTCCGGATACAACCATCTTACAAAGACTGCAGAGTATGCACTTTATGCTGACTTTTAAAAAGTAAGAATGTACCTTTTCCTTTTATGTTGTAATCACAGGAAATGGGCTAAGTAGAGCGGGAGGCCCTAGACAAGCATCTCCACAGCCTCCAAAAAGATGTCAACTACTTACAGTAGGGCAGGGAGGCAGGAGTGCGAGTAAGTCTAGGCCAAGGCAAGAACTATTCATTTGTTAGCGTTTACAGCAGTGAACAATCCTTAACGACTGAACTCTCCAGCCCCAGAGCGAGGGTTCAGTATGGCACTTCCTACAATGGAGTATTTATGCTGCCATTGAAAACAGTGACATAATACTACTTAACATAATGGTAAAATAACCTTTAACAGAGAAAGAGGTCCAGCAGCATGATCCTGTTTGTGTCTGTGTATACGTGTGTGTATTGAGATGTCTGGTCACTCCTGCAACCGTTATTACAATGAGGGGGACTTCTGAGGGTTTTTAATTTTCTTGCTTTCTGTACACTTTCAATTTCTGAAAATAACAAAAGGTGCTTAGGATGGGCCAAATCAATGAGGATCTTTTCATTGTGGGAGAGGGCAGCCCGCTCTAGCAGGGTCACCACGATCGGGAAAGGCCCCAGCGCGCGCCCCCTCCCCGCCCGGCCGGCCTCTGCCCACCTCAAGCCCGGTCGGCCTCCGCCGGCGGGAGGGGCCGAAGGAGCTCACCTGCTTGCCGCCCCCGCCCCCGTTGCTCTGCGGAGGGGCAGCCGAGGTGCTGGCGAAGGTCGCCGCGCCGAAGCCGCCACCGCCGCTGCTGCCCCCCGTCCCGCCAGCCGCCCCCGTGCCGGCGCCCCCGCCGCCCGCGCCGCCCCGGCCCGTGCAGTGGTGGCAGAGGATCTCCCCCTGCGGGCCCTTCTTCCACATGGAGGAAGACGTGGTCTTGCAGACGCTGCAGGTAGGCTTCAGGCCCAGTGGCATCGTGGCGGGCTCGGACGGCCCCCGCGGGCGCAGCGACACGGGAATGGCGACCGCCGGCCCGGGCCGCCCGCTGGTCGGCCCGCCACTCCCAGCGACAGGAAGAGCGGCGCGGGCGCCGAGCTGTCCACAAAGGGACCAGAGCACGGCCGCTGCCCCCTGGAGGCAGGAAGGCGGTTCCACCCGCTCTGCGCCCGGCACCTACACCCGGAGGCCCGCAGCGCCTGGAGGTGGGCTCGGAGGCGGGACCCGGCCTGGGAAGCTTCCGGGGATGGGCGGGGCCTGCGCCGCGGTGGCCTGCCCCCCTGACCGGAAGTGCCCCACTCGGGATTTCTGGAATTGGAGTGAACTGCTACCCTCGATCACCTGCTAGGGGAGCTGCTCTCCTACTAGGGAAGACTTTTGCAAACTTTTTGGCCTTAGGCCTGGGATTGGCAGGTAAAATGCAGAACGCCAAATTAAATTTGAATTTCAGATAAGCAACGAAGAATATTTTGATATGAGTGTATCCCATGGAGTATTTGTTTATCTGAAATTCAGATTTAACCGGGGGTGCTGTATTTTTATTTGCTAAATCTGGCGCTCCTACCGAGGACCGCTTCGCGGTCTTAAAAATTATAATTTAGACCCCCCAAATACTTTTGTTTATAGGAGTTACATCCATAGTCATTTATGCATTAGGAGTTGAAACACATTTTAAAGCCTACAATGCCAAGCGTGCGTTCATTAGCCGTTGGGTGATAATGTCATCACACACCCTGTAGCCTCTGATCTTGAGCACGCCAGTAAAAGCATGAGACTGGCAAATAACTGTCTTGGCATTGTTGGAAACACTTTTGCCCAGGAGGACCCTCAGAAAGGGTCTTGGGGCCTCCCTGGGCCACACTGGAGAACAGCTGACCTAGTATAAAGGCATTATGGCAAGCCAGGTCCCATTTTACTTATATCGATAGTCAAAACAGGTTTCACCAGGGAAAGGGGTCTCTACTTTTCAGCCTCGGATCATAGTGTATTGACTTCAGATACCAGTAGATTTTGTAGATTCCCCTGGTCAAGCTAACTAAGTTGCCTTTTAGTTCTACTTTCATTACAAATGTAAACAATTTTATCAAATAGTCTTCTCTATGAGAGGATCACAATGCTTTTTCTTCTTTATCAATGTGTGGATTACATGGATAGATTTCTGAATGTTAAATTAACATTACAACTGGAATGAATCCAACTTAGTCATAATACACCATCCTTTTCACATATTGCTGGAGTTGGTTTACTAATATTTTTCAAATTTTGTGTCTACGTTCATGAGATGGGCTTATAATTTCCTTTCTTGTAATATCTTTGTCAAATTTTTGCATCAAGTTTATGTTGACCAAACTAAGGGCTTTGGATTTCATTCTGAGTGACACATAAAACTATTTGAGGCTCTTCTATGTGCTGAAATGAAGGTAAAGAAAGCAATTTATAGGAAAGTATATAAAATATGATCACTTTATGTACATTTAAAAGCTATATGTTGTGATGAGTACTTGTGTTAGTCGTTTAGATAGAAAACTGTTGTCAGTTGATGGTAAAAGAATTGGTGAGGGAGACTTTCACTTTTCTTTTTGCATTGTTTGAATTTTTTTTCACCACATCGTGTGTTCCTTTTATTTTTTTATTTTTTATTAAAGTTTTTTAAATGTTTATTTTTCAGAGACAAAGCATGAGGAGGGGAGAGGAGAGAGAGGGAGACACAGAATTCAAAGCAGATTCCAGGCTCTGAGCTGTCAGCATGAGCCCAATGCAGGGGTCGAACCCACGAACTGCGAGATCATGAATGAGCCAAAGTTGGACGCTTAACTGACTGAGCCACCCAGGTGCCCCATGTTCCCTTTATTTTAAAAATAGAGAAAGTATCAAATGGGAAAAAAGGAAACACAGGCAGTTTTTCAGCCCTAAAAATCCGCTCCCAGTTGGAGATAGTGATGTACAGTGGATTGGGTCTAGTTCAAGGGCTGGCTGCCAGGTCTCCTCCTGTGGCTCAGGTCTTTGTCTGTAAAGCAAGGATGGTATTGCCCACCATAGGGCTGTGTGAAGGTTTGATCAGTTCTTGTACTTGGCTTGTAGTTCTAAGTCAGTAAGTGGGGCTTCTCCTCCAAGCAGCAAAGCTATCAGTCCTGTGCAGACATACTAGAGTGTAGCAGAGTGGTGTGCCGTGGGGACAAACGGGCCTGCTAGGCAGAGGAGGTGATGCGGCCAGGGGTGGAGGGGCAAGTCGGGAGGTGAGGGAAATGGGTGGGAGAAAAAAACTCAGGAAGGCAAATAATGTAGGCTGTGACCCAATCCCCTGCTTTCTCACTGTGTCCTCAGTAAGAGCAAGAGCCACAATTGGCCAGGCTGGGCTCCCTGAGGTGCCAGAGGAGAGGTCTGAGCCTGAAACAGAGAGAGAGAGAGAGAGAGAGAGGGAGAGAGAAAGAGAGAGAGAGAGAGAGAGAGAGAGAGAGAGAGACCCAGACTGGACCCAGGAGAAGGGTTCAGTTGCAGCCCATACAATTTGTACCTATGGGGATGCTTGAGAAAATTCTGTTCATGGTGTGTGTGTGTGTGTGTGTGTGTGAGAGAGAGAGAGAGAGAGAGAGAGAGCTTTGAAAAGAGAAATAAATACTTCCTAAGGTCTTAAAGTTAACACTAAGGGAAAAGAATAAAGCTGAATTCCCCGAGGCAATTATTGGTGTTGACACGCAGTCTAATTTGCATGATTTAGGTGTTGCATGGTTCATTAATTAAAAGTCTTAAAATTAAAAAAAAGAGAGCAGATGCATAAAATATATCAGAGGATGGTTTCAAAGAGAATACTATTCATCACATTTTGTGTCCCGGTGAATACAGGCAGCGTGGGACCCCTTGACCACCCATGCCTTTGTCCTGTACATCTCAGGGGCACAGCACCTGAGTCCCCACTTAGTCAAAGGAGGACAGTAAGTGAGTGAGTACATGTGAGATTGTAAACAACTTCTGCACTGGTAAGTGCCTGATAGTGTTGATTCGGAGGAGGGGGAGGGGGAGGAAGAGGGGAAGGCACTGACCAGATTGATCAAGGCATTTGTTCTACTCCCCCCTGACATGTAACCTTAATGCAAATTGTCTGCAGGGGACAAACTAGGGAGAGGGACTGTGGATGGGACAGAGATGGTGCAGGAGAGGAGAGCCCAGGCAGATACTCTCGATGATCTTTCCCTTTGTCATCCTCACGAGAGGCGTTGTGATGTCCACCTCGCACCACAGACACACCTTCCATGTCATAACCTAATGCAGTTGCTTTGTTGTATGTGTGTCCCATGGCTCCCACCCCCGTGCCTGGAAGCCTTGGACTAAGGTTTCAGGACTCTCCTTCACCTGCAGTTGGTTTGGGAGGTTCAGGAGTAGGGCCTCACTGAGACTCAGCACAGAGCACATCACCCATGACCCTTTGACCACTATGAGTCTCGGTGGATAGACTTACTCGGAGCCCCTCTCTTAGGCAGCAGGGATCCTGGGCCACCCCAGGCTCCAACTGCCACTCCCCTAACTGTCACTCAGAACTTCCCTTCTCAGCCCCAAGGTCTGCCTGTCCTTTGGATGACCTCTGGTTTAGGAGTCAGGAGAGCTTTCTGAGGACCAGGTGAATGCCTTGTTCTATTATTAAGGCACCGGCTGACTGTAGTTTCATGAGGAGAGCTCAGCTGCCTTTGATTTTTGTTAGTTCGTTTTTGTTTTCAAGTGCTTTGAAACTCTTGCTGCCTCCCCGCCTTCTGATTTGCAGGACGCTGGGGGAGGAGGAAGCCAACTCGAGTATTAAAGCATCTTTCAGCGCTTCTCAGCTGTGTGGGAGGACAGCTTTCCTTGGAGGAGCTCCGGATTTTATCAAAACAGAGAAATCTTCCTTTTTCTCGTCAAAATGTAAATATCTTTTTTATATAAATAATAAATGCTCATTATAAAAATTCATACAACTCAGAGTGTATTCTCCAACTCTGCTCTCTTGGAGATAAACATATTAACAGTTTGTAGTATATGTCTTCAGTCTCTGGAAATGTGTGTGTGTGCATGCGCGTGGTGTTTAATTCAAAAAAGTATCACATGAACTCATGACATGAATCCTTATATATCTGCCTTTTCTTTGCCAAAATCAATTTAACCATTTCCTTAATAACTGACATTTAGTGTGTTTTAAAATTTTTGGCAGTTACAGTGAATAAGGTAATGAGCTTCCTTATACCTGTATCATTGCTTGTTTGTGTGGGTATTTTTATGGGATAAGTTCCTGAAAATGTAATCATTGGGTCTAAAGTAACGTGTATTTTGAATCTGACGCTGCCAAATTACTTACGAGAAAAAGGTTTACACAGCTGCCAACTCCCTGAGGTTATCTCAGGGCTGACTTAGCCACTGGGGACAATAGGCACATTGCCTCGGGCCCACTGTCCTTTTAGGGGTCATGAAAAAGTTTTAATTTCTTTTAAAATCTGGAGAAAAATATAATAATAATAATGAATAAATAGTATCCAGTAAATTGTATGTTTTTATACCAGTGCAGCCATAAAATGTATATTTTAATATTTTTTATGGAGGGGGACCCCCAAAGGCAAATGTGTGTAGGACCCGCACAAGTTGTAATCCATTTTTCCCACACCCTTGCGACTCTTGAGAATTATCTTTTTAGTTTTCGCAGGTTTTTTATGCAAAACAAAAAAACAAAAAAAAAACAATTTATAATTACACTTCTTTGGATATATGTGAGATATTATCACCTAAGTTCAGTTACTAACCACTTAACTTTCCTTTGTGAATTGCCTGTTTATATTCTTTTATCATCTTTCTGCTGAATTGTTCATCTTTTCCTTGTTAATAACTTCTTTTTACAGTATAGTAAACATTGCAAATTTTATTTTCACAGTTTTGCATTTCAGACTTACTGGTATCTTTCGTAATGATATTTAAAGTGTTTTTGTACCCCAGATTTGGCAAACTTTTCTTTTATGGTTATCATTCTTCCAAAGGCTTAGAAAGATTTTCGTTGATATTTTCTTATAAAATATCTATGGCTATTAGATATTCTACAAGATCGTAGAAGATTGTAGACATTCTTCAAGATATTATAGTATCTTTAATTCATCTGGAATGCATTTTTGTAAAAGATGTGAAATGGTTCTTAACTTTGTTTTCCATGCATAGCTAATTGTTCCAGCACCATGGGACAATAATTTGAAATGCCACCTTCATTAAATTTTAAGTTCTCATATATACATGGGTCTATCTCTTGCATGTCTTCCATCCCATCAATCCATTTATCTATTGACATGCTAGCACCACACTTTTAATTCTATAGCTTAATGATATTTTGGTGTTCGATAAGGTAGATCACTACTCCCCAACTCCCCTTAATCCTTCTCTTCGATTTTTTTCTTGATTATTCTTGATTATTTCTTGATTAATACTCTTTCTGATGAACTCCAGAGTTAACGTTTTCAAGTACTGAAAAAAAAATCCCAATGAATTTTGTAAAATTTAGAGATTAGTTTGAGGAGAAGGACATCTTTACAAAATGGAGTGTGTCTCTACAAGAGTGTGTCTTCTGTTCAGACCTTCTGTTTATGCCATTCCCTGGTGGTCTACGGTTTGCCAAACCCCTGGCCCTTTCAGCGATCTCTTCAGACTGTCTTTGTGGGCCAGGAGGCCAGCAGCAGGAGCTTGTCTGAGTCTTCACGTCCTCCTGAGGTTAATGGTGGGGGACTTTTCTTTGCCGTTTTTGGTTCATTTAGTATTGGTTTTCTAAGAACTGTGTTCGCTCCAAAGCACTGCGGCAGAGCCACAGTAATCTCTTATCTGGATTTCTGGTCTCTTTGCTTCCACTTTTGCTTATTCTGACTCTGTCTCCACACTGTGCCTAGTGCAATCTTTCTAGTCAGATCGCCAGGGTGTCCTGCTGGAGACCCTTCAGTAATTCCTCATTGTACTAGTTATCTATGACTGCTGTAACAAATTACTACAAACATGATGCCTTAAAACAATACAAATTTGTCATCTTACAGTCCTGCAAATCACAAGTCCAAAATCAGTCTCACTGGGCTAAAATCAAAGTGTGCGCCTTCCTTTCTGGAGGTGCTAGGGGAGAATAAATGTATTCCTTGCCTTTTCCAACTTCCAGAGGCCTCCTGCATTCCTTGGCTCTTGGCCCCTCCCTCCATCTTCAAAGACAGCAACTCTCTTACTCTCACCTCTGCTCCTGTGGTCACATCTCCTTCTGTGACTCTGATCCTCCAGCCTCCCTCTTATAAGTATGATCCTAAGGATGCTTGTGATTCGAGTGGGTCCACCCAGATAATCCGGGAACCTATCCCTACCTCAGAATCCTTACCTTACTCACATCTGCAATGTTCCCTTTGTCATGTGAGGTAGCATTCACAAGTCCCAGAGATTACGGTGTGCACCTCTATGGGGCGGGGCATTAATTCTGCCTACCACAGCCGTTACCCTCAGGATGAATTTGACTTGCCAGCCCCTCACTGACCTGCCCTAATGAGTCCTCTGTCTATCCTCATTCTGCGCCGGAACCTGCCCTCTCTGCTTCTTCCAGTTCTGGTCCAGGCTGATTCCCCTGCCTTTCCCCGCCTCTTACTCCTACTCATCTTCCAACCTTGGCTTAAACTTCACTTTCTCTGGAAGCTTTTGACAACCTTAACTACTTCATGCGTATTCCTCCAGATTTCATTAGGGGTTCTCATATCATCCTCCGTTGTTCCTGACCCTGCTTGTTTTGCCTTTTATATTATTGTTTCTTTGATTATCTTCTCTCCCAAAATATAAGCACTTTGAGGGCAGAGGTGACGAGGGGAGCTGCACACTTGGCACATAAGAGGGAGGTTATTAACTCCTTGCTGAATGAATTTGTAAACATTAATTTTACAATAGAATTCAAGTTATTTTACTCTATAGGTCTCATCTTAAAAGTATTTGGTCATCATTCTTCCAATAAATATTTGTTAGGTACTGACTCGGTAAGTACTGAGCTAACGGAGTTAAAATTAAAGAAAAAAGTCACTTGAGTGTTATGAGGATGCTGAGGTTGTAGTGGTTCATGGGCACAAGGACTTGAATAATGATTTTCCCCCTTCAGGAAAATGGACTTGGAGGTCAGTGAACCCATAGACTTTAGTTCTGGGGATCATCAGCATCTGGTTCGGAAAGCAGCAGATAGTGACGTCGAGACCAAGTCTAGTCACTTCAGAAGTTCACCTGCATCCAAGCCACAAATAACTCACGGAGAGCCAGATTCAACTGCTAGTGAGGAATTGGATACCTATGTGGTACAGATTTCAGAGGACTCCATCCCAGAGGTCAGCGATACTTTAAGCCATCCGTTCTCAGATTCATTGATCCGCAGAGGTAAGAATAAAGAAATTAACTTTTTGGAAGAGAAAAGCGAGTGTTCTCTTAAAATGTTTCCACAGAGTGAACTGTTAAAAGACTTAACTTTGCCCTTACTTTTTCCCAGTCATGCTTTACCATGAAACGTGAGGTGGGGCCATGATGTAGATGGCCCCTAAGTTGTCCCGGGCATTCAGAAGTTCATCACAAACATACTATGGGGGAATAACGTGTGGTTCCCTTAGGAAATATGAATTACTCATTGTGGAATGTTGTTACCTACATGCAAGGTGATGCCATGATCCTGGCTTAAGTTTTAAAGCATACTAATTCAATGCCCTAGACATTAATTTTGTATGGGAAATACACTGGGCTGTGAGCAACAGGAAACTAAAACACTATGGCTTAAATAAATAAGTTTCTTTTCTCTTTCACGAAATGTGAAGTTTGAAAGTAGGCAGTTCAAGGCAAATGCTGCAGGTCCCCAGTAATCACTCTGTCACCCTTAGACCTTCTTAGGACCTAGACAACTTAAAGGTAGAATGTGAGCTTTGAATCCCATTGCTGTCTCCCTGTGGCCCTCATCCTCCATCTTGTGGCTGGAAAGATGCCTTTTGGAGCTTTAGCCTTCCAGGTAGGGAAAGGCAAGGGCAGAGAAAGGCTAAGTCTGGTCTGCTGCCTTGACGACTGCAAGAAGTGCCATTTGTGGGTAGGTGTCCTGAGAGTCAGCCAAATCTGACCTCTTTTGATAGGCTTTCCCAGAAACCGCACCCATGAATTTCTAATCTCATGTCATTGACCCTACCACATTGGTTTCCGTGCAACACCCAGTGCTCATCCCAACCCGTGCCCTGCTCAGTGCCCGTCACCCACACTCCCCCCTTCTATACCCCCCTGAACCCTCGGTTTATTCTTAGTATTAAAGAGTCTCTTATGTTTTGTCTCCCTCCCTCTCTGTGTCTTTTTTTCCCTCCTCCTCTTCCCTTCCCCCCTGGTTTTCTGTTAAGTCTCACAAAGTCCACTTATGTGTGGAAACATATGATATCTTTTTCTGCCTGACTTATTTCACTCAGCGTAATACCCTCCAGTTCCATCCATGTTGCCACACATGGCCAGATTTCATTCTTTGTCATTGCCGTGTAGTATTTCATTGTATATATACCACATCTTCTTTATCCATTCATTAGTTGATGGACACTTAGTCTCTTTCCATGATTTGGCTCTTGTTGAAAGTGCTGCTGTAAATATCAGGGTACACGTGCCCCTGTGCATCAACATTCCTGTATTTCTTGGGTAGATTCCTAACAGTGCTATTGCTGGGTCAAAGGGTTGTTCTATTTGCATTTTTTTGAGGAACCTCCACACCATTCTCCAGAGCGGCTGCACCAGTTTGCACTCGCACCAACAGTGCAAGACGGTGCCTGTTTCTCCACATCCTCGCCAGCATCTGTAGTTTCCTGATTTGTTCATTTTAGCCACTCTGACTGGTGTGAGGTGGTATCTCAGTGTGGTTTTGATTTGTATTTCCCTGATGATGAGTGACATTGAGCATTGTTTGATGTGTCTGTTAGCCATTTGGATGTCTTCTTTGGAGAAATGTCAATTCATATCTTCCGCCCATTTTTTCACTGGATTATTCGTTTTTCGGGTGTGGAGTTTGGTAAGTTCTTTGTAGATATTAGATATTAGCCTCTTCCAGATATGTCATTTGCAATTATCTTTTCCCATTCCGTTGGTTGTCTATTAGTTTTGTTGCTGTTTCCTTTGCAGTGCAGAAGCTTTTTGTTTTGATGAGCTCCCAGTAGTTCATTTTTGCTTTTAATTCCCTTGCCTTTGGAGATGTGTCAAGTAAGAGATTGGTGTGGCTTAGGTCAAAGAAGTTTTTTCCTGCTTTCTCCTCCAAGATTTTGATGGTTTCCTGTCTCACATTCAGGTCCTTCATCTGTTTAGAGTTAATTTTTGTGAGTGGTGTAAGGAGGTAGTCTAGTTTCATTCTTCTGCATGTTGCTGCCCAGTTCTCCCAGCACCATTTATTAAAGAGTCTGTCTTTTTTCCATTGGATTCTCTTTCCCGCTTTGTAAAAGATTAGTTGGCCATATACTTACGGGTCCATTTCTAAGTTTTCTATTCTATTCCATTGGTCTATGTGTCTGCTTTTGTGCCAATACCATACTGTCTTGATGACTATTGCTTTGTAGTAGGATTAAAGTCTGGGATTGTGATGCCTCCCACCTTAGTTTTCTTCTTCAGTATTACTTTGGCTATTTGGGGTCTTTTGTGGTTCCATACAAATTTTAGGATTGTTTGCTCTAGCTTTGAGAAGAATGCTGGTGCAATTTTGATTGGGATTGCATTGAATGTGTAGATTGCTTTGGGTACTATTGACATTTTAACGATATTTATTCTTCCGATCCATGAGCATGGGATGTTTTTCCATTTCCTTGTGTTTTCCTCAGTTTCCTTCATAAGTTTTTTATAGTTTTCAGTGTAGAGATCTTTTACATTTTTGGTTAGCTTTATTCCCAGGCATTTTATTGTTTTTGATGCAATTGTGAATGGGACTAGCTTCTTTATTTCTCTTTCTGTTGCTTCATTGTTGATGTATAGAAATGCAACAAATTTCTGTACATTGACTTTGTACCCTGCAACTTTGCTGAATTCATGGATCATTTCTAGTAGGCTTTTGGTGGATTCTGTCGGGTTTTCGATTTAGAGTATTATCATGTCGTCTGCAAAAAGTGAAAGTTTGACTTCATCCTTGTCAATCCTGATGCCCCTTATTTTGTTTTGTCTGATTGCTGATTCTAGGACCTCCAACACTATGTTAAATAGCAGCGGTGAGAGTGGACACCCTGTCGTGTTCCTGATCTTAGGGGGAAGGCTCTCAATTTTTCCCCATTGAGGATGATATTACCTATGGGCTTTTCATAAATGGTTTTTATGATGTTTAAGTGTGTTCCTTCTATCCCAACTTTCTCGAGGATTTTTATTAGGAAAGGGTGCTATATTTTGTCGAATGCTTTCTTTGCATCTATTGACAGGATCATATGGTTCTTTTCTTTTCTTTTGTTAATGTGATGTATCACATTGATTGATTTGCAAATATTGAACCAGCCCTGCAACTCAGTGATGAATCCTGCTTGATCATGGTGAATAATTCTTTTTATATGCTGTTGGATTCTGTTTGCGAGTATCTTGTTGAGAATTTTTGCATCTATATTCATCAGGGATATTGGCCTGTAATTCTCGTTTTTTGCTGGATCTTTATCTGGTTTGGGAATCAAAGTGATGCTGGCTTCGTAGAATTAGTCCAGGAGTTTTCCTTCCGTTTCAATTTTTTGGAACAGCTGGAATAGGATAGGTATTAACTCTGTTTTAAATGTCTGGTAAAAATCCCCAGAGAAGCCATCTGGTCCATGGTTTTTATTTGTTGGAGTTTTGATAACCGATTCATTTTCTTTACTAGTTATGGGTCTATTCAAATTTTCTATTTCTTCCCGTTTGACTTTTGGTAGTGTGTGGTTTTTAGGAATTTGTCCATTTCTTCCAGGTTGTCAAGTTGGGTGGCATATAATTTTTCATAGTATTCTCTGACAATTGCTTGTATTTCCGAGGGATTGGTTGTAATCACTCCCTTTTTGTTCGTGATTTTACCTTTTTGGGTTCTTTCTCTTTTCTTTTTGAGAAGCCTGGCCAGTGGTTTGTCTATTTTGTTTATTCTTTCAAAGAACCAGCTCTTGCTTTCATTGATGTGTTCTACTACTTTTTCGGTTTCCATGTTGTTAATTTCTCCCCTGGTTTTTGTTATTTCTCTCTTTCTGCTGGGTTTGGGGTGTCTTAGCTGTGCTGCTTCTAGTTCCTTTAGGCATGCTGTTAGATTTTGTGTTAGTGATTTTTCTTGTTTCTTGAGATAGGCCTGTATTGCAATATATTCCCCTCTCAGGACTGCCTTTGCCGCATCCCAAAGGGTTTGGATTGTCGTATTTTCATTTTCATTTGTCTCCATGTATTTTTTAATTTCATCTCTGATTGCTTGGTTAACCCATTCGTTTTTTAGTAGGTTGTTCTTTAGCCTCCATCCTTTTGGGGATATTCCAGACTTTTTCCTGTGGTTGATGTCAGGTTTCAAATCATTGTGGTCTGAAAGTGTGCATGGTATGATCTCAGTTCTTTTATATTTATTAAGATTTTCCTTATGCCCCAGAATGTGGTCTATCTTGGAAAATGTACCGTGTGCAGTTGAAAAGAAGGTAAATTCCTTTCCTTGTGGATGAAGGACCCTGAAGACGTCAGTTAGGCCCATCTGTTCCAATGTGTCATTCAGGGCCATTGTTTCTGTGGTGATTTTCTGTTTTGTGGATCTATCCAATGCTGAGAGTGCAGTGTTAAGGTCCCCTACTGTTAGGACATTTCTATCAGTAAGGTTATGTTTGTAATTAATTGTTTTACAAATTTGGGTGCCCCCGAATTCAGCGTGTAGATATTTATAATTGTTAGCTCTTCCTGCTGGGTAGTCCCTGTGATTATTTATAATGTCCTTCTTCATCTCTTATTACATCGTTTATTTTAAAGTCTAGTTTGTCTGATATAAGTGTGGCTGCTCCAGCTTTCTTCTGACTTCCGGTAGCATGGTATATAGTTCTCCCCATTCCCTCCCTTTCAATCTGAAGGTGTCCTCAGATCTAAAATGGGTCTCTTGAAGACAGCAAATAGATTGATCTTGTTTTTTAATCCATTCTCTTACCCTGTGTCTTTTGTTTGGAGCATTTAGTCCATTTACATTCAGTGTAAATATTGAAAAATATGCGTTTAGAGTCACTGTGTTATCTGTAGGTTTCACATTTGTAAGGATGTCTCTGGTAGTTTGTGTTATTTGCAACCTTTCTTTCATAGAGTCCCTCTCAGGATCTCTTGTAAGGCTGGTTTATTTGTGATGAATTCCTTCAGTTTTTGTTTGGGAAGACCTTTATCTCTCCTTCCGTTCTGAATGGCAGGCTGGCCAGGTAATGGATTCTTGGGTGCATGTCCTTCCTGTTCATCACATTGAAGATATCCTGCCATTCCTTTCTGGCCTGCCAAGTTTCTGTAGATAAGTCTGCTACAACCCTTATGTGTCTACCTTTGTATGTTAAGGCCTGTTTTTCCCCAGCTGCTTTCAGAATTCTTTCTCTGTCCTTGTATTTTGCCAGTTTCACTATGATGTGTCATGCAGAAGGTCTATTCAAGTTACGTCTGAGGGGAGTTCTCTGTGCCTCTTGTATTTCCATGCCTGTTTCCTTCCTCATGTTGGGGAAGTTCTCAGCAATGATTTGTTCAAGCACCCCTTTGACTCCTTTCTCTCTCTCTGCTTCCTCTGGAATTTCTATTATGCGGATATTGTTCCATTTAAGTGCATCGTTCAGCTCTCGAGTTTTCTTTCTTTTTCCTGAATCAGCTTCTCTCTTTTTCTCTGCTTCTTTTTCCATAATTTTATCTTCTAATTCAGTTAATCTCTCTTCTGCCTCTTCATCCGCACTGGGGCCGCCTCCAATTTGTTTTGCACCTCATTTAAAGCATTTTTCATTCCTTTAATTTTTTAAGGTCCTTGCTCTCTGCAGCGAGGGAACCCCTGTGTTCTTCTATGCTGTTTTCAAGCCCAGCTATTAGTTTTATGTTTATCATTCTATATTCATGTTCTGTTATGTTGCTTATATCTGTTTTCATCAATTCTTGAGCTGTCACTCCTGTAATTTCTGTTCAGGAGAATTTTTTGTTTCGTCATTTTGGCTAGGTGTGTTTTGGATTGTTTCCTGAGGTCGCCCTGGAAAGGAAAACAGACAGACAGTCAAACAGAAAACAAAAACACTCAAATGTACCAACAAATTATACAGACAAGCGGGTCACAACAGGAAAAAGAATGACAAACGACACTCTGAGGGCATGTGACCTGAAGCACCAGCTACACATTAAGGACTGGGTGTGCACTGTGCTGATGGCAGAGCATATACAGAGAGAATAATGACAGGTGTGGGGGGAAGAAGAAAATGAACTTTGATCAGGTAAAGAGACTAAAGGGCTTAATCCAGAAAGAGAGAAATCAGAATAAGGATGGATGCAAGGAAAAAGGAATGAAGATAGATGTTGCCCATTGAACTATGTGGCCTGGTTATTCCAGAGAGAGAGATAAGAAAGTACAGAAGGAGGTGGGGGCGCCTGGGTGGCTCAGTCAGTTAAGCGGCCGACTTCGGCTCAGGTCGTGATCTCACAGTCTGTGAGTTCGAGCCCCGCATTGGGCTCTGTGATGACAGCTCAGAGCCTGGAGCCTGCTTCACATTCTGTGTCTCCCTCTCTCTCTGCCCTTCCCTTGCTCACACTCTGTCTCTATGTCTCTCAAAAATAAAATAAAAGCATTAAAAAAAAAAAAAAGAAAATACAGAAGGAGGTGTAGAACATGCGTTGAGAGAGTTGGGTAAATGTCCATTTAAGTCAGCCAATACCCCATATGGCCAGCTCAGAGGAGGGGATCAGTAAGAAGGAGAAAGAGCAGCATATATTTAAAAAAGAAGAATTGACCTGGAGTTACTCCAGGCAGCAGTCTGAACTCTGCGTCTATTCCTCCTGCAGAAAGGCATCTCTCCTATTAAGAGGAGCATGGTATGGTGTAGGCGGGTCCCACCTCCACTGCCACGGGGATGGCTTCTTGTGGCCATTTTTATGGGTTTGAGAGGCAACAATGGCGTCCCCCCAGTCCCTTCTTCCTGGTCCCAGAGTCTCAAATCGCCCCTTTGTTTCCATCCTCGCTCTGCACAGGGCCCCAGCTTAGTGCAGTTTGTTGAGCGGTCGTATGCCCCACGTTTATCTGCGTTATTGACACTCTTGGCCTACTACACCCAGTTTCGCTGTAAATTGTGTCCCTGGGTTAGAAGCGATCTGCAGGCAGCTCCGCGCCTCTGCATGACGTGGGCTGACTGGGCTGCCGCTGCCGGCCCCAGCGCGAGGAGAGTTTTGCTGAGAGTTCTGCTGTTTGCAACGGAACATCTCTTTAAAAGCCCTGCGGTTAGGGCCTGGATGATGGTTTCTCCTTCTCTGTCTAGTTTTTCTCTTGTTTGGATGTGGCCCACTCCGCACTTTCACAGATTTCACTTTCCTTTGTCTTTCCGAAGAAAGCTCTCCCTCCCCTCAACTCCGTACCCCCGCAGTTCATTTTATTTATCCCAGGTTACACTCACGTTTTCTGGGGCGTTTTCTGGGTTTTGCATTCTATTCCTTGTAGACTGCAACACTTTTCCTCCCAGACTCTTGGGGTTGAGAGTCCTTTGGTTTTGGTCCTTCTGAGTTTGAAAGACATGGGGTATACTGGGTCCCCCTACTCCTCTGCCATATTGGCCCTTCCCTCAACTGTTTCAGTATTTTTAATGAGAACTAGTAAAGTACCTAACACCCCAGAAACCCAGGAGAGTAGTTTCAATTCACATTCAATTTAGCTCTGAGCTTTCTGAAAAATTCTCTGGGTGAGGCGTCTCTACCCGGCCCTCCTATGGCGGTGTGAATGATTTTTTTAATGTATTGTTGGATCTGGGTGGCTACTATCTTGTTGATTATTTTTGCATCGATGTTCATCAGGGAGTTGGGTCTATAGTTCTCCTTTTTAGTGGGGTCTTTGTCTGGTTTTGGAATCAAGGTAATGCTGGATTCATAGAATGGGTTTGCAAGTTTTCCTTCCATTTCTGTGTTTTGAAACAGCTTCAAGAGAATGAGTGTTAACTCTTAAATGTTTAGTAGAATTCCCCTGGTAAGCCATCTGGCCCTGGTCTCTTGTTTTTTGGGAGATTTTCGATGACTAATTTGATTTCTTTACTGATTATGGGTCTGTTCAAATTTTCTATTTCTTCCTGTTTCGGTTTTGGTAGTTTATATGTTTCTGGGAATTTGTCCATTTCTTCCAGGTTGTCCATTTTATTGGTGTATAATTGCTCATAATATTCTCTTACTGTTGTTTTTATTTTTACTGTGTTGGTTGTGAACCCTCCTCTTTCATTCTTGATTTTACTTATTTGGGTCCTTTCCTTTTTCTTTTTGATCAAACTGGCTAGTGGGTTATCAGTTTTGTTAATTCCTTCAAAGAACCAGCTTCTGGTTTCATTGACCTGTTCTACTGTATTTTTGTTTGTTTCAATAGCATTGATTTCTGCTCTAATCTTTATTATTTCCTGTCGTCTGCTGTTTTTGGGTTTTATTTGCTGTTCTTTGTTCAGCTCTATAAGATGTAAGGTTAGGTTGTGTATCTGAGACCTTTCTTCCTTCCTTACGAAGGCCTGGATTGCTGTATACTTTCTTCTTTTGACTGCCTTTGCTGCATCTCAGAGGTTCTGGGCTGCAGTTTGTCATTTTCTTTGGCTTCCATGTACTTTTTAATTTCCTCTTTAACTTCTTGATTAGCCCATTCATTCTTTAGTAGGATGTTCTTTAGTCTGCAAGTATTTGTTGTCTTTCCACATTTTTTCTTGCGGTTGATTCTGAGTTTCATAGCATTGTGGTCTGAAAATATGCATGGTATGGTGTTGATCTTTCTATAGTTGTTGAGGGCTGATTTGTGTCCCAGTATGTGATCTGTTCTGGAGAACGTTCCATGTGCACTGGAGAAGAATGTGTATTCTGCTGCTTTAGGATGAAATATTCCTAATATATCTGTTAAGTCCATCTGGTCCAATGTGTCATGAAAAGGCATTGTTTCCTTGCTGATTTTCTGTTTACATCATCTGCTCATTGCTGTGAGTGGGGTGTTGAAGTCCCCTACTTTATCGTAGTATTACCAACGGGTTTCTGTATGTTTGTGATTAATTGATTTATATATTTGGGTGCTCTCACAATTGGAGCATAAATGTTTACAATTGTTAGGACTTCTTGGTGGATAGACCCCTGCATTTTATAGAATGCCCTGCTTCATCTCTTGTTACAGTCTTTATTTTATAAAGTATAGATTGTCAGGTGTAAGTATGGCTACTCCAGCTTTCTTTTCTCAACCATTACCATGATAGATAATTCTCCATCCCCTTACTTTCAATCTGAAGCTGTCTTTAGGTCTAAAGTGGGTCTCTTGTAAACAGCATATAGATGGATCCTATTTTCTTATCCATTCCGTTACCCTATGTCTTTTGCTTGGAGCATTTAGTCCATTGACGTTTAGAGTGAGTAGTGAAAGATATGAGATTTTTGCCATTATGTTTCTTGGAGTTGGAGTGTCTGGTGGTGATCTCTGGTCCTTTCTAGTCTCTGTTGCTTTTGGTCTTTATTTATCTAGTTAGTTTTTTCATTCTTTTCTCCCCTCAGAGAGTCCCCCTTAAAAATTCTTGCAGGGCTGGTTTAGTGGTCACAAACTCCTTTAATTTTTGTTTGTCTGGGAAACTTTCAATCTCTCCTTCTGTTTTGAATGACAGCCTTGCTAGGTAAAGAATTATTGTCTGCATACCTTTCCAATTCAGCACATCGAATATATCCTGCCACTCCTTTCTGGTCTGCCAAGTTTATGTGGTTAGGTCTGCTGCAAACCTCATCTGTCTTCCCTTGTAGGTTAAGGACTTTTTTCCCTTGCTGCTTTCATGATTCTTTCCTTGCCTGAGTATTTTGTGAATTTGACTATGATATTTCTTGTTGATGGTCGGTTTTTGTTAAATCTAATGGGAGTCCTCTGTACTTCCTGGATATTGATGTCTGTGTCTTTCTGCAGGTTGGGGAAGTTTTCTGCTATGATATTCCCATAAATTTTCTACCCCTTTATCTCTCCCTTCATCTTCTGGGACCCCTGTGATTCTAATGTTGTTCATTTTGAATGAGTCACTGGTTTCTCTAAATCTTAAATCGTGCCGTTTTGCCTCAGTCTCCCTCTGTTTTTCTGTTTCATTATTCTCTATAAGTTTGTCCTCTCTATCGCTGTTTCACTGCTCTGCCTCATCCATTCTTGGCGCCATGGCAATCATTGGAGATTGCAACTCAGTTATGGCATTTTTTATTTCATCCTGGCTAACTTTTACTTCTTTTATTTCCACAGAAAGCTTTCTAATCTATTTTTAACCCCAGCTAGTATTCTTATTATCATGATTCTAAATTCTGGTTCAGACATCTTGCTTGTATCTGAGTTGGTTAAGTCCCTGGCTGTCATTTATTCCTGTTCTTTCTTTTGGGGTGAATTCCTGCGTTTCGTCATTTCGAAGGATGAAAAAGAATAAATGAGGTAAAAGAAATTAAAATTAAAAAATTACACACATACACACACACAAATCAAATAAATGATGCTGATGCTAGATCCTACGTGTGTTTTGGTCTGGGTGTTGAAAGCGGCCTGATAGATTAGAGAAAATAGGGAAAAAGGGGGAGAAAAAGGAAAACATTTGAAAATTTGAAAAAATCAATACAATTAAATGGAATAAAATGAAATAATGTGAAGTAAAATAGAATTTGTAAAATTCAGGCCTTCTCACCAGAGCACTGCCAGGTATCAAGCTGTGGAGTTTCAGATTCTGTGCTCCCCTGCCAACAGAATCTTAATTGAATTTAAAACCCTCTCCTTTCTCCTTCTTTTTTAATTCAGTCCCTGCAGCTGTTTCCTCTTTTCCACTTTATTTCCAGCAGCTTTTGGTGGGGGGGGCTTACTCTACCCCTATCTGAGTCCTCTCTCCACAAGCAAAAACAGCTCTCCATCCTCTGCGGCTTCTCTCTCCCCCAGGTCACCTCTCCATGCCAAATACCTGCTGAAATCTGTGGTTCAGGTTGTGCAGATTCTTGTGTTAATCCTCAAATCAGTTGTCTAGCTGTGTTGGATGGGTTAGTGTTGATCTGGCTATATTTCATGGACATGAAACACAAAAAAAATTGCATGCTCTTCTACCATATATCTTCTATTTTTACTTTTTCTTAAAAACATTTATTTATTTTTGAGAGACATAGAGACACAGTATGAGCAGGGGAAGGGCAGAGAGAGAGGGAGATACAGAATCTGAAGCAGGATCCAGGCTCTGAGCCGTTAGCACAGAGCCCAACATGGAACTCGAACTCACAGACCGTGAAATCATGACCTGAGCTGAAGTCGGCCGCTCAACCAACTGAGCCACCCAGGCGCCCCTATTTTTACTTTTGAATATTGTATCATAAACATAATGTTTCTGTCTCTTCAGCTTTCATTATAAAAGTATTCCTGATACTCTCCGTTCAATTGGTGGTCACTGGGACGATTATCAGTGTGTTTATTTTCTGGTAAGTCTTTGTTACACATATAAATGAAATATTAAGTTGTTCACATTAATTCTTATTGAATCAACTGAATTTTGTTCATTAAAAATTATCTATTTTTTCTTATTCATAGGATGCACTATTTCTATAGCTTTGTTGTTTCTGAGGCAACTCTTAGACCAAAGTGTTGGTAGATTTCCATAGTTTTACTTCAACTTCCTAAGCCAAGATCTTTTTGTCTTATTCTTGTTGGGGGCACTGTTTCATTTTCTATTTTACCTGAGCTGTTTACACAGATGAAAGTGGATAAAGGAGAAAAGGTGAGATTATGGAGGCCTTGGAGACTTGGATTGCTGTTAAATGCAGAAATTATTTCAGGGACTATGATCCATCACTGTGTAAACTATCCTGTGAAAATATCTATTTACAAAACAAATTTATGAGAAATTGATTTTTTTTTGCTTTGTACACATAGTAATCTCAGTATTTTTAAAAATTAATAATGTCACCAGTACGTTTGCATTCATACAAATTTGACTTACAACTTATTATAATAGACTATCTTTTTATAAATTTACTTTAAGAAGCAAGGTATGGTTATATGTTTCACTATTTCATTTCTCATTTGTCATTACCAATGTTAGGGTTTACCCGTTTCTCATGAGATTGTTTTCCCTCTACTTAATATTACATTAGTTAGAAAAATAAACAATTTATTACTTAAAACTATATTAATTTTTTTTTTAACCAGGACGGTTTTAAGATACTGGGTGCTCACGAATCCCTGGTTCACCTATGCAATCATGTAAGTATTTGGGTTTAATAAACATGGTTTTTCTACTAGCTATTGACCAAGGTTCCTTATTAAAAATTAGGTGAAGGTACAACATTTTTGAAATGATAAAATTATAGAGATGGAAAAATAAGCAAATTAGTGTTTACCAGGAGCTAGTGTGTGTGTGTGTGCGTGCGTGTGTGTGTGTGTGTGTGTGTGTGTAAGTAACATAAAGAGATGGCATTCATCTTTGTTGAAGTTTTAATATTGAGATGGTTTCAAATCTTGATCGTGGTGCATACACATATATATGCATAGATTTGTATCTAGGTTCTATCACATACACATCGTACCAATGTCAAATTACTGGCTTTGGTATTATATTTAGGTAAGATGTAACTATTGAGGGAAACTGAGTAAGGGATACATGGGACCCCTGTCTCTTTTCAACTTCTTGTGAATCTATAATTATTTCAAAATAAAAATTTTAAAAATTCTATAGATAGGATGAGAAAGTTAGTTTTGAAACCTCAAAAAAAGAAGTAAAGATAGTAATCTGCTTGCATTTGTGTTTACTTTATAATAGTTATTATCATATAATAACATATATTTCTGTATCTTTTCATCTACTTATGTCATATGGTAAAATCACTGGAAGCAAATAACATATGGCTTTCAATTACTCCAGGCCAGCATTTTTTGTTGTACTTATTGTACTTGCTTGTTGTGGGGACCTCCGCCGTCAGGTGCCTGCAAATTACATTCTCCTGGGACTATTTGTAAGTAAACTTTGTTAGCATGTGTTTTTAGCTCACCTGTGAAATACACTTCTGGCACGTTACTAATTCTGCTTCTATCATGGAAAATATTCCTGTGGAATAATAGAGATAGAAATTATTTGTGAGATGTCCTCTTGTCTGGACCCTGGCTGTAATGAAGTCATAAACTTGTTTATGAGATTGTGTCCATTCTCTTTTGCTAAAGCTAGAGAATCTCGGGACGCTGAGCAAGTCCTTGTTGCTGTGAGCTCGCCTCTGGGAGGCCACATGGGGGACCTGCTCAGAGTCTAGGTCCCATTTCTTGAATAGTTAACTTGACTGTTAGTGGCCCTCTGCCGGTCACAGCGAATACTTTGTGTTATGGAGAGTGGGTTCCCCGTTCAGTTCACAAACTCATGTGTTTGAAGTATACTTTATTTTTGTTAAGAGTTCTCTTATTTCTGTTTCAAGTTTCACTGAGTGCAGAAAACCAGCTCAGCGCAGGTTCCCCTATTTCCCCACGTTGCATCTCTGGCTTTTCCAGAGAGTTAGGGATGAGGCTGGGCCTTCTGGTCCTGGGCTCTCCTCATTTCAGCATAGTTTGGTTTCTGGTTCACCAGAGCCTCCTGTGGGGCTTCCACTAACAAGGTCTCACCACATAGGTCCTTTCTCTGTGGATCAGTACTGCTCTCTCTGGGCCACAGAAAACATGGGGCTCCCTTTCTTGCAACCACTTCCTGTCTGTGCTGTCCACAAGGATTCCAGGAACTCAGCACCCTTCCATTGTGAAGATTTATGTAACAATTGATTTATTCCTCATCTGGTTCCATATGAGATTTGAGGTAGCTTATGAAAACACCCACAATATAAGAGAGTAAGATAAATTGGTGGGGAAATCTGATGAAAGGAAGAATAAGGGTAGGAAAATAAAGTCAGTGGTTAGATTAAGCATACAACATGCATAGTCCTATGCACCCCAAACAGCCAAAGCAATCTTGAGAAAGAACAAAAAAACTGGAGGTATCACAATTCCAGATTTCAAGATATACTACAAACCTGTAGGAATCAAAACAGTATGGCAGTGTCTCAAAAACAGACACATATATTAATGGAATAGAATAGAGAGCCCAGAAATAAACCCACAATTATATGGTCAGTTAATCTATAAAGGAAACAAGAATATACAATGGGCAAAAGACAGTCTCTTCAACAAATGGTGTTGGGAAAACTGGTCAGCCACCTGCGAAAAAGAATGAAACTGGACTGCTTTCTTACACCATACACAAAAATAAAAATGGATTAAATACCTAAACATAAGACCTGAAACTATAAAACTCCTAAGAGAAAACATAGGCAGTAAACTCTTGAACATCAGCCTTAGCAATATTTTTTTGGGTCAGTCTCCTCTGGGAAGGGAGATCAAAAAAAAAAAAAAAAAAGAATAAACAATTGGGACTACATCAAATTAAAAACTCTTGCACAGTGGAGGAAACCATCATCAAGAAAACAAAAAGGCAACCTACTGAATGGGTGAAGATATTTGCAAATGATATATCTGATAAGGAGTTAAAATCATAGATCTATATCTATATCTTATCTATATATTTATATAGATACTCATACAAATGAATGCCAAAAAATCTAATTAAAAATCCACAGAGAATCTGAATAGACATTTTTCCAGAGAAGACATATGGACGGCCAACAGATGAATAGATGCTTAACGTCACTACTCATCATGGAAGTGCAATGAGAAATCGTCTCGCCCAAGTCAGAATGGCTAGTATCAAAAAGACAAGAAATAAGTGTTGGTGAGGATATGGCGTGAAGGGAGCCTTCTTGGCCTGTTGATGGGAATATAAAGTGGTACAGTCACTGTGGAAAACAGTATGGAGTTTCTCCAAAAATTTAAAAATAGAAATACCATAGTATCCAGTAATTCCACTCCTGGGTATTTACCCAAAGAATGAAAACACTAATTGAAAAAGATACATGTATTCGTATGTTTTTTGCAGTATTATTTACAATAGCCAAGATGTGGGGGTGTCTGGGTGGCTCAGTTTGTTGAGTGTGTCAGACTCTTGATTTTGGCTCAGATCATGAATGCAGGGTTGTGGGATCAGGCCCCACATTGGACTCTGCACTGAGCACAGAGACTGCTTGAGATTCTCTCTGTCTCCCTCTGCCCCTCTTCCCACCTTGAGCGCGCTCTCTCACTCTCTCAAAAATAAGAACAACAACAACAATAAAACAATAGCCAAGATACGGAAGCAACCTAGGTGTTTACTGACAGATGAATAGATAAAGAAGATGTGGACATAGATACAGTGGGATATTATTCAGCCGTAAAAAGAATGAAATCTTGCCATCTGTGACAACATGGATGGACCTTGAGGGTAAGTGCAAAGTAAAATAAGTCAGAGAAAGACAAATATACGATTTAATATATATGTGGAACGCAAAACAAACGAATAAACAAACAAAACAGAGGGGTGCATGGGTGGCTTAGTTGGTTGAGCGGCCGACTTCGGCTCAGGTCATGATCTCATGGTCTGTGAGTTCAAGCCCCGAGTCGGGCTCTGTGCTGACAGCTCAGAGCCTGGAGCTGCTTTGGATTCTGTGTCTCCCTCTCTCTCTGCCCTTCCCCTGCTCATACTCTGTCTCTTTGTCTCTCAAAAATAAATAAACGTTAAAAAAACAAACAAACAACAAAACAGAAACAGGTTCATAAATAGAGAAAAAGCTGGTGGTTGTGAATGGGGAGGGGGTGGATAGGTGAAATAGGTGAAGGATTTTAAGAGTTAAAAACTTCCAGTTATGAGTTAGAGGGATGAAAAGTACAATACGGGGAGTATAGTCTATAATATTGTAATAACTGTATGATGGCAGATGATACTGTATTTATTGTGGTAAGCGTTTTGCAACGTATATAATTGTCAAATCACTATGTTGTATACCTGAAAGTGATATAATACTGTATGTCAACTATACTTCAATTAAAAATTTAAAAATGCACAGTCCTATGTACTTGAGTGTGATGAGCCTAGATTTGGGTCTGTGCCTTCTGGTGGTCAAAGAGAGTAAGGACACATGGCCAGTGATGAGATTCTCAGCATGCAGATAGCACAGTGTCCAGTGTGATTTATATGGTGGGAAGAACATCTTCCTCCGGAGACTAGGTCTCTGATGCCCACACTTGGGCATTTCCTTGGCTGCCAGTGCATCGAAAGGCCTTTCTTACTTGGCATGGATACCATGTTCATTACTCGAGGGAACAGGTGGGGTTTCCTAGTTCCTGGACAGATGACACTCAGTTAGAAGGGGAGGTTAAAAGCCAGACATAGGGGCGCCTGGGTGGCTCAGTCGGTTAAGCGGCTGACTTCAGCTCAGGTCGTGATCTCACAGTCTATGAGTTCAAGCCCCGTGTTGGGCTCTGTGCTGCCGGCTCGGAGCCTGGAGCCTGCTTTGGATTCTGTGTCTCCCTCTCTCTCTGCCCTTCCCCCGCTCATGCTCTGTCTCTATGTCTCTCAAAAATAAATAAATGTTAAAATTAAAAAAAAAAAGCCAGACATAGAAAGATAACTATACTAGAGCCTAGTCTAGAGCAGAGGTGATAGGATGCGGGAGAGGAGGTACTTTTTAAAAAATATTGGAATTTTTTATTTAAACATTTTCCATGTTTTTAATGTTTATTACAATAAGAGATCAAAGTTATTGGTCTCAAAGGAAGCTCTCATCTCTGAGGTTTTGTTGTTTATTCCAAAGCAGGGAACAGCTTAAGAGAAGAAATAAAGGAGCAAAGAATTAGTTGCATTTTGTAGACTTTATGTTTTTCCTAAGTATTAGGAAACATATGGAGAAACCATTTCAGAAGAGTTGAGGGGAAAACAAAGCACACACACTGAAGACAGCTTTTGTCCCATAGAATTTAAGCCCCTTGAGCCTGTGTTCTGCGCTCTTGAAGCCATCAGGCAGGTTTAACTTATGAGGCCTCTTATTCTCCTCTTTGGAAAACTGAAGGGTGGTTTCAAGCTTGAAATCATTCTCTCTCCCTCTCCCTCTGAGCCCTGTCTTCCACCATCCTCTCTCCCTCTCCCTCTCCCTCTCCCTCTCCCTCTCCCTCTCCCTCTCCCTCTCCCTCTCCCTCCCTCTCCCTCTCCCTCTCCCTCTCCCTCTCCCTCTCCCTCTCCCTCTCCCTCTCCCTCTCCCTCTCCCTCTCCCTCTCCCTCTCCCTCTCCCTCTCCCTCTCCCTCTCCCTCTCCCTCTCCCTCTCCCTCTCCCTCTCCCTCTCCCTCTCTCCCTCTCCCTCTCCCTCTCCCTCTCTCCCTCTCCCTCTCCCTCTCCCTCTCCCTCTCCCTCTCCCTCTCCCTCTCCCTCTCCCTCTCCCTCTCCCTCTCCCTCTCCCTCTCCTCTCTCCCTCTCCCTCTCCCTCTCCCTCTCCCTCTCCCTCTCCCTCTCTCCCTCTCCCTCTCTCCCTCTCCTTCCCCCTCTCCCCCTCTCCCCTCTCCCCTCTCCCCCTCCCCCTCCCCTCCCCCTCCCCCTCCCTCTCTCTCTCACTCTCACATACACGTACACATGCACACACTTATGTGCCTCTAAAGATGGAAAAACATGAAGCAATTGAGCAAGTAGAAGAAGAAAATCTTAAGATTTTCTTAAGAAAGCACTTTATTAAAATACTATGTGGGGACACCTAGGTGGCTCAGTCAGTTTGGCATCGGACTCTTGATTTCAGCTCAGGTCATGATCTCACGGTCCGTGGATTCAAGTCCTGTGTTGGGCTCTGCACTGACAGCATGGAGCCTGCTTGGGATTCTCTCTCTCCCTTTTTCTCTGCCCTTCTCCTGCTCACTTGCATGCTCTCTCTCTCTCTCTCTCTTTGTCCCTCCCTCTCTCTCTCTCTCTCTCAAATAAACTTTAAAAAAATCATCTGTAGTGGCACCTATGTGGCTCAGTTGGATAAGCTTCCAAATTCAGCTCAGGTCATGATCTCACGATCCGTGAGTTCAGGCCCCGTGTCAGGCTCTGTACTGACGGCTCAGTCTCCGTCTCTCTCTTCCCATCCCCTACTTTCACTGTCTCTCTCTATCAAAAATAAGCATTAAAAAATTAACAATCATGTGTACATGGAACAGATACACTGTTTTAAACCTATGATGGAAATAAAGACCGCTTTGGTAGATTTGACAAAGAAGAGAATCAAGCAACTACTCCCTGGTTCTGGGAAATGCAGGGATGCAATCCAAGACTCTCGGGATTCTAGTCCTTCTCATCTCCTCCATGACGCTGGCCAGCTGGAGAAGTTCAGAGCCATTCCAGCAGTCCTCGCACCAGGTTAAAATGTGTCTTCATCTGTACTCCTGGAGACCAGAGGATTCTTTCCTGGCTCTTGCCGTGGGCCAGAGGGTCAGCCGAGTCTCTGGATTTGCCTCTGGTGGAGCACCCTACCAGCTGGGGAATGTCCTCAGGCCCTTCAGCCACTACTGTCTCACCCCATCTGCCTGCTGGTCCTGGAGCCTGACGCGCACCCAGCTACAACCTTGCTGCCTTTTCTTGGTCTCATCCTTTGGCTTGACGACCTGTCGGCTCTCAGCGTCTGCCTCTCTCCCACATGGCCCTGCAGACCCTGGAAACCCTCGGGCCTGATGCAGCCTCAGTGCAGCCCCCTTCACAGCCCTGGATTGGCACCCATCCCCAGTCCTGTAAAGGTCTCGATCCTCCCTCATCTGAGGTTTGAAGTTTTCATCTCTCACCCAAGCCCTGTAGGAAAGGTCAGTACTTGAAATTATGCCCTGTTTAGATAAATTGTTAAGATGTATCTGTGGGGGAGGGACATTTGATCTGGTCTTACAGATAAACCTTTTATTACGGTTTCCATATTTCTAACTAACACATATTTAGTGCACTAAATATGCTGAAAGTTACTCCTGTGCTCTAAGCGATTTTTACTAATAAAAGAATCTTGTCAGGCTTGGGGGGAATGTTAGGTTAATGTTTAGTTCTACTATTTTTGTCCCATAATTAACCCTCCTGTAGCTTGGGCACTGGGGTTGTGCCTAGCCCCGCTTGCTCCCTAGACCCCAACACACACACACCTTAAATCATCTCCTCTGGATTCTGGGTCTCCGAGACCAGGGTTCTGATTGACTGTGAATTTTGTTTTTTAGACTGTTCTTCAAGGTCTGCTGCTGGGAGCCATTTCAGTGTAAGTCTTTGATACACATTTCCTTTCTCGCGTGCGCTTTTCTTTGTACGTGAACAATAATCTCAGTCTCTGGTTTTAGTTTCTATAATGCAGAGGAAGTGTTGTGGGCAACAGCAGCGACCGCTCTGGTGACATTATCACTCACTTTATTTGCTCTTCAAACAAAAGTATGTATCACTGAAACAGATTTCTGTCACAAGGGAGTGTGTAGATGTGTTCTTTCGGCCCCTCCTGACCCATTCTTACCTCTCCTCCTTCCTGCTCACTGCTGTCCTGTGGGCCTCGCCCCCATAGCTTCTTTGTCTTCTGGCTTCTGATTTTCCTAGTAACCACGTTAAAAAAAAGTAAAAAGAAACAGGTGACGTTAATTTTAATCATATATTTTATTTAACCCAATGTATGCAAGTATTAACATTTCAGTAGTCAATATTTAATGAAAACATTGAGACACTTTACATTTTTTTGAACTAAAATTCAAATCCGGTGTGTATTTTATTATACTTATAGCACACCTCACTTCACACTTGCCATACTTTAAATGCTCACCTGGACACAAGAATGGAATGCCTACTTCTAGCCAAATATTTAAAAAAATTGTTTTTAATGTTTATTTTTGAGAGAGAGAAAGGGAGAGTTAGAGTATGAGCAGGGGAGGGGCAGAGCAAGAGGGAGACACAGAATCTGAAGCAGGCTCCAGACTCTTAGCTGTCAACACAGAGCCTGACACAGGGCTCGACCCATGAACTGTGAGATCATGACCTGAGCCAAAGTTGGAAGCTTAACTGACTGAGCCACCCAGGCGCCCCATTAGACAAACATGTTTTAAACGGCCGTCAGAATCCTCTGGAGGGCTTGTTAAGACAGATTCTAGACACCCTGGAATTGCTGCTTCAGAAAGTCTGGGGCCCAGCCCAATAATTTGGATTTCCCAGATGGTGCTGGTTTGAAAACCACACGTGGAGACCTAGTACTTCAAATTATTTCTTGGTGCGCAAGGGGTAGGGAGTGAGGGGGGAAACAGAGGGATTAGGAAAATGCTCTTACAAGAAAGTATTGTGGTTTCAAGGGTCTTCTTTTGCTGCATTTTATCATTCTGTTCAGCTCAGAAGATGAATGTTATCCTTTCTTTAAAAAAAATTCCTCAGCTTCCCCAGGCTGTTTTCATCTCTGATTTATAAAGGCAAAACCAAAAAGCATGTTAATAAATTTCAAACTTACAACAAAATCATTAGCAGTAAATATTGAAAGCTTAGTGTATATATTTTTATTAAAAAATATATATACATACAAACATGGAAAAGCCACTCAGTTCCAATGCTGTATTCTATGCACATGATTTTAGAAATATAACCATACTGTCATACAAATTTACGTTCTATTTATTCAGTGTGCTTTTTTATTAGGGGAAATGTCATATAAATCCAAAAATAGAATAGAATAATGAACCCTCATGTATCCATGGCTCTTGTTATTTCCCCCATACTCCTATCTTCTCCTCCCTCCTGAAGCAGATTCCAGTCAATGCCACACTTTTTAATACAGTATTTTTCAGTGCTGGGGGCAAATGGAAGTGCATGGTTCTCAGAACTATCCAGGGCAAATTATTAGCAAATGGGCCAGTTTCTGTCTATGGGGAGTAAAATGCATCTCTAAACCTTCTGAAATTCCTTCCAGATGATAACGGAGCTGTTTTTGTGTTCTGTTTCCTCAGTGGGATTTCACCATGCTAAATGGGATGCTGTTTGTTTTACTCTGTGTACTCATTATGTATGGAATTCTCTTACTCTTCATACGCTCATATGTAAGTGGGATCTAGTTTGGGAATCTCAGAGAATTGTTAGAAATATAGTGCGAAGTGCTGGTTGTGTTGGCCTGGGTCCTCTGAGAAGCAGACACCAAGCTGGGTGAATTGGGTGAGGACTTGACCAGGAGAAGTGTCTATGAGAGAAAAGGGGCTGGGGAGCCACCAAGGGCCGGAACAGTAGCCACCACAGTAGCATATCTGATACCAAGTGAGGGGGAGGGAAGGCAGACGGTGGGAACATTCTAGATGTGAAGTTGAGGAAGGTTCAGCAAGGCCATTGCTGGTCGGGGGAGTGGTTCTTGATCTGAAGTTGACTGTAGTCCTGTTTCTCCTGGGAAGGGCTCTGCTGCTGCCCAGTAACTGGGAAGTGGCAGGTGTGGCCCAGAAGCTCACTGTGAGGCGGCCGAGCACTTCCTAGTAGCTGGAGGCCTGTGAGGCCTGTCCTTGTGGCCCCCCAGTGTGGTGTGGTTGGGGTGCTGTGGACTGGAAGTGTGGGGCATGAAGACGGAGCTCCGTCTCTAGACTACAGCTAACAGGGTCTTGGGGGTGAACCTACCCTCGGAGCAGGTCAGACTCCTTCTGTAGAAGCAGACCTGGGTGCTGCTTGTTTGAAGTAATGAAAGTCAAGCGAGGGGCTTTTTCAGACTTTCTCGATGGCAGCCTAGAGTAATTCCAGCTTGCTTGCTTGCTTTCCTTCCTTCCTTCCTTTCTTCCTTTTATATATTCAGTGACTTCTTACCAGATATCAGACGTAAGCCTATGATTTTCTCATAGGCATTACATTTAATTCTCTTGACCTTTTAGAAAAGTACATATATCATATTGTATAGCTAAGAACACAGGCTCAGAGAAATTAAATAATTCATCCAAGTCTACCCAGGGAGTAAGTGGTAGGGGTGGGACGAAAGCCAGGTCTGTGGGATGCCAGTGCCCTGCTCTTCTCAGCGTACCATCTGTGGATGGAGGCTGGAGGGGACATGGGCCTGGCTTGTCACTGGCCCCTGTGTAGAGACCCTATGGACATCCAGCTCCACTGAAGATTGGCCTGGGGCCTGTGACCTTTTGACTAAAGCCCTAAGGCCAACTTGGCCCAATTTCTGACTCCAAGAATTTCTTTGGCAACAAGTGGACTTGTTAAATAATCTTCAGACATATAATTAAGAGTTAAGCTGAATTGGTTTAGCTTTTGAATGACCATGTAGACTTACAGTTAGGGAGATTTAATTTATTTTATTTTTGTAGCATCTATAATTTAGAGATAAACTCAAAGATATAACAAAGATGTGCCTTAAAAGGCCACACAATTCTCCATTTATTATTATTTATCTGGGATGATAGCCCAGATATTGGTAGAAATGATACAAATATTCATTAGGTTGGTTCCATAGGTCTTTACAATACCATTTAGGTGCAATTAAGAAACAGTGTTTCCTACTAGATAGAATCTTAGTTCCCACTGTAAACTTCCTTTCACAAAAATTTACAATATATAATCTTATACACGTGTTTAAATGGAAGGCGGAGCTTTTGACAGAGCCTTGTTGTAATTTTGCAGGCTTGTTTGACTTTGGCAATTTTGAATTCTTCAGACTTCAGTAATCAGGTGTTTTCTTACTATTAGCTCGTGTAGAAACAGTGCCCCTTCCACACTGTGTCACTGACTCCTGATTTATGTCCTTTACCAAGGATCTTCCCTAGTTAGCTGAATGCTCTATTCATCTAGGATGAGCTTTTTTTTTTTTTTTAAGTTTATTTATTTATTTTTGAGAGAGAGTGCGAGTGGGGGAGTGATAGAGAGAGAGGGAGACAGAGGATCCGAAGCCGGCTCTACCCTGCAGTAGAGGGCCCGATGCAGGGCTCAAACTCATGAACCATGAGATCATGACCTGAGCTGAAGTCCAATGCTTAATCGACTGAGCCACCCAGGCACCCCTAGGATGAACTTTCTCGTCCTGAAGAGTGAATGACATTAGTTTTCTCAGATGTTATATACCACTTCTTTATGCTCTCCTCTACAGAGCCAACCCCTTTGGCATTCAGGTCAGTCCCATATTCTGATCAGGGCCGTTTGGGTTGCAAGGGACAGATGCTGCACAGACTAGCTCGAGGCAAAGACCCAGGGAAGTGCATGGAACTCCTAGGTGGGAAGAAGGAGCAGGATTCACAGAAATGGAAATCCCACCTTCCTCTCTTGGGCTGAACTGATTGGCTGCCTCTGTTTGTAGAGTAATAGCTCCAGCAGTAGCCGATAATGCAACAGCCTCTGGGAATTGATTTCTGATTGCCTGGTGCCTCTGTTTGATCTCACTTTCTGGTCAGTCAAGAGAGTCACTGCGGTTGGAGTGGATGTCTTCCACCTCTTGCCAGTCAGCCCTAGCTAGGGTATGTGAGGGTCACTATTTTCCCAGAGCCTCCCGTTCCAAGAGCTGAGTATAGGGGCAGATGCCCTAGAAGGGCTATGAGATGGTGCATAAAGTAAACCATATCTAGTATGTTCTACTTGCCCTACCACGCACGAGATGTTTAGCACTTACCTAACAAAACTGATTTGGCAAGGGTGGTTTTCATGTGTTTGCTGAATGGAATTGAGTGAATGCTGTTGACCACTATGTTCAAAAAGATGAAATTCCCCACAGATGTGACTTTCCTTAATACTGGGTCCTTATCTGACAGCAGTAAACCAAGTGAGCCCTCTCATTATTCCAAACCTTATTCTTAATATACAATTGTTTCTTCTCTTCGCAGTGGTTGCATCTATTGTATGCTGGACTTGGAACTGTGCTCTTCTCACTTGTGAGTCCAATTTCTCCCTCTTTTTGACAAGGAATATGGTCTGTGCATTGGCAAGTGCTAGGCTCAGAGTCAAGTAGAGTCAGTAATTCACTTTCCCTTTCTACGCCTCCCCCTCCTCCTTTCCCTCCTCCTTCTTCTTTTTCTTTATAAAGACAGTTTTTAGAGCACTTTTAAGTTCATAGCAAAAGGGAGAGGAGGGTACAGACATTTCCCACGTATCCCCTGCCCCCACACATGCATGGCCGCCCCCATTATCAACATCACTCACCAGAGTGGTACCTTTGTTGCATCGCCAAACGTACATTGACTCGTTATAATCACCTAAAGTTCACATTTGACTTTACTCTTAGTGTCGTGCAGTCTGTGGGTCTAGATAAATATATACTGGCCTCTTCCATCATTACGATAGCAGATAGAGTGTTTTTACTCTTCTGAAAACCCTTCATGTTCCACCTTTTGATCTCTCCACTACTTCCAACTCCTGGCAACCACCGATCTTTATCCTGTTTCCAAATCTTACCTTTTCCAGAATGTCATATAGTTGGCATCATGTAGAATGTAACCTTTTCAGAATCGCTTATTTCACTTAGCGATGTGCACTTAAGGTTCTTCTGGGTCTTTTCATGGCCAAATAGTTCATTTCTGTTTAGCGCTGAATAACATTCCATTGTCTAGATGTGCACAGTTTATGTATCCAGCCACCTACTGGAGGGCGTCTTGTTTGCTCCCAGATTTTGGCAATAATGAATAAAGCTGCTGTAAACATCCCTGTGCAGGTTTTTGTATGGACATAGTTTTCCACTCCTATGGGTGGATAGCAAGGAGTGTGATTACTGAATCAGATGGTATAAGTTATGTTTAATTTTGTGAGACTGCCAAACTGTCTTCAAAAGTAGTTGTACCATTTCGCCTTCCCACCAGCAATGAATAATAATTTGTTACTGTACATCCTCAGCAGCATTTGATGTTGTAACTATTCCAGAATTTGGAAGTATACCATTCTAATAGTGGTGTCTTGTTGTTGTTTTAATTTTCATTTCCCTTATGACATCTGATGCAGAGTATCTATTAATGTGTTTATTTGCCATCCATATATCTTCTTTGGTGAGGTGTCTCCTAAGTTCTTCAGCCCAGAGAGCAAGTAATGATTTTTTAAAATCAGATTGTTTGCTTATTGTTGAGTTTTAAGAATTTTTCGTATATTTTGTGTAACAGTCTTTTATCAGATGTGTCTTTTGCAAATATTTTCTCCCATCTATGGCTTGTTTTCTCATTCTCTTGACATTGTCTTTCACAAAGCAGTTTTTAATTTTAATGAACTCCAGTTTATGCATTCTTTCTTTCATAGATTATACTTCGGGGTCATACCTAAAAGGTCAGCACTTACCCGAGTTCATCTAGTTTTCCTCCTCTGTTATCTGCTAAGAGTTTTATAGTTTGGTATCTTACACTTAGGTCAATAATAAAAGTTTTTTTGAAGTTTTACTTATATAAGTAATTTCTACACCCAACATGGGGCTTGATTTACGACCCTGAGATTAAGAGTCCCATGCTCCTCTGACTGAGCCAGCCAGGTGCCCCAAGGATAGATTTTGAGTTAATTTTTGTGAAGGATGTAAGGTCTTTGTCTAGGCTTTTTTTTTTTTTTTTTTTGGCATATAGATGCCCGTTTTTCCAGCACCATTTGTCGAAGAGATTATCTTTGCTTCATTGTATTGCCTTTGCTTTTTTGTCAAAGATCAGTTGACTATATTTACATGGATCTATTTCTGGGTTCTTAGTCTGTTCTACTGATCTATTTGTTTCTTCTTTCATCAACACCACACTGTCTTACTCCATAGTAAGTCTTGAAGTCAGGTAGAATCGGTCCTCCACCTTTGTTTTTCTCCTTAATGTTGTGTTGACCGTTCACACACACACCCCTCCCTCCCTCCCTCCCTCTCTCAATCTCTCTCTCTCTCTCTGGTGTAATCATACTAAACAGAAGGTTCTTTTGCTTTTTCACTTAAAAATAATGGTCTCCACATATTAGCAGTCATGGATTGAGTTTATTCCTTTTTTTTTAAGTTTATTTATTTATTTTGAGAGGGGGGGAGGGAGGGAGGGAGAGAGAGAGAGATTGCAGGAGGGGCAGAGAGAGAGGGAGAGAGAGAATCTCAAGCAGGCTCCACGCTGTCAGCACAGGGCCTGATGTGGGGCTCAAACTCACGAACTGTGAGATCATGACCTGATCAAAACCAAGAGTTGGACACTTAACCGACTGAGCCACCCAGGTGCCCCAAGTTCATTCTTTCTTAAAGTCTGCATGGTATTCCATTTTATGCTTTCATGATGTCACGTATTTTAGCTTTTTTCTTCATTTGTTTATTTTAGGCGTTTCCAAACATACCTACAAGTACCGAGAATGGAGTAATAAACTCCACATACTATCACCCAGCTTAAAAACATCCACATTTTGCTTCATCATGTTCCTTTTTGTAAGAATTATGTCCTATTTTCAAATGTCAGAAAACTTTAGGCCAGGAGGTTATGTATGTATAATTCAGTTTCTTATTTTTTTTTCTCCTAATACCAAAAGGAACTAACTTGTGCTCATTTTTCTTTATTCTTATGCTCTCACCCTTTGCATATTGATGCCTGCTGTCCCATGTCCTGTTTCAGGCTTAGTTTGTTTCCTGTTTCTTGTGTCCTGTTTCAGGCTTAGTTTGTTTCCATGCAAAAGTACATGGGTGTTTCTGTTCCCAGTTTGGAGGCAGGGCAAAAATTCTTGTAGACTCAGACAGGTCTATCCAACACTAAACAAAGCAAGAGGGAAATTGAAAAATTGTCAGCAGGCTGGGGAGCGGATGCTTAACCACCAGAGTTGTAGGGGGTGAAACAGGGTGTTTCTCCCAAATGCTCCTGGGGCTCTGAATCAACCAGGGCTTCCCTGTGGGCTGGCTGTGTCTCGGGTTGTGTCCTGAGCCCCATTTTCCCTGGGGGAGGTGGGGGGGGACAGGTGGATCCCAGCTCATCTCACTCTCTCTTTCCTGTCTGCCTTCAAAAACATAATTTCACCTGGGAGGTGTACTCCTAACCACCAAGGCATGTCTGTGAAATGATGAGAAGCTATTATCCCTCTTATGAGAAGAAATAAGATAAAGTCAGGAGTTCTTGGAGGGCATGAAGAGAGAAAACCCCTTCTCCGTAGAAGTTAGGACCCCAGGGTGATAAATGAAGGCTGGGAGCTCAGCCTGCTGGGCAGCCTGTTTTTTAGGGTGACCAACTGTCGTGGTTTGCCTGGGACTGAGCGGTTCCCAAGGACACATTAAGTCCTAGACAAACTGGAATGATTGGTCACCCTAGCTTATTTTCTCCCCAAATTTGTAGAGTCCATCATCGGGAGAGGGGAGGAGAAGCAGGGAGAAAGGACTCAGCGGTCCAGGTGAGGCACCTGCTTTGGCATCCTGCCCAGCCGTGGGTCTGACTTCCTTCTCTGCCACTCACCACAGTGTGATCTTCCTTCAGGGGCTCAATTAATCTCACCTGCCTCCACTGGGCTGGTAGGAGATGGTGTCCATCATGAACTAGCATGAAGCTACCGGGGAGGTGCCCACTTCCCTTCCTCCTTCTCTTCTCTTCCTTCCTCCCTCTTTCTCTTCCCTTTCTTCCTCCCTCTTTCTCTTCCCTTTCTTCCTCCCTCTTTCTCTTCCCTTTCTTCCTCCTTCTCTTCTCTTTCTTCCTCCTTCTCTTCTCTTTCTTCCTCCTTCTCTTCTCTTTCTTCCTCCTTCTCTTCTCTTTCTTCCTCCTTATCCTTCTAAGCCAGAGTGGGAACCAGGACCTGGGGGGAGCGGATACCTGAATTACTTGGGATGGGTCTTATTGAAGTGGATATTGTTCTAAATGAGTTATTTTAAGGAATGTTTAAGACCCCAAGAATCCTCTGTAATGCCAGAGTTGATCTCTTTGATGGGGCTCTGCGGTTTTGCCTCACGGCACGAGACTTAGTCTAGAGTCTGGATATAAAGAAGGGTAGGGCCGCTGGTTTTATTTTCCTCCTCCAATCCTCATGCTGCCCAGAGAGCTCTATGGCTCTTTTCCTGCTGTTTTAGGACCTCATCGTTATACCTACTGCAGCTGAGCTGCACTTTTTATTTAGGGGAAATATTTAACTGTATACTAATCCCACCTTCCCCTTATTCTATATTTTGGAAATACTAACATCATCATAAAGCCATTCCAGTGTCAGGGTTTGAAAGATGCCATCACCCAAAGCTCCAAGAATTCAGCATTATTGCTGCGTATCAATTGTAATGTCAGGAACCATCTTTATTTTCATTCTTGGTTCAGGAAGAACATGTGGGAAAATCACAAATACAGGGCAGTTTGTAGTTTATCTCCGTGTCCAGTCGTCCCACCTCATTGATTAAAGGCACGAAGGTTTCTGGATTTGGAAAGCAAATGAGGGCTCACAGATTTGATCCTGCTGGCTTCAGGAGGACAGAGCACCTGCTGTAATAGATAGGGTACAAACTCGGGGACATAGAGAGTGGTCGCCGCTGTAAAAATAACCTAACCTAGCCACAAATCGACTTTCACAATATATTTTCCTGATGCTAAAATATTTCCTCCAGATAATTTAGGATCCTTACTTGATAGAAATATACCATTTCAGTAGCTAATTCTTCTCTCTTTTCTTTAAGTACTTGGTGATGGACGTGCAGCTCATGGTGGGAGGGCGCCACCATCACTCTGACCTGCACCCTGAGGAGTATATTTTTGCTGCCCTGAACCTCTACTTGGACATAATTAACCTTTTCATTTTTATTTTGCAACTGATTGGACCGGCACGGTAGTCATATGGCCAGGACTGGTTTGTGCTGAAAAAAGGGAAGGAGGGATGCCTCTGAAATACTGCCGGGCTCAGACATGAGGTTACCGCTTCATAAGCCTTTTATTAAAAATATTTAAAGATACTTACTTTCTGTCAAGTGAAACCAAGCATTCAGCAGATGGTAGCTGTAGCTGTGATAGTTTTAATTCCACTGTCACATTGCAAAATTTTCTGGGGGGCATTTCTAATTTTTATAAATTCAGAAGATGAGTACCAAAATTACATGCTTACAAACATTTGCATGATGCCCATTACAGTGTTAAAGTTTTCCAGGCAGTATTTTAAGCAGTAAACAACATCTCTCTACAGGAATAAATTGGATTACAGAAACCTATATTTACCCATTCTCTTCTCTTGGACATTCTGTGGACATTCTTAAATATTTCGGCTTTTTTTTTTTTTTTTTTTTTTTTTTTTTTTAGCAAGATGAACTAAAGAATTCTGCCTTTTCCCTGTATTCCAGAGTCAGACTGGAGAGAATAGTAGTATCTATCTAGTAGGGGTCATAGGGAATTAACAGAGTTAATGTGCTCTGGATAGAGTATTAGCTGTATTGTCACTGTCCCATCTGTACTTCTGGGCTTAACTCAGCAACTACCTCCACTGATTGTCTGGAATAACTAAAAAAAATATATATCTTAATTGTGATAAAATTACACATAACAAAATTTACCATCTTAACTATTCTTTACTTGTATGGTTCAGTACTGTTAAGTACATTCATAGTATCATGCAACCCATCTCCAGCCAAACATTTCATTTTGCAAAACTGAAACTCCATACCCACTGCAATAAGAAGGCTCAGAGCATTTTTCATGACTTATTTATGTATATGTATCTTATGTATCTGGTTTGATTACATTCCTGCAGGTCATAGATTAGACAAGATCTTTATATCCCTCCAGGAGTCTCAGACCTTGTTAGTGTGAGTCGCTTGATGAAAAAATTTTCACCGAGATGCGAAAGTTCACATCTCCACAGCCACCCAAATGAACCTGTGGCTACATCCTTGCCTCACTTGTTTCTAATTTCAGTCGGTCTCTGGTGCTTGCGCCACCAGGAAGCATGTAAGAGTCTGCAGGATGAGCAGAGGCACGAAGCAGGCCCACACCCGGTGTGCTTCAGGTGGCTCAGGGAGGGAGCTTTCTTTCTACATAAAGGAAGATTTATGTAGAGGGATGGTTATGCCAGATGATTGAGGACCTCAACTTTCAGACTCAGGATTTCAGACCTCTATCTCGTAGGCATAAGAGTTAGATCGCAGTATCATGGTGAAGGCACTGCTTTAGGAGAATTAGTCTGCGTTATGGCGGGTGGGTTAGAGTAGAGAAGGGAGGTGTTAGAGAGGAAGGTTGTATGAGAGCTAATGCAAGGCACACGGAAGGCACGAAAGGACAGTTGGTAAGTGGGGTAGAAAGAGTCAATCATATGTGATCATGATCATGGCCAAAAGGGGTGATGGAAGTTGAGGTATGACTGCATGACTCTTCAGGGCAGATTTTACTGTGGGTAATTGTCACTTACTGAAATAAAGCCTTCTTAAGAAAGAAGGAAATGGCTTGGGGAGTTGTGAGGTGGGTGATACGATAAAAGTAGGTTTGGATATTTTGAATACTTAGAAAGAGAGGGAAATGTTAATCTGGTAGAGTTTCAGGAGCTGAAGCTTGGGGCTAGAGATAATTTGGGGGCCAGCACAGGCAAGAACGGAGGCTGGGAGAACAGATGAAATTGTCAGGAATGACATAAACAGGGGAGTCCAAAGACCAAGTTCTGGAAATGCCATAATTAGGAGATGGAAGGAAGAAAAAGAACGTGGGGCACGAAAACAGAATGGTGAAAGCATAACATCACGGAGGCCAGCAACGCCTTTCAGGAGGGTGTTGATGAAATGTAGCTATAATTCACTTAGGGTTATGATGTCCTAGGTTCTTGAGAATACACGTTGTTTCATTTAACCTGCGCCCAAAGGTCAAGGCACCAAGGCACCCACACACACCAAAAAGAAAAAAAAAAGAAAGAAAAAAAAAAGAGCAAGCCCAATGGATCTGACGACGACTGGGTCACTGATCTGGAGGACCAGGGAGGATGGAGTCCGAACTTCATGGAGGCAAAAACGGAGACTGTGGAAGGAGAGGCCAGATCCTGAGAGAAGTCTGGTTGCTTCACCTCTGGAAGGAGAGAAGGTTGTACATTTTTTTCCTTTTTGGTTTCTCACTTTCCAGGACGGGAAATTTAGGGCATGTCTGAAGGCAAAAGGAAATGAAGGTACTAGAAATGGGGAAAAAAATCAAAAGAAGTAGGAAAACAGGAGGGATGGCCTTGGACAGGCCCAGGACCCCTTTTCCCTAAACTGGAGAGAAGGATTGGAACATTTACCTGTGGCAGCCTCTTTTGAGATGAAGGGTGTGCAGAGCCCGTGGTGAGGGGATCAGGGCTTAGAGAAGAATGAAAGAGGTTTGATCTGGCTGCCAGGGGCTCTGCATTGGGGGGTCAGCCAGAGAGAACGGGGGAACTTCCTCCTTTGTCAAAAATATTAGAGAAAAGAAGGCTGTGAATAAGGCAAATGAGTTTCTCAAAACTGACATTCCAAAGAGTTCCAGTTTGGGAAACTTTCAAACAATAGTGGATTATAATTCTGTGATGACTGCGGGTCATGATAGCATAAATCTCTTATCAATCTGAAATGGATCAATTGGCCAGAGATTTAGATTTAGGCAAATGTTGTCTGTACAGTCTGTTTTTGATGCTACGGTATTGCAAATTAGACAAACAGAATAAAGTAGAATCAGACTGAAACAGGGTTGGGGTTATTCCCTGAATAGACCCCTGTCTATTCAAAGCTTACTGGGGAAAAAAGTTTGATTCCATTCATTGAGGAGGTTAGTCTTGGTTCTCCAGAGGTCCACAGTTAATCATGAAGTAGGCTAACATGGAATTGAAGTGAACCTGAGCAGGCAAAACAATTTGCAAATCCCATCTCTGTTTTCTGTTGGGGTCAGACATTGGTCTCACAGGTGAATTTACAGATCTCAAGTAAGACATCTGAATTTAAGTGCAAGCCCTATAGTCATACACACCTGATTTTTTGGTTATCTATTGTTTCAGAGTAGCCCTACCTCCACTACTTACGTAGAGTTTCTTAGGTGTTTATAGTCTCATTACTACCGGCAGTCCTCAAGATGAGCGTAACCTCCAATACATGAGCAAGTAGAAGAGAGGGACTTTTTCAGAGCCACCCAGACGAAAACGTGGGAGGACCCTCTAAAGCTCCTGGGTCTGGTTGCAGTAACAAACATTGCCATGTGTACACCTGCCAAAGGCTTTGGTACCAAAGTCATGGTGAATTAATTCCATAAAAGAAGGAAATTCAGCTGGGAAGCTTGAGGTTTTGTATACGCCCCTGGCAACAAGAAAACCTTCCTCCATATAACAGGACATGCTGGCCAATTTCTGTAAGTTTCTGCTGTCCCAGCACATGAGATATTTCTGTTGTTTCAGCAATGTTCCCAACCACACACAGCCTATCGTGTAAGTCTACTGTACCTCCCATTACGTAGTGGTGACTTGATTAAAAGAAATTCTAATACATCTATGACAATCTTTTTTTTTTAAATGATAATCTTTTAACTTCTGCATTTAGTAGGTACTCTGAGGAAGCCATACCTCTTGGCATCAGTCTATTCAGTGAGATTTACTCAGTATTAGAAATTTGTCTTTTGAGAAGAGTCCCCAGTTTGAAAATCTGTCAGAAGTGGTCTCAAATGTGTGACGCATTTGTAAATCAACTCAAGATATACTCAGCAGGGCAATGGAACCTTACAGGAAAAGAGAGAGGAGAATCCATAGAAGAATTCAGGTTATATATATATATATATTTTTTTAAATGTTTATTTATCTTTGAGAGACATAGAGACAAAGTATGAGCAGGGGAAGGGCAGAGAGAGAGGGAGATACAGAATCTGAAGCAGGCTCCAGGCTCTGAGCCATCAGCACAGAGCCCGACGCGGGGCTCGAACTCACAGACTGTGAGATCATGACCTGAGCCGAAGTCGGCCGCTTAACCAACTGAGCCACCCAGGCGCCCCTCAGGTTATATTTTCTATAAAGCCCACAAATGTGGGGCTATCTATAATTTTAACTTTTTCCCCCAAATGGGTTCCCTCATCTAGCCCTAGGCGTGGTTTGGTGAGCACATGTAACTACATACAAGTGGACCTTGCTGAAACTACTCATGTTAAAGGCTGTTGCAGTTAACTTCAGTTTTTTTTTTTTTTAACTTCTTTACTTTGAGAGAGAGAGGAGCATGAGTGAGGGGGGAAGGGCAGAGAGAGAGAAAATCCCAAGCGGGTTCCATGCTCCAGCATGAAGCCCCAGGCAGGGCTGGATCTCCCAACTGCAAGATCATGACCTGAGCTGAAACCAAGAGTCAAATGCTTAACTGACTAAGTCTCCCAGGTGCCCAAGCTTTGTTCTTTTTAATATCAGTATGCCACTTGGCACTCAGTGGCTCAAAGAATGTCAATAGCTAAAATGCTGTGGCATATACTTGACATTACTGTCAAGAACAAATGTTGGCAGTTTCAGTAGGTTTGCTTAATCACAGTCCTTGAAACAAGTCAACTGCAGAAGATATCATCAATGGTTTCCAGTTGCAGCACTACTGACAGCTCATAATGCACTAAGACAACATTTTATTTATGATTATTGCTCCGAAGGTGCATTCAGCAAACTATAGCCCACATGCCAAATTTGGCCTGCTATCTTTTTTTTAATTTTTATTTTGAAATAATTACAGATTCACAGGAAGTTACAAAGAAAATGTCAAGAGGCCCTGTATACTCTTTACCCAGCTTTCCCCAATGGTTCTTACATAAGGTACAATACCAGAACCAGGAAACTGACATTGGTACAACACAGATGTATAGTTCTATGTGATTTTACCACATAATCAAGGCAGCCAAGATAGACTATTCCATCACCACAAAGATGTCCCTTGTGCTACCCCTTTATAGTCACACACACTCCTCCCTGCCCCCCTCCCCCACCCACTATCCCGAACTCCTGATGACCACTGATTTGTTTGCATCTCTATTTTGTCATTTGAAACATGATAAATGGAATCACACAGTATGTGACATGTTGAGATTGGCTTTTTTCACTGAGCACAAATGCCTTTGAGATCCTCCTCAGTTGTTGGAAGTTGGATAAGTTGTTCATTCCCTTTCATTGTTGAGTCATGTTCCATTGCACGGAGAGAGCACAGCTAGCCATTCCTCTACTAGAGGACATTTAGATGGATTCCAGTTTTTGGTTTCTACGAGTAAAGCTGCTCTGAATAGTTGTGTCCAGGTTTTTACGCAGATGTGTTTGTCACGTTCACTCCAGGACTGCAGGTGCCGGGTCATATGGTAAATGGATGCGTGGTTTTTAAGGAAAACTATCCAACTACTTTCCGCAGCGGCTGTGCCATCTTCTATTCCCACCAGTGGTGCATGAGCGACCCAGTTTCTCTGCATCCTTGCCAGCATTTGGTGGTGGTGCTAATTATTTCAGCCATTTTCATAGGTATGTAGGGTGTCTTATTGTGTTTTAATTTGCATTTCCTGGTGGAGTGATGTGGAACTTTTCGTGTGCTTGTTAGCCAGGTATCCTCTTTAGCAAAATGTCTCTTGATGTCTTAGCTCTTGATCTCTTAGCTGTTTAGCTTTGAGAGTTCTTCATATATTCTAGAAATGTGGTTTTCAAATCTTTTCTCCCAGTCTGTAGCTTTTTACCTTCTTCACAAGAGTCTTTTGCAAAGTGTTAATTTTTGACGAACTCCAATTTATCAACATTTTGTGTTATGGATCATGCTTTTGGTATCAGGTGGAAGAATTCTTTGCTTAATCTAGATCACGAAGATTTTCTATTATATTTTTTTCTTGAAAAAATACATATACATTTAAATTTGTGGTCCATTTTAAATTTTATGTAAAGTGTGAGGTTTAGGTAGAGACTCAAGTTTTTTGCCTGTTTTAAAACCAATTGTTCCAGCACCACCTGTTGAAAAAACTATCCCTCCTCTATTTATTGCTTTTGTACCTTTGTTGAAATCAGTTGACATTTGTCTGGAGCTGTTTTTGATCCTCCATCCTGTCTGTGGACCTATGTCTATCCTTCCAACCAGTATCACAGTCTTGATTACTATTTGATGTTGAGAATGTTTCCTCCCACTTTTAAAAAATAGTTTTTAGCTATTTTTGACTTTTCATATAAATTTTAGAATTGTATTATCTATGTAGCTTACAAGAAATTTTTGCTGGAATTTGGTAGAACTTGCTGCCAAGCAACTGAACCAAGTGCAGGCCTTCTGTGAACTGAGACCTCCACCAACCCATCGCCTTTGCTTCAGGCAGTGAAGTAACATTTGAAAATACCTCTTGAAGGGGTGGGTAGCTACTAATTTTTTCATGTAAAATTGAGATACGTACTGCTGTGGCCAGGCTGGCTGACTCTCAAATATACCTCTTCTAACATCATTTCTATTTGACTTGCAAGGCCTGTTTGGCCCATGTTAATTTTCTAATTCCGGCTGACTCACTGCAAACTGGAGAGGTCATACCAATGAGTCAGAAGGCCTCCATGGGTCAGGCATTCAGCTTCACTAGCAGCAGGTTGTTAGTGAATTTCTCTGAAATGGGTGACTTGGTAGCTGCCTCAGGCGGGGGCAATGTTGCGCTGGGAAATGGTCTGAGTACTTGTACAAAAGGAGTGATTTTCCTTTCTCCTGCTGGGGTTTCTTTACTGTTTCTGTGGGACCACTGGAGAGGGGACAGTGGGGCTAACTGGGGAGCAACTTACATGCCCCACTGTCACTTCTCTATCGATGGCAGTCCTTGGAGTGGGGAAACCCCAGCGACCATTATGAGACAGGTACTCGTGGTTTGGAAGGTGCAGCATTACCCTGAATCACCCAGAGGGCCCCACTCACAAGGGAAGTCTCCCTTTCCTGCTGCAGAGCTTGTCGGAATGCCTTTCCTAACCGAGGAGTGTAAAACGTGTGAGTCGAGAGCTATAGCAGGTGGCATATGGGTGCCGGATCCTGCTATCCTCCAGCCAGGAGGGTGGGAAACCTGAGGAGGGGGGAGAGGCTAACCTGTGCGGAGGAAACTTAACTGTTGGTTTTTTTCTCCTTTAGCCCCTCGCTCCAGGGACAGTGCCTCCAGGAGCTCTCCCATGGCAGTGGTGACGCCTGTCAGCACCCAGTGAGAACCAGGGCCCAGGGCTCCTTTCTTCTCCATGCCCCGCACCGTGTTTTACCCAGCAGGCTATGGCACCTTCTGTCACTCCTGCACTCAGCACCTTGTCACCAACCATCAAGGTACCATTTGGGCAGCTTGTTTCAATGCTAGCTTTTATGGCTAAGCCTTTAAACATTAGCTCAACTTCTGTTCAGTAATAAGTAGGACAGAGGGAACCCTTTCTCCCTCAGCCTGGGTGAGAGCATTCACTACCAGTAGATTCTGGTGAGTCTCCTGTTCCCAAATCTGGCCCATGGTTCCTCTTCCAGAAAAATCATGTTTCTGTCAGCATTCCATCCCCATTGCCAAAACTGCCAGGTCTGGGATTTGATTTTACCCTCTCAGTAACAACCAGTAAGTTGGCCTGTCACAGTATCATGGGTGCTGACAGAAGACACAAGACTCCTGGTTAAAGAGGCCAAGGATTTTATTTAGCGTTCGTAACACAGCCTGCAGAATGCACACTGGCATATTTGTGGCAGTTTCCATTGTCCCTAGATCCACAGGGGCAACGCAGTGGGCCCGGACAGATGCCAAGCATGCAGCTGAGAAACACTGAGGGTGAGGAATGCACTTGTACAGCAGACCTGCTCCCTGTCCTCAAGGTTGCTAGCTACATACATCCGGAGAAATACTCAGGCAAAACTGTTGTCAGCCTTGTGGTCTTGGCACACCCAGCAAAGTGTGACGTGCAGAAGAGGCACAAGAGAAGTAGATGGTCTTGTCTGACAGTTAGCCTTTCCAGTAGTGTGTTTAGTTTGTTCTTTCATGTATTTCTCTCTCATCCTCTCTCTCAACAGACACCCCGTGTCTGGCTGGGCCCTTGTGCAATAGCTGGCCACAAAATGATGTGCAGCCTAATCAAGAATATTTTCAAATGATAGTTTCAAACACTGAAGAAGGATAAGTCCTTTAAAAGTGTGCCGACCACTCAGTATGGCAGCCACCCGTCAGTCCTGCGTGGAACACAGACCTAAAGAAAACGTCTCTGGTCCATCTCTGTTTAAGAACTGTGACTGCTGCCTGTTTTTAAAATAAGGGCACATAATAGTCTGGAAAGAGCCACTTACATTTTTCTAGAAAGAAATCTATTCTGGGGAGAGGATGGTCACTGACAAGGCTGTAATGTACCGCTGCTAAGGAGAAGACCCGGAAATTATGCCGGTGGTCCAAGGCTGACATAATACAACTCAGCCCAAGCATAGAGCATGTGACAGTTTTGTTTTTTTTTTTTTTTTTTACAGAGTGTTTATTTCAGCCTTAAAAAGACTCCCACAATTTGTTATTTAGATTCCAAGATTTTACTCTTCAGAGATATTCTAACTGTAACTGTTTTAAAATTAAAAAGCAAACTTCAGTTAAGTCTCAGGTTTTAATTCATGACAGGTAAGAAGCAACAACATTTGAGAACTAAACGGAGAACAAAAATGAGATCAGTGGCTGCAAGAGACAACCCCCGAAGAATAATTCAGCAGATGGACATCCGTGGGTAAGCTTCAGAGCCACACAATGAACAGCATAAATACATGACTAAGTGGTTATCCCTGGCAGACCCCGCAAAGCCTGAAATTCAGGTGCAAAGGGCTGTTTTGGTAACTCAGAGGGGACAGAATAATACAATGATAGTGTTTCTAGTCATTTGGCATAAAAACTTTTCCCTGTCCTAATCAGTTTCACAAAACACCTTAAAATTCTATCCTTTCCTGTGTGTTTGTTTCTATTAGGGATTTCAAGGAAAAATCCTAACACTCTTCTCTTGAAAGTGATGAAAATAAAAGGAGCACTGAAGTCACACTGTTTTAACACATTGTCATGCAGTGTTTTGGAGTATAAAATAGTAAGTGGGCTAGTGTAAGAAATATTATGCACTAATCAGTTACATGTAAGAACCAAGTTAATCCCATAATACTGGAGGGAATTTAATTTGAAGAAAATCAGTTTCCTGACTTGGTTAAAACAAAGTCTATAATGTAATGAGACAAAAGTGAAGTAGTTTAAGTAATAAATGTTTAATCAAAGAATTTTACATATTAACAGCATTCATTTGGCCAAACATCTACACGTTTGTAGAATCCTACTGTATATAAAGTGGGAATGTATCAAGTATAGACTATGAAAGTGCAAATAACAAGTCAAGGTTAGAGTAATTTTTTTTTTACATTATAAAATTAACTTGTTTTGTACAAAATAGGCTTTGCCAAACTTTATTTCTGAGTTGTAAAGTCAATGACTGTGTTGTTTTTAAAATATGTACCAAGGAAATACAAATTGAATAATGATCATTTTTCATGCTCAGGAGATAACAGCACAGGAACAAAGGGTACTGCACAAGGCGCAAGAACCAGAACCCATCACATACACTGTCTTCACACGGAGCACTCTTTCTCACCTTATTGCAGCTTTGCAAGACACCTCAATGTGATACAAAGACTCTTTCTATTGAAAAAATTACAACTTGATCTAAAAACTGATTGGTGTCGATATTTTTAATCCAAAATAAATTTGTAAAAAAATCCTTTAATGGACTGTTTCAGTTTAATATACAGTAATACACTGTAGACAAAGTCAATATTTTCCCCAACTAATTTAATGGGGATTGATATCGATGTTTCTGAAGAGCGGGGAAATAAGTTAATGTGGACCTTTGATATCCATGGCCTAGGAGCAATTTACACACGGTTTACCCTAAGGGAACCCAGGGCATATTAAGTATTCTAATATAATGTCCTAGCCATATGAATTCGAAGTACAAGAGTTTCAGAAACAGGTTTTGGAGAAAAAAAATTAATCAAAAACCGTAATCACAACTCACCTGGATATCAATACTAATGTAACCTTTTGCCCAGCCCAGGACATGCCTGTACAAACTCAGTACTGAAATTTTGGTATCTGTAGATTTCTGGGAAGAATCTGGCAAAACATGAAATGGAGTGTTGCATATCTATTTTGTTTATGTTATGCTAGTTTTGATAATATGTAAGTAAAACAGCCATTTCAACAGTTTACTCTAGTTTTAATTACACACTGTACCATTGTATCTTAATTACAACTAAGACCAGTATTTTCTTCACAGTAGGACACTGATAACTAGGAAGTTGATTTTTTTTCAACACTAAACAGTCATCACACAGCAAATGAGTATTGTGCAATAGAACAAACACGTGTCAGCATTTGCTATTTAAGCAAACAAACTGATTGAACATTTAGTTGTTATATTTACTGTAAAGGCAAGGCCATGGGTGGTTTTATGGAGGTCTTTGCAATTCATAGCATAGTTACTTCAGAAGAGACACTGAAATTTCAATTACTCACTTATTTAACTGGCAACTATCCATTTAGTTAGGCAAAGGCACGGTAACATGTTGCGCAGGATGTTTTATTGAATTTTTTAATAATTGTGGGATTTACTATAACTCATGAAAACTCCACTTCTTTTCTATTTTATAAAACACTTACCATTAAAAGTAATTGCACCCATTAGTAATTAGAATGCACTGTAAAAGTGTGAAAACAAAGAACTATGATTGCACTTCCAATAAAGTGTCTCTTAAAATACAGCACCGCTGTTGCTAATCAACTGTATTTTAATATTAAAATAAACTGTTTTTAACAGCAGCATTAGGTTTAGTTAACTTAAGCTACAGGCTACATTTATTTAAATGCAGTCTCCATGGCAACAAAAGCCCATTATATTCTGGAATATCACTGCTACCAAATGGCACCTTTAACTCCCAAGAAGGCTGAGACTACTCAAGCCCTCTGGGACACTGCACACCTCAACGCCTTGTTAGTCAGCGCACGAGTAAGTTTGGCACGAGTGGACTGGAAATAGACATGAAAAGTAATCTTTGATTCATGTGAATATTAAAACTACACCGTGGTAGACGTAGCACTAAAGCCTTGGATACCTGAATTCACACTGCTCAGACAAAAAGGAAGAAAGTTATGGAAGAGCACAAAGAGACTGAGGAACGACATGTTGTTAGATCTGTCCCAAATAACTTCTAAAATGAAGAAAACTTTTTTCTTTCAAAGAGGAAAAACCACCCAAGGATTAGGGAGGAAGCCTTTAATTTAAATATTCAATTTAAGTATCGCCGACTTTAGGCTAAACAGAGGACTACATTTTCTCAGAATGTGGAATCTAGCCTATTTATTCCATTTGTCTTTCTCTTACTCTTCTCTTTTGTCAGCACAAAGGGGAAAAGCTATTCAATTAAATACAAAAGAAATTCCCTATATGGTAAAAATCAGAAACGAAGCTACCGTTCAAGGGAACTCCTTCGTATTCAATCCTAACGTCAGTGGTTTATAATTGAGTTGGAATTAAGTGGATCAAGTCTCTACAAAGCATACTCCACTAGAATACCATCTGTACCTGTGATCCATTTAGAGCCGGGAGGTGTGCAGTTCACACTAAATGTACTTGTTCAAGCCAGTCACTTGAGGTCTGAGGTGTCTGGCTTGAAACCTGTGAATCATCCCCCTCATTGGCTGCCTCATTACTACTAACGCCAGCTTGAGGTGCTGCTTCCCCGGCCAGAGTATTTTCTTCCAAAGGATTTTCTTCTTCTATTTGGGTTCCTCTACCTTCACTGACCATGGCGTCTTCAAACAATGACTCTTCTTCTGGTGGCACCAGCTCCACATCCCTCTTACCTTCTGACTCATCTTTGACACAGGGAAGCTGGGGATCTGCACTGATTTCTGTAACTGCTGGAGGAATCAGGGCGATACTCTGAGGGTTCATGTCATGAAACCAAGCCATGATATTGCCAAGAAGATTGTCATTGATGTTGGCATCCTGGCCAGCTGAGTCAGGGTCACTGGATGAGGGGCAGAATTCACTTCTTGCCTCACTGAGAGGGTGTGAACTCAGAGTGTCAGTTGAAAATGGGTCACTCTCTGCTCCTAATCTCATGAGGCTGTCACCAAGTTCCAACAGCTCCGAGCTGCTCAGTGCAGCCCGAGGGCTGTCTGTGTTCCTGGGGACCGAGTCTAGCCTGGAAGGTAAAGAGGTACCTATCGCTCCTAAGGATGCTTCATTATTGAGGAAGTCTCTATTTTCCTCATCAATGGCCAGCCCGGATTCTTGCAGTGATAACTGTATTGCAAGAAGTATATTGGGATCATCTTCATCCAAGGAACTCAGAGCCTGAGGCAACAAAAAGTAAAACCACTTTAAAATCTAAAAGGAAAAAGGATTTACCCAATGAAGTTTACCAACTATTCTTTCACCAAATAATATTACCTCTATTTATACAGAATTATTGTTTTATCTACTCAAATCTAATTTTAATTTTCTCCTGGCCTATGCTAAAGACAAAAAAAATTCCTTAAGATAACTTGGACATTTAGGAATCTTTTCCTGTAGTACATCTCTGAAACAAAGATTTTAGAATGAAAGGAAGAAAAAGGAGAGCAATAAAGTAAAACTAGGAAGTCAGGCTAAACAGAGCAAAACCAGGGGCAAGGGGGCTGCCCACGAAGGCTACCTGAAGAGAGTCCTGGTTTTCAGAGCGACTGGCAGGGGTGTAGTCACGCAGGGAAGAGCTGTGCAGCACACTCATAGATGCGGAACTTACCACGGAGGCGCCAGGCCTGCGGCCACTGCCACTGTCCGGGATGTCTGTTTCAAAAGAAGTAGAACCAGAGAGAATTCAGTCATATGAGATTTCACACATTTTTTCTGCATTTTTAATTTTTTAAATTTTTATTTTAGAGAGTGAGAGCAGGAGAGAGGGGCAGAGGGAGAGAGAGATAATCTTTTTTTTTTTTTTAATAATTTATTTTCAAATTGGTTTCCATATAACACCAGTGCTCATCCCCACAAGTGCCCTCCTCAGTGCCTATCACCCACTCTCCCTCCCCATAACCCCCTCAACCCTCATTTTGTTCTTAGTATTTAAGAGTCTCTTAGGTTTTGTCTCCCTCCCTCTCTCTAGCTTTTTTCTTCTTTCCCCTCTTTCCCTCCCCCATGGAGGAGACCTATGTTCCACCTATGCGTGAAAACATACGGTATCTGTCTTTCTCTGACTGACTTCTTTCACTTAGCATAATACCCTCCAGTTTAATCTTAAGCAGGTTCCACACTCAGGGCAGAGCCGAAAACGGGGCTCAATTCCATGACCCTGGGATCATGACTTGAGCCAAAATCAAGAGTTGGAAGCTTGGAGCACCTGGGTGGCTAAGTAGATTGAGTGTCTGACTCTTGGTCTCTGCTCAGATCATGATCTCACAGTTTGTGGGTTCGAGCCCCATGGTGAGCTCTGTGCTGACAGGGTGCAGCCTGCTTTGGATTCTGTCTCTCCCCCTCTCTGCCCCTACTAGGCGCATGCCAACATATATATAAATAAGCTTTAATATATAAATAAGATATAAATAAGCTTTAAAAAAAAAAAAGAGTTGGATGCTGAATGGACTGAGCCACCCAGGCGCCCCCACACATCTTTTTATTTCTGTCAACAATTTCAGTGCTGGTGAAAACCTGTGTTCATGTGTTCACTTAATCTTTCAGAGATTTCTTTTCCCTATTTGTCTCATCAAAATTTATCTAATACTACCACTTCAAACCCGTGATTGCTCTTTATGTTTTTGTTTGCATTACATATGGTTCTATTCATAAATGCAAGTGCTACCACTCATTCCTCTTTTTTCTTAAGCAAAAACAAATAAAGGTATTTTAGTTTTCGGAGTTCTTAAAACTAAAGAATTTTGGAATTACAATAGCCTGAAGAACAAGTCTTTAGGCTCATTGATCTTGATTTATTAAAGATGATCTGCTGACATAAGAATCTGAAGATTTTTCCATTAAGAATTTAACATTTAAAAGTTGATAATTAAAATAATTTATTTCTAATACCAGAAATTTTCTTTTAAAGAATGTTAACAGGAGAAGTGAGGCTAGGAGGAAAACATTCCACGAACACAGTAACAGTGATCAACAGCTACAATTTTATGGAGTGCTCTCTAGGTGTTACTAGTGCTTAATGAAGGGTTTTATCCACATTATCTCATTTAATGCTCACAATGAGCCCACAGTGTGGCACTGTTATTGCTTCGTTGAATGAGGAGACTGAAGTTTGGAGACTTAAGTCAACTTGACTAAAGTCTTACTCTGATACACAGAGAGGGGGTCATGAATGCAGGTTCCGGGTGACTCCACAGCCCGCTTTTTTTTTTTTTTTTTTAATGTTTATTTTTGAAAGAAACAGAGCGTGAGTGGGGGAGGGGCAAAGAGAGAGGGAGACTCAGAATCTGAAGCAGGCTCCAGGCTCTGAGCTGTCAGCATAGAGCCCAACACAGGGCTCAAACCCACAAGTTGTGAGATCATGACCTGAGCCAAAGTCAGAGGCTTAACTGACTGAGTCACCCAAGAGCCCACTCTACAGCCCATGTTCTTAACCTCTCTAGTTTTCTGTATCCTGTGACATTCGAAGTATCTTCATATTGATTATGTATCTACACTACAAACTATTTCACAAACATTTAGATTTGCCAGTTTTAAGAATAAATTCAAGAGAACTAAAAGATGAAAACCTAGCCAACTTAAGAGCTTACCTAAAGTGCTTTCACTCGGCTCGTCAGGGTCTGGAGGGTTACTGAGCAGACTGTGCACATCTCCTCGACGGCGCTGTTGTCTGTGCCTCCTCCGATACTGAAATTCAGCATATTCCTGCATAAACCAAAGGTTATAAAATACAGAAGAGCATGCAATTTTTTTAATGCAAATAAACGACACACTTTTTTTCCAGGAAAAAAAATGTGTGATTTTATAGACATATAAAATCATTTGGTTTTAACAAAAGAAACTTCAGGTTTTGCCATGCCAGGGAAACAGAAAAAGTAAAATGGAAAAAGAAAAATTTTAAATAGTCATTACGACTGCCTAGATAAATCGGGAATACTTGCAAGCTCCATTGCTAGTGCAGAACTCAGCCTTTTTCATATGCCTGGGTCTTGCTACATAATGTTATGACTAATACCATAATGATTTTGCTAATTTAAGTTAGGCTCTTTATTAACATAAGCTAGGCTCTTGGAGGTTTGGTTTTTAAAAAAGTGACAGTGATATGTGCAACAGAAGGAATGAAAAAGAAGAGCGTACAGTACCAAGTGCTTATCGGACTATGAGATATTGTATTCCTTGGGACTACTGCATACCATACTCACAAGTTAAATGATTAAATTAAAAAGAAAAACGTGAAATTAGCTTTAAAATTAAGGTGTTACCTGGCTTCCTTCCTATATGAGCTAATATGTGGGGCTACCTACAATACAGGCAGGAGGCATATGGGAAGGGTGCAGGTATGGGCGGAGGCAGAACCTGTGGCCACCTGCTCTGGTCATGCGTTTCCAGGCGTTAGTGATGGAAGAGACTAGAACAGAGACCAGTCAGTGTGCATGACACCAGCATAAATAGGCTAATTTGGAGGGTCATTATAGAATCTTTCAGTGATAAACACGAATATACTCAGGTTTATGATCATCCGGGTTACCCTAGGATATTCCATATGTCTATGTTGTGAAAGTACTAGAATAAACAAAGACAAGTTTACGTCACAAATACTACTTTCGCATCACACTACTCTGGTTAAATTTACTGAAACTCCATTAATGTAAACAAGCAGTTGGACTCTAATATGAAGTGGGAGGCGTCCTACCAGGTTAGAAACCAAGAAAAGATACTACAGGTTCTCAGAGGGATTCTTGAGGTTCTTTAAAATTTCCTGCTGAGCTGCGGTATGAGTTCCTCTTTTGCTGGAGGCCCATGATCCCAAACCGGATGACTATTACCTGTCATGGTTCACTGAGGAACAGTGCATTTCTTAGACAAAGATGGCATGAAAAGTTTATTTCAGTTCAAGGTTTATATTTAAGGAAAATTTGCTTCCTTTGCACACTTGATTATGGTACAAAAAGCTATTCTGAATTAAACTATTACTAACCATAGAATATACATCTTTCTAATTTAAGAAAACTAAAATTTGGTTTAAAAACAACCATAAAAGAAACTCGTTATATTTATAATTAGTCTGACAGAAAACTGAAACTCAATAGCATTCTCTCATGATGCAACAGGCTTAAAAAAATTAATCTCATAAAATTAAACCTATCTGAAAATTTCGAAAAATTCCTAGATTTTTATATAAGCGTCTGAAAAAGATTTAGTTGAGATACCGCAAAAGGTTCAAGAGTATTAAGGTTACAGACAAGACAGAAATTTTAAGATATCTAGGGCAAAAAGCTGCCAGGAGCTTTTTTGTTGAACACCAAATTTATCAGTGACTTAAAAGAGATGCTTTAATCTTCCAAAATTTCCATGGGGTAGATACTGCCATTATTACAGATGAGAAATTAAAGAACGGAGCCTAACGTGTAATAAGTTACAGAGCTAGATCTTGAATTCAGGTGGGCTCCACTGCCTTTAAAGTGGCACAAAATACTTATGACTGGCACTGACTCAATTTAATTAAAAAAAGAGAAAGATGGAATTAACTTGACTGAAAATATATAAATTCAACCTAAAAGTCTATTGAAGTTTGGTAACAATTTTTTTTCCAGCGTATATACAAAGGCAAAGAGCTAATTTTTAAAGGTATTATTTTGGCAGTTACTTGATAGTTAGAATTTTAGAGTTTCACACTGTATAATAATTCTTTAGACTTGCAATGAGGTTTGTATAAAAGCTTGGTGTTTCAATTGCCAAAGACTTTAAAGAAAAGTAAAAGTAGTTAAAAAAATTCTTATAAAGCTTATGAAGACATAAAAGTAAATTTAAGAAGGAAATGTTACTTATACTTTCATAATTCTCAGTCTCTGGAGAACAAGAGCTCAATAATTTTATTCATAAATATTCACCCGTGAGGCAGCAAGCTTTCCTTTATTTTTACAAAATGCATCTCCATCAGTCACATTAGCAGGCCCTCAATATTCAAGGACAAATATTTAGGATTCCTAAAGTTACTGTTGGAGCTAAAAGCTACAAGAGGATGTGCACATGGCTACGAGGACACTGGTAAAGGTTTTACTTTTGCTCAAATAAAGTTAAATTGTGTTTCTACCTTGAAACACTGACATCTTCAGTACTCTGTTTTTGATAACTGAAGCTTGTTTATTCATAGTTTTACGTAGAAACTTTCCATAACATCCTCAAAGCTATAATTATAATAGAATAATCAGCAAAGCATAGAAAAAGTTCATAATTTGTTTTACAATAGTTTCATAAAGTCTTTATGCAATTTAAGTGAATTAAAACTTTCCATATCGGAACTCAAAGCACAAATTGTTTTCTCAAGTCAGTATTTTCTTGGATATATCTATCAATACAACAGGCCACAAGGTGATTGCAAGTATCCTGAGTAGCTGAAAAGAGAAAGTATCTGATTTAAATAAGCCAGAGTCATTTCTGGATAATAATTTCATTTTCCTTCAGTCGAAGATAACAAATGGGCTATAAATGATAAACAAAAGTTTCACTTTTTGTCCTGCTCCCTTCCAAGAACTAAGTTAAAAGATTATTATAACGTAAACATTAGATAGCATACTGTTTTAGAGAGTAAGGAAGGAGAGACAGAAGTAGAGAGAACTGCTAAAACCATTTAAAACTGGACTCAACAGTGACAGTGGCAATTTAAATCTCAGAAAATAGCAATGTGATTAAGATTTTCACTCTATCTTATTTTTATTTGTGGCAATTGCTATTTGCTGGTGTTAGAATTTTAGATGGCATTTTTTTTTAAGTTACTTTTAAAGATTTTATTTTTAAGCAATCTCTACACCCAACATGGGGCTTGAACGCATGACCCTGAGACCAAGAACTAAGTTCTTGGCAACTGAACCAGCCAGGTGCCCCCTAGACTATTTGTATTTTAAAACCTATCAATAACAACCAAAAAAACCAAGATGAGGGTGAAAATCTTAAAGAGAAGCAGAAAGCAACTAAGCAAAGCATTTTTTTCTGCATATACATTACTAATATCAAGTTTCCACTTTAGAAACTGGTTATAAATCAATTCAATCAGGTTGTTGCAGTAACTTAAAATAGATTGTGCAGGTTTTTCATAGATTCAGACTGAAACAAGATTATGAAGAAAAATGCATTTCTAATAAGTAAAATTTATACTCATTAACCAATTTGAAAATGCGTTCCAAAATATATATGTTAGCCTTAATTGTGACTGTTCAGTAATTAAAAATATTAAAAAGGGGGATGCATTTAACAATGTGATGATACTCCAATACCACAAATGGCTAAATGTAGGCTCTGCTGAGGCATTTTTCTTATTTAACAAAGAAAAAAACATTGCTGAGATCTCAGTAGGATTTAGAATAGGGTGAAAGGGTGAAAGGTGTGAAAATGCAAGCAGGATATCACTAAGGAAAAATAATAATTAAAAAACAAAACCCCCATAAAACAATTACCTCAGGTGATGCAAATCCTAAATATTCCCAATCCCATGTTCCACCAGCAAAGCTACAAAGAAATTAGACATACCATTTGATTTATTATCAGCACTTAAAAGGTACGGACAATCAGACCCTTGCCCATTGAACATTATTTTTAATTCCTCTGCTTACAACTTTTTAACCAAAGTACATCAACTGCTGAATATAATTAAAATGTTACCTCAATTATTTCTTTCAAGTTCTAAATTGCTTTGTGTCAAAGAGTGTAAAAATAAATATCTTTTTGTTATAACAGTATTTTCTTATTGCTTCTATATTTATGTTTATGTACAAATAGGGTCAAAGGAATTTCTAATGCCTAGAATTATTATGAATAAGAAACATGCTTTAGTTTATAGTGGCAGAAATAGTATAAGTATCTGAAACAAATAACCAAAACTCAGCTGTTCTTTAATGGATGAATATGAATCGCTTAAATAACTTTATTAATATCAGATTTCTGATTTCTTTATAAGCTCTTAGAACAAAAGTATAAATTATGACCATAACAAGTTGGCAAGCGTTCCAAATTTGACATTGTAAGATGTTTATGACTATTATATCACTACATACGTTACATATTTGAAGTGATGCATTAGAATACTCTGAATTATGAGTTCAATGAAGTGTGAAATTAACTTAGCCTAATTTATCCCAAGATACTACACAATTTTTTGACAAACAAAAAATTAAAAAAAAAAAAAAAAAGAAATAGTTCTGGGGGTGGAAATCACCAAAAAGAAGTTAACATGCTTTAATCAGCTATCCATAAGTATAAGTAACTTCCAGGAATATAAACTCTAGTTAGATAAAAAATAAATCTGGTGGCATTTGTGGCTGGGGCTAGGACAATTTCCACAGTGTGCATCTTTTTTACCTGCGCCTTGGAGCTTCTGGTGAGTCTGCAGGAGCAACTCCCCGAGCCACAGATGCCAGGAATTCTTGTCTCTTCTGTTGTACAAGGCATGCTGCCTTGATGATCTTGTGACGGGGTGTGCGAAGGTAAGGCCTATTGACTTTTTGGGCAAGGTCTTCAGTGACCATTTCTAGGTCTGTCTATGGTAAGGGAGAGAGAAAAAAGAAGGAATATGGGCTGAGTAGGTTAGTCAATAGCAAATCCATTGTCTATCTGGTTTCTCAGTTACATCTAACTCTTTTGAAGTCAGAAATTAATCCAAATTATAAATTAACTTCCTATTTGACATATACTTCTATTTTTTACATTTCAGGAAAAAGCACTCATATGATAGGCATTTGTAACAATGTAAAATGGTATGGATTACAAAGATATAGTGAGTTTAACAGCTGTCTACAGCTGTTTATCATTTGTCTATGTGAAAAAAATGAGTAAATTTCCAGACACTGTACATGCAAATGCATGACTGCGTAGTGTACATATAGACCAAATATAAATGCTGAAGGAATCTGAGCCAAGGCAAGACCCCTGTGATCTTCCGGGGTTAGGTCTGAAAGGCTTCATGGAGAAAATTAATATTAAGCATTTAAAAGAAATGTAGGATATAAATTAGCAGAGAGCAGTTCAAAGGGGTGACATGAAAACCGTAGCAAGAGGAAAAAGTTTGGTGGATTAAAAAATAAAAGAACGTACAATGATGTTGGTTAGCCACAGTGATGTCACTTGGCTTAGGTGTTTTTGTTCTTTAAATACTATAACTTTTTAAACTGAACTTTTAAAATAAACTGGCAAATAGCAACATACATACATCTAGTATGTAATGTGGTTAATTTCATCTTTGAAGATAAAATTTCTAATTACAGAATCAGAATTAGGCCAGATTTCAACATCAACCAGTGTAAAGCAAACAAATAAATGTGGTAGGAAATGTTTGCTCAGTCAATACCTCAGAACTGACTCAGATCTTATAGTGGAAAATTTAAATATAAAAAAATTTCAGTTTAATACCGGCAACTTTTCCTTTATTTAAAAACCACATGTACCCCAATGTTCATAGCAGCACTTTCGACAATAGCCAAATCATGGAAAGAGACCAAGTGTCCATCAACTGACGAATGGATAAAGAAGATATGGCACATATATACAATGGAATACTATGTGGCAATGAGAAAAAATGAAATCTGGCCATGTGTAGCAACATGGATGGAACTGGAGGGTATTATGTTGAGTGAAATACATCAGTCAGAAAAAGACAGATACCATATGTTTCCACGAATAGGTGGACTTTGTGAGACTAAGCAAAAACCAGGGGGAGGGGAAGAGGGGAAAGGAAAAAAAGACAAAGAGAGGGAGGGAGATAAAACATAAGAGACTCTCAAAGACTAAGAACAATCTGAGGGTGAGGGAGGTGAGAAAGGTGAGGGAGGGGGGAGAGGGGGTGACAGACATTAAAGAGGGCACGTGTTGGGATGAACACTGGGTATTATATGTAAACCAATTTGAAAATAAACTATTATAAAAAAAAAAATTCTAAAAATGAAAACAAAATTGTTTACTGGTCATACCCAAACAAGATAAAACTTAGTTAAGTGGCTGAAAAAGGACAAAATCTGTTTTTTTATAATAATTGCATTTAAATTTAATTTTAAAAAGATATCTTACTTGCATGAGTTCAAAAATTTCTTTCTTTGTGCTTTTAGGTTCTAAGAAAAATCCATATGGATAAGAACACTTGAGAATGCGTCGAGTTTTTAAGAGCACGTGAACTGCATCTTCAATGAAAGTGGTATCTGGACAGCCTCCTTCAGCTATAAAGTAAATCAGGCACAGTGAAAAGAAACTATTTTGCAAATATGCTGTTATACAATTAAATGAGTTTTCTATAAAAACACCACCAACAAAGGATCTCTGAAGAAACTGAAGTAGCTGTATGATAGTAATAATTTGAACTAGACTAAAAACTTACACAAAACATTCATGTGTGGCTTGTAAACATTTATAAATAACGTACACACTGTAGCTGCCTACCAGCACTAATGGCAATCAGGAAGGAATGTGTACATCAAGTCTGGATTCTGTTCTTACCCTGCTGGTTAAACAAATCTAGCTTTAGGTCAACTCCTCTTCACTGTGTTTTTCAGTTTCACTACTGAAACTTTGCTGATTAAGAGATAGGGGCCTCTGGGTGGTTTAGTTGGTTCAGCGTCAACTTCTGCTCAGGTCATGATCTCCCGGTTCATGAGTTTGAGTCATGCGTTGGGCTCTGTGCAGACAGCTCAGAGTCTGGAACCTGTTTTGGGTTCTGTGTCTCCCTGTCTCTCTGCCCCTCCCCTGCTCGCTCTCTCTCTCTCTCTCTCTCTCTCTCTCTCTCTCAAAAATACATTTAAAAAAAAGCTAAAAACAAATGGAGGCATCTGGCTGGTTCAATCCAAAGAGTGTAACACTCCTGAACTCGGGGTCATGAGTTTGAGCCCCATATTAGGTGTACAGATTACTAAAACAAACTTTAAAAAAAAAAAATTAAAACAAATGCCCTGCTAAGTTGTTTGCTAGGAAAAAAATAGCCTAATTATGATTATGCTTCTGCAAAAAAACAATGTAAGAAAAAAGATGTAACATTCTGGGGGAACAATTGGATAACTAATGCTAGTAAATAAAACATATCAAGGAGAGAAAGAAAGGGAGGAAGACTAAACTGCCTTAATATTAAGACTGTTCCTTTTCCAAGTATCATTATAACATTCTAGCTTTCTCCTTAACTGCAAATAAAGGGAAACAAAGCAGTAGAATCTAGATTTATAAGTACTTTTGAAAATAAGATTATTCTGCATGCCCATAGAAAGAAATTACATGTGTATGTACACATAGTGATATATACAGACTATTCCAAAATACCTAACCTAGAAGAGGGATCTGAACTAAGAAGACGTAAAAAAGAAAAAACAAAACAAAATAAACACTATCCCCAACTAGGACATCTGTGAGAAGTACGTGAAGGTTTGTTTCTTAAACCTTTCCAATTCTTACATCATTTAATGTACCTTATTATCCTGTCTGGAACCTCCAGAAGGTTCAACAGAAGCAGTAAACTCACACTTACAGATATCTGTTGAATATTTGCACTGTTCTAAGCATTAGGGATAGCCCAATGATGAAAGAGACAAAAATCCTCCTTTGAAGAACTGTAGACATGTGAGGGTTTTGTCCTTTCAATTTTTCCTGTGGACAGTACCTCAAGAGTTTGATAATGGCAATATAGTTACATCATTACTAAAGTCTAAAAACTAATAATTAACAAGGAGACAAAGCTGCTAATGATAATTTTTCTCCTCTACTCAATTTAATTTATGCTTACTCTCTTAATTAGGGAATTACCCTCATGATTCAGGGGCTTACTTTTATAAACTAGAGCAAATACAATTATAATTGCATTTTTAGGCTGAAAACCTTTTATATGTAAGTTATAATTATTTTAAAAATGTGACCTTTTTAAAACAAACATGGTAGAACCTATGCTGTGTGTGGTCATTGTGAGATATTATATTTTAATGATGCAAACATTTTCAATTCAATTTAGGAATTTTTGTGTATTTCCATTTTAGGATCTGTAAGCCAGCTCTATCTCCTATCTTTGCTTTTAGACTCCGATGTCCATTATTTACCAGTGAGATGATTTCTCCCAAAACTGTACTTGACTTCCATCCCATTAGGCACTCTGCTAAATTTTCTCAAGAATCTTTGTGACTTCAGTCACACTACAGTTGGGGGGGCATGTGAATCTTGCTCTTTTGACATATCAAGGATGCTTTTCAGGCTCTTTTAGGGCCCATCCACTGTTTCCAATATTGTAGAGCATTAGCGGTGGCACAGAGAAAGCAAAACCATGATGTGTGTTTATCTGCTAACAGCATAGGCTACATTAACAGGAGCATATGAAGTAAGCTGGGTAGAAAATCTAATTACAAAGTCCTCAACTGCTGAGCTGCACTCTGGGCTTCAGAGAACTCCAAGCAGTACCAGAATGAGCTAATGAAGATCATGTTTTCCTTGAAAAGCTTTAACCTCCTACCAATTAAGTGACTTAAGCATGGAAGGCTATTTTGTATTAATTATCACACATACCACTTAAAACTTACTTTCTTTGAGAGCTCTACTCAGCTGCTCCATCTTTTCTTTGGCTGTTTTAAGAAGGCGTTGTTCTAACTAAAGGAATAGAAATACATAATTTATATAATTTTCTTTATTTATTCACAACAGTATAATTCAGAGCATTTGGAATGATTTGGTGTCTACATACCTGATAGCTATGCTCATGGTTTTTAAATCTTGTATAATAGTGCATAAATCTGTCAAGTTCCTGAAATCGTTTGTGTTTTTTCTCAGCCTAGGAAACAAAAGTCCATAAATGACTTTTAAAATAAAGTATTAGCTATTAAAATTGGGGACTTTTGTCACTTGAAATTTTTATTAGTAATAGGTAATTGTGCATACAGATTTGTTGATTATTTTACTGAGAAAAAAACCAGTACATTTTTAAGGCTACCAGAACGAAGTTTTGCATTTGTAATCTCTGTGATAAACCACTGAATCTATGATCTCATCATGTAAAGCAAAGATGCCTCTTAATACCTTCATTTATCAGATCTTCAATGTTTTACTGTTTTTTATTGTTATGGGCTGAACTGTGCCTTCCCAAAATTCATTTTGAAGTCTTAACCCCCAATGTGATTGATTGGATTTGAAGATAGGCCCTATGTATGAGGTGATCATTAGGGTGGGGCTTTAATACAGTAGAATTAGGGGCGCCTGGGTGGCTCAGTCGGTTAAGCGGCCAACTTCGGCTCAGGTCATGATCTCACTGTCTGTGAGTTCGGGCCCCGGGTCGGGCTCCGTGGTGACGGCTCGGGAGCCTGGAGCCTGCTTCAGATTCTGTGTCTCCCTCTCTCTCTGCCGTTCCCCTGCTCACGCTCTGTCTCTGTGTCTCTCGAAAATAAATGTTAAAAAAAAAAAATTAAAAAAAAATCCAGTAGAATTAGTGCTCTAATAAGAAAAGGAAGAGACACCAGAGCTTTCTCTCTCTCCACACCTGTGAGGACATAGTAAAAAGAGAGCCAGCCTTCTGCAAGCCAAGAAGAGAGTCGACCACCAGAAATCGAATTGGCAGGAACCTTGATCTAGGCTCCAGAACTGGGATAAATACCTTTCTGTTGTTTAGGCCACTCACTTTATGGTATTTTGTTATGGCAGCCAAGCAAAGAGATTTATTATATGCTATAGCATAATACTGTATTGTTGATATTATGCTAAAACTGTTAAGTCATTACAGAGACAGAGATATATGAGACTTACCTTCACCAATATAAAAAAAAGAATATTAAAAAAAAAAGCTCTCAAGTTGATAAAACTATTTTGTTTAAAGGCTACTATAAAGACCTTATTGTGACAAAGACAGGAAAAGAAGACATGCAAAATACTGGCAATGGCATTAAATGGCTTAGCCAGAGGACTTGATTTAAACAGTTCTGTTTACCTCCACAGTCATTTCCTTGGATTGCTCCTCCACATGCTGAATGACTTCATAGCGAGTACATCTGTAATAACCTCCTGTGGAAGAACTATGCTTTTTCCATTCTTCTAGGCAAATCCAGCAAAAGTCATACTTGCACTTCAAAAGAAAACATATATGCAAACATCGCCCTGTGTTAAGATGCAAGTTATTTTCTGATTTCTAGTCAACCACTTTGTAGAGATTAAATAATTCTGCCTCTGTGACCAGGAATAAATCTTCTTAAAGACATGCCATCTTTTTCATGTTTCCTCTGGGAACCTCTGCACTATGGAAAAGATGTGGGGGTAGTTCAAAATTACTGCTTATAAGGATAAAGTTAAAAGTAAATCATAATATTAGGAGGTAATATCAAGGAATCTTTAAAAATATCAATAGGAGGGGCGCCTGGGTGGCTCAGTCTGTTAAGTGTCCGACTTTGGCTCACTGTCATGAACTCACTTTCATGAGTTCGAGCCCAACATCAGGCTCTGTGCTGATAGCTCAGAGCCTGGAGCCTGCTTTGGATTCTGGGTCTCCCTTTCTCTCTTGACCCTCCCCTGCTCCCACTATGTCTCTCTCTCAAAAATAAATAAAGATTTAAAAAAATATATATCAATAGGATATTCTATCCCAATAAAAGACAGATACTGACATTATTTAATATTTCATTTTTCCAGTGCATGGTAATCTTACTTGGGTCTCTGAAGCTTCACCAGTCTTCATCAGAAGTTTTTCTGATGACTTTGACAAACTGGTTTTGAAACCAGAAACAAGTTTGAAAGGTTTCTTTTTTTTTTTTTTTTTAACGTTTATTTATTCTTAAGAGACATAGAGACAGAGCGTGAGCAGGAGAAAGACAGAGAGAGAGAGGGAGATATAGAATCTGAAGCAGGCTCTAGGCTCTGATGAGCCGTCAGCACAGAGCCCGACGTGGGGCTCGAACTCACAGACCGTGAGATCATGACCTGAGCCGAAGTTGGCCGCTTAACCAACTGAGCCACCCAGGCGCCCCTGAAAGGTTTCTAATTAGAAAGACTGATAGAAAACCTGCTTCTCATTTTTAAGAAATTTCATTTTCTTAATTACCAAAATTAGCAGATAATGCCAAAAATATGAGCATCCTAGTATGAAAATACATCCTTTTGTAAACGCTTATGGATTTAGGGTCAGAAAGATCTTCTAATTTCAAGTCTATTTTCTTCTGGCACTTTTATGTTTTGTTTTTTTTTCTTAACAGTTAAATATTGGAGCTGTTGAGAATTTATCTGGGTATAGAGTATACAGTAAGGATTCAACTTTTTTCCCACACAGCTGCCCAGTTATATCAATACTATTTAGTGAATAGCCCACGTTTCTCCACTGGCTGGAGATCCTCCTTTACGGAGTATATACTAAATTCCCACATATATGTGTGTATTTTCTGGGCTATTATGTTTCATTAATCTCTAGATTTATGTCCCAGCACCAGGCTGTTTTAATTACTGAGCTTTTACAACAGGCTTACTATCTGGCAAGGCTAGTTGCTCCTCACTGTTCTTTTTCAGAGTTTTCCTAGCTGTTCTTGCTTTGTTTCTCCATGTGAACTTCTGAATTAGCTTATCTAGATACAGAAACAAAATGTGCTGTGTACCTTTGTTGGAATCTTTCTATCCAACAATTTCATTACCTTTCCATTTGTCATCTTTCGTGTCCTACACAAAAGAGGTCCTAAGATTTTCTTCATATAAGTTTTGTATATTTCTTAAGTTTCTTTTTAGATAAACTTGATCTTCCCTTTCACTTTATATTCTATTTGGATGTTTTTGGTACACATGAGGGCTATTGCTTTCTGCATATTAATTTTCTACTCTGCTAATTCACTGAATTTTGTTGTTAGTAGTTTTCAAATGGATTCTTGTGGGTTTTCTAGGTATATAATCATGCTATCTGCAGAAAAAATATTTTTTTATCACCTCATTTCTAATTTTTACATCTCTAATTTCTTCCTAATGTCTAAATATTTTGACTAGTATCACCAGTCAAATGTTAATATTTGGACAGCATCCTTATCTTGTTCTTGATTTTAATGATAGTACCTCTAGTATTTCCCATTAAATATCATGCTAACTTTTGGAATGAAGTAGATTTATTTTTATCATACTAAGGAAGAGTCCATCTATACCTATTTCTTTGAGTGTCTTAATAAAGAATGGTTGTTGATTTTTTTGTCAAATGCCCTTTTAGCACCTATAGAACATATATATGGTTTTTCTCTTTGGATCTACTAATAAGACAAGGTACAGCAGTAGCTTTTATTTTTTAATGTTTTTTTATTTTTGAGAGAGAGAGAGAAACAGAGTATGGGTGGGGGAGGGACAGAGAGAGGGAGACACAGAATTGAAGCAGGCTCCAGGCTCTGAGCTGTCAGCATAGAGCCTGATATGGGGCTCGAACTCATGAACCGCCAGATCATGACCTGAGCCGAAGGTGGATGCTTAACTGACTGAACCACCCAGGCGCCCCCAGCAATAGCTTTTTAAATACTGAACCATTCTTGTATTCCAGAAGTAGACCCAACATGGTCAATTACTTCTTTTTTTATAAAAAATAATTTTTTTTAAATTGAGATATAATTGACAATTACCTTTTTATTAATGTATTCTGCTGGGTTATATTTGCTAAGATTCCCCCCTTTAATACTTATTTAGGATTTTTGCATTATTTTTCATAAGACTAATCTATCATTTTCTTTTAATGTAAATAATTTTGTGAAGTGTTAATATGAAGGTTCTTACTTTATAGTAATTTGAAAGTTTTCATTTTTTTAAATGTTTGAGAGAGAGAGACAGAGCGCAAGTGGGGATGGGGGTGGGCAGAAAGAGAGGGAGACACATATCTGAAGCAGACTCCAGGCTCTGAGCCATTAGCACAGAGCATGATGTGGGGCTTAAACCCAAGAACAGTGAGATCACGACCTGAGCTGAAGTCTGATGCTTAACTAACTGAGCCACCCAGGCACCCATTTTTTTTTTTTTAAACAATTCTCATCAACAGTTTAAGTCACACTAGAATTGCCTGTTCTTTAAAGATTTGACAAAATTCTATTGTGAAACTGTTAGGGCCTATTGCTTTAAAGGGGAGAGATTGCTAAAAAACTTTCTTCTATGGAAATAAGTTTGTTTGGATATTTCTTCTAGGATCAGTTTTAATAAATTATGTTTTCTTAGAAAATCAATCCATTCCATTCCTGGGCACCTGGGTGACTCAGCTGGTTAAGTGTCGGACTTTAGTTCAAGTCAATCTCGCGGTTCGTGAGTTCAAGCCCCGCATCAGGCTCTGTGCTGACAGCTCAGAGTCTGGAGCCTGCTTCAGATCCTGTGTCTCTCTCTGCCCCTCCCCTGCTCACTCTCTGTCTCTCTCTCAAAAATATAAATAAACACTAAAAAAAAGAAAAAAAAGAAAATCAATCCATTCCAAATTCAAGTTTGCTTTATTTATTGATTAGTCCCCTTAATTCTTATATTGTATTATTGAACTCCCTCATCTTCATTTTTTTTCTTATGTAAACTTACTGGTTTATCTTATTTTTTCTTAAAAAAAAAGACATTTTTTTGGATTTGTTAGTTGTATTTTTTTTCAGTTTTTAAGTCACTGATTTCTGCTTGGAAAAAAAAAATCCTTCCTCCTGGTATTCTCCAACTTTATTCTGTTTTTCTAATTTTTAAATCATATGCTTAAATCATTCCTTATTTTGTATTGCTTTAATAAGGCTAGTGGACATTTCTGAGCAGTGCTTTAGATATAGGCACTCAGATTCTGATAAAGTAATATTTCCATTATCTTAGTTTTCTAGATATTCTTTAATTCCCACTTTTATTTCATTTTTTTTACTGAAGAGTTGAGATATTTAAAATTTCCAAATGAAAAGGCCTTTTGTATCTTTATTATTAATTTCTATTTCATTCCACTATGATAAGAGAATGTTGCTATTACTATTTCTATTTTTTGCAGTATTAGTGAGATTTTCTTTGATGACCAATCATCAATCTTTTTGCATACTCCATGGATACTTGCAAAGATAGTGTAGTCCAAATTTTCAGGATACAGAGTTTGAATACACAGCAATCAAATATACCTTAGTAGTTATGTTAAATCTTCTATATCTTCACTCATTTTTTCTATGTCTGATAGGTCATGGACAGAGAACTAGCACTTTGCTTAACATGCATTTACACAATAAACTGTGGACATCAAGGTTCTGAGAGTATGCAAGTTCTTTTGTTGCTTGGTATCAGCAAACTTTGTACCTAATTTGATACAAGTACTCTTCAGTACAGCTTTACTGATATCTCAAAATTAGTGTCAAAACTTTCTACAAAACAGCCAAATTTCATGTTCTATAAGAAAAAGAATACAGAACTTAAATAACTTTAATGTTTTAGTTGCAGCACATAGTTTTACAGAGTCAGATGAAGAGAATTACTATAAGTGATTTAAAATGTGTGAGAATGCAAAACCTAAATAGTCTAAAAATTATCTAAAGGGAAATTAATAGTGTTTTTTGAAATATACAAAACTATTTTTATAAAGCCAAATTTGTTATTCTTCTAAAATGTTTAACAATTTGATTCGAGGAAGTAAAAACTGTCTACTGAATCATAATCAACACTGTGGCATTAATAAACGTAGATTATGATTTAGTCATTGTGTTAGAGCATGGAGTCAGTTACACATGATCCCTTGTTCCACCTTCACATTTAAAAAGAAAATTCTAAAAGTATGAAATTTTTCTGTAGCAAGGTTATTACTTTCTAGATGTCTTTCTTTTTCTGTGTCTTAGGAATTATTTGTTAGTTTCTTTTGTTCAATGCAAATACTTCAGATGGTATATTAGACAAGACTATTACATTTACATACAAGTAAATGTTTCTTTTAAATGCAGCAGAAGCTTAAGCAAAAAACTGTTTAAAATACATTATTTTAAATCATTAGCCTGATGAATTCATGAAAATATTCACTCAAGGCATATTTATCAACTACGTACTACTGGTAGGTGCTTTGAAGGAAATAAAGGTAATATTGGATCTTGCCTCTTTACTGCCTCTTTATTAGTAAGTAGCCCAACTGCTGATTTTTATGGTCAACCTATATTTCTTTACACATCTATACAGTCTATATCAGATTTTCTAAGAAAAACTAACAATGGATATTGGACAGAAGACCACAAATAAAATACTTTTGGCCTGACCAGCTGAACTAATAGTAAGCACCTTGGAGCATTTTGCTCAGAAATTTTTTTCTTCTTCCTTCTTAGGAAATCATTATTACTGTCTCACTAAGCCAATTAATTTGTTACTTTTATAGTACTAATAGGCTTATAAAAATGATCTGGTTTTGCTATAATTTTTTAAGTAATAATGATAATGATCATTAGCTTTAACATTAAAAATCAAGTCATACTGGGGTGCCTGGGTGACTTAGTTGGTTAAGCGCCCAACTCTTGATTTCAGCTCAGGTCATGATCACACTGGTTTATGGAAGTGAGCCCTTGTGTTGGGCTCTGAGTTGACAGTGCAGAACCTGCTTGGGATTCTCTTTCCCCTCCTCTCTCTGCCCCTCTGTTGCTCGCTCGCTCTCTCTCTCAAAACTAAATCAATAAACTTAAAAAATATATTTAAAAAATCAAGTAATATTTAGAAGATACTGATGTATTTTATTGGAATCTACTGAACTATTTGGGTTTCTTTCACAATGTAAATTAGAAAAGTTACATTGTCCTCTCAATTTTAAGTATTTTTATATACATGGAGCTTCCAATGAAAAGGAGAAAAATATCATTATAATTTTAAAACAAAAATGTTTATAAATTCTGGTATGGATTAATATTGATTAACCTAATTCCAGAATATTTATTTTAAATATGGCAGTTTCTTTCTAAGCAACTATGTCAGGAGAGTAGTCTTCCAAATAATTATTTATATTAATTATTTTTTGGTCAAGATCTTTGTTGGCAGTTTCATTTTCACTTTTTTAAGTTTATTTATTTTTGAAAGAAAGAGAAAGTGAGAGCATGAGCAGGGGAGGGACAGAGAGAGAGGAAGAGACAGAGAATCCCCAGGAGGCTCTATGCCGATTGTGTGTGCCTGATGTGGGGCTCAATCCTATGAACTGTGAGATCATGACCTGAACTGAAATCAAGAGTCAGACACTTTACTGACTGAGCCACCCAGATGCCACAGCAAATTTTCATTTTCAATATAGTAAATACTTGTTTAACTGATGATTTCTCTAGCAGACCTAAAGTCTGCCTACAACTTTAGGTACTTTTATTATATAGCCACTTATATACATAGACACCAAGATTTAGATTTGGACCTAGAGCAATTTCCTGGGGCCTGACTTGGGCCTTGAAACTGAGCTGTGTGCTCAAAAGCTAGCTTTATAAGAGATTTCTATAAAGTAGCATTTTATCATTTTATATACAGATGAAACTCTCAAAATCCTCACTGGGGGAGGTAATCAGGATCCTCACTGGGAGAGATGATTAGCAGGGAAAGATTCAGGCATTTTCGATCTTCTGGCCGAATATCACTGAATCCTTAACCTATTTTTAACATTCATCATGAACGTCATTCAACAAAGAATATAGAATGTAATCTGATAGAATCCATCTGAAACCCAGCAACATTTTTATGCTTGTTTCTTCTTTGGATTAACAGACTTAGATTCTAACTGCAAAACATGCAAAATCCTCTTTAACTTCTTACCTTAGCACACTGCATGTGATTGCATCCCTCGTTCTTCTGTATCGGAGACTTACAATTAGCACAAGGCTTGGAGTTAGTTAACAACCAGAGACAATTGGCAGCATCCTCATAAGCTTCACTAACTCCTACAACTTTGGGATATTAAGCACAAACACAAAAATACATGATTTAGTGTATAACTTCAGAGGGAACCCTCCTACCCACTGCGAAAGTTTTCTTTGTAGGCTGTGTCTAAATTTTAACCATGTATTTTTCTTTTTTTTTCTTTGAATATTTATCTATTTTTGAGAGAGAGAGCACAAGTGAGGGAGGGACAAAGAGCGAGGGAGACACAGAATACAAAGCAGGGTTCAGGCTCCGAGCTGTCAGCACAGAGCCTGATGCGGGGCTTGAACTCATAAACCATGAGATCATGATCTGAACTGAAGTTGGATGCTTAAGCGACTGAGCCACCCAGGCCCCCCAAACCATGTATTTATTTTTTTATTAGAATCTATGGCAAAGTTTTAAAACTGCTTTATTCTGAATAGCATGATTAAAGAATAAGGAGGCATATTCCAAAAGCTTGATATATGAAATGTGATTTAAAGATTTCTTTCTAAAGCTGTATTTGAATAAACTGGAGAAGAAAACACCAAAGTTAAAAAAAAAGCAATATATTACTGTCTGTTTAAAATAACTACTGCATCAAAGAAAATTATAGGAAGGATGGCCCAGACCATATTTTCTTAAGTGGGTCAGTTGCAAACAATGACCAGATACTGTTCACCATAGTAAAAAACATAAAAGTTATATTGAAAAATCAATATTTTTATACATTATTATTTTCGATAAACTAAAAATGAATCCCATATGACATGTCTGAAACTAAACTCATCATTTCCCTTAAACCTGCCCCTTTCTCTATTCCCTGTCCTAGTAAATGATATGATTATCTACTCAGAGTCAATCCAGGAAGACCATGATCTTGGACACCCTCCTTTCCTTCACATGCCACATTCCATTGTTTCTACCTCTTTCTCTTTCTTATCTGTCTCCTCTCCATTCCCACTTCCTGCCACTTTAACTAGGGTTCTCCACACCTCTTGCCTAGACAATTAAAACACAGAAAACCAACCTATCTCCCTGGCTCCTTCTTCTGCCCCCAACTTCTATTATACTGCCTACACAGTGATGTTTTAAAAACACAAAACTCCTTTTGGGGTGCCTGGGTGGCTCAGCTGGTTTAGTCTCCAACTCTTGATTTTGGCTCAAGTCATGATCTCACAGTTCCTGAGATCGAGCCCCACATTAGGCTCTATGTTGATTACGCGGAGCTTGCTTGGGATTTTCTCTCTCCCCCGCCCTCTCTCTCTGTCCCTCTCCCACTTGCGTGTGCTCTCTCAAAATAAATGTCAAAATAAAAAAAAAAAATCCAAGTCTTCTTTAAATCTTTTAGATGCTCCCCACTGACTGCAAGATAAAATAAAATTGCTTTAGCAAAAAATGCAAAGTCCTTCATGATTTGGCTGCTGTCTACCTGGCAAGCTTCTCCTACCCTCTAACCCCACACTAATCTTCTATTCTTCATTTTAAACTCAATTTATTCTACTTTGATTTGAGATCTGCAGTCTTAAGGAATGTCATGGTTTTTAAAGATTTTAAATCTTACATTTTATGTTTTATAACCAACACCCTTCCCAGCACTCCAAGTGGAGAGTTAGGGGCTCTAGAGAGAGTTGCAGATGCAATTATTTTTTTCCTCCTAGTCAGTAATTAGGTTGGTTTTGTTTTCTAGCTCTAAGTGCACAGGGAAGTTCTACCTTTTCTTTCTTGAAAGAGATGTCCAGAAATCACTTTGAAATCATTGCACGTGGCCCATCGAATCAAGGCCCTGATTACATGCAGCCACTCTCAAAAGGGTGGGGTAAGAAGTTAGCACTACTGTTAAAAACTGGTGAGAAATCAGACTCCTTGAGTTTTGAAGTTTAAATGGAAAAATAACCCAACCCTAGAGAGGGAAGGGAGACAAAGGTTTGGGCTGGCTGACCTCTGGGAAGTGGCTCAGTATGTGAACTGGAAGAGCTGAGCACTATGATTACCTCTTTCACAGAGCCTAGCAGTGGAGGAGTGGGGCTGTCTTGCTGTAAGGAACCCTAGGTGCCTACCTACTTAAGTTTGTTCAACAACAGAACAGCAGCTACCACTGGACTATGAAGTCCACGATTTCACCACATAGCAAAGTGAGACAATAGCAGCGATGAACTCATCGGATCCCACTCCAGTACTAAACCCACTTGGGAGATGGTTTGATGGGTGTTGCTACAAAGAATTCTCAGTTAATTTAGCAGAGAACAGGAGTTTCAGAAGGAACCTAACTGTATGTATGGCTAATCAGCTCAAGCTGTGGAGATAATGCCATTTACAAAGGTACTGCTTTAAAACCTAATCACTAAGTACAATGTCTATTTTTTTTTTTTTTTTTTTAAATAAAGGAATGGCCTTTCTCCTTCTTTCAGCATCAACATTATTTTCAGCTCAGGGCTCTAACATATTCTTATGATCTTTATTGTCCATTGTTATAATAAATAAAGCACAAAGCCATTAAAACAAAGCAGCTTGTGTAGCCTACAACCTAAGACTTTTTTTCTACCACCCTCGGAGGGAATGCAAGTTCCTAACTGTGTTCTAGAGGATTGTATAAATTGTGTTCAGGAAATAACTATTATTAAAACAAAAACTTGTAGTGGGAAAAAGGCTTTTACTTCTACTTCTCTGAACATGCTCATTTCATACATGTGCCCTTTGTATATACTCTTCTTCATACCTGCAATATCTCCTCCCTTCAGTCTACCTGGTGAGTTTTCTTCACCTGAGTTCCAGACTCTTCTTTTGTCTTCAGTTACATGACTACTGTATCTTGATTTTCCTTCCTCAACAGTCTAGCGTGCTTAGGTCTCTTTGTAAGAAATATTAACTTCATTTAATCAAGTATTAGAGCATAAAATCTAAGATCTACTAGTAGAATCAACATGTATGTAAGTGAAAAAAAGCTGATTTTAAAGACTGACTTCTTAAAAAGACTATTTGAATTCTATTCAATAACCATTTACTATGTAATATGGAAAAACTGGCCTGAAAATTTTTATAAATAAGCTATCTCATCATTCCCCTTCTTGCTGTGATTAGACATAACAGAGACAGTTTCAGTGCTGAAAAATAGTATTTGAATCTTTAAAATGAATTCTTTGAACTAATCTTAGTATATCTTCTAAAACTTTTTCTCATCAGATTTTGTCACTCCTTTTGAGTCTCATAATTCAAAGACTTTGGAAAACTGGGCATAAAGGAGAAAATGATTGCAGGAATTGACAAGTTCAGTTGAAAATGCTTATGCCAAAGATATGTGATCATGATCTAAATTAATATGTAAATAATACAGCATTAAATCATACTTTTCTTGGTAGGAATATTATTTTTATATATTTAACGATGATGTTCTGCTTAAACATTTCAGTTGGCCTATTATTATTTTTTTTATTTTATAATAGTTTATTTTCAAATTGGTTTACATATAACACCCAATGTTCATCCCAACACGTGCCCTCTTTAATGTCCGTCACCCCCACTCGCCCCTCCCTCACCTCCCTCACCCTCAGATTGTTCTTAGTCTTTGAGAGTCTTCAGTTGGCCTATTATTATTTGCATTAAGCCTTATCCTAAATTTCATAAACTTGAGTGGCCATTAATAGTGGTCAACTGGTCATCACATTTCAATCTGGAGGACAATGAGAATTCCTAGGTTTTTCTCAGCAACTGGGAACTTTTCTGTAGTCTTGGCTTTGGTCCTTCTCTGGTAGATAACTTTTCAGGTGTCCCCAGCCTTTTGTCTTCTATCCAATTTTCTAAAGTTTTTCCATTTTTCTGAATTAAACCTCATTTGGAACTCTTTGAAGGAATCTTCAATTTTTAATTTGAGGTCTCCCTGTCTCTGGCCACCAGACGTAACTATGTATAGACCATATATACCATTTTCTAGTGCTTCTATTTCTCTTCTCTTCTCATTATCAGAATCATTATCGTGTGTAAGGATATTCTGTCACAGTTTCACCAATAATCTGCACTCACTAGTTAGGTTCTTCTCTCTCCCTTTCCCTAGTAAAAACCTATGTGTGGGTATGGAATGACTGACCGATTTTACAATGGTAAAATATAACTACAAATAATCACCAATTTCAAAATGCTTGCTTTGTATCTTAAATCAGACATTTTCTACTCAAGATTTAAATAATATATTGTACTTAATTACTTCCTGTGGTGCGTTAACTCTTTTAGGCAACTGGTAAGTACACTAGATTTACAACTTAATAAAATTACATCTTCCTAACTCTCCTCTCCTACCTGCACTGCCTCTGTCTTGTTCCAGCCCTCGTAACCTCTCACTTGTACATTCTGAAGTTTTCTCAGAAACAGCATTCTTACCTGTTGTCTCAATAGTCCTTATTCACCATCCACACTTCACCTGAGTTTCTTTCTCAGTAAGCATCTTTGATTATTAATCTACTCAAAACTCCTTTTCAGTCTCTCCGGATAAAGTCAGACCTTCTGCCTGTGCAGTCTCTCAGTGCAGCACCTTCCTTTGCCTTGGTTGTACTCAGTCTCTGCAGCCCTTGAATATACCATGCTATCTTACAGCTCTGCTTCACCCAAAGCCCCAGTACCCTTCCTGTTCTGGTGTGCGTGAAGTGTATCTATCAGTTTTCAAGAAGCAGTCAAGCACCAATTCTCTTATAATCCTTTTCCTCACACTCTCGTAGAGAACTGGTCTTCTTGCTCTCTCCCTCCCCTCACAATGTGCCACAGGCATGCTGTTCTTTCACAGCATTAAAAGTATTTATTTTCTGAGTTTTGTATATAGCTGTCTTCGTCTCTAAAATGTAAATTTCAAGAACATAGAGGGCACCTTATTTTTGTATTCTAATATAAAATAGCACTCAATAAATCTTAAATAAATAATAAAGATATCAAAAGCAACAAGTTATTCCAAAGTTTTCTCAGCATCTCTTTTAAGCTGCAGACAAGCACTTCTAAAATCCCACTGGACATCTCCACATATATGTCCTGCAAGTACCTCAAGTTACCAGTGTCTCTAACAAAACTCATTATTTTCTCCTGAAAGTCACTCTTAAAAAATTTTATTTATTTATTTATTCTTGGGGGGTGGGGCAGAGATAGAGGGACAGAGAATTCCAACTAGACTCCACACTGTCAGTACACAGCCTGATGTGGGGCTTGAACTCATGAATAGTGAGATCATGACCTGAGCTGAGATGAAAAGTCGGACACTTAACTGACTGAGCCACTCAGGTGCCCCGAAACTCATATCTGAATTTCCTAGGTTGACTATGATCCACCCTCTTACTCAAACTAAAAATTCCTATTTTGATCTCTCCTTCAGTCTAACCTTCCTAGTCATTACTTATTGCCACTTCCCTATTTAAAAAATGCATTCTATGGCGCTTATTCTGTTAATAAAATAACTTCAGACAATTTGGGAAAACTTCACAAACTGGCAACACCTACCTTTCCAGCCTCATCTCTTACAAATTCTCCCATGGACCATGGACCTTAATGTTAGGCTTCATATAAATGTATAAAGAAATGTAGGTAGGTGGACAATAGCAAACCATGTCTGATAAATATGGTGTTTCTTGGTGCCCGAAGCAAAAAAAGGAAGCAAATCCAATGTCTTGTCATGTTTAAAGGTGTTTCAGGATACTAGTATTAATCTATTTAAGGAACTCATACACATACACAGACCCATACATATCAGGAGAATAGGGAAAATGGATGGGTGTCAAGGGAGCAATGGCAAGCTATTAGCTGGCACTCAAGAGAGAGACACAATGTACCTGGGGAATAAAAACAATCTATACATGTGTTTTTGATTTGGGAAGTTCATAGCACATAGCAGGTACTAAAAACAAATATTTGCTGAGGGGCGCCTGGGTGGCTCAGTCAGTTAAGCGTCCGACTTCGGTTCAGGTCATGAGCTCATGATCTGTTAATTTGATACGTGCTCCAGTCCTGCATCAGGCTCTGTGCTGCCAGCTCAGAGCCAGGAGCCTGCTTCAGATTCTGTGTCTCCCTCTCTCTCGGCCCCTCCTCCACTTGTGCTCTCTCTCAAAAATAAACAAACATAAACAAAACGAAAAAAAAGAATTGGAAATATTAAAAAAAATTGTTGACTGAATGATAGAATGTACAGGGTAGAAAGATTAAATCATATCTAACCATGAAATATCCTAAGATTATCCATTTCTTTTTGCTCCTGGGATCATGAGTCTTCTCATCATGTGAAAGGAATTTCCCTCATTATCAATTAATAAACTGACATTCGGGTTTACACAGTGGATACTTTTTAATGGATTTGAACGATCCTGAGTCAATGCATAAAATGAATCTTGTGAATCTAAAATGCTAAGGATAAGCTCTTGAGCAATGGTATATTGGCTGATAGAATATGAGACTGTATGGTCTCACAGCTGTCAGCCAGGCTCTGCCAGCGTCACTTCAGCTGCTGACAGGAATACCGACCACATCTCTGCCTCTGCAGATATGCTAAAACCCAATTCCTCTCTCGCTGCCTTCAGGAGGATTCTATGACACACACCCCTGCCCAACCTGATTTACTCTCATCTTTACCCAACTATTTTAGTTACCTTATGATATTATAGTGATCTGACTGCTTCCCTTCTAGCATATGTACTCTTTGAAGGCTGGCATCATCATCATCATCATGTGCTTTGCTCATAAGTGTAGATTCACTGAGTGAATTCTTTTCAAAAAAATTTTTTTAAACGTTTATTTATTTTTTTAATGTTTATTTATTTTTGAGAGACATAGAGGCACAGCGTGAACAGGGGAAGGGCAGAGAGAGAGGGAGACACAGAATCGGAAGCAGGCTCCAGGCTCTGAGCCATCAGCACAGAGCCCGACGTGGGGCTCGAACTCACAGACCGCGAGATCATGACCTGAGCTGAAGTCGGCTGCCCAACCGACTGAGCCACCCAGGCGCCCCTAAACGTTTATTTTTGAGAGAAAGAGAATCTGAGGAGGGGAAGAGCAGAGAGAGAGGGAGGCACAGAATCTGAAGCCGGCTCCAGGCTCTGAGCTATCAGCACAAAGGCTGACACAGGGCTCGAACTCACAAATTGTGAGATCATGACCTAAGCCAAAGTTGGATGCTTAACCGACTGAGCCACCCAGGTGCCTGAGTGAATTCATTTTTTTTTTTTACTTTTTATTTATTTTTAATTTTGAGAGAGAGAGCATGTGTGCCCTTGTGCATGAGCAGGGCGGGGGAGCACAGAGGGAAAGGGAGAGAGAATCTTAAACAGGCTCAATGCCCAGCACGGAGCTCAACACAGGCCTCAATGTCATGACCATGAGAACATGACCTGAGCCGCAATCAAGAGTTGGATGCTCAACCAACTGAACCACCTAGAAACTCCAGTCAGTTCTTAATCCTGATTTATAATACCTCAAACTAGCTCCATTATATAAAAAGTTAAAAAAATTAACTTTATATTAATTTGAAAATAAATAGTTGTCATAAAACATTTCAGGGAATGAGAAATTATTGCAAAGCAGATATATTTTCTTGTTAAACACAGGAATTGCTATTAGGAAGGCTAATTCAAACCCACTGTTTCCAGGCACATACCCTGTGCCTGATTGTCACTCAATCCATCTAAGTGTTAATTTCTTCATCTGCAAAATGGAATTACACCAATTTCATAGCATTTCTGTAGGATTAATATGTATTTATAGAAATCGCAGTTAAAAGAGTTATAGACATGGCATTTAATATAAGTAAATCTACAGAGACACAGAATACCAAGAAATTAACTTGTCTCATCATCCACTGGAAGCTTTCAGGGAAAGAAGAAACTTCCTCTCACTACAGTTTATACATTTCTTCCCTTTAAAGTACAGAAAAGCTCGTTGGTCCACTCCCAGATAAAGGGGAATGGCTGTAGGAGAAGGGCTTAAATGTGACCCCTGTTTACCCTGTTTGTCTTAACCTAAAACAGTCTGTTAGAAATAAGGAACCTGTGATTCCCCATTGCAAAAACCTTGTGATGTCCAAAAGAGTGTTGGTTAGAGGTGTAATGTTAAACACGAGAGCTATAGCATGAACAAGCCTGAAAACTTACTTAATGAAGACTCTAAGTAACATGACCATATTATCTTTTGAATGCTATTAGAACATATATAGTATAGCTTTCTAAGATTCCTCTTACGTTCTTCTGGTTTCATTTCAGTTATTTTCTGTAGCCAGTTTTTCCATGTTTGGCAGTCACAAGGCTCATGTGCTTCGCCAAGGCACTCCCTAAAGAGGAAAATATAGAAAAGGCAATTAAATATTCTTCATCAACATCAAGCTAAAAGAATAGGTGAAGAGTGCTCTGCCCATTAGAAAAAAATTTTTTTAAGTTTATTTTTTGAGAGAGAGACAGAGACAGTGAATAGGGGAGGGGCAGAGAGAGAGAGAGAGAGAGAGAGAATCCCAAGCAGGCTCTGCACTGGCAGCTCAGAGCTCAACGCGGGGTTCAATCTCATGAACTGTGAAATAATGACCTGAGCTGAAATCTAGAGTTGGATGATTATCTGACTGAGCCACTCAGGTGCCCCAGTGCTCTTCCAATTTTAAAGCTGAGAAAACTGAAGCACAGTGGCTAGTGAGAAATGAAGTATTTCAACAGAGGAACTGAAAATATGATTCCAGAGCTTGAGATCACCAGGTCAATTTTTTTTAAAGCAGTACATTCATTGAAACATTTTTAAAAGTTCCAAATAGATTACCTAACATTTTTTTTTTTTTAAACATTTATTTATTTTCGAGAGACACAGAGACAGAGCGTGAGCGGGGGAAAGGCAGAGAGAGAGGGAGACACAGAATCCGAAGCAGGCTCCAGGCTCTGAGCTGGCAGCACAGAGCCTGACGCGGGCCCGAACTCACAGACCGCGAGATCATGACCTGAGCCGAAGACGGCCGCTTAACCGACTGAGCCACCCAGGCGCCCCTACCTAACATTTATAATTTAGTATTGCATGCTATAAGAGCTGTAAAATATTTTTATCAGTTAGGTTCTGTCCTCACTAATACTACTCAAAGTTTGTTCTGTGGGATAGCAGCATGGGCACTGCTCAGGAGCTTGTTAAACATGCAGAAGAGCAGGCCCACAAGACCTACTGATTTGAATCTACATTTTGTCAAAATTACCACATGACCCTTCTGCATTTTAGAGTTTGAAAAGTACTGTTTTATAGCACATTCTTGTCACTTTCACTTTGGAATCCCCAAGTAACAGCTAGGGCAATTTAATTTACTGCTGAATTGAGATTTTCTGTTTAACTGGAATTTGGCAAATTTTGATTTAAATAATTAAAATCATTTCAATTTATCATTTGTAACTTGATTTTAGATTCTTTCTATAGCTATATAAAAAATGCAACAGGCCTGGGTGGCTCAGTTGGCTGAGTGTCTGTTATGATCTCAACGGTCATTGAGCCCCGTCTGTGCTGACGACTCGGAGCCTGCTTGGGAGACTCTCTCTCTCCGTCTCTCTGCCTCTCTCCTACTCCCTCTCGAAATAAATAAATAAACATTGAAAGGGCTTAAGGCCTTTACAAATTACTTACTTTAATTCAATACGATGGTATATTCTATATTCTGTAGTACAAAGAAGTTTATAGTAAATAACAAAATATCATTTTGAAAGGTGAAAAACCCAATCTGTAGGTGCCATCATCATTATCATCTTGATCAAGTGTTATTTTAAACAAAGATCTCATTTTCAAAGTTTAAGTCTGTTAAGAAGAGACACCTGATCATGCAGGTAGAGTCTTACAAACTATGAAGTAACATTTTACTATATTAAGAATGTTTCGGGGAGCTTGGGTGGCTCAGTTGATTAAGCATCCGACTTCGGGTCAGGTTATGATCTCAGTTTGTGGGTTCAAGCCACGCATAGGGATCTGTGCTGACAGCTCTGCTTGGCTTCTGCGTCTCCCCCTCTCTCTGTCCCTTCCCTGCTCACACTCTGTCTCTCCATCTCAAAAAAAAAAATTAATTAAAAAAAAAAAGAATGGTTCGATTCTACTTCAAGCCCATTAGAATAGCTACTATTAAAAAAATAGATGATAACAAGTGTTGGGAAGGATGTGGAGAAACTGGAAACCTTATGCAGTGCTGGTAGCAATCTACAATGATGCAGTTGCTATGGAAAACAGTTTGATGGTTCCTCAACATGTAAAATATAGAATTATTACATGATCTATCAATTCCACTCCTAGGTATACACCTAAAAGAGTTGAAATTTCACAATGACTAAAATTTTCTCACCAATGTTTACAACAGCATTACTCACAAAAGCTAGAATATGGTTTACAATCCACATTTCCATTAACAGTTGAACATATAAACAAAATGTGGTGTATATATACACACAATGGAATTATTAGTCAGCCATAAAAAGGAATGAAATTCTGATACATGCTACAACATGGATGAAACTTGAGCCATTATGCTAAGTGAAATAAGTCAGAGACAAAAATGATAAGTATCATATGATTCCACTTACATTAAATATTCAGAAAAAGGAATTCACAGAGACAACAGAACGGTGGTTAACAGTGGCTATGGGGCAAGGGAAGATGGGGAGTTATTGTTTAATGGTTAGAGTTTCTGGATAGGAAACGGTTGCACAACATTAGGAATGTACTTAATATCACTGAATTCTATACTAAAAATGCTTTGAAGGAAAAAAAAAGCATCGATTATCTTGAAAGAGTAATTTAGTTTGCTTAAGTTCTTGATATTACTAGGGTGCATGGGTGGCTCAGTTGGTTGAGCATCTGATTCTGGATTTCAGCTGAGGTCCCAAGGTCCTGGGATTAAGCCCTGCATCCGGCTCTGTGCTGAGCATGGAGACTGCTAAAGATTCTCTCCCTCTCTCTCTCTCTCTCTCTCTCTCTCTCTCCCACCCCGATTCCCTGCCCCTCTGCCCCGCCCACATGCTCTCTCTTAAAAAAAAAAAGGTGTTAAAAAAATTCCTGACATTACTGAATCTGGCATTTGGGAAATCCTTTCCCTAACTGTGATTTTATAAAGTTCCTTAGTAATTTAATGGTGACTTAACAATCATTCAAAAAATACTGGGTTGATTAAAAATGGAAGTAAAAAAATACAAGTAGATGTATTCTATATTACATTCACTTTAGTACATATTAAAATCAACTCTGCTTCCCTGAAATGTAAGGGATATCTGTGATAACTGTTAATTTTAATTTGGCACATGCACTAGCATATACTAGAGTAAAAAATATGCCACAGATCTAGGAACAGTGTTTCCATATGGTGCTTAAGAATACATGTAGGAATAGAGTATCTAGATTTCTCGCGACTTATTAAAAACAATTTAGGTGTAAAATAGACTTCTATATCTGCAGTATCTAAATGAAGCCAATGAAATAAATTATTTCTACTAACTTTAAGATTTTTTCTCCTATGAAGATTAAACAGTATATTGAATATTTTTTCCCTACTAGAATCAATACCAGTATGACTGGCTCTGGTGTGAGAACATTTTCTGACAGAACCAGGAAAATAATCATGTGGGGTGGGAGGAGAAAACCCAATGTTTAAAAATGGAGTCTGAAAACATAAAAGCTATTTCTTTAAAAGGCCATAATTGCTTATCAGTATGCTTGGTTCTCTGAGGTGTTGTATTAGACAGCAACAGAAATGTGCTTTTTCCAGAACCCCACCGGAGGACAGAGACCTGCTGCTTCCTCAAGTGCTAGCCCAATCAGTAGAATCACTCCTGAATGTTATAACTAGGTGGCACAGTTTCCAGTGCGATGCTAAGAGTGGGTATACAAAGAACAGGCTTATAAATAATAAAGAAGTTAGAGCGAGGACTGTAAATTAAAAATAGAGTTAGAGGTTGCTTTTTAAAACTAAAGCATTTGAGAAAATAAGCCCAAACTACTTTAAAGTATGGTAATAACAATGTTACCAGACATTACATGATTGGAAATCTGAATTATGCCATGTGTAGGGAAAGGGTTATTCTGAAAGAAGTAATAAAGAGACTGGAATGTTCTGGAAACACTGGCAAGTTAAATTCCTGAAGAAAGTTTCAACCAAGACACCAATAACTAGTGACAAGTTTTCTGATAGACCTAACACCTGTTGTTGAGACTGTACCTCAAAATGTCACTAAAAACAAGTGAATTGGAAGAGGAATTTTGTCATATAGTTAAATGTAGACACACCAATAGAGTGAGTTCAGTAAGGGGTAAAAAAAACTTCATTATGAAGGAAAAAAAAAGGTTATCTAATATAAAATCCTTTAACTCTGTCCAAATATGATGGTTAACTAATACCAAGAGATCAAGGAATGGTTCTTTCCTTGAAAATTTGTCAATATGCACAACGCTTGGCAGGAATATACAGTGACTCTAAAGGATTCTGGAAAAGGAAAAACCTACTGAAGTTTCATTACTTGATAGAAGAAATTTCTATCAAGAAGTTGACAATTTCAGTTCACTGCCGTTTTAGAACTTTATTAATGACCCATCCTGATTAAGTAGAAATCCTCATTTTATGATTTTCCTCCTTCAGCCAACTTTCTCCCTCAATTAATAAATCAACTAAAAATAATAATTTTAAAAAGCTAAATTTTGGGGGCACCTGGGTGGCTCAGTTAGGCATCTAACTCTTAGTTTCATCTCAGGTCATGACCTCACAGTTTGGGAGCCTGGGCCCTGAGTTGCGCTTTGTGCTGAAAGTGTAGAGACGCTTGGAATTCTCTCTTGTGCTCTATCTTTGCCCCTCCCCCACCCGAGAGACAGAGAGAGAGAGAGAGAGGGGGGGGGGAGAGAGAGAGAGAGAGAGAGAGAGGGAGAGAGGGAGAGAGGGAGGGAGGGAGGGAGGGAGAGAGAGAGAGAGAGAGAGGGAGAGAGAGAGAGAGAGAAAGTATTTTTTAGTATACTAGGCAATGTTGTAATACCTTACATATATTGACTCATTTAATCCACGTAACAACTCTTTCAAATTGGTACTATTATTCCCATCTTATTTATTTATTTACTTACAATTTTTAAATGTTTGTTTATTTTTGAGGGAGAGTGAGCAAGCACATGTAAGTGGGGGTGGCATGGAGAGAGAGGGAGACAGAGAATCTGAAGTAGGCTCTGTACTATGAGTACAAAGCCTGACGTGGGACTTGAACTCACGAACTGGGTGATCATGATGTAAGCCAAAGTCAGATGCTCAACTGACTGAGCCATCCAGGTGCTCCTATCACTCTAATTTAAAATGCACAGAAAGGCTCAATACTCTGCCAAAGGTCACACAACTAGCAAGCAGATGAGCTGAGATTTGAAGCCAAATTGTTTGACTTTGGAACTAGTACATTTTATGTTGACTGCATCAGTTACAAAGGTCTCACCAGTATTACTGTATTATAAGAGAGGATGCTTGTTTATCATCAAGTCACACAGCTAGTCAATGGCAGTTAAGTCTCAAATGCAGGTCCTATGTCTCCCAATTAATGTCAATCATGTGCTCCACTGAAATTTGATAAATTGAACTTTCAACAGTATTTATTTAGATGGATATGATATTTTGTATAGAGTAGATATGACATTTAAACAGGGTCTTATGATCGATTTCTTTCAAATAAATATCATGTTTCGTTTCTGGGCCTAGGACAAGCTGGCGAACACATTCTGCTAGTTGGCAGGACTCTGATACTTAAATAGCTAACTACTGCCAATCTTGAAAATTTTTTTCCAGAACCAGAGCTATTAAAGTAAGGGTTTAAGACTCTAATTTTGCAAGAGAAGATGAGATTCAACTATTAGGGTCCACAAACAAGAACTATATCATGATTTTGCCCAGAGACTTTAAAGAGTCTGTTGCCTGTGAAGTCTGCAGAGAAGATGAAGCATGAAACTACTGCTTTAACTCAATCAAGATTCATGAGCCTAAAAGGAGAGCAGATTTTATCAAGATCCTTATTGTGGGTATTGGAGGAAAACAGAATGAGTTGATGCCAATTTCAAAAGAGGGCCTGTGATCTTGGCATATAGTAATACCCAGCCTGATACTGTGGGGTGTGAGAAAGAGCAAGCTAATATAATTCTCCAAACACTAGCCTTCTAGACTAGTTAGTTAGAAATGTATAGTTTGTAGCACCATATATGTTTATAGAAACATTGATATAGCCTTTAAAATCTGTCATTGGTAGGTTTTTCCATTAGTTTCATCAGGTTCAGTCAAACCAAATCTACTACTTGTAGCATACAAAGAAAGGTGGGCAAGAATATAAAAAAAATATTAGCTAATCTAATTACTAGTAAAAACTAGTAATAAAACTAGAGCATGGAAACCACAGAGCTTAAGAAGACAATGCCAATCATAGGTTCTTTTACCTTCAAAACTTTATTATTCTTTGATCTTAGCAAATGCTATCTTATTTTCTAAATGTTTTATTAATTTACCTTTTCTATCTTTGTAGCTTCTCCACCAATCCTCTGAATTAGCCTGTTCAACAAGGATGCTTATAAGAACCAGAGAACTCAGAAACTGACTTATGTGATAACTTTCCTCAATTTATCCAAGGATAATATATAATTAGTACCATTTTAGATGCACAGGGCATGCACACAGTGGGGTGCTTGATGGCACAGGAGCTTAAATTTCTGAAGAAACTCCATGCTAACTCAGAAGAGGAAGCTTCTTTTTTTTTTAACTTTGATATTCTTATGTTATAGTAAAGTGAGTTCATATTCATCTAAGGACTATTTATTCATGAAAAATTAAACTAATGTGTATTCATTAATTCACCTGTCACCTCTGAGCTGGATTCTGAACTCCTCTGGTGAGGCAGTAAGGTAGATTCAAGAACCAATCCACAAATAAACATGTAAAATTAAAAACCAGAAATTTGTCTTTTAAATGTTTTGAAAAATTAGCAAAATTTAAAAAACAATACATTACTATTACATGTGGATATAATCTATTACTCAGTAATTTGTTGCTATTTTACTTCCTGAGTCTGATTTAGCCATGCAAGCAGTCAATATGGTTTTCCGTTCATTAATCTCTTCATTCAAGCACCTAGTAGAGAAGTCTAGTAAACTTTTTCTGTAAAGAACCAAATGAAAGATACTGTGGGTTTTGTAAGCCATATGGTCTCTGTTACAACCAGGCAATGCTGCCAGGGCCTGAAAGCAGCCACAGACAATAGGTAAACAAATTGGCATGAATGAATGGGTGTGGCTGTGTTCAAATAAATTGGTGGGGACAGTAGTTTTCTGACACCTGACCCAGAGTTCAGTGCTATATATAGACAGTTCAAGAGATAACATTTAGCTAATGATAATGATGATGAGGGTAACAAACAGACCTCTCAGGGTAGGAATATTTCTTTAACTATGCCTTTTTACTACTTAGCAGAATTTGCTAGAATTTGACTATGGTTTCTGATAAGTAGGTAGAGTTTTATACCCATCTAAAGAATATCCTTGCATATGTGATAAATTTGAAAATGAGAAAAAGGAGAATAAATACTATTTCTTGTTCTGATAATTTAATTAACTTAAAAAAAAAACAGTTAATTTTGACTGAATTGACTCTGAACAAAGCAGATATTAGTCAAATGATTATACAACTACATAGCCTATCCATTACAGATTTATCACTAGTTCATACTTATTAAGAACTTTCTTTATTAAACACATACAACGTGACTCCTAAGTAGGACTGTGCACTAAGAACACCTAGAAGCTTCTTTTTTGGGGGCCCTACTCCAAGACCTACTAAATCAAAATCTTATTTGTTGGGGCCTGGGATGAAAATTTGGGAAAACTGTCTTAGTTAATTCTGGTAATCCCTGGTAAAGAATTACTGCTGGAGTCTTTAATTTTAAGAAAAAAAAGTTAAGCTTTAAACATGTTCTAATCTATGGTCAGCAATTTGGCATTAGTGTTTAAGTGCATGAGCTCTGGAATAGAGCTGGGCTCTAATCTCATTTCTTCCATTTCCTAGCTGTATAAACTGGGCAATTTCTATATGCCTTAGTTCCTTTATCTATAAAATGGGTATAATAACAACATTCAACTTATAGCATTGTTGGGAGAATTCAGTATCGGAAAATGTTTGGCATAATGCCTGGCACACATCAGGCACATAATAAATATAAACTATTACTACTCATCACACATCTTTTAAATTAATAAAAATCATACCAAAAAACTACATTTTAAATGCCTAACTCAAGGTACAAAGTCTTTTAAAAAACTGTCAGAAAGGTGACTAGGCTCTTCCAATCTGCCTTGTACTGACCAGCAGAAGAGGTGTCCTTTTCCACAGTCCACAGCAGGAGCTCTGAGCAAGGGAAAGCTGAGCGTATCAGACCCAGATGTACTTGACCCTTGTTTTGTAAGTCTGACTGCTCTTTCACAGCCTGGAGTAGGACACCATTTAATGGCAGGATTATTTTCAACAAAGGCCTGTTGAAACAGCAATAACAAAGCATGACAAAAAATATTTTAACACTAAATTCTCAGAGTGTATCCCATGTCAATTTAATTTAGAGGGAAAAAAAGTGTGAAATAAAAAACAAAGAGTAATCGGTCTAAAGAGATACTTAAAATAGTACCAGAAAGTAGGAGACTTAAGTAAGAAAGAAAAAAGAGGCTAATTATCTTAGTAATAACATGACTTTTTAAATTTATATTTTCTTTAATCTAAAAACCAGGTAGGGGTACCTGGGAGGCTCAGTTGGTTAAGACTCCAACTTCAGCTCAGGTCATGATCTCAAGGTTCGTGAGTTCAAGCCCAATATCGAGCTCTGGCACTGGCAGAATGAAGTATGCTTGGGATTCTTTCTCTCTCTGCCCCTCCCTCACTTGCTCTCTCTCAAAGTAAATTTAAAAATATATAAAAATAAACAAAAATCAGGTAGATGATGATGAAGTAAAAATGTAATTATTTACAAAGAAAATGTATAATTTAAACATGTTTTCTCATACAATGTGCTGCTTTTCTGATGGAAAATAATTATAAAATACAATCTTATATGTGATTATTAGTTATATCAGAACTGCAAATTTCTAAATGGTACCCTAATAATACATAAAAATCAATATTATGATGCTTTCTATGTTATGAAACAGCAGGATGTCTTTTTTAAAAGTCCATATGTTATAGGGTTTAGACTACAAAAAGTCTGCATAAAGCAAAGTATAATTTTAAATCACACAAGAAAGTAACTTAACTATGTTTCTCCACAACTCTTAAACAAAAATAAATATAGGAAAAAAAAGAAACATAATTCATTATACAAAACTATTCTTTCAAAAAACTCATTCTAAGTTGATAATTTTTATGTAGAAGTGCAAAACATGTCTTCTGGAAAACTTCAAATAGGTACTATATACTCTGAACGCTGTTCTCATCAATCAGTTATGAAAGTGCAATAGGCAAATCAGCAATAGTTCTGACCAACAGATTTTTTATTTTTTGTAAATTACTATTTCAGCTTTTAATTTTTACTTGTTTTTTAAAATTAAAAAAAAGTTTTTTTTAAGTTTTAGAGAGCGAGAGAGCAAGTGGGGGAGAGGGGCAAAGGTGGGGAAAGAGAGAGAATCTTAAGTAGGCTGCACGTTCAGCACGGAGCCTGACAGGGGGCTTGAGGGATCATGACCAGCCGAAATCAAGAGCTGGATACTCAACCTACCGACCACCCAGATGCCCCTACTTCTACTTTTATGAAGACTATAAAATAATGCTTAGCTTAAAACTTTAATTAATGCTACCATTAGCATGCTACCAGGAATTCTCTGCATTCCTTTATGCAGTTTTTCTGGGAAGCAAAAGTCAGTCCATTATTTTATATGTTTTCAAAAATAAAAGAAAAAATTAAATAAATTCTGTTACATAGTTTTAGTAAAATTAAAATGATGGAAATCAGACAATGGCCACATACCTTAATATCAAACTGTAAGTATCGTTTGTCCATCTCCTTAGAAACTACACTTTCTATGATATCCACAGGCACAAGCTGGAAGCAATCATATGCAGGGCAGAAAATGTTGTGAGCTTCACCTTCTTGAATTTTCAGATTCAAAAATCTATTAAAATGATCAATTGACAGAAAAAAAAGGAAGAATATAACTTACTTTCATATTCTAAGAATTTTTTCTTTATGCTGAATTTTCTTTTAGAATATAATTAAAATAACACCAATGAACAAAGTACGGAATATCAATTATAATACACTGATTCACATAATTCACAAGCATTATTAAACATTACTTGCCCAACCATTCATTCATTTATTCATACATACGTACATATAAGAATACATATACTTGTATTTATGTTTTATATATATTTGGTACATGTTCCTCTTTTGCTTTATTCTCTCCAAAAATCTGAAGCAATATATATAACATTAAAATTTCAGAAATGATGGTTTGGAAAGGTCACATTCAATTCTCAATATTCTGTACTTTTAAAGAAAAGGGAGCAATTGTACAGAATTAAAATCCTGGATAATTCAAGACATTTGGGAGTGGCACTGCAAGACAGCATACCTTTTTGAAGAAAAGACTTTCTGCTTATATTTCATTTAGACGAATGTTAAGTTGCATGTCCTACTCCAGGCACACTAGTTGACCTAGTAGGCAAAAGGCATCCTGGAGAGGCAGGAATGTATCCCAAGGTGAATTAAGTGCTTAAGAGCAGGATTTTGAGTTAGAGAATTCCAGGTCTGCTACTAACAAGTCATATGATCTTCAGCAATTTATTTAACCTGTCTGTCCCTCAGTTTCACTATCTATAAAATGGAGGTAATACTAAGCACTTCTTGGGGTTGTTACACAGATTACATGATATAATGTGTGAATATCTCCATGGTGTCTGGCACAGAATAAGAATTCATAACTTTGAGCAAGGGGTTTATTTTTATTATTATTAATATTCCCTATGGAAAAACAAGAAGAAATAAGCTTTTGAAGTGCGATTTAACACTTAAACCTAGAGAAAATAAATAGAAAACCAGGCAATTAAGTCACCATTTTCTAGTGATCACTATTAACTGTTCGACTATTCTGCCTGCAATATTTTTCCTTTGGGTTCTCTCAGTCTCTTAATTCCATGCACTTAAAAAAAAAAAAAATCAAACTTACTGAGGCCTCATCAGATCTACCCCCTCTGCTCCATTTCCTTCTCTCACAATTTTATCCTGGCACTTCAAGGAAAACAGAGCCCTCTCTTTTGTTTTTAAAATTTATTTTGAGAGAGCGAGAAAGTGTGTGCCAAGGAGGGGCAGAGAGGAAGAGAGAATCCCAAGCAATCTCTTCACTGTGAGCACAGAGCCCAGTGGGAGCTCGAACCCAGGAACCATGAGATCATGACCTGAGCCGAAATCAAGAACTGGATGCTAACCCTATTGAGCACCCAGGCGCCCCCAGAGCCCTCTCCTAATACCCTAACATACCTCAATCCTAGGCATATCTTTAGCTATCTCTGCCTTCTTCTCACTTCAGTGAAAGAGGGCTTCCTTCTTCACTCCCAAGTTAATCCTTAAATACTCTAGCCAGCTTTGGAACTTGCACAATCTAGAAACCTCTGTCTCTTTCTGTCTATCTCCCTACTGGTTCTTTTCTTTGGCACAATAAATATGCTCAAGATTTTTCCCACCCTGAAACATTTCTGAACTAAATGATCCTTTTAGCTCTACTTTCCTTTCATATCAAAGTTTCTTGACAAAACAATTTGATGATTTGTCATTCCTTCCTCAAGTCCATCCCATTCACTTCTCAACCTGCAACACTCTGGCTTTTATCACCTCTTCACTGAATGGCCAGCTCTCAACAAGGCCATGATGACTACCCATTAGCCTAGGGATTCAAGACTTCTCAGTTTTTATCTGTGTTGACTTCTCTGGAGCATCAGACACTGCTAAACAGTTCCTTCTTTTCAGATTCTCTCTTTTCTCTGGCTTTTAGGACTTACTTTTTTCCACTGGCATTATCTTCTTACATCTGGTTGCTCCTTATCCATCTTTTTCACTAGTGGCTTTTACTCTTCTGATCACTGATGTTTTACTGTTCTCTTAGGGTTTTCACACCAAAACTCTTTTCTTCCCATTCCATTCAGTCTTTCTGGATGATGTAAATACTAACTTGGGGTGCCTAGGTGGCTCAGTCAGTTCAAGGTCTGACTTTAGCTCAGGTCATCATCTCGTGGTTCGAGCCCCGTGTTGTGCTCTGTGCTGACAGCTCAGGGCCTGAAATGCTGGAGTCCAGCTTTGGCCCTGCTTCAGATTCTGTGTCTCCCTCTCTCTCTGCCCCTCCTCAACTTGTGCTCTCTCTCTCTCACTCACTCTCAAATATTTAAAACTTTTTAAAAAAATATTAACTTAAACTACCACCTATATGCTAATGACTCTGAAATTTAAAGCCCAGATCCCTCCTTAGCTATAGATTTGACTACGCCTAATTTTTTGTTTAAATGCCTCATATGCATTTAAAATTCAACATGTTTAAAATCTTCACTTCTATTTTTCAATATAATTTAAAAACCACACATGCTCCAAAAACTCTGACATATCTCAACAGAAGGCCACTCTGTACCTTAGTCAGAAATGACCTATATTACTCTGTGTCAGGAAAAACAATTTGGCAGAAATAAAGATGGATGAAGTGTTTAGGGGAAATGCTAGAGAGCAGCAGTTCCCAAGGTGTGATCTGTGAACCCGAGACTTTCCAGGGGGTTTATGAGGTCCAAACTACTTTCATAATAGTATATAAACTTTGTTTTATACTTAAAACTGCCAGTGCCTTAGCATGAATCATGACAGTGGTGATAAAGCTATATTGGTAGATTTTATATTCTTCATTGCTTCATACTTGCAGTTAAAAAAAAAAAAGCCAGTTTCATTTAAGAATAGCCTTGATGGAGTAATATAAATTATGATTATTGGTTATTAATAAATTTTATTATATTAAATCGTAGCCCACAAGTACACATCTTTTGGGTATGCTGTGCAAAGACATGGGAAGGAAGCAGAATGAACTTCCGTTGCATACCAAAGCATGCTAGTTGTCTTGAGGAAAAGTACTTAGGAAAATGTTCAATTTAGAAGTGGACCTACCTGCTTTTATCATGGAATGCTATTTTTATTTGAATACTATTTATTTAGAAAATGAATTAAGTGAGCCTGTCATGTCAAGGAAAACAGTGGACAGTATTTGTTGCCGACGATAAAATTCAAGGCTTCATGTAAAGATTAGAATTTTGAAAAATTCTTAACTGCTACTGTGAACTTGACAGCTTCCCAATATTTAGAGACTTTTCTTTTTCCTTTTTAAAACTTATTTATTTAAATTCAAGTTAGTTAACATATAATGTTGTACTGGTTTTAGGAGTAGAACTCAGTGATTCATCACTTACATATGATACCGAGTGCTCATCCCAACATGCAACTTCCTTAATGCCCATCACTGATTCAGCCCATCCCCCACCCACCTCTCCTCCAGTAACCCTCAGTTTGTTCTCTGTATTTAAGAGTCTTATGGAGACTCTCAAAGACTAAGAACAAACTGAGGGGGGGGGGGGTGTGTGTGTGGGGGAGAGTGGGTGATGGGCACAGAGGAGGGCACTTGTTGGGATGAGCACTGGGTATTATATGGAAACCAATTTGACAATAAATTATTTTAAAAAAAAAGTCTCTTATGGTTTGGCTCCCTCTCTGTGTTTATTTTTCCTTCCTTTCCCCTATGTTCATCTGTTGTGTTTTTTAAATTCCACATACAAGACTTTTTTGATGAGTTTGGTGATGTTAGCAACTAATGCAATTTTTTTTACTATATTTATGTATAGTGAAATATGTTAACATTGGAAGATGTGCATAACCCAGTAAACCAACGTTTTCATAAATGATGTAGTTCAGGACAGACCAACAGATTTTAATGTAGAGAAACAAAAAAAATTTCTATTGATAAGGGTTCAGATTTTATACTGCAACTAACCATTAAGAAAGCACCACTATGATGTATATTAGAGTATCTAAACTTATTAATATACTTCTCTTTTTTCCATCTACACATTTTTGTGAGGCTACATTTTCTTTATATATGTCAACCAAAACAAGATATTATTATAGACTGTATGTATGGGAATATAGCTGTCTTTTATTAAACTAGGCATTAAAGAGATTTTCAAAACAATACCTTTTCTAATTTTTTTAACTGAAAATAGTTAATTGTTTACAGTAAATGTTACATATGTTAATATAATGGGTTTATTATTATTCCTTTTACCTATGAATAAGTTCCCTGAAAAGCTGAATATAATTTATCTTAGTAGAGTCTTCTGTCAAAGTGCACTGTTTGCTTATAGTCCCTATATGATGATGTTTTGAATTTTACGTACTCTAAATACATCAGAGCAGGTTTAACTATCTCTGGGGGTTTAAACGGTAGAACTGAGAAGATCTCAATTAAAGGCAAAATCATTTCCCTATGAGCCATGCTATTAATCTTCATCAAGATACAATTTCCCACCAAATTTATAAGCAGAGCATGGAGTTGATGAATGTTGGTAAAAGAGAAATCTGGGGCAAACTTTACCTATATTTTTATCTTGTTGGTCACCCACCCTTAGGAAGATGATAATAACTACCATTTATCAAGTGCTAACTATGCACCAGGCCCTGTTCATTCTCAGTATTTTACATATATTAAGCCATTTGACAGTAAACTGACAACAATCCTATGAAGTACTATTATCACCATTTTATAGATAAGGAAATTGAAGCACAAGGAGGTTACACTTACCTAAATTAACAACTAATAAGTAGCAGGAAGGATATTCTAGGCTGGGTAGAAAATAATAATTTCTCTTTCATATAAACCCTTGGAGTAGATGCTTACAAGCACTGGCTGGCTGGACTGATGACATTATGGGGTAGGGAAGAGTAAAATAAATGGAGAGATTTTTCAACTATCTAAGGATCTTTAAAAATTCCTCCATGCTTATTAAACAAAGAAGTTTCTTTTCTATATGCCTATGAAAGGGCTGCATTTAATTTAAAAATGGCTTTATCAATGTATAAATCACCCAACCTAGAACCTGGTTTACTGCTGCTTGATTTGACAAGAACCACTGGCAGGATGATGGCAAGGGAATCCTAGGTAGGTTGATAATGAATCACAGAAAATAATAATTAGATCTTTCAAATTTAAATCTTACCATAAACTTCCCATGGCTAGCCTGGTGAGTATGGGAGATGGTTCCTGTGACAGAAGTGTGGCGAAGGAAGTAAAGGAAGTTCAAAAAAATTCAAGTAAATCCCTTGGGGAGGCTGAGTTTTCACACAGAAACCAAGGTCCAAAGTAGCAAACTTGGTAGAACCCAGAAAATACTCCCTAATGCAACAGAGTTAACAATTAAGCTAAACAAAGTACTGCACCTATGGAAGATTTTCTGCATCCGGAACTAGGTCAAAGTTAGCTTTGGACTGTAAACCCTGACCCGTACCAATTAGGTTGCCTGCATTAGCTGTACCAATTTGATCTTATTTAATTCGAGTCTAGTCTATGTTTTAAAAAGAATGACCATGCATTCTCATTTATTCTGATTTTTAAAGAAGCAGTAAGGTTTCCCCCTCCAGGTGAAATCTTGCCCTATAATCTGACTTAAAAAACAAAATGTACTCAAAAAGAAACCAGAATGATGGAAAGATGAGTGGTTGTCTAAAAATTGGAGGGGAGCGGTACGGAGTATGAGGGAGACAGAGAGAGAAGGATTGGAAGGATTTCAAAGAGAAACGAGCAAAGTTTTGGGAGTGATGGATATTTTTATTATTGATTGTGGTGATGGTTTCATGGGTGTGTACATATGTCAAAGCTTATCAAATTATTTATTTTAAATATGTGGTTTATTATATGTCAATTATACTCCAACAAAATTGTTTAAATAAACAACAGAAAATTTGCTCAGGGTCTTGCTCTCTCACCCAAAACGGTATTCCCCAGCTCCCTATACTTAGTACCTGGTACTCCATGAAAAAGAATAGTTTAAAAACTTCTGATTTTTAAGATTTCCTTAAATACTAATGACATGTTTGCTTATGTCATTAATCAATAGATTTATGTGCTCCAGAGATAACATGATATTCTATTGCTCATTAATTACATTGATCTTCTCTTTTGTTTTGTTTATAAACCTCTCTTGAAAAGTGCAACATGAGAGCAAAGTTAATGGATGGTAACAAAGTAGAACTCTTGGCAAAATAATGGGAAGGAGAACAGAGATAAACATGAGAAACAAAATAAATTTCCCATTTTTAATATATACCACAGAAACTGAAGCAGGCTCCAGGCTGTGAAGAGCCAGCAGTACAGAGCCCGATGTGGGGCTCGAACTCACAGACCGTGAGATCGTGACCTGAGCTGAAGTCGGCCGCTCAACCAACTGAGCCACCCAGGCGCCCCAAAAGAGGATTTAAAAATTTTTTTAATGTTTATTTTTGAGAGAGAGAGAGCATGCGAGCGAGGGAGGAGCAGAGAGAGAGAGGGAGACACAGAATGCAAAGCAGGCTCCAGGTTCTGAGCTGTCAGAACAGAGCACGACGTGGAGCTCAAACCCACGAAATGTGAGCTCATGACCTGAGCCGAAGTTGAATGCTTAACCAACTAAGCCACCCACCCGTCCCTAAGAAAGGATTTTAAACATCCATCTTGTTACAGATTTTCAAGGCTATTCGCTTGTCACAAAAAAATTAGAGAAAGCATAAAACAAATGTTTAAAACGTATTGGAATATAAAAAACGTTATTCTTGATATTTAGGTGTAGGCTTGAAATTTACATTAGATGTAATATAAATTAAAATACTAAGGAAACTTATTTATGCATACCTGCTCTGTTAACAAAAGTACCTTACATTAAGTGAAATAACATTTATTACTAAATTAAGTGATTTTCTTGTATTAATAAATGGGAAGACGTAAAAATAAGAAATACAAAATTCTTACTTAGTAATAAAGTATATTTCAGTGTAATTCTGAAACCAATATAAATAATCCATATTAAATATCAAAAGCAAGCAATTTTATTACCAAATTAGAGTGCTGTCATGCAGTAAGAAATACTAATAAGCTGCACGTATACTCACGACTCCCAACATCCTCTACAAAAGTCATGTCCACAGGGCATATCCACTGGGTCTTCAAATACAGAAATACTGCACATACAAATGTCACACTGGAGATGAAGAAGAGCAATGATTTCAATGAAGCCATACTTTGGAGAGGGAATGATATATTCATTTGTTGGTTAGTTTAATGCAAAAATGCTACTGTAGTAATTATGAAGTTAAGTGTTTTGCAGTTGGTAGGGAATTTAAAGTTAGTATGCCTATTTTTAATTGAGTAACAAATACCATGCTTACTTCATTATAAACTATCAAGGGATTTAAATGTTTTAATGTACAAGTCAAACTCTTAAATTCCAAATTTCCCAAATGCAACTATCTATTTGGGGAAAAAAAAGTATAAGAAGCAAACCATTAGAATCTAAATCTTCTAAATAATGACTTATTAGGAGCAACCATTCTAATGTTACACATGTAAACTATAAAAGTAGGATTCTGTTTTCTGAGAAAGCTGAGATAAAACCCAGAATACTTTCATTTTTATCACATATTTGAGCATAACAGCATAACAATGGTATGGCATTTAAAAATGTAGACAATGGCAGGATTGTTTCTTAACAAAAAACAAACATTTATTATGGAAATGTATCTAGATGATACGCTCAAAAAGCTTTACTGAAACAAATACATAATCATCAACATTTTATTGTAAGGTTTTCATATTTTTATTTACAGTGCCTATCACAAACTCAACTTTTAATATTTCAGCATGGTGTGTTTAAAATTTTAAGCACCCGGAGATTTTAAGTGAAAATACAGTAGGATGGGTTTCTCAAACTTTTTTATGTTTTGTTTTGAAATGAGAAAAGAAAACCTTTTGTTTTTCAATCTTTAATTCAGAGATCACCAAAATATTCTGTGATAATAAATACTTACCAAAGGGTGAAATAAGTGAACCCTTTAAGAAGGGTATAGGAAGGGACGAGAGTGGGTGATGGGCACAGAGGAGGGCACTTGTTGGGATGAGCACTGGGTGTCATATGGAAACCAATTTGACAATAAATTTAAAAAGAAAAAAAAAAAGGGTATAGGATTCAATTAAAGAATATGGCTAAAAGGTTCCATAAAACAACATTAAATAATTTAAAAGTTAAAAGACTAACTACAAAATTAGGGGAAATATATTGACTACCGAACCATACCAAACTGGTGTCCAAATCCCCAGGAGATAAACTGATTTCATCTGGAGAGGTGACAGAAGAGCGTGTAGTCCTTGGAGTTCTTGGAGAAGGGAGTGTGTCCCAGGCATTATATCCACTCGGCGGTGGAGTTGGCATTTGAACACCTGATCGTTGGCAGCAGTTCTCCGGGTTGGACATCCAAGCTTCAAGTAATTTCTCTCTGTCCCAGTCTTTAGGAAAAATGAAATAGATACCTCTCAAAAAACAGAAAATATGGTGATGTTTTAAGAGTTTCATAATAACAAAAAAGAGGATAAATTAAAGTGATATAGGCCATGTCTTTTATATCAAAGTAGTAATTGCCAATAAATATTCAGGAATGTTATATGCACTAATATTTTTAAACAGAATTTAAACTCTTATAATCTACTGTAGTTTACAAATATGTCAATATCTACCAATATTGTCAAGACTCCCAGTCATTTCTAATAATCAAAAGAAATGCCTCACACATCATTTTTGGAAGTTACTAAATTTTTTTTGGCATGGGTTTGATTTAGCCATTTTACTCTTTTCAAGGAAAGTATGTAAATTTTGCAATTGGTTTCACTGCTGTCAAGTTGTAAAATGACTGGATAGCTTACCATAAACGTCAAAATGCAAACAAGTCCAAAAATCATTTGATACACAGCTTGAAAGCAGAAGAAACCTTCTGAAGGGATTATGGTTATACAGTTTTAGTGAATTAGGTATAATTCTGTATCCAGTGAGTTCACATCTGACTTAACTAAAGATGATCTTCCTACTATGAACACTATGAAACAGCCAAGTGAAGTGTTAGAGTCCAGAGCCATAAAAACCTAACCCATTAAAAATAATAAATAAGTACATCCAATTATTTTGTTAGCTGTTTTATACACATTATTTAATTTATTCCTCCCAATAAACCTTTCAATCATTATTTAGGTGAAGAAACCAGGACTCAGGAAAGTTATATAACTTGCCCTGGCTCACAGAGATAGTGAGGGATTTGGAACCAATTTCTGTAATTCCAAAACCTGTTTTCTTCCACTGTAGCCCAGTGAAGTACAGGGTCAAGAATAGTGTTAGAGTCTATTATTCAATGTAAGCCCATTCCACACAATTTTACAGCTGTAATACAAATAGGTGTAGGAATTTTCTATGCAAGACTTTTTCCGACCATATTAAATCAGTGTATTTGGTGTTTTAACAGCCTAATTATTATAACTCAGAGGTGCAATACAGATAGACTGGGTGTTGTTTCCGGCTATGTAAACCATTTGTGCAAAGGCACAGAAGTATAATGAAGAGACATGAGCAATTCTGTAAAGGGACAGCATACCATACTGTGGTTTGAGAAGATAGAAAACAAGACTCGAAAAGGAGTAACAAGACTAGAAAAGGGAGTCAGATTACCAGAGGAAGAAAAATCTAACAACTGAAAAAAACTGTATGAGTGCATTCTAGGAAATCTTGCTACATGGACATTAGTATTTTGATAGGTCATTACTTACTTTAAAAGTTAAAATTACTTTTTTAGAACAGTAGGATTATTTTTCCAAAGTATCCATTATGTTACTTTTTAATAAAGGAAAAAAAGAACTACTATAATTTCTATAAACACATTAAGTATGCTAAATTTTAGTTTTATCTACTACAAATATTTTTCAGCACAAAATCTGTTTGGATTTATTATATCATTCACTTAGCAAATATTTACTTAATGTCTTTTATGTGCACTGTCCAGGCAGTAGGGATACAATGGGAGGAAAAATCAGACATTTATAAGATCCCTGCCTTCATGAAACTTAGAGTCTAAGGAGAAAGACATTAAGTAAAAATCAACACAATAACAAAAGAATCATCATTGTCAGAGTGCCATGGAGGAGAGGTAGAGAGAAGTCAGAGAAGGTGGAGAAACAGTTTGGAGTGGACAAATGAAAGATGAGTGGGAGTTAACTAGGAAAAGATAGGGGGGAAAGACATTCTAGACAGGCTGTACACAGCATGTTCAAAGACCTTGTGGTAGAAGGGAAGATGGCATCCTTGTGAAATTAAAAGGCCAGTGTAGGGACACCTGGGTGGCTCAGTCGGTTAAACTTCTGACTCTTGATTTCAGCTCAGGCCATGACCTCACAGTTTGAGCCTTGAAACAGGCTCTGCACTGACAGTGCGGGGCCTGCTTGGGATTGTCTCTCTCTCCTTCTCTCTCTTCCCCCTCTCTGCCCCTGCTCTGCCCGTCTCTCTCTCAAAATAAATAAACTTAAAAAAAAAAATAAGAGTCTCTTAAAAGGAAAAAAAAAGGTCAAGTGGCTGTAGCATGGAGATGACAGGGGAAGCATTGCATGAGATGAGGCCAAAAAAATAGACAGGGGCTGGATTATGCAAGACTTAAAAAAAAATTTTTTTTTAACGTTTATTTATTTTGAGAGATGTACAGACAGAGCATGAGCAGGAGAAGGGCAGAGAAAGAGGGAGATACAGAATCTGAAGCAGACTCCAGGCTCAGCCATCAGCACAGAGCCCATCGTGGGGCTCCAACTCACAGACCGTGAGATCATGACCTGAGCTGACGTCAGCCGCTTAACCAACTGAGCCACTCAGGCACCCCTATGCAAGACTTTTTAATAACACTTCTATCATCGGCTTAGGAGAGATAGGAAGTCACTGAAAAGTTGAGCTTGGGGTTAGGAAGGACAGGTTGTCACAATCAGATCTGAAAAGATCATTGTGACTATAACAAACAAACTGGATAGGGCAGAAGTAGAGGGAACACAGCCCAAATAGGATGGGAATGGGTAGCATAAGTGCGAGATGATGGAAGCTAGGGCCAGGTGGTTGCAGTGGAGGTAAAGAGAACAAGAGAAGTTTAAGTCATGGAAGGTGAAAGTGACAATTTGGTGACAATAGCACATATGGTCTGAACGACAAGATAAGCCAAAGTTGGTGTCCCAGGTTTACCCAATGGGTTGGCTGATACCATCTATGTAAATAGGGACTACCAGAGAATGATTTTACTTTTAGACATACTGAGTTTTAAGGAGCTTCTGAGATATCCTAGAGATGCTTTAAAATAGGCAATTACGTATAAGCATGTGAAGCTAAGAAAAGAAGTCTAGTCCAGAGGGAAAAAATCTATACCTATATAAACCTTGGGAGAAGATATCATTTCCTAGGAAGAGAACAGACTGAGAAGATGTAGGCCACTGACATTTAATTGTAGAATATGATGAGTCTCCAAAGAAGCTTAAAAAAATACTTCAATGTAAATGAATTCTAAGCACAAAATTAGCCTTGGTCTCATATTTTGTAAATTTTACTTATTTTCTTAGTAGGTAGCACTCAATTATGTATTACTTGCACTAATGAGAAAATACTTAGACAATGACCTCTGTATTCCTAACAGAGTCCTCCTTAAAACTGAATTACTGCCTCAGTAAATATTGCTGAATATTTTGGTCTTCTGCTTAATCTAGATCAACTTCTTTACTTTAAGACTAAATCTGACAACAGATAATATAGTGCTCAAATCTATTTTCCTGTGTAAACCTGAGTGAATGTTACCAAGGATATAATCTATAAATCTTCCAAATAGTTTAGTTTAATAGCTCTGAAACAGAGCCCATCCAGGTTTTGAGAGCAATTAGTATAAGTTGTGGCTCTGTGCACTATTTTATTCTCTAACATCATTTATATCTGTAAATATTTGATTGTCAAACGTCACTGTCACCAATATTACCCAAAGAATTAGAAGAGATGTCCATTTGAAAACCTGCTACCTCTATTTTATGCCTTAACAGGGAAGTAAAATATAGAATTTTTAAGTAAGTTATCAAAGAATAGATAAATGCTAAATAGGAAAATTCAATTAGATATCACCTTATTAGAACTGACCCCTATATGTAAAAGAACAGGAAAGTATCAATGGAGCAAAAATGGAGTTGATTATTTAATAATACTTGATGATATGAGGTAAACAGATACAGATGAAAATGTTCTTTTAAAAAATTATCGGTAAAGTTAGCCTTAGATTCTCTATACCTTGTGACTCCGACTTCTATGATACATATTATCTAGGTGACTGTAGATACCTATGGCAGAAATGGCTATAAATACACAAAACATACTGCAGTGCAGAACTGCTGTTTGCGGTTAAGTGTGGCCAAGTGACCGAATTCTGGCCAATGCAATATGTGCAGAAGTAATGGATATATAAACAACATTTCAGGTACATTATTTATTATATATTATTCTTTCTATAAACATTTTCTGAGAGCTTAATGTATGTCAGATATTGTGGAAACGAGAAATAATAAAAGCTATCCTCTAAAAGCTCTCAGGTTAAGCAAGACACAGGTTATCATAATATTTCCCAGGTTAAGCTCCAGGAGAAGCAAAAAAGAGATGATCATAATATTGTATTCTAAGTGCATGACAGAAGATGTAGTAGGAAGAGACAAGAAGGGTCTCAGTGCAGACTTGGGAACACAGAAGCAGAAAAGCCGTCCTGGAAGACATGGTTACTGAGGACAAGAAAGAAGGGATAAGTAAAGGAACGGGGTGGCTGACAGTCCAGGGAAAGAAATCTGGGCCATGAAGGTCTGCTAAAGAGTCTGGAGGTTTGAAGTCTGTGGAAGGGAAGCAAGGATTTTTCAGCAAGGCAGGGGCATGCTCAAATGTGAATTTAAAGGAAGAGTCTAATGGCAATATGAAAAATTAATCGGGCGAAAGAAGAATGGCAACACAGAAGACCAGGACTCAGGAGAATAGGATTTAGATGGAAACTAATGACAGACTGAATTAAAGTCAGTGGCAGGGGGGATGAAAAGAGCTAGAGAGGGTGGGGGTGGATACCTTGGGAGGATGAGAGACACTTAAAAAGAGAAATGATATGATGGTGGCCAAATTTAGAAGTGATGGAAGAGTAAAGTACGACTTTCAAGTTTCTGGCAGGCTAATTTGATGAATGTTGATGCTCATGTATCGAGACAGGGGGAGAAAAGAGTTCAGGTGTGGACATCCTTAGACTGAAGAGAAAATTGTTAAACAGACATTTAGATATGCAAACTTTGGGGTGCCTGGGTGGCTCAGTTGGTTTAGTGTCCGACTCTTGATTTCTGCTCAGGTCATGATCTTACAATTTGTGAGATTAAGCCCCGAGACAGGCTCTGTGCTGACAGCTTGGAGCCTGCTTGAAATTCTCTCTCTGCTCCTACCCCATTCTCACTCATGTGCACATGCATGCACTCTCTCTCAAAATAAACTTAACAAAATGAAGTATTTGACGCTGTATTTCTATTTTTTTTAATTTATTTATTTATTTTGAGAGAGAGAAAGAGAGATGTGAGCAGGAGGGAGAGAGAGAGAATCCCAAGCAGGGTTTGTGCTGTCAGCATCCAGGTGCCCCTCAAATACTTTACTAAAGGCAGGTTGTAGGTACACTCTTTACTTTTTGGGTGGTTTTTGAAATCTTGGGTTTCATCAGATAAACATAGACAGCAATGTTTCTCAGAGAGTGGCCCACTTGGTAGGAATCTCTCCAACACATACTTTATGCCTCACCCTTACCTAATGACTTAGACTCTCTGGAAAGTCCTGGAATCTCTGGTTAGTTCCCAGGTAATAATCCTGACTTATACTAAAATTTAAGAGCCACTGGTATATAAAGTGGAAAAGAGTCTCAAGCACAGAACTGTGAGAAATTTCAATACTGAAGGCAAGGATTCTAGAGAGTTATATTCTAAATTATTCACAGTGATGCTCAAGGGATGATGAAATATAGAATTATAAATTTTATTCTGATCAAAAGATCATATAAAGTATTTTTGAAATTGACATTCTATTTTAGTACAGATAATACAGATTTATACTTCAAATAGATAGGTAAGCCAAGTAATGACTAGAACAGTCATTTACCTCTTTTTAAAACTAATTTTTATTTTCCTTTTTCATTATTATTTTATTTTAGAGAAGGAGAATGGGAGTACGTGAGGGGCAAAGGGGGTGAGGGGAGGATGGAGAGAGACAGAGAGAGAGAGAGAGAGAGAGAGAGAGAGAGAGAGAGTCGGTCTTAAGCAGGCTCCATGCTCAGTGCAGAGTCCAGTTTGGGGCTTGATCCCACATCTCTGGGATCATGACCTGAGCTGAAATCAAGAGTTGGATGCTCAACCAACTAAACCATCCAGATGTCCTAAAGCAATGCTTAAATCAGAAAAAACTTAACTTTAAAACCAGACAAAATATCAAATATGAACTGTGCAATGAGAGGGTCCAGCTCAGCATGTGACAACTCCCAAAATGGCTGCCTTAAGTATCACAGAAAACTTAAAATAAGCTAGTACTTTTCCTAAGTTGGTAATGTACTTAAAGACAAAACAAAACAAAACAACCTTAAAAGGGATAATATATTCCTGGGTTGATTCTACAATTTCACTTTGTGCATTTCATGGTGAGAACAGCTTTTATATAAAATAAATAAAATTGACAGTACTAAACCACAATTGTTAAATATTTAATAGACTTTAGTAAAAATTAATGTCAAAACGAGTACTAGGACTATGGATTCCAACTTTCAATCCTGCTTAAATCAGACACATTTCTAAAATTAGACAATCCTTAAGCTGATTTAGCAGCCATGATTTCTATCTTATTTATTTATTTTTAATTAAAAAAATGTTTTGTTTTGTTTTGTTTTGTTTTTTTGAGAGAGAGAGAGAACACAAGCAGGGGAGGGGCAGGGAGAGAGAGGGAGACACAGAATCTGAAGCAGGCTCCAGGCTCTGAGCTGTCAACACACAGCCCAACGTGGAACTCGAACTCATGGACTGTGAGATCATGACCTGACCTGACGTTGGACGCTTAACCGGCTGAGCCATTCAGGAGCCCCTAATAGCATGATTTTTAAAAACAAATTTCCCATTTTCCCTTTAGGATTTATAGGCAGTTTATACTTCAAAATACAGAATGTTCTGACGATGCTAGATACTGTAGTAACTACTGCACAAAAACAACTTAGGCTTGTGGATCAAACTCTTTTGTTTTATACTGAAATAGTAATATGGCTATATTTTAACTCTGAAAAGTTTCAAAAGGCACTCATGTTCTCAGAAGCATAAGACATTTTTCATTACCATGAGCTCGAAGTAAAGCTTCAGCAGTAAACAGTGGAGCCTGAAGCATGTCTGCAGTTTCCACGATAAGCATATCTTTCAATCTACGAAGATCCTGAGGCCTTAATCCTTCATATGGCTTTGAAAAGAAGAAAATCAAGTTAAATTGGCTGTTATACTTAGGAAATTCTAAATGCCTAGAGACAAAATTACATGATTATCATTTATTCAATCTTCCTGTTTCAGTTTGATTACTGAACTTAAAAAGGCTCTGTATGCTCTACAACCATGGACTTCAAACTACTGTTTCACAGGTCTTATTATAAAAACTAGAAAGTGGAATGCCAAGGTTCATGCACCTTATCTAAAATAAAAGTATACTGTAATGACAAGACCACCTTACTTTATACCTTTGAAAATTTGAATACAAAAATTAGATATAAAAACCTTATAAATACCACAAGTGAACAATAATGATTAAAGCTATCAAGTATTTTTATCCAGTCTTTGCTTTTAGCAAATCAATTATGTGTAAATATATGTGTTCAACGAACTTATCCACTCAACCACCATTTACACTTATTAAGATCCAATCTGGATTATTAGTGGAATTATATGATAGTTATTAATTAATCTGGGGAGACATGACTATGCCATACTATTCAGAGTTCTTAGTCATAAACATTATTACCTCTGTTGCTTCAAGCCGTCAGCCCACACCCCTATGCGGGGCTTGAACCAATGAACTGTGAGGTCATGACCTGACCCAAAATCAGACTCTTAACTGACTGAGCCACCCAGGAGCCCCTTAAGTCCTTTTTAAAAACAAAATGAAACAAAAAATCAAAACTTTATATAGTAGTCTCCTCCCAAAAGCCCCATTCATGGGGGAGTGTGTGTTCCAAGATCCCCACCATTGATCTCTGAAACCATGGATAGTACTGAACCCTACATGTAACATTTTTTTCCTGTACATATATACCTATGATAAAGTTTAATTTATAAATTAGGCACAGTAAGAGATTAACATCAACAACAATAAAAATGAACAATTATAATACACTGTAATTGTTGTACGAATGTGGTTTCTCTCTCAAAATATCTTACTGGACCGTGCTCACCCTTCTTTTTGATGGCGTGAGATGATAAAATGCTTTCATGATGCGATCGAATGAGGTAAATAACAACATAAGCATTCTAATACAGTGTTAGTCTACTAGTGACCTTCTGAGGATATGTCAGAAGGAAGATCATTTGCTTCTGGATTGCGGTTGACTGCACTTAACTGAAACCGCAGGGACTCTGGGCAGGGTATTATGTAAAAGTAAAATAATCTGTGAAATGTTTTCCTCATTACATTTACCTAACTCTCCCCATCATGAATTTGATGTATGGCTGTCATAACATTATGGCATAACATTATATATATCACTAGGCAATTTCATTTTACTTTTACTCAATATTGTTACTGTTATTAATATTGATACACATATGTATTTCAATTGTTTTTATTTAAAAAAATTTTTTTAATGTTTACTTAGTTTTGAGAGAGAGACACAGAGAGACAGAGTGTGAGCAGGGGAGAGGCAGAGAGAGAGGGAGACACAGACACCTAAGCAGGTTCCAGGCTCTGAGTTGTTGGCACAGAGCCTGAGGGGCTCGAACTCACAAACCCTGAGATCATGACCTGAGCCAAAGTCGGACGCTTAACCGACTGAGCCGCCCAGGCACCCCCATGTATTTCAATTCTTTAAACAGTGGTAACTGGCTTACTACAGTAAGCATAGACTTAAAGGCCATAGCTTAAAGAGCAGCAGAAATTCCAAAGAACTGAAAATGTCCTTTGGCAGCATGTATCATGGTCTCCAGAGAACTCTGGGCTATTTGAAAACCTCATCCACCTTAGTTGATTTACAGATATTTTAGAATAATATATTATCTTTATTTCTTGCTTCATTTTTTTTGGTATCATGGAAACCATTTTACCAATTCTCATTTAACCCCATATGACTGGGATTCAACAGGGATAATTTTTCTCAGTTGACATGATCACCTTCCTGATCCTTATAATCCCAATTATCATGCATAGTTTGCTTTTAAGCTAATTTATGAACCACATTTTTTCCTGCAAAAACTTAAGAAATCCTTTTATGGTTAAGTTTACAGTATTCACTCCAGTATAGAAATTACACACCATGTAGAACATTATTTCTAAAAAATACGTTCCAAGTTTAGACTTGGGATTCAAGGTACCTCTCCTGCCTCAGCAATGACAATGGATATTTCTCTTTTTTTTTTCTGAGAGAAAGAGAGAGTGTGTGCATGATCAGGGAAGGGCAGAGGGAGGGAGGGAGAGAGAGAGGGAGGGAGGGAGAAAGAGAGAAAGAAAGAGAGAGAGAGAGAGAGAGAGAGAGAGAGACAGAGGGAGAGAGAGAATTCGAAGCAGGCTCCATGCTCAGTGTGGAGCCTGATGTGGGGCTCAATCTCATGACCTGTGCATGAGACCAAGAGTTGGATGCTCAGCTGACTGAGTCACCCAGGTGCCCCGATATTAGCTATCATTCTGCTTCATTTATGCAAGCCAAATAAGATATGAGTAAAGATATATTAAAATATAAAGAATATAAAGCAATCTGCATATATTAGATTTTTAAAATGCATAGTTTTAAACTTAAAAAGGTACACTGAAAGAAAAATAGTTCTTGAAGGAGAAAGACATACTGCCTTCATGAGCACGTCACATATTCACTCTGAATCTCTGCAACACAACTACAATTAGGTCATGTGAAGCATTTCAATAAATTGCTCCGTCCCAAGTGGGCATTAGCTCTCTCTTCTGCAAGAAGAATGAAAACGAAGGTGCCTTTCTCTTTCTTGTTGCAAAGATAAACTGCTTCTATTTTCAGATTAAACACAATCTAGCAATAACCTTCAAAGCAGTCAGTACTGATACACAGAAAGAAAATGGAAACTAATTTAAAAAGGAAGAAAGTGCTTAAAAGTACCTCTTTTGCATCAGCACATACCTTGCTACCAAAATACCACTGAAGAAATGTGAAACAGGCCAACATACAAACCGTACCCCTTTGATATCATGTATAAAGTGACAGTTATCTTCAAAAACTGTTTCAGAAAGGACTGTGACAAAGGATTTATGAGAGAAGAAATAATCTGTTTTTGTTTTGTTCCACAATGAAAACAGCTTTCCCCTGATTATATAGGTAAAACATGCTTGCTGTTAAAAATGAAAAAAAAAAAAAAGGGTACTTATTTACTCAATTATATTGGTAACTGTTAAAATTTTAGATGTGAAAAGGCACTCGGAAAAAAGAATATTTCCAATTTCTCTTAATATTCATATCTCATTAGCTGATCCTTGAGCTTAGGCTGGAGAAGAAAGGGGAAAGAATAGCTAGAGAAGTCTAGAATTCTAGGACCCTTCCCTTTGTTTAAGTTTCCTCGCTCCTCACTCAGCCGCTCTCCCCTGAGATTAAGACCTGGTCTACCCTGATCCATACTTTAACCTAAGAAGGCGGCAGCTGCTCTTGTACAGCAGGTTAAACCAGCTAAGGCAATGTCCATCATATAGGTGCCCTGCCAGAAAAAAAGCCTGAGCCTTCCTGAGTTATAGACCTAGAGAGGAACTGGGAAGGGGGATTCTTTCCCAGATGGCTTTCATAGCAACATACTGCTCAGTTTTCCCTTCATTTACCCACATGTAGTCACGCAATCTACTCTTACAGAGCCTGACCCCTACTAGGCCCAATACGCACTAGTTTCTTTATTCTGCCTTCCCAGATGTATATAAATTAAATACAATCTTCCCAGCCATCACTCCAACACAGCACCTTGTTTTTATGTCCCTATAGCAGTTATGACTCTCACAAACTGTGTTCATTTACTTTTTAAGCTTCTTTGTGTGCACCTCTATTGATGCTGGAATATAAGCACCTAGAGGACAGACGGCAGGGGCTTGTCTTTGTTCCTCAAGCTCCTAAAACAGTGTCTGGCAGAGTACTCATTCAGAGTTTTGTTGAATGATGGGATGAAGAAGTAGATTTCATCCATTTGTAAAATAATCTGAAGGAAAGAACTTAATTAAAACGTGTCAAGAAGAAATTATAGAGATACAATATTATATACTATCCAGATAATTAACTGAATCAAGAAACTTAGCTAGAAGAAACACTTCACCCCAGGAACAGGAATCTTTAAACTACCTAATTATGTAGTTTAATACAATTATATAGCAGGTTGTAGAAAACTATTAGCATTGGCAGAATAATCAAATGCTGATCAGGATGAAAGAAGAAAGTACAGAAATGAATTTTAAAGAAAGTAATTTTTTTGGTTTTACTTTTTTTAATCTTTTTTTTTTTTAAGTTTATTTGAGAGAGAGAAAGAGAAAGAGTGTGTGCATGTGGGCACGAGGGACAGGGAGAGACAGAAGCCCAAGTGGGCTCCTCACTGTCAGCATGGGGTTCGATCATGCAGAGCTCCAGCTCCCTGACTGTGAGATCAGGACTTGAGCTGAAACCAAGAGTTAGATGCTTAACCGACTGAGCCACCAAAGCGCCCTGGTTTTATTTTTTAAATTATTATGAAACACACATTATTTAAAGTTAACAATTTTAAAATGTATAATTCAGTGGCCTTAATACATTCAACAATGTTGTACAACACCACATGCATCTAACTCCCAAACATTCTCATCATCCCAAAAGAAAACCTCATACCCATTAAAGGAGTCACTCCCTAGTCCTTCCTGCTCCCTGGCCCTGGCAAACACTAGTGTGCTTTCTCTCTCTATGGATTTATCTATTCTGGATATTTCATATAAATGGAGTTATTTAACCTGTGACCTTTTGTGTCTGCCCCCTTTCACATAGCATAATGTTTCTGAGACTGATCCCTATTGTAGAATGTATCAGTACTTCTTTCCTTTTTGTGACTGAATAATATTCCGTTGTATATGTATACCTCACATTTTACTTATCCATTCATCTGCTGAGAGAGATATGGGTTGTCTTCAACTTTTGGTTATTGTGAATAGTGCTGCTATAAGCATTTGTGTGTAAGTATTTACTTGTGAAAGTATTGTTTTTTACATTATGGAACAGCAGACAAAAATAATCTAATAAGGATTAAAAACAAAACTAAAAAAACCAGAAAAATTGGGGGCATATGATTATAATATTAACATGAAACAAATTCAGAAGCCATGGAGGAAGAAAAATTTACATCTCTGAATGTCCTAAGTGAAAACAGAAATATAACAAACTTTTCTTGGAAAGCATTTAGAACACACAAACAATCCAAAGAAAAAAACACAGATGAACAATCAATACAGCATGTGTTGGGATGAACACTGGGTGTTATATGTAAACCAATTTGAAAATAAACTATTATAATAAAACATAAATAAATAAATAAATAAATAAATAAATAAATTCAAACAGGCACCATTTGTCTGAACTACCAAAAACAAAAACACTGATAATATCTAATGCTAGTAGAAATGTGAGGAAAAGAATTCTCTAATATGCTATTAGAAGAAAACAAATTGATGTAATCTTTTAGGACAGTTTAACAACACCTATTAAACTATAAAATGTATATATCTCATGATCCATCAAACCAATTGCTACAAATTTATACGGAATACACTTTCAAAATATGTATATAAATACAGTAGCAATGATATATGATGACCATGACTATAACAGCATACATTTAGATAACACATACAATGACTCAGGCACCGTTCTAAGTATTTACATATATTAACTCACTTAAGGATCACTACAATTCTATGAAGTAGGGGCTTTTATTATCTCCATCTTAAGGAAGAAGAAACTGAAGCAGAGAATAACTACTCGAGGTCACACAGTAAGTTGATCATGTGGCTAGGACATGAATCCAGTCAGCATGGCTTCAGATCCATGTTTCAAACCACAATAATGACAGAACTGGATGAAGATATATATGTAACAAGTAGATAAATATTCACTATAGCCTACTTTTAATAACAAAAAATATCTAAATTATTTAATTATCCATCAATAAGTAAGTGGTCAAAATGTGTAGATCATATGTTCTGACTTAGGAAAGATGTTCACGACAGACTGTTAAGTTGAAAAAATATTTTAGAGTTGGTGAGGATGTGGAGGAAAAGGAAATCTCATGCACTGTTTGTGGGAATATAAATTGGTGCAGCCACTGGAAAACAGTATGGAGGTTCTTCAAAAAATTAAAAATAGAAATACCACATGACCCAGTAGTTTCACTACTAAAGAACTAAAAAAACACTAAATTGAAAAGATATGTGCACCCCTATGTTTATTACAGCATTATTTACAATAGTCAAGATATGGAAACAATCGAAGCATCCACTGATAGATGAACAGGTAAAGATGTGGTGTACACACACATACCTGATGGAATATTACTAAGCTGTCAAAAAAAGGATGAGATCTTGCCATGTACAACAACTTGGATGGACATAAAGGGAATTATGGCTAAGTGAAATAGGTCAGACAGAGACAAACAAATATTATACGACTTCACTTACATTTGGAACCTAAAAAACCAAATGAATAAACAAACAAAAAGCAGAAACAGAGCCATAAGTACACAGAATAATGGTTGCCAGAGGGAGGGATGGTGAAGGGGTGGGCAAAATGGGTGAAGGGGAGTGTGAGAAACAGGCTTCCAATTATAGAATAAATAAGTCATGGGAATAAAAGGTACAACATAGGGAATAAAGTTGTAATAATACTGTATTGTGACATATGGTAGCTATATATTTGTGATGAGCACAGCATAACATATAAGCTTTTGAATCACTATTTTGTACAAGTGAAACTAATGTAACACTATGTGTCAACTATACTTCAATTAAAAAAAATTAAAAAATATATTGTAGCAGAGCTCAATGTGCTCTATGACCTTGCTTTTGCAATAAATATTCTATATTGTATGTTTGTTTATATCATATGTATGTTTCTTAAACAAGAAACACACACAAGAAATTGTTACCACAGTGGGGTAGAGTCAGGAAGGAGGAAATTTTTCACATTTTTTAGCAATAAATACTCATTATAAATTTTAAGAAATGCATGAAGATAGAAAAAATAATAATACTAAAAAAATTTATCCATAACCATAATTAACATTTTGGTATACTTCAGTCTTCTCTCAATATATATTATTCTTTTCTATATAATTAGTATCAAACTGTTCTGTAACTTTTTTTTAACTTAATAGTTTATTATAGTTATACTAAATTCATTTAGACCTTAAATCTATTGATAATGAATACTATTATTTTCTGCTTTATATTAAGATAGTATCTTTGATAAAAAGCCTAAATATAGTCATAAATGTCTTTCAATTTAATTACATCACATTACTGTTAGAATATTATAGTTTATTCTTCTGACTAAATTATATTAATTACCACAGTAAGAGTTTGTATGTATGACTCAAGATGATGGATTATGAAAAGATAGGCAGTTTAGCAAATAAAAATGATTTGGCTTGAATTCAGAAGAATCAGGTTTAGCTCACTTTGATCCTGGTAGGTTATTCAACTATTTATCTTCCTCATTTAAAAAAAGGGGGCATGAACGGTTACTTAAGCTTACTGTGTGAATTTAACAACATGTGAAAGTGCTTAGGACACTGGACGCTCTTTCTATGTGTACTTAATCTGAAAAAGCATTCCTATAAAATAACCTAATTTAAAAAAAAACAACGGGCAAAAAAAAATTTCTTAATTTCTTTTTTTTTAATGTTTTATTTTATTTTTGAGGGAGAGAGAGAGAGAGACGGAGCACAAGCAGGGGAGGGGCAGAGAGAGAGGGAGACACAGAATCTGAAGTAGACTCCAGGCTCTGAGCTGTCAGCATACGTATGTTTCTTAAACAAGAAACACACACAAGAAATTGTTACCAGTTCAGCCCGATGCAGGGCTCGAACTCACGAACTGTGAGATCATGACCTGAGCCGAAGTTGATCGCTTAACCGACGGACCTACCCAGGCGCCCCTAAATTTCTTAATTTCAAGAAACTCAGTTCCTTTGGCAATCTGGAATACTGAAGCTCAAAAACTATCGGGAATTCACGGGAAAAATAAAATAACACTATTATTTTTCTGAACACAAACAAACAATAGTTAAAGTTCTTTTCGAATCAAGTTGGCACTTAATATTGAGGAACCAGAAAAATGTGGGGAGGAAAAAATTTATTGTGCCTTATAATTTACTTAAGAAAGACTATCTATGGATGTTCATTGTGTAAGCAGTGTGTCAGACACTGAAAATACTCTGTTGAATAAGGCAGTTATGATTTTGGCTCTCATGGAGTTGACAATGTAATAGGAAAGAAAGGGAAAAAATTGAATAAATACGTACACAAAATCATTACAGCATGTGATGAGTGTTATAAAAAAAATAGGGTATTATGGTAAAGAATAATGGAAGGAGAGGGACCTATTTGTAAAATAATGGTCCAAGATTGCCTCTCTGAAGAATTACTGAGCCAGTCAAGAGAAAAGGTGGGAGATTTCTGATATAGGAAATAGCAAATGCAAAAACCTTACTGTAGTCTAGATATTATAATTAGAGCAAAATGTGCTGGCGAGAAAGGTTTGAGATGATGTTGGAAGAGGTACTTAGTGGTGAGACCACAAAAGGTCTTGTATCTGAGAGAATAGTTTGGATTTTATTCTAAGTACAATAAAAAGTCACTGAGTAATTTAAGTGACTTATATGACCTAAGTTTGAAAATGTCTCTCCAGTTTATGTGTACCAAACGGATTCTCAGGGATCCAAAACAGAAGGAAGGAGGTCAGTTAGGAAACTAGTGCAGTAGCTCAGATAAGAGGTAAGGACGGAGAGGGCCTGGGGAGGTAGGAGTAGAGACTAGGAGAAGTAAATGGATCTAGGTTATACTTTTGGAGGTAAAATTGATGAGATTCCCAGATTGTTTGGATATTAGGAGAAATGAGGAACTGAAATGCTTGCCCGTTTATGGTTGAGCAACTCAGTGGAGGGAGGTAATGTTTATTGAAACAAGAAAGACTTGAAGACCAAAGAACAATGTCCCTGAAGCGAAGGAAAGAATGTTTCACTGAGAAGGCAGTGGTCAATTGTGTCAAATGCTGCTGAGGAATTCAAGTAAGAGGGGGAGAGAAAAGTATCTACTGGATTTGGCAACATGGTGACTCTTGATGTCCATGACAAATGCACTTCCCACACAACGGAAGGGAGGACAGTCACACGGGAAGGGGCTCAGAGATATGGGGCTACAACTGAACGGGGAGAAGGGCAGAAAAGGGAAGAGTATCAATGGAGAGACTGTTTTGCTGTTTTTGTTTTTTTTAAAGACAAAAGTTAGCAAAGCATGTTTGTTGATAAGAACAACCTAGAAGACAAGGAAAGACCGAAGAACAGGAAGGAGGACTGCGGTTTTAGAACAGCAAAAATGGTTAGGACTTCATATCTCACATCAGCATCTCTATTTAAATATAAATAAACATATTTACAGACTTTAGAGGACAGTTACCACCTCTGGGTTTTCTAGATGTAATTTCATACTTATGGCTATATAGATTAAAGGGGGTTAAACATATTGCATAGAAGACCATACAAACTGGATTTTAAAATAGAAAAATAAAATTTAACATAAAATGTGTATCATTTATTAAAAAAAAAAACACCTTACCTCTCGTTTGTCTAATGCAGCATATTCAGCTTCTATTTCTTCAGCTTCAGGATCTCGTGAGAATACCATTTGCGATTCTAGGTTGAGGGCCAAATCTTTGTGGTGCTGCTTTTCAGCACAATCACAAGGAGTATCTTTATTCTCATTCTCTGCAAACAAATCTCCTCCGTGTTTCACTAAAAGCTAAAAAAGATTTTTTCAAAAACTTGCAACCACAGATTTAAACAGGTTACTTCATGCTACATATTAAAAAAGAAAATGAACAATACAACGAAGCATAACAAAAATACAACAGTATGTACTTGAAATGACAGTAAGAATTTAGATACCAGTGACTTCTGATTTTAAGATGACAATTCTTGTTTACCAGTTTTTAAAAAATGTTTATTTTTGTGTGTGAGAAAGACAGAGAGAGAGAGAGAGGGAGAGAGAGAGGGGGAGAGAGGGAGACAGAGGGAGAGAGGGAGAGAGGGAGAGAGGGAGAGGGAGAGAGGGAGAGAGGGAGAGAGGGAGAGAGGGAGAGAATGAGCAGGGGAGGGGTGGAGAGGGGGAGAGAGGGAGAGAGGGATATAGAGAATTCGAAGCAGGCAGTGAATCCGAAGCAGGCTCCACTGTCAGCACAAGAGCTTGACATAGGGCTCAAACTCACAAACCATGAGATCATGACCTGAGCTGAAACCAAGAGTCAGACATTTAAGTGACTAAGCCACCAGGGGACCTAAACGATCTTTCAATTTTTAAAGGTGGGATTTCACACCAAGAAATCTTACCTTAAAAATACATGGAATATGGCACTTGGGTGGCTCAGTCAGTTGGATGTCTGACTTTGGCTCAGGTCATGATCTCGAAGTTTGTGAGTTTGAGCCCCACATCAGATTCGCTGTTGTCAGTGCAGAGCCTGCTTTGGATGCTCTGTCCCCCTCCTCTTTATCCCTCCCCTGCCTGCTCGATCTCAAAAATAAACAAACATAAAAAAAAATACATGGAATAGTGACTTGGCTTGTTTATTACTATTGAGGTTTCTGACAGTTTTGAAGACGTTAAATATGCTGTTACCAGAGGCTATAGGTTCAATTTCCCCGTCATGTCTACAGAGACATTAGGAAGGACATAATGCCATGAGGACCATAATCCAGGACACAATCTACCCTAAAGGACAGACTGACAATTAGTCAGGAGCTGACTCTTTTACAGAATTCAGTCATGATCATAATAACATAGTAACAGCCACCATTTACCGAGTGTCTTCTAAGTTCCAAGCACTATGTTAAGAATTCAAGTACACATTCTTATTTAATATTAACAACCTCGGGGATATTATAATGTCTCAGAAAAGTTAAGTAACTTGACCAAAGTTACTCACCTGGCAAGCAGAAGAACCGGGATTTAGACAAAAGTTTGTTCAATTTCTTATAACAATAACTGGATATTGTACAGACACACAGAACAGGTCGATCGCATAAATTAAAAGAGGTGAAATACATCCTGTGTCCACCATAAAGTTCTACTTAGATCTTACTTATGATCTAAATGTGAATAGTTTTTAGTTTTCTTTTTTTATGGCATTTAGTAAAAAAGGTAGCTGCTTTCCATTTTCTTCCATATAATTTTATCTCCCCTCCCCCCAGCAAACATTCAGATCTTCCTATAAAGTTTCTTTATTGCTTTTGGAACTAGAATCCTTATGATTCCTCTACAGTCATCCCAAGAGGCGTGACAAAATAAAGGACTTATATCAATGCTGGGCCTGAAAGCCATGAACTAACTTGACAGGCCCTATGGATATGACCTTCGGTTTCTTGCTCTAGGCCAAAGGTATACCTCAGACCTAGATTTGTTAAATAAATTGTTTTTAATCATAAAAACAAGCATAAAAACAAAGCAAGAAGAATACAGGTTATGGCCCCAAGGCTCAAAATATTTACTCTTGGGGCGCCTGGGTGGCTCAGTCGGTTAAGCGGCCGACTTCAGCTCAGGTCATGATCTCACGGTCTATGGGTTCGAGCCCCGCGTCGGGCTCTGTGCTGGCGGCTCAGAGCCTGGAGCCTGCTTCAGATTCTGTCTCCCTCTCTCTCTGCCCTTCCCCTGCTCATTCTCTGTCTCTATGTCTCTCAAAAATAAATAAACATCAAAAAAAAAAATAAAAAAAAATTTACTCTTTACATCTGGCCCTTTATAAAAAAAATTTTTTAGGCATAGTTCTAAGCAGACACTGTTGTTCTAGAACCTGCTGTTTACCACCTAGAACCTTCCCAGGCAAGGTGTGGTCTGGGGATCAGTAGTATCGACTGGGAGTTTGTTAGAAACGCTGAGTTTCATCATAACTACCCAAGTCCCTCCAACTCCAGGCCTCTCAATCAGAATCTGCTTCTGATGTCCAAAAGATTCTTAAGCACATTAAAGTCTGAGAGGCGGTGACCCTAGACTATCACCTATGTAGCTGTAGAAATGGATATATTTACATTTCCTAAAACACTCAATACTGGGGACTTGTAGTAAGTCCATAAACTTATCATATCTATAGAACAGTCTATTACTATTTTTAGCTTTTCTGCTTCACAGGTTACCTAATCCTAACAGACAATGAACTATTTGCTTCTGATTGCCACCGAACTAAAAGAGCCGACTTTATTCTCTGGTTTTTTATTCAGAGTAGCAGAAAATGATTTCTAAAATGCACACTGGGAAAAGCTTTCAAAGCCATGATGTGATTTACTTCCACAACAGATATTACTATAGAAGAGATTTAAATATTATCAAGCAAGATAAATCATCTTTAACTTAATGTCCCAGTCCTTAACAAAAGCAAAGACAACGCAATTTAAGAGGTTGTGCCATTCCAGAATATTGCTGAGGGAACCTTCTTGAAAGTATATGCTGGAGTGTAGACTGCATTCTCCGGGGTTTTAAAAAAATGAGGAGGGGGGGCAGCGCCTGGGTGGCTCAGTTGGTTAAGTGTCCAACCTTGGCTCAGGTCATGATGCCAAGATTCTTGGGTCAAGGCCCTCATCGGGCTCTGTGGACTGACAGCTCAGAGCCTGGAGCCCGCTGCAGAGTCTGTGTCTCCCTCTCTCTCTGCCCCTTACCTGCTTGCACTGTCTGTCTCTCTCAAAAAATAAAGAAACATTAAAAAAAGTTTTTTTCTTTTCATTAAAAAAATTTTTTTTAAATGTTTATTTATTTTGAGAGAGAGAGACAGAGTGTGAGCAGGGGAAGGGTAGAGAGAGAAGGAGACACAGAATCTGAAACAGGCTCCAGGCTCTGAGATGTCAGCACAGAGCCCGATGTGGGGCTCGAACTCATGACCATGAGATCATGACCTGGGCTGATGTCGGTCACTTAACCGAATGAGTCACCCAGGTGCCCCTAACAAATTTTTTAAATAAAAAACAAATGGGTGTGTGAAGAGGCCATGTGTGAGAAGCCATCATTGAGAATCACTGCTGAATATATTCAGAACTTGGATGAGATTTCTTGCCTTGACTGGTAATCTGTCTTTGAAAGGAGTCTCCCAATAACTGGAGTGGAGTTGAGGGGACTACAAAGACCTATATCTCATTGCCGCAATTGGCAACTGTAGAGAAACACATAACCGGTGATAAAAGGTAGGGTCCATGTTTGTCGCATTTGTTTTGGCAAGTTAAGTCAGCAAGTATGTACCTCTGGTATAGAAGTAGTACTGCTTGACATTGGAGCAGTACTTAAAAGTATTTCAGGGGCGCTTGGGTGGCTCAGTTGGTTAAGTGGCCGACTTCAGCTCAGGTTATGATCTCACGTCTGTGAGTTCGAGCACCACGTCAGGCTCTGTGTTGATGGCTCATCAGAGCCTGGAGCCTGCTTCAGATTCTGTATTTCCCTCTCTCTCTGCCCTTCCCCTGCTCACACTCTGTCGTATGTCTCTCAAAAATAAATGAACGTTAAAAAAATAAAAGTATTTCAGCTTTGGGTGGCTGGGTGGCTCAGTTGGTTAAGCATCCGACTTCAGCTCAGGTCATGATTTTACAGTTTGTGAGTTCAAGCTCCTGGAGCCTGCTTCATATTCTGTGTCTCCCTCTCTCTCTCTCTCTGCCCCTCCCCGACTCGTCCTCTGTTTCTCTCTCTCTTGCTCTCAAAAATAAATAAAGATTAAAAAAAATTTTTTTGAGTATTTCAGCTTGCTGACATTTGGAGCATGAGTTGGGGAACACCAATAACTGAAAGATGTTTTAGGTAGGAATATCTATGAAATCGATGCTGCAAAAAGTCAGGTGTTCTGCTTTTATACAATAAGAGAGTTACTTCTAGTTCTGAAGAGGTAGTTTTTAATCATTTTCCTCACTCTCAAAGCAAGGAGGACTGAATATTTTATTCAAATGTGACTTTTAGTCTATCTTGTACACTTGGTAGTACATGAAATGTTCTACTTTAAAAGAAACATCCCATTATTACTATCTCAACACATCTGTTCATCTATTTTGCCTTTCTTTCTGTTTACATCCTCAGACAAAGAGAGGGTAGGGCAGCCCCTAGCATTCAAGACAAATCCCTCCCCACCACTTTGACCCATAATCTAAATGGCTGGTAACTCTGGACAAGTCAATTGACTTAAGTCTCAGTTTATACAAGTCCATTGATAAAATGATGCTTATATAATCTTGAGAAAAGATGTTTTAAAAAAAGGTAATTGTTAAAGTCTGTTTTAGTTGAAAATTACCATTTCATCGTCTCTATTTCCTGTATGACCTTGAGCACTCCATCACCCCTCTGTCTTCTCTCTCTTTCTATTGGCTCCTGGTATAGGTGTTATCTTAATTCTGGTTATCCTTCTAGTTACTTTCCTAATGTTTTCCTTTCTTTCTCAGCCACATTTCTCAAATTAGTGACTGGCACCCACTGTCTCTCCACTTCCTCAGCAAATGACTCAGTTACTCCCAGCAACGACTTTGACCCTGACCATTTCGCTAAAACAGTATTTTTGAAAATCGTAAGTACTCTCAAGTTCGACAGCTTTTCTTGGTTTTCTAATTGCTTTGTCTCTTTGCAGCATGTCACATGACTGATTACCTTCTCCCCTTGAAATTCTCTTGGCACCCTTGACAGTGTTATCTTTGTTCTCTTTGCTTTTTCTTATTGCTTCATGGGCCACCTCCTGTTTTCACTCCCTTTTATCTATTTTCTTTTTTTTCTTTAATGTTTATTTATTTTTGAGACAGAGAGAGAGACAGAGCATGAGTGGGGGAAGGGCAGAGAGAGAGGGAGACACAGAATGTGAAGCAGGCTCCAGGCTCTGAGCTGTCAGCACAGAGCCCAACGCGGGGCTCGAACCCACAGACCGTAAGATCATGACCTGAGCCGAAGTCGGCCGCTCAACCGACTGAGCCACCCAGGCGCCCCTTCACTCCCTTTAAATACAGGTATTCTCCAAATAGATGCTATGGCTTTAACTCTATAATTTTGTGTATAAGTTAAAGTCTTCCTTAGGTTGCTCATCTATATTTTGTTTTTAGTTTTCAACTCTATGCAGATGACATTCAATTCTAAATCTATATTCTTTACTCCCGAACTACTAGTCCTAATTTTCAATAGCCTGAATATCATTTCATATAGCCAATCCAAGACCTCAATCTCCATCCTTCCCGATGAAAGCTCAATATGGTACTCCAATCAATTCCTTTACCTCATCTCACTTTTTAAATGTCTGTTAATTGTTACCAGGCTTCAAAGTAACCCAGGTTCAAAACCATACACATTCTACTTAAAAAAATAATTTATTTTATTCTAATTATAAATATGATAGCAAATTGATATAGAGAATGTGGAAAATCAATGAGAAAGAAATTATATCATCCAAACAGAGCTTAGCATTAACATTTTAAAGTCTCCATCTTTTTTTTTTTTTAAGGCACACATTTTACTTTTTTAAGGAAGCTTCAGGCCCAGTGTGGGGCTTAACTCCCAATCCTGAGATCAAGAATCAGGCAGGCGCCCCTAAAGCTTCCATCATTTTTAACCCTTAGTCTCCCACGCTTTCTTGTATCAACTGACCAAGTCACCAAATACTGCCAGGTCTTCACAATGTCCTTGCATCTGCTTCAATCTTTCATTTTCAATACCACCACACAAATCCAGGCTTTTTATCAGTTCATACCAGAATTAGAGCAGTAATCTAGCTCCTATCACTCCATCTTGTACACTGGTTTTCAACCTTGGCTGCCCACTGGAATCATCTGGAGAAGTTTCAAATACTAATGTCTGGGCTCCCACCTCAGAAATTCCAATTTTATTGATCTGAGATAGGGTCTACAGTATGGGATGTTTTTTGTGCAGCCATGTTTACAACTACTACTCCAACACAAAGGTTTTCAAACTTGTTAAGAATCGTATGGGTAGCCTGATAGTCATATTAGGGGGAAATGGGGTGGGGATTAGATATATGCACTTTTTACAAAAAGTGTCATGATTCCACTCTGGATGTCTCACTGACTATGCTCTACACCAGGGCTTCTGAAATCGTAATGTGAATATGAATCACCTTGGGATTTGGTTAAACTACAGATTCAGATTTATTTGGTCTGGGATGAGGCCTAAGATTCTGCATTTCCAACAAGTTTCTAAATGATTTACGCCAATGCCAGTCTGAAGACCACTGTTTGTGTAGCAAGGCTTTAAGAAACACTGCTTTGCAAGTACCCCATTCAAATCTATTCTACATAACAACCATTAGGCTAATCTTACCATATTTGCTTTCATAATAACACTTCCCTGATCAAAAATTTTCAATGGCTCAATTTTCTAGAAATCTCAAATTCTTGGCCTTGGCATTTAGTATTTTCTACTTGGTATGGCCTCTATCTTCATTTTAAGTCATCTGTCTTATCGTTCTTCTGCAAAATAATCTGCATATGTCTGAGACCTGGAACAGTGCTTCTCAAACTCTGACATGTAAACAAATAACCAGCAGAAGTGCTTAAAATATTCTTGGAGTCTACCCTCAGAGATTCTGATTTAGAAACTGGCCAGGCCTGGAGGCCAGATTTTGCATTTTAACAAGCTCCCAGGAATAGCTGATGCTATAGGTCTGAGGGGCACATTTTAAGTATCCTCCAAAAACTGAAATCTTACCCACTCAAGTTATACTACTACCCATGAAATCTTCCAGGATAAGTGAAATTAAAATGGTCTTTCTTTCTCTTCAATGCCTTTAACATTTACTGCCCAAATATTTAATATTGTCCTTGGCATTGAAATATTTTGGAGGTAGTAATGAGATCACAATTTTCTCCATTAAATATTAGAAAACTGGGGCTCGGATGGGCAGTTACTCAGTTGCTGAGCTGGGACTACAATTTCTGTATTCTTTTCAGTTTTAAAACTCCAGACGCTAAAAACACAACATAATTAAGTAAAACCCTTCAGTCTGACCTGTGAATGGTTTTTATGACTTTCCAACGAAGTGTGAAATGCTCTGATAGCTGCCAAAGTGTCAAATAGGCCTTATGGCTGTAAAGGGAAAAGTGACTTTACCACCTTTGGTTTTCTAGTGACCTCTATTTGATCTGACAATAAGCAGCTATACTTAAAGCTTTGAACAAGCAAGTAGGACAGGGGTGCATAGGAAATACCTAAGATAGTCTTAATTTAAAAACAAGCTTTTCACAAAGAATGAAGCACTATCAAAACCAATAACCTCTGCACATCAACCATTTATCAAATCACTATGATGGGAAAAGCACTAATACAAATAAAATGAGGCTTAATGACTAGGCTGGCTCTTAGGGAAGTCTGTCAAGGGGAGAAAGAACACAGGGCTTTTAATTGGGCCATGCTAATAGAACTAACCCATCATTCCTTTCCAAAGTCCATCTCTAACCCAAAGAAATAGAAAAACAAAAACTCAGCAACTAAGAAAAAAGTGCATCATTCACTGTATTAAGTTCTTTTAAAATTTATATTTCATTGGAGTTCCATTTTTGTGTACTGGGCATACATTACATAGCATTTTAAAATATCTTTGTCTAATTAAAGCATACAGGACTTGCTACATATTGAAAATGTGTTATTTTATATAGTTAAAATAAGCTTGTGAAGTGTGGACTCATCTTTGCTTTCCTCTTCCAATTCTTTGTATAATATAGGGGTACAGGGCAAAAATGTCTGTGAGCCAAATCGGGCCTGTTGTCTGTTCCTGTACAGTCCATGAACTAGAAACAGTTTTTACATTTTTAAATGGTTGAAAGAAAACTCATAAGGATATTTCATTATATGTGGATACCACAGGAAAGTGGGCGTGTCCCTAAACAAAGTTCTACCGAACACTGCCATGCTCATTTGTTTATGTATTGTCTATGGCTGCTTACAGCCTACAATGGCAAAGTTGAGCAGTTGCCTAAAATATTTACTATTTGGCTTTCACAGAAATAAGTTTGCTGAGCCTTGGAATAATTCTTTGAAATATAAAAAAATTAGAATTAGAGGGGCTTCATTTATCATTGTCCTTAATATATATTTAACAAACAAGCATTTTCAACTTTCAAACAACTGTAGCCCACTCCTCTCTGTGTTACTTTTATCTCCTAAATAATTTTGAATCATTTGTGAAACTCCAGATTTTCCTACTTAAGAAAGTTTTGACAAATACACCAAAGTGAGGATTCGATATAAGCATCTGGTATTGGAGAGTGGTCAACAGAGATTAAAAAGGAGGACTAGCCAAAAGAGAAAAGGCAGAGCTCTATTCTGCAAGTGAGCAGCATGAGTTTGACGCAAACAAAAAGAAAAACAAAAACCAGTCCAAGGTAAATCCAGGTATCAAGATTAGATATAGGGACAATGATGGCATCACTAACAGAATGTAATCACGAGGAGGAGCTAGAGGATAGGAAAGACTAAGTACGGTTTTGGAAACGATGAATTTGACAGTCTTGGAATATCAATACAAGGGAGTCAACCCGGCAGCAATATAGCATGAGAACTAGACACTCTCTTGCGATATCCTATATAGAGCGACTGATATCTCTGCACTTGGAATTTCCCAGAACTCTATGATTAAGAGTTTTTTCTTGTAGCAACTGGGTAGCTCAGTTAGTTAAGCGTCTGACTTCGGCTCAGGTCATGATCTCACTGTTGGTGAGTTTGAGCCCCACGTCAGGCCCTGTGCTGACAGTACGGAGCCTGGAGCCTGCTTCAGATTCTGTGTCTCCCTCTCTCTCTCTGTCCTTCCCCCACTTGCACTCAGTCTCTGTCTCTCTCTCTCCCTCTCTCTCTCAAAAATAAACATTAAAAAAACTAAAAAAAAAAGAGGTTTTTCTTATATTGTGTGTGTGTTATGTACCTTTAGTTTACTATGCAACACAATCATTACAAGGAGAAGGGGAAGTTTTAAGTTTTAAAGTTAATTATTTCATTTCTATGGTTAGAAATAATGAGCCATAAAAAACTATCTGTTTAAATTATTAAATGTACATATGAAATTGTCACCTGATGAATTTATCAACTGTCTTTAAATAAACATAAAGAGAAAAATGTTTTAAAAAATTAGAGAAAGTATATTTCCATAGAAATGAGTTAAAAAATAAAAAAGCGCTGGCCTTCACGATGGAATAATCAATTTAGCCTTAAAGGCTATACACTGAAAATGGGATCTATTTTATAGCAGTCAAAGATCAATAGAAAATTAGTGCTAAAAGGGGTCTTTTGAGATAATGGTGATAATTTGCTCTTGGATGGTTGGAACTGATAACCTCAAAGAGGTTTAGTGACTTACTCAACGTACTACAGATAGTCACTGTGAGGACTAAGTCTCTTAGCTTTACAAAAAAATTAATACTTGATAATACTATTTTAACTCAAAGAGTATGATACTACATGAAGATACCTATAGACTAATACTATAAGAAGTACTGTTATTAAGTTCTTTATTTCAATGTATTTATTTTATGTACTAGTATTATTAGAAAATACAGTAAGACCTCTGGAAATTACTTACACTTCCAGGGAAACTCTTCTAGTTTAATTAGTAGTAAGCATTTCCAAAAGTCACTCAAGGCCTAATGCTGGGCAAGTGTACAGTCACGTATGCATACAAGGTTAAAGATAACTTTATATAGGTAAAATGATATGCTGGAATTTGTTGAGGCAAACGAGAATAAATGCAACCAAAGTGTTTATAGGGTTCTTTTGGGAATTTTTACATTTGGTCAAAGAGTTCCTGTGAATACAGAAAAATGAAAATAGTCACCAAATGGCATGGCATATGAATGTGATATGCTGGCAGATCAAACAGTTAAAACACACACACATCCATTCACACAAAGCAAATCATCAGGCCTGTCAATTCAGAATAAACCTAGCACTCATTTCCTTCACTGAGCAAAAAATAACAGTGGTAAAAACACTGTACTCATTTTTGGGGAACAATTTAATGAGCATGTCATTGTAAACATACTTCAAAATCAACAAGTACTAAGGCAATGCTTCTAGAGAATTTTTGGAAGATACTAGAGTAGCAAAATAAGAGAATTATTACTACTATCAAGAATACACTATTTTCTATTTTAATCCACTTGAGAAATATGATGCAATCTCATCAGTAATGATGAGTCACTACAGAGATTCTTTCATAGGAGGTGGGCATAGAACAATATACAAAAAGGTTTGTGTAAAAAGCCTCAGGAATTCAGGGCACATGGATGGCTCAGTCAGTTAAGCATCAGACTCTTGGTTTTGGCTCAGGTCATGATCTCATAGTTCATGGGTTTGAGCTCTGTTTTGGGATTCTCTATCTCTTCTTCTCTCTCTGCCCCCCCCCCCCCTCTTGTGCTCCCTCTCTGTCTCAAAATAAATTAAATTAACTTAAAAAAAGAAAAGCCTCAGGAATTCTACCAATAGCACCACCACCCCCAAATCCTAGGACATCTTTCCACCACACTATAAATCAGTGTTAGAAAGCACTGCTTAAAAAAATAGTCTCAAGTTAATGACTGTCACTAACTAACTAGTGGGCAAAGGTGACATAGCCGTAAGAGACAAAATGGCAAAGATTCTAAAAGATTTATTTATTTTTAATTTCTTTAAATGTTTTATTTATTTTTGAGAGAGAAAGACAGAGCATAAGCAGGGAAGGGGCAGAGAGAAAGAGACAGAGAAAGAAGAGATACAGAATTCGAAGCAGGCTCCAAGCTGTCAACACAGAGCCCAATGTGGGGCTCAAACCCACAAGCTGGGAGATCATGACTTGAGCCGAAGTTGGATGCTTAACCTACTGAGCCACCCAGGTGCCCTTAAAAGATTTTTTAAAGTTTGTTTGTTTGTTTGCTTGTTTATTTATTTATTGATTTTGAGAGAGAGCATAAGTGGGAGAGGGGCAGAAAGAGAGGGACAGAGAGAACCCCAAGAAGCCTCTGTGCTGTCAGCGTAGATCCCAGTGCGGGGGTCAATCTCACGAAGCGTGAGATCATGACCTGATCTGAAATCAAGAGTCAGATGCTTAACCGACTAAGCCACCGAGGCACTCCAAAGATTCTAAAAAATTAACCAGTATCACAAATAATAGCAATAAATAAAATATAAGATCAGAAGGGTTTTTAAAATAAAAACAACTGACACTTCAGATATACTAAAGAAATCATATCAGTGTCTGTAATCTTTTAAAATGAGTAAGAAAGTGAAAGACATTCATATTTTTAGTATATTTATCAACTTAGAAATATAAAGTATATATGTGTATATAAATATACCCACAAGGTATATATATATATATATATATATATATATGCACCTTGTATGTATATATATTCATATTTTTAGTATATTTATCAATTTAGAAATATAAAGTATATATGTGTGTGTGTATATATATATATACATACATATATATATATACACAAGGTATATATATTAACCAGTATATATCACTCATTTTCTTTCACTTTCTTACTCATTTTAAAAGATTACAGACACTGATATGATTTTTTGTATATATACAAGGTATATATATATATCCACATACATATACATGTACATAACATTAAAGAAATACTAAAGTTTCAGATACATATTTCAATCTGACTAGGATCATTGCTTTTCCATCAAAGGTCTATGTTTTTGGTAACACAGGTATTCTGTGATCCGACCTATTCACACGTGAATAGATCTACAAAAGAACTTCTATGAGTTATATACAGATTGACAGGAATGCAGCTGAGAAAGACCCATTCTGCTGTATGTATAGTAGTGAAGATACTATAAAGAGTAATGATTTCTTAGCTAAGATCCGTATTATATGACTGATTTTACCTAAGTCTGTTGTTATATATGAAATATATATATATGGAAAAATTCAAATGCAATACAGTCTTCATGAGCATATTAACATTAATGCAGATTAAACAGAAAAATCAGCACATTTTAAATTACAAATGTTTTAGGGCACAGAGCCTGCTTGAGAGAGAGGGATTCTCTCTGTGCTCTTCCCCAGCTCATACACTACACCCTCTCTCTCTCAAAATAAACATTAAAAAAAAATAAAAAAGAATTACAAAAATTTTTTTAAAGACTTAAATAAATATATTCATTAATATTTATACCTCGCTTAGGGAACTGATCAATTCTAGATAATATAGCTGTAAGTCCCGCTTGCTAAGATTTGCCATATCCAGTGTATATAAACTGGTTTCTACAAATCAACCAAAAAGTAGAACATATCTCTACTAAAATCATTACTCTCAGTGACAGTGCTTAATTGATAACTGTTATATTCAGGGATGTTAGCCAATTTTTAATTGCTCTTGATTCCATTTTATTCCCAAGGTAGACTGTTTAACTATGGATTTGTTTTTAATCTTTCCCTAAAATAAAGGAATGATTTTATTTAAAAAGGGTCCAGATTCTTTTAGAACCAATATTGGACAAAAAGGACTCATTAAAGTAACTGTTAAGCAAAACAGCTCTGATTATTACATATTACTAAGACACAAATTTTACAGAATGCAGAATATTAGAAAACAAAGTTTTACCTCTACACAGGTTTTCATCCCTGAGGCAGCAGCATAGTGCAGGGGTGTGTTTTTTTTGTTATCAACGGCATCAATAGCTGCTCTCTCATATTCGCCTTGGTCAAGTTTTGCTCCTTTCCATCTTAAGATCATTTGCAGACAATCTGCTCTTCTGAAATCATCTTCTGCGGGGCGTGCTAAGCGAGGATGAAGGGCTCCTTCAGATATCATAATTTGAGGTCCCATACACAACAAATGCATAGATGTCTCATTGTGTACATTCCGTTTATTTGGATTTCCATCTCTACCAAAAAGAAAAGTCCTAAAATGGTAAAGAAAAAAAAATGAAAACCAGTGTCTTCCTATCTTGAAATAAGAACACACAGAAGATAAATTTATAAGATAAACTCTATTTCTAAGCTGTTAATAAAATGTCTACCGTTTCACAATAAGCTCAATGACTAATTCTTACAATTATAAAAAACTCCATTCTAGAACAAAATACTATTAAGAAAGAAAGAAAGTTGAATATCTTTATGGTATTTGCTAATAAAAGAAGAGGACAGGAAGGGAAAAAGGAAGGAAAAATGAAGAAGTGAAATAAAAAGGAAGATAAGAAAAAAGGAAGGGGAGGAAGAAGGAGAGCAACAGAAAGAGCCATGTATAGACTAATATTTCAATTACATAAATGCTTTAGGGTACATTATTAAACATTTCATAGCAATCTTTCTTCTTTCTTATTCTGCCCTATTTCTCTTAAGTACATCTTTACTTAGTAAGGATGGTGGCAATGAATATAAGCATAGCGAGTAATGCACAAGTCTAGTAATACAGAAATCTAATTTTTAAACCTAGGAAAAAATTTTCTACTTGATAGTCACTGGCTAACCTTTGAAAAAATAAGATATATATTTGCAGTGTAATACTTTTTGAGGAGAATAAGTTGTGGTTAGTTCTAGAAGACCAAGGTCTAATTCCTATCATTTACCAATGATAGGTCTAGGTGAGCTCCCTTAACTAATGCCAAACCTTGACCTGATAGTTATGCCTAGTTCCCTGATACATGTCTGTACTAGGATCACAGGATTAATTAGTGGCTATAAATGTCGGAAAATGGGTTGGAAAAAACAGCTGTGATATAATCAGCCTATATGAGAAAACACACAAATATATTATGAAATGGGCATTTAAGTCCCATATCTGATGATGAGTGCCCACATTTACTGTGGAGGGCTGATATCATTTGCATTTCTATGCCCAAGTACAGAAGAGCAATGGGAGGGTAGCAAAGCAATACTCTAACCCCTAGTTACAGTTGGATTGCTTTTAGGTTAGTTTCAGCTAAGACATATGGGTCTGATAGAAAAAACTGACCATAAAGGAACAAGGATGGACTCTTCAATCTGAATGAGTTAGCCAAGCTGGAAAGCTCTTATAAGAAAAAGGCTGAGAAAGAAGGTCCTAAGGCAGTGGAAAACCCCACCCAAATTTTAAAACAACTCTGGGTTTTTCCTGTTCTTATCATTTAGGAGTCTACAGAGTTCAGCTTGTAGAGCCCTTCAACATCAGCCTATCAGGTTTTTAGCACTACATTGACTTGAACTGTTATGAGAAAAGACATGAGGTCTCTGGAATAGGAACAAATAAATTGCTACTTATAATAGCTATGTCAGTTCCTCATACCCCAACTCTTACCACTGGGAAACTGCAATTAGAACCAGATCAGATATCATCCTATATATACTTGGGTCTGCACTATAGGTGAGTGTGGTAGGCAGAATAATGCCCCCATCCTAAAGAGATCTGTGTCCTAATCCCTGGAACTCATGAACATGTCACTTTACATTGTAAAAGAACTTTGCAGGCATGATTAAGTTATGGTTCTAGACATGGGAAACTATCTGGATTAAGGAGGTGGGCCCAATGTAATCATCAGTCCTTTTAAGATGCAGATAAGAGGGTCAGAGTCAAAGAAAGATTGAAAGATAGAAACTAGGCTGTTTCTTTTAAAGATGGAAGAAGGACCCACAAGTCAAGAAGTGCAGGCAGCTGCTGGAAGCTGGAAAAGGTAAAGGAAGGGATTCTACCCTAGAACCTCCAGAATGAATGTGGTCTTGCTACCATCTTGAGTTTCATCCAGTGGAAACATTTCAGACTTCCGATCTCTAGAACTTTAAGATAATAAATTTGTGTTAAGTCATTAAGTTTGTGATAATTTGTCAGGGCATCAAGAGCAAGCTAATACAACAAGGAACCCGGAAAATAAGACTTCAGAAACTGATGGACACTACCCAAACAAACCCAACCCTCTTTATACTTGGTTCCCCACTCTAGTTTGGCCACTCCCTTCTTTGTGTTCATATAGTATCCTAATTATATAACTCATTATACTGTATCACGGTTACTTTCTTACATATCTAGTCCCTTTTCCCACTTTATTTATAGGCTTCTAAGGCAGGGTCTATATCCTGTTCTTCCTAAAATCCTCAAAAGTGTCAGACATAGTAGTTTCTTGCTATTAATTTTGACAGATGAACTGAATATATTACTCTTATGATCTAGATCAGTGACATAGCATTTATCTTTCAGGACAGCACTGTAGATCTCTCAAGCCAGCAGTGTGATAGACTGGTCAAGAACATGGCATCTAATACAGACTGCCAGGCTCTAATCCCAATTCTGTCATTTTTAAGCTATGTGATCTTGGGCAAGTTACATTATAAACAGCTCATTAACAACTAATACATGGTTTATATCCCCTGACCAGGTAAATCTACTTCTGAAAATTTATCCTTTGGAAATTACTTATAAGAAATAAAAATCTATAGGAACAACGACACTCAACACAGGGTTACTGTGAATAGAAAAACTTTGACATCACTTAAATGATTGGTTATAAGAGAAATAGGAAACAAATCATAGTATATCTATAAAATAAAAAATTATGAAATCTAGCTATGAATGTTTATACCTTAAACTAGAAGAGAATACAGAATAATTCTTTTTTTTAATGTTTATTTTTGAGAGAGAAAGAGAGAGACAGACAGAGTATGAGCAGGGGAGGGGCAGAGAACGAGGGAGACCCAAAATCTGAAGCAGGCTCCAGGCTCTGAGCCATCAGCATAGCGCCCAAAGCAGGGCTTGAACCCACGAACTGTGAGATCACGACCTGAGCCAAAGTCAGATGCTTAACCGACTGAGCCACCTAGGCTCCCTGAGAATACAGAATAATTCCAACAGTTGTTTAAACGAGACAGGAACATGGGTAGTTTTGTTTGTTTATATGACCATGATGTTACTTATAAGTTTAAAAAAAAAGGAACATACAATATTTTCCTGTCAATAACTGATGATAATATGTATTTATAATGGTTGAATTATAGTGATTGTAGTGAATAACCCATGACGATAGCTCTACTTCCTAACCCTTTACTGGAAGAAAATTCAGTTCTTTTTAATTTTTTTAAAAATTTTTATTTACTTTTGACAGAGAGACAGAGTGTGAGCAGGGGAGGGGAAGAGAAAGAGGGAGAGATGGAATCCGAAGCAGGTTCCAGGCCCTGAGCTGTCAGCACAGAGCCTGATACAGGGCTCGAACTCAAAAACCATGAGATAATGACCTGAGCTGAAGTCGGTGCTTAACCAACTGAGCCACCCAGGTGCCCCGCAAATTCAGTTCTTGAATTCATTTTCTTCTTCATACACACTCCTTCCTTTCAGAGAACAAATCTATTCTCAAAGCCATCTATCTTTCAGTGGTTCTGTGAATATACTTTGTAAATGGCAAAATGATAGACAATGGTGGTTCCCTCTTTTTAAATTTATTATTTTTATTATTTAAATGTTTATTTATTTTTGAGAGAGACAGAGTCAGAACGTGAGTAGGGGAGGGGCAGAGAGAGAGGGAGACAAAGAGTCTGAAGCAGGCTCCAGACTCCGAGCTGTCAGCACAGAGCCTAACATGGGGCTCGTACCCACGAATTGGGAGATAATGACCTGAGCTGAAGTCGGACACTTAAACAACTGAGCCACCATAAGGGGCGCCTGGGTAGCTCAGTTGGTTAAACAACTAAGCCACCCAGGGGCCCGTCTTTTTTTTTTTTTTTTTTTAATAGTTTATTTATTTTGAGATAGACAGAGTGCAAGCAGGGAAGGGGCAGGGAGAGAAGGAGGGAATCCTAAGCAGGCTCCATGGAGCCCAATATGGGGTTTGATCGTAGGAACTGTGAGATTATGATGGGAGCTGAAATCAAGAGTTGGACGCTTAACCAACTAAGCCACCCAGGTGCCCTGGAATAATAGTTCTCTTATTATTACTTCTGTAATAACTGTTAATGCTCTATCACCCTGTCTGACTTCTTGTCTACCCTTTAGACCATATTGTAACTCTTCATAGGCTCCTTTCTTCTGCATATTCCACTAGCATCTCATATTCAACTGAGCTCCCTCTAAAATAATAGTCTGCTCCGCCAGAGCCTCAATTTCTTGCCATTAACATTCTTATTCTTCCAGTCGCTAACATATACATATACTTTCAGTTCCTTTTAAATATTGTCTTTCATGCAACAAGTATTTACTGATACTTGGCAGGTACTATTCTAAAACTTAGGCAGTCTGTGAAGAAAACAAATTAAGTCCCTGTCCTTATGGGGTTTGCAGGCAAGGAGGGGTAGGAGAGGAGAACTTTAATCCATTTAAATCTGTTTAACCCATTAAAAGAACTTAACTCCTAAAACAGAAGAGTCAAAAACAGAAATCAAGAATTAAAAACTCTTTTAATTCTCAAAACTTGATACTAATGTATGTTCTAATGAAGCTTTTAGATTTTATTTACGCCATAAGATAGTCTCCTTTTATTTCCAAAAAAGCAAAAGAGGCTACTCTGTAAAATCTAAGGAATAAGCATTATAATTCCCATTTTATACATGATTTTCCAGAAGATGTTATTATTAAAAAGTTATATATCCCAACTAGGACACACTCACACTGACTGCAAAGTCTGAGTCTTTTTGCTACATTAAGTGGTAACTATTTATGAATATGGATTTAGTTTCTCATGAAGGAGGCAATGTGGTATGGTAGAAGGTAAATACAGAGCATTTGGGTTCAGAGTGCTATGGAGCTGCTAAACTGTAAACTAACCTTCTTTTACCTTATTATGCTGCCTAAGAAGAGAGGAAAGTTATGCCTGTTGTTGCAGGGACCATAAAGCTAAAGGAAATGGTGATAAAAACCAAGGTCTTATTCCACATAGAGGTTTTATTTACTTTCTAGCTGCTAGGTCCTTGACTAAGTATATCTACCTTTGTCTATCCATATACATTTCATATATTAGGAATCTAGCCAAGCTGAGCCCAGGGTATACACTGAAGCCAGGAGACAGGTACTCTAGATTAAATGAAGGATTATGAGAAAATAATGGTCATCAATTTGTTAGAAAGTCTACAAGATTAAGTGTGGTGAAATATTTGAAGCTATATAAAACACAAATAATTGAAACAGATTTGCTATTTTATTTAATGCTGATGAGTAAATGCTATTTATCTTTATTCTATAGGACAGTGTTAAGAAGAGTAATTTCTTGGGGCACCTGGGTGGCTCAATTGGTTGAGTGCCTGACTTTTTTTTTTTTTTTTGAGAGAGAGAGAGAGGGCACACATGAGTAAGGGGCAGAAAGAGAGAAAGAGAGAGAGAGAATCTCATGAGGGGCAGTCCCATGAAGGGCAGAGAGAGACAGAGAGAGAGGGAAGTGGGACTTGTGCTAACCCACAGCGGGGCTCATGCTCACCCGGAACTCACAAACTGTGATATCATGACCTGAACAGAGGTCGGATGCTTAATGACCAAGCCACCCAAAAGCCCAAGTGTCAAGCGCTGGACTCTTAATTTCACCTCAGGTCACCATCTCACAGTTTGTGGGATCAAGCCATGCGTTGGGCTCCACGCTGACACTACTGAGACTGCTTGGGATTCTCTCTCTTCCTCTCTCTTTTCTCTCTCAAATAAAATAAACATGTAAAAAATTTAAAAAAATAAAACAGATGTTTAAAAATATTTATTCATAAAAACCCATTACATATTAAATAATCTTAACATCCTAAAATGACAAAAAAACTATATTAAAAAAATTAAGTGAGAGGAATGGCATTGTTTTACATGTTTACAAATTTCTTTTAAGGTCTCACTAACAGAAGACAAATTCTCATAGCATTCTATCTGTTGTAATATGTTGTTTTGGTTCAAAGCATATGAAGAAAATTCAGCATTTATATAGTTAGAAAAGGGAGTAGTATTCTAAAATGGCTTTTCAGATAACTGTGAATATTCATATTTGATACTATACCAAGAGTTTAACAAGTGGCACTTCTTAGATTACTTGCAGTGTAAAACCTGAAATCATATCAATGACTTTTTGTATTCTGTTACATTAAAATCTATTGGTCTACCTTGCACTTTGAACAAATCTTTTACCCATGCATAGTTTTAAAAAATCATATATTTTCTTTTGAAAAATACTGATTCACTGAGTTATGCAGATCTTTGTCACTTTTCACCATACAATATTTAAAAAATCACATTATCACACTGCCAATCTTATAATAAAAGTCTTTAAGTACTGGGAAGCTGCCAAGCTAGACAGTGATACATTTTATAAATTTGCATATTCACTTGAAAGCTAAAATTTTATCATTTTCAACAAATACTGTCAGCTTTTCTTTGAACTGATAGGCTCACATAATTCATTTTCAAGAAAATGTGAGCCAAGTATCCCAATCTGCATAACCATCATTTTTGCTGTTGTGGTTAGTTTAAAATGGTGTTTCATGAAAAAAGCTGTGGTTCAACTTGCAACTCAAAGAACAGTACAAGTGTTCTTACTCGAAGCGATCAACATACTTCAGCACGCAGAAGTGCTTCAGGCACTCTTCCCATCTGCCACATGGAATATTAAGATGTGTACTGAAGGATGGAAATTAATTAAAAATAGTAATTTTTACTGCTTCATCAAGGATGCTTCTAAGGCAAACGGTTGGCTTTTCTTTTCTTTTTTTTGTTTAAAACAGCAAGTGGCTAACAGCAATGAATACAATGATTGCTAGTAAAGTTGAGTGCCACTGTTTTAATTCATCTACAGGCACCAACAGCTTTAGCCTCCAGTTTTTGTGCTTTCACTGCAAATGTCAACACAGTGAAAAGGGCAAATAACACTTCAGTATTAGTACAAAAATACATTTGACCACGTGTACCTCCTAAGAGTATCAGGACCTAGGAGTCCTCAGAACACACTTAAGAATCACTACATTAGGGGCGCCTGGGTGGCTCAGTCCGTTGAGCGGCCGACTTCAGCTCAGGTCATGATCTTACAGTCTGTGAGTTCGAGCCCCGCGTCGGGCTCTGTGCTGATGGCTCAGAGCCTGGAGCCTGCTTCCGATTCTGTGTCTGCCTCTCTCTCTGCCCTTCCCCTGCTCACACTCTGTCTCTCTGTCTCTCAAAAATAAATAAACGTTTAAAAAAAAAAAAAAAAAAAGAATCACTACATTAGATAACTTTCTTAATAAACGATTAAAAAACATTTTGCTACTTGTTTTTTTATGTTAAAACATAGATATTATTTTAGTAATAATAATATTTAAATATATTTTATTTTAGTATTCCAAGCAAGTTTTAATTAATCAAGTAACAAGACATGACAGTGAACATTATTGTAGTGTTCAGTGTTAGGAAACTAATGCAATACAACAGTTCTGTAATCTCACTGAAAATATTTAACTTAAAAAAAAAGAGCTTTAATTGATTAAGCATTCAATAGCTAATCTACTGAGAACATTACTAAGCGTCTAGCATTGTATTTACAACCTTTAAAATGAAGTAGAGAAGAGAGGAGTTTAATAATAAGATGGTTTAAAATCAAGTTGTAGTCATTTCAGAAAACAAAAAATACTGCAGGTCAGAGTAGTTGTAGATAAATTAATGAAAAAGGCAGAAACCAAGTTAGGACTTAAAGGAGAGAGAATTAGAGAAGAAAGGAAATATCAGAGAATCGAGAAGCAACAGGAATAAAGCAAAGGGGGTGGTATTTCTAAAGGTGGGGAGAGTACAAAGGAAGTCAATTAACCAGTCCCAATGATGAGAGCATGCTAGAGAGTAATGAGAAATCAGGCTGATTGGGTAGAATGAGGGCAGAGTCAAGAGAACTTTGGAAGCCAAACAGAACAATGCAGACAACAGGATATTGTTATAGTTTTGTCATGGCAGAAAAATATTAAAAAGGATACAACTGAGGAAGATTAATCTGGACATGAGATTATGAGAGGAAAAGACTTGTAAAAAGAACATTTAGGAATCAGATAATTTCAATATTGGGAGCACGGGTTGATAAGAGTGAGCTAAGCTTAGGGCAATGGGAATAGAAAGAAGTGAATTCCAGAGATAAGACTTAGTGAACTTCATGTTAGCAGCAGGTGAGGTAAGAAGAGTAAGTCAAGGATGATTTGAAGATATGTAGGGTTACAGAGATGAGAAGTAAGAACATTACTGAGTACATACTGTATCTTAGGCAGCATGATAGACATGTAACACATTAATTAAATAGTCCCATGAGCTGTAATACCTATCTATTTTGTGGATAAGGGAACTAAAGCCCAGGGTGATAAAATGACTTGCCTTGCTAATAAGTGACTTAGGCAGCCCTGACACATAGGTTTATCTAACTGTAGAGATAGAGGCTATCACAGTGGTTAAAAAGCCTGAAGCCTAGAGCCATCTGCCTAGGCAATTAGCTTTGTCACTTAAAAGCTGCTAGAGATCTGACAAGCTGCTTAATCTTTCTGTGCCTGTTTTCTCACCTCTAAAATACAGACTGCAAACTACCTCACAGAGGTGTAATGAGGATTAAATGAGATAATGTATGTAGACACTGTTAATAGTCCCTAGAAAATAGTAAGCACTCAATAGGTTTGCCATTATCATAATCAGCACAATATATTAGTGTCATTAACATAGAGAAAACCCAGTTTGGGAAGAAAAACACAAAATTTCAAACAAGATGAGCTGGATGTGGCTTCTAAGTAGGTATCTTTAGAGAAATGAAAACAAAAATTAAATGCAGAAAGGAGAAGTTACATTTGAAATACTAAGTCAAGAAATACCTATTTTATTTTTAAGAGGTTACAGAGATATCTACTTGAAAAAGTCATGGGTCTGGATGACTTAACTTATTCATGTAATTTTTCTCATTCACAATTCCTGATCATAAAAATATTTTTTTTTCTTTGTGAGAGAGATGGGGTTCAAGTGAGCAAGGGGCAGAGACAGAGGGGGAGAGAGAGAGAATCCTACCCACCATCAGTGTGGAGCCTGAAGCAGGGCTTGAGTTCACTCCATGCCAGGCTTGAGCTTACCCTACGTGAAACTCAAACTCAGGAACCATGAGATCATGACCTGAGTCGAAATCAGAGCCACCCAGGAGCCCCATAAAAATATTTTCTTGTGTGACTGTATAAAACTTTTGTTTACTTTGTGTAAGATACTATGCTATATGCTAAAAGTATAAAGAAGGAAGGTAGATTAAAAAGTAATTTAGGTAGAGAAAAGATAGAAAAAATTATAAAGTACAACGATACAGTATATACCAAATAAGCAACACATGCAAACAAAAAAAGCCCCAGAAGTTAAAAAAAAAAAACAAAAAAACCCCCAAAAAAACACTGAGGTTCCCTTGGGTTGTGACAGGCAAAGAAGATAGATAAAGCCTGTGCAGGGCCTTGGAGGAAGGGTAAGACTTAGATAAGAAAGAGAAAGCTGAGAGGAGTAAGGAAGGGGATCTGGCAGGAGAGCAGCATGCACAGGGCCAACAGCACAAAAGACATGTTTCAGAGAAACCGAAAGGAGCAGCTTAATCTGAACAACAATTTGTATTAAAAGATAAATTAAAAAGGTTGAAGTTTTTTTTTAATCAAGTTCTAAAGAGCTCTGAATACTGCTTTACGGACTATATTTCACTGTGTAAGCAAAGAAGTGTCTCTTTAGTCTTCTAGCATCAGACTTCTCTAGCTACATATCTACTTTTAAAAACACTAAATTTGTTTTAGAACTACTATCCTCTGTGTCTTTCATTTTATAAGCTAGCACATATAAAATTTCATTCTCATGAATCTTCATATAAATGTTTTCTGTCACTAATGCTTTCTTGCTGAAGAGATTTTAAGTTTCTTAGTACTTTCGGTTTTAAGGAAATGTTTTGCTATTAGAAGTCTTTTCAAGTAACCGAACCCCATTAAAGGAAACTCAAATCCGATCATGACCAGATAAGGGAAACACATCTGTTCTGTCACCTTAAACTAGCTAATCAGAGCTTATAACTTTACTGTAGGCACCTTTTGACAGCTGGTAAGTAGTTGTCCAGAAGTGAATTGGTATAAATTAAACACTAAATTATTATCAAGATATCATACCATAAAACATACTGAGGATCAAAATATACTTATAGCCATAAGGATATATAAACCAATTTCACTATTAAAACTTCCAGTCTAATTTAGGCATACTAAAAAAAATCATAATAACTTAGACATTATCAGTTTTAGAAAGGTTAATTTACTAGAATAGCATAAAACATCCACATATGTACATATATATTTTCAAAGATCAAGCATTTTTTTCCCTTTCACTAATTTATTAACTGGTTTACAGTATTACTTACCCTAGTATTCTATTCATTCCATGTCTAGCAGCATAGTGTAATGGAGTATTGTGCTGGTAGGGCTCTCCATAAGATGTATTTGGATCAAGGGATTCTTTTAGCTGAGGGTTGTTTTCATATATTTGGCAGGCCAGGTTTTCATCACCATTGATGAGTGCTTTACGGAATTTGGTGGTTGTATTTCCCATGGTTTTTTTTGTTTTTTTCTGATGGGCAGTGGCACTTTTTTCCTTCCCCCTTCAGCCACTTCTTGAATGTTTCTGCAACATGTTTCACATTCTAATGTAAGAAAAAATTATCAAATTAGATTGTAAAATGACAATTATGAAGTAGTATCCTAAAGAAACAATAACACAATTAGGAACATTAATAAAACCAAGGAAGCATATACAAGGAAACAAACTAAATTACATTTTACCAAATTCATCTTCATAGCCAAAAAAATGTCAAATTTTTAACATTGCCCAAATTAACTTCTTGAGCTGTAACATTTAGCAGCGCAAAAACATGAAGGTTTCACAGGCTGCACTTTGTACTATGGAAGTTATCGACATACACGAGCCTTTCAATTTTCCTCTCACATGGGCAGGAAATGACTGAATTTTATGATTGCATACACTTAAATCTCTGTATAAATTATGTATAAGATGACTCAGCCAGTTTTTGGGAGAGTAAAAAATGTAAGAAATTTTGCTTATATATGAACTTCAGAATAGGTGTTAAGTTATAATAAAAAAACCCACAATCATTGGCTAGCATGCTCAATAAATGCTAGTTTTGCTCCATTCCAACAAATCTTCCTTCTTTCCATCCTTCCTTTCAGTTATTTATTTTGAGAGAGAGAGAGAGACAGAGAGAGAGAGAGAGAGAGAGAATGAATGAATGAATCCCAAGCAGGCTCCGTGCTATCAGCACAGAACCTGATGCAGGGCTGGAACACACAATCTGTGAGATCATGACCTGACCTGAAATTAAGAGTTGGACACTTAATGGACTGAGCCATCCAGGCACCCCTCCAACAAATGTTTCTGAATCTAATCTTGAACTATGATCAAAATTAGTGATAAAGGAAATAGCATATGAGAAGGTAGGTATAAAATAAAAGGACTATTCAAAGAACGATCAGTATGGATGGAGTTGAAGGTCTCTAGTGTTGAATTAACAGAAGATATAATAGGTTGGGGTCAACTAAGAAACTTAACACTTTAATCTGTAAAGAATGGGTAATTAAAGGCTTTTATGCATGGCAGTGATATAATTATTTTATGGTTTAGAAAATTAACCATTGGGACAGCATAGAAGATAGACTGGAGGGAGGAAAAGTTAGAGGCAGAATACAAGAGTCCATCATGTTTCCCAACTAATTCAGTGAATGGCAGGCTGGACATTAAAACATAGCTTAAAAAAATTGAAAATAATATGTACTTGTTCAATACAAGTTTTGTATAGGGCAGTAACAGTTTCAACATAATACAAATTAAATGAGTTGCTTTTTAAAGGCTCTCCACCTTGGCTGTACATTGAATAACATAGAGAACTTCAGGGTCCCAACAGTCAAGCTACACTCCAGACTAATTAAATCAGTTTCTAGGGGGTTGTACACAGGCACTGGTATTTGGCTTCCTTGGGTGATTTCAATGTGCACACACTACTATAGAAGAAACTCTTAAATCCCTCTAAGCAAATGGTTATATCTGAGAATGGAGATGAAGGTGAACAGGCAGGCTAAGACATCTGCCAAACCTATTTTAGAGATAGGTGTTAACTACTGACTATAGAAGCACTGGCGCACATCTATACTTAATGAGATCACCATTTGAGTCTTTTAAGGGCTCTCTGTCATTGACATTTTTACTTTAAATATGCAAATACATATGCATAGAATGAGTAAAGAGAACCAAAAGATAACTGGGTGGTAACCACAGTTAGCATTTTGATAAATAACCACCCTATTTATAAAATATGTAAATATGTGTTTATGCATAATATACACACTATATTCACACACATAAATTGGATCACACTACATAATTAAAAATTTTTTATTTAATTCAGAGGGTTGATGAATCTTTAGACTAAGGTACTAACAATCCTTTATCATTTCATCCAGAATAATGAAAATCCCTCCCACTGACACTCTTCTACTTATTATAATATACTACAGACACTTGGGATTTTTTTAGGGACACCCAGTATTTTTTTCTTTTGTTTTTCATAGACTCTAGGAGCCATGTGTTTATTCTCAATGAAATAATTTGTGTTTTGTTGTACTGCTTTAAGCACTTTAAGGATTTATTATTTTTAATAAGAACTCCATTTGGTTTACTGTATATTTTAGTCTATAACCAAATATAAAATATCCCATGTAGATTCTAAAGCGTCTTACATAAAGATTTGAAAACATACAGTTGTTTGGTCTTATCTTATTTCCCTGTTTGAATGTAGTTCAAATTATAAACATTTTTGGAGTTTTGGATTAGATTAATAAACAACACATTTTCTTTGATTTACGTTATACTTTAGCAAATGCTCCATAAAAAAAGTAAATTCTATCCAAGATGTGAAAAAAATGAGGTACTTAAGAAAGTAATGATATCTTGGGAGTATTTATTTGAAACAACAAGATACTTAAAAAAAATCAATAATTCTCTAAATGTGCATTCAACATTACTGTCACTCATGGTGAAAAGAAAAATGGCATCTCTAAATCTTTTTGTGGTTCTCAGTTATTTTAAAGTCTGTTTCATTTTTTAAATTTGAGTTCAATAAGCCTGAAAGTCAGCAGGAAATGTATCACTTAAAAGTCATAGCTCCATCAGCTCAGATTATTCTCATATCTTATCTAGAAATTTGCCAGATGTGTCCTTTAACTTTTTCATAGCCATAGCTAGTATAACCTGAAGCGGCTGTTCCCTCTGAAATAATACGTCCACAATTCCAAGGTAAATTTATGTATGGAGTTTCATGAGGCAGGTGATGGATTACCGAAGAGCTGAAAGTAATTCCTTATTTGGGGTTTTCAAGTTTTACAGGAAAATCTATACAAAGTTTCAGCTGTCAGTGAGAAATATATCATCTGCTAAGTATTTAATGAAAAAAATAATAGAAAATATAGACTATCAATGGACTCCTATACAAAATCTATACAAAGTTTCAGCTGTCAGTGAGAAATATATCATCTGCTAAGTATTTAATGAAAAAAATAATAGAAAATATAGACTATCAATGGACTCCAGAAAGATTTCCCCAATTTCTGATTAACTTAATTGTGAAGGGCTCTATAACTCTTGCTTTAATCTCTGTCTTTCAACTTCTGTTTTCATAGGTTAATAATCTGCAACAAAAATTCAAGGGCACTTAAATTAAACTATTCCCAGTAATCTTTTATATAATACAAAATTCTTCAGAAATAACTTGCTCTTAATGTATCTGTTTCCACAAAATAAATTATTAAAAGTTTTTTTAATGCTTATTTATTTTTTGAGAGAGAGACACACACACACACACACACACACAGTGTGAGTGGGGGAGGGACAGAGAGAGAGGGAGACACAGAATCCAAAGCAGGCTCCAGTCTCCAAGCTGTCAGTCCAGGGCCCAACACAGGGCTCAAACTCACAAACTGAGAGATCATGACCTAAGCCAAAGTTGGACACTCAAATGACTGAGTCACCCAGGTGCCCCAGAAGTAAATTATTTTTAAAGTCATAATTATGGATTGAAGCTGTTGACCTAAATGAAATAATTGGCTTCCATTCTTCATTTACCTAAAAGAAAACCCATTACATACACACATATACACAAACACATTCATCCCAATTCATCCTTCTTCCACTGTCTGCAATATTGATAAGAATAATAATTGTAAATCTACATCTTCAGCCTGAATAGAAACAAATAGAAAGTTCATTCAAATAGTAAATCCCAACCTCACTCCACTTTAGGTTGAAATCAGAGAGATGTGCCTCAAAGAAGAAGATTCCAAAAACTTCTACATCCAGAGAAATGGATTGTCACTGTAATAATACAGAAAAAGAGAGGATGGTTTAAAAACAGACTCTTAGAGAACTTTCAAAGGATAAGGTAAAAAATAAAAAGAAGAAAGAAATAAGGATAGGAGAAAAAAAGCCAGAAAAAGTCAATATACTATAGCAGACAAAAACCATGTGGACAAAATAATATATTAAGCTATCAACTCTGTTCATTCAGCAACTCAACAAGCACTATTAATCTATAATTATTTTCATTTGTCACTGTGCATCAGAATCACCTGGAGAGGTGATTTCAACTGGCCTAAAGAGCACAAGGCCAGAATGAGAGTTTTAAAAGCTTCCTAGTTGATCAAAGTCTGCAGGTCAGAGCTGAGGACCCTGGATTTATTTTGAAATTATGCCAAACCAAAGGTACTGGAAAGCAGTATGATGGCATGGAAAGCGTAGGAGTTAGAAAGACTTGTGTTAAAATTCTATTTTTATATTACCAACTAACTTAACTTTTGAGTTTTTCTTCATCTGTAAACCAGCAATATTAATATCTATTTTCTTCGGCCAACTAAAATAAACGAACAAACCTAAACATTATTGTACCTGTGGAATTTATATTCTAGTGGGAGTGGAGAGATAAACATTCTAAGGCTCTGATTTTATTCTGTGTGCAACAGGGAGCCATTACAGGTTTTGAGCTACATCTTTCTCAGGGTTTAGCATTTTTAGAAAAATGCAGTCATGGTTTATCGATATTGACACATAATCAACAGTTCATTTTTATTGCTGAGTAATATTCCATTGCATGGATATACCACTGTTTATTCACATATTAAAGGACATGTTGGTTGTTTCTAGTTTTTGGAAATTGCTAATAAAGCTATCATAACATTCACATACAAGTTTTGTGTGAATGTATGCTTTAATTTCTCTTGGACAAATATCCAGGAATGGAATTGCTGGGACATGTGTAAATCATTTGTTTAACTTCATAAGAAACCACTAAACTGTTTTTCCACAGTAGATGTACCAATTCATTCCTGTCAGCCATATTTGAGATTATACTTGGCTCTGTATCTCAGGCAGCATTTGAAATTATCAGTTTCTTGGTAGGTTTCTTTTTTGGTAGCCATTCTAATGGATGTATTGTGGTACCTCACAATGGTTTCGATTTCCATTTTCCTAATGATTAATGATATAGAACATGCTTTGACATGCTTACTTGCCATAACTATATCTCGACTGTATATTTAAAATGTCTGTTTAGATCTTTTGACAATTTTTAAGATAGATTACTGTTGAATTTGAGTTCCTTATATAGTCTGTAAAAATTAAGTCCTCTGTTATAAATGTGGTTTGCAAATATTTCTACTACTCACGAACTTCCCTGAAAAGTCTCTTAACAGTTTTCATAGGCCAAAAGTTTTAAATTTTGATGAACTCGAATTTATTATTTTTTTCCTTTTATGGACTGTGCTTTTGAAGTCATATATAAAACTCTGCCTAACTCAAGTCACAGAGATTTTTTCCAATATTTTCTTTTAGGAGTTCCTTAATTTTATGTTTACATTTAAGTCCATGATCATTGTGAATTCATTTCTGTAGAAGATTGAGGTGTGGATTGGGATTCATTATATTTTATGTATAGACAGCAGCCAACAGTTCCAATCTTCTTAAAAAGAGTGTTGTTTCTCCAGTGAATTAATTGCCTTTTTACCTTTACCAAAAACCAATTGACTAGCAAAGTGAATTCAACAATACATTCAACAATACAAGGATCATATACCACCATGATCCAGTGGGATTTACTCCAGAGATGCAATGGTGGTTCTAGAGTAAATGGAGCAAATGTAATGGTTCAACATCTGCCAATCATTCAATGTGATACACCACATTAACAAAATGAAAGATAAAAATCATATGATTATCTCAATAAATGTAGAAAAACTATCTGATAAAATTCAACATCTGTTCATGATAAAACCCTCAACAAAGTGGGTAAAGAGGGAACATACCTCTACATAAGGTCATATATGAAACAGCCACAGCTAAATCATACTCAGTGATGAAAAGGTGAAAGCTTTTCCTCTAGATTCAGGAACCAGACAATGATGTACACTCTTGGCCAGTTTTACTCAACATTGTATTGGAAGTCCTAGCCAAAGCAATTAGGGACAAAAAATAAATAAACAGCATCCAAACCAAAAAGAAAGGAGTATGGCATAAAAACAGACATCTAGATCAATGGAACAGAATAGAGAACACAGACATGGACCCACAAACGCTATGGCCAACTAATCTTTGACAAAGCAGGAAAGAATATCCAATGGAATAAAGATAGTCTCTACGGTGGTGCTGAGAAAACTGGACAGCGACATACAGCAAAATGAACCTAGACCACTTTCTTACATCATACACAAAAATAAACTCAAAATGGATGAAAGACCTAAATGTAAGACAGGAAGCCATCAAAATCCTAGAGGACGAAGCAGGCAAAAACCTTTTGAGCTTGGCCGCAGCAACTTCTTACTCAACACATCTCTGGAGGCAAGGGAAACCAAAGCAAAAATGACTACTGGGACCTCATCAAAATAAAAATCTTCTGTACAGTGAAGGAAACAATCATCAAAACTAAAAGGCAACTGACAAAATGGGAGAAGATATTTGCAAATGACACATCAGATAAAGGGTTAGTATCCAAAATCTATAAAGAACTTATCAAACTCAACACCCAAAAAGTAAATAATCCAATGAAGAAACGGGCAAAAGACATGAATAGACACTTCTCTAAATAAGACATCCAGATGGCCAACTGACACATGAAAAAATGCTCAACATCACTCATCATCAGGGAAATACAAATCAAAACCACAATGAGATACCACCTCATACCTGTCAGAATGGCTAACATTAATAACTCAGGCAACAACAGATGTTGGTGAGGATGTGGAGAAAGAGGATCTCTTTTGCACTGCTGGTAGGAATGCAAATTGGTGCAGCCACTCTGGAAAACAGTATGGAGGTTCCTCAAAAAAATTAAAAATAGAAGTACCCTATGACCCAGCAATTGCACCATTAGGTATTTATCCAAGGGATACAGGTACACTGTTTTGAATGGGCACGTGCACCCCAACCAATGTTTATAACAGCACTATCAAAAATAGCCAAAATATGGAAAAAGCCCAAATATCCACCGACAGATGAATGGATAAAGAAGTAGTGGTATATGTGTACACACACACACACACACACACACACACAATGGAGAATTATTTGGCAATAAAAAAGAATGAAAACTTGCCAAAGTATGGAAAGAGCCCAAATGTCTATCGACAGATGAATGGATAAAGAAGAAGTGGTGTATGTGTATATATATATGCACACACACACAATGGAGTATTACTCGGCAATCAAAAAGAATGAAATCTTGGGGCGCCTGGGTGGCTCAGTCGGTTAAGCGGCCGACTTCAGCTCGGGTCATGATCTCACGGTCTGTGAGTTCAAGTCCCACATAGGGCTCTGTTCTGATGGCTCATCAGAGCCTGGAGCCTGCTTCAGATTCTGTGTCTCCCTCTCTCTCTGCCCCTCCCCTGCTCATGCTCTATCTCTATGTCTCTCAAAAATAAATAAACGTTAAAAAAAAAAAATTAAAAAAAAAAAAAAGACTGAGATCTTGCCATATGCAACTATGTGGATGGAACTAGAGGGTATTATACTAAGTGAAATTAGAGAAAGACAAGTATCATATGACTTCACTCATGTTAGGACTTTAAGATACAAAACAGATGAACCTAAGGGAAGGGAAGCAAAAATAATATAAAAACAGGAAAGGGGAAAAAGATAAGAGACTCTCAAATATGGAGAACAAACAGAGGATTACTGTAGGGGTCATGGGAGGGGGGATGGGCTAAATGGGTAAGGGGCATTGAGGAATCTACTCCTGAAATCACTGTTGCACTATATGGTAACTAACTTGGATGTAAATTTTAAAAATTAATTAAATAATAAAATAAAATAAAATTACTTTTCAAAAACATTTAAATTTTTTTTAACGTTTATTTATTTTTGAGATACATAGAGACAGAGTATGAGCAGGGGAAGGGCAGAGAGAGAGAGAGAGAGAGAGAGAGAGATACAGAATCTGAAGTAGGCTCCAGGCTCTGAGTCGTCAGCACAGAGCCCGACGCGGGGCTCGAACTCACAGACTGTGAGATCATGGCCTGAGCTGAAGTCGGACGCTTAACCAACTGAGCCACCCAGGTGCCCCTCAAAAACATTTAAAATTAAAAAAGAAAGGAGTAAAACTGTCACTTTTGCAGATGATTTGATACTATATATATAGGAAACCCTAAAGACTGACCAAAACTTTTAGAATAAATGAATTCAGTAAAACAGCAGGATACAAAATCAATATACAAAAATCTGTTCTGTTTCTATACAGTAATAAATGAACTATCAGAAAGAGAAACTAAGTAAACAATTCTATTCACAATTGCATTGAAAAGAATAAAATACCTAGGAATAAATTTAATCAATGAGGTAAAAGACCTGTTCACTGAAAATCATAAGACACTGATGAAAGAAATTGAAGATTATACAAATAAATGGAAAGATATTCTGTGGTCATGGATAAGAATTAATATTGTTAAAATGTCAATTCTACCCAAAACAATAATCTATAGATTCAATGCAATCTCTATCAAAATTCCAATGGTATTTTTCATAGAAATAGAACAATCCTAGTCATTGTATGGAACCACAAAAGACCCCAAATAGTATAACCATCTTGAAAAAAAAGAACAAAACTGGAGGCATCAGATGCCTTGATTTCAAACTATATTACAAAGCTATAGGAGTCAAAAGAGCATGATACTGGCATTAAAAAAAGACCCATAGATTGGGGTGCCTGGGTGGCTCAGTTGGTTAAGCATCTGACTTTTGATTTGGGCTCAGGTCATGATCTCACAGTGTCTGAGTTTGAACCCTGCATCAGGCTCTGTGCTGATGGTGTGGAGCCTGGTTGAGATTCTCTCTCTGCTCCCCCTCTGCTCTTCTCTCTCAAAATAAATAAACAAACTTTAAAGAAAAAAAGAGAGAGACGCACAGACAGATCAACAGAAAAGAATTGAGAGACCAGAAATAAATTCACACAAATATGGTCAATGAATTTATGACAAAAGATCCAAGAATAAACCATGGGGAAAATACAGTATCTTTAATAAATGATGTTGGGAACACTGGACAGTCACATGCAAAAGAATGAAACTGGAATACTATCTTACCCTATTCACAAAAATTAACTCAAAATGGATTGAAGACATGAATATAAAACTGAAAACCATAAAACTCCTAGAAGAAAATAGGTGGTAAGCTCCTTGATATCATTCCTTACGATGATTTTTTGGCAATGATCCCAAAAGGAAAGGCAATAAAAGCAAAAATAAACAAGTGGAACCATGTCAAACTAAACACCTTCTGCACAGCAAAGGAAACCAACAAAATGAGAAGGCAACCTACATAAAGGAAGAAAATATTTGCAAATCATTTATCTGGTAAAAGGGCTAATATCGAAACATATCAAGAATTCAGTTAATAACAAAAAAAATCCAATCAAAAGATAGACAGATCATCTGGATAGACATTTTCCCAAAGAAGACCTACAGATATATGGCCAACAGGTACATGGTAAGATGGCCAACATCATTAATTGTCAAGGAAATGCAAATAAAGTCATAAAGAGACATCAACTCTTTGATGGTTATTATCAAAAAGACAGGAAATAAGAAGTGTTGGTGACAATGTGAAGAAAAGGGAGCCCCTGTACACTGTTGGTAGGAAAAACAGGATTATCTGTATAGAGTTAAAGTATCTCCCCTCAGATATTTAGTAATCACAAAGTGAAAAATGGAATTTTTACGATGAAGAAATATGGGAAATATCATTTTAATCAAGGGATTAAGATTAATACCACCAGTAACATATTGACACTATGTTCCCTGACTTAATACACTAAAAAAAGCACATTACTTCTGTAGTATTCTTGTTAAAAAATGCATAACATCAATCTAAATATACGAAAGCATCACATAAACTCAAATTGAGTGACATTCTAGAAAATAACTGGCCAGTACTCTTCGAGAGTGTCAAGGCCATTAAAGACAAGACAAGACTATATAACAGTTCACAGATTAGGGGAGACTGAGGCAATGTGAGAACTAAATGTCATGTGGAATCCTAGATTGAATTCTAGAACAGAAAAAAGTCTTTCATAGAAAACTGATGAAATCCAAATAAAGCATATTGTTTAGTTAATATTGTACCAATGTTAATTTCTTAGTTTTGATAATTGTACTATAGTTACACATGATGTTTACACTAGGGGAAGCTGAGTGAATGGTAGGCAGGACTTCTCTGTCCTATTTTTGCAACTCTTCTGTATGTCTAAAATTACTTCAAAATAAAAAGGTGAAAAAATTTTTTCCTAGTTTCTGGGTTGAGAATAGACCATAGGAAGGCACAGACAGAAACAGGAAGCCTATCTGGAGGATACTAGGGTAACCCAGTCAACAGATGATAGTTTTATAGACCAGGAAGGTAGAAACCGAGGTGATCAAAAGTATTTGCATTGTAGATGTATTTTGAATAGTATTTCCTGAAAGAAACCTAAAGAGTGTAGACAAAGAGCAGTCTGTGTTATTAGCCTATAGAATAACGAAAGGAATAAAATGGGAACAAAGTCCTAAATTCCCAAATCTTTGAAGAACTGTTCCCCATTGAGAAATGAGTAGAATGGACTCTCCAAAAAAAAAAAAAAAAAAAAAAAAAATCAATGCCATTTATTACTGATTTTGGTACCAAACTTCTAACCCCAACGCAGTCTCTTAACCCAGAGTATTCAGCTGTGTCTTGTGTAAGTCACAAGGTCCACTGGCCCCTCTAGTCTAGATTTCTCTGATGGTGAGAAGAGACAAAGAAAGAAGGGGGGAAAGGTTAAGACCAGCTACCTGAATCCATCTACACTTCCTGCTTCTTTATAACAAAAGGTACAAACCCTAGTAGTCAGGCCCAACTATATCCCTAAAGATTCCATGATGTTAAAACATTTCTTTTAGAGTGGAATAAGGAAAAAGTCACGTCTTGCCCTCTTCCAGAGCCTAAGGAGCAGAGTTAGTTTCTGTGACACAGGATTTAGGATGTGATCCCAGAAACGTGCAGGTGACAGGGTAGTGGTAGTCTTTTGGACTCACCTTCTATAAAATCTTCAATGGCTTCTGCAGATGACATATTACAGCCAAATTCTTAGGAAGTGCGTAACAAAGACAGTACCATAAAAGTGTTTTTAAATGAGTTGGGGATTTGCTAGAGGAATAAGCAGAGGTAAGGCTGAATAGCTAGGTAGGAATGGACCCTTAGATTCCTGTCCTAAGTTTGGCTTCAGCTTTCAACTTAATTTCAGATTATCATAGTTCTTAATAATATTTCCTATTTCTGAAATGATAGGATTATTATATTAATATGATAATTATATTGACTTTAAACTTTGCCAGTGTAATTTGGTATTATGTATATATTGTTTGCTCTGACAGATTAATTAATGCAATGGGGTGTAATGACTTGAAAGTTTAAAAAAATTTTTTTTTAATTTTTGTATTTTTGAGAGAGAGAGAGAGAGAGAGCACTAGCGGGGAAAGGACAGAGAGAGAGGGGAACAGAAGACTGAAGCAGGCTCTGTGCTGAGAGCTGCAAGTCCGAGGCAAGGTTTGAACTCATGCATAATGAGATCATGACCTGAGCCAAAGCTGAATGCTCAACTGACTGAGCCACCCATGTACCCCTGAAAGCTAGACAGCTGAAAGCTAGTCTTTTAAGCTAGACAGACCTAGAATCTTGGCAAGTCTCTTAATGATAACATCCATTTTCTCATGAAGAAAGTAATACTCATTTCTGAGGGCCCTTGTAATTATTAAGCATAATAATGTATGAAACATTCCACAGCTTATAATAATTGATACAACATACCTTCTATTCCACTAAAGACTATAATGTACACCAATACAAGAAATACCTTTTATTTCTCTATATGAAAAAGATTTGTACTATTGAATTTTTATCAATTAAACCCATAAAAACAGAAATAAAAAGGGCTACATTTAAATGCTATCGGCATATACTCCCAAGACTTAACCATAAAGACTTTAATGGGCTCGTAAGTAAATAACTATCTTCTACATTAGACAACCTAAAAAGTCTATTCTGAAATTGACCATAAGATGATGATTGAAATCCTGTATGAAATGTATTTGGTACTCTTTCATACTTCATTTGGATTTTAGAAAATCATGGGCATTTAATGAGATACAAGTTGCCCCAAAATGCCAAGAAAACATGATTAAAAATTAATATGACTTAAGGTTCACTTTTCCCCACCTTGCATTCTTTTAAGTGGGATGTCAAAGATTGGAGAACTGCCATTTTTTTTAAAAGTCCCATGCAGATTTTAGTGACTAGTAACAATAACAATAGAAAGTTCTGCAGTAAAATGAAACTGCCATTCCTTAGGAAAATGATTTGAGATAAAAAGGCTGAATCTGAACGACCAAATAGCAATAAAGAAGGTGTAAGCAATATGGTGTCAAGCTAGTGAGACACTACTGAGGAATCTTATATCTTCCTGTAAAGTTACTCACTGTAGCAGCTGGTGTCTATGCACCCTTCACTCCCCAACATATATCCCTTGATCGTAATTCTATCACTATAACAGATTCAAAAAATTTAAGCTATATTATACTTTATTACAAACAAAAATTCTTTTTGAGTGCAATCATTAATTAACATAACTGAAAGTACAGTTTAAATGTCATAAATATACTACTGAAATGTTAACTTATATTCACCAAAAATCAAACAAAAAATAAGAAAAGCAATTTTAGGCTTGCCATCACAAGAAAACTGAAATGTTTCACAAATACTGAGTTTTCATGATTTATAATGCATAGAATCATAGGTATAGAAAGGACAGCCAACAGTTTATCTATCTTCCTTATTAGATTATGCGGAAACTAGTTTATTGTCCTTGTCTAAGTCTAATGTTTCAGTAAGATTGAAATGTATATTACTGAATGTGCACTCAATTCAAATTCACCTCTAAGCAATGTAAGGGGTGATGCGGGTGTCAGCAAACATTTTCTTTTCAGTTTCTTAACCTTCTATTTAGAGGTAATTGTAGATTCACATGCAGTAATAAGTACTTTTAAAAAGCACTTATTAGCACAGTGCCTGGCACACAGAAACCCACCCAGGAATTTTAGCTATTAGATAATTAGGAAAAAGGAAGAGGGCATTCAGGATGGGCCTCCGAGGAAGAGCTTTTCTACAGAATGGTTGAGGTGTATACATACCAAGCTTAAATGATCTTTCCAATGACCCTAGCAAGCAGGGAAGGAAAGGGAGGGTGAACCAGGATGGTACCAATCCTGGCCTACCTATTAACTTGCTATGTGCCCCTGGCTATCAGTCGGCCTCATTTTCTCACTGACCAAATGGATCTTAGGGCCCTGTATGTTCTGGTCTCAGTTGTGCCCTCTCTTATCTGATCTCCTGCTTCATTGCTCTAGCAGCACTGTCTGCCTTCTAGTTTTTCTACAAACATGCTCTTGCCTTGAGGCTTTTTCACCTGCTCTTCTCTCAGTTGAGAATGATCTTCCTCAGAGAAGCCTTCCCTGGCCGCTTTTGAACACTTTATCCCTGCTTATCTTTTCTTCTTAACACATATGAAATCATACAATTAATGATTTAATTTGTTTTCTGTCTTCTCCACTAAAACAAGTTCCATGAAGGCATTTGCTGAATGGATTACTGAAGTGTATGTATGTACGTACATGTGGTGCCTAAGATCCCTTTCCAATTCTGGTATGCTATGATTAACTTACGGGCTTGTGGAATTGAAGAACATCTCAGAACTTCAAGCCTGAGCCTTTGATCTAAACTGTCCTTTTGGCTCCAACTTTTTAAAAATAATTTATATGCCCAATTTGGGGCTCAAACTCATGACTCTGAGATCAAGAGTTGCATTCTCCACTGACTGGGCCAGCCAAGTGTCCCTTTCAGCTCCGATTTTTGATAACTGCTTTGTCTTACTGGATCTTCAAAAACCATCTCCAAATATAACACACACATCCTAAGACAGAGCTACGCACATGTACAAATAGACAAATATCACTTAATTTAGAAATCATTATTGTATGCTATGTGTGAAACACAATACAGACAAAATTATTTCCACAGCCTGGAATATTAGTCCATATAAAGTTTAATACCAACTTAATTTAATAACTTCAATTCTAACCAAACCTCTTTCCAGAAATTCTATACCCTGGCTATAGTTTATCCTTCTCCTAGACACACAGGTAAGCTTCTGTGCCTTAGTCCTCGCTGGCCTGTTTGCTGGAAAGCACAGATTCCCTTCACAATTGCCAAACACCTTATCTTTTACAACTGTCAATGTCTCATCTTTGAAGTTCAACTCAAATATCCCCTTTCATAGAGCTTCCTTGATCTCTCAGGGAATTAGTGTCCACTCCATATGCTTCCACCACAGTGACCATCATTGTAGTCTACTTACTTGCTTGTCCTCTTTAATCAACTATGGGCTTCAAAGCCCTCGACCATGTGTTTGCCTTCTCCTTATTGCTAAGGACCTATCCGTGTGCCCAGCACAAATGTTTATTAAATTAGATGTTAACATGGAACCACAACTAAGAACTCTTTCTAACCTTTACTGGCAGACTTTACAGGTAGTTCCTCCTTCACTACTATTCAAAAATTGATTTCTTTAATATTTCTACCCACAGCAAGCTTCTATGAAAGGCCAAATAGATATTTTAGGCTCTGTGAATCATACTGATCTCTGTCGCAACTAGTCAACTCTGCTGCTGTAGCTTGAAAGCCATAGGCAATATGTAACAGAATGGGTGTGGATGTGTTCCAATAAAACTTCATTTACAAAAATAGGCAGAGAGGTTGGACCCATGGATTGTAGTCTGTCACTTCTGATGTGATCGAAGGAGTACAGCATAGAACAATTTGTGTTGGACTCCCGTACTTCCCAATTCTTAGTTCTAGCAAAAATCCCTTAACCACTCTGTAGCTTAATTTCCTCATCTGTAAAATAAGGATTAAGACCATCTACCTTGCAGGATTGTCATGATTATCTAGGTAAAGTATGTAATATGGTGCCTGTCTCATACTAGGTACTCAATAAACATCCCCCTTCCTCTATCAGGATCTGCAAAGCAACTGGTAAAGATTCAGTTATTGCCTTTAAAGAACTCAATACTCATTCTTTTTAAAAGACAGTGAAACCTTAAGAAAAATGTCACCATCTCTATGTTCTATATCAGGAATGATATATAACTGGTAGTCTAGACTTTATCATTTATCAGGTGTCTGACTGTTGGCAGGTTAAAAAACTATGTTTTTTCAACTGTCTTCAGAACCAAGGTTAACTCCATTTTCACTTTATTTCTAGGTCACTGCCAATATTCATAAAGGTCTCTCCTATGTAACTACATTTAAAACTCTAAGTAAAAGGGATATAGAATTGAGTACAAAGCTAGGAGGAGACAGAATCTCACACTGGAAGTATGTGCAAACATGTATACACACAAAAATATCCCTACCTTTGGCAGGAAGCAAGAGGTCTTAGTCTTAAAATGTTGCTAAAAGTTTAAGAGCTTTGGGTTTAGTTTGCCTAATTGCATATTAAGTTAAATCAAATGTGGCTTTACCTTTGGTGGCTTTCCCAGAAGTTCACGAATATCTCTGGTTTATAGGAAAACTTAGTAGTATTTGAGAGTAGTTTTATGAAAATGATCTGAGCTCAGAAAAACTTTTAAGAAAGAATGCAACTTCTCAGTAATAGGCATTCCTGATTTGAAAATTACTTTGCTATTATAACAGTATCTTAATATGGTAGTATTCAAAATACAACAGCTATACAAACACTAAAGCATTAAGATGATAGTACTAAAAAACTCTATGTGGCAGTTTGGCTGCCTGAGGTTTCTCAGCAACCAAGGTAGAGGAGATAATCCAACACAGTCTGGCTGTTCTTGGCTATCTTTACCATCTATATAGTTTTCAGTGCAGAAAAGGATGCTGCAGTTAGAAAAGAAAGAAATGAAAACAGCTGCAAAGGGCAGCAGCTTCTCTTTTTGCCAAACTAGCAAATGAACACTGAAAATAGCTAGCATGAGATCCACAAGTAGAAAACTGTCCAAACTTGGGATACAACTACTATATAAAACACTACTCTTACTTTTCTATTTCCTATTAAAAGATAAATATCTGGAATGATCACAGAACTCAGAACTCACCACACAAATAAACTTTTTACTTTTTTTTCTTTCTCTTCTTTTTTTAAAATATAATTTATTGTCAAGTTGGCTAACATATGGTGTATACAGTGTGCTCTTGGTTTTGGGGATAGATTCCCGTGATTAATCGCTTACATACAACACCCAGCACTCATCCCAACAAGTGCCCTCCTCAATGCCCATCACCCATTTTCCCCTGTCTTCTGCCCCCTACCCATCAACCCTCAGTTTATTCTCTGTATTTTTTAGATAGCTGCAATTTTTCTTAGGCCAATATTCAATTTTTATATATTTGACTGTCCAACTACTCAAAATGTTAATGTATTATACTCTAATTTGCCCTTCATAACTACTTTTCATATTTTGAATTCAGAATTTCGTGTAGTGATGAAAATTTAACATTTTGATCTCTAATACTATAGTGCTATCATCAAACAGCATAATTTCAGCAACTTTGGCATCTCTGATCATTCAGCAGTGTAAGAGATGAAGGTTGCCTAAGAAACTTGAAAATGATAGACCCATCCCCATGAAACCTGGCTCACAGATCCTCTTGGTGCTTGTGGCTATACTGGCTAAAAAGGATGGGTGGGGGGGAATACAAAGAGAGGAAGAAGAGGATATCCCCTTTTTCTTTTTTTTTTTTTACATTCGGGTTTTTTTTTTTTTTTAATAGAGGGACACAGAGAGAATCCCAAGCAAGCTCTGTGCTGTCAGTGCAGAGCCCAACATAGGGGTCTAACTCACAAACTATGAGATCATGACCTGAGCTGGAATCAAGAGTCTTAACTGACTGGCTTAACAGACTGAGCCACCTAGGCACCTCTGGAGGTTTTATATGTATATAAGTATATAATATATATATATACACACACACATATATTCTATTTTAGAGAAAAAGAGAGAGAGAGAGAGAGAGAGGGAAGGAGGGAGAGAGTGCTAGTGGGGGGGGGCAGGGAAGGCAGAGGAAGAGAAAGAATCTTAAGCAGGCTCCACAGTGTAGAGCCTAATGCAGGGCTTGACCCCATGACTCTGGGATGATGACCTGAGCCAAAACCAAGAGTCGGATGCTCAACTGACTGAGACACCCAGGGTCCCCCACTTCAGGAGTTTTAATAAGCAGTTTTTACTTGCTAATGAGTTCAGATGAAATGAAATTTCTCATCCTTAGAGGCTGGTGTTTTTCGGCCTGATGTACGTAGTTTTGAGTGGGTCTATTTGGACTCTATGATTGATAAGACACAAAGGCTAATAAGAAAGCCTTGCTTGTTACTTGAATTTGGAACATAGTTGTTGGGCCTTGTAGAGTCTCAGCTTTGCAAAAGACTACCTTTTTTTGGAATTCTGAATTCAAAGGGCCTAGTCGCCTGAGCGTGACTCTAAGCTAAAACCTGAAGCTGTCTGAGCTCCACTGAACTGAAAGCAAGAAGAGGCTCAATGAACAGAACTCAGACTCTGGGAGTGTTGCGGATTTAGGACACCCCCTGTGGGGCCCTAAACTATGAAAACATCAATGGATGCCAACTGGATTGTCTGGGTCACATCTACATGCCCACAATAAACGTCTTATTCCCTGATGGGACCATCTAAAATTAGTCTACTAATCGGCTCTATATTTCTGATGTAGAGGCTAATTGCATTCCTAACTTGTGATTCTTACCAAAAGGTGCAAGTTGGAGGAGGGCATATCATAAGGAGTGTGAACTCATCACTCAGTACTGGCAGAATGGATTCTGGACTTCTTCTGGGGGAGGGCCCAGTGCTGTTGACTTGTGTTCAAGTTTCCAGATTAGTTACAATTTACAACAATGGACTAATAGCCTTCCTCTAACTCCATCACCTTTCTCCTGGTAGATATGCTTCAGTGAGGCACTCTGATTATTTAATACAGCTGTCCAGAAAAAAGAATTGATCTTTTCTAGGCTGCTCACTAGATAATTAGCCAGGACAAAAGAGAGAGGAAGTTACATTAACCAATTTTGAAAAATTCTGAATTGTGAGGATTTAATCCTGACCAATTTCTTAACATAATATGTCTTTCTGGTCAAATTATATAAAAATGCCTTTTTGTGAAAATGCTTTGACTCTTCTTGTAGCCAATCCTTGTGGATAGAAGGTCTGGATGAGAACAGGCGATGACTGAAAAAAGGTAAAGTTAGGATTGTTAAATGAGACACAATGATTTTGTAACAACGGAAACCAGAGGGAAAAAAATCTGGCACTTGGGGAGGCATGCGAAAGGGTATTAATGATCTTTGTTTCTCAGAACTATTCTTGGAGGCGTTTTTTTCTTCCTGAAGGAGGCTGCCTTTCTAAGAGGTTATGACCAGTCTGAGTTCAAACTGACTGCTGAGCTATGATCATACCTGACAGTCCTGACTACAAGACAGCAAAGTGTGTCCTACTTCCTGTGCTCTCCATGCAGAACATCCCTAGATATGGTCCATACTTATCAAGCAGATAAACTGATGTCATGGTCAAGCAAATCTGTTTGGAACTGTCTGCCTTCAGGCAGTCCTGAGACCAAATAATGCACTGAATTATTTGGGAGCAGGGTGGAACACCACACAGTAGGTGGTCACTTTAGGGGCCCTGTTACCTGTACTGCCTAATATATGTCCTGGGGGTTTCCTAACAATTGTGAATTCTTTATTTCTGGGGGTATTACATATGGCCTCTAGAACTGTACTTCTTTGTGTGTATGCTATTGAGGACACTGCTTCAGCCCTAAAAGTCATTTAGGTCACTTTCAACTTATTAGTCATATCTGTGCTGTGTCTTAATTGATGCCTTTGGCTAGATAAAAAAGAACTTAAATACAAATGCTTAACGAGAAGCCACCTTGCTTTCTAAGATAGACTTTTAGGATTAAATTTAACCATTTAGAGGTTCAGCCTAAACTCTGAACATCTTTTTTTTTTTAGTTTATTTATTTATTTTGAAAGAGACAGAGACAGCATGAGCAGGAGAGGGACAGAAAGGGAGAGAAAGAATCCCAAGCAGGCTACATGCTGCCAGCTACAGGGCCTGACACAGGCCTCGAACTCACGAACCATGAGATCATGACCTGAGCTGAAACCAAGAATCAGGGGCTTAAAGGACCAAGTCACTGAGGCTCTTCCTAAACTCTGAACATCTTAAAGGCATAGGTATCAAGGACTTCCATATTTCAAACTATACTACAAAGCCACAGTAATAAATATAGTATGATACTGGCACAAAAATAGACACATCGACCAAAGAACAAAATAGAGAGCCCAGAGTTAAATCCGGACTTATATGGTTAATTAATGTTTAAAAAGAAAACAAGGAATACTCAACGGGAATGGGAAAAGGACAGTCTCCTCAACAAATAGTGCAGGAAAAACTAGAGAAACATGCAGAACAATGAAACTGGACCCCTATCTCACACCATCCAGAAAAATTAATTTGAAATGGATCAAGAACTTAAAACATAAGACCTGATACATAAAACTCCTAGAAAAAGATGTAGGAAAGAAGCTCACTGATACTGGTCTTGACAACAATTTTTTAGTTATGACTGAAGGCAAAAACAATCAAAGGAGAAATTAGCCAATAGGGCTATGTCAAACTCAAAAGTTTCTGCACAAAAACAGAGGCAATTACCAAAATGAAAAGACAACCTACAGAATGGGAGAACATTTTTACAAACTATATACATTGGATAAGCAGTTAATATCCAGACTATATAAAGAACTCAGTCAACTCAAGAACAAAAAACTAAACGATCCAATTAAAAATATGAGCAGAAGAACTAAATAGACATTTCTCCAAAGAGGACATCAAAATGGCCAACTGACACATGACAATTATCACTAATCATCAGGGAGATACAAATCAAAACCCCATGAGATATTATCTCACACCTGTTAAGAATGGCTACCATCAATAAGACAAATGATAACTGGTGATAGCAAGGATGTGGTGAAAAGGGAACCCTTATACATAGCTAGTGGGAATGTAAATTAGTCCAACCAGTATGGAAACAATATGGAGGTTCCTCAAAAAATTAAAAACAGATCATGGAACTATACAACCCAGCAATTCTACTTGTGAGTATGTATTCAACAGAAATGAAAACAGGATTTTTATTAGGTATATGTACTTCCATTTTTACTGCAACATTATTCAAATAGCCAAGATACAGAAATGACTCCAATGTCCATCGATGGATGAATGGATTAAAAAAAAAGATTTTACATATAAAAAACGGAACATTACTCAGCCATGAGAAAAGATACCCTCCCATTTGCAACAACATCGATAGATCTTGAGGACATCATGCTAAGGGAGATAAGTCAGACAGAAAAAAACAAGTACTGTATGATATCACTTACATGTAGAATCCAAAGGAAAAAAAATCTGTAAAAGACAGAGCCACCCTCACCTGGGTGGCTCATTCAGTTGAGTGTTCAACTCTGTATTTTGGCTCAGGTCATGATCCCAGGGTTGTCAGATAGAGTCCCAAGTCAGGGTCCATGCTAAATATGTGGACTGGTTAAGATTCTCTCTCCCGCTCTGCCCCTCTTCCCTGTTCATGCACTATGTCTTTAAAAAGGAAAACAAAAAACAGAGAGTAAAACAGTGGTACAGGGGTGGGAGGTATGAATTATGGTGTTTAAAGGTACAAATCTGTAATGAGGAATAAATAAGACACAGAGATCTAAGGCACAGTATAATGAATATAGAAAATAATGATTATATCGTAATTATGTAATGTGATAAATATCACTATATTGGCAATCACATTACAGCATATAAATGTATCAAAATAACATGCTGTACACCTTAAACATATACAATGTTAACATGTCAAATTTATTCCTAAATAAATAAATAAATAAATACCATGGGTAGAGGGAGAAAAAGAAGACAAATGTACCAAATAGAAGTGGTTATTTGGTAAATATGATAGTCACATTTTTCCCCTAGATACAATCTTAGGAATACTGTACACAATAAAAATCACCAATATTAAATTTTAAAAAGGAAATAAACAAAACCAAATTGTAGCAGCATGCAATTGGAAAATAAGAATTTTAAATTCAATTTATATTTAGTAACAAAACTATATTTAAAAATAAATTTAACACAGGAAGTGAAAGACTTCTGTGCTTAAACAAATATTGTTGGGATTAAAGACCTAAAAATATGGAGAAATAAACCATGTTCATAGGTTGGAAGACTAAATATAGAATTGCAAAATCCCAGAATATCCTAAGCAATCTTGAAAAAGGGAACAGATCAGAAAATTTTATCACTGGATCTCAATATTAAGATGGTGTGGTACTGGCATAAGGTTTAACAAATAGATTAATGTCAAAAAATAAAGTGCTCAGAAACAGACTTACACTTAAATAGCACTATGACTTTCAATAAAGGTACCAAGGCAATCCAATGGGAGGAAACTAAGTCCTTTCATCAAATGATGCAGGAATAAATTTAGCCATATGAAAAAAAATGAACCTTGACCTTTACCTCAGAACATAGGCAAAACTTAGATCCCAGGGACGCCTGGGTGGCTCAGTCGGTTAAGAGTCCCACTTCAGCTCAGGTCATGATTTCATGGTTCGTGAGTTCAAGCCTTGCATCAGGCTGTCTGCTGTGAGCACAGAACCCGCTTCGGATCCTCTCTGTGCCTCTCTCTCTCTCTATCTCTCTCTCTCAAAAATAAAACAGTAAAAAAAAAAAAAAAAGAAAGAAAGAAAAAGACTGTATCCCAGACCTAAGTATAAAGCTAAACTCCAAAGTTTAGTATCTGCAATATATAAAGAGCTTTTATCAACTAGTAAGAACAACAATACAAAAGGATACAGTGGCAGTAGTATTACTGTCTCCAATTATTCACTGCCCTCCCTTATAGAAAGATTATACTTCCGGGGCACCTGGGTGGCTGAGTCGGTTAAGCGCCTGACTTCAGCTCAAGTCATGATCTCATAGTTTGTGAGATTAAGCCCCAGGTTGGGCTCTGGAGCCTGCTTTGGACTCTGTCTCCTTCGCTCTCTGCTCCTCTCCTGCTCATGTTCTGTTTCTTTCTAAAAAATAAATAATTAACATTAAAAAAGTTTTTTAAAATGTTAAAAAAAAAAGATTATACTGCCCATTTATGCCACTTTTGGCCATTTGTCATGCTTTGGCCAATGAAATGTATGTAGAAATGAAAAATGACATTTCTGAACCAAAGTTTTAAGAGCCCCCATGTGGTTCTACCATCACTCTTTCTCACTGTCACAAGACCCTGGCAGCAATTTCTCCTTGAGCTTGGGTCCCAGAATAAGACAAAGGAGCATATCTCTAGCAGATCTGTAGCTGACATGTTTAAGTGAATGAAAAAAGAAATGCTTCTTATTATGAGCCACTTAAAATTTGCGGTCATTTGTTTCTATGGCATAATTTAGTCTCAACTAACTATTATAGGAACTAATTAGCAATTGACATTAGAATGAATACCCAAAATCCTGTAAGTGTGGCTTAAACAGATAAGGGTTTATTCTCTTCATGGAACTATAAATCCAGAAGGAAATAACCCAGGGTTCTTATACAAGCTACACAATGTCATCAATGTTCTGAGCACCCCCCTGTTTTTATCTCTGTCATTCTTAGCATGCTGTTATCACGTGGTCATAAAATGGCTGCCACAGCTCCACACTGCAAGCTTGGTGTGCTGCATTAGTCAGAACTGGACCATATAGCTACTTCTAACTGCAAGGAGAGCTAGGGAAGAGAGTTGTGACCTTTTAAGGTTTGTACAGTTGACAGAGGAAGAATGAAAAGATTTAAAAATAAAGATTGGTCAGCATACATACAAGTGTCTGTCACACTGGGAATGTGGGATTAGTAGAAGAGTCTGGAAACACTAGTTGAAATGCTTAAACACTGCTGGTGAAGTATAATTTGGAGCAATGATTTCGTAATTCTGTAATATGTGTTCATGTTGAAGGTGAATATATTGATATATCATAGGCCTAGGAATGAATTCTACTTCTATAGATAGTTCATCTGTATATGTTCTTATACATATTACATATATATGTATATATATAAAGTTGTTTATATATTTAAATGAGGTTCAACAGGGCCAACCTATTTCTTTTAATAAGCTAAAAATATCAGAGCATATTTATGTAGTAAAGGTAGTTCTGTGAAGCTGTTGTTTAAAATACATACATACATACATACACGCACACACACACAGATGCATACAGCATGTATGTATATGTGTATACCCAGGTTATGATATATAAAATTACTTCTTACTATGGGTTATGGTTATAAAAAATTAGCAGATATTATTCTAGGACAACCCCTGACAGGTACACAAAGAGACTTGTACACTGATGCTTATTTTGGCATTATTTATAATATCAAAGCTTGGCAACAAGCAGGTTGGACTGTAGCATGAAACTGGCTGGGCAGACTGACTGCAGAATGTTTACATCTATTCTTTCAGGCTAAAGTGGAGGAAAGGAGCAGCTAGGGTAGGTCTCACCACTTAGTACATGTATTTCGACCTAAAGCCATTTCCAGAATGGTGCATCACTCTCTGCTGCCTGTCCTTGTGCTTCTGGCGAGCTCTGCACAGATGATATATCTCCTGTCTTCCTCCAGCATAGAAATGGAACAATAGCTCAGCTGTACAGAATGAACAGAGGATCCGGTTGATCTTTTACTCCTCATAAGATTTTTAAATCTCTGCTGTTTTTAGCCACGTCCCTTCGTCATTTAGAGGTACCTGTGCCTCCAATTCCTGCCTTTTTTTTTCTTTCACAATTGTAGAATTAGATTTGACCTCTGATTCATCAGTTTAGTTTTGCTAAATAAATCCGTTGCCTTTTGTGTAATTGCTGTCAAGTTTTCAAAACTTTTTTGAAGTCTTTCTTCGGGTATCGTCTCCTCTCTAGTTCTTTTGGACCTTAACATAAAATTTACCATTTTAACTATTTGTAGGTGTACTGTTCAGTGGCATTAAGCACATTCACACTGCTGTGTAACCATCACCAATATCCCTCTCCAGAACTTTTTCATTTCAAGTTGAAAGTCTGTTCCCATTAAACGATAACTCTCCCCAGTCTTCACCACTCTATTTTCTGTTTCTATACAGTTGGGTTTCTATAAAGTTAAATTCACTTTTCCAAAATGGAGCTCTATCTCCTTAGTTCAGTTCTAGGACAAATTCTTTCATCATCTCTGTCTCTTCATTTCTATTCTCCCTTTCTGGGACAACTATTATTTGGATAATGGATTTCCTAGCTATATTCTCTAATTTTTTAATCTTTCTCTTCTTCTTTACCTCTGCTTTTTTCTTCTACTTTTAGGGAGATTTCCTTAACTTTATCTTCCTGCTATCCTACAGAATTAAATTCCAGCTATATCATGTTTTAAGTTCCATAGTTCCTTCTTATCATTTGGTTGTTCTTTTTCCTATAGTATTCTATTTTTGGATCATGGATGTAAGAATATCTCATCTTTATGAAGATATTAATCTTTTTTAAAACTTTTGTAGACTTTACAGAGTTAGAGATGTCAATTCTCCATAAACTGACCTATAGAGTTAATGTAATTACAATCAAAATCCTGATTGTAATTTTTTTATAGATAAAAACAAGCTAATCCTAAAATTTATATGGAAAGGCAAAGGAACTAGAATAATTAAAAACAGTTCTTACAAGAAAAATAAAGCTGTAGGAAAAAATACTAATACTAAAAAATACAAAGACCTACTCTAATGCTAAAATAATTAAGACAGTGTGCTACTAGCAGAGAGGTATGTACAAAGATTCACGGAACAGAGGTGCCTGGATGGTCAATAGGTTAAGCGTCCGATTCTTGATTCCAGCTCTGGTCATGATCTCACAAACCATAAGACTGAGCCCCACATCAGGCTCTGTGCTGGCAGGATGAAGCCTGCTTGGGATTCTTTCTCTCTTTGCCCCTTCCCCGTGTGTGTGTGTGTGTGCGTGTGTACTTGCTCTCTCTCTCTCAAAATAAACAAACATTAAAAAAAAAACCAAAAAACTCCAGGGGCACTTGGGTGGCTCAGTCAACTGAGCGTCCGACTTTGGCTCAGGTCATGATCTCACGGTTTGTGGGTTCAAGCCCCACATCAGGCTCTGAGATGACAGCGTAGGGCCTGAAACCTGTTTCAGATTCTGTGCCTCCCTCCTCTGTCTGCCCCTCCTTCTCTTGTGCTCTGTCTCTCAAAAATGAATAAACATTAAAAAATTTTTGACTAAAAAAAAAAAAACAACCTCCAAAAGTGTACCTACATCTTGGGATTGCTTCTCTTTCTATGTTGTGCTCTGTGCTGACAGAGCAGAGCCTGCTTGCGATTCTCTCTCCCCCCTCTGTCTCTCTCCCCACCTCAAAAATAAACATTAAAAAAAAAAAAAACTAAAAAACTAAAGATTCATGGAACAGAAAACAAGAGTCCAGAGATACACGCATACAAATATGGTCAATTCATTTTTGACAAGGTTGCAAAAAAGCAGTTTGATAGAGAAAAAGAGGTTTTTATTTAATAATGGTGCTCCAACAACTAGATATCCACATGCAAAAAAAAAAAAAAAAAGAGTACAGAACTATTAAGGTGTAAGGACAGCTTACACAAAATTATCTCGAAACAGTTCCTCGATCTAAATGTAAAACTATAAAACTTTAAGAAGAAAACACAGGAGAAAATCTTCATGATCTGAGATTAAATATAGTTTTTTTTTTTTTAATGTTTATTCATTTCTGAGACAGAGAGAGAGCACGCATATGCATTGGAGCGGAGCACAAAGAGAGGAAGACACAGCATTTGAAGCAGGCTCCACTCTGTCAGTGCAAAGCCTGATGTGAGGCTCAAGCGGTGAGATCATGACCTGAGCTGAAGTTGGACACTCAACCAACTGAACCACCCAGGCACCCTAGATTAGGTAGAGTTCTTAACATGATACCAAAAGCTTAATCTATAAAGAAAATAAAAAGATAAATTAAGACTTTATTAAAATTAAAACCCTTTGGTATGCAAAGACAGCTGCTAAGAGACTGAAAAGACAAACTGCAGAAAGGGAAAAAATATTAACAAGTCACCTATCCAACAAATAAAATGCCAAAGTGTATGACTCTCAAAGGCTCAAAAACTTCTGCTGAGCTTAAAAAGCCAGGTTCAAAGGATTACATACAATATGATTCCATTTATACAACATTCTCGAAAAGACCAAAACTATAGTGATGGACAACAGATCAGTAACTGCCAGGGGCTATGGGTGAAAAAGGGTAAGACTAAAAAGAGATAGGACAAAGAAGTTTTTTAGGGGTGACAGAACTGTTCTGCATCTGATTATGATGGTAGTCACACAAACCTATGTAACATGTTAGAATTGTATGCCCAAAAAAGTCAATATTACTAAATAATTTAAAGTTAAATTTAAAAGATTTCTTCTGTTTTCCAAATTAGGGAAAAGTCATATGGACTCCTCTACCCTTTTTATTTATTTGTTTCAGCCTCTCTCTATCGTGGTACACATGTTCCTCAAATGTCTTTTTAGCTCACTATTCACAAGAGTGAATCCACAAGAGTGGAAATTATAGCTAGGTAAGATAGTGGAATGCTCTCAGTTGTGGGAAAGGAAGAGGATATGATGCTGATGTAACCAATATATTTTGGACAATGCTGGCTAACTCCTAGGAAGTATCAATGAATCTTGCCTTAGGTTTATGCAGAATAAAGTTACTAGGGCTACAGGATCTCACCAAATAAAATCTTGAGAGGAAAATAATTTTCAAAAAAAAAAAAATCACATATTCAGCCATTCTTCACAAATTCAGATGCTGCTACTGAGCAATCACCAGGTGTCGAGCAAAGCACAAGATAACAAGACACTTTTCTATGTGATTAGTTCTACTTCCTTTCTCTTACTTAAGGAGTAAACCACAATACAAAAACATTTGTCTTTATCTGGTTCTACTTCCTTTTTCTATATGAAAACTCATTCCAGAATCATAGACTTACCTGATGAAAGCCAAACTCTTCTACTGCTAAACAACTATAGCCCTCAACCTAAGAAAACTAGTTTAGAATCTGAGGACATTATATTATTTTCCTGTTCTTCAATGCTATCCTACCAATTCGATCTGAAAAATATGCATAGATTTCAGAAGTGAAGCTATCTCACAGGCAATGGTATTGTATTTCAATTGTAAGATGAAAGATAATCATTTCCAATGTTCTTTGTGTTTAAAGTCAAACATTTTAAAGAAAAGTCTGGCAAACATTATATGGTCCATTGCCAGATCTGCAAAAGTATTTTCTTGTGATGAATAATTTATTCTTTAGAGTAATAACCTCTCCCAAATACCCTACTGCAAACTGGTCTAGTAATGAAGGGTATTTCTTCCTTAAATTCTTTGAACAAAACATACTAAAGACAAACTTAGTGGAAGGTAAAGAAGGAAGAAATGCAAGCTAAAGGGAAATATCTATAGTCTACCTTTTTTTTTTTTTTTTGGTTTTGTTATTAAGTCAAAAGGTATTAACATTGAAGACAAATTCTAAAATAAGATTAAAACGCTTTAAAATATAATTGCTTCCAGGGGCACCTGGATGGCTCAGTTGGTTGGGCGGCCAACTTGAGCTCAGGTCATGATCTCACGGTACATGGGTTCGAGCCCCGCGTCAGGCTCTGTGCTGATGGCTCAGAGCCTGGAGCCTGCTTCGGATTCTGTACCTCCCTCTCTCTCTGCCCTTTCCCTGTTCACGCTCTGTCTCTATGTCTCTCAAAAATAAATAAACGTTAAAAAAATAAAATATAATTGCTTCCATTTTTAATTTGATTTTATTAAAAAGACTATCATACTCCTTTGAAGATTAAGGGGTCAACAAATGCTTTTCTCCATTATATTCCAATATATTTTTATCTCCCTAGCAGCTGCTCCTTCCTTCTCTGGTAAGAGCAATCCAATTTTTCTGGAGAAACACCTTTCCATCACAGTCAAGACATGGTCTAGATGGGGCTGGCTCCACAAGGGGGCAGTGGTTAAGGCACAAATTTGGCTAATCAATTTTCTATTCACCTAACCACTGTGATTGTTTCATGTCATCCAAACTGGACTACTGACTTAATTCTAGGACTTTTGTTGGAGGGACCAAGAAAGAAGTGCTTCCTTCTTAAAAAAAAAAACAAAACACAAAAACAAAAAAAACCACTTTTTTTTAATGTTTATTCATTTTTGAGAGACAGACACAGAGTGTGAGTGGGGCAGGAGCAGAGAGAGAGAGGGAGACACAGAATCTGAAGCAGGCCCAGTTTCTGAGCTGTTAGCACAGAGCCCAACACGAGGCTCAAACACACAAACCTAGAGATCATGTCCTGAGTCGAAGTCGGACACTCAACTGACTGAGCCACCCAGGCACCCCAAGAAATGCTTTCTTCCAAACAAAAGACAGACATGTAAATTGCTATGTTTTATATCATGTGTTTCCTGCATTATCTCTGGCCCATAGCTACCTAGACTAAGGATGGACAACTGATCCAAAATGAACCTTTTAGGCAAGCCAGTCACTTATTACAAGGTTTAATTCCAGAGTTTTACCCAAAAAAAGGGGGCTCTATACTAGATAGTGACTAACTTAATCAAATTCTCTCTCAGAGAATTTGAAAGTATGAGAAAGAGAGGCGCCTGGGTGGCTCAGTTGGTTTAAGCGGCCGACGTTGGCTCAGGTCATGATCTTGCGGTCTGTGAGTTCGAGCCCCGCATTGGGCTCTGTGCTGACAGCTCAGAGCCTGGAGCCTGCTTCGGAGTCTGTGTCTCCCTCTCTCTCTGCCCTTCCCCTGCTCATACTCTGTCTCTATGTCTCTCAAAAATAAATAAACGTTAAAAAAAATTAAAAAAAAAAAAGTATGAGAAAGAACATGAATTAACTGGGCTTTCACACTTTCATTTCTCCTCAATCCTCCACAGCCCTTCCCTTCTATACCTACCCTCTCAAGACCCACCCGTATTTCATGAACAAAGGAGACCACACAGAGAATTCCTTCATCGTCTCATAGTCAAGCTTATAAACCAACTTGCATTTGCATTCATTTTTCTCTTCTTAGAATGAAAGTGCATCCCTTTTCAAAGCAAAGACAAATATGCTATGGATCCCTTCCTTTGCAAAAAATGTTTCTTTCCTCTTCAGAAACTATGTTCTTTTTATCCTATTCCATTCCTATGTCATCAGTGCCCCCGAATACAGAAAATGATCCAGACCTGCATCATCTTTCAACAAGCGAATATGTTCTATTATTTTCTATTGCTGAAAAATCTCCTTCTTTAAAGAATGGTCTTCACCACAAATGCTTGGTCAACTGTAATCACATGGAAAAAAAGAATCTTGAACCCTACCTACTGCCTCACACAAAAGTAAAATTCCATATGAATTACAGATCTAAATTGTGAAAGGTAAAAACAATAATGCTTTCTTTTCTTTTTTTAGAGACAGAGAGAGCGAGCGTGCGTGCAAGCATGTGCCAGCAGGAGGAAAAAGGGCAGGGGAAGAAAGAGAATCTTAAGTAGGCTCCAAGCCTAGCACAGAGCCCAACCCTGGGATCATGACCTGAGACAAAATCAAGAGTAGGACGCTCAACTGACTGAGCCACCCAGGCGCCCCACAATAGTGCTTTCAAAAGAAAATATGGAGGAGCATCTTCATAACTGCAGGATAAACAAAGATATCTTAAACAAGACATTGTTAACGTTAATTTACTTCATGTCCAGAATGTCACGGTCTTTTCCTCCATAATTGTTTCAAATCTTTTCATTTTTCAAAGATACAACACATAATTAGGTTTTCCTTCTGCCACAATTCTTTCCCTCCTTCTCTCTCTCAGAAAAACCACTTTGAGGGGCTCTTGGGTGGCTCAATAGGTGGAGTATCAGACTTTGGCTCAGGTCATGGTCTCTGGTTGGTGAGTTTGAGCCCCACATTGGGCCCACGGCTGTCAGTGCAGAGTCCACTTTGGATCCTCTGTCCTCCCCTCTCTCTCTAAAATAAACATTAAAAATAAAAAAAGAAAGAAAAACCACTTTGAAGCTCATTTTTTAAAACTGGAATAATCTAGTTATTTATCAGTAGGAGAAAAGAAAAATAAATGGTGGTTAATTATGTAACAGAAAACTATGGAATAGCTCAAATATACAAAAAACTCTACGTGATCACTGCCTAAAGAAATGCCTTTTTAACCAGTCAAAATGTAAACTTATTGTTAAGTATAATTTCATATTTCTTTGCATTTCCCATAGATAAGAGGGCCCATATTTTCCAAATCCAAAATTCAGATGTTCGAGTAGAAAAATATAGAGCCCAAATGTAATGCTTGATATTGTACCTATCCTGGACTTTCTGGTAGGTGTTTGATGTACTCATAAGCAACAGTGCAACTCTGAACATCAAAGTAAGCAATCTATGTCTACCAACCTATCTACCTGCACATTATATTGTCTATAATAGTTATCATCAGCTAGACTCAATTCACCACACTTAGGTGTTTCAGGAGCCTTTTACACTAACTCCTAAACAAAAGTACGAAACTTGAAAAAGATGTTGACAGTAACACTTTCTCCCATTCCTAATGATTTACTCCATTTGCAAGGAGCCCAACTGGTATAATATTCTTGACCCTTATCTACCTCAGGGATTTTTAGCAAATCTGGAGGAAAAAAAAAAAACAACTGGATATACTTACCATTTTGACCTCTCAACTAGTTCAGAACTCGGGCAAGGAACAGAAGTCCTTCCAAATTCAACAAAATACCAAGCTTCTTAAAACATCTTTTAAGGAAGCGGAGAAACATAAGCTTTGCTCCTTTTAACAAAGTATCATTGATTCTCATGAAAATGAAACTTCCAAAAATGACTGCAAAAATGCACTATATAAACATAAAAACTATAAAAAGCAAAGTGCCAATCAATTGATTAATTTTGCTATTCTTTAAAGAAATCCAATTTACGGGTTTACTATTACAGAGTTAAATTTCGGATAATGTCAATGGAAATATTCAACAACGGCTTGAGTAATACATGTACATACTTAGACTGAAAAATAAAAAAGCCAGAAGGCTATAAACTATAATAACATCTCATGAAAGGATGAGGTGGCTCATTTGGTTGAGTGCTGACTTCAGCTCAGGTCATAAATTCAAGGCCCACACTGAGCCTGCCTGCTTCTGATACTGTCACTCTCTCTCTGCCCCCACCTCCTTGCACTCTCTTTCTCAAAAATAAATAAAAAACATCAAAAATAAATTTTAAAAAATCTCATGGAAAACACCTTGTCCTGTGGTTTATGTTCCTTGTGCCATTAATCTGCACAACAATTCCACCAGCGATATTTTACGGTAAAGAAACACAAACTTTGGGAGTTAAATTATTTTGGAAAGGCCTTATCGTACATTCAGAAAATTCTGCAAACTGCAATATGAATCCTGGCTGTAATATTTACTAGCATACAAGCCAGTTAAATGTTTTGAGACTTTTTTGTAATATATAAAAGTAAATAATTAAGCCTCTGTTGCTGGGCAATTATCAAATAGGGTGACAAAATATATTAAATGCATTCAACATTTGCTAAATAGTAGGTAATCAATATAATGTAGCCATCATCGTTAGTAGTAACTTGCCTAGAATTACATAGCTGTGTCTAGCTCCAAAAACTTTTTTCCTTCTTTTAAAAATACTTAATAAGAGGGGTGCCTGGGTGGCTCAGTGTTTAAGCATTCGCTTCTTGAATTCAGCTCAGGTCATAATCCCAGGGTCACGGTATCAAGCTCCATGTTGGCTGGTCTCCACAATGAGCGTGGAGCCTGCTTAAGATTCTCTCTTTCTCTCTCTTCCGCTCCCCCACTGCCTGCATGCTCTCTAAAAATCATGTTTAAATATAAAATAAGAACACTTAATAAGGTTATATAGAGAGTATAAAATTGGAACGTATATAGAAAAATATAAAGAACATAATAAAAAAAGAGCACGATAATCCTCAAACCCTATAATAATCACTATTAACACACTGGCATGTCTTTTATATAGAGAGAGCCTTCTTTTCTTAAGTGAAGAACTGGACTTGTTAACTGATCATGCTGTATAACAAAGTTGGAATTTTTTCTTTAGTATTTAGGTTTTATCATGAACATTATTCATTTGATTAAAAATCCTTTGTACATGTAATTTTAATATCAAAATCTAACAGATAATAATTTAGCCCCTATTACTTTACATTAAGGAGGTTCTAACTTATCCACTATAATAAGTAAACTTGTGTGTATTTTCGAACCTATGCTTTTTTCCCCCAAAGAATGTCTTAGGCCATGTAGCAGTATCTCTGTTCTCAGCAAAGCTCCTGCAACTACATGTTGACAATCAAGTATTGGTTTGCATATAAAGAAAGAATTCATTTATACTTTGTATATTTTTAGCTACTGATAGTGAATCTTACCATTAAGATTCTATTACATTCTATTGCCATAGCAATGAAATATAATTAAGGTCAAGGGTTTCCTCATGTTTGTTCCCTGCTGTCCAAATCACAGCCCCAGTCTGAGACTGGAAACTCCAACATCAGAAAATAAGAAACTGAGTCCTATGTAGTTGACTTAATATTTTTTAATTCACTTTATATTCCATATATCTTAGTGAAAGACATAAGGATATAATAGCATTTAACACCTAAAGGAATTTAACACCTAAAACAAGATATGAAGAATTGAGATTTGAGCCATGCTTTCCTGCACCCTGAAGAAATGGAAAACTGAATAAACATAAGTGCTGCAATGACCCTTTCAGACTGACACGTTAGAGGACATGATTCGAAACATGACCCAATAATAAGGCACAACAGCTGAACTGAAAAATCTAACATGTATGACCTCCATAGCAAGTACATAAAATTCAAGTCTTTTTGAGCCAAGAGAAAATGAGTTGAGAGAGCAAAGTGTGTCTGTGGGACCTAACTGATCCAATTAAGGTAGTTATTAAGCACTGGCTATACAAACACACTAAAACCTACAAAACTCTCTCAAAAATCAAAACAGAACCAAGTACTTTCTCAATCCAGATTTACAAGGGGAAACAGGTATTGACCTTTGTTAAAAAAATATGAAAGAAGCTATGGTATAAAGTTATAATCATGATAAAGAGTCATGTAAAAGCAAGATGCATACCAAAATAGCACTATGACTGTTAAGAAATACCACATTCAAAGACAATGAATAATTCATATGCTTTACAAAAGATTAAAGAATGCTTAATTATTTCCCAAGATAACACATGAACTTAAGAACTACAATTTATGCAAATTGTATGTTGCAATAAAAAACAGTCAAACAGTAATTTCAAATTGAACAAGCATAGGATGTATCATTTTTAGACACAGGACAAGCCGAATAATAAGTATTGGAAGTCAATGATTGGTAGCCTATGCTAGAAGCACATGATATTCAGGAGCATTTCTCAAGGGACAGGCATACTTCTCTAGGCAGATAAAATCATAATTCATGTCACAGATATCTACTGAGCACCTACCATTTGCCAGGCAAGTAGGGAAATACAACAAAACAAAACAAACTAAAATCCCTGTGTCCACGGAGTTTACAACATATTCATGTAAGATGTTATTTTAATAACAACAACGACAACAAAGCCAAGAAGGGTTTGGGGACGCTGTAATTTTTCAAAGGATGATTAGGGAATGTCACATTTGATAAAATAGGTAAAGCCACCGTGAGCAATGTGATATCTTAGGGGAAAGAGTATTCCAGGCAGAGGACACAGGCAGTGAAAGGAGCGTGCTCCATACATTCAAGGAACAAAAAAGAGGCCAGTATTACCGCAGTGTACAAAGAGGAAGAAAGGAGAAGGATATGAAGTAAAGAGAAGTAATAGGGCAGACAGACTGTTGAGGGTCTTAAAGGGTCATCGTAAATCACTAGGTAAAAAGAAAAAGAACAAGAACAAGAAAAAGAAAAAGAAAAGCCACTAGAGGGTTTTTAGGAGAGGAATGAAAGACCTGACTTAGATTTAACAGGATCACCCTGGTTGGCTGTCCAGAATACTAATGGGAGAGGCAGCAAGGCTAGAAGCAGCGAGACTACTTAGGAAGTAGCTACAGTAATCCAAGTAAAAGTTGATGGTAGCTTGGACCTGGGAGGTAGCAGTGGAGGTGGTGAACATTTGACCAGATTTTGGATGTACTCTGAAGGTGAGGATGGAATTCGCTGACAGAGTGGAAGCAGGAGTGAGGGAGAAGAGAAGAATGACTCCATGTTTCTTGGCCTGAACAGCTAGAAGGCTGGAATTACCATTACTGAGAAGGGATGATTGCAGAAGGTGAAAATTTGAGTGGGAGGGTGGGGAATCTGCTTAAAATTGAACATATTACATTTGAGAGGTCTATAAGATGTTAGGTGGGGAAAAGGATAAATAAGCATGAAGTTGAGGAGAGAAGTCTGGGCTAAAGATACAGTTTGGATGTTAACAATGTACAGATTGTATATACTATTTATGTAAGCAATTTAATATTAAGTATAAACTCACTGACGTTTTCTATACCTATTTTCCCAATTTTAAAATACTGAGATTTTTTTCTCCTGCCAGTCTAATAGAAACTACTAATTTATAAATTTTTTAGTATATACATGTTAAAAAGAATTCAAAAAATAGAAGCCAGGAATCCAATTAGGGAGAAAGAAGTATACACAAACAACGTCAAGGAGTAAAGGGTATGAAAAAGGAAGGTGGTGAAAGGAATTGTGCAGACCCTTAGGCTATACGACTTCTGGGTTACACACTGGCACAATGACTGACCTTATGCTACATACTCTATTTAAAACTGATCCTTAACATGTGACATGTGGGCACAATATTCCAAATGATGAGAGATCTCTTTAAATAATATTCTAGATAGTAGGTGGATAGAAGTTCCTAATAGACCTGAACTCTGTTTTTTCCCACTCCAATCCTTCCTGCACCTATTAATTTTCCTATGTCCATACAGCTATGTGTTTACCTTCTCTAATAAGATAAGGTTTGGAATTAGAGTTAATTTCCTTCATTGTATCTCCCCCATCAGAGTTCCTCATCTAAAGAACTCTGGACACAGGGTGCCTGTGTGGCTTAGTTGGTTAAGTGTCCGACTCCTAATTTTGGTTCAGGTCATGTTCATGGTTCATGAGTTCGAGCCCTATGTTGGGCTCTGTGCTAACAACAGAGAGACTGTTTGGGAGTCGCTGTCTTCCTCTCTCTCTGCCCCTCCCCTGCTCTCTCTTTCTCTCTCAAAAATAAACAAACATTAAAAAAATACCTCTGGACACAGAAAAATGATTTGAGGAACAATTTTTAAAATTCTTCCACTGCTTCTACACAACTAGTACTATTTTAGTGGCCTAAGAGAGAAATAAATTAATTTCATATGGTAGATCCCAGGAACACCAGAAGCACCTGGGACATTACTGGAAATGAAAACTCTCAGGTTCCACACCAAAGTACTGAATCAGAAACTTTGGGGCTGGGGTCAGCGATCTGTGCATTAACAAGCCCTCCCTGTGATTCCAACACATTCTAAACTTTGAGAACTTCTAGATCAGAACATTAAGGATCAATTCTCTCAAGGAATATCAGTTGAAAAGGCTGCTTAACTATAATCCTTGAGCATAAGAATCTTACTATTTTGCACTTTTGACTGCATATATCTAGCATTTAAGCCACATTCAAAGATTGTGAATAGTTAAAAAATTAGAAGCAACATCTCTCTCTGAGTTTGTTTTTCTCCATCCTTGGATACTAAGTTCTCAGTGCAACCTCTGTCTTTTTTTTGTCTTATCCTCCTTACTCTATAGAAAAGGTAATGTTTTTTTCAATCAGAATATCATATGCTAACTTTTAATGGAATTCTGTACATGTCATGTCAAGTCACATTTCAGAGCAAGAAATACCCTCAGAAGATTACAGTTGACCTTTAAGCAGCATGAGAGTTGGGGCGCTGACCCTACAGTCAAAATCCACATATAACTTTTGACTCCCCCAAAACATAACTACTAGTTATGACTGTTGACTGGAAGCCTCACTGACAATATAAACAATAGATTAACACATATTTTGTTTAAATAATATATTTTTTAAATGTTTATTTTTGAGACGGGGGAGGGGTGGGACAAAGAGACAGGAGTACAGGGGATCTGAAGCAGGCTCTGCACTGACAGCAGAAAGCCCAATGTGGGGCTTGAACACCTAACTGTGAGCCGAAGCCCAATGCTTAACAGACTGAGCCACCCAGGCACCCTGATTAACACATATTTCATACGTTATGTGTATTATATATTGTATTCTTGCAATACAGTAAGCTAGAGAAAAGATAACGTTATTAAGAAAACTGTAAGGAAAATACATTAACAGTACTTTGCTGTATTTATCTAAAAAAATTCCCATATAAGTGGACCTGTATTCAGACCCATGTTATTCAAGCAACAACTGTCTTTATCGAAGTGTATCAAAACTTACAAGTAAGAAAATTGGGGCCTGTAGACATTACATGGCAAGTACATCCTAACAGAGGTGGACAGACACCAAAGGATAAAATTATCATCTCCAGCCATCTCTACCTGGCCTGAGTCAAATTGCTCCTTTAACAGATTTAAATAAAGTAAGGCATTTGAACAACTGAAAGAGATACAGAATAATCTTTACTTTTCCAACTGTTTTCTATAAATACAAATAAATACATCATCAAAAACCATCAGTGATGGGGCATCTGGTTGGTTAAGTTGGTTAAGCATCCAACTCTTGGATTTTGGCTCAGGTCATGATCTCAAGGTTTATGAGTTCCAGCCCTGCACCGGGCTCCGTGTTGACAGCACAGGCCTGCTTGGGATTTTCTACTCTCCTTCACTCTTTGCCCCTTCCCTGCTCGTGTGCACTGCTCTCTCTCTCAAAATAAATAAATGAACTTTAAACAAACAAACCCATCATTGCATTATTTACTGGCAATAGTGATACCCTTTTCTCATTTTTGCTCTAAATACTAACTGGAAAAAAAAAACCTTAACATTAATAAGAACACTATGCAGCTATCTAGTGAGATGGCATACCACTCACAGCAGAGTCTTATCCTCCACTGTCCTATCAGATGAATACTAAATTTCCCAGTAATGAATCTCAAGACTGTTTACAACAACGGTTTCGTTCAGATAACGTGGCAATTTTTCCGACAACACTTACCTTCCTGGTTACTCCATTCAACACAGAGACTGCCTGGAGGAAACTAGGGTGTTAGCATCTTTGATACTTTGTGTCCCAAGCTGAAAATCATTTTTTAAATTTATTTAAAAATTTTTGTTTAAAGTTTTATGTATTTATTTTGAGATACAGAGAAAACACATGAGCAGGGGAGGGGCAGAGAGAGGGAGAGAGACAAGAATCCTAAGCAAGGTCTGCACTGTCATTAAGGAGCCTGATGGTGGGGCTCAAACTCAGGCACCCCAAGCTGAAAACCATTTTAATTGTACTCTAATCTTATTTCACAAGGGTTGTGAGGTAACTTACAAGCAACATACTGATAATTAAACAAGTTAAGGGAAAATAAGTGCTATGGAAGGCAGCACAGCTTTCCACCCGTGAAAAGAATATGAGCTTTGGAGCCATAAAGATCTACTAGGTTAAAGTTTTATTTCTAATCCTTACTTGCCCTCATTTTATAGGACAGAAGCTATAATATTAGTATACTGCCTTACATTGTTGATATATTTAAGTTTTTAGTTATTTTTCAATATAAACTTCTTGAGAATAGGAACTACATTTTATATATCTCTGCATCACTCACATCATATCCACATAGGTGTTCAATAAATATTTAACTAATATGAATTAGATTTTATTATTTTTTATATAAGCTCTATGCCCAACATGGGGCTCAAACTCACGACCCTGAGAGTTACATGTTCTACCGACGGAGCCAGCCAGATGCCCCTCATATGGAAGAGATTTTATTTTATTTTTTTTTAATTTTTTTTAATGTTTTTATTTATTTTTGAGAGCAGGAGAGATAAAGCATGAGTGCGGGAGGGTCAGAGAGAGAGGGAGACACAGAATCTGAAGCAGGCTCCAGGCTCCGAGCTGTCAGCACAGAGTCCGACGCGGGGCTCGAACTCACAGACTGTGAGATCATGACCTGAGCCGAAGTCGGCCGCTCAACCGACTGAGCCACCCAGGCTCCCCTGGAAGAGATTTTAATATATCAGATAAACTTCCTAATAGGTGCCCTTGCTTCCAGATCCCACTCCCAAAAGCACCCTCCCCCTCAACTACAACTAGTTCACCTTTATCGAAAGAGAAATCTGATCCTGTCCAATTCCATTTTAAAACTTTCCCAGGGGTCAGAGCCTTTAAGGAATTAAGGAAAAGTCTCTGCCCAAACCAGAATTTATCTCATCCCACCCTATCTCTGATAACTCAGGCCCACTTCTGGATTGCTGGAAGTCCTGGAACGTTCTTCCCATCCCCCTAACACACTCCTCCGTAATAGGCTAACTCTTACCAGTCATTCAGGTCTCAACTTAAAAGCCATAGTTCCTCAACTCTTAGCTAACATAGTTAGACGTCCTGCCTCCCCAACTTAATAATACACTCAACTTACCATCTAATACTATAATAAAATGTTTGTTCTGCTTCTCCAATTATCTGGTAAACTTTTTGGGGACAAGGGTCACACTGTACTGAGTTTTCTATGCACTGTTACCATAGTTCGTGGCATTATAAAACACCTTCAATTAATATTATTTATTGAATATAATGATAAAGTCCAATGTTCTCAAAATCATCAGTTTCCAATTAGATAATATAATCATGTTTATTTCCCTGTTTGCCTATAAATCGCTTTGGGAAAAAAACTACGTGTCTTATTCTGCACATACATTTATTATGACAATGAAAGCAAAATCAGCATTATTACTTTCAAAGAACAGAGAAAATATTTCACAAAACTTGCTATTATGGGGGACCTGCTTTGTGTTGGCCTCATCCCCAGAAATTATAGTCACCAAACTGGATTTGATCCTCAGTAAAAATAAGCAGAGCAATGAATGATGAAAGAAGAAACACGAAAAAGTTGCTTCTCAGCTTGGAAGGCCATTCTGAGGCCAAAAGTTGACATGTCCCTGCTACAGATGACTGAACAGAAAGACAAATGAGCCTGAATTCCTGATAGCGTTATGGAAACACCATAACAGCTCTAGATGGCCTGTTTACTTAAGGAAAATAGTACCCCTTATTTGTTTATACCACTCTTTGTCAGATTTTTAGGGCAACTGAACAAGATTCTTTTTTTTTTTTTTTTTTATGTTTTTATTTATTTTTGAGAGTAGGAGAGACAAAGCATGAGTGGGGAAGGATCAGAGAGAGAGAGGGAGACACAGAATCTGAAGCAGGCTCCAGGCTCTGAGCTGTCAGCACAGAGCCCGACGCAGGGCTCGAACTCACAGACCGTGAGATCATGACCTGAGCCGAAGTCGGACGCTTAACCAACTGAGCCACCCAGGCGCCCCCTGAACAAGATTCTTAATTGATAGGAAAGACAATATAAAATTGGGAGAAAATTTAATTTAGGAAAAAGTTTATATTACCTAGGAGAGAGATATTCTCAAGATAGAAACAGCAGAAGTCATAGAGGAAAAAGACACAAATGATATGACATGAAAAAAATAAATATTTGGCAAATGATGCCATAAACTAAGACAAAAAACAAAAGACAGACAAAATGTATTTGCAAACAAAGCTAAAGGATTACATTCATAACATATCAAAGAGAACCAAAAAATTGATAAGAAAAAAATCCAATAGGAATAAATGAGTAAAGATATGAATAAGCAACTTGTAGAGTGAAAAATCAAAAGGACCAACAAATACAACAAGAGATGTCCAACTTCACAAATAGTTAATGAAATTCGTAATTCAGTGCTATAAGAAACTTTTTTTTACTCATTTTATTGCCAAAAAAAGAAATAAGCAATAGTCAGTTTGTAGGGGAAATACTCTCAGACATTAATGATGGCAATAAGAAATATATCAACATTACTGAAAATTAATCTGACTTTTCTTTCTCTCTCTCTTTCCCTCCCTTCCTTTTCCTTCCTTTCCTTCTTGTTTATTTATTTAAGCAGTCTCTACACCTAACATGAGGCTTGAATTCAAAACCCCAAGATCAAGTGCCACATGCTCTACTGACTAAGCCAGTCAGGCACCCTTCACATTATTTATTAAAATTAAAATGATATAGGGCACCTGGGTGGCTCAGTCGGTTAAGCGTCCGACTTTGGCTCAGGTCATGATTTCACGGTTCATGAGTTCGAGCCCCGCATCGGGCTCTGTGCTGACAGCTCAGAGCCTGGAGCCTGCTTCAGATTCTGTGTCTCCCTCTCTCTGCCCCTACCCCGCTCATGCTCTGTCTCTTTCTGTCTCTCAAAAATAAATAAAAATGTTAAAAAAAATTAAAATGATATGATATGTACTATGTACAAGATACTCATTGCAATATTGTTCATAATAGAAGACAAGAGACAACCTAGATGTCTAAAATGAACACAGATATAATTTTGGATATATATTACTACACCTTAAACTTAATGCCTCAAAACAATTAAGTTATGTCTCACAATTATGTAGGTTGGCTGGGCAGTGTTTTTGCTGGTTTCATCTCTGGTTCTTCTGTGAGTGCATTCAAGCCAAAAAGTCATCTGAGCGAGCAGATCCAAGAGAATCCACTTTCATGTTTGTTGGTAATACTGTCCACTAGGGAGTCTTGGTTCTCTTTCAAGAGACCTCTCATCCTCCTGCAGACTAGCTCAGCTTCCTTATATGGCAGCTGTAGGAAATCATCTCTTGAAGGCCTCGTAAGGACTAAACTCCAGCTCTTACACATCACTTCCATCATATTCATCAGTTAAAGCAAACCACAGGTCAGCAAAACTCAAGAGATGGAGAAATAGATTCTGCCTCTAGACAGAAGCAGCAAAGCCACATTGCAAAGGGGAATGCATACCAGGATGGAAGGAATTTATAGTCATTAATCATTCTACCATAGGTAGGTAGGGGTGTGTGTGTGTGTGTCTGGATATACACACACACAACGGAATACCACACAGTCATTAAAAAACAAAGTATAGAACATTTAATATAGTATGTTATCATTTCTATGTGGGAAAGTTATATATATATTCCATGATATATATGTATGTTTAGATATCCTGGAAATATGCTTAAAAATTAACTAATGAAATACTGGGCCATGCTAGATAGTCTGCATGCTGCCTGAGGATAAAGGGCACTGAGAGCATGTTAGGAAGGCCAGCAGAAGTGTGAGTCAACTGGCTGGAGGCAAGGATAAAATGGGTGCTGTGTGGAGACAGGCAGCTGCACAGAATTGTGGGCCCAGTCAGTGGTTACAGATCCACGAAAAGCACAGGCCGGCAGGCCCAACAGTCAGTGACGCAGGGGGGGAGAAGATGATCTACATGGTAGGGAGAATGGCGACACACTGAGCAAGTCAAACTGGGCAAAAGACAAATAACTATGTTGAAGCTAATGTGAAGCTTAGTTGGAAGCTAAGGAAGCTAATAGTTGGAAGTATAGAGACAAATTTATGATTTTATAATATATACACCTAGGTACAGAAATAATTATGGATATGTATGTGTGTATTACATATGTGTGCATGCGTGCAAACCACACTTGCACAGTCATACATTTCCTAGTCCCTGTAAGTAATGACACTCCAGTAGCAATGAGCACACTAAGCTCCTAAATCTTTGTTTTTAAATACGATACAAAAACAAACGACAATAACAAAGACCAAACAGGGCTCCTTAGAGATATGGTTGATTCCAGAGCTAGACCAGGCAAAGTACAGCACAAACAAGGAACAGCATGTTCTGCCAGAAATGCAGAATGAATGAGATGGCAGCATGATAAATAGGCACAGGAGGCAGCTTGAAGGGGCTCCCACGGGTTAAATCTGGAACCATTTAAACAGCAAAATAAGTGATAATAGTAACAAATCACAACAAATTAAATAAAATTGAAATCCAGGAGTCCTTACTGATTTAATACACAAATAAATGGAGGAGAAAGGAAAGTTCCACCTTATAATAAAATACCAACTAATACAAGTAGAAGGAATAATAGAAATAAAGAAATATCATTTGGCAATCATCATGGAAGCGGTTAATTAAGGTGAGAGTCTTCACTGATACCCACATTAAGGCTAGTAGTACAGACGTCTGGTGAGAAACAAGATGCTGGCGTAATTTTGGAATACATCTCCCCAGATACTGATCAAATGCAAAAGGTATCAATATGATCGAGGTTTTAATCACCAGCAGTGGCAAGGTTTGACATCATATGCCTCTGGATGCAATGTACTAAGAAGGGCACAGACCTATTTCTGTGGTATTTCTGCCAGGAATCCGTGAACTGATTGGAGTCATGAAGAAATATTACACAAACCTAGGCTGAGGGTCATCTTACAGAATGTAGGGCCTGACTTCTTAAAACTGTCAAGGACAGGAAAGACAGGGAAAAATGAGGCTGATGAAGTCTGAAGGAACATAACAACTAGATGTAAAATGTATTCCTGGACAGAATCCTGGACCAGAAAAGAAAGAGGTATTGTTCGGATCGTCAATGAAACATAAATAGGTTCTTTGCACTAGACAGTAGTGTTGCACCAATGCTTATTTTCTGATTTAGAGAGTTATATGTTGGTTATATAACAAAGCACCTTGTTTTTGAAAAATAGACACTATAGTGTTTACAGTTGATGGGACACCATGTTTGCTGCTTTCTCCAAAATGTTTAGGAAAAGACTAATAATAGGTAAGTATATATATATTTTTACACACATATACACACATGTATATAACATGTATGAAAACAGAGGACAGGCAATAAAAGGAATGCAGTAAAATATGGACAATGGTGAAATCTGAGGAAAAAGGGATAGAGAAGTTCTTTGCCCTCTTCTGGCATCTTTCTGCAAGTCAGAGAAAGTCATCTTTTCTGTAAATCACTTCTTCTGCCAGAGGCCAGGAAACAGAATAAAAACCCTGGCTTAATATGTTTACCTACACACTTTCCTTCATAATACTCTGAGGGGATAGATTAAGAAGGGGGACAATGTTTTTATGCTTCTTTGGAGAAGAGCATCTCAATGTTTTTAAATGAAGTTTCCTTTCTCTTCACGGATTTTCAACAAGCATTTTACAGTTCAATGAGGAAAGGACTTTTGACTTACTCATCTTTATGATCCTAACACCTAACGCATTTATAATTTAGTCACTGTTATATATCCGAACAGGAATTCTCAGTATTGTTCCAATCAGAAAACAGTGACCTGAGTATCAAGAATTCTGCTACACAGAAAGGGAAAAACTGTCTATGTCAAGTGAAAATATGTCTAACTGAGGATAGGAAAACGTCAAGGATTACCTTTCTTAGAAACTTGAAGGAGGAATAATCATCTGCTCTATAGTCCTAAAAACAGAAGAATGTGTAACCAGTAGCAAAGGCCTTAACTTAAAGAATGGCAAACAGTTGGGAGTTTATGGTAAAACCAAACCAAATCAAACAAACATACAAACAAAAACAGAATAAAGTGCTTAGAATAGAAATGAGGTTTTTGGGGGCACCTGGGTGGCTCAGTCGGTTAAGTGTCCGACTTCGGCTCAGGTCATGATCTCACAGTTCATGAGTTCAAGCCCCGAGTCGGGCTCTGTGCTGGCAGCTCAGAGCCTGAAGCCTGCTTCAGATTCTGTGTCTCCCTCTCTCTCTACCCCTCCCCCACTCACGCCCTGTCTCTCTCAAAAATAAAAACAAACATTAAAAAAAAATTAAGAAATGAGGTTTTTGGAGAAAACAATGGACAGTGGAAGACTATCTTAAAAAAAAAAAAAAAAAAGTGAGGCCAGGATGTGTGGGTGGCTCAGCTGGTTAAGCATCTGACTTCCTGGCTTCAGCACAGGTCATGATCTCATGGTTGGTGAGTTTGAGCCCTGCTCAGGACAGAACCTGCTTCAGATCTTCTGCATCTCTCTCTCTCTCTCTGTCCCTCCCTGCTTGTACTCTCTCTCTCTCTCTCTCTTTCTCTTCTCTCTCATAAATAAATACAAACATAAAAAAATTTTTTTTTTTTATGTGAGGGGAGCCCGGGTGGCTCAGGGGGTTAAGTGTCAGACTTGATTTCAGCTCAGGTCATGGTCTCACAATTCGAGAGATTGAGCCCCGTATCCCATGTTGGGCTCTGCACTGACTGCACAGAGCCTGCTTGGGAATTCCCTCTCTCCCCTTCTCTCTCTCTGGCCCTCCTCTGCTCATGCTTTCTTGTAAATAAAGAAATACTCTCTTTCAAAGTAAATAAACATTAAAAAAAAAAAAAGTGAGACTCTGAAAAATGATTAGATTGAGCTATATCAAATCATTAGAATAAAGCATATATCCTAATAGATGAGCAAGATTTTTAAATCTGAAGGAATACATTTTCACTGCAGAAATCAAAACTCTTCAAAACATTAGACCAGTTGTCGAAGTTAAACTCAAAACTTAAAAAGCTGAATAGATTTCACACAGCTCAATACCCTATCTTTCCTGGAGAATACACACCTTTTTTTTAGTACATTTTATAAGCTGTGGGTCCCACTACTGAACTAGAAGAAAAAAAGTTATATAAGCCTGAAGATCTATAATACAATTAACCATAATGAACTTCCAAATTATCTTTTTGAAGGTTTCAATAACTACTGAAAATTACGTTTTCATAGTACATAATTCATCTGCTTTAAAAATTAAAGATATTAACACCTTATAAAATGAGAATTTTTCTATTCAAAGCATTATTAGAGAATTAAAAGTTCTTATAACTATATTACAACTTCTTTTCCTGATGGAAGGATCTATCATATTACAAGTAAAAACACTCAGCATTACTATAAATCAGAATCTGTATGGCTTTTAAATGGAGACAAAATACTTCTTAGGACTTATATGAATTGAATGAAATTATGTACATAAAGCATTTACAATGGTGGCTAGAATAAGTCAAACACTCAAAAAATGGCATTAAATGTGTTTATTCTCATAGAAAGGATGTGAAACAACCCTGAAATACGGTGAAGTAACTTCAAAACCTATTAGAGATGTCTGTAAAGGCAGATGGATAGAATCGCAGTCAAATATCTAGACTGGCAAGTTCAATAAGGAAAGGAATCCTTAACTTATTTAAACTCGTGGTCCCCAGGATCTAATATAGTGCCTGGCACACATGGTAGGCATTCAATAAAGGTTTACTGAAATGAAGTGAACGTGAACGAAAGTTATCTGGAAAAGAAAAAAAGAGGTAGTCTGAGATTGTCTGAAAAATAAGCTTAGAATCCAAAAAAATTACTATTCCTTAAGCAAGTCATCTTGAGAAAGGAAAGAAAATACATAAGCATTTTTAGAACCATGCATAGAAACTCCTCTGACTGGTCTTTTAAATAATAACAGAGTAACTCTCAAGTCTGTTTTGACAAATGTGTCACATATAAAGTGTACTATTATAGAAAAGTATTTTTAAACTTCATCTAAATAACTTGTATCCATCCTCGAAGAGGGAAAAAGCACCCAAGGCACTGAGGAATATTTTCTAAATTCTATTCAAGGAGAATCAGATAAGTGTAATTCAAGTTTTTCCATCTATTTATACATTAAAATTACCTTCAACTTTTACTCACAACTACATTGTAAATACACATATTTCACTTTCACAAGTTCATAGGCACACCTCAGAAAAGGAAGCGGAAAGAAAGAAAATCAACTCTCTCAAAAGTGAGCAGCCCTATACGAATACAAAAGAGTAGTTAACAAACTTTTCTCCTTGTCTCAGCAGCCACCTGTTAGAGCTCATCCTTATGGCACAATCTGCATGGTTTTGGAACATTTTCATACTGAAAACTCTCAATTCCCTGTGCAGCTGGCAAGTGAAAAAGTATAATACGAAAATACAGTCCTATCTTCCCCACTCTATTTCCAAAGATAATAGGGATCAATACACTTAAAAAAAAAAAAGACTTTTCCAAGTTATGACCCATCACCTCACTTTATGTGGAAACGGATCAATTTTATGCAAAGCAAACCAAGCCTTTAATAATACACTCAATTCTGTATAGAGCTTGGCTTCCGAAACAAGCCAGTAAAGTACACTTCTACACAGACAGCTGGAGCTACATCTCCTGAGCCTACTTCAAGCTAAATCTGTGAACAATGTCAAGTTACAAATAACATAAGAGCCCGCAATCAAATGCTGGAAGAGGTTTTGAAAACAACAACAAAAAACATCATTAAACACATCCACCTTTCCTAACAAAATGACTAAGTCTTCAGGAAAAAAAAAAAGACAAAGCTACCAGTTTACATGACAAAACAGTTTACAGAATAGTAACAGAGAATCTGCAACATGCAAAGTAAAATTATTCTTTAATTATTATTTGCTTCCTATAGTGTCCTGTGAAGTGTCAAAAGCATGAAGGCCACTGACAATATTACAATTATTTTTTAATCTAATTTCTGGAAAGTTCCGCAGGGGCACTTTAAAAAGCAAACAATTTTAAAGAGAAAAAACACTTAGCCAGAAATCTGGAAATAAACATTTCATTTCTTTTTTACACTAAGAAGCAGTAAGTTCATAGTCACCAAAATTTGTAACATCTGTAGGTGGCTGATCCAAATCAGTAAAAATGGTCTCTCTGGAATTAAGGACTTAAAATAATATCTTACCAAATACAATCTGACATGACCTTTAAAAATCAGGTTGTTGGGTTTTTGTTTTTTTTTTTACCACTGACAACGCAAAACTTTCCAATACAAAATTTATCACAACATACACAAACACATACTTCGTAAATTATGAGCTAAATGTAAATCCAAAACACTAAAAAATTTAAAATTATTTAAAGACATGAAAACATATTTGAAACATCAGACTTTTGTTTTTACGTTCATTTCTTAGATCTACTAGCAAAGCTCTTCTGGAAAGGGTCTTCATTCCGATACAAGATTGTTTAATATGCCAGTTCCGTGTGAATAGTGCTTTTGAGACTAATTCTTAAAACCTCCTTAGGAGATGCTTAATTACAGCTCTAGGTCCAATTTCCTGTGACTCAAACAGCAATGTTCAGAAAAGAGCTTATACACGGTTAGGAAGGGAGAGGAATGAAGGTCCAGGAGAGACCCATCCTTTTGTTTTGGTGGCAGACGCTGCAAAAATAAAGGTCCATTACAGCTAGCGGCACCTATCCCCACCCATCACGACCCTGCAGAGCACTTTCACCCATCCACTCAAGACCCTCTAGCTCACGAGATATGCCCAACCCGTGGCTTTCCACGTCTCAAAGGATGGGCGGGGGAGGCTGCGAGGTCTGGGATACAGATAGAAAAAGAGGGAGGACACAGATCTTTGAGGACAGAGGGACAAGGAGATGCATCTGGATGAGAATGGGACGCGCCGCGGAGACTTGCAAATTCGCTGAGAGAAAAGCCCCATGGGACCGACAGAGAATGTTCCCAATTCAGGGATGGAGACAGACAGAGGTACAATCCTCCACAAGAGGAAGGAGAGACATCAGTAAGAGACCCGGGAGGGCGTGAACTAGGCAGCGTTGAACTCAGAGCCCAAAAAGGGTTGAGATAGTTTCAAATACATTCGTACGGTGACGCTGAGACTTACGGTTACTTCCCGGGCTGAGGATACGGGTCGGGCGGACCCCGAAGCTCTGCAGTTCTGCCACCGCCGTGGCCGCCTCTGCCTCTCGCGCCGAGCAGGTGACCTCAGGTACCCTCCCCGCCCCACCCACCCAGGCGGGCGCCCCCTCCTCGCCGGCCCGGGTGCGCCAGGCAGAGGCTGCTGGGGCCGAGGGTGCGCACTAGAGGCCCGCGAGGAACGCTGCGTGAGACGGAGGCGCCCGCGACGAGGCTCAGACTGGGCGGGCGCCCCCCATCCCTCTCTGGCCGCCTCACCGCTTCGCTGTAGGGAGGGGAAGAGGGGGCGGTGGCTTTTGCCTCCGCCTCGCGGTCAAGTCCGGTTCATGCTCCAGCCTTGCGCGCGCGCACGCAGCCCGGCCGCCCTCCTTCCCGCGCCCGCCTCTGGTTCAGCCGCTGGCTTGCCGGCCGCTGGCACCCCTGTCCTCGAGCCGCCACCACCAGCCCCAGACAGCCCGCAGCCCCAGCGGGAAGCAGCAGAAACGGCAGCCACTCGCCCGTCGACCCGGAAGCTTTTCCGCCGCCAACCGCGACGCTGCACGGGGTGTAAACCCGGAAGTGGTTTTCTCGCCCCGGTAGCGGCGAGATGGAAAGCAAAGGCCTTTGAAGATCTGGAAACCCTTACTTTCGGGAGGGTGTGATATGGTGCTGAAGTGCGAGTAGACGGAAGGGCAATAAATAACTAGGCGGCAAGAGATCCTCCGAGTCCAGAGACTCGAGCTCTTGAGGCGCATTTTGGGAAGCGCGGCCGAAGACTCCAGGAGGCTTCTGGTGACTACGGAGGGTTTTCCTGTCACAGGAAGTTAGGCCTGGCTGCTGGGAAAGAGAAGGAAGGAGGAATGAGAAAGCGGTGACAGCACCCCGCCCCGCAGGTGACCGTCCCACCCAGTGAGTTGAATGTAGCGGCCCGGGAAGTGCTCAGCCACCCGCACGGGTGAGACGAGGAGGAGCGAGAACCATACTCCCGCGAGAGAAAACACAGGTGTGGGAGGCTGAACTATCTCCACATCTAGTTTCTCCAGGCAAGGAATTTATTTCTTACAAGCAGTAACAAAGAAGCCAGAGCCACTTTTGGGGTGGCAGCTTTTCGAGCAAAGAGACGTGCACGTCCTCTCCCGGTAGTGGATGTTGACGGGGGTGGTGGCGGAGGAAAAACATAGGCAGAATGTTTTTTTTTGTTTTGTTTGTTTGTTGTTTTGTTTTGTTTGCATTTTGGTTTATTTGTGGGGTTTTTTTTTTGTTTTTTGTCATTTCAGGGAAAGCGATTCACAACTTCTCATTCCAGCTCATCTCGCCTCCCAACACATATCTTTTGAGGCTCTTGGCTTTCTTTGCTTTTTATTTATCTTCAAAAGAAATCATTGATCTACTGGCCTAACTCAGGATCTCACTCCCATTCCTTTCTTACTCAGAGAGCTTGTGTGCCTTCAGTTTGTTTGCAAATGCTTTTTTTTCTCTTTGAATCTATAGTCTCTGAACTGCTTTGGTGGTCTTACCTTATTTGGGGGAAGTGACAAGTTCAAATATGTTTTCAAAACAATATAAAAACGATTCATTCCATGATCTTTTCCCCGTCACACAATGCTCTACTGTATTAGTTGGTTCCCGTAAGAATTGAGTTGCATAACTATAGTGGCAACTGATATACAGCATATTTAGATACGCTAGGTATGAAATTATGCTCCCCCAAATAACCTTAAATAACATTGGTGTTCACTGTAGAATTTCATTTGGTTCCCTATTACTTAGTTCCTTCTATATTAGCCATATTTGGTGTAATTTCCTTCAAAAGCAATTTGAAGATTATTAAATATCTTAAATTACAGAACGGAATGTCGCTTAACAGAAGGAAAGTCTTTGAAAATTATCAGTGACACTTGTTGACCTTGATAAGTGATGATTAGAATAATTGGTTGAGGGACAAGGAGAAAGCAAACTGACTTAGAAGTAGCACCAATGGCTATTTTCTGCTCTACTTTATTAATACTGCCTCTCTTTTTAGCAAAAGGATGAGATTTCTATGGTCAACAAATCCCTGTAGAGGAATTCTTAAAATTTAGTTGCCATCTCTTCTCTTTAATGTTATGATGCTTTACAATAGTGAATTGGTCGAAGAGAATAGGGAAGGGTCAAGTAACTTTGCTACTCTACCTCAGCTTTTTTTCTGTAAAATGGGGATAACAATAATAATACCCATATCATCAGGTTTAGGGGGGAATAAAGTGAATTAACATATGTAAAGCATTTAGTATAGTGTCTAGCACATAGCGTTTTAGTATGAGCTATTTACATTATTTTTAAAACGTATGAAGTGTTATATTGAGAAAAAGCAATAAAATCTAAGCACAGCTTGATACAATCACTTTGGCTGGTGGGGATAAAAAATATGCTTTCTCAGTGATTTTCAGCTATGTGAACAGAAACATTTTGTGGGTTTGGCTTGGTTTGGTTATTTAAAGTTGACATGAGTTTAAAAGATTGAGAAACATTGCTTGAAGATGAAGAATGGGGATCATTTTCTGTCTCAGGAACATGTTACAGAGACCTAAGATAATGTCCCAAATTTTGGTTTTTACTTAGGAAGGTATACTTTCTGATCACTGCTGGTAATTTCTACTAGCATGTAGTTTGCAAACTGGTAAATCATCTTGTCAACTTTGACTTCTGTTTACTAAATTTACAATACCCATATTCACAAACTGAATCTTCTCTTTTTCTCTGGTGTAAAAGGCTCTAGTTTGTTCATCTGTACTCGATATAGCAAATTTTTTTTAAGTTTATTTATTTTGAGAGAGAGTTTTGGGGCAGGCAGAGAGAGAAGAGACAGAATCCCAAGCAAGCTTTGTGCTTCACATCATCTGTCCTCTTTCTCTCTCTGCCCCTCTCCAGCTTCTTCTCTTTCTCTTTCTCTCTCAAAATAAATAAATAAACTTAAAGAAAAAAAAAAAGGAAATCAGTCCTTCGGAAAAAAGATAAACATAGTTTTGACGTTTTGTTAAACAGGACTGTCCGGAGAAATAGCAAAGAAATGTTAACAGGCCTGCCCCATCGGGGCTAAATGGCATTTGTATACCTCCCCTTCTCCAAAGTGAAAACTAGAAATACCCCTGCATATTTTCCAATGATCCCAGGTAGGGTACCACCCTCAATTGAGAACACTTCTACATATCTGTAAGGCCTTATTGCTTGGAACATTATCATTTATACTAAGCATTTTTCAGAATAGAATGAGCCATAACAAAATGCCACCTATTTCCCATACTTAGTCACTTGAACTTTTATCTAAAACTCAGTCTAAACATATTACTAACTCTAGTTATACCTTTCTCTATTATTTTTATCTCAAGTTATTCTTTTCCAATTCCTCCGCATGTATTTTTGCCTTAGCAGTTTTGCCTTGATATGTTAGTAGCTTTTATTCTAACTTAATTAAGCCTTTGCTTTCTTCTTTCATGTCACTGGAAATACGTATATTTCAAATATTCAAGTACTAATATTTCTTGAAAATCAATTTTTAGAATCTTTTGAGGATGTGTTAATGTTAAATGATGTAAAACATAATATAACCCTCATGGTTATGGCTTTTTTCTATTACATCACATTTGTTTATGTTTTAAAAGGTGAGTGTACTGTGCAGTACTCTATATTCCAGAGAAATGATAAATATTAATAAGGCATCTTCCTAGTAGATTTTTTTAATGTTTGTTTATTTTTGAGAGAGAGAGAGATACATAGAGTACGCAACCCACCGGTGAGGGGTAGAGAGAGAGGGCGATACAGAATCTGAAACAGGCTTTAGGCTCTGATGCTTAACCAACTGAGCCACCCAGGTGCACCCCCCCCCTTTTTTTCTTTAGTGGAAATTGACCAGTGCACGAATTGATTATTTTAAATTGTATTCAGAAGATTAAGGATTACTTGATTTCTCTTTCAGGTGCTTAACAGAAAAAAACGTTTGTGTAATTGTGCTACATATGTTATACAATGTATTTACAACATAGTGTCTTTTTTTTTTTTTTAAACAACCAAGAAAGTGCTTGAAATTCAAATGCTTGCAGGAAATTCACCAGGGGATACTTAAAATTAGTTTGGGGAAAAGTGTGTGTGTGTGTGTGTGTGTGTGTGTGTGTGTGTGTGTGTGTGTGTAAAATACATATTTGGATGAAAAAGTTGGAGTTATCTAGGAAATTGATAATGGGAGTGGAAAGGTTCTTAAATCATCATCAGAAAGATTTTATCAACTGACCAAATGTTTTGGATTCTGCAATCGGCATCTCCAAAGAAAATTGTTAAGGTATACTTTAGCTAATCCAAATGTCAACTATCAAAGTTCTTTCTAAAGGTTTTGAAGAGAATGTCAAGGGCAGCTGCCTATTTCCAGATTTCAAACTATTAACAATATGACATTTAATTGTGTAATTTATAGAAAATAAGTGTGTAGAATTCTCAATTACTATCTCAGGTCATGATTTGCATAGTATTTACAAGACATTTTATAATCATATCACTTTTTTTTTTTTTAGGTCCAAAAGCCAGATTCTTACACAGTTTAGACATACAAAATTATTCCCTCCATTAAATTTTTTCACAGAAAAGGAAAAAAGGAACATGAGGAAATCTTAAAATTATAAGCTAAGATTTTAAATAGTTCAGTAGTAAGATACATTCATTTCTGGCTTGTCTTTTAGGTAGTATGTATATTCTAAGGTAGAAAAATAAACATGTTATTTTTAAAATTGTTTTTCAAAGTGGTTATGTTGATTGTGTTTTTAGTACTTCAGAGGATTTAATTGTTTGTTTGTTTGTTTTGTAAAGAAATGGGAAATCCAGAAAACATAGAAGATGCATATGTTGCTGTTATTCGTCCAAAGAATGCTGCCAGCCTCAATTCTCGGGAATACAGAGCTAAGTCCTATGAAGTGAGAACAATTTACTAACATTTGATTTGCTACTATTGAATATCATTTTTGGTTATTTTCATTTACATATAAAGTCTTCTCATATTCTGTGAATTTTGCTTGATAACCTAGATCTTGGAAAGGTAGAACCGATGCTCCTAAATTTCTGCTCCTCACTGCCTTCTTGTCTGTTTTGTGCCTTGTGACCATTTTTTAATTGATAGGTATAAATTATTAGATATTAAAGATAGTCATTTGAGTTTTCCTTATAATGTATATATTTAGTTTTTTAAAAGTACAGTTCATGAAATGGGTCTCAAAAATTCAAAAAACATTGCAAAAGCCAGCTTATTCCAAGTTCCAATGTAAATACTGTTCTTGGTTATTTCCCCAAAGAACTCTTTTTTTAACAGTTCATTTTAAAATATCTTTTTAACTTCAGTTAACACTTTAGGCAATTAAGTTACTTCTCTGTAGTCCTGAGTTGTGTTTATCATATGTACTACTAGTAAACGTGATTGAGGCCAAAAAAAAACAAAACAAAACACCACCACCACCACCACCAAAACCTAAAACAGAATTATCCCTTCTATGCAACAGATTCCAGGTGTCATAAATTTCTAATCTAACCTAACTCCAACTAATTTCTCTAGCTTAAATTGCTTTTTTAAGGTTAGTTATCTGAAACCTATTAAAGGGTATTGCAGAGGTTCTCAGGAGGTTGCTGCTTCAGTATTGCTCTGGCTTACTAGTTCTCAATCCTGGATGCACTGTTGAATCACCTGGGGAACTTTAAAACTTTCGGTACCAGGGCCCCATTCCCCAGATATTCTGATTTAATAGATCTGAGATGAAGGTAGGCATTGCTATTGTTTGAAAAGCTTCCCAGGATATTCTAATATGAAGCTAGGGTTAAGAAAGACTGCTGGCTTATTATAATCTAGACCAAGTAAATTTTATTTTAAATTTTAATATTTTTCTTATCTAAGATTTTGTTGCATGAAGTTCCCATTGAAGGACAGAAAAAAAAGAGAAAGAAAGTTTTGTTGGAAACTAAACTTCAAGGCAACAGTGAAGTAACACAAGGCATATTGGATTATGTAGTAGAAACCACCAAACCAATTTCTCCTGCAAACCAGGGTATCAGAGGTAGGAACCTTTTTTTTCTTTTTTTCTTGTTTTTTTCTTTTTAAATACAGTTTGCTTCAATCTTGTGGAAAAAGATGTTTTAAAAAATATATTAAGATCAATTTCTTTGGGTAGCCTGGAGGGCTCAGTGGTTAGAGTATGTGACTTAATTTTAGGGTTGTAAGTTCGAGTCCCACACTGTGTTTAAAGATTACCTAAAAATAAAATTTCTTTAAATGTATTATTTTTTAAGACAGAGAGAGACGGGGTATGAGTGGAGGAAGGGCAGAGAGAGAGGTAGACAACAGAATTTGAAGAAGTCTCCAGACTCTGAGCTGCCAGCACAGAGCCTGATGTGGGACTTGAACCCACAAAACATGAGACCATGACCTGAGCTGAAGTTGGACATGTAACCAACTGAGCCACCCAAGCACCCCAAAAATGAAATCTTAAAAAAAAATCAATTTCTTTTTATGTCCCTTTCCATTAAAAAAAAAAATTAGAAAAGACTCAGGAAAGATTTTTTAAGGTATAGCAAAGCTCTTTGAGAAATAACTTGACTGTAATGTTCTTTTAAGTTGAAAAATACTTAAATAAGTTGCAGTGTTAATGATTTGTTCAGATAGGAACAGATTGTTACAGATAGGAAACCAAGGGGTGGCTTGAAAAATAAAAGAAAATACAAATCACTTTTGCTGGAAATATAGTTATCTAGTTAAGTATCTTTGAACTACTATTTTTATTTATAAGGAAAGTGTTTAAAAATTAATAATCAATTAGGGTGCCTGGGTGGCTCAGTCAGTTAAGCGCCCGACTTAGGCATAGATCATGATCTCGTGGTTCGTGAGTTGGAGCCCCATGTTAGGCTCTGTGCTGACAACTCAGAGCCTGGAGCCTGCTTTGGATTCTGTGTGTCTCTCTCTGCCCCACCCCCACTAGCACTCCATCTGTCTGTCTCTCTCTCAAAAATAAACATTAAAAAAAAATTAATGATCAATTGGAGTGCCTGATGGCTCAGTCAGTTAAGCATCTGACTCTTGGTTTCAGCTGAGGTCATGATCTCATGGTTTGTGGGTTCAAGCCCTGCATCAGGCTCCATGCTGACAGTGTAAAGCCTGTTGGGGATTCTGTCTCTCCCTGTCTACCCTTCTCTGTCTCACTTTCTCTCTCTCTCAAAATAAATACATAAATTTTTTAAAAAATTAAAAATTATGATCAATTTTCTCAGGCTGTCACCTCACAAAACGTCAACAGCAGTTAAAAGTTACAGAAATCAGGGGTGACTGGTTGGGTCAGTCGGTTAATCATCTGACTTCAGCTCAGGTCATGATCTTGCAATTTGTGAGTTTGAGCCCCATGTTGGGATCTAGCTCAGAGCCTAGAGACTGCTTCAGATTCTGTGTCTCCCTCTCTCTCTGCCCCTCCCTCACCCGTGCTCTGTTTCTCCCTGTCTCTCAAAAATGAATAAATGTTAAAAAAAAAAAAAAAAGTTATAGAAATTAGAAACTATGTCTAAAATTCAGGCATTATTTTTAAGAAGCTAAAGCCAATTTCAGTCAAATAGCTGTTGGAAACAGTTGTTGGTGATGTAAGGCATAACTTTCTGTGCTTATATTTTTGTTTTTTTAAAGCTTATGTGGTGCTTTTTTTTCTGTTACTCTTTCTAGAAATTGTCCAATTCATCTGTTTCAGTGAAGAGACTGTTTACATTGCAGAGATAGGGCTGAATCCTGTGGTTTGAGTTATTAGTTATTTTGGGTATTTGTTCTCTAAAGATAGTTGAACTGTAAGCCTCTGATTCATAATTTTTAGAGGTATCATTCATCATGTTTTAACTTTTTTTAAATGTTTCTTTATTTTTTTTTGTTTTTTTTTGTTTGTTTGTTTGTTTTTTTAAATTTTTTAACGTTTATTTATTTTTGAGACATAGAGACAGAATGTGAGCAGGAGAAGGGAAGAGAGAGAGGGAGACACAGAATCCAAAGTAGGCTCCAGGCTCTGAGCTGTCAGCACAGAGCCCGATGCGGGGCTCGAACTCACAGACAGTGAGATCATGACCTGAGCCGAAATCGGCCGCTTAACTGACTGAGCCACCCAGGCGCCCCAATTTTTGAAAGAGTGAGAGATAGAGCATGAGCTGGGGAACTGCAGAAAGAGAGGGAGACACAGAATTAGAAGCAGGCTCTAGCCTCTGAGCTGTCAGCACAGAGCCCAATGCCGGGCTTGAATTTGTGAACCGCAAGATCGTGACATGAGCCAGAGTTGGACGTTAAACCAACTGAGCCACCCAGGTGCCCCCATATTTTATCTTTCTAATAGGTATATGTGCTGCCGAAGCAAGCACAATTATCTTTCTAATAGGTAACCTCCCAAGAAGGCCTGAAGGGTAGAGGATCTAAGGCATTATAACTCAATTATAATAAGTTACCACATAAATTTATGGATCTCTTATACAGATTCTGGGTCCCCTAAAGGGAATCTCCTTTCCCTAATTATCAAATTGATTTTTTAATAAAATGATCTAGAAATCAGTCTTAGCTAAAAAGGGGACTATCCTTGTTGGTGATCAAGACATGTAAAAGGCTCTTTTTGGATGCCACAAATTTGTCAGTCTCTTCTACCTCAGGCTTGGACTTCTCTGATAAATTTTCATCTAGACTCGTTCTACTATTGCTAAATTGTTATGGTAATCAGGATCTATCCTGAGATCAAATTCCTGAGACATATATCCAAATCACATATTTGAGCTCAGACAGACGAGTCATAATTTGTTATGCGAATTAGCCAAACTCTGCCATTCAGTCCATTCACCCAGAAGGGTGATGAAAGTGGTGTCATTGTTAACAGAAATGTCCTCTGGCCCAAAGAAATGGGTAGTGCTTTTAGAAGATTTTCGAGATTTTTATTTTTTAAGAGTGAGAGAGAGAGATAGAGCATCAGTGGGGGAGGAGCAGAGAGAGAGGGAGACACCAAATCCAAAGCAGGCTCGAGGCTCTGAACTGTCAGCACAGAGCCCGATGCAGGGCTTGAACCCACAAACTGCGAGATCATGAACTGAGCCGAAATTGGACACTTAACCGAATGGGCCACCTAGGCGCCCCTAGGAGCTTTTAATAAGAGAAATTAAAATGGCGAACTTTAACATAACCAGCTATATTAGTTATAATGAGCCATACCACATCCTCACTATGCTTTTTATATAGAGTCTTCTAAATATTTGAAATATTTTTGTAGAGTAATAGGATTCCTTATACAAGCATCGCATGCAAACCACAAAGACTTTATAATGGTTATACCTTATTTTTTTGTGCAATGCTATATATCATTTATAAAGCACTACCACACCTACTTATTAATGAAATTTTTTTCTTTTAAATTTTTTAATGTTTATTTATATATGAGAGAGAGTGTGTGTGTGCGCGCGCGCGCGCGCGCACACACACACACACACACACACACGAGCGGGGGTGGGGCAGAGACAGAAAGGGAGACAGAATCCAAAGCAAGCTCCAGGCTCTGAGCTGTCACCACAGAGCCCGATGCGAGGTTCGAACTCGAGAACGATGAGATCATGACCTGAGCCGAAGTTGGATGCCTAACCCACTGAGTCACCCAGGTGCCTCTTAATAATTAACGCTTAAACTGGTACTATGAGTTGATATATGCTCATCTTCACATCTGTAAAATGGAAATACAGACCTAGGTTGTAACTTGTTAAAGTCATATTCCCATTAGTGGACTAGAACTCTCATTTCTCAACTTGTAGTCAGTGCTTTTATTTTTTCCCCACAACACATCTCGTTACATCTATAATTTGCAAAGTACGGAATAAACAATGGATCAGAACTGGGTTTAGGGATGCAGCAAAACAGGAAACATAAAGTGGGACAAGACCTCAAGCTAGACAAAAGAAATTGCTTCTGAAATTTATTAGATGTTATTTTCTATCTAACACTTATATTTTTGTACACATATCCAATTTGTAAAATAATTGGGGGCTATAATAATAATGGGTATAATAATCACATATATTGACTCCAGTATTTTGTGAAAAATGAAGCTGCCCGAACTCTTATTTTATCTACCTGTCCATAGAAGGCATGCAGTCAGTCATCTTACTTGGGTTAGGAACAGGTTCTGTATCTTGGAGTGGGGAAATTGGAAGGATTGATAAAAATGGCAAAGGTGTCCAGATGAGAGATTTTAGGGAACACAACTTGTAGGTTTTTAGGTGTAGCCCCCTTGTGGCAAAATCTGGAGAAACAGACTAAGAATGGAGGTTACAATTCAGAATAGTAGTTTGTAGCCCAATCAGATTTTAATAAAAACTAAAATTGAGGGTGGAGGTTGAATGTTAAATGAAGAGATACTAAACTTTAAGACTTTGCAACTTATATATACCACCCTCTTAGCCACCTGAGACCATAGTAAGATTCTTCCCATCTGTATCTCAGCTGAATGGCTTTTTTTTTTTTAATTTATTGTCAAATTGGTTTCCATACAACACCCAGTGCTCATCCCAACAAGTGCCCTCCTCTGTGCCCGTCACCCACTCTCCCTGTTCCCATAGCCCCCTCACCCCTCAGTTTGTTCTTAGTCTTTAAGAGTCTCTTATGTTTTGTCTCCCTCCCTCTCTGTGGCTTTTTTTTTCTTTCCCCTCTTCCCCTCCCCCATGGTTTTTGCTAAGTCTCTCAAAATCCACCTATGCGTGGAAACATATGGTATCTGTCTTTCTCTGACTGACTTATTTCACTCAGCATAATACCTTCCAGTTCCATCCATATTGCTACACATGACCATATTCATTCTTTCTCATTGCCATGTAGTATTCCTGTGTATATATATACCACATCTCCTTTATCCATTCATCAGTTAATGGACCCTTAGTCTCTTTCCATGATTTGGCTGTTGTCGAAAGTGCTGCTATAAACATCGGGGTACACGTGCCCCTATGCATCAGCACTCCTGTGTCTCTTGGGTAGATTCCTAACAGTGCTATTGCTGGGTCATAGGATAGTTCTATTTCCATTTTTTTGAGGAACCTCCACACTGTTCTCTAGAATGGCTGCACCAGTTTGCATTCCCACCAACAGTGTAAGAGGGTGTCTTTTCTCCACAGCCTCGCCAGCATCTATAGCTTCGTGATTTGTTCATTTTAGCCACTCTGACTGGTGTAAGGTGGTATCTCAGTGTGGTTTTGATTTGTATTTCCCTGATGATGAGTGACATTGAGCATCGTTTCATGTGTCTATTGGCCATCTGGATGTCTTCTTTGGAGAAGCGTCTATTCATATCTTCTTCACTGGATTATCCGTTTTTCGGGTGTGGAGTTTGGTAAATTCTTTATAGATTTTAGATACTAGTCTTTTATCCGATATGTCATTTGCAGCTATCTTTTCCCATTCCGTTAGTTGCCTATTAGTTTTGTTGGTTGTTTCCTTTGCAGTGCAGAAGAAGCTTTTTATCTTGATGAGGTCCCCGTAGTTCATTTTTGCTTTTAATTCTCTTGCTTTTAGAGATGTGTCGAGCAAGAAATTGCTGTGGCTCAGGTGAAAAAGGTTTTTTCCTGCTTTCTCCTCTAGGATTTTGATGGTTTCCTGTCTCACATTCAGGTCCTTCATCTGTTTAGAGTTTATTTTTGTGAGTGGTGTAGGGAGGTAGTCTAGTTTCATTCTTCTGCATGTTGCTGTCCAGTTCTCCCAGCACCATTTATTAAAGAGACTATCTTTTTTCCGTTGGATACTCTTTCCTGCTTTGTCAAAGATTAGTTGGCCATATGTTTGCGGGTCCATTTCTGGGTCCTCTATTCTATTCCTTTGGTCTATGTGTCTGTTTTTATGCCAATACCACACTGTCTTAATAATTACAGCTTTGTAGTAGAGGTTAAAGTCTGTGATTGTGATGCCTCTTGCCTTGGTTTTCTTCTTCAGTATTACTTTGGCTATTCAGGATCTTTTGTAGTTCTATACACATTTTAGGATTGTTTGCTCTAGCTTTGAGAAGAACACTGGTGCAATTTTGATTGGGATTGCATTGAATGTGTATATTGCTTTCAGTAGTATTGCCATTTTAACAATATTTATTCTTCCAGTCCGTGAGCATGGGATGTTTTTCCATTTCCTTGTGTCTTCCTCAATTTCCTTCATAAGTTTTTTGTAGTTTTCAGTGTAGAGATCTTTTACATCTTCGGTTTACCCATTAATTATTTACCCATAAAATACCTATTCTTAGGTATTTTATGGTTTCTGATGCAATTGTGAATGGGATTAGCTTCTTTATTTCTCTTTCTGTTGCTTCATTGTTGGTGTAAAGGAATGCCACCAATTTCTGTACGTTGATTTTGTATCCTGCAACTTTGCTGAATCATGGATCAGTTGTAGAGGGCTTTTGGTGGATCCGTTGGGTTTTCCATGTAGAGTATCATGTCTGCGAAAAGTGGAAGTTTGGCTTCATCCTTGCCAATCCTGATGCCTTTTATTTTGTTTTGTTGTCTGGTTGCTGATGCTAGGACCTCCAACATTATGTTAAGTAGCAGCGGGGAAAGTGGACATCCCTGTCGTATTTCTTTTTCTTTTTTTTTTAACGTTTTTTTTTTTTAATGTTTATTTATTTTTGAGAGAGAGAGAGACAGAGCATGAGCGGGGAGGGGCACAAACAAAGAGGGAGACACAGAACAGACACAGAACAGGCTCCAGGCTCTGAGCTGTCAGCACAGAGACTGACGCTGGGCTTGAACTCTGGAACGGTGAGATCATGACCTGAGCCGAAGTCGGATGCCTAACTGACTGAGCCCCACAGGGGCCTCATCCCTGTCGTATTCCTGATCTCAGGGGGAAGGCTCTCCGTTTTTCCCCATTGAGGATGATATTAGCTGTGGGCTTTTCATAAATGGCCTTTATGATATTTAAGTATGTTCCTTTTATCCCGACTTTCTCAACGATTTTTATTAAGAAAGGATGCTGTATTTTGTCAAATGCTTTTTCTGTATCTATTGTCAGGATCATATGGTTCTTATCTTTTCTTTTGTTAATGTGATGTATCACATTGATTGATTTGTGAATATTGAACCAGCCCTGCAACCCAGGGATAAATCCAACTTGATCATGGTGAATAATTCTTTTTATATGCTGTTGAATTCAAATGCTAGTATCTTGTTGAGAATTTTTGCCTCCATATTCATCAGGGATATTGGCCTGTAGTTCTCATTTTTTTCTGGGTCTCTAGCTGGTTTGGGAATCAAAGTGATGCTGCTTCATAGAATGAATCCGGGTGTTTTCCTTCCATCTCAATTGTCTGGAACAGCTTGAGGAGGATAGGAATTAACTATGTTTTAAATGTCTGGTAAAATTCCCCAGGGAAGCCATCTGGTCCACGGCTTTTATTTGTTGGGAGATTTTTGATAACTGATTCAATTTCTTCACTAGTTATGAGTCTGTTCAAATTTTCCATTTCTTCTCATTTGAGTTTTCGTAGTGTGTGGCTGTTCAGGAATATGTCCATTTCATCCAGGTTGTTGAATTTGATGGCATATAATTTTTCATAGCATTCCCTGATAATTGCTCGTTTTCTGAGGGATTGGTTGTAATCACTCCCTTTTCGTTTGTGATTTTATCTATTTGGCTTCTCTCTCTTTTCTTTTTGAGAAGCCTGGCTAGAGGTTTATCAGGTTTGTTTATTTTTTCAAAGAACCAGCTCTTGGTTTCATTGATCTGTTCCACTACTTTTTCGGTTTCTATATTATTGATTTCTGCCCTGATTTTTGTTATTTCTCTCTTTCTGCTGGATTTGGGGTGTCTTAGCTGTTCTGTTTCTAGTTCCTTTAGGTATGCTGTTAAATTTTGGTTAGTGATTTTTCTTGTTTCTTGAGATAGCCCTGGATTGCAGTATATTTTCCTCTCAAGACTGCCTTTGCCTCATCCCAAAGGGTTTGGATTGTTGTATTTTCATTTTCATTTGTTTCCATGTATTTTTAAATTTCTTCTCTAATTGCTTGGTTGATCCATTTGTCTTTTAGTAGGTTGTTCTTTAGCCTCCATGTTTTTGGGTCTTTTCCAGACTTTTTCCTGTTTCCATGTTTCAAGTTTCATAGCATTGTGATCTGAAAGTGTGCATGGTATGATCTCAATTCTTTTGTATTTATTGATAGTTTCTTTGTGCCCCAGAATGTGGTCTATCCTGGAAAATGTACCATGTGCATTTGAGAAGAATGTAAATTCCTTTGCTTCTGGATTAAGGGCCCTGAAGATGTCAATCAGGCCCATCTGTTCCAATGTGTCATTTGGGTCCATTGTTTCTTTAGTGATTCTCTGTCTAGTTGATCTCTCCAGTGCTGTAAGTGTAGTGTTAAAATCTCCTGCAATTAGCACATTTTTATCAATAAAATTGCTTATGTTTGTAATTAGTTGTTTTACAAAATTGGGTACCCCCGAATTCGGCACGTAGATATTTATAATTGTTAACTCTTCCTTTGGATAGTTCCTATAATTATTATATAATGTCCTTCTTCATCTCTTGTTACATCCTTTACTTTAAAGTCTAGTTTGTCTGATATAAGTGTGGCTACTTCAGCTTTCTCCTGACTTCCAGTAGCGTGGTGTATAGTTCTCCATCCCCTCCCTTTCTATCTGAAGCTGCCCTCAGGTCTAAAATGGGTCTCTTGAAGACAGCAAATAGATGAGTCTTGTTTTTTAATCCATTCTGTTATCCTCTGTCTTTTAATTGGAGCATTTAGTCCATTTACATTCAGTATTAATATGGAAAAATATGGGTTTAGAGTCACTGTGTTGTCTCTAGGTTTCATGCTTGTAAGGAATCTCTGGTACTTTGTGTTCCTTGCAACCTTACCTTCATAGAGTCCCTTCAGGATCTCTTGTAAGGCTGGTTATTTGTGATGAATTCCTTGAGTTTTTGTTTGTTTGGGAAGACCTTTATCTCTCCTTCCATTCTGAATGACAGGCTGGCTGGATAAAGGATTCTTGGCTGCATATCTTTCCTGTTCATCACATTGAAGATTTCCTGCCATTCCTCTCTGGCCTGCCAAGTTTCTGTAGATAAGGCTGCTAATAACCTTATGTGTCTACCTTTGGTTAAGGCCTGTTTTCCCCTAGCTGCTTTTAGAATTCTCTCTTTGTCCTTGTATTTTGCCAGTTTCACTATGATGTGTTGTGCAGAAGATCTATTCAAGTTACGTCTGAGGGGAGTTCTCTGAAATCTTCTTGGATTTCAATGTCCATTTCCTTCCTCATGTTGGGGAAGTTCTCAGCAATGATTTGTTCAAGTACCCCTTCAGCTCCTTTCTCTCTCTCTCCTTCCTCTGGAATTCCTATTATTCGAATATTGTTCCATTTGAGTGCATTGCTCAGCTCTCGAATTCTCCTTTCCTGTTCCTGAATCAGATTCTCTCTTTTTCTCTGTTTCCTCTTTTTCCATAATTTTATCTTCTAATTCCCCTATTCTCTCTTCTGCCTCTTCAGTCTGCACTGTGGTTGCCTCTAATTTGTTTTGCACCTCATTTAAAACATTTTTTAATTCCTCTTGACCATTTTTAAGTCATTGATCTCTGCAGCGAGGGACCCCCTGCATTCTTCTATGCTTTTTTCAAGCCCAGTGATTAGTTTTGTGATTGCCATTCTTTATTCGTGTCTGTTACGTTGCTTTTATCAGTTTACATCAATTCTTGAGCTGTCATTACTTCTGTAATTTCTTCTGAGGAGAATTTTTCCGTTTCATCATTTTGGCTAGTTTTCTGTCCTTTATAAGTTTAAAAGCTTTGTTATGTGCTCTGCCTCTGCAGGTACTGCTATATGAAGGGGGTCTCATATACTGTCCAGGGCCTGGCCTTTCAAGAGGTTTTTGTTTTTTGGTTTTTGGTTTTTCTTTTGGAGAGTGTTACTTGCTCTCTGTTGTTGTGATTTTGGTTGTCCTCTACCAGGTGTGTTTTGGTTTGTTTCCTGAGGTAGCCCTGGGAAGGAAAACAGACAGACAAACAAACAGGAAACAAAAACACACAAATGTACCAACAAATAAAGCAGGCAAGCAGATCACAACAGAAAAAAGAATAACGAGCGACACTATGAAGGTATACGACCTGAGCTACCAGCTACACATTAAGGACATGGTGTGCGCTGTGCTGACGGAAGAGCATATACAGAGAGAGTAATGACAGGTGGGGGGAGAAACAGAAAATGAACTTTGACCAGGTAGAGAGACTGAAAGGCTTAATCTAGAGAGAGAGAAATCAGAATAAGGAAGGAGGCGAGGAAAAAGAAATGAAGATAAAGTTCCCCAGATGAACTATGTGGCCTGGTTATTCCAGAGAGAAATAGGAAAGTAAAGAAGGAGGTGTAGAACATGCGTTGAGAGAGTGGGTTAACTGTTTAAGCAAGCCAGTACCCCGGATAACCAGCTCAGAGGTGGGGAGAGATAAGAAGGAGAAAAAGGAGAATGTATCTAAAAGAGAAGAGTTGACCTGGAGTTAATCCAGGCAGTGCTGCAGTACTTACGTCTCAGCGTCTATCCAGCTCTGTAGAAAGACATCGCTCCTATGAGGAGGGGCGTGGTTTGGTTTAGGCGGGTCCCACCTCCACTGCCGGCTGGCGGGTGGAATCTAGGGTCTGGCTTTGTTGGTATGTGGGACAACAATGGCGTCCCCCCAATCCCTTCTTCACGGACCGGAGACCCAAATCACCCCTTTGTTTCCATCCTCACTCTGCCTGGGATGCAGGAGCAGTGTGATTTGTTGGGCGGTCGTGTGCTACGCGCTTATCTGAGTTTTTAAACTCACTCCAACCCCTACACTCGGTTTCCTTTGTGTAAATTGCCTCCCTGGTGTAACACAGATCTAGAGGTGACTCCGTACCTCTCCGTGATGCGGTCTGTGCTGCCTGCTGGCCGGGTGTGAAGAGAGTTCCGCCATTAGAAATGGAACTTCTCTTCAAAAGCTCTGCGATTAGGCACTGGATGATAGGCTCCCTCTCCATCCCGTCTGGGTTTTGATACCAACTGTCCTAAGCTTTCCCAGCTGCTTTTTCTCTTCCCTTTGTCTTTCCGCAGAAGGGGCTCCCTCCCCCTCTTACCTCCGAGGTCCATTTTATCTCCCCCAGTTTTCACTCACACACTTATTTAGGTGCTTCTTGATTCGCATTTTCTTCCTTGTAGACTCCAACTCCTTTCCTCCCTGACTCTTGGGTATGAGAGTCCTTTGGATTCAGTCCTTCTTTGTTTGAGAGACACAGGGAATACCGGGTCCCCCTACTTCTCCATGTTTCAAGAAGCCTGAATGGCTCTTGACTGCAAGATGTCTTGCTGTTCAGCTGCTCTGTCAATCTTTAGCAGGATAGTTTTCTTTGCTATGCATAGGAAGCTTCTCTTTTAGTCAAGACCAGTACCATGAATCTACTGGTTGATTGTCCACAGAATAATTTGCATTATCAGAATTACGAATTCTCATTAGGGCATATAATAAAATTGGCTGTTTTTACATTTTTAAAATTTTTTTTATGTTTATTTATTTTTGAGAGAGACAGAAAGTGAGCAGAGAGGAGATGAGAGAGAGAGGGGGAGACAGATCCAAGGCAGGCTCCAGACTCTGAGCTGTCAGCACAGAGCCTGACGCGGGGCTTGAACTCACGGACTGCAAGATCATGACCTGAGCTGAAGTCAGATGCTTAACTGACTGAGCCACCCAGATGCCCCTGTTTTTATATTTTTAACTCGTCTTAGTGCTACCTTTAAAAAATTTTTCTAGTTCTCAAAAAATAAAAAATGAGACAAACCAAAAAAAACCGAGTCTTAACTATAGAGAACAAATTGGTTGTTACCAGAGGGGAGGTAGGTGGGGGTATGGGTGAAATAGGTGAAGGGGATTAAAAGTACACTTATCCTGATGAGCACCAAGTAGTATATGGTACTGTTGAATTCCTATATTGTATGTATACCTGAAACTACTACAACACTGTATGTTAACTACACTGGAATTTTTTTCTAATTCTCAAGGTAATTTATAAAACTTAAAAGCCCATTTCTTTTTTTATCTTTACTGACTTTTAAAAATGGTTAGGAAAACGAGTGGTACTAATGAAGAAATTTCCTCTGGATGGAGACAAGATGGGCAGAGAAGCGGCATTATTTATTGTTCCATCAGTTGTCAAAGGTAAAGTCTAAGATTTACCTTATGAATCTTTATATATTTTAGATACTAAGTTAAAATCTCCTGAGGAATTTAGGAATTTATATTCATAGTTACTGCTCTAATACAGTTATAAAATACACATTTTTAAATTAGTAGAAGGTGGGGAAATTTGTTACTTAAAAAAAGATGTTTTTATTTCAAAGTAATATTCAGCGTTCTGGACTAAACAGTAATATTTTTGTTTCTATTTTTAAAAGTAGAATACAGAACTGAGGAGGGAAGCCATTATTGAAATGAGAAGTTTTCAGATTAAAAGGGATTTTTCAAAGGATAGGACTAGAAATAGATGTTTCATTATTTTGGAAAATTAGCAGACTATAATTAGGACCTCTCTGGAATTTGGCATAAGAAGGTGTTGATAAGTTCTAAAATACTCTGCCCAACAAACAGTATTGCTAATATTTAAAGAATTTAGATCAAATGTAAAAATTTGAGCCTTTGACATCCTGGAATAATTGTAAAATTACTAAATTTCAGTGCCAAACTTGTAGCCTACTAATTTTGTGCCCTTGGGCAAATCAACTCTTTAATCCTTAAATCTGTTTGTAAGATGAGTATCTGCTCCTACCCAGGTTCATTGTGCTGGAAGAATTCATTGAGGTATTAAATATGAAAATCACCTTGGAAACTTTAGAGTACTGCTTTCCTATTAGGCAGTAATAATACTGATGATAAATTAGTGACCCAGTGTGGATATGCCATCAGCCTGCTGCTCACGTAGTACTTAGACATATTTTATTAGCCAGCTCTAGCATTCCAGTTACATATATATGTACACATGTGTATATATATATTTTTTTTTTCCCCACCCATACTTAGGCTAAAAAGTACAATATCTTAAATGGTGTTGGAAATGTTATTAATCAGAGTTTTACAACATCAATAAGGAAGAAAACTAGGAAACAACTTCTGTAATCCTCTAAGAATATAGATCTTCTAATTCCAAGTGGATAAGATTACAGAACTGGTTATCAATTTAATCAAGGTTTTCTAAATCCAAATCTAAAACTATTCATGTTACACTTAGCTAGTTTTTTAAACATACTATATAATTTTTAATGAACAACATGTAGTTGTAAACATTTTATATGACGACATTATTCATTTTTCTTTTTCAGATAATACCAAATATACGTATACTCCAGGATGCCCAATTTTTTACTGCTTACAAGATATTATGCGAGTCTGTAGTGAATCCAGCACTCACTTTGCTACACTTACAGCAAGGATGTTAATAGCCTTGGATAAGTAAGAAATGCCACTAAAAATATTTTTTTAATAAGTTAGATACAGCTTCATAGTAGAAATTAGCTCTGATAGAACAGAAGAAAATAATATGTATGTAACACAATGGTAAGTTTTTGAAGTAAAATTGTAAAAGTGAAAAGCCCCAAAGATAAAATTTTCCTGGTTTGCTTACAATGGGCTAATTTTTTTTTTCCAAAATGACAAAGACTGCCCTGGATTAAGGAGTAAGATTCCTTGATACAAAACTAGATTAGTTGTTTTGTTTCTTTTTTCCAATATTCAAGTTGAGTTACCACTACCTTTATTTTCCCTCCTACTTTGGCACAAGATCTCTTATTTCCATCCTTCCTCCACTACAGTAATTCAGTGGAACTAATTATGTCTTTAAAAATTATTAGGGGCACCTGGGTTGCTCAGTTGGTTAAGCGTCTGACTTTGGCTCAGGTCATAATCTTACAGTTCATGGGTTCGAGCCCTGTGTCGGGCTCTGTGCTGACAGCTGGGAACCTGGAGCCTACTTTGGATTCTGTGTCTCCCTCTCTTGTCCCTCCCCTGCTCGTGTTCTGTGTGTGTGTGTGTCTCTCTCAAAAGTAAATAAACACACACACAAAAAACTTTTTTTTAAATAGTTAAATAAGCAAGCGACTAAAGCTCTCTTTCTGTTTTCCCTGATGCTGGGCCAAATGGCTCCTTAAGTTGTTTTGACAGATGATAGTATTGAGTTGTCCTGAGTAAGAGTAGACAAGAGTAAGGTAGACAAGTTGTTTAAACCTCTCATGCCTTTGTCTTTCTGTAACTACAGAGCAGATGTCACCTACATCTCGATGATTCAGGTCTTAAAAGTACTTCATGTTTTTGAAAAATGTTTTTATTATTATAATGTTATATACATTGTTACAAATTTAATTATTTTGGGAGAGACAGAGAGAGCAGGAGTGGAAGAGGGGCAGAGAGAGAGGGAGAATCCCAAGTAGTCTCCACCCTATCAGCACAGAGTCCCATGCGGGGATTGAACCTAAGAACTGTGAGATCATGACCTGAGCTGAAATCAAGAGTCAGATGCTCAACTGACTGAGCCACTTAGGTGCCCTAGTATAAGCATTTTAAAAATAGTTTGCTGTGTCTATTAACAAAAACTTTTATTAATACTAAATGAAAAGTATTTAACCAACAGTAGTTAAAAATTTAAAAATCTGAATATAATATTAGAATGTATCATCCATCAGAGTTGGATGGTCTACTTTCTTCATCTTCACTTTTGAACAAATACTTCTACTACTTCTTCTTTTTATTTTGCCAGGTGGTTAGATGAACGTCATGCACAGTCTCACTTTATTCCAGCTTTATTCCGACCTTCTCCTCTTGAGCGGATAAAAACTAATGTCATAAACCCTGCATATGCTGCTGAATCAGGTCAAATGGAAAACTCATTACATATGGGCTACAGTGCACTAGAAATAAAGAGTAAAATGTTAGCCCTAGAGAAAGCAGATACCTGTATTTACAACCCTTTGTTTGGATCAGATCTTCAGTATACGAACCGGGTAAGAGTTGAATGAATTTTAGCTCTGATTTCAAAAGACATTTTATCTCAAATGTAATTTTTTCCTAAGGTAAGTATACCTATTACTAATTGTAACCATAAGATGACATGTACAGTTAGTTGTATTTATGTCTATTAATGCCAAGTATTTGAAGCTCTTAAGGGGTTTTTGTTTTTGTTTTTTCTATTTTCCCTTTTTAGGTAGATAAAGTGGTAATAAATCCATACTTTGGTCTAGGAGCTCCAGACTACTCAAAAATTCAGATTCCCAAACAGGAAAAATGGCAGAGAAGCATGAGCAGTGTCACAGAAGACAAGTACTGTTTTGGTTTTACTCCACATTGTTTTTTTAAAACTTACATTCTAATGTTAAAATATCGTTTAAAATGGTATATGCAGTTCGTATGCAATGTAATCATTGAATAGATGATTTAGTTTGCAGCTGCTAAGTGACCAAAACTTTCATATATATATCTTGTTTGTTTTGAAACATTCTGAATTTCAACAGTAGTTTTTTAAAAGTAATTTATTTGTTCTTAATAATTAGGGAACGACAGTGGGTAGATGACTTTCCTCTTCATCGAAGTGCCTGTGAAGGAGATTCAGAATTGCTAAACCGTCTTCTCAGTGAAAGATTTTCAGTCAACCAGTTAGATAGTGACCACTGGGCTCCCATTCATTACGCATGCTGGTAAATAGATTACTTTTTTTTTTCTTAGAAGGAATGAATTCTTAGTCATAATTGTTGGTGCTTCTTTTCAAAACTATTCTCATTCCAGCTCCTTTTTCTCTAACATGTTTGCCTTATGAGCTTTCTATTTAGATATCTGATTACTGTATACATGTACCACTGTTCAGAATTGCAAGGTCTGCCCCATCAGAAAAGTATCATTGGTGTTCTTAGGCATTACCAGGTCATCCTGTGTAATAGCTAATGACTAGCAAGTGTCATTATATAGCAGTAGGTCCCTTATTCACCCTTGTAATTTCTGTTGTTTTGTATTAGAGTAAATGTTAGTTTTGTTTACTCTTACTATAAAACTTACATGAGATAACTACCTATAATTTGATGTTGATCATGTTAGATAAGTATCTACTTAGTACTTTGTAAAGCTGTGGCATCAAGAAACTCCCAAAAGCTTTCATTAGAATCAGAGCCTTCCATTCTTTGTTATTTTTTTTTAAAGAGGGATTAGTTCATAAGACTGGGGTTATTACCTCTTTCTACTAGCTGTGAACTTGTTTTCATGGCAGTAGTTAGCCATTAGCTATACTTTATCCTCTAAAAAGGATGTAATGAAATTATTTACCATTATTATGAGAAAGTTGCTTTTGAGTTATTGTTTAAAGTGAACTTCCTTGACTAGTTTAAGAAGTCCCTACATTATTCACTGCTTGTTAAACGTCCACTACTACTTTTTTTTTTTTTTTTGGAGATTTATTTCTTTATTTTGAAAGGGTTAGAAGGGACAGAGGGAGAGAGAGAGAGAGAGAATCCCAAGTAGGCTCCAAGCTGTTGGTGCAGAGCTCGACGTGGAGCTAGAACTCACGAACTGTGAGATCATGACCTGAGCCGAAATCAAGAGTCAGATGCTTAACCCGCTAAATCACCCAGGGACCCCAAATGTCCACTGCTTCATAGCTGAGCAACATTTAGCAAGATAGTTCACCTTTCCATACCTCAGTTTATTTATATATATGTAAAGGCATTAATTTGATCTTTGTTCAAAATTCTTTTGATTTCACTGATTCCAAAATTTATGATCCAGTAGCTAAATATAGTTGCTTTTAATACACATCTTTTCTCCCTTAAAATATATGCTGTTTCCCTAAAATTATGCTCATTTATTTAAGAAATATGCTCTTAATTTTTTTTCTATTTAATCAAAACTAGGCCCCTTTATTGTGTGTTCTTAATTGTTTTCCCATTAGACAGAATTTTCTGTTCATATTTGGAGTTGCCTTAAATAAATATATATATTTTTTATTTTTTATTTGAGAGAGAGCTTGAATTGAAGAGAAGGGTAAGGGGAGAGAGACAGAAAACCTTAATCAGGTTCTACACTCAGCGCGGAGCCCAACACGGGGCTTGATCCCACTACCCTGGGATCATGACCTGAGTGGAAATCATAAGTCAGATGCTCAACCAACTGAGCCACCCAGGCATCCCTACCCTAAATATTTTTTAACTGAACTTCTATTTGTTTCTTCAAATTACTAGTAAATATTGGTAGCAGCAGCAGTACTACAAGAAATCACCTGCCTTACATGGAGCTAAACAAAAAGAGGTAGAAAGTACACTGTGGAATTGGGAATTTTAGTTTAGAAATCCCAAAGCAGAAGTATGGTATAGTAGTTAATGTTCTTTGGAATGTACTTAGGTTTTAGTCCTAATAGCTCTTATTTCCTAAAAGTATGACCTTTGGGAAGTTACTTAATGTCTCTAAGGACCTGTGTCTTTATCTACAGGATGAACTTAATAATAATACATTTCTTAAGATTAAAGGAGAAAATGCAAATAAATGCTTTGAAGGTACCTTGCATATAATAAACACTCAATAAATGTTGGCTGTTATTAAAATGTAAAAATTTGAAGATTTTGACGTCTAAATCTGAAATTCATAAATCCATAGTCTATTTTTTTTCAATTTAAAATTTTTTTTACATTTATTTATTCTTGAGAGAGAGATAGAGCGCGAATGGGGGAGGGGCAAAGAGAGAAGAGACACAGAATCTGAAGCCGGTTCCAGGCTCTGAGTGAGCTGTCCGCACAGAGCCTGATGTGGGACTCGAACCCACAAAATGTGAGGTCATGAACTGAGCCGAAGGCAGATGCTTAACCGACTGAGCCACCCAGGCACCCCATTTATTTGTTTATTTATCTTAGAGAGAGTGCACATGCCAGCTGGGGAGAGGAGCAGAGAGAGAGAGAGAGAGAGAGAGAGAGAGAGAGAGAATCTCAAGCAGGCTTTATGCTCAGTGTGGAGCTGGACATGGGGCTCAATCCCATGACCCTGGGATCATGACCTGAGCCAATATCAAGAGTCTTAACCAACTGAGCCAGTCAGGTGCCCCTAATCCATAGTATTTTTAATTGGAAAATCTTACTACTAGAGTATACCAAGGAAAAGAGTTTTATCCTTAGATAACATTTTCTATCAGTTAGAAAGAACCAAGTTTAATATACCAGGGGTAGTATGGGTCATCTTACAATACTTTTAGATGGATCACTTAATTATTGTGAATTTGAGTGAAGACAGATCTAACCATTTAGTAAGAACTTAAGTTACTTTATCTTGGAAATGTACTTTTATTCACTGATCGGTATAAGGATTGAGGAAGGGAATATGAGGCTATCTCATTAAGAGATGGATTTGGGGCCAAGCTTTATAAGCTTAGACCAGATGTTTTACCCACCTTGGTCTGTTTTCTCGTCTTAAAGTGAGGGTTTTTATTAGATTGATGGTTCTCAAACATTTTGGTGGCAAGACTCCCTTTTTCCTCTCAAAAGTTACAAGGTCCCCGGATGCCTGAGTGGCTCAGTTGGTTAAGCCCCCAACTCTTGGTTTCAGCTCAGGTCATCATCTCATGGTTTGTGGGTTCAATCCCCATATCAGGTTCTGTGCTGGCAGTGCAGAGCCTGGTTGGGATTTTCTCTCCCTCTCTCTGCCCCTCCCCACTCGTGGGGTCTCAAAAAAGTTACAGAATCCCAAAGAGCTTTTGTTTACATAAATTATATCTAGTACTGTTTACCATATTAGAAGTTAAACCTGAAAAGTATTTTAAGTATTTATTAATTCATTTAAAAATGTTTATGGAATAGGCCATATTTTTCAAAATTAAAAAATTAATGAGAAGAGTAGAATTGTTTTACATTTGTTGCAGCATTATATGTCACATGGCTTCCAGAACACCCCACTGTACACCTAAGAGAAAGTGAAAGTTTAAAGGATCAATAGCATCTTAGCGTTATTATTAAAATATGTTTGACCTAGAGGATACCCAGAAAAGATTTCAGGGATTCTCAGGGGTTCCCAGATCACTCTTTAAGGACCACCCCTAAGATTACTCCAAGCTTTTGAAAATCTCATACTTGTGACCATCTACCTGAAAACTATTCTTTGCTGTTTTCCAAAACTGTTTAAGTTGCCTTTCTCCCTATATGAGTAACTTATCAGCCACTTAGTAAATGTTTCATTGCATCACATATTCTGTGACCTTTTTCAAATCAGTATCTTTTTTCTCTGATCCTATTTTCAGGTTTCATGTTCTTGCTAGAGAGTGTTTTCGCACTATGAGGATTTGATTCCCTTCAAATTACCCCATCTTCACTGTAGCTGCTTAGCTGTCTATCCTCTTGGCCTCATTCATCCAGTCAGCCGTTTAGTCCTCCTTTATAAGCTGTTCTAAACCTTTGTAGTCATAAGCACTTAAACTCCCACTACTTCCTTTCTCTACTCTTATCAGGTAGTTTTACCCCCAATTTTCACAGAAAACTGAAATCATCCGAAATGTCCTCCTCTATAGTTTTTGTTCTCATCTCTCTCTGTATCATGCAATATGCAGGGAAAAATCCTTGCTTGCCATTAAATTCACTCTGTCCTTCTCTGCACTTTCTTTTCTCTTGCCTTCAAACATGCGTGGTCTCTCCTTCTTGAAAAGAACATTAATTTGACCCTGCTGCCTCTTCTGGCCACTATCCTGTTTCTTTCCTTCCTTTCACAGCTAGATTTCAAAGGTGAGTGGGTCATACTCACTATTGTCTCTTTTTCACTCTTCATGAACCTTCTTAAACTTTTATGTGTTTTTAATATCTGTCCCTGCTCTCCAGCATTAAATACACCCTTCATTCTAAGAACAAATTAGAGTCGAAGGGGCATAATGGAGCTATAATGAAGGTCAATACAAGTGCAAATTATTATTGTTACATTATCAGTATTCTTGAAATGGTGGCTTCCATTCTGTGACATAAGCATGTGTTATAGTATGGAAACTGCTATACTAAGGTTCAGAAAACTGGATTCTAACACTGGCTAGTAACTATGGGACCTTCGGAAAACTACTTACCTGGTTCAAGCTTCATTTTTCTTAACAGCAATAAAAATACCGCCTGCCTCATAAGTTGTTTTGAAGATTGTATTAAATAATTATATAACAAAGTAACTTGAACACTTTAAGGCATCATACAGAATGTATGTTTATATTAATTACTTGTATTACTTCTCGAATTGCTGTCTTAGAAGTGTCTTTTCCTGTCCTGATTGTTTTTCAAGATGCATTTCAGTGTTTTAAGATAATTTTTCTCTAAATTCTTTTTCAGAAAGATTTCATCCATTCTCCCAGCATTAACAGTAATTCTTTTCAGTTAGATGAATTTGCCTGTTCTCAGATAGATATCCCAAGCCTTTGCCTTCCTCCTGCGCACTAAGCATACATTTTCAGGTGCCTACTGAACAGTTCAGTCACTCATTTTTTGTGCGTAAGGAAGTTTAGAGAATCCAGAGCCATTGTACCTACCCTCAAGGAATTTCCAGGCTATTAGAGTATTTCCTGCATCTACATAAAATTTAATCTCTTTGTGTGTTATATTGTGTTTTCTCAAAAAATACCTTTAAGAAGGAAAAAGATCTTCCACCCATTTTTCCAGAATAATAAGGGTGTAAGTACATAAAATAAGTCCCACAAAAGAAGCAAAAATAAAATGCTACATGTAGTAAGATTATAGAAGGGGAAGATTTTAAACTGTTTCAGAGAAATAACAGAATTTAACCTAAACAAAATGAGGAGGGGGAAAAGGACATCTCAAGAATAGCAAAGAACATAAGGAAAACGTCAAATGAATGAAAAAGGATAGCATACAAGTGGCAGGTTGAGGAAGTTTCAGGATATGTGAAAGGAGAAGAAAGGAAAGTTGATGGCAAATCAGATCACTTTGAAAGATGTATAATTTTCCTCTCGAATGTACCAAATTTCCTTTCCCCTTCCTCCCTCCCACCCATTTATTTACAAACAATGAATATACTTTTCCACCATTGCTTCAGATTGCAGCCGTATAGAAGTCTTTGGTTCTGACCAAATGGTGGACTCAATTATGTCTGACACATGACTTTGTACTCTATTTTTGTTTCTTTTTTAAGTAGGCTTCACATCCAGTGCAGAGCCCGGTGCAGGGCTTGAACTCAATGGCCATGAGACCAAGACCTGAGCTGAGATCAGTAGCTGGGTGCTTAACCAATTGAGCCACCCAGACACCCCGCATGCTTTGTACTCCTATGGGAGCTTGTTTGCTTACTCCTTTTACCCCTACCTAAATTATTTTTACCTGTCTCAGCATCTCTTCAGTTCCTTCCTATTTAAAATCCAGTTTGAATTCTTCTATCAGAACATTTCAGGGAGTCTTAGACTGAAGTCCTACCTTTTCTGACATTTTTTTAAAGCGTTAGTTATGTATTATTTTGACTTGACAAATATACAGTGCTTATTTTGTTATTCTAAGCTGTTACTTAAATTTTACATGATAATGTAACATCCCATGTTTTTCTTTTACCTCTGGGATTACACTATAAGCCTTTATCAGAGCAGAGACCATGTATCTACTACATCTTTGTGTCTCCCACATTGCCTAACACAGCAGCTACGTATCAAATTCTATCTTTGGGCCTATTTTACAAATCACAATAGGACCTAAGTGAAAAGCATTATGTAGTTTATTTATGGGTTACTTTCTGATTCTGACCCTATTTTTGACTAAAAATTTTATCTCCTTAATTTATAATTTTTGTATTTTGCGTGGGGTAGTTCTTTCTCTTCTTGTATTTGAGGATTTATTTCCACCTCGTTGATAAGAAACAGAAACAGTTGAATCGAACCAGAAGAATTCATAAGAAATGCCTAGACACTGAAAAACATTTATGTTAATGTCTTCCTAAAAGAAGATCTTAGATTTCTTTTGAGATATTGCCTAAAATTTTGATTTTTAAAAATTTTGGGGGCACCTGGATGGCTCAGTCATTTAAGCGTCCAACTCTTGATTTCAGCTCTAGGCCATGATCTTGCAGTTTATGAGATCAAGCCCTGTGTTGAGGTCTGCGCTGTAAGCCCAGAGCTTGCTTGGGATTCTCTCTCTCCCTCTCTGCCCCTCCCCTGCTCACATGCTCTCTTTCTCTCTCTCAAAATAAATATATAAACATTAAAAATAATAATTTTTTTTAATATTTCAGATTACTTTTTTGGTAAAGTTTCATTTTTTTTTTTTTACAGGTATGGAAAAGTTGAGGCCACTCGCATATTGTTAGAAAAAGGAAAGTGCAATCCAAACCTTTTAAATGGACAGCTTAGTTCTCCTCTTCATTTTGCTGCTGGAGGAGGACATGCTGAAATAGTACAGATTCTCCTAAACCATCCAGAAATTGACAGAGTAAGTTATTTTCCAGGGTTTTTTAAATGTCCAAGCAATGACACTAAAATGTTCAGTTATATACTTGAGAAATCAACTGAGAAATAAATTTTACTTAGTATATAGTATAGGTAATATTTATGTATAAACTTTGATTTTATACATGTTTTTATTACAAAATATACCCCACATAAAATTTACCCTTATAGCCATTTTTAGCTGTCTAGTTCAGTGGCATCAATTACATTCACGTTGCAGTGCGGTCATCACCACCATCTATCTCCTGCATATACGTAAAATTTAACCTCTTTTTGTGTTATGTTGTATTTCCTCAAAAAATATCTTTAAGAAGAAAAGAGAATTTCCACCCATTTTTCCAGAATTTGTATTAATAAGTATTTTAAAGGGGAAAATAATTGTTTTAAACAAAACCTTTGTTGGATCTTATAATCAGAACTTTTAAAAAACAGCAATCACATTGATTATTAGTGCTTTGAGTCTTTTATCTTTATCAGTTCATGTTTATTTTAAGTATTGTGTGTGCTGTGTAGTTAATATTTAATATTTCACAAAAGTCTGTTTTTTATGAAACTTTGACATTTTCACTTAGAATACCATATATCGTAATGGTTTTTTTCTTTGTCATTTTCTTTTTTCCTACATTTCTAGCATATAACAGACCAACAAGGAAGATCCCCCTTAAATATTTGTGAAGAAAACAAACAAAATAACTGGGAAGAAGCTGCAAAACTGTTGAAGGAAGCCATTAACAAACCAGTAAGAATTACCTTCAGAAATAGAGCCATGCGAGCTATTTAAATTGATAAGTAATTTGAGGATCTGTGGCAAGAGTGGAATGGATGGATGGTTTCTTTACTGCTTTTAGAAAAACCTCATGGTTAGATCTCTTAAGTATTAAATTTGATATCATCCCTAACATTAAGACATTTATTCTTGAATAATAAAATAAAATTGCATAATAAATCTTTCAAGCACTTAAAATTAACCTAATTTCCAGTGTAATCTCACCACTTGATGATGTCTGAAATAATTAGCAGTAGCATTAAGATAGAGAATTAACAATTAGAAAAACTCAGTTTGCCTAATAGTTTCAGTGATAATAAAACTATGATCAATTTAAAAACTGTGTGAAACTTGCAAACCAGATAAAAGGATTTATAGCAACAGATAAAGTATAAAAATTTGATCTCAACAAATATAATCTCTGAGAGTTTCCAGACATTTCCATCAGTTAGCCAATAAGTATTTGTGGAGTATTTCTGTGAATTTAACACCTTGAAATGCTGAAAGTGACAAGTGATAAAGGGTAAATATACGATCTCTGCCTTTAAGAATATTAACACACAAACTCACCACACACTCAACAGATTTTGTCAAAATACTGTTCATGAGCACAAGACAAAGTCAAGGAAGTAGATAAGCAGTATAGGTGCCCTTCTATTATACTTCATTACAATTTATTTTCTAATTACATAGAACACATTATCCTGGCATAATTTTTATATTCTTTTTTTTTAATTTTTTTTTTTAACATTTATTTATTTTCGAGACATAGAGACAGAGCATGAGCAGGAGAAGGGCAGAGAGAGAGGGAGACACAGAATCCGAAGCAGGCTCCAGGCTCTGAGCTGTCAGCACAGAGCCCGACGTGGGGCTCGAACTCACAGACCGCGAGATCATGACCTGAGCGAAGTTGGCCGCTTAACCGACTGAGCCACCCAGGCGCCCCTAATTTTTATATTCTAAATGAACAAGATTAGAGGAATTAGGTACTTTTATCTAAAATGAACTGGCCTGGAATTTATTTGGGGACTTCCAATACAGTGAAATATATTAAGAACATATTGAGTTACTTCCAATAACGATAAAAATGTATTGAAAATGTATTGAGGATATATTGAGAAACCACAATCAGATATTACTTCACACCAATCAGAATGGCTACTTTAAAAAAATAAGAAATAACAAGTTCTGGTGAGGAGGTGGAAAAATGGAACTCTTAGTGGGAACGTAAATTGGTGCAATCATTGGAAAACAGTATGGACTTTCCTCAAGAAATTAAGAATAGAGATACTATATGATCTGATAATTCCACATACTGAGTATTTACACAAAATGAAAACAGTTCTACTACTGAGTATTTACACAAAATGAAAACACTAACTTAAAAAGATAAATGAAATCGCTTCTCAACCTTTTGGCTAAAATCAAGTGTGAAAAGATATGTGCACTCTTATGTTTATCACATTATTTGCAGTAGCCAAGATATGGAAGCAACCTAAGTGTACATCAGTAGATGAATGGATAAAGAAGTTGTAGTACATATGTACAATGGAATATTAACCATATGAAAAAGAATGAAACCTCGCAATTTGCACCAACATGGATTGACCTAGAGGGTATTATGCTAAGCGAAATAAGTCAGACAAAGACAAATGCTGTATAATTTCATATATATGTGGAATCAACAAACAAAAAAAAACCAGACTCCTAATTATAGAGAACAAAGTGGTGGTTGCTAGAGGGGAGATGGGTAAGGGATGGGCAAAATAGGTGACAGGGATTTTTTTTTTATGTTTTGAGAATATTATTACTCTCTGAGATTTTTCTGAACAGGAGGAAAGAAAATGGCTCAAGGTCCATTGTTCCGTAACTTTCATGTATACAGTCTTCCATCACAGATTCCACTAAGGACAAATTACTGCTAGTACACATTTCTACTGTATAATCTGTAGCCCACTAGACTCACGAGATACTTGACTAACACCAGATTTAGTAACCAAGACTGTATCCCCCATAGGATACCTACTTTGTTCATGAAGAGCTTTAAAACATTTCCTAGGAGAATCTGAAGTTGACTATCTTTTTTATTTTTAAATGTTTGTTTATTTTTGAGACAGAGACAGAGCATGAGTGGGGGAGGGACAGAGAGAGAGGGAGACACAGAATCCGAAGCAGGCTCCAGGCTCTGAGCGTTCAGCACAGAGCCCCATGTGGGGCTCGAACTCCCAGACCTCGAGATCATGACCTGAGCTGAAGTCAGACGCTCAACCAACTGAGCCACCCAGGCGCCCCTGAAGTTGAATATCTTTTAAGAGCCATTTGCCTTAGTTTTTCAAACTTACATAACCATGAGTCATCCAGAGGTGAAAAAAGTGGAAAATATAAATAATGGAAATAAAACTTTTTTTAAATAGTGCCAACAGATACTCACTTGAAGCAGTTTCCTGTTATTTTCCATTTTAGAAATCTATAATAAAGCATATGAAGTTGAAACTGAAGCATTTTCATAGGTTGGGACATAGAGTTTCTAACCAGGATGCATAATTTATTATCATTGTTTGTCCTAGTATGAAAAAGTTCGGATATACAGAATGGATGGATCATACCGTTCTGTTGAACTGAAGCATGGAAATAATACCACAGTGCAGCAGATAATGGAAGGAATGCGTCTCTCTCAAGAAACACAGCAATATTTCACTATTTGGATCTGTTCAGAAAACCTCAGTAAGAAAGTTGTGATTCTGTTGTATAAACCTCACTATTCCTTTTTGAGAGTGGGTTGGCAAACTTAAGTGTGGCATCAGTTTCTTAATGACTTTCACATTTTGAAATGATACAGTGATCTTCTCTTTTATATAAATTACTAAGTGTTCCAGCTGCTGAAATAGGTAAGCCTCTGGGACTCCTCATCCATTACTTCATTCAAAGGAATTTCTAAGCATTTTAAAACTTTTCTTCTCTAACAATGGAATTTAACTTGAATGCCATTAAATGTCGTGCTCATCCATCTAGCCTTTATTATCAGTGCTCATTTCACCTGAGACAAAAAGAGACAGAGCATGAATGGGGAAGGTGCAGAGAGAGAGGGAGACACAGAATGTGAAGCAGGCTCCAGGCTCTTAACTGTTAGTCTAGTGCCTGACATGGGGCTCAAACTCATGGACTGGACCGAGACATCATGACCTGAGCTGAAGTTGGATGCTTAACCGACTAAGCCACCCAGGCGCCCCTCTATCAAATCTTTTCATTTAAAATCATCCTAATATCACTATAGATTTGTCTTTGAGGAAATATTGCAGATATATAAAGGAATTAATTGAGGTTACTATGATTGGTTATTTAATGATTTAATTGTCTTTTTTAAAAACTCTGGATCCTACCAATTATATCATAATTAAATAGGCTATCATGGAATTAAAGATCTTATATACACTCGATACATTTTATCTGTTTTAGGAGTTATCATAATTCTTATATTCTTTAATTTTTTACAGGTTTTATTTGTTTGTCTGTTTCTTTGTAAGTAGGCTCCACACCCAGCACAGAGCCCAATGCCGGGCTTGAACTCATGACCCTGAGGGCAAGACTTGAGTTGAGAGCAAGAGTCGGAGGCTTAACCGACTGAGCTACCCAGACACCTCTTTTAAGATTTTATTTTTAAGGGGCACGTGGGTGGCTCAGTTGGTTGAGCATCTGACTCTTGATGTCAGCTCACATCATGATCTTAGAGTTGTGGAATCAAGCCCCATTTCCAGCTCCATGCTGAGCACGGTCCTGCTCAAAATTCTCTGTCTTCTCCCTCTGCCTCTCTCCCTTCTGCCCCACGCATGCTCTCTGATTAAAAGGAACAAAAAAATTTTATTTCTAAGTAATCTCTATACCCGACATGGGGCTCAAACTAATAACATGTAGAGCATATGATCAAGAGTCACATGCTCTACAAACTGGGCCAGCCAGGTGCGCCTCATAATTCTTAAATTCTTTTTTTTTTTTTTTTAATATTTATTGATTGATTTTGAGAGAGAGAGTGCATGTTTGTGCAGGGGTGAGGGGGGTTGGGGGAAAAGTAGGGTGAAAGGAGAGAATAAGAGAATCCTATGTCAAATGGCTTTTGCCCTGTTAGGGTAGAGCCTCATGTGGCGCCTATCCCAGGACCTGTGAGAACACGACTTGAGCCGAAATCAAGATTTGGGTGCCCAGTCAAATGAGCCACCCAGGCACCTCCGTAGTTCTTATATTCTTAAAAACAAAAGCTCTTAACCTAAAATTGGAGAGTAATATTATTGGTTAAAGTCAATGTTGATTAGAATTTAGAGCTTTAATTTGTGTGTATTCAGCACTTAAGTACAGATAGTTTAATATAAATTTTCCATGTGTTGATATAATTTATTTTTACATTATCATTTATAAAAGGAAAGATGTTTTTCAGGCCTTCAGCTCAAGCCTTATCATAAACCATTGCAACATGTTCGCGACTGGCCAGAAATACTTGCTGAATTAACTAATTTGGATCCCCAAAGAGAAACACCACAGCTTTTCCTAAGAAGAGATGTGAGACTCCCTTTGGAAGTTGAAAAAAAGGTTTGCTTGGAAATCTTATTTTAGTCATTTAAATGCACAGAATCTGTTGAGTTCTGTGGTTGACCCTACAAACAGAAATTGTGCTCTTACTGTATGAGGATGAGGAGGTTTTCTATTTTTCTGTTCAATCTTCACATCTCGGGTAAGTGGTAGGGTTTGAGTAGGTCTCCTTTCAAAGCCGCTGGTTGGTTTTTCTGTGTCTACCTACATTATTCTAAAAACAAAAGAAATGGAGAATCTATTCTAAAAAGAGAATTAGCAACCAGATGGAAGATGGATTATACAAAAAAAATTTTAGAATAGTTACGAAGTAATAGTATCAAAGATAAATTTAATAAAGGGCTAATCAGTGTGTAAATTTCAAAGGAGCAAAGAGATATGTTGATGTGGGAAAACAGAAAATACATTCTGAATGGAGAAGATTATATTTGCAAAGGGGATATTAAAAAGTTATTCTCAATAGTCAGTAAGTGGCTATTTCCAAATCAATCAGGAATTATATAGATAGTAAAAAACGAGTAGAATTTACATTTGATAAAAAGATCTGTTCCATACAAGTACACTTGGATCTGTAAATTTTAGAGGAGGTGGGATAATGCTATCCAAAAAAATGATTGGACAACAAAGACACTTAAGGTAGATATTACAAGTTAAATTAGACGTGATAGGCTAAATACAAGAGTACGGTTTGAAATTGAAGAAAAAAAGTTTCAAGTTCTCATAACTTTGGTGACGAAAAAACATACAGTGCATTTCCTGATTATTATCAAAGGGAATAGTAAACAGACAAGGTTAAGCAAAGTTTATTGTATGAAGAGTTCGGTGACCATGTACAAAGTTGATAAATGTTTTATACCTGGCTATTTATATTGTTCCTCATATATTATCAGGCCAAAGATAGCTGTGATCCTTTCAGTGAAATATACTGGCAGTTACATAAAAATTTGTATGAAACTTAACCAAAAACAAAGATCTTAATTATTCATTAAAAAATGTATTAGAGTTTTATAAGTAGAACAAAGGGGGAAAAACCAATTAATCATCTCATTTGACACAGAAAAGGTATTTGACAAAATCCAATACCCTTTCATGATAAAACTCTTACAATAGGAATAGATGGGAACTTCCTCAACGTGATAAATGGCATTTAAGAAAAACCTACAGCTAACATCATAGTCAATCATGAAAAGCTGAAAGCTTTCCTTCTAAGATCAGAACAAGACAAGGATGCCAGCTTTCACGACTGCTATTTAACACTAACCAGAGCAATTAGATTTAAAGAGAAAGAAAGAAAGAGAGAAAGAAAGAAAAGAAATAAAAAGCATCCACATTGGAAAGAAAAATAAAAGTATATAATATAGGAAATCTCAAAAGCATCCACAAGAAAGCTATTAGAGCTAATAAATAGATTCAGCAACATTGCAAGATACAAGCTTAACACATAAGAATAAGTGGTTTCTACACACATCAACAAACAACCCAAAAAGGAAATTAAGAATTTCATCAAAATAGCATCTTAAAGAATAAAATACCTAGGAATAAATTTACAAAAGAGGTACAAGACTTGTACACTCAGAACTATAAAACATTACTGAAAGAAATTAAAGATCTGTGTAACTGGAAAGACATCTGTTTTAAGCTAGGAAGATTTAATATTGTTAAGATGTCCACACTAGCAGCATTTGCTGATATACCACATTCTCTAAAAGAAATTCCAAAAGCCTTTTTATAGAAATGGAAAAGGCAATCCTTAAATTCATATGCAATTACAAAAGGCCTTGAATAGTTAAAGCAATCTTGAAAAAAGTATAAAGTTGAAGGATTCACACTTCCCAATTTCAAAACTTACTACAAAGCCACAATAATTAAGGACAATTATATAGACCAATGGAATAGAAATGAGAGTACAGAAATAAACCCAATACATCTATAACCAAAATCTGTAGTAAGCTAATTTTTGACAAGGGTGCCAATGAAGAAAGAATAGTCTTTTCAACAGATGATGCAAAAAGTATGAAACTGGATCCTAGACTCACACCATATATAAAAATTAACTCACTGGGTCACCAACTTAAATATAAGAACTAAAACCTTAAACTCTTAGAAGAAAACAAACAGGTAAATCTTCATGACCTTAGATTTGGCAATGGATTTTTTTTAAGTTTACCTATTTATTTTGAGAGACAGTGTGTAGGGGGAGAGGAAGAGAGAGAGGGTGAGAGAATCCCTTGTAGGCTCCACAGTGTGGGCCTGATGTATGGCTTGAAATCACAAATTATGAGATCATGACCTAAGCCAAAACCAAGAATCAGATGCTTAACTGACTAAGCTACCCAGGTGCCCCTGCAATGGATTTTTAAATATGCATGAGCAACAAAAGGAAGTATATATAAATTAGACTTCTTCAAAATTAAAAACATTTGTGCATCAAAGGACATTATCAGGAAAGAAAAAAGACAATTTACAGAATGGGAGCTACAACTCAACAACAAAAAGACAACCCGGTTAAAATGGACAAAAGACTTGATTTCTCCATTGAAAATATACAAATGGCCAAGAAACTCGTGAAAAGATGTTCAACACCACTGGTCATTAGAGAAGTGCACATCAAAACACAATGAGAATCCTCTTCATACCTCCTAGGATGGCTATTTTAATTTAAAAAAGGAAAATAGTGTTGGTAAAGTTACAAAGAAATTGTCATCCTTCTACATTGAAGGTAGGAATGTAAAATAGTACAGCTGCTGTGGAAAACAATCGTGGTTCTTGAAAAAAACTAAACACAATTACCATATGATCCAGTAGTTCTACTCTTTGGTGTATACCTGAAGAATTAAAATTAGGAACTCAAACATCTGTATGCCAGTGTTCACAGCAGCATTTCACAATAACCAAAATGGTGGAAACAAAATAAGTTTCCATCAAGAGATGAATGATGAATGGATAAACAAAATGTGGTATAAACATACAATGGAATATTATTCAGTCATAAAAAGTTCTGATACATGCCATAACATGGATAAACCTTGAAAACATTATGCTAAGTGAAATAAGCCAAGCCAGATGCAAGAGGACAAATATGATTCTACTTACAGTAAATATCTAGAATAGGAAAATTCATAAAGTAAATTAGTGGTTACCACAGGTGTTGGGGAGAGAGTGTGGAGTTATTGCTTAGTGGTTAACAGTTTCTCAGTGATGAAAAAGTTGTGTAAATAGTGATGGTACTTGCACAACATTGTGAATGTAATGTCACTCAAATTATACACTTAAAAATGGTTAAAATATTAAGTTTTTGTTACATGTATTTTAACACAGTTAAAAAAATACATTAGATCCATAAAGTCTGCAAGTAATATAAATATATTCATTTTATATTCCTTCTCCACCTGAGTAATATTTTAAAAGTTGGTGGAGAAAAAGAGCAATAATGATAAAACTTGGATGACAAATTAATTGTATAATTATAAAGAATATAAAATGAACTCAAGTGGAGAAGAAATAAGGTTTAGTAAGTACCTTAAGACAAATCAGAATATCATGATCATCTGATAAGATAGTTGTGTTCTTTCATTATGTAATTAAGAGATTACAGTTTGTACCATCTGAAAAATGGAAGAATTACATATATTGGTTGCATCATTCTTTAGGATGAAGATGGCCTGATTTCATTAGTAAAGAATAATTGTTGACTAATGCTCACTGAATATATTATTAGGAATTAGAAATATTAACTACTCAAACTCTTTAAATTCACTGTTAATTTTGAGAAATTAAAGCCCACAGGAAAGTTGAAAGGTAATCAAATTCATTAGATTCACCAATGGCTAATATTTTGCTTCATTTCCTTCATCTTCTCTATTTTTTTCTTTATGAACCATTTAAAAGTGAGTTGCAGACATCACGGCACTTAATCCCTACTTATTTTGACATGTATCTCCTAAGAAAAAAGACATACAAACCTAGTATGATACTATTTTCACCCTAATAAAGTTCATATTTCCATAATATTAATGTGGAATATTAATATAATGTCTAATATGTGATCCATATTCAGATTTTCCCTAATTGTTTAAAAATCGTTTATAGTTTCCATATGTAGAATCTAGTCAAGGTTCATACTTTGTATTTGATTGTTATCTCTTTAATCACTTTTAATCCAGAACAGTCCTCTCACCCTTTTTCCCCATGAAATTCTTTTAGGTTTTTAATATTATTTAGAGTATTATAAGATATTATTTTAGTTACTAAGACAAAAATAACTTTTACCACAGGGAATTGAGATCACTTTGAATTATATTTGGAAATCCTTTAAGTATTCATTGAGACACTATAATTGGTGACTGTTTCTAAGCATAAGTATATACTGTAGGCTAACTTTTTTCAATCTTTGTTTATCTTATTTGATAACATGAAACTTTATAAAGTTTTTGAAACTTAGGAAAAAATCTCTCCTTTAGTGTTATTTGAAAGTACCAAGTAGTTTTAGTCAAATGAAATAAAAAATGTTTTAAAATAAGATATTTTATTTGTTTTTTTTTTTTTTAACATTTATTTATTTTTGAGAGACATAGACACAGAGCGTGAGCAGGGGAGGGGGAGAGAGAGAGGGAGACACAGAATCGGAAGCAGGCTCCAGGCTCTGAGCTGTCAACACAGAGCCCGACGCGGGGCTCAAACTCACAGACCGTGAGATCATGACCTGAGCTGAAGTCGGACGCTTAACTGACTGAGCCACCCAGGCGCCCCTAAAATAAGATATTTTAAAACTACATGTACACTTCTAGAAGTTAACACACTTCCTTGTATCCTCCTTGAGGTTCACTACTATATCATATGAAACATGTAGAATAATGTTTGAGGAATATAATTAAATCAGGTAAAATTGTGGTAGAAATTATCCATATCCATAGCTAATGATAATCTTTTATTAGATTGTAAATCAGAGGTTACAAACTATAGCCTATTGCTATACCTGACCTGTTTATATACACTGCAAGCTATTAATGGTTGAAAAAATTCAAAAGGATAATATTTCATGACATGTAACAAATTTATGAAATTCACATTTTAGTGCCCATATTTAAAGTGTTATTAGAACACCACCACACACCTATTTGTTATTGTATTCTCTATGGGTGCTTTTGTGCTAAGAGAGACTATGTGACTGACTCATAAAGCTTAAAATATTACTGACTAGCCCTTAACAGGAAAAATTTGTCAACCCCTGCTCTAAATCAATAACAGCTCATATAAATAAATATGTAACTTTTGCTTTTCCATATTAGAAAGTGACAAGTTGTATATTTGTAACAGGAAATTGTAGCCGAATAACCAAATTCTACTTTTTCTTTTAAGATTGAAGACCCACTAGCTATTCTTATCCTCTTTGATGAAGCCAGATATAATTTATTAAAGGGCTTTTATACAGCTCCTGATGCTAAACTGATAACGTTGGCAAGTCTACTGTTGCAAATAGTTTATGGAAATTATGAGAGTAAGAAACACAAGCAAGGTTTCCTAAAGTAAGTATTTAATACAGTGTGTGGGCTTGTGCTATGCTCAAGATTCTATTTAACCAAGAAGGTTTTAAAAATGTTATTAAAAAATAGTTATACTTTGGTTTGGAACCAAAGGATAGGAGGAGGCATGAATGAGGAAAACAAATGGTAAAGCATTCTTAAAGTTATACTCTCTCCAAAATTATTTTTCTTATATTTGACTGTGGTTTGATATGCCTTTTTTTTTTTAAGATTTTATTTTTTTTAAGTAATCTCTACACCCAACTTGGGGCTCAAACCCACAACCCTGACATCAAGAGTCACATGCTCTACCAACTGCCAGCCAGGCACCCCTTGGTATACCTTATACTTTTTCTTTAATTTATCTTTATTATATGTTTAAATAAGTTCATTAAAAGCTGACTTGATAAGTAGTAGAAAATGTCATAAGCCAGATGCATTTAAGAATCCTACCACAAAAACTCGCTTTCAATCTTTGAGAGAAAACACTGAGGTTTTAAACACTGAAGGTTGTTTATTGTGGTTTTCAATTTTCAAAAATATTTTGTGGTTATTGAAAGAAGAAACATTTCTCTTAAATGAAAACATTAGGATCATGGTTTTTGCATAAAATTTTTGGAGTTCTCTAATATTTTACAATTTTTTCAACTCAAAAATCATGTTACTTAAAATAGTTTGCTTCTAAATGATTTATGTACTTTAGCTACTAAAGATGATTTATTTAAAGCATGTTGGCTTATTTGCTTACAGTGAAGAAAATCTAAAATCCATTGTACCTGTTACCAAATTGAAAAGTAAGGCACCTCACTGGACAAACCGAATACTTCATGAATACAAGGTAAGCTATTTAACAGAAATAAAAAGACATTTTATACCCTAGTTGAAATTTTTTAAATTAATTATATAATATGCTTTAAATGTAGGTACATTATAGTCTTGAAATTAAAAATGGATCTTCTAGTTCACATGAAACTGAAAGTAGCATATTTTTATTTTTAATAATGTGGAATCTTTAACTGAATACCTACTACATGCTGGATACTGTGGTAAGGATTAGATATTGAACACACACACACACACACCCCACCATGAAATTATACACTATCCTTGTCCCTTGAGGCATTTAAAACCTAATAGAATAGACAAGCACTCTTTTTATACTTTGATATTTCTTTCTTTTTTGAAGTATTAAGAACTGCTCTTGGGATAATGTCACACAATTTTATTCTTCCCTGGGGACAGCCATGATTTTAGAAACTGCTTAGTTGACCTATTTGGATTATCAAAGGTATGTTCTCTTTTCACATCTCTTTTATTTTACCTTATTTGTTTTTAGAATCTTAGTACAAGTGAGGGTGTCAGTAAAGAAATGCATCACCTTCAGCGCATGTTCTTACAGAATTGTTGGGAAATTCCTACATATGGAGCAGCTTTTTTCACAGGACAGATATTTACAAAGGCAAGCCCCAGCAATCATAAAGTCATCCCAGTGTATGTAGGAGTGAATATAAAAGGACTTCATCTCCTCAACATGGAAACTAAGGTAGATTTTTAGCTTTATAGCTGTTTTTGAAAATGTCTTTAAAAAATAGTACCAGCCTACCTGAAAAATGACATATATATATAAAACCATTCATTGTAATTTCATTTGTAATAGCAAAAAAGGAGAGATGAAAAGTAAATGATTGTCAACAAAGGGTTAATTATTAACATTCATTGTATTCTATTTATAATGTATTAATCATAGTACATTTCAAAATTGAAATACTGTGCAGCCATATAAAAGAATGAAGAATGCAGAGAATGATTTTCAAGATATATTTAGTGAAAAAGCACAGTGGTGGACCATATGTAATAGGCTACTCCTTGTGTAAAAATGGGGGGAAGTCAAGACTATATTTACGTAAATACATATTGCTTGTGTATGAATAAAAAAATCTCATCAGGCCTTTAGAGAAGGCAACCACGTAACTGGGAACAAGAGTAGGAGGGAAACTTTACTAGGTACCATTTTGCAGCTTAAAATTTTTAACTGTTATTATATTACCTATTTAAAAAATCAGTTAAGTTTAAATGAAAAAAATAGTAATTAAAAAAAGAGAAATAGGGGTGCCTGGGTGGCTCAGTCGGTTAAGCAGCCGACTTTGGCTCAGGTCATGATCTCGTGGTCTGTGAGTTCGAGCCCCGCATCGGGCTCTGTGCTGACTGCTCAGAGCCTGGAGCCTGGTTTGGATTCTGTGTCTCCCTCTCTCGCTGACCTTCTGCTCATGCTCTATCTCTATGTCTCAAAAATAAATAAACGTTAAAAAAAATTTTTTTTAAAGAGAAATATATTGGGGCTCTCAGTCAGTTAAGTATACAACTCTCGATTTCGGCTCAGGTCAGATCTCATGTTTTGTGAGGTCAGGCTGGTATTGGACTCTACACTGACAGCACGGAACCTGCTTGGGATTGTCTGTCTCCCTCTCTCTTTGTCCCTCTCCTGCGTTTGCACACTGTCTCTCTCTCTTTCTTTCTCTCTCTCTCTCAAAATAAATAAATAAACATTTAAAAATATATAATATCTGTCACAAGGGATTCACTTTGAAATTCAGAATTAATTATAAGAGCCTTTTGGGGAACAGGCAAGATGAAGTATGGAAAGGTTTCAGACTTTTCCCATCAGACACTTGTTACTATATTGTACTCCTTTTTCTAATCAAAGTCATTATATATAAAATATGGAATTATCAATTATTTTTAGCATGTTTAACACATTTATCCGGATGAACAGCTTTCTAGCTTGTAACAGAAAGCTAATAAAAATCAAACTTATTTTGTTCGTTCAGATTTGTCTAAGAATAGACCATTTCAAGTCAGTTAAAGTAGTAACTAAGCTAATACATTAGAAAAGGCATTTCAGCGGTGCCTGGGTGGTTCAATTGGTTAAGCATCTGATTTTGGCTCAGGTCATGATCTCACAGTTCATGAGTTTGAGCCCCACATCGGGCTCTGTGCTGACAGCTTAGAGCCTGGATCCTGCTTCACATTCTGTGTCTCCCTCTCTCTCTGCCCATCTCTGCCTGCTTGCACTTGGTCTCTCTCTCTCTCTCAAAAATAAATAAACATTTTTTAAAAAATAGAAAAGGATTAGATTAGGAAACTTTATCATAAACCTAATTTTTATTTTCATCATTTTTATAAGCCTTTATTTTGTAATCACATAATTTCTGAAAGTAGTTTAGTCATTTCATGATAACTCCGGATCATCCTTATGGGCAACAGCTGTTTTTACCGTGCTGTTAGCTATGCCCGTGAATGGAGATAGAGAATATGTAGGGACATAGGGCTGAATAGGGACTGAATTCAGTTGTTTATCTAGAACTTGATTTTTTTTGAAGCCTCTGATGTCAGCTTGCTTTTGGGTCATTTGCTTATCATTTTCTGTTTAAGCTACTTTACTCACACAAAATAGGCTTCTTCTAATTAGTTTGTAACCAGCTTTCTATTTCTTTTGTACTAAGCTTTTTAAAGGAAATCAAAGGAGAAACGTCTCTCACCATTTCAACAAACTTTTCCTCTGCTATTTCAGAGCATTTTATACAACATTTACAAATCCTTCTTTACTGAACTAAATGGTGACACTATGGGTATGATGTTGAGCCTTTGCCCTAAGCTATAGTTTATGTTGACTTGGCAGCGTTCTAAGTTTAGGCAAATATAAAACCCATCCTAAATGATGGGTCAGCATTATCTTATAACATGTCACATGAATAATATTCAGGTCCAGGAATCGAGTAAGTGAGATAGGAATTGCAGGCAGAGGCTGATAACAATATTATTAGTTAACAGTCTGATTTTTTAGGATAAGATGTTCGATTTCTACAAATGCTGTCCTTAGGTATAATAAGGTAATTAAACCAAAGGGTAATGATGTTTTCTGTCCACCTGATCATTACCTCGAGTTCTGTAAACCACTGATAACTTTACAGCACCTATGAAGGCTTTAAGATGATTATATTTTCTAATCATCAAAGGTGGGAGCAGGCACCTTGTCCTCAATTGGACAATTGTCATCAAGATATGCTAGGGTTGAATTTGACAAGTTTAGAATAAACAACTTCATTTGCAAAAATACCTTCATTTACATTTAAAACTCTACTTGGGATACAGTAGCTGCAGAGATTAATTCTCGTGAAAAGCCATAGAATACAGCTATGTTTTTTATATCAATTACTTCTATCTTCTATATCTTATTTCTCTTTGAAATAAGAGTTTTCCCCTTAGAAAGTATAGCTCACCGAATTTCATATGCTCATCAGAGACTTTTCCATCCTACTTACATTAAATATAGACACTATTGAATATAGAATGCACTGTGTTGTGACTCATGTTCTACTATAGCAAATGTATTTGTTTCATAACTGAACTGTACTTGTTGCTATATCTTTAACCATAAGAGTACTATTGCCACATCCAGGCAATAGATTACCTTTTGCTGATGTCAATTTATGTTGGCCATAATGAATGCTCTTCTGAAATAAAACCGGTTGTTTAAATATCCACATAGTGACAATCTTCCTGATCACTTATCAACATCACCCTTTCTCCTGTCCACTGGCTGGATATGTGACTTCTTTGGTTTTCCCTTTTCTGCTCTCAACTATTCCTGACATTTTCTCTTGTGGTTTTTGGTTTCCCTCACTAAACAACTTGACCCTTTGTAGGTTTTACCTCGTAAAGAGGACTACTTTTTCCTTCTGGAGTACAGTGTATCTCTCAAAGCTACCATATGGACTCTGACTTTTCAGCTCCATTGAGCTGTTTTCATTATTGTGGGTTTCTCAAGAATTTCTTCCTTTGTGCATAACAACAAAACCTTTATTTTTAATTTATAACTCCAGTATTTTTGTTGATAATTTGGCCCCCATATAATTGAGGACTTGTTATACCTCAAATGTATTTTTTCTATATATTAAACTGTTTTGAGACCATAATAATGGACTATGTTTTGCCTCTTGATTAAACAAATTTCAAGCAACTGATCTAAAAGATAGACAATTTAAGGTATTATGACATCTTGACTCAGTGTTTCAGTGTGTTCCTTGGTAAATAGCTATTTTAGCATATCATATCTATAAAGTTATATTTCATGATATAAATAGGGATGGCTAATTTTTAAAAAAAATTTCTTTTTAACGTTTTTATTTATTTTTGAGAGACATAGAGACAGAGTGTGAGCAGGGGAGGGGCAGAGAGAGAGGGAGACACAGAATCCGAAGCAAGCTCCAGGCTCTGAGCTGTCAGCACAGAGCCCGACGCGGGGCTCGAACTCACAGACCGCGAGATCATGACCTGAGCTGAAGTCGGCCACTTAACCAACTGAGCCACCCAGGCGCCCCGGGATGGCTAATTTTAAAGATGTTATTAGTTTCCCATTATACATAATATACACTCATGTAAATTAATTGTACTGTTTCATTTAAGAACCTCACTTTTTTTTAAGTTTATTTATTTTGAGAGAGAGAGGAAGAGAGAACACAACCAGTGGAAGGACAAAGAAAAGGGGAGAGAAAGAAGCCCAAGCAGGCTCTGCGCTGTCAGCACAGAGCCTGATGCGGGGCGGGGACTCAAACCCATGAATGATCCTAGCCAAAACCAAGAGTTGAACACTTAACCAACTGAGCTACCCAGTGCCCTGGTTTAGGGCATTTTTAAAGTGAGGTTCTTAGTGTGCCTGGGTGGCTCAGTCAGTTAAGCACTGGCTTCTTCTTTTTTTTTTTTTTTTAATTTTTGTTAATGTTTATTTCTGAGAGAGAGTGAGGTGGGGTGGGAGGGAGGGCAGAGAAAAAGGGAGACACAGAATCTGAAACAGGCTCCAAGCTCTGAGCTGTCAGCACAGAGCTCCGTGTGGAGTTCAGACTCATGAGCTGTGAGATCATGACCTGAGCCGAAGTTGGACACCCCACCAACTAAGCCACTCAGGCATCCCAGCACTGGATTCTTGATTTCCACTCAGGTCATGATCTCATGGTTTGTGAGTCCAAGCCCCAAGCTGCTTGGGAATGTGCCTCCCTTTCTCTGCCCCCGCTCCACTCACTGTCTGTCTCTGTCTCTCTCTTATAATAAATAAGTAAACTTAAGAAGTATGAAAATTATTTTTGAAAATGCCCTAAAACCATATCCTTTTCACATAACATTTATTACATATAATCAGGGGACCAGAGTGACTCAGTCACTTGAGCATCTGACTCTTGATTTCGGTTCAGGTCATGATCTCGTGGTTGTAAGATCAAGCCCCACCTTAGGCTCTGTGCTGAGTGCACAGCCAGCTTGGGATTCCTTGTCTCTCTGTCTCTGCCCCTCCCCTGCTTGTACGTTCACGTTCTGTCTCTCTCTCAAATAAAAATAAACATTTAATTACTTACAATCAGTATGTTAAGAACTACTAGTAATAGAAAGCACATTTTTTTAATGTTTTATTTATTTTTGAGAGAAAGAATGTGAGCAAGGGAGGATCAGAGAGAGAGAGAGAGAGAGAGAGAGGGAGGGAGGGGCAGAGAGACAGGGACAGAAGATCCAAAGCAGGCTCTGGCTGACTGCAGCAAGCCCAATACCAGGGCTCAAACTCACAAACTGAGATCATGACCTGAGCTGAAATCCGACGCTTATCCGACTGAGACACCCAAGTGCCCCAAAAGCAAATGTTTTTAAACATGTATTTTAAAGGATGCACAAACACTTTCTTTGTATATGTGTATGTACAGAATATATTTTTAGGTCAAGAAAATGCAAGTTACTGCTAGGAGAGATTCATTTTAAAATAATCAAAAAAGTATATTGAATGGCTATTTAAATATAGCTTTTTGTTAGGAAAGTGTAGGAATAAGTTTTTTAAATATTTTTTTTGAAAGTTTATTTATTTTGAGTGGGGGGCAGAGAGAGATGGAGCAAGAGAATTTCAAGTAGGCTCCACACTGTCAGTGTGAGCCCCACACAGGGCTTGGAGCCATGAACTCTGAGATCATGACTGGAGCTGAAACCAAGAGCTGGATACTTAACTGACTGAGCCACCCAGGCACCCCAGGAATAGGTTGTTCTAATACTGTTTTTTAAATAATTTGATGAATTTATGAAGGCTATATTATTTTTAAAATTATGCTTATTTTTACCATAAATATATTGCTGTACTTATTTTCAGTGATATGGAATTGTCTAAGTCAACATATTACCTCATTACATAAATTGCAGATCTGAAAGTACCATATGAATATTCAAATGATACTGAATAAATGGGATTATCTTTAATATACAGAAAGTAAAAACTTATACATTTAATTTTCTTGAAAGTCACTGAGAGAATGGGCATCTTTTTTTCTCAGCTTTATTAAGACGTAATTGACATATAACTTTGTACAAGTTTAATGCGTACAATGGGTTGATTTGATGTATTGCAAAATGATTACTACCATAGCGTTGGCTAATACCTCCACCATGTTACGTAATTACCATTTCTTTTTTGATGAGAACACTGAAGTTCTACTCTCACAATAACATGAAGTATGTAATATAGTATTATTAACTAGAGTCCCCATGCTGTACATTAGATCCCCAGAAGTTACTCATCTTATACCTGAAAGTTTGTACTCCATGGCCAACATCTCATTTTGCCTATCCCCCAGCCTCTGATAGCCAACATTGTGTTTCTCTGTTTCTGAGTTTAGCTTCTTTAGATTGCATATTTAAGTGATATCCTGTTTAGTCTTTTTCTGACTCATTTCACTTAACGTAATGCCCTCAAGGTCTATGCATGTTGTTGAAAATGGCAGTATTTTCTTCTTTCTGATGGCTGAATATTATTCCTGTGTGTGTGTGTGTGTGTGTGTGTGTGTTTATATTTTTATGTACATGTATACATACCAAAGAACGGGCATCTTCAAAATGTTTGTCAGTGTGATACAAAAAATATCTTTGCCAAAGGCAATCTCCTGAGAGTCTACCATCTCTGTGGCTCTGTACTTGACGCTCTGTGAGGTTATTGGGGCCACTTTGAGTATGTTTTATTCTAACATTTAAAACCATTATGTTTGACATGACTAGATTATTGTAGATAGTAAGAGAAGATAGGTGTTGTTTTTAATATGTATTTCAATATAACAATTTCTAATTCTATTGCAGGCTTTACTCATCAGTCTTAAGTATGGTTGTTTTATGTGGCAACTGGGAGATGCTGATACATGTTTTCAGATCCATAGTATGGAAAATAAAATGAGCTTTATAGTACACACAAAACAGGTAGGTACTTATCAATTACTCTGGACTTCTAGTAATGAACTACTGTATTACTAAAGATTTTTTTATTAAAGCGACAATCCATTTTACTTAAAGAAAACCTTTGATATTATGTGTAATTCAGGTATTTAAGACCAAGGGAAAAAGGCAGGCCTTTCCTGAACAAATAAGCCAGAAACTTATCTGAATAATTTATTTAGTTTTATAACAGTGAAACTCTGTTTTCTGGCATTTCCTTTAATTCTGGTCAGTATTGCCTATCTCTTTTATCAAGGTGTCAAGTAATCCTTACCCCTTCTTGACAAGTATCCTATCTGAGCCACTAGTTGCCTGTAGTAGGTTGCTTCTTAAATCTCTTCAAAGCCTTAATACTGCCTCTATTCTTGATAAGCTTCCTCCTAATAAGAAAGTTCCTTTTCTGGGGCGCCTGGGTGGCTCAGTCGGTTGAGCGTCCGACTTCGGCTCAGGTCATGATCTCCCGGTCCGTGAGTTTGAGCCCCACGTCGGGCTCTGTGCTGACAGCTCAGAGCCTGGAGCCTGCTTCGGATTCTGTGTCTCTCTCTCTCTCTCTCTCTCTCTCTCTGCCCCTCCCCCACTCATGCTCTGTCTCTCTCTGTCTCAAAAATAAATAAACATTAAAAAAATTAAAAAAAAAAAAAAAAAGAAAAAAAGAAAGTTCCTTTTCAGATGGATAGGGAACTGCTCACTGCCATGTATGTTATTTACACATTCTTAATGTTTCACATTTACTGTTGACATATATTTTACTTTGTAGGCTGGCCTTGTGGTAAAACTATTAATGAAGCTAAATGGACAGTTAATGCCCACCGAAAGAAATTCATGAGAGGAACGCAGCTGATACTTAAACTACCACATTTTGTAATGCACATTTTTTCCATGAAAGATTTCTTAAACTATCACTTTTAACAAGCCATTTAGTCTCTTGTAATATATGAATGTATACTACTACGTTGTACAGAATCTGTACTTATGTTTGGTGTGTAATATACCAATTAGTTTTATATAATATCCTCATAAGCTATTCTAATTTTTGAGAGAAACACACAAAATTATGTAGATCATCTGTATAATAATGGACAAAATAGTAAGCTTTATAAAAAGTTATTTTTGGTAAATGGCAAAGAATTTGGAGTGGAATGTAATGAAATTAAAATATAGCTTTGGTATAACTTTGTGTGTCATTTCAGAATATATTGAAAGTCATCATATTTGAATAAAGAAAATATATTTTCTACTTAAATCACATTAACATTGCTATTTCAAACATTTTTCTGTAATCTATGAAAATTTCTCAATATGTTTTTAAAAATCTTAGTTAAAATGTGTAACTAGTATAAGCTATTATTTCTCAAAGTACAGTTCTTGAACCCCCTACATCATAATTAACCTGATGCTTCTTTAAAGATTTCTGGGATTCAGTATATACAAGTTCATTCACTCTCTAGAAGTAGCAGGGCCTCGGAATCTTAAGTTTTGGGGTTTTTTCTGTTGAAGTAATTCCAGACACAGTAATGAATTTAGATTGTTAAAGTAAATTACACAAAAGTGCCTGGCACACAAGTACACACATACATAGATAGACACACAGATTAAGTGACAGTCTCTGGACATCAGTAGTTGCATTTATTACATACGTGTTGTATTTTTATGATTTAGCTTAATGAATTATATTGCCTTTATATGAAGTAGATCACCAAATATGTTTCATTTAGGGGAGCATTGATATCATAGATGAGAGCTAATAACTTGATTATGCTGCTATTTAATAAGCTTAGAAACTGGTCTTTCCAAGCTGATAGATGGGTGTGTTCTTAAGGGTTTTTTTTTTATAATCTTTTAATGTTTATTTTTGAGAGAGAGAGAGTGCCAGCAGGGGAGGGGCAGAGAGAGAGATACAAACACGGAATCTGAAGCAGGCTTCAGACTCTAGATGTCGGCACAGAGCCCAATATGGGGCTTGAACCCACCAACTGAACCGTGAGATCATGACCTGAGCTGAAGTCAGACGCTCAACTGACCTGCCTCCCAGGAGCCCCTAGACTGATGTGTTCTCAGTAAGTCCAGAGATAAAATAGTCATACTTGAAGTTGTCGTAAAGATTGCAGATAATTTTTATATATCAGAATTGAGACTTCACATTAATTTCTGCTTATTTCTAATGGTGCTCTGTCTGAGCCTTAGTAAAATTATATGGTTAAGTAAATCGAATGAGAAATCCTGCTTTATCTCTAATTCTGTGCTAAACACTTTTGATTCTACATAGACAATGCTCTGTTCAGTTTCATACATTCCAGCGGACTCAATTGTTAAATACCTTGTTCACTCCCAAACCTAGTATTTCAGCCTCAAATTCTCTTCTGAACTCTAGATCATAATTCCCAATTTCTTGCTTTATAACTCCACCTAAAATGGCCTACAAAAGGAACCTGTTTCATCAGAAACTGGAAACAATTTGTTTTCTCTACTTGCTCAATTCTATCCTTCCACTTGTATTCTCTGTTTGGTTAGTGGCATCATCAAATTGCAACCAGTTACTTGCTTATCCTGGAAATTGTGGAGTGGTCCTCAACTTCTCTCTCCTTTATTACCCTCAACATTCCATTTAGCAAATCTTGTCAAATTTCTTAGGAGTCCTTTCCCATTTCCTTCCTCTCTTGTTGCCCTGCAAGTCTTTACCACCTGTTTCTAGGTTTCGTATAACTTCTTCCCTAGCCTCCCCTGGCTGAGGCTGTACGCCCTGCCCACATATCTGCCACACTGGTGCCAAGTTCACCTTTCTTATAGACCTGATCATTTCATTACCCTCTGAAAACCTTTCATGTTTCCTCACTACATTAGAATTAAATTCCAATTCCTCAGTATGGAAGGCAGGGCCCTTAATTACATGGTCACTAATGTTCCTATCCAAATTAATGTATAACCACTTTTCTCACACTTATCCTGTTCTCCAATCCAATGTTTCCTAACCCTGGCATTGCAGTCACGTGGGAAGTTTCAGTACATTATGACTCAATAAATCTAGAGTGGGACTCAAGGATTTCTGTTTGTAAAGTATCCCATGTGATTTTGATATACAGCGAGGGTTTAGAACTACTCTTATAACCAACTTTAGGAGTTAGCTGAATGCTTTTCCTTCCACAGAGGGAGGTGAGGATGCAATCAATGATACTGCATCAAACAACTCCCTGCTCCATAGAATACAGTGTACCCTCCTGGAGTTAAACAGTATAGCAGCACTGTAGAGAAGGGAAGAGAAGACTATTAGAGTAGCATGGCTATTAAAGGTTTAAAAATATATAGCATTAGAAAGTCAATTTTCAGGAGTGCCTGGGTGGCTCAGTCAGTTAAGCATCTGACTCTTCATTTCAGCTCAGGTTGTGATCTCTTGGTTCGTGGAATGAAGCCCCATATCAGACTCCGTGCAGGCAGTGCAAAGCCTGCTTGAGATTCTCTTTCCTCTTTCTGCCCCTCCTCTGCCTGTGCTCTCTCTCTCTCCCATCCAAGTACTAACCACGCCCTACTCTGCTTCGCTTCAGAGATCAGACGAGATCGGGTGCGTTCAGGGTGGTATGGCCATAGACTCTCTCTCAAAATAAATATTTTTTAAAAAGTTAATTTTCAAATATGGTATTGAGAGGAAAAGATGATCATTATCTGTCAGACCATAAAAAAACCAGAAATAAACAATAATGGAGCAATGCAAACAGGTTTTATGAGTGCCTAGGATTGACCAGGCATTATATGTGCACTGGGAACAAAAGACACCATTTTTCCTTTTCATCATTATTTCAATAAATTTGAATGCCTTTTATGTGCCAGAGGTCCAGTACCAAGAAAAACAAAGCCCCTGCCTTTGGGGAACAGATTTTAATGAGGGAGACAATAAGTACTCATGGAAATATATATATATATAATCAGATGTATACAGGTTATACTTTCCATTTTTTTTCACAATTCATATGAAATATAACTATTGATTACAGCCGCAAACTGGAAACAACCCAAATATCCTCTGATGGGTGAATGAAACAAACTCAAGTACATCCATACGAAATACTACTCAGCAACCAAAAATAATAAACAATTCATGAACAATATGGATGAATTTCAAATACTAACTGAAAGAAGCCAGACTCAAAAAGTTACATACTGTAATATTCCATTTATATGACATTCTGGGAAAGGCAAAACTGTAATAGGGTCAGAAAGCAAATAGTAGTCATCAGAGTTAGGATGGGAGTGAGGGGACGTGGGAATATAGAGTGGGGAAGCATGAGGGAATCAGGGGAAGTAAAACAACTGTTCTATAGCTTGACAGTGTGGGACAAATACTGAGTATATCTTGGTCAAATCTCCTGAAATTGTACATCAAAAAAGGAAATTTTACTATACATAAATTTTAAAAGCACATATAAGAAAATATTGTGGGGCGCCTGGGGGGTGCGTTCAGTTAAGCATCTGACTCTTGATCTTGTCTCAGGTCACGATCTCACAGTTTGTTTGAGCCCCACATCAGGCTGTGCATCGATGGTGTGGAGCCTGCCTGGGATTGTCTCTCCTTCTCTCTGCCCTTCACTCACTTGTGCTCTCTCTCTCCAAATAAATAAACTTAAAAAAATTTAAAAAAGGGGCGCCTGGGTGGCTCAGTCGGTTGGGCGGCTGACTTCAGCTCAGGTCATGATCTCGCAGTCTGTGAGTTCGAGCCCCGCGTCGGGCTCTGTGCTGAGGGCTCAGAGCCTGGAGCCTGCTTCCGATTCTGTGTCTCCCTCTCTCTCTGCCCTTCCCCTGTTCACACTGTGCCTCTATGTCTCTCAAAAATAAATAAACATTAAAAAAATTTTAAAAAAAAATTAAAAAAAAAAAGATCCTAACTTGCTATACAAGTGTTGAAATTTTACCAAAAATATATAAAAAATTAGTAAAAACAATGTCAGTATCCAAATTCCAATAGGGAGTAGTCAGAGGTTAATAGACTGTACGTTCAGAAATGCAGACAACTTTAAAATATGGGGGGAGCTGGGGCACCTGGGTGGCTCAGTTGGTTGAGTGTCTGACTTTGGCTCAGGTCACGATCTGACCACTCATGAGTTCAAGCCCCGTATCAGGCTCTGTGCTGACAGCTCAGAGCCTGGAGCCTGCATCAGAATCTGTGTCTCCCTCTCTCTGCTCCTCCCCTGCTCATGCTCCCCTGCTCGTGCACCTTTCACGTGAGCCAAGAAAGTCATTGATACAGTTCCAGGCCAAGTCTGAAGTCCTGAGAATCAGCAGTGCCTATGGTATTAAGTCCTAATCCAAGAACAGGAGATCAATGTCTTGGCAATAGGAGTCAGGCAGAGATAGCAAATTCTCTCTTCCTCCACCTGTTTGTTCTACCCAGGCCTTGAGCAGATTAGGTGATGCCCACCCACCTTGGGGAGGGTGGTCTGCTTCAGTCAGATGCTAATCTCATCCAGAAACACCCTCACAGACACATCCAGAAATAATGTTTGGCCAAATTATCGGAGGACCCCTGTGATTTAGTCAAGTTGATAAAACTAACCATTACACTATTGTGTTTGACCCTGAAAATACAGAGGCAGATAAGGAAGGGTCTCTCATCTTGGGGAGTGGGGGAGTGGGGAGCTCTCAACACAGTGGGGAGGAGGGCTAACAATTACAATTTTTTTTAACGTTTTTATTTATTATTGAGAGACAGAGCATGAGCATGGGAGGGGCAGACACAGAATCTGAAGGAGGCTCCAGGCTCTGAGCTGTCAGCACAGACCCCAACGCAAGGCGGGGCTCGAACTCACAAAATGCAAGATCATGACCTGAGCCCATGTCGGACACTTAACCGACTGAGCCACCCAGGCGCTCCAGAGGGCTGATAATTATAATACAGTGCAATGCACATTAGTACAGAGAAAAGTGCCTGAGGATATGGGGGTACAGGCAAAGGGCACCCAGGCTGGTTAAGGATAAGGGAGCAGCAAGGAGTAGGATTTCCTGGAGGAGATGATGTTTGAGTTGAGTCTTAAAAGATGGGTAGGGGGCGCCTGGGTGGCTCAGTCGGTTAAGCGGCAGACTTCAGCTCAGGTCATGATCTCACGGTCTGTGAGTTCAAGCTCCGCATCGGGCTCTGTGCTGACGGCTCATCAGAGCCTGGAGCCTGCTTCAGATTCTGTATCTCCCTCTCTCTCTGCCCTTCCCCTGCTCATGCTCTGTCTCTATGTCTCTCAAAAATAAATAAACATTTAAAAAAATTAAAAAAAAAAAAAAAAAAAAAGATGGGTAGGAGCTTACATGGAAAACAGGATTCGGGAAAGCTGATCCAGGCAGAAAGATCAGTGTGGCAGAAGGCATGGGCGTGCAAACAATCATGGGTGGTAGTGGGAACAATAAGCCATTTAGTATCACCTCCAAAAGGAAGTGTAGGAATTCCAGTGTGTGGCTGGCAATCAGAGAAGACTCTGATGCTGTACTAAGCGTTTGGGACTTTATACCAAGGGTACAAGGGAGTCCATGAAAAGTTTCAAACGTGGGACACATTTTGTTTGTAGCTAAATCACTGGTAAATAGTGAAACTGGTAAATAGTGAAGTGCAAGCAGAGATGTGAAACAAAAGACCTCTTTCCCGCTGGGGCAAAGAGATGGGGAAGCATGGAAGAAGTTCAGGAGAGAGTCCCTGGGGCTTTTATCTCAATCAGCATTGAATGCTAAAACTTGGAGCTGGGAGGAGGTTTAGGTACCTTTGAGAGTCTTTATGATTCTTGTTAACAAGAAAAGCACAGGACCAAAATGGAGCCTGGGCTTCATACCTAAGCTAACTGCAATTCCGACCTCCCCAGGAAATGTCAGCAATTTTCTGGTCAGTACCAATGAAGTGACCTATTACATGGACCCTGTCTATCTGGCCTCCAAAGGAAGATGAGGCAATCGACCCAATTAAACCCTCTGCATTCCGCCCCCCTTCCCCCTACCCCCCCATCAAGGAAAGGTGCCCTTGAATAAAACAATCTTTTCTTCCCTTCTTCATCTCTCTCTCTCTCTCTGGTAATAACTTCCTTGCCCTTGCCTCCTTCCTATAAAAATACTTGTATCTTGTACAACTCCTCGGAGCACCTCTCCACTTGCTATATGGGATCTGCCTGATTTGTGAATTGCTTCATAGAGCCAATTACATCTTCAAATTTACTCAGGCTAAATTTTATTCTTTAACATTCTAGTAAGACATTCAGAAGAGTTGGTTTTACTCAATCTCAGGAGTAGATATAGAGTTAGATTTTGCAGAGGTTTTTTTTTTTTTTAATTTAGAATTTGGCGAGAATGTATCCTAGAGAAACCTATGCACGTGAACTCAACCTCCATGTTCTAGGATGATGTTCATAGCGCCTTGTTAAAGACAGACCCAAAGTGAAGGGCACCTGGGGGGCTCAGTCAGTTGAGCGTCCGACTTCTGCTCAGGTCATGATCTGACAGTTTGTGAGTTCAAGTCCTGCATTGGGCTCTATGCTGACAGCTCAGAGCCTGGAATCAGCTTGGACTTCTGTGTGTGTGTGTGTGTGTGTGTGTGTGTGTGTGTGTGTGTGTGCCCCTTCCCCACTTGTGGTCTCTCTCAAAAATAAATAAATAACCTCAAAAAAAAAAAAAACCCCCAAAGTGGAAATAGCCTAAATGTTCCTTCCCCATCAGTAGCCTGGATAAATACATTGCATGTTCATGTAATATAGTATATAGTATGTTACATGAAATTATTACATGAATATAGTGCTATACATGAATATTACATGAAAATAGCAGTGAAAATAAACATAAGAGAGCTAATGAAACTATAAAGATGAATCTAAAGAACATAATCTTGAGCCAAAGAAGCAAGATACAAAGAATACATACATACATTTGATTCCATTTATATAAGGCTCAAAATTAGGCAAATTGAAACTTACTGATGAAGGATGTATCTATACATAGTAAACCTACAAAGGAAGGCAAGAAATGCTTGCTTCAAAATCCTGGAGGAGTCTTGGTTTGCAAACTGGCCTCTGTATACCAAGGGCATAGAGAGCTGAAGAAAAAGTCAGACCACTCCAGATGGGTGGGTGGCAGGGTTAATAAGCAAAGGAAATTACAGGTGGCCACAGCGAGTGGATCTCGGCATCTGCCTGCCAGAATCTTACCAGCTGATATAGAGGCTTTAATAAGGTTCATTCGTATATTATGTAGAGGGTCTCCACAACCCCTTACTCTCTCAAGGCTATGTCCTTGGCCTGGCTGCTATCTTGGGAATGGTGGCCGGAGCATACATTGCAAGGACACGGTAGGAGGTGGGGAACCTCTGATTGCCTGGCTCCAGCTTGCAAGTCAACCAGGAATCATGTCCTCTCCATGACCGCCTCCAGTGGGATCTCAGCTATTTAAACTATGCAGAGAAATCAGGACATCACCCAGGGGCAGTTCCATATATCCCAAGATGTGTTGCCTTAAGAACCTCTCAAAGGTTGGCTCTGAAAGTTTGAACTTCTGAAGCGATGATAGATTTAGAGCCGTAAAAGGAAGACTCATGTTTGCCTGCCCCTGTCTTGGGACTGGGTACAAAATCATCCCCCGTTTCAGAACCACTGCTTTAGAACAAGGCTATTCAATACGAATGTACTTTGGGGCACCTAGGTGCCTAGGTCGGTTAAGTGTCCGATTCTTGGTTTTAACTCAGGTCATGATCTCACTGTTCAGGGGTTCGAGCCCCACATCAGGCTCCGCACTGATGGTGCAGAGCCTCCTTGGGATTCTCTCTCTCCCTTTCTCTCTGCCCCTTCCCTATCAGTGTGCACTCTCTGTCTCTCTCAAAATAAACAAATGCATAAAAAAAGAAAAAGACTTCAAACCTCCTCCACCTAACAGCAAACTGGCATCCTCACTGGTGGTTTTATGAATTTCATCTTGTGCAAGGTTTAAACTTTCAGATAGGAGTTTATTATTCTCCCTTGCTTTGATTTGCCCTTTTACTCTTAAAATGTCCCGCTTCATATAAGGATGCCCTTCCATGGCCATGTGTAGCACATCCCTGCATGTGTGTCCTTTTTCTTTTCTTTTTTTTTCTTGTTTATTTGGGGGGGGGGAATACAAGTGGGTAAGGGACAGAGAAAGGGAGAGACAGAATCCCTAGCAGGCTCCACGCTGTCACCAGAGAGCCCAACATGGGGCTCGAACTCACAAACTGTGAGATCATGACCCGAGCTGAGATCAAGAGTCAGATGCTTAACTGACTGAGCCACCCAGGCACCATATGCATGTCCCTTTTCAATGGAACTTTGCCACTCTTCCAATTAAGAGAAGTCTATTCCCTACTCCTTGAATATGAACTTGCTTTATAGCTTGTTTTGTGCCAACAGAATGTGGCACAAGTGATGTGCCCATTCTGACCCCAGGTCTCGATAAGTCTTACATGCTTTATTTTAGTGACTAAGAACCCTCCCCACGTATCATGTGAAAAAGTCTGGGCTAGCCTGATAGCTTATGAGAAATCTCATGGAATTTCCCAATGAAATTCCCAAATGAAGGCTGTGCCAGACCAACCAGCAGTTAGCAGCAAATGCATGAGTAAGTCCAACCATGACCAGAGGAACAATCCAGTTGAGGCCAACCTAGTTGCCAACAAACGGAACTGTTAAGTAAATAGTTGTTATTTTAAGCCACTAAACTTTGGGATGATTTGTTACATGGCAAAAACTAACTGATACGATCTGTATTTATAGGCATTTGTTGGAGCAGAGAGACACAAGTCTAGGGAGTTGTGTGGTTTGCATCTAGCCATAGCTGATTCCTGGGGATACACCTCATCATTTTAGCCAATGTAGCTAGCTGGAAAATGTATGACCCTAAAACCTATTTTGGTTTCACAGTACAGTTGGAGGGACTTAAATTATTCAGAGAATTGCTTCCAACTACCACTTTACTTGTAAACAAAAGCTACTGTGACGTTCTTAAATTAGTCATCCCAGACTCTGGGATTTCATCTAGAGTAAAATGACCAAAAATTAGGGATGGTAAGTTTACCATTTTTTCCTTGGTAAGAAATATTTAAAAACACACGTGCACACACACACACACAATAAGATAAATATAAGACTAACATAATTTAGAAAGTGAATTGTTACACAAATAGAGCATACAACTTTTAAACAGGTGCTTATAGAACACCTATTCATCAACCATAATTTTTCTCAATTTTCTGTGTACCAGTGGAAACTTAACTATGGAAAACTTCCATATTGTTTTTTTGGACTGACATTTGAGAACTACCTGATTTTTTTTAAGTTTATTTTTTTTTTTTTTTGAGCGGGGAGGGGCAGATAGATATGGAGAGAGAATCCCAAGCAGGTTCCATACTGTCAGTGCAGACCCCCATGCGGGGCTCAATCTCTGGACCTATGAGATCATAACCTGTGCCGAGGTCAGGAGTTTTATACTTAACCCACTGATTCACCCAGGCACCCTGAGAACTATTTTTAAAGAGAATCTACCAACATTCTTCTTGCTATGGGGATGCCTGGGTGGCTCTGATGGTTAAACCTGATCTCAGCTCAGGTCTTGATCTCAGGGTTGTCAGTTCGAGACCAGCATTGAACTCCGTGTTAGGTGTAAAATCGACCTAGAAAAAAAATTCTTCTCGCGACATTGCTGAGCATGCTTACATACATGTAACCTAGGACTGCTGGGTGTCAACACCTTTGAGAAGCCGTTCCCTGTGTAGGTGGAGCGAAATAGCCTCCTGTAAATTCCCATACGCTTGACCTCATTCTGCCAGAGCTGCATCCCCTACATAGAGGACTGGCTGCAGAATTGGTGAGGCCCCATGTTCAGAAATCATTCAAGAGTTTCAAGGCAATGGCAGAGCAGCATATGAAGCAGGGGCCCTTCTGAGCATGGGTTGCTGTAAGGCTGCAGAGTCTGCATGCCCAGGAAGTTTCCCCTGCCTCTATATTCTGTCTTGCCCTGGAGATCTGAGATCCTAGAGAGCAAGGATCTTGTCTCAGCCTCTGTCTCCCCAGCGTTTAGGGCAGTGCCCGACACCTGCTAGGCTCCTTCAGGTCTCCTTTCATAAGAGTGACTCTTTACTAAGCACTGCCAAAGTTCCATTTCACTGTGCTAAGTGCTCTACACAAGATAATGGAGTGTTTCTAATATTCCTGGGGAAAGCACAATTCTACTATTTATTTATTTATTTATTTATTTATTTATTTAGAAAGAGAGAGAGAGATCATGGGGACGAGCAGAGAGAGAAAGAATTCCAAGCAGACTCCACACTGTCACAAAGGGCTTGAACCCACGAACCATGAGATAATGATCTGAGCCAAAATCAAGAATCAGAGATGCTTAACCGACTGAGCCACCCAGGTCATAAACCTCTTATGAGAAAGAACTAGGATTTAAACGTAGGTGAGAATCGGCAGTTCTCAATCGATTTTGCAATATCTGCTTGTCAACTGCTTTGGTTGTGGCAACTGGGAGGTGGTACTGGCATCTAGTTTGTAGAGAGTCCTGGGATGCTGCCGAGCTTCTATGATGCACAGGACAGCCCCCCACAGCAGCCCCCCAAATCACAGGATGATCCACTATGAAAGGTAAATAGCACTGAGCCATTAGGCAGCTTCGCCAGTTAAGTGACTGACTTTGGCTCAGGTCATGATCTCATGGTCCGTGAGTTCAAGCCCCTTGTCGGGGTCTGTGCTGACAGCTCAGAGCCAGGAGCCTGCTTCGGATTCTGTCTTCCTCTCTCTCTGCCCCTTCTCTGCTCATGCTCCATTTCTCTCTCAAAAATAAGTAAATAAACATTAAAAAGAATGTCCATTGACACTGAAGCTAAGAAGCCCTGTCCTTATACTAAAACCCATGTTTCTGAAACACCAGACACTTCATCTTATTTTCTTTAATTGTATTTTATTAATAAATAACTATAATGTATTTTTTATTATTCTTAAATGGACTTAAAAACTTTTCTTTTAATGTTTCTTTATTTTTGAGAGAGAGAGAGAGAGAGAGAGAGAGAGAGAGAACGAATGGGGGAGGGGCAAAGAGAAAAGAGACACAGAATCCAAAGCAGGCCCCAGGCTCCGAGCCATCAGCACAGAGCCCAATGCAGGCTCATACCCACAAATCGTGAGATCATGACCCGAGTTGAAGTCGGCCGCTCAACCGACTAAGCCACCCAGGTGCTCCTTAAATGGAATTTAAATTGATGTGCACCTTAAATGTTTCTGCCCATGAAGCCAAGTGTTTGACATGTCATTTTTTTCTGACACACATGAAAATAAATATAAAATTATTAAAAAATTGTATTTGGGAACCGCCAAAAATTGTCTCACCTACTACTTGTAGTCTGGGGGAACCAAACTTTAGACCCACTTCGCTTCTCCCGTAGTTTATGTTTTCAGAACAGGAGAATAAAATGTATCCAATCAGGGTGTTGCTGCGGCATGGCAAGGTGTTAGCCACATTCTGGCTTCTGTTGGAGAAAGTCACCAAGGGCACATGACCTCTAGTTGATCCCCGAGCTAGAGATGGGCAATCAGAGACTGATCACCCCCTCCCCTGTCCTCGTAATGCACATTCTGCCCACTGTTCTGGCACTAGGAGTCTGCTTTAAGGATGCAGCCTTGAGAGAGCAAGCTGCTGTTAAGACCATCTGGACCATACACGACTGACCCCCATTGTGCACTCTGTGTAACATAAATGCGTAAGATTCTGGCAGGCAGGTGCAGCGATCCACTTGTCTTGCGGGGCCCAGGGCAGGCCTTGTAAGTTCCTTTGCTTATTACCCCCGCCACCCACCTATCTGGAGACACCTGCCTCCTCCTTTGGTCTCTCCTTGCCTTCTGTATGTGGGGGTCCAGTGTTAATCCCCCCACCCCCCAGCCCCTAGGTAGCTCTTCAGGTTTGGAACCAATGGCTTCTGTGTCATCCTTCTTCTTTCTCAAGGCTAATCATTGCTAAGAAACCTTTTTTAAACCCTAAAAGCCACCTGATGAGGACTATTAACAATCAATGCCTTCGGGTGAGGGCCACAACACAGTCTAATTCGTGGAGTTGCATATAGACGGACGTGGGCTCCAAGTCCTGGTGAGCAAACCTCCTTTGTAACATCACTCCTTCCCCCAATTGTTGGGGAGTATGGTTGCAGGCTCCTTGCAAACTGTGCTGCAGACTGACATAATTAAGCCTAGAGCAAACAAGACGAGACTCTTCCTTAGATATTAAAAGTGCCTGTGTTGTAAATAATAACATCATCATCTCTTTCCTAATTTCATTAAGAGCTGTGTTTTAGTTTCAACACAGTTCCATGAATTCATTTGGGTAGTGGTGGGGGGTGGTCTTTGATGATGATTTTTCATCTTCCATGAATTTGACAGGTATTTCAATGAGGAATAACCACCCCCACACACACACCGCACCCCTCCCAGCCAGAAAGCCTGAAAGGAATGGTTTCTCAACTATGTATTCCAAATGGGGGGACATGTTCTCAAGAATCACACATCTATTAGGAGGGAGTGACTCTATTTACTGAGTTGACATACCCAGAGGAAAGTGGCTTTCTTCCTTTAAAGAATCAAATGAACCTGATCACCCCCCTTCTTGTACATATTGTTCAAAGGCTTGGGAAACAGGTGTGGGCAATATTTCAGAGGGGCAGGTGGGAACACAAGAGGAATTTGGTTTGGGGGAAGCTCACAGGGGTAGCAGGTTTAAAGTTTGTCATCTGGCAAATAAGCCACGAATGGTCCGTCTATCAGGTCGTCCGAAGGAGGCTTCCTGCACTCTCCTTGGGACAAACAGGGGGAAGTCTCTGTTAATTAAAGCCAGGAACAGCAGCCAGCATGAGTCTCCTCTGAGGACTGGACTCAAATGTCCTGGTGATAGGCAATATTTTACAGAGATTGGAGACAGATCCTAAAATGGATCTCTCTGTCTAGATTTTGTCTCTTTTCACGAAGGTGGTTTTTTTCTGTTTTCTAAAATCAAATTTAAAAGTGTCTGAACACCCCCAACCTAGGCTCCAGCCCCGACCCCTCCCCCCCACTCCATGCTTGCTGGGAGGCGCCTCAGTGGGGTGCGGTGGAGGTGGGCAGGCAGGAGAGCAGAGGTTAAGGGTCTGGGAATCTGCACCCAGCCCTGGCTTTCCCATTTGCTGACCATGTGACCCTGGGACAAAGCCCTTACCCTCTCTGAGCCTCAGCTTCCTGGACCTTGGCAGGCCTGCCACAACAGTCCTTTCCCATTCTGATTTAGTGCCTAGAAATATCCCAATCCCTCTGTGTGGTCCCAACAGCAGAAACTCCATTGTCCGTTCCTGTTGTATGCATTTCTTTCCTCTCTTGGTTTAACATAAATGCTCTTGTGCAAGAGAGCTTAATAAGTTAACCAAAACAGCCTGTAAATATTTTTTGAGTGTTTCTCGTGCTTCTCGCTGCCGTAGGTGCTGGGAGATCCTGCAGGAGTCAAGGCCCCTTTCTGCTCTGGAGTTTACCATTTCAGTGTGCAGAGGTGGGCAAAAGCTAAATATACAAGATAATGTCAGATGGACAGGGAATCTGGAGGCCTATTTTAGGAAGGCACTACCTCCAATGGTTAGAACATAGACCCAAGACTCACATTTCTTGGGTCAAATGCCAATTGTGTAGTGTTCCTTACTATTCCTTGCTTTAGGCCTCAGTCTCTCCCTCTGTTGTATGGGCCTGGTAATAAATATTACCTAGAGAGAGTTAAATGAGATCAGTCACTCAAGTGGTTTAGCAACTATTCCCAGATTGTCTGCGAGATGCTAGGCACTGCTTTGAGCATCTGTGAGGAGGTGCTTTTAGAAAAGACAAACTTAGTGGGTATGTTGTAAGCGTTGAATAAATGTCAGCTATCATGAGCTCTCACACACCAATGCTTGTGTTTGTAGAGGTTCACACAGTGGCGGTGGGTGTGGGTCGACAGACATGCCACATTACCTTATTTTGGGAATCTCATTCTGATGGATCTGATGAATTTACACTAAACAATCTCACACCTTGTCCCAGTGGGTTTGGAACATAATACAGCCCGTAATTCCATGAGTCTCCTAGGGCTGGGATACTCCTGGATATGCTGGATCAATGTCTGCCTGGTTCGTTTTTTGCTGGAGCAGGGTCATTCTATGCTAGTCTTTCGGAAGACAGTAGGTGACATTCTTCCAAGAGAAGGCAGGACTAGCCAAGCTGCCCATCATTCTGAGAAAACTTGCAATAGAGTCCAATAACCACCTCCCCACCATGCTTTTTCAGGTAAAAAGAACCCACTAGGTCATTTGATATGTGGCCCAACTTTTCCATGCTTTGAAAAAGCAGCGAGAAGCCCCTGACTGAAGCCCGATGGAGTGGGCGGGTGGGGGGGGTGGTGGTGGTGGTGGAGACATCATTTCCTGCAAATCGCCCAGCCCACTGCAAAGTGTATCCATAGTTTATGCAATTTAAAAAACAACAACAACAACAACAAAAAACAACAACGCAGGGGCCTGTGAAGATCTGAATTCGGTGTAGCAGTTTGTGCAAATCCTGTTTTAGGGGCTATTGGAGTCCATTTCAAGCAGAGGAAAGAAGAAGTGGGAGAAATGAGACAGGGCCGACGGATGGCTGGAATGGGTTGAGTGGAGAGAACAGATTTGGAAATGCTGACGGGCGAAGGGAGGCTGGAAGCCGAGGAAGCAAGGCCTGACTGCGCCACATCGGGTGAGGGTGATTGGGGGGGCTCAGTGACCACAGGGGCCAGCCGTCTCCGGAGACCCACGCGCGGGCTCCAGGCGCCGGAGGGTGACTGAGGCTAGGTGTTCAGGCCTTGCGCTCCACCAGCTCTGGGCAAGTAGAGGCGGCGCCGCAGTGTGCCCTCCTGTGGAACGCAGGGAACGCCGCGAGGTCGTAGAGGGACAGAAAAGGGCAGGTCCTGGGGCCTAGGAGAGTCCCAAGGAAAGACTTTCAGGGACGTGGGTCGTGCCCCTGCCTCGGCGTGGTCTGCTGCCTCTCCCTCCCCCCCCGCGCTTCTTTGATTTCAGTTCATCCCACGGCCTCTCCCGGGGATGCTTACCCCGGGGCCAGTGGTTTGCCACTCCGCCTTCCCAGCTCAGCCTAGGTCCTCGGCAAGTCCCAGAGAGTAGAACCATCCCAGATGCGTGCCTGCCCGGAGGGCGCAGTCGGGGGAAGGGAAGGGAAAGGCAGACCCCGTGCACCATGGAAGGGGGATCCTGGTCAGACTGTGCCCCAGTCTGGCTTGGAGTGGAAGCCACTGAGTTTGTCCCTAACGCCTCCGAATCCCCCCTTCCCTGGAGGGCAGACTCGAGCCGCAGCTCCTGCGCACGCACTCCTGAAAAAGCCACGGGCAGAACCGTCTCTGCGCCCGGAACAGGTCTGTCCCGCGCCTCCAGCCCGGAGAGGGCGCGGGAGGTCCCGCAGCAATCCTCCACCAGCCGGGAAACCTGAGCGGTGCCTTCAGCCCCGGTGGCTGCGGAAGCTCCTCCGTCCCCTCCCGCCAGCCTAGCTCAGCTCCGCACGGCCCCCAACTCGCCCCCGCCCCTCTCGAGCTCTCGTCCATTCCACCCTCAGTTGCGTACCCTGCCCGCCCTCCTCCCCGTTTCCTCCTGCCCTCCCTTCCTTCCACAAGTGTTGCTTCGCTCTCTCCAGCGCACTTGGCGAGCTGGAGAGGTGAGAGGGATCCTGCGAGCGGGCGCAGGGCAACGAGTCCGGAGGCGAGGCGCGGACAGTCCAACTCTCACCAGCTCTCCGCCACCCCCTCCCCGTAGGCCGCCGGACCTGCACCCAGCGCTGGCTCCGGCTCATCCTCCCCCCGCCCGGCCAGGCGCCCCTCCTCCGCCCGCCCCTCGCAGCGCGGCGCGCTGGAAGCCAACACGTGCTGAGCCGAGGGCAATGGCCGCCGACCACCGCGCGCCCAGCGCCGCTCCCTGCATGTGCAGCCCGCGGTTCCCGACAGCAGCCTCGGCAGCTTCGGCCGCGCCTCGAGAGGCAGCTGCAGCGGCTTCAGCGGCGGCCGGGCGACCGAGCAGCCGAGCGCGGGCGGGGAGACACGATGCGCCGAGTCCTCCGGCTGCTTCTCGGCTGTTTCCTCACCGAGCTGCGTGCCGGGCGCCGGAGCGAGCCGAGCATTGGCAGCTGGCGCAGCTGGGCGCCGTGGTAGTGCTGGCGGGGGGCTACCGCTCCGGAGCCGCCTCTCGAGAGGCCAGCGAGTGCGCTGGGGTCTCGGACGCGCCCCCTACCCGGGCGCCCACACCAGACTTCTGCCCGGGCGACTTCGGGCGACTTCATCTTCTGCTGAGGGACTTGCGGCTTCCGGTTCTGCTGCACATTTAAGAAGCGGCGACTGAACCAGAGCACCTGCACCAACTACGACACTCCGCTGTGGCTCAACATTGGCAAGCCCCCCACGCGCAAGGACGACCCTCTGCACGACCCCACGAAGGACAAGACCAACCTGATCCTTTACATCCTCTGTGGGGTGGTGGCCGTCATGATGCCTTTAGGCATCTTCACCAAGCTGGGGCTGGAGAAAGCGCACCGGCAGCAAAGGGAGCACACGTCCAGGTGGGCTTCCTTCTCCCCGCGCCGCCGCCTCCCCTCCAGGCGCCGCTCTCTCTCCGCTTACCTTTCCACCTTTCCCCGGGCGATGGCGCTTCCCTCGCTCTCTCGCGTCTCCGCTGGAGGAGGTCGCCCGGGGCTCGGGAAGCAGAGAGGGGGAGCTGGGCTCCGCACAGGTAAGGATTTGAGCGCTTGTGTGTACGTGGGGGGGTGGTCTCTGCCCTCTTCACCCTCTCGCCGGCCCCTCCTGCATAGGATTGAAACGGATCTGAGACCCACACAGCGCGGGAGCCTGTGGTCCCGGAGTCTTGGGTTTTGGGCAGGGTGTACCCCTCACATTCCAGATCCTAGCTTCCAGGTAAACAGGGCAGGTGGGCCCGAAAGGGACGGGGGGCTTGTGTGAGCCAGCCGTGCGTGTGTGAGGGAGGGACGAGTGTGTACCGCCTGCAACTCGTTAGGCTCGAGAAAAAGAGGCGAGGGAGGTGGAGAGAGAGAGGGGAGGGCGAGAACGAAAGCCTCGCCTGGAGCGGCCGCCTCTCTCTCCTTGAGCTGCCAGGTCCCTGGAATTGGGACCTCGGTTGCCTACCAGCCACCCGATCCCTCGCCCCTTTCCGCTGTGGCCGCCTCTCCCTGCTGGGGCCAGAGCCTCGGCCGCGCCTGCTGCGCTCCTTGCAGGGGTCGGCGCCATCTCCAAGGGTGGGAGCTCGCCCCTCGCCCCCCGCCACCCTGATCCATCAACTTTCCAGGTTGCCTTATTCATTATGCAAGTCCCAGGGGCCAGCAAGTCGCAGCAGAGGGGAGAAGGCATTTGGGGATTAATGGAGCTATTTGCCTTTTGCTTTTTTTACGTGTCTAAATTGATTCGCACAATCCAGTAACTTCGGAGGCACAGGACGCAGCCACCAGGATGCAGCCCCCAGATCGCACTGAGGCCAGGGTTGGCGTGAGGTCTGGGCCGGCGGGGTTGAAGAGCGACTGGGGGTCTTGGAACAGCTGGGTGGCTGGGCACTAGCTAGCTGATCTTCTTGCTCAGCGTGGGCAACGGGGGTTGCCATGTGTCCCCCCACCACGCACAGACACGCATCCTCCCCACACACCTGGCGGGCACCCATGTGTGCTCGTGTGGATGCATGCGCTCTGTGCGCCTGCCTAAAAAAAAATCTGAACAAAGAAACCCACCAAAAATAGGGGAAGGAATATTACCATCTCACTAGTAATTATTTTCCATTTATATGCAGAGTATCCCATGATATTTTTTTCCAGAGGGGAGGGATTCGGGGCAAAAGGTGAGGAAGTTCCTCTTGGTTTGGGTCAGCAGGGAGATGTGGGTGGGTATTGGGGTCTTGAGGCACAAAAGTAAGCTTGGAGGGCATGCAGGAAACCCTGAGGAACTGAGAGAGTAACATGCTGCCCCGCCCACCTCCTGCATCCTCAAGATGCCTGTTGCCAGCCCCACAGGCCTAAGTTTCACTTCCCGCAGTCCCCGCCGGTCTCTGCCAGTCCCTGTAGCCTCCCGGGGTCTGTGTTAAGGTGAAGGAAGGGTACCGAGGCAGGACGCTGGCAGGCGGCGGGTGTTGCCTTGGTAGGGAGGGAGAGTCACCCAGGGATAGACAGGTGGCCTTGCAGATTCAGGCTAGTTCCTCTGCTGAAGTAGCCACTGAGCCTTTTCCTTGCAAACCAGCGCTGACAGGAGCCCTCCTGGGAGTTTGGGTGGGGGGCGGAGGAGGATAGGAAGGGCAGGAGAAAGGGAGGCGGGAAGGTGGAAGGGGTGCGCTAAGGGCGGGAGGCTCCCTTTGGCCTGAGGTGGGAGAAGGTGCTGTGTGCTCCTCAGGCCCTGTGTGATCTGGGCATCCTGATGAGAAGCGCTCTGCCCCCGACCTGAGTGCGCAGGAGGGCCTCACATTCCTGGCCTGCCGCCTTGCAGCTCTGCGTAGAGAAAAAGAATTCCCCCAGCTTAGGTGGTGGCAGCCACTTCTGCAGGGACCACGAAAGGGCTGCTTGGGGGTGGAATCTCAGGGCACCCAGTCCTCTGATAACAGGACACAAGGCTCTCCTGGTACCCATTTTTGGAATTCCAGAATGCAGTGGAAGTACATTCTCTTGAAGAGAAAGGATAGTTGATTTCTATTGGCAGTTTCTACCCTGTGGTTTTCAACCGTAGTTGCTGTTTAGGACCACCTGGAGTGCTTTTTTAAAGCAAAATCCTGTTGCTAGCAGCCCTGCCCTCAACAAAGGCAAGATCAGAATCTCTAGGGTTGCAGAGTCTCTGTCCTTTTGTAACGCTCTCTAGGCTTTCCAGTGTGTGGCCAATCACTATTATGGAAAAGGAAGGAACATTTGCCAGGCACAGCTCTAGGGGTGTGTGTGTGTGTACTGGAGTGCACGTGTGTGTAAACACTTCTTTAGTGGGCACGACCGACTTAGGAGACAGGTGCTATGAATTCCCACTTATGGATGAGAAAATGACGGCTCAGGTTGGGTGGCTTCTCCAAGGTCACACAGTTCTAACACTGTAGTCCCTAGCCCCCTGATTTCAGCCGTGTTTTCAGTTTGAGCGAGCTTTGGGTGGGGGCGGGGGGCTTCCTAAAATGCACATTCTTGCGTTCTGTCCTGAAAGATTCCAGGTCAGTAAAGGTCTGGGATGAGCCCCAGAAATCCGCATGTAACAGCTCCCTGAATGGCTCGTCAGAAGTGGCCTTGACGTTCTTGAGGAAGACTGCTCTTGAGTGTGGGGCTATGTTACAGTCTTGGGAATGGATGCATTAATCCAATGCCACTCTCTTGTTTGCATTTGGTTGTGTGTTTTCTGCGCGTATTATTGCTGCTTTGTGTATTTGTGGTGCTGGAGGCACCACAGGCCCCAAGGACCATCCAGATGCATGTTGGACTGTGTATGCAGTTAGTCATTTCAAGTCCCAGCCACAGGTCAGGGGGTACCTGGGTGTGGTACACCCAACCACTTGAGAGCTTCAGGGTGAAATTAACATCTCAGCCACAACCTCTTGATTTATTTTGTCTTGGGCTCTGCAGGTCACCAAGATGAGGGGTTCATTCTCATTTCATCGGAAAGCACCCCCATGTCACCAACTGCTCCTGGTGACCGGTGCACTTGTGGTATCCCAGAACAGGCCTCCGTAATGTCGGTTTTCAGACCCAGAGTCCTGGGCATGTCACCTGCTCCCTTCTGGGCTGACAGGGACCTGAAAACAGGAGAAAGTCAGTAAATTCCAGGAGCTGTGGAGGTCTTGCCCATGATATGGGAAGAACTTCAGAGACCCTCATTCACCAGCCGACGCAGCGTTCCATCCACCCACTATGTATCGGAACAAGTAAGTGACTGCACACAGCAGCCGGCTGTGTTCACCCAACCATTCAGACATGTTTTGTTTGGTCTGCAAGGTATTGCTATTTATGTAGCCTTATTTTTTTTAAGTCTCTCTTTTTTTACTGTGAAACATTTTATATATACCAAAAAAAAAAAAAACTTGAAAGGATTAAAATGTCTTTAGGGTTTGTCATTCACAGTACACCTGCCATTTGGGGCCAGCTCATTCTCGGCTGTGGGGGGCTATTCTGTACATTGTAGGGTGTCTGGCAGTATGCTTCTACTCCACCCATTAGGTGCCAGGGGCGCCTGGGTGGCTCAGTCAGTTAAGCGGCTGACTTCAGCTCGGGTCATGATCTCGCGGTTTGTGAGTTCAAGCCCCGTGTCGGGCTCTGTGCTAACACCTTGAAGCCTGCTTCAGATTCTGTGTCTCCCTCTCTCTCTGCCCTTCCCCTGCTCATGCTCTGTCTCCATGTCTCTCAAAAATAAATATACGTTAAAAAAATTTGAAAAAAATGTCAGAGCCACATGTCATCCAGGGGTAGAATCACCCCCAGTTGAGGGTTACTAATCTAGGCCACACAATTATTAGTATTTTGTCCTATTTGCTTTATTACACACTCTATATTTTCATTTTCTCTTTCCCTTTCTCCCTCCCTTTCTTTTCCCTTTCTTTCTTGGCTGAAACATTTGAAAAGAACTTGCAGACATGGCACCTCATCCCTAAATACTTCAGCATGGATCGCCTAAGAACAAGGACATTCTCCCACACAACACAATCCCACGGTCACACTCAAGAAGAAGCACAGCAACTCTGCAATACCATCAAATAGCCAATCACGGTAACATTTTCCTGGTCATACCGAAAATGTCCTCTGGAGTTTGGGCTTCCAAACTCGGATCCAGTCAAGGCTCACTGCATCTGGCTGTGAAATATCTTCAGTTTCTGTTATATGTTGTGTTTTCCAACCAACTTAGAACCAAGGAGATTTCACATAGAAATCCAGATTTCTGTCTTCTCTTGAGAAATTGGTATTTCCCACAGCACCGGACGTGCATTTTCCCAGGGAAGCTGTTGGTTGCCACCCAGTGGAGACTTCCCTCTTTAGGAAGCTCTCAGGTTCGCCTCAGTCTCGACCCCCACCCCAGTTGCTTAGTGCTGGTCCCTGCAGTCCCTGGAGATGTAGGTAGTCAGCACATAGTTGGTGATTTCCATGATCTTATTTATGAAGCTTTTTGGACACGTATTTTAACATGTTTTTAGTATGTACCCTAATCCATACAGGGAACAGTTATTAGGTACATTATAAAGCATACATAAAAACAAATTTTAAACTGAGCTGAAGGAGCAGGAAATACGATTTTAAAATTTGTTGGTAAGCACGATGTCATACAATCATTACCTAATGTCAAAACATGATGTATTTTGAGGCTGAAGCTTACTGTTAATAAACAGTCCACGTTTTGAATATTTTTCATGAGAGTTTTGATTATTTTTGGCTGACTTTGCTTTGATCTGAATAGAACATCATTGTTTTTAACCTTGTGACAAGCTAGCTGTTGAAGAGAAGGGGAGAGTCAACTCAATTGTTTTCTTGTGCTTCCTCTATCAGTATTTTCTTCAGCCTGCGGTTTTGTTACGGAGGATATTTTTAAGCCATGTGCCTGCTTAGTGATGGTTAGCCTCCTTAAACCTAGACAATGTATCTGCATATCTCCTTTAGGGGGGCAAGTAGCTGTAATATGGGCCATGTACCCTAGTGATGGTGCTGCTCCCGGTCACCGTTCTTGGTTTGAACTTCCTGATTCTCACTGCCTGACGTGGCCATTTCCAGTGAGGGTGCCAGCACCCATACACATGTTGCATTGATTCCTTATTTTAACAACTAAAGACCATACACAGAAGTTCTCGGATTTCCTGTTCTTCTGCCAAATCCTTTTATGTGATCCTTAGAGTGAGTGGACTCTACTTCGTAGACTGCTTTTCCAGGATATGGAGTCCTCTTAAGAACTCTCATCTCCATCACACACCCTAGGAAGGGCTGCCCTGGGGAAAAGCATCCTTGGCTTTTGGGCTGGATTTTCAGGAATTTCAGCACTCCGGAGAAGCCCAGGAGATCTGCAGATAGCAGCGCTGACCATGTTGGTGGTAGCTGTCCCGATAACTTACTCTGCTAACCTCTTGAAGGCCCGAATAATGTGCAATTCTGGGGAGACTCCTTAGAGAATCTGGTGAGAGCTACAGCTTCTTGCTCGAGAAAAATGCACAAATAAAATTTCCATTCAATTCCCGAGGGGTCCAGAGACCCCCTGAAGCTCATGATGAAGAACCTGTTTAGAAGTGAAAAAGGCAAATCAGGTTTGGAGGGCCTGCTTTACCTCCAATGTTCCCTTTCCTGCAGCCCGCTTGAGTTTCAGACTCTGTTTATAGCGCAGAGTGAGGAAGGAGTCTGAACTTGGATTTCAGAGTCACTCTGGTTTGTATCTCAGTCCCTGCAGTCATGCGCTGGGTGAACTTGAACAGTTTTTTTGCTCCATAAAATGAGTAGAATAATCCTCACCTTGAATGCTCCCTTTCTTATTGGCTATCGTTCATCTTCATTGGCCTTTTGGCTTGTACCTCAAATATCTGTGCTCTTCCCTGCCCCAGGACCTTTGCACTTGCTGCTACCGCTGCCAGGAAAGTTCTTTCCATCATCTTCACACAACCAACTCCTTCTTACTGTTCAGGGCTCAGCCCAAATGTCAACTCCTCAGGAAAGATTTTTCACCTTATCTCCCTCTCTCTCTCTCTCTCTCAGTTTATTTAGCATTTTAGAAAAGTGTACAGTTCGGTGATTCTTGACATAGTCACAAAGTTGGGCAACTGTCACTACTAAATGATTCCAGAACATTTTCATGGTTGAAAGTCCGTACACATTCCACAGCCACTCTCCAGTCCTCCCTGTCTCCAGCCCTGGCCACCACTGTCTACTTTGTATCTCTGTGGATTAGCCTATTCTGAACACTTGATTGAAAGAGAATCATGTATCCTGTAGCTTTCTGGGTCCTTTGCAGGAGGCTCAAGTTTCCAGATTCCATCCATGTTGCAGCAGGTGTCAATGCTTCCTTCCGTTTTGTGGCTGAATCATACTCGGCTGCATATCACACATTCTTTGTGTCCATTCATTAGCTGATTTGGGTTGTTTCCACTTTTGGGCTGTTGCGAATAACGCTGCAATGTGCCAGTGTCGCTTGATCATGTTACACTTTTTTATTTATTTAACATGCGTATATTTTTGATCCCGTCCCCTAGAATACAAGCTCCGGGAAGACAGTGATCTTGTGCATCTTGCACACTGGCTGTGTTCCCAGAGCTGTGACAAGTGCCTGGCACATAGTAGGCAATGAATATTTGTTGAGTGAATGAATGAACGAATGAATGGCCGCTGTCGTTACTCTCTCATGTCTCGACACACTCCATCTTTTCCTCTAATTCATACGGGACTCTTGCTGTGTTATCTGTATTTCACATCTGACACTTCTCGCCAGCTCTGGTTTTTGGGTCATGGTCTCATTCCCCCTAAGCAACCACTCAGTCCCCAAGCTTGGGGCCTCTGTGAGCCTAACACAGTCTCAGACACGAATGTGCACCTGACACACAGGTGGCTACCTGTGTAGAGTTTCTGAGTCAGTAAGTCTCGGTGGATCTGAACATTTGCCTTTTCGCATGCTCCCAGGTGATGCTATTGCCACTGGTTGGCAGACACTATTTGAGCATTGGTGCTGTGCGGGGTGGGGGGGGTGGTGGTGGTAAATTTCAGCAGGCAGGCTGGCCTCACTCAAACCCTCCCCTTCCTCACTGCCTCCCTTGATGTGGACTCAGAGGGTTCTGGTTTGTTAAGAGCATCTGGATGTATCCCACACCATGGCCGTATCATTTGTGGGTGTGTACCCTGAGAAGCTCTCCCTGGTCCGAGAGGAGGCATGGATGAGGATGCCTATTGCCGTGTTGTGTTCGGAGGCAGGGAGGTGGTGACCATCTAGGTGCCCATAATTGGGGAACTGGGCAAGCAGGGCTGATACTCTTCCACTTCTCCATGAAACCAATTCACATTTAGCATTTTGGCTAGCTCTCATGTCGTACAAGACACAGAATGAAGTTTGTGGTCAAAATACTACTCATGTCAAAGATGCACACCTATGCAGTTATACCTACAATAGTATATATCGTTCAAGGATAATCCTATCTCAATAAAGACACGGTGGAGTGTACGTGAAGAGAAAGAAATGTGGTGGTGAGGCCTGACCTTAGATGGGGTATCTGTTTGACACTTACCTCTGTTCTGCTCTCTGTGCAAACACTGAGCTGCTTTGCTAAGCTGACATCTAATTGTGGAGGTCACTTTTATGGTTGAATTATTTACTCCTGCCCCATAACAAAAGCTTTTTTAAAGTCTTAGTCTTATGGGCCTCAGAATGTGATTTTATTTAGAAATATGATTTTGAAACTTTATTTAGAAACATCACACCACAGATGTGATGACCCGAGATGAGGTTATCCTGGAGGAGGGTTCGCCCCTAACCCAGTGTCGCAGACTCTGGGTCCCTTGTCTAGTAAGAGAGAGCAGGACACAGGATTAAAAAGTAAGGGAAAGAGTGACCAGTGTCTGGGAAAAGACAAGAGCCCCGAATAAGGGTCCTTGCCCTGTAGTTATTAAGATCCTTAGGCTTGGGGCGCCTGGGTGGCTCAGTCAGTTGAGCGTCCAACTTCAGCTCAGGTCATGATCTCACCGTTCCCGAGTTTGAGCCCCGCGTCGGGCTCTGTGCTGACAGCTCAGAGCCTGGAGCCTGTTTCGGATTCTGTGTCTCCCTCTCTGTCTGTGGCCCTCCCCTGCTCATGCTCTGTCTGTCTCTCTCTCTCAAAGATAAATAAACATTAAAAAAAAAAAAAAAAGGCTTACCAACGTGGTGGGCGTGCAGAAAGAGACAAAGAAACCGTGACCATTAACCTGGGATGTAAGGGAAAAGGGGGTTTTGAGGATTTCCAGTGCTTGGGGTTTGGGTCAGTAGAAAACAAAATCCTGGCGCCGGGCAGATGGGCAGATAGGAGGTGCTGTGTCTGTGTATCTTAGCTAGCTGAGGGGAGAAGAGAGGGGAGACAACCTCAAGGTTCACAAGGCACCTTTTGTTAACCATCTCCACTCTGGGCTCTTACCTGCAGCGCCGTGGTCTGTAGTCCAATTTACTTGTTTTACCTAACCTGGCCCTTTTCTCCTGGGAAAGCAGCTTCTCTGCTATAGTACTAAACTGGGGGCATTTTTGCCCTGCATGCCTAACCTTGCTTACCTCCTATACCTTTGTATTGGGAGCCTTTGCTCCTGTTCCTATTTTTGGGCCTTTGCCCTTCCCTCTCTATTTTTGAGGTTCAGCACCCCCTATTCTTGGGGTGCCTTTGCACCGTCCTATTCTCAGGGTGCTAATCATGTTTACCCAAACTCAGATGTGAGAATCCTATGGCTTTTTATCTATCTGTGCCTTGTTAACTGATTGGTATAAGCCCGGGGGATTCCTAAGCCTATCTCCCACATAGAATTACTTGCAGTATATATAATTACTTGCAGTATAATTTCCTTTATGAAATTAGTATATATCTTTTATTCATTTAAGAAATACTAAACATTCACCATGTACCAGAAATGGTACAAAGTCTTGAAACTGCAATGCTAAACAAAATAGATATAGTTTGTATCTTCACATAGTTCCCAATGCAGGCAAAGAAATTTAAAATCTGAGCACCTACTTCAATATACACCACCTGCAGACATGGTCACTGATGATCAGTAATGGCCACTTTTAGGGACCAGTGTTGAAGGTCATCTCTTTTCTTCCTATCCAATCTCCTTTTCTCCTTAAGATTTTGACCTAATATTTAACTATTCCAATATTTCTTCCTTTGAGTTTACTTATTGTAAATTTCAGTGATCTGATACCTCCTTGTATCATGTCAACCTTGCCTAATAGTGTTATCTGAAGGCTTTAGGCATAAATGTCTTCTCTATTCCCAATGGCTGTAGCTTTTTTGGAGGTAAGGATGATATTTTATGCTTCTTCAATGTTCTCTTTCCATGTATCAGAATAAATACTAGAAATTTAATTAGGTCGTGGTGATGGTGACATCTCAAGCTAGTGACACAGTGCCTTCTCCATTTTGTTAACTATTCTTCAATCCATTTTGGATCGAAGTGAATTAAATTAGAATCCTTTCTGTAGTGGGAATCTTCTTAATGTGATTTTTGCAAAAGTATCAATGAAAGAAAAATCTAGTTAATAAAGTTTAATTTATTATTATGATCATCACCCAACATGTATTAATATGCCTTTTTTCTTTTTGAGAGAAAGAGAGACGGGGGGGTGAGAGAGCGAGAGAGAGAGAAAGAGAGAGCATGACCAAGGGAGGGACTGAGGGAGAGAGAATCCTTAGCAGGCTCCATGTCCAGCACAACATGGGGCTCCATGTCCAACATGGGGCTCGATCCCACAACCCTGGGTCATGACCTGAGCAGAAGTCGAGTTGGACGTTCAAATGACTGACCCACCCAGGCACCCCAACATGCTTTTTAAGAAAAGCAACTATACAGATAAAAAGCCGGGGTTCTCCTATTAATTAAATTGTGGAGATACGTATCTGGTATAATTTGGCTGTTAAGATTTAGGGTGTAAATTAAGCATTTACATTCCAAAAGAGCCACAAATGTCCTTTCTTGTACATAAAGGGACAGATAAGACAAAGTAAGGCACAGGAAAATCCTTGCAATGAGAAACTAAAAATGTGTGCATCTTGAAAGGTACTATGATGTTGAAGGTTCCAACTAAGTACCTTCTCTTTTTTCAATCTGTCTGCCTGCTACTCGGCATCTTTTTAAAAAGAAGTAATTGGGAGGGGGCCAACATGGTGTAGGAGTAGGTATTCCCCTAGTCTTTCAAACTAAGAAGGACTGAAACCAAATGACTCTCAGTCCCAAGAGTTGGGGAGGAAAGGTGTTGCAGCCTACAAGGAACGGAAAGCGAAACCCAGAAAAAGCCCCAGGAAATGTGAGTGCATCTGAATGAACCCCGGGTATGGAGCTGAGGGGAGGGAAGGCCTTCTTAGGAGAAATCCGGGAAAGTGCGGAGCAGCCCACATCTGAACGAGAGAAAAAACGGACAGAGAGGGAGAGACCTCCACCTCCAGTCCCTAAATGCAGGGCTTTTGAAGTTCTGTTCTAACAGCGGGACTCTCAGCAGAACTCTCCTTGTGCTGGGGGTGGCAGTGGTGGCCCAGGCAGCCCGCGACACACAGAGGCGCCGAGCTGCCTCCCGATCGCTTCTAACCCAGGGACACAATTTGCAGCGAAATTGGGTGTAGCAGGTGGAGAGTGTGCTTGGCGCGCAACCGCTCAGCAAACCGCACAATGGAATATTATTCGGCCAGAATCTTGCCATTTCCAACAACATGGATGAACCTTGAGGGCATCATACTAAGTGAAGTAAGTCAGACGGGGAAACACAAACACCAGATGATCTCACTTATATGTGGAATCTAAAACAACAAAAATGAAAGCAAGCTCATAGATAGGAAAAACAGATTGGTGGTTTCCAAGAGGGGCTGAGGGATGGATGAAATCGGTGAAGAGAGTCCAAAAGGTACAAAATTCCAGTTATGAATTAAGTCATGGGAATATACAGCATGGTGATTATAGTTAATAAAACTACTGTATATTTGAAATGTGCTAAAAGAGTAGATCTTAAAAGGTCACAGGAAAAAAAATTTTGTAACTATATATGGTGATGGATGTTAACTAGACTTACTGTGGTAATCATTTTGCAACAAATACAAATATCAAATCACTATTTTGTATACCAGAAACTAATGTTATATGTCAATTATATCTCAGTTTTTAAAAAGACAAAATACAAACTCTGGAACACAAGCAAATTATATGTATTTCCAATTAGTCACAAAGTTCTTAACTTTAGGGAGATGACAACTTGCAAATTAAATCCACAAAACAGGATACTAAAAGGCTACACATGTAGAATTATAGAAAAGGGAACCTCAGTGCTTTTCATAAATTCTAAGAAGTTAATCACATTCATTATTCAACTTTAAATATCAAATTGGAATTTGGTGATGACAAGAGGGTTTGGGAGGCCCCTACACTAGAAGAATTCGCTGACTATTGCAAGCTATGGAAAAGGACTGAGGAAAGTGATGGGCCAACCATGCTGATAGCCAGGAGAGCTGTGACTCTTCACCAAGGTCAAGTGCTCTACTCTGCAGACAAAGGCCTCTGCAAATGAAAGGAGAGCCTTTGATGTGAGTCTATGGATAATATGAATTGGAGGTTTTCTGTTAATTTAGTACTCAAAGAAAATTTTTTTTATTTAAATAATTTATTTTCAAATTGGTTTCCACACAACATGCAGTGTTCATCCCAACAAGTGCCCTCTTCGATCCCCGTCACCCACTCTCCCCCCTCCCACACTCCTCTCACCCTCAGTTTGTTCTTAGTCTCAAAGAAAATTTTAAACATCACCTTGAAATAGGGATGTGATAGTGTTCATCAAAAAATGTGAATGAATTCAAGTGATATTTTTAGAATACTTTATTCAGTCATGGTAAAACTCATTGGTTTATTCAATTTTGTTATATTTTAAATATTTGTATTAGTAAACCAAACAACTTTATATCTGGTATTTCAATTACTTCTCATATTTAAGACTACAAAAACTTCCTATTTTTTTCTGATAAATGCCGTGGTTTGGTTATATTAGTTTAGAACCAAATCAGTCTTGTAACTTAAACTTGTCTCAGGCAAGGTCACAGTCACACCTGGAGCGTTCTCAAGTGGCAGCCACCTGTCCTGTTTCTACACTCTCTTCTCAGTACCCTCCCTGGTAACTGCAAAGGCAGACCCGCCTGCAAATCTCCAAATCCTTGAGATGTCGGCGATCCCCGTCCAGTCGTCACCTCCCGAGATGAGCATGCTTGGTTCTTGGGCCCTGGCAGCGCGTCATCAGCCTGGTTCGAGGTTTGGGAGCCCAGCGGGGGCTGAAGGATGGCCGAATGGGCTACCGAGACAAAAAAAAAAAAAAGATTCCTTGTGGCACTTTGGGCGAATAGTGATAAATTGGGCACTCCACCTCACCGAGTGCCATTTTCACCTGCCTCTGTAGCCTGCTATTCACTCCGCAGTTAGGAAAACAATGCTCGGTAGAAGCACATGGAGTTCTCTATCCTGAACGTGGCCGCTGGCGCACGTCCTTCCAGGGGACCTGAATGGAGACCCCGGCCTCCCCGCAGGTGTGCAGGTGTCGTCGTGTGACCCAGGCCAGCTCACAAACGCGCAGGGGCGCGGCGGATCCGCGGCGCTCCGTGCAGGTGCGCGTCAGTGCGGGGCGGCAGGCCTCTGCTACCGCCGGAGCTGCTGAACGCTCCCCTGCCCGCGACCTGAGTCGCAGCCACCGAGAGGCTCCAGGTGAAGTGAAGAGCTGTGACTTACTTCGACCACCCTCTAAGCCAAAATCAGGTTTTCTTCTCCCATTTCCCCTCAACACCTGCAGCTCTTTATGTCCTCTCTCTTCATGCCCCAGGGATACTCACCTCTGGCGTGTGTGCGTCCTGTCCCACATTGCTTTAGCCTCTGTTGAGGGGCCTTCATTCCACACTCCAGGAGACAATTTGTTAATGCTGCAAGATATAAAAACGTCCTGTGGTTAGTGTCCAGATCTTTCAAACAGGTAACAAATTACATAGAATTGTTGTTCAACTTGGCTAGCATTTATGAAAACAGAGTTGGGATCTATTTTTGCCTATTATATTGGCAGTATTTACTCTTTTTTTAATGTCTATTTGTTTGAGAGAATGCAGAAACAAGGGAGGAGCCAGAGAGAGGAAGACAGAGAATGGCAAGCAGGCACTAGTGCTGTCAGCACAGAGCTGGCTCAAGCTCAGGAACCAAGAGTTCATGACCTACAGCAGAAATCAACAGACTGAGCCACCCAGGCACTCCAGTATTTACTTTTAAATGAGTCTCTCAGTGCTTGTGAGAAATGAGGGGGAAAAAAGACTCTCCTATATATTTTAAGAATGTTATTTAGTTATGGGGATCTGCCTTCAAAATATTCACATGCTAATGGTTATACAATTGATAACAGACTACAACAGAATATTTTGCAGGCATGAAAGATATGCTTTTCAAATATTTTATTTCAAATCACAGTATGTTAACTACGATGTATGATGAAAATGTTCAATATCTGTGCTGTTCAATAAGGTGGCCACTAAGCACATTCGGCTGTTAAGCACTTGAAATGTGGCTAGTGTGACTGAGAAGCTAAATTGTAATTTTATTTAATTTAAATTGAAATAGCCACTTGTAGCTACTGCTACCATATTAGACAATGATACTCTATAGTAAGGTCTCAATTTTGTAAAAACAAACAAAAAAACTCCAATAATAGTATATTAATTACCACTGGTTATCTCTAAGAAGCAGTTATAGAGAATATTATAGTTGCTTCTTCAGCATCTGTTCTTCCTTTGCGTTTGGGTTGCTCTATCTCGTTTAGCATATATATATGTATATGTATATTTATATTTATATTTCCCCTGTGATATTTGGGATAGGCAAATGCTAACCCTGGCTGTAGGGGTGAGCCATGCAATAGTATTTAAAATAGTATTACTCTGACTCCTGGCCACAGTCATTGGTTCAAGTTTGGGCATTTGACCTAATTTGGGTCAAGAGAATAGAATTCGACTGTTTCTCCTCTATTCCCAGTCCAAACTGGCTACAGCATTCACAGTTAATTTGTAGGTATCCAACATGAAGACCAGAGCAGCCCTTGTGTAGTTAAGTGTTTCATCTACACTCTTTTGTTACACAACAATGTGAGTGTACCTAATGCTAGTAACTATACACTTTAAAATAATTAAAATTATAAGCTTTATATATATTTTACCACAATAAAAAAAAAATAAAACAAAAACAATCCTTTTGGAGAAACACAACCGGGAGAACACCCGGGGACAAAACTACTATGAACTGTGGTAACCCATCAAGATCACAATCCTATGTATGCCACACTTACTAAAGAAAGCCCTAGGGCAAAAGCCACCTGAAAAAGCCATCCCCACAAAGTGAAATGCACAGTCTGGGTTGCTACAAAATGTCAAGGTCAAAAGTCTATAGCCATAAACCATGGACCTGTACCACCCCAGAGACTTAATATCTCAGTTGTATATATTTTTCAGAGTGTTCTGCCAAGGCACCAGGTGTTGTACTGAGGAGCAAGTTGAACTTCAACTAAGAAGCAGTTGAAGAATTACAACCTTTTTTCTCCTCCCAGGTTTTTTATCATTAAATATAATCAGGCAGAAGGGGGTCAAAATATCGCATATGTAACTGATAAAGCAGTTTAGAGAAAGTGGCTTTGGTCTGTAGCTAAGTGGACTTGGAATAGTTCCACCCTGAAATTAAAAAAAAGTAATGTTTATTTATTTGAGAGAGATAGCACACATGCGAGCGGGGGAGGAGCAGAGAGAGAGAAAGAGAGAGAGAGACAGAATCGGAAGCAGGCTCTGCGTTATCAGTGCAAACCCCAACATGGGGCTTGAACTCATGAACTGTGAGATTGTGACGTGAGCTGAAGTTGGACACTCAACCAACTGAGCCACCCAGGAACCCTAGTTTTCCTCTGACTTTGACATAATTACTTTGTCATCACAAAGATGGACAACCTTGGCTTCCCTAACAGGTATTTATCCCTCTTATTCTATGGAAGACAGCTGACTAGAACACAGATCTTGCAAGCAGAAAGACCTGGAGGGAACCCAGAAGGAGCTGAGGTCATCAGTTATTCAAGTCTTCTCTAAAGGAAATACTCTGGAGATGAGGCTCAAGGCCAAGGGCATTATACGGATAGAATTTCCTCTATATAGAAATATGAAGCCAGGAGAAGGTAGTTACTTCACCATGTCTTAAGAAGAAAAAGAAGAGAGGAAGGAAGACATGACATGAGAGACTCTCAAAGAATAAGAAAGAACTGAGGGGAGAGATGGGTGTGGGAGGGGGGAGAGTGGGTGGTGGGCACAGAGGAGGGCGCTCGTTGGATTGAGCACTGGGTGTTGTATAGAAACCAATTTGACAATAAACTATTAAAAAAAAAAGAAGAAGAAGAAACTGGACAAACCAGTAGCCATCACATCTAATAAGTAAGAGATCAAAAAAACCTTTTTTACAGGGGTGCCTGTGTGACTCAGTCGGTTAAGCATCCAACTTCAGCTCAGGTCATCATCTTGCAGGTTCATGAGTTCAAGCCCTGCCTGCATCAGGCTCTGTGCTGACAGCTCAGAGCCTGGAGCCAACTTTTAATTCTGTGTCTCCCTCTCTCTCTGCCCCTTCCCTGCTTGTGCTCTGTCTCTCTCTCAGTCTCCCAAAAAATAAAATAAAAAACGTTAAAAAAATGTTTTTTCATTTATGGAAACTTTAGGGAACAGATTATCCCTATAACATAAAATGCTTCAACAAATAGATAATTAGCTCATCTTATGAGGTTAACCTTGCCAACAAAACTGGATGGGAACATTACAGAAAAGTAGAATTATCAACGAAATTGCTAATATAGGCATTAAAACTGAGTAAATGTTACATGTAATTCAGAAGTGAATTTAAAAGCTATATATCATGACCGAGTTTGATTTACGCTTGGAATGCCAGATGTTCAATAAAGGAAATCTATTAATATACCACATTAGGAGATTAAAAAATAAGACAAAGAGTTGCTGTCATTTCCCCTATTCCACATTGTACTTACTGAAGGGCTTAAAAAAAGGAATAAGACAATATATGAGTCAGATTATTGGATAAGAAGAATCGAATACTGCCAATATTTATAATACTGTCCTTATAAAAAATCTAGGATTAAAGAGTCCAGGCATATTACTGGAGACAAGATCAACAAACAAAAACCATTAGTGTTCCTATATACCAATATTTTAAAAACTAAAAAAAAAAAGACATAGAAATCAGATATCATTCCTAATAGCAAAAGAGATATACCATGCTATCAAATAGAAAGAATCAATATCATAAGTGTATCACTTATTTCCCAAATTAGTTCACAAATTTAATTCAATTATTATTGAAATACAAGCAAGATATTTTGTAGAACTGGACCCTGTCATTGATCTGGGTATGTAAAGGACTGACAATAACCACTATAGTTTTGAAGAAAAAGGATAAGGGAAGAGGACTATCTTTACTAGGTACCAAGATTTATTATAAAGTTATAATCATTAAAACATGTGCTTTATGCAAACTTAGACAAATAGATAAAAGGAATAGAACTGAAAGTCCAGAAAAAGCTCTACACATATATGACTGAGGCAGCATTATAAATCAGAGCAGAAAGAATTTACTATTGAATATATTGCAGAGACAACTGGCTAGACATATGAGAAAAATCAGATCTCTTTCTTATAGCATATGCAAAATTTTCATACGGATTAAAGAACTCACTGTGAAAGACAAAACACTTTTTTTTTTTAATTTGTGCTGAATATATTCCATTTGCCACTTACATCATCAGTTTTTGCTGCGTAGGAAACACTTTAAGCTCACGATTCTGTAAGCCATCTGGGGTTGGCTCAGTTAGGCAATTCTTCCGAGATTGGTGGCTGGGCTCACTCATGCATTTGTGGTCAGCTGCCAGTCAGCTAGGTCACTCTGCTTCTGAGTGTTGGCTGGCTGAAGGCTGGAGTCACTAGCCAACTGTCTCTCATCATCCAGTAAGCCAGCCAGACTTCTTCACACAGCATAGATGGTAGGGGCCTCAAAAACTGTGAGAGGACAGTCAGTCTCCCAGCAGTGTCTGAGTGCTTTTCAAAGTTCTGCCGGGGGGGTGCCTGGGTGGCTCAGTCGGTTGAGCGGCAGACTTCGGCTCAGGTCATGATCTCACGGTCTGTGGATTCGAGCCCCGCGTCGGGCTCTGTGCTGACGGCTGAGCCTGGAGCCTCCTTTCAGATTCACTGTCTCCCTCTCTCTCTGCCCTTCCCCTGCTCATGCACTGTCTCTCAGTCTGTCAAAAATAGATAAACGTTAAAATTAAAAAAAAAAAGTTCTGCCTGTATCATGGGTGCTAACGCCCCATTGGCCAAAATCAGTCACATGGCCAACGTGAGCTTCAAGAGGTGAGGAAAGAGACACTAGTTCTTGGTACACATATAGACATTGGAAAAACTTGTGGCCATTTTGTCATCTCCACCCTCTAATTGTGATTTGTGGCCCAAAGGGCTAAACTGTAGGGACTTCATCAAGGGTCCCTCATGCTCTCTGGCTTCCCTATAGGTTTAGCCAACAGGGAGCTGCAGCAGAAGCTAAGAATGGAGAATCAGATTGGGGACCCCCTGACTCTCTTTGCTGTAGCATTGCTGCAGGCTGTGTTCATTCATCTAGGGTCCAAGCTCCAGTCAGGTGCCCTTTGTCCACAGTCTGGGTTCTCTCTCACTCCCACTTCAGGCTTAGGAGTATCAGAGGAGCTCACTGTACTAGCCCTAAGGATACAACACTTTCCTCTGTGATTTCCCTACACTCTACCTATACCTTTGTAAATAAACTCTCTGTTAAACTTTCCTCAAGTTTACAAATTCAGACTTTGAATTTGAGTGGATCATGTTCTCCTATGATACAAAAGTAAATATAGAAGAATTTCTTAAGGTACAAAAAGCAAAAACCAAAAAATTAAAATATGACAAAACACATTGTGGAAATAGAAAATTAAAAACCCAAATAATTGGACTCAGCCATAGTTAAAGCCAAGAGCTATACATTTTGAGAAACCTTGAGTGGAGATGATTTGGACACAGATGATTTTAATAATTTCTAGCACGAAGTTAAACAAAAGCCAAAAATATACTGATTAAATCCCAGTCTGGCCTGGTGTGGTTAAGGCTCTACTGAATTAGTTCTATGCACGGGTATAAAATAATTTATTTAATATGCCTCCTAAAATGGACATTTATGTTATTTCCAATCTGTTACCATTGCAAACTATGTTTTTCGCAACCACTGAAGAATTCATTCCTTATCCTTGGGCACCTGAGTGACTCAGTCGGTTAAGCATCCGACTCTTGGTTTCATTCAGCTCAGGTCATGATCTCTAGGTTCCTGGGTTCAGACCCCACATGGGCTCCGTGCTGGCAGTGTGGAACCTGCTTGGGATTCTCTCTCTCTCTCTCTCTCTCTCTCTCTCTCGCTCTCTTCCCCTCCCCTGCATGCACTCTCTTTCTCAAACTAAATAAATAAACTTAAAAATATATTTTAGGGGCCCCTGGGTGGCTCAGTCGGTTGAGCGTCCGACTTCGGCTCAGGTCATGATCTTGCGGTCTGTGAGTTCCAGCCCGGCGTCGGGCTCTGTGCTGACGGCTCGGAGCCTGGAGCCTGCTTCGGATTCTGTGTCTCCCTCTCTCTCTGCCCCTCCCCCACTCGTGCTCTGTCTCTCTCTGTCTCAAAAATAAATATAAAAAAATTAAAAAATATATATATTTAAAAAAAAGAATTCACTCTCTATCCTAATGTCATGAAGACATCTTCCTATTTCATCTACTTGAAATTTTCACATTTAAATCTATAGTCCACCTAAAATTCATTTTAGTGGATGGCAAGATAGGGGTCAAATATCTCTTCTTTCTATATGGATTCCCAGTTGACCCAGAATCGAAAGGCATGCTTTCTACAGTGATCTTAGTGGCACCTTTGTCATAAATCAAATCCATATATAACATTGGTTCCTTCTTTTAATTTCAACCTTTCTGTGATCTTATGCTTTAGAGTCATGTTTCATAAATAGCACTTAGGTTTTCTTTTTTGTTTATTTATTTTTAATCTGACTTTTAATTGGTTATTTAGTCCATTCACACTTATTTTGATTATCATATACTTGGACTTGTTTCTACTTTTCTTAAAATTTTTTCTGTCCAATTCCTTTTTCTCTCCTTTAATGCTTTTTAAAAATTCTGACTGAATATTGTTATTGTTCCTCTTTTCTTTTGTGTCTTTCCCCTTGAAGTTTTTCTCTTTATAAGTCTGGTGTCTATTTCCTCTACTTTTATTCTGTCGATAATAACTCTTAAATATTTATCAGGGGCGCCCGGGTGGCTCGGTCATTTAGGCATCCCAACTCTTGGTTTCCGCTCATGTCATGATCTCGCAGTTCATGGGTTCAAGCCTCTGTATCAGCCTCTGCACTGGCAGCGTGGAGCCTGCTTGGGATTTTCTCTCTCCCTCTGCCCCTCCCCTGCTTGCACTCTTTCTTTCAAAATAAACAAATAACTTAAAAAATTTACCAAATTTTATCAAGCATGCCTAACAGTCTTAAAACTGAACAGCTTCTCATCTACGTCAGATAAAAAAGGTTTTAGAACATTGAGCTCAGGTCTTGTTTTTATTTTATTATGAAATAATTTTAGATTTACAGGAAAATTGCAATAGTAAAGAGAATTCCTTTCTACCCTTCACCCAGTTTCTCCTAGTTTTAATAGTTTTCATAATCATACTACAATTATCAAAACAAGAATACTACTAACTAAACTACAGACTTTATTTGAAATTTATGTTTTTCATTAAGGTCTTTTTTCTGTACCATAATCTAACCCAGGATCCCATATTAAATTTAGTTGTCAAGTCCCCTTAGTCTCCTACAGTCTATGACCGTTCTGAGTCTTTTTTGTCTTTTATGTCCTCAATATTTTTGAAGATAACTGATCAGTTATTTTGCAGAATGTCCCTCAATTTGGGTTTGTCTGATTTTTTTCCCCTGTTAAACTGAGGTTATGCATTTTTGGCAAAAAAAAGTAAGAGATTAGGAAAAAAACCTCAGTATTTAACATATTGTGGGTTTTACAATATTTAAAACTTTTTTTAAATTTTTTTTAACGTTTATTTATTTTCGAGAGACATAGAGACAGAGAATGAGCAGGGGAAGGGCAGAGAGAGAGGGAGACACAGAATCCGAAGCAGGCTCCAGGCTCTGAGCTGTCAGCACAGAGCCTGACGCGGGGCTCCAACCCACAGACCGTGAGATCATGACCTGAGCTGAAGTCGGCCGCTTAACCGACTGAGCCACCCAGGCGCCCCAATATTTAAAACTTGTATAATGTTTAGAATTTTTGCCTTGAGTAAAGTTGCCCTGTAATTTTTCATGCTGTCCTCACTAGGTGTCGATGTCAGCGTTAGTGCTAGTGTCATAAAGCAAGTTGGAAATTGTTCCCTCTTCTTCTGTTCTCTTGGAGAGTCTGTGAAATGTTGAAACCATACCAGTTTAATAGAAATGATTTAAAATACGGAGTCATGTAGACAAATATTGGAGACCAGAAAAGTAAAGGGGGAACTTCAGTAACACAGAAGATAGTAAAGGATGAAGGGACCAGGGAAAAAGGTTGGGTTATTAAGAACCACACACTCGGAGGATGGACATACAGAGCTGGCATCCAGACCTCTGAGGGGGTGCTGCCAGTTGTCCGGGTACTTCAGGAATCACAGAAAAGACTCACAGTCAGGCTTCAGTTCTTAAAAAGTTGTTTTACTTCTAGTTATTTTTACAGAAATAATCTCTTTCTTAAGATATTTTATTTCCACCTATTAGGAAGTTATCATAATGTACTGAATTTGTTGGGAAAAGACACTTCGGTACCATATGTAAACCCACAATGTCCACAATGCAAATGGCCCTCTCTGCGTGTCAGGGAGGCGCTGGCCTTCTGTCTTCCAAAACTTTGCTGAAGTCTTTCATTCTTTAACGTCTCTTTTCTCATTTCCTTTGACCTTTTTTATTCCTTTATATGATTTTTTTAAAAGAGAAATCTTAAAAAAATTTTAAATATTAATCCATTAAAATTTTTTTTTAATGTTTATTTTCGAGAAAGAAAGAACATGAGAGGGGGAGAGACAGAGAGAGAAAGGGACAGAAAATCTGAAACAGACTCTGTGCTGACAGCAGAGAGCCCAATGCAGGGCTCGAACCCACCAACTGCGAGATCATGACCTGAGCCAAAGTTGAAGCTTAACTAACTGAGCCATCCAGGCGCCCCAATGTTTATTTTTTGGGGGGACAGAGAGATTGAGGGTCAGAGATTTGAAGGGGGGCTCTGTGCTGACAGTGGAGAGCCTGACACGGGCTTTCCAACTCATAAACCATGAGATCATGACCTGAGCTAAAGTTGGATGCTTGACTGACTGAACAACCCAGCCACCCCTTCCTTTCTATAATTTTAATGTGATTTCAAGAATATAATGTGATAAATGCATGTAATCAATAAACTATTTTTAACTAGCAACCATATATAAAATTAACTTATTAGGTATAAATGTATTATTTTTATATTTATTTAATTATTCACTATAGAATAAGAATTATTTTAAAATTAATTTGTAATTTTGACATCTTTATTATATGTCTTCTTTTCACATCGACATTTGTTTTGTAGGTTCAAAGGAGAAATTTAACATGAAAATTAAAATTGAATTACAGTCTTGTATTGGTATAAAACATACCAGCAAATAAGATGTCTGAAAAGGAGGGTACTTCAGAAGAGCTAGAAGAAAGCACTGGTCAGCTTAGGAAAGAATCTGGATTATGGTCAGAAGAGGCTGAATTTATTAAAGAAACATCCAATTCTTTACAGGAAGTTTGTGATGAGGTTTCCAGTCAGAAATGTGAAACACATCCTAGAAATGATAAATTAGATATATATGCTGGTACATCAGCATTGTCCCCTGAAAATAAGTCTAAGAGAAATGAAGAACAAAGGAAAACTCTTCGATTTTCTGAAACAACCACTCTATATGACATCTTCCAGTCAAAAAGTGCTATTTCACAAAGTCCGCCATTATCAATGTCCGAGATGGTTGCTGAATATCGGGCTTTCACTGGCTTATCTCATGAAACATTAGAAAAAACCAGTCCACAACTCTCTGAGGAATTTCAGAAAGGACTTGGCTTAGAATCAGATGACTTTACAGTTAACCTCAAGGCCAAAGGTTTACAAGAATTCCCTAAGGACATCTTAAAAATCAAATATGTAAAGTATCTATATTTGGATGAGAACCAAATCAAAAGTTTTAAAGGGGCAGACTCACGTGACCTGCTAGGACTTGAAATTCTATCCTTACAAGAAAATGGGTTATCATCACTTCCACCTGAAATTCAGTTACTTTATAATTTAAGGATATTAAATGTCAGTCACAATAAAATATCACATGTACCTAAAGAAATATCACAGCTTGGGAATGTCAGGCAACTCTTTTTTAATAACAATTACATTGAGAATTTTCCTTCGGGTTTAGAAAGTCTTGGAAACTTAGAAATTTTAAGTTTGGCTAAAAATAACTTAAGACGTATGCCAGACACTCTGTCTAGTTTGAAAAACTTGAGGATTCTCAATCTGGAATATAATCAGTTAACAATATTTCCTAAAGCTGTGTGCTTCCTTCCAAAGTTAATTTCATTAAACCTTACTGGAAACCTGATAAGCAGTTTGCCAAAAGAAATTAGGGAGCTTAAAAATTTAGAAAAACTTTTACTGAATCATAATCAACTTACTTTTTTGGCTGTGGAGATTTTTCAATTGCTCAAACTGAAAGAAATCCAACTAACTGATAATAAACTGGAAGTCATTTCACAGAAAATTGAGAATTTTAAGGAACTGAGAATTCTAATACTTGATAAAAATTTATTGAAAGAAATGCCAGAGAAAATTTCCCAATGTGTAATGTTGGAATGCCTTAGTCTTAGTAATAATAAGTTAACAGAACTTCCTAAGAACATCCATAAACTCAAAAATTTAAGAAAACTCCATGTAAACAGAAATAATATCGTGAGAATACCTGAAGATATCTCACATCTTAATAGTATGCTCAGTCTAGAATTTTCAGGAAATATAATCACTGATGTTCCCATCGAAGTAAAAAATTGCAGAAAAACAACTAAAGTTGAATTGAGTTATAACAAAATAATGTATTTTCCAGTAAGTTTGTGTGCCTTAGATTCTCTTTATTATTTGAATTTAAATGGAAATTATATTTCAGAAATACCTGTGGATATATCTTTCAGTAAACAACTGCTTCATTTAGAGTTAAATAAAAATAAACTCCTCATATTTTCTGAGCACTTATGTTCTCTTATTAATCTTGAATATCTAGATCTTGGTAAAAACCAAATAATGAAAATTCCACCACTTATCTCCAATATGGTATCACTCCGTGTTCTTATTTTATGCTGTAATAAATTTGAAGCTTTCCCTGTAGAAGCGTGTACTTTAGAAAACTTGCAAGTATTTGATCTTTCAATAAACCAAATACAGAATATACCTTCAGAGATCTGTAACCTAAAAAGAATCCAGAAATTAAACATCTCAAGCAATCAATTTATATGTTTTCCTATTGAACTGTGCCAACTTCAATCACTGGAAGAGCTAAATATAAATCAGATAAATGGAAAAAAGGTAAGAGACTTATATTTTTGGCTTTGGAGGGAAGTTGGCATTGGAGAGGATTAGAATCTAAACTGTAGTGTATGTGTGTATGTTTAAATTAGCTGGGATATTTTATTTTTTAAAAAATAGGCTTTTTTATTCTGAACCCCAAACATGGCTTAAAAATGTATTTCTCAACATGAAACCTTCATAGGAAAATATTTCATTAAAATGAAATTCCAAGTAACAAAGCTGACAATTTTATAGATTTCTTTTTATTTCAGTTTAATTGTAAAAGGAGTTTTCAAGTCATGTTTTATAATATAAACACATTATGGACAATTTAGAAAATTGAGAAAAGTAAAAAAAAATATCATTCCAGAAGAATTCCATTGTAAATATAACTATTGGTCACTGGTCATATGTCGATTAGTCCTTTTTAATGTATATGGATTTATAAGCAATTTTAAGAAGATTCTACACTAAATTTAATTTCTTCTATTTTCACTTTAACCTAAGCATTTCTACATAATATACCACAATCTTCCCAGTAATTAATTGTTAGAGCCAATACACGATTTATGTAACTAATCTGTTATTAAGTATTTAGAGATATTGTAATTTTTCATCATGTATAATGCTGTGATGAATTTCTTCATAAATACAACCTTTTTCATATTTTAACTGTTTCCTTAGGGAACTTTCCCTAAAGAACTGCTAGATAAATGGGAATAAATGTTCTTACAGTTTAGCATTTTACTTGAACGCAAGAATGAATTTTATGGAAATACTTAAAAACATCAAACAATGTTGATTTATACTAAGATCTTAGTAAACTAACAAAAAGGACTCAGCTATTATCTGGCTAAGTTTAATTTGACCATCACTCAAATTAAAGTGCTTCGATAGAGCTGGACTATTACCCAGAACAAAATTTCCCAAAGTCTGTGCTTAAAAACACTAGTCCTGTGAACTGCTCCTTTAAAAAAAGGTGAGGGGGGAAGAGGGGTTCCTGTGATCAAATAGCTTTGAGAAGCACTGGTTTCTTCTCTTAAAGAATCACAATGAACATTAGTGTATTAAAAGCCCTGTAGAGTCCTGCACTAAAGAAATTGGTTTGTCTCTATTTAACTCACATTTCCCAAACTTACTTAACTTTTTTAAACCTAACACCTGCTATATAATACGTTTCCAGAAAGGCTACTCTAAGGATGCTTGCTTAAGTTTCTGGAGTGAAAAATGATACATGTATTTCAAAAGTTGTTATTGCACTAACAGGTACTTTTTGGTTCTGGATTATAATCATCAACTAATTCCTTGGCTGATTTATAATCCCTCTCACTTTCTCCTCCTGTATTTTACTGTGCAGATCTACAAGGTTGTGTCCTTAATCCCCTCTTTTCTATTAACTTCATCCCAGACCTTACCACACCATGCACATGACCCTCAAATCTGCATAACTGGAACTGACCTCTCACTACTACTTTAGTCCCATAGTTCCCAGTTTCCCTGGAAATTTCCTGTTCTTCTATTGTCTCTAACTCCACATGACTTCGAAACCAAACTCCCTTCACAATTTCGTTTCTGTTTGTAATGCTGCTTTCTTGAAACCTACCAATCTAGAAATCATGAAATCAACTTTCTTCCCTTTCCATCTCTAGTTATACTGAAACTTACACCAAAATTGTCTCATTTTTCCTCTGAAAAAGCTCTTGGATCAACTTCTTCATTTTCCATGTCACTATCTACAACCTGGTCCATGGTTATCACTCACTTCATGCCTAGACTAATCCAAGAGCCTCCTGAGTATTCTCTTTGATTCAGTCTCCTCTTTCATCAGGATTTGTCAAAGCTATCAGATTTCATTACTGAGAAAATTACAGAGTACTATTCTCAGGAATCCAAACCGCATATCTATTGCCTACTCATGGCTAGTGGTTACCAAAGGCAACATTATTAACATCACTTCAAAGATCACCAGATGGGGGTGCCTGGCTGGCTCTGTCAGTAGAGCACACTACTCTTGATCTTGGGCTGTGAGTTCCAGCCCCACGTTGGGTATAGAGCTTCCGTAAAAAAAAGAAAGAAAGAGAGAGAGACAGAGAGAAAGAAAGACAGAGAGAAAGAAAGAAAGAGAAAGAAAGGAAGGAAGAAAGGAAGAAAGAAAGAAAGAAAGAAAAGAAAGAGTAGGCAACAATGTAAAATAAAGCTGGATACCCTTTAAAAAAGAAAAAAGGTCACCTGATGGAAAAATTATTTATAAGAAAACTCTTTTCAAAATATATATATAATTGGAAATATCACTTTGATAACCCACTTGGGGTGGAGGTGAAGTGCCCAAAGGATTAATTTATAACAGCAGATGGTCACTAAGCAGTCATCTTGAGAAGATAAATTCAGGTCCATCAAGAGGGCTTTTATTTTGCTAAGTGAAGGATGCCCAACAGGAGTCTTCCTTCCATAGTAACTCTACTATCACACAGTTCTTAGGTACTTGGTCTAATAAATGTTGAGCAAATAGTGAAAAAGAACATTTGTCTGAAGGAAAGTCAAATTATGAAACTACCCACCTGTTTTGACCTGACTAGGAGTCAGGTCCAAACTCTAGGCCTACTCTTAAGGCTTACCATGGCCCGGTTCCATATTCTCCCTCCAAATATATCTTCCTCTGCTTCCTATCACCTCTCTTTACTGTTCAGCTTCTCTCTGGCCCATTTTTATTCATGGTATTTGTCTTGCTTTAAGTGTCCTGTAACTTCCATTCAATTCTATTCATTCTTATAAAAAATATTTATTTATTTATCCCACAAACTGTGAGATTATGACCTGATCTGAAACCAAGAGGGAGATGCTTAACCGACTGAGCCACCCAGGCGCCCTCAGTCCTATTCATTCTTAAGAGGCCATTCGAGTCCTATCTGCTACATGAAGCTTTCATTTAGTTCTCTGGTTTGTACTGATATACATTCTCTAAACTTCCATATATCTGTTATTGTACTTTTTATTTTGGCACTGGATTACCTATCATTTAATACTGTTTCCTGATGGTTTCATTTTGTTTCCTGAACTAAATTTTAATCTCCTTTAAGTTAGGGGCTGTCTTTTATGCCTCTTTTATATATGGAAGAGCACTGAGCACGATATTCAGTATTTACCTTGTTGTTTGGTTATTTCAAAAGTCTTTTCACTTGTAGAACTTCCTTTATTTCAAAAGCCATTTGTGATGGCCATATTTTCTCTGAATTACACGTATTTCTTCTTCACCATAGCAGGGTATCTTAATTCCTGATATTTTGCAATACTTCCTTGAGGCTACACTGCCAAGTTGTGAGCCCATTGTAAAGGGCTTACTGAGCGTCTACTCAAAATATATCATGATTGGTAACATGTACTCAAAAAGTATAAAATGTATATCCTGTCATTTAAAAATCCAAGGAAAACACACACAAGGGACTTACAAAAAGCAATGCTGATGAAAATGGGAATAAAGAGATCAAATGTGGTATAGAATACTTGGGAAAGACTTTAGGGAGGGAAGAAAGGGATAGTAAGGAACATCAATCAAGTGCTGGGAGAGTGAAAAAAGTGGGCCAATCAGTCATAGGGTTGAATGGATAGCATTGGTCAGACTGGGGAGGTACTTGGATGTCACACAATATATTGTGGATTTTAGCAAGGAGGGTGAAAATATCCCTCTTTAAGACCAAAAAACCAAGCTTCCATTTTAGACAAGGTTTTAGTCATGGAAATATTTATTAAAAATATAATTGTTTAATCTTTGTTACAGTTAACAAGACTTCCAGAAGAGCTGTCTCATATGACTCAACTTAAAAGACTTGATATCTCAAATAACGCAATCAGAGAGATTCCAAAAAATATAGGGGAATTGAGAAGTTTGGTTAGTTTAAATGCATACAACAATCAAATAAGTTATCTGCCACCATCTTTTCTATGTTTACATGATCTCCAGCAACTAAATTTGAGTGGTGAGTGTCAAGCGTAATCAATAAGCATAATCAGTAGGTAGAGTATTCCTATCTAGGTTGGAAATCTTGCTGACAAGACAGAACAGCAGACAACATGATGTATTAAGTGCTCATTGGAAGGAAATGACCGTCTTAGGTACAGAAAATGAGAGCACAGCATAAGGTCCTGTTGCTTTTCTGAAAGAGGTTATAACCCAGCTGGACACCTTGAACATATTCTCATTTCTTTTCTGTTCTCTCTGCCTGTACCCAGCCATTTAGTATTTCTTCCCTTTCTGAACCTGACCTCATCTTTCCCTCTACACAAACTTATCTACACCACCTCAGGCCAGCATTTTCTGTATTTTTCCTTTCTGGCTATCCTAATCCTATTCCTATACACTTCAATACTCAGATACCTTATAGTATTCTACAAAGTATATCATTACAATAGCGACAAAAAAGTAAATCACTTACTCTAAAGGTATCAGAAAAGATTTCCCAAAGCACAATAAATACCAGATTGGTATTTTTCTTAATAATTTTTATTATGGCAGTACCTGGATGGCTTAGTCAGTTAAGTGTCCAACTCTTGATTTCAGCTCAGGTCATGATCCCATCGTTCATGGCATTGAGCACCATGTTGCACTCTGGGCTGACAGCATGGAGCCTGCTGGGGATTCTCTCTCCTCTCTCTGCCCCTTCACTGCTCGTACTCTCTCTCTCAAAATAAATAAACTATAAAAAAATAATATTTCTTATTATGAAATACTTCAAACTTACAAAAAATAATAAACACCTAGGTACCTACTCCCAGATATAAGGAATGTTAATATTTTGTGATATTTACTTGAGATATTTTTTAATTGTTAAGAAATAAAACAATGGAGTTGAAATTTCTTTTGTCCTTCTACCCAAACTAAAAGTAGCCACTATACTGAAATTGGTATGTATCTTTTTTCCTTTCGTGTTCTTATACATACATATATATATATATCCATAAACAAGTAATACTATCTTGAGTTTTTAAATTTTACTAAATCTTATACTATATGATATGTAATTTACTATTCTGTAAACTTGCTTTTTCATTTGTCATATTTCTAAAATTAATCCATATTAATACATACATAGACTTATTTCATTCACTTTAAATCCTGTATGATCTCAATTATATAGTTAAATAACAATCCATTACTTGGTTGATAGACAATTGTTTCCAATTTGTTTGCTACTATAAGCATCCTGTACATGTTCCTTGTGTACATCTGCTTGAGTTTCTTTAGTGCATATAGATATAACTAGAATTGCTGCATCAGTGGGTATCATCTTCAACGTTACCAGATTTGGGCAAATTGATCTCCAGTGGTTGAACCACTGTATATATGACATTTTATCTTTCAGTTACAAGTAGCATTTACAACCATAGCCCTCCATCTTTTTAGATTTAGAGGGTTTTCAGAATAAAACAACAAAGCTCATCTTTTTTTGGTCAATAGTCCCAGTAGTACAATAAAACCTACAGCAGTGCATCAATACTTAGATATAATGCAACTGGCATTTGTCTCCTGAATCTCCAGAACTCCCAGTAAGCTGAGTGTGCAGGTACATATCAGTCGTTTCACTAATTTTCCAACAACTTGCAGTAAGTTGTAAAATCTCAGCCCAGCAACTGAATTTTTTTGTTCACCTTTTGTGTTTTGGCCAAGTTTTACTATATTTTAAGGTTATCTATTTTGTCCAAGTGCAGGATACAATCCATTCACCTATCATTTGTGCATGAAAAAAACAGAGGCTGACAAGAGCCTCCTGGCCCACTGGAAAATACAACCACACATCAGAAGCATAATTCTGTGGAGGCTTTCTAGTACAGAATCAAGACAGAATGGGAAGATCAAAGACTTTTCTGTAAGCTTTGCCTGTTCTCTGCTGGTCTCCATGAGAATTAGGGAAAATGTATCAGTCAAGATCCAACCAGGAGACAGAAATCACACCTTAATAACTAAGTATATATACATGCTATTAACTACAATACCATGTATTAATTAACATACGGTATTAACTACAATACTACTATATTCAATTCATGAAAGAGTGAAAGAGAATTAGAAGTTTATCATAAAATAGCAATGGCAGGAAGAATAACCACCCTATGGCTGCGAGAATAAAGTAGAAAAGGTGGAATTATTAAAACTCAGAAGCTTGGAGGAGGGTTACGCATGGGTCAAACAGGCATCTGAGAATGGAGCACTGTTTGGCGGTTGCTAGTTTCTCTAAGCTTGGGAGTGGTATTGTGTATGAGTGTGCGTGTGCCTGTGTGTGAGAGAGAGATACAGAAACAGTGACAAAAGAGAGGACGGAGGAAGGAGAGGAGGAGAGTGCGCGCGCACTCATACACAGAGAGACAGTGCCTCCAACGCGCGCGTGCGCGGGAGGGGGGCGCACGCGCGCGGGAGGGGGGCGCACGCGCGCGGGAGGGGGGCGCACGCGCGCGGGAGGGGGGCGCACGCGCGCGGGAGGGGGGCGCACGCGCGCGGGAGGGGGGCGCACGCGCGCGGGAGGGGGGCGCACGCGCTAGTTCTGTGAGGGTTGGGACAACTACAAACTTAAATTCATGCTGCTGGTGGAGTAAGAGTGTTGTCAGGGTGACACTAACAGAAAAGCCGTCAAGAAACCCAAAGAAGTAGGTTTGGATCTAAGTGACAATCGCTAAGCAACTGGCATGCTACAAGTCACCAGCTTTTATTGCCAAGTTTGAAGTTGGAAGGGGTGAGTTCAAGTCTTGTCATTTAGTCTATTTCCTCTATTTATAAAGTGAAACTGACTGGAATATTCATGCTATAGATTTGTTTGCAGACTGAATGAGACTTTGAAAGCAGATAGCATACTGTGAAAGCATTATTCAAGCAAAAGATGTTTATATACTCTTGTGAAATAATCTCTCGGTCGCAAACTAGCAAATTTAGGAAGGTAACCCGTCTGAACTTCAGTGTTTTCATCAGCAAGATAGGAAAGTTATAACTTCTGCTTGTTCAGACTTGTGGGAATATAATTAGATAAAACTTATGAAAATAGCTTCACAAATGTGAGGTAATATACCAATGAAAGGATTTAGAGATTGATTCCTTTCTTTCCTCATAGCATGGGCTTTGGAGTGGAATAGACCTTAGAATTCTAGCTCCATCTTTCAACAGGAGTTTTTTTTTTAACGTTAATCTTCTGTTTCCTAATTTGTAAATGGAAATAATATCTACTCTTTGATTTGTGATGATTAAATGGTTAACTAGTAAACACAAAAACTGATGCAATATAGGTTTTAAAGAGATGTTAAAGCCTGTCTCCAAGGGAGCCAAAATAACAAATGAAAGGAAGTAGATTGGCATGTAAACTGACTGTGGTTGTCCTCAGGGAGGACGGCCCTCTCGCCTTACAGTTCCCGCTACAGGCCTTGATAATGCTACCCGGCAGCCTTCCATCTTCTCCTATCTGTAAGACAGCTAGTTAAGCTAAGATTGTTGGATCTGTTCTAGTTAAGCTAAGATTGTTTGCAGCTGGCATCTGTTCTGATGGGTCAGTCCTTGTGCCAAATAAGTTGTAAATATTTTTTAATTAAAAATTTTTAAATATATTTTAATTAAAAATGTTTAAATATATTTTTAATTAAAAAATTTAAATATATTAAAAAAAATTTTTTTTGAGAGAGAGCGAGAGTGCAAGTGGTGGAGGGGCAGAGAGAGAGGGAGACAGAATCTGAAGCAGGCTTACATGTACAGCCTCTGAAAGGACTCCTACCTATAGTCTTTTTCTCTCACTTTGTTGCTGCCAGTATTTAAAAAACACTTTTTATTAAAGTTTAATATACATACCCAAAAAAGTACATAATGTCTCAAAAGATTAAAATTAAAAGTAGAACTTACCATATAATCCAGCAATTCTATTTCTGGGTATTAATCCAAAGGAAAAGAAAACAGTAACTCAAAAAGATACATGCACTCCATGTTCATTGCAGCATTATTTACTTAAGTGTCCATCAGTGGATGGATGAAGAAAATGTGTCATGTACACACACACACACACACACACACACACACACACTGGAGTATTATTCAACCATAACAAAGAAGGAAATTTTGCCATTTGCAACTACATAGATGGACCTTGAGGGCATTTTGTTAAGTGAGATAAGCCAGACAAAGACAAATACAATATGATTTTACTTATATGTAGAATCTAAAAATAAAACAAAACTGAACTCCTAGATACAGAGGGCAGATTGATGGTTGCCGCAGGTGGACCTGGGCAAAATGGATAGAGGGGAACAAAAGGTACAAACTTCCACTTATAAAATAAATAAGTCCTGGGATGTAATGTACAGCATGGTTGTGACTATAGTTAATAATACTTTTGGTATGAAAGTTGTTAATAGACCTTAAAATTTTTCATTGCAAACAAATTTGTAACTGTGTATTTTTTTTTTAAAAAACTTATTTTTGAGAGAGAGAGTGCAGGCGAGGGAATTGGCAGAGAGAAGGAGACAGATGATCCAAAGCAGGCTCTGCATTGACAGCAGCATGGTCAGTGTGGGCTCAAACATGAACCTCAAGACCATGACCTGAGTGGATGTCAGACACTCAACCGACTGAGTCACTCAGGTGCCCTGTAACTATGTGTTGTGATGGATGTTAACTAGACTCATTATGTTGACCATTTTACGATATATACAAATATTGAATCCTCACATTTTACATCTGCAACTAAAATGTTATATGTCAATTATAATTCTGTTTTTAAAAAATACATATTGTAAGTATACAGCTCAATGAACTTTCACACCCTGAACAAACCCATATTTTAGAACCTAGATCAAGAGACACGACATTCTCAGAAATCCCTTCTTGCGCCCTTCCAGTCACTTTTCTCCTTTCTCTCAACTAAGGGTAAATGCTATCATGATTTCCGATAGTGGGCCTTAAGTGAAATCATGAAGTATATATTCTTTTATATATCTGACTTCTTTCAAAACTCAACATTACGTTTGTGCAATTCACTCATATTACTCTGTGTAGTTGTGGACCATTCACTCTGAGTGCCACTGATATTCTGCTGTTGATCAACATTTAGTAGAAAAGCAATTCTTTTCTTGTGGTCAGATAACGAACTGTGATTTTAATCCTTTTAAATTTATTTGGACTAGCTTAATGGCTCAGCATATAGGCTACCTTGATAAACACACCTTACACTCTTTATTTTTATTTAAATTATAGTCAACAGACAGTATAATATTGGTTTCAGGAGTAGAATTCAGTGATTCATCAATTACAGTCAACATCCAATGCTCATCACATAACAAGTGCCCTCCTTTATACCCATTACCTATCTAGCCCATCTCCCACCCACCTCCTTCCATCAATCCTCAGTTTGTTCTCTGTTGTTATGAGTCTCTTGTGGTTTGTTTTCCTCTCTCCTCTCCATCCCCCCCTTCCCATATGTTCATCTGTTTCATTTCTTAAATTACATATGAGTGAAATCATATGATATTTGTCATTCCATGATTGACTTAGTTTGCTTAGCATTATACATTCTAGCTCTAACCACATCATGGTAAATGGCAAGATTTCATTATTTTTGATGGCTGCGTAATATTCCATTGTGTATACATACCACATCTTCTTTATCCTTTTATCGAATATTGTTGATAATGCTGCTATAAAAATTCGGGTACATGTATCTCTTGAAATCTGTATTCTTGTATCCTTTGGGAAAATACCTACTAGTGCAATTGCCTGGATCGTAGGGTAGTTCTGTTTTTAATTTTTTGAGGAACCTCCATAGTGTTCTCCAGAGTGGCTGCACCAGTTTGCATTCCCACCAACAGTGCAAGAACACACCATATACTCTTTAAAAAGTATATTCTGAAATGTTAGCTACAGTACTTTATGAATATCATATTAAGTTCGGGTGGTTGATAGTTTTGTTGGAATCTTCTGTTTTTACTGGTATATTGTCTTGTTATGCTTTAGAGAACGGTGTTAAAATCCAAAACCATGGCTGTGGAATTGTATTTTTTGCTTTCATTGTCAACTTTTTCATGTATTTTGAAAAACTGTATAAGAAAATGCACATATACGATTATTATGACTTACAATTTAATCATTTTTTATCATCTAAAATCCCCAAATGTCCCTTTTTATCTCCAGTAATAATCTTTATCTTGAAGGGTATTTTATCTAATATTAAGATACCCACTCCAGTTTTGTTAAGCTTACTATTCACATGGTATATCTTTACTATCAATTTACTTTCAATATATCTATGTCTTTATATTTAAAGTACATCCCTTGGGGGCGCCTGGATAGCTCAGTTTGCTAAGCCACTGACTCTTGATTTTGACTCAAGTCATGAGATGAAGCTCCATATCTGGCTCTGCATTGACAGCATGGAGCCTGCTTGGGATTCTCTCTCCATCTCTCTCTGCTTCTCTGTAAATAAAACAATGCATGCATACATACATACATAAATATTAAAAAAATAAAGTATATCCCTTGTAGACAACACCTGTGTCTTTATATTCAAAATGCATTTCTTAAAGACAAAATATAGTTGGGCCTTGATTTTCCTCCTTTCTGGCAATCCTTGCCTTTAACTGGAGTATTCGGTCAATGAACATTTAATGTAATTTATTGGTATAGTTGAATTTAGATCAGTCATTTCACCATTTGTTTTCTGTTTCTCTCCCTTGTTAACTTTTTTTCTGTCTTCTTGTTGAACTGTTCTTGGTTGGTTGCTTTCAAGATGTTCTCATCTTTGGTTTTCAGCAGTTTGACTATGTTTTTTATTATAATTTAGGTGAAATTCACACAATATAAAATTAACAATTTTAAAGTGAACAATTTTTGTGCCATTTAGCACATTAACAAAGTACTACAATGTACCATTATCTCTATCTGGTTTCAAACATTTCATCGACCCCAAAGGAAGCCTTTACTTATTATTAAATAGTTGCTCTCTGTTCTCTCCTCTTTTCTCCCTCTAGTCACCATCAATGTGCATGACACCTCTATGAACATACCTAATATTATGGATATGTCATACAAATGGAATTGTATAATATATGACTTTTCCGGACTGACTTCTTTCACTTAGTGTAATGTTTTCAAGTCTCATCCATGTTGTGACTTGTATTAGTAGTTCCTATCATGGCTGAATAGTATTACACGGTATGTCCCTACTACAGTTTGATGATCCGTTCATCCTCTGATGGACATTTGGGCTGCTTTCTTCTTGTGGCTATTGTGAATAATGCTGCTATGAACATATGCACACATGTGTTTATTTCGGTATGTTTTCAATTATTTGGAGGCGCATTCCTAGAGATAGAATTCCTGTGTCATACGATAATTTCGTGTAATTTTTTGAGGAACTGTCAAATTGTTATCCCCAGAGGCAGAACCATTTTACATTCACACCACCAATGTACAACAATTTCTCCATATCCTTGTCAGTATCTGTTGTCTTACAGTTATGCTAGTGAATGTGAAGTGTTATCTCATTATGAGTTTGATTGAAATTTCCCTAATGACTAATGATGTTGAGCATCTTTTTTAGGTGCTTTTTTGGAGAAGTGTCTATTCAAGTCTGGCCGATTTTTAAACTGGGTTTTAATTGGGTTATTTTGTTGCTGAGTTGAAAGAGTCCCTTATATATTCTGAATACTAGATCCTTATCAGATATGTTTTATAATTAATCACTCCCTTTCTATAAGCTGTCTTTTCATTCTGGATAATATCCTTTGATACATACAAGTTTTAAATTTTCATCGACTCCAATTATCTATTCTTTCTTTTTGTTGCTTGTGTTTTTGGTGTCATAACTAAAAATCATCACCAAAAATCCAAGATCACTAAGACTTCCCTCTGTCTTAAGAGTTTTAATAATTTTATCTCATATTTAAGCTGTTGGTTCATTTCAAATTAATTTTTTTATATGGTGTGAGGTAAATGATCCACTATGATTCTTTTGCCTGTGGATTTGTAGTTATTATAGCACCATTTTTGAAGATCATTTTTCCCCTTTGCATTTTTCCCCTTTTTAACTCTTGTTAAAAATTAATTGGCCATTTGGCACCTGGGTGGCTCAGTCGGTTAAGCGGCCGGCTTCAGCTCAGGTTATGATGTTACAGTCTGTGAGTTCAAGCCCCGCGTCGGGTTCTGTGCTGATGGCTCAGAGCCTGGAGCCTGCTTCGGATTCTGTGACTGCCTCTCTCTCTTTCACCTTCCCTGCTCACGCTCTGTCTCTCTGTCTCTCAAAAATAAACATTAAAAAAATCAATTGGCCATTATATATGGATTTATTTATGGACTCTCAATTCTCTTCCATTGGTCTATATGTAGAACCTATGCTGGTCTCATACTACTTTGCACTTAGTTAACATATAATGTAATATTAGTTTCAGGTATATAATATAGTGGTTTAACACTTATATACATCACCCAGTGTTCATTACAAGTGCACTCCTTAATCTCCTGTCACGTATTTAACCCATCCCCCAGCTGCCTCCCTTCTGGTAACCATCAGTTTGTGCTCTGTATTTAATAATTTGTTTCTTGGTTTGCCTTTCTCTTTCTCTCTTTCCCCCCCCGCTTTGTTTTGTTTTGTTTTGTTTCTTAAATTCCACACATGAGCGAAGTCAGTTTCTCTGACTGGCTTACTTCACTTACCATAATACTCTCTAGTTCCATCCATGTCATTGCAAATGGCAAGATTTCATTTTTTGGCTGAGTAATTTTCCACTGTATTACATGTATCACATCTTTATTCAACAGTCGATGGAAATTTGGGCTATTTCCATAATTTGGCTATTGTTGATCATGCTGCCATAAATATTGGGATGCATGTATCTCTTTGATTTAGTATTTTTGTATTCTCTGGGTAAATAACTAGTAGTGCAGTTGCTGGATCATAAGGTAGTTCTATGTTTAACTTTTTGAGGAACCTTCATACTGTTTTCTAGAGCGTCTGCACTAGTTTGCATTCCCACCAAGAGTGCACAAGGGTCTCCTTTTTTCCACATCCTTGCCAGTGCCTGTTGTTTCTTGTGTTGTTGATTTTAGCAATTCTGACAGGTGTGAGTGGTTGTCTTATGTAGTTTTGATTTGCATTTCCCTGATGATCAGTGATGTTGAGCATCTTTTTATGTGTCTGTTTGTCTTCTGTATGTCTTCTTTGGAGAAATGTCTGTTCATGTTTTCTGCCCATTTTTAAAATAGATTATTCATTTTGAGGGTGTTGAGTTTTCTAAGTCTTTATATATTTTGAATACTACTCTTTATCAGATATGTCATTTGCACATATCTTCTCCCATTCCATAGGTTGCCTTTTAGTTTTACTGATTGTTTCCTTCCCTGTGCAGAAGCTTTCTATTTTAATGAAGTCCAAATAGTTTATTTTTTCTTTTGTTTTCCTGGCTTTAGGAGACATATCTAGAAAAAAATCACCATAGCTAATGTCAAAGAAGTTACTGCCTGTGTTCGCATGTAGGATTTTTATGGTTTCAGGTCTCACATTTAGGTCTTTATTTCATTTTAAATTTATTTTCGTGTATGGTGAAGAAAGTGATTCAGTTTCATTCTTTTGCATGTTGCTGTCCAATTTTCCCAGTACCATTTGTAGAAGAGACATTCTTTTTCCCATTGGATATTCTTTCCTGCTTTGTCAAAGATTAATTGACCATATAATTGTGGTTTCATTTCTGGGTTTTCTGTTCTGTTATATTGATCTATGTATCTATTTTTGAGTCAGTACAATACTGTTTTGATTACTACAGCTTTGTAATGTATCTTGAAGTCTGGAGTTGTGATACCTCCAGCTCTATTTTTCTTTTTCAAGATTTATTTGGTTATTTGGGGTCTTTTGTGATTCCATACAAATTTTAGGATTATTTTGAAAAAGGAACAAAGTTGAAGGACTCCTACAACTGGATTTTAAGCCTTGGGAAAGGCTATGGTCATAAAGAAAGTGTAGTATTGGCAAAAAAACAGATATACATCAGTGGAACACAATACAAAGTCTAGAAATAGACCCATGCATATATAGTCAATTGATTTTTGACAAATACGCAAATGTAATTCAACAGAGAAGATGGTATTTTCAACAAATGGTGCTGGAGCAACTAGATGGTCACAAGCTAAAAAACAAAGTAAAATGCAACAATAATAAAACTTTCACCCACACCACATGCCATATAAAAAATCAACTCAAAATGAATCGCAGATCTAAATGTAAAAGCTAAAACTATAAAACTGCTAGATAAAAACATAGAAGAAAATCGTTGTAACCTTGGAAAAGATTTCTTAGCTATAACACCAAAATTACAATCTTTAAAAAATTAATAAATTAGACTTCATCAAAATTAGAAACCTCTACTCTTCAAAAGTGTTGTTAAAAGAATGAAAAGAAAAGCCACAGACTGGAAGAAAATATTTGCCGAATACATAAAAAATAACTGTCAGGGGCACCTGGGTAGCTCAGTCAGTTAAGCCTCTGACTTCAGCTCAGGTCTGATCTTACTGTTCATGAGTTCAAGCCCCGTATCAGGTTCTTTGCTGACAGCTCAGAGCCTGAAGCCTGTTTCAAATTCTGTCTTCCGCTCTCTCTGTCCTTCCCCTGACTCACGCTTTAAAAAAAAGAAAAGAAAAAAAAATAACTGTCAAAAGTCAACACTGAGCAGTTAACTCAATAAAAATTGGCATACAAATAATGAAAGGCCCAAATGTCTATCAACTGATGAGTGGATAAAGAAAATATGGGACATATATGCGATGGAATATTACTCAGCCATTAAAAAAAGAAAGAAACCTTGCCATTTGCAACAACATGGATGGATCTAGAGAGTATTATGCTAAGTGAAATAAGTCTAAGAAAGACAGGGGTGCCTGGGTGGCTCCGTTGGTTGAGCGGCCGACTTCGGCTCAGGTCATAATCTCGCGGTCTGTGAGTTCGAGCTCCGCGTCGGGCTCTGTGCTGATGGCTCGGAGCCTGGAGCCTGCTTCGGATTCTGTGTCTCCCTCTCTCTGCCCTTCCCCTGCTCACGCTCTGTCTCTATGTCTCTCAAAAAATAAATTAAAAAAAATGTTAAAAACAATTAAAAAAAAAAAGACAAATACCATATGATTTGACTCAGATGTGGAATTTAAGAAATAAAACAGATGAACATGGGGGGAAAAAGAGGCAAACCAGGAAACAGACTCTTAACTATAGAGAATAAACTGAGGGTTACTGGAGGGGAGATAGGTGGGGGTTGGATTAAATGGGTGATGGGTTAAGGAGGGCAGTTGTAGTGATGAGCCACTAAATTCCACACCTGAAGTTAATATTACACTGTATGTTAACTAACTGGAATTTAAATAATAACTTGAAAAAAAAATTGGCATAAAATTTTAACACTTTACAAAGAATGTATGTGAATGGCAAATAAGCACAAGAAAATATACTCAGATCGTTAGTCATTAGAGAAATGCAAATTAAAGCTACAATGATATCTTTCTATTAGAATAACTAAAATTAAAATCTGATAATACCAAGAGCTACACCTGCAACGCTGATACACTGATGGTAGGAATGCAAAAGGGTACACACTCTAGAAAACGATTTCATAATTTCTTATAAAGTTATATGTATATTTACCATACAACCCATCAATCACACTCCAACTACACTTTCATTTTGAGTGAAATAAAAACTTATATTCAATAAAAAATTGACTACAAATATATAGCGTTGTTTTATTCATTATTGCCAACAAGTGGAATCATTCCAAACATCACTTATTTAGTGGATAGATAAATTATGACATCCATATAATGGAATACTTCTCATTAACATAAAGGAACAAACTATTGATATGTCAGTAAACACCAATAAATATCTAATGTATTATGCTAAATGAAAGCCAAACCCTAAATACTATATGTTATGACATATATATTATACATATGAATAAACATTATTTAATTATAATTATGGGCTTACAGTGTATATTATAAAACCCCATATACATATGTAGGTATGTATTTGTATATCTATATGCACATACCCATTTCCAAAAGCAATGAGGAAAACTGGTAACCGCATCTCCAGATCTTTCTTTTTTTGAGAGAGAGAAAGAGAGAGAGCATGCTCAAGTGGGGGAGGGAGGGAAGGACAGAGTGAGAGAAAGAGAGAGAGAGAGAGAGAGAGAGAGAGAGAATCTCAAACAGGCTCCATGCCCAGTGCAGAGCTTGACATAGGGCTCTATCCCACAACCATGAAATCACGATCTGAGCGAAAATCAAGAGTCAGATGCCCAACCGACTGAGGCATCCAGGTGCCCCAGATCTTGGTTTCTGAATGCCATTCTTCATTAAAAGGAGCCAGGTTCCTTTATTTATGACTATAAATAATATAACTATAAATGTATAAATAAAGGCAAACTTTAGGAGAGTTCCTCTCTAAATGATTACAAATTCTTACCTTGTCAGTTACCATGATTTTACTTTTTATGTTCAGTTTATATTGATTAAGGTAATGTTGAAAACATTAGATTTAGGGAAGTAGAGTTTAATCCCCACTCGTTGATGGTGGACTAAGTATAGTTTGGAAGTCAGTTCTTGTATGAACAAGAAAAAAATGAAAACATTATATTGGAGAAACCTGGCAAGACACTAATTTAGCTGTGGGATTAGGCTTAATTAACATCACTAAAGGGTATCAGATGAGTATCAGGTACCTCTGCTGTGATGTGATGAGAGTTGTTCACTTCTGTGGTATTCTTTCCAAAAACTCCATAATCCAAGTCTTATCATGAGAAAATATATCAGATAAACTCAAATTAAGGAATATTCTACAAAATACCTATTCAGTACTATTTAAAACTGTCAAGATCGTCAAAAACAAGCAAAGACTGAGAAATTGTCTCAGGCCAGACGAGACTAAGAAGACATAACTGCGTGCAATGTGTTATCTTGGAATGGATTCTGGAACAGAAAAAGGACACTGATAGAAAAACTAGTGAAACACAAAATTTTCTGAAGTTTAATAGTAATGTCCCAATGTTAGTTTCCTAGTTTTGACAAATGTGAGATGATGACATTAGGGGAAACTAAATCTGGAATATAGAAGAATTCTCTACAGTTTCTGCAACTTTCTATAAATCTGATATGATTCTAAATGATCTAAATATTCTTTAAAAATTACTATCATGCTTACTCTGTAAAATCTTTTCCTATACTATAAGAGGACAGCCTCTTATATCATTTTTCAATCCTCGGAGAGAAAGGAACCTCAGCTCTGTTTCCATATATCCTCCTTTTCACTCCTAGCAAGTGGACTTGAGTAAGAATTTACATCTGCCAGCACTGTGAGGATCCCCTGGTACTTTGCCAGTGAGACACAGTAAATGCTCCATAAGTAGTTGTTACTTATCTTCATATTTTTCTTTATAATTCTATTACATTTTTTTCTACTAGGAAATAATCTGACAGATCTGCCTAGTGGTATCCACAACCTTTTTTCACTGAAGGAGATAAATTTTGATGATAACCCTTTGCTGAGACCTCCAATGGAAATTTGTAAAGGAAAACAACTCTATTCGATTGCACACTATCTACAGAGGGCAGATGAAAGAGATGGTAGGTGATGAGTGAGTGACTGACTAGCTTACATGTTATTTTATAGGATCATCTATATATTAAAAGATAGTTTGCTTTCATTGGAGGTTTTCGATCTGTCAGAGGCATGAAAATATTTATCATCTTCCCCTTTCTGAAGATTAGGAGTTTATTTTGATAATTCATATTATTTAATCTGTGTCCATACAAACTAAACCATTGAAAACAGGCAAACCCAAGTGGAGGATTGTGCTGCTTTCCACCTGTTGGCCTCAATGCTCTTCAACAGGTTTTTCATTATGATTGTGACAAGACTTGGATAGTCCATACAAAAATTTATTCACTGATTTTGATCTATAGTTGTCCTAAAACTCTTATCTGGCCTTGAAGAAAGACCCAGTATGACCACCTGTCTGCAGTCTGCGGGTAGTCTTCATTTTTTCTTCTCATTCCTTTGGTTGTCCCTGATTATTTTACACAGCAAGTCCATTTTCTTTAAAAGTCTTTCCACTGGACCAGATGGAGACTTGTTTCTCCAAGGCTCTGGGATGTAAGTTTCACTGTCTAAGTTTTTCCTTGGGGCTAGGTTCCCAACAACTAAGCTTTTTCTTAGTACTCTGACTTTGCTTCTCATCATCAGTCCTTAGACTGGATCCAGATTTCAGTCCTCCAATTCAATGCAGTACTTAAGAAGTATTAAATCAATTTAGTAAGTACTGATCCAGATTTGGGTAAAGGGAATATACAAAACTCTCCACCCAAATCATGCTATTATGTTCCCTGTCTGTGTAATCAGAAGCTTACATCAACATAATCTCATAATCTAGTGATTTTGTCACTAAAAATGTACAGTCCTCTTTAAGCCACAATATACATCCATATGCATGGCTACCAGTTAGAAGTTTTTGCAAGATTTGCGTTGCACTGATGGAAGGAACCTAAGAGATAAAATTAAGTCACAGAAGCTGTTCTCTCTAACTTGCTAAGCAAGTTGGTTCTGCTAATTATTATCATTAAAAAGGAATATTTTGTGGTAACTATTTCTATAAAATAAAGTTTTTAAAAGTTTCCAAGGATCCATAAAGTATTCCTGTTAGGAATACAGTACTTTAGAGAAGGGCTCTAAAGTTACACAATTGAACTTCCTTGCTAAAATTCTGTTAAGTTCCCGAGGAAGAAGGATTCGTGTCATTCTAGCCTGAATGGGGAAGGTGTAATGGGAAATGGCAACAGATCAAAGTCAGCAAAAATGAGAGAGCCCTAGCCATTTATCTCCTTTCTGTGTTCAAGGGGCCTTAATACTGAAGGCACCCAGGGACAGTAGAGAGGAAGTCGTTATGGGAGATGTATTTATTCCCCAATTAACAAAGAACATGGGGTTCCTTCCTTATAATTTTGCTTAGGATATTGGACTCTCATTTATGTCATTAGCATACAATCTAGCCTGAGAGACTCAGGCTCTCTCTAGGGGTGAGAGACTGAGGTGATTACAGAGGGGAACTAGATTGCTAGTTCTTGAAACTTCCCAAAGTACCTTACTCAACAAAATAAATCTAGTCAAAGTTAGTTAGAAGTTTAAAAAACAAAACACCTAAAAACTCTCCACGTACATCTAAGCTAGCATTCGTTAAATAAGTGATTTGAATATAAAATATACATATACACACTATGTCTATAGGAGATGTGAATTTGGTTTCTCAAGATGGGTACATAAAAATGCCCATTAAGAAGACAGGATCAAAGGAAAGAGTTAAATTCATTTCAAACTGTGAATTAAAGAAAGGGTTTCAAAATCACTTTGAGGTTCCTTATAATATACTTTTAAATGGCCATTTTATGTTTTAGGTTATTCAGATTTTAGAAAAAATAGAACAAATGATTCACATTTCAGTTTGTAAATTAGGTCTGCATCTTCTTTTCAATTTTACTTGACATAGACATTTGATAGGAGCACAGAAGTAAGGAACCTAGATTTAATACTAACCCAAAATAGAATATGTTTTTCAAAAGAAATGGCTTACATTTTCTTTTATGTTCAAATGTAGAGAAAATCCTAGAGAAGATTTTCAACATAGTTGCCAAAAACATCACTGAAACAAATTTTAAGTTTTTGTGTCAAAAACTAAACCTGGCAATCTCAGAAACAGATATGTCTTCAAAGATATCTCTTCAAAGAGAGAGGTATGTAAGATGACAACATGTGCTATAAGCTTATTCTCATGTTGATTTATATCATATCGACATTATAAGGTTATGAAACAGTCATATTAACATGAATTCTAATTTGCTATATATTTGGGAATCATGTGAGTAGAGTAGTTAAGAGTAAGGGCTCTCAAGGCAAACTGGCTGGTTAAATCACAACTAGTTCTATGACCTTGTATAAGTCCCTTAACTTCTAGGTGCTTCAGTTTCTCCACTGGTAAAATAGATATACTTAACTAAGAGAGTTGTCATGAGAATAAGTTATAAAGCATGTAGTACTATAGCAGTAATACACAGCCTGAGAATAAATAACCTACAATTATTGTTTCGAGCTCTTGAGTAAATCTCTCTTAGAACTAAATGTTAATTGAATTGATTTTCTACCAGGAAATAAGAGTTGGCATGGGGCTAACATTCATTCACTATTTGCCAAGCTCTGTGCTAAATTTTATATGAACTTTCTTTACCAATTAATTTAATCTTCACTTCTATCTGCTTAAATGGTTTGAAAACACAAGGGAGCAATATTTAAGTAACTTAAAACAATGTTCTTAATTGCTAATTAAAATAATATTATCTTTAAAATTTTCAGGACTGTTTCATTAAGTGAGAGAGTACGCCAAGCACTTAATAGGTGGAAAACGGAAAGTAACAACTTGTCATTAACTACAGCTGCTTTAAGAGACCAGCTAACTCGGGCACTAACGATGATAGGAGCATATGAAATTATGGACAAAATAACAGCTTTAAAACTTTTTACATGTGCAATTAAATTTTGAACAATGTACCTATAATAAAAACTGAACATTTATGATGTACTTACATAATTGAAACTGGACAGAAGAAAATTGCATGTCATGTCTCTTTTCATGCATTCCTAAGAGATAATGACAATTTATGGCTATTGCTTTAATCACTGTGATAATAATATATCACAGACACTGGGTTGTGTATTTGTTATGTTGCTCTGGAATTAGGATAATAATAAAAATTATGTTCATTTTGAGAAAGAGAGAGAGAGAGCAGGGAACAGGCAGAGAGACAGGGAGAGAGAGAATCCCAAGCAGGCTCTGTGCTGTTAGCACAGAGCCCAACATGGGGCTCAATCCCACGAACTGTGAGATCATGATCTGAGCTGAAATCAAGAGTTGGACACTTAACCAACTGAGCCACCCACGTGCCTTGGTAATGATTTTCAAAAAGAAATAATTCCATTTAAAAATTCTTTGTTATATAATGCTTTTATACAACCCAGGATATATAGGTAATAAGGTCATTAGTAACTTTCATTGGAGTTAGAAAGCAGAGCAATTTCGTTTTAGATGCTAGCTTAAAAACTGAAATTCATGTACCATTCCTACTATTTCTCCATTAGGAATGGGAGAACTCTGTTAAATATAAACCAGAGTCAAGATCAGTAATCCTCTACAGATCTCCCTCAACTTTTAATGGGGTTCCATCCTGATAAACCCATTATGAATTTAAAATAACATAAATCCAAAAAGTAGTTTATACTGCATCTTCTTTACCCATTCATTTATTGATTGACACTTGGGCTACTTCCAAATTTGGCTATTGTATATAATGCTGCAATAAATATAAGAGTGTGTGCGTCCCTTTGAATTAGTGTTTTTACATTTTCTGGGTAAATGCCTAGTAGTGTGATTACTGTACCGAGGGGTAGTTCTATTTTTTAATTTTTTGAGGAACCTCTGTACTGTTTTCCACAGTGGCTACACCAGTTTGCATTTCTATCAACAGTGCAAGAGGGTTCCTTTTTCTCCACATCTTCGCCAACACTTGTTGTTTCTTGTGTTTCTAATTTTAGCCATTCTGACTGTTGTAAGGTGATATCTCATTGTAGTTTTGATTTGCATTTCCTTGATGATTAGTGATATTGATCAGGTTCATCTGTTTGTGTTCCTTCAAGAAATGTCTGTTCATGTCTCCCACCTATTTTTAAACTGAAACTTTCTATAGAGTCATCAAAAGAAAAGTGCTTCATATGTAGAAGATTCTTAATAAATAGCAGCAATTAATAGAGTTCTATTTAACATTTAAACATTGTAAGGCCTGTTAACCTTTATAACTGTCTATTTTGCTCCTTGAGGAAACTATAACTGAATTTTCCACAGTTAACCTTGGATTATTACCATGTGTACTATACATCTATTTTATTATATTCTAATTAGAAAACATGGTGAAATAACAGTAAAAGAAGTTTTTAAACAGGAAACAACAGTGATTAAATCTAGGGGGACTGAGATGACAGTTAACTTTAATTTTCTTTTTGCTCATTTGTGTTTTCCATTTTTTTCCAAGTGAGTACCTGTTACAAAAAGAGTAAAAATGGCGGTGCCTGGGTGACTCAGTCAGTTAAGCATCTGACTTTGGCTCAGGTCATGATCTCGGAGTTCGAGCCCTGTGTTGGGCTCTGTGCTGACAGCTCAGAGCCTGGAGCCTTCTTCAGATTCTGTGTCTCCGTCTCTCTGCCCCTCCCCTGCTCATATTCTCCCTCACTCTCTCTCAAAAATAAATAAAAACATTTTAAAAAATTTAAAAAAAGAGTAAAAATGAAGTCTCATAATCCTATTCTCTTAACACAGTCAATTTAATGTTTGCATGCTATCTTTTACCTTGAAGTTTATAACATATGCATATAGTTTGTTTTATATAATAGCAGTACAGTAAAATACTGGACTTTGGAACCAAACTATTTTGCATCCCTGCTCTACCCCTAATTAGCTACTTGGTCCTATGAAAGTCATTAAAAAAATTTTTTTAATGTTTATTTTTGAGAGAGAGAGAGAGAGGCAGAGAGAGAGAGAGAGAGACAGTGAGTGGGGGTGGGTCAGAGAGAGAAGGAGACACAGAATCTGAAGCAGGCTCCAGGCTCTGAGTTGTCAGCACAGAGCCTGATGAGGGGCTTGAACCCATGAACTGTGAGCTCATGACCTGAGCTGAAGTCGGACACTTAACCAACTGAGCCACCCAGGCACTTCTAAAGATTTTTTTAATGTTTATTTATTCTTGAGAGAGAGAGAGAGAGAGAGAGACAGAGCATGAGTGAAGAAGGGGCAGAGAGAGAGAGAGAGAGAGAGAGGAAGACACCGAATCTGAAGCAGGCTCTAGGCTCTGAGCTGTCAGCATAGAGCCTGACACAGGGCTTGAACTCATGAACCCATGAACCGCGTGCGAGATCATGACCTGAGCTGAAGTTGGATACTTAACCAACTGAGCCACCCAGACACCCCTCTTGTTGTTATGATGTCTCGGGATATCCCAGGGTCTCGTGATATCTCGAGGTCTCATAATATTTCGAGGTCTCCTAGGTTTCTGATATCTCGAGGTCTCCTGAGGCCTCCAGTAGCTGGTTTACTTCTTGAACTCCGGTGATTGGTCATCTTAGAACAAAGCACTGTACAGTGATTGGTTCGTGCCAAAACTGACCTCTGTAATTGGTTAAGAACATTCTTCTACATTCTAACTTGCTGTAATCTACACCCTAACTCGCTGTAATCTATATAAGCCCACTGATGCCTTTGTTCCGGGCCATTCTCTGCAGTTGCTCCATAAGATCAGGAGCTCAGGTTTGGCCCGGCTGTAAGTAAATAAATTTGCCTCGTGACCATTCAGCCTCTGGTGGTCTTTTTAACAGCAACCTGCAACATTGTGAAAGTCATTTAATCTGTCCCTTGATTTTTTCTTCGGATAAAAAAATTCCTGAGGTGTCATGCTATAGTGAAGATTTAATGTATATAATGTATTAAATGCAAAAAAATCCAAACAGTTTCTAGCACATATGTTTTTGTAATTAGCAACTATTAATATATATTAAGAATGTATATTTCCCCATTTTTCTATATGGTCTTCATAATTATATTTTGGTAAGCATTCCATCTGTTGCTTAATATTCCATTATGAAATATGGTAATAAAGTACAGTTGATCCTTGAACAATGTGAGGTTAGGGCACCGATCCTCCAGGCAGTTGCAAATCTGTATATAACTTTTTTTAATTAAAAAATATTTTAATGCTTATATTTTTGGGAGAGAGAGACAGAGAGAACACAAGTTGGGGAGAGGCAAAGAGAGAGGGAGACACAGAATCCAAAGCAGGCTCCAGGCTCCATGCTGTTAGCACAGAGCCCAGCGTGGGGCTTGAACTCATGAACTGCGAGATCATGACTTGAGCCAAAGTTGGACACTTGAATGACTGAGCCACTCAGGATCCCCTTTACATAACTTTTGACTCCCCCAAACCTTAACTCCCAATAGCCTACTGGTGAGCAGGAGCCTTACCAATAAGATAAGCAGTCGAGTAATACATATTTTGTATGTTATATATACTATATATTGTATTCTTACAATAAAGTAAACTAGGAGAAAGGAAAATGTTATTAAGAAAATCATAAGGAAGACAAAATACATTTTTAGTACTGTATTTATCAAAAAAAATCTACATAGAAGTGGAGTCATGCAGTTCAAATCCATGTTATTCAAGGGTCAACTGTAGTCTAAAAATGTTACAGTTGACATTTAGGTTGCTTCTAATACTTGACTTTCATAGCCATTGCTGCATTAAACATTTTTTTCAAAATTTTTATTGCAGTAAAATACACAACAAAATTTACTGTCTTAGTTATTTTTAAGTATGGTGTTAGATATGTCTATAATGTTATGCAGTTGTCATTACCATCATCTCCATGACTTTTGTCTTACAAAACTGAAACTCAAATTAAATAAGAACTCCCCATTTCTCCTTCTCTCCAGTCCCTGACAACCACCATTCTTTCTGCCCCTATGATTCTGACTACACTAAGTACTTCACATAAGTGGAATCATACGGTATTTGTGTTTTTGTGACTCTCTTATTCATTTACAGTTAATTACTGATGGAGTATTTAACTTATGTCATTGTGCTGTATGTTTTCTATAGTCTATATAACATTTCTGACCCTCATTTCCTGCCTTACAGTCTTATTTCGTGCTTAGCTGATTTTTTTGCAGTGAACTGTTCAAATTCCCTTATTATTTACTTTCACATATGTCATAGTTATTTTTTCTTTGGGGTTACCATGCGGATTACATTTAACATGCTGAAGTTGTAACGCTAATTTGAATTTATACCAGCCTAACTTCAATAACATACAAAACTTTGCTTCTTTAGAGCTCTCTTTTGTTGTTATGTCACAGAATTATACAATGTGTGCCCCTAAACATAAATTAATAATTCTTTTAAAGGCATTAATCTCTTAAATGTATAGAAAAATACAGAGTTACAAACCAAATTTATAATATATTAGTTTTTTAAACTGCCAATGTATTGAGGCCAGCATTATCCTGATACCCAAACCAGATAAAGACACTAGAAAAAAACAGAACTATACCCAATATCTCTGATGGACATAAATGCAAAAATCCTCATCAAGATATTAGCAAATTAAATCCAATAATACATTAAAAACTCATTCACCATGATCAACTGGGATTTATTCCTGAGACGCAAGGGTGTTTCAATATTTGTAAATCAATCAATATGAGGCATCACATCAATAAGAGAAATAAAAAAAATATGATTTCAATAGATGCAGAAAAAGCATTTGACAGGTCACGATCTCACGGTTTCATGAGTTCGAGCCCCACATCAGGTTCTGTGCTGACTCTGCAGAGCCTGCCTGGGATTCTCTCTCTCTCTCTCTCTCCTTCTCACTCTCTTTCTTTCTTTCTCTCTCTCTGCCCCTCCTGAGCTTGCACATCTCTCTCAAAATAAACTTAAAAAAATTATTTAAAAAAATAAGTGGCGTTGGGAAAACAGGACATTTAGATGCAAAAGAATGCAACTGGACCACTTTATTTCACTATACACAAAAATAAACTCAAAATGGAATAAAGACCTAAATGTGAGATCTGAAAGCATAAAAATTCTAGAAGAGAGCACAGACAGTAATTTCTCTGACATTGGCCAATGTAATATTTTTCTAGATATGTCTCCTGAGGCAAGGGAAATACAAGCAAAAATAAAGTAATGGGACTACATCAAAATAGAAGGTTTATGCACAGTGAATGAAATATCAACAAAACTAAAAGACAACCTACTAAATGGGAGAAGATATTTGCAAATGACATATCCAATAAAGGATTAGGATCCAAAATGTACAAAGAACTGATGTGACTCAATACAAAAAAAAAAAAACCAATTAAAAAATGGATAGAAGACATGAAGACACCTTTCTCCAAAGATGATATATAGATGGCCAACAAACACATGAAATGATGCTCAACATCACTATTCATTAGGGAAATGCAAATCAAAACCACGAGATATCACTTCACACCTATCAGAATGACTAAAATCAAAAACGCAAGAAACAACCCGTGGTGACAAGGATATGGAAAAAAAAAAGGAACCCCTATGCACTGTTAGTAGGAATGCAAACCAGAACAGCCACTGTGGAAAACAGTATTCCTTAAGACAGACTCCTTGAAAAATTAAAAATACAATCACCACATGACCCAGTAATTCAACTCAGTAATTACACTACTGGATATTTACCCCAGGAATATGAAAACATGAATCTGAAAGGATATATGCACCCCTATGTTTATTGCAGCATTATTTACAATAGCCAAATTATGGAAGCAACCCAAGTGTTCATAGATAAAGAAGTGGTATATATATACAATGGTATAATAGCAATTCAGCAATAAGAAAAAAAAAGGAAATCTTGCCATTTGCAACAACATGAATGGATCTAAAGAGTATAATGCTAAGCAAAATAAGTCCATCAGAGCAAGAGAAATACCATATGATTTCACTTATATGTGGAATTTAAGAAACAAAACAAATAAATAAAGACAAAAAAAGAGAAAAAACAAGAGAGCAAACTGATGATTCCTAGAGAGGAGGTGTGTAGGGGCATGAGTGAAATAGATGAAGAGGATTAAGAGTACTCTTATCTTGATGAGCACTGAGTAATTTATAGAATTGTTGAATGACTATATTGTATACCTTAAACTAATAAAAATATTGTATGTTAATTATACTGGAATCAAAATCAAATCAAATCAAAGAGACCGTGCATTTACTATTCCCTATCCAAATCCCCTCACAGGCAGTTGTGTACATGTTCCAGGAGCAGCCTGCACACAACCTGCAGGAGCCAGAATGGGCAAAAAAGGACCCTGTCCTCCAAAGATCAGATATCTGTGCTGTTCTGGCTGACTGCGGCTTCTAAACAGACAGGTGTAGTCAGTAAGTGGGTGGCCATTATTGCACTCTCCCAAATGTTGCAAGACCCTCCCCCTCAAGTTGAAGTGACTTCCCTGGGATTTAAAGGGCTAGTGCCCTTCCCTTCTCCCTTGATATTTCTTTTTCCTCTTTTGGGAGCCAGACATTAAAGACCTGGACATTCAGAAACAATTGCATATACAAGGAAAATCAGAAAGTGGGCAATCCCTAGGGAAAGACTCAGAAAAGATATTAAGTTTAAATCTTACTCTGACCTTCAGCACAGACAGCCTACAACAATCAAAACAAATAACAGGAGCGCCTGGGTGGCTCAGTAGGTTGGGCGTCCAACCTCGGCTCAGGTCTCCTTCTCATGGTTCATGGGTTTAAGCCCTGCGTTGGGCTCTGTGCTGCCAGCTCAGAGCCTGGAGCCTGCTTCAGTTCTGTGTCTCCTTCTCTCTTTGCCTCTCCCCTGCTCACTCTCTCTCTCTCAAAATAAATAAACATTAAAAAAAAACAAAAAACAGCAAACCAAATTATTAGATCCAAACGGCCTCTATGAGATCAGTATTATTCAAACCAAGACATCTCAAGAAAAGGGCAGATCAATATCCCTTATGAATCCCTTAGGATGCAAAGATCCTCATCAAATACAAATGAAATCCAGCAACATACAAAAAGAATTATATCCCATGACCAGATTGGTTCAACAAATGAAAATTAATCAATGACATATGATATATTAATAAGGACAAAAACCACATGATCAGCTCAGTAGACATAGAAAAGGTATTTGAAAAAATGCAACACTTAACAAACTTAGAAGGGAATTAACTCAATTTGATGAAGGGTATCTACAAAAAACTCACAGTCAGCATCATACTTAGTGGTGAAACAGATAGGGATGTCTGTTCTTACCACTTCTACTTAACATTTTGCTGGAGTTTCAAGCTTTGGCAATTAGGCAAGAAAACAAAGAAATCATACTGGAAAGGAAAAAATAAAATTATATATGCAAATGACATAATCTTATATATGGAAAATCCCAACGAGCTATTAAAAACCTATTAGAACTAGTAAATGAGTTCAGTAAGGTAGCAGGATACAAGATCAATTTACAAAAATCAACTGTAATTCTATACAGTTATAATGAACAATTTAAAAATGCAATTAAGAAAATTATCCCATGTGGAATGCCTGGGTGGCTCAGTTGATTAAGTGTCGGACTCTTGATTTTGGCTCAGGTCATGATCTTATGGTTGGTCTTGAGATTGAGCCTTGTGTCAGCTCTGTGGTGGGGAGGGAGCCTGCTTAAGATTTTCTCTCTTTCCCTCTGCCCCTACCCTACTGGCATGCATGGGGACTCTCTCTCTTTCAAAAAAAAAATATCCCATTTATAACACCATGTATCCATGTATAACATCATAAAAATAAAATACTTAAAAACACATTTAACAAAAGAAGTGGAAGGCTCATGAACAGAACACTTTACATCATTCAAAGAAATTAAAGAAGACTTAAATAAATGGAAAGACATTGATGTTCAGAGATTGTAAGACTTCATGTTGTTAAGACGGTAATACTCCCCAAACTGATCCACAGATTCAATGTAATCCCTATCAAAAGCATAGCTGGCTTTTTGTAGAAATTGATAAGCTGATCCTAAAATTCATATAAAAATTTGAGGGACACAGAAAAACCAAAACAATCCCAAAAATTAATAACCAAGTTGGAAAACTCATACTTCCCAATTTCAAACTTACAAGAAAGGTACAGTAATGAAGACAAAATTCATATGTTGAAGCCCTTATAACCTCTATGTGCCTATATTCAGAGAAAGGGCCTGTAAGGAGCTGATAAAGGTTAGAATAGGTCATAAGGGAGGGGCCCTAATCCAAGGCTGGTGTCATCCTTATAAGAAGAGGAAGAGACACTAGAGTTCTCTTCACCATGTGAGGACACAGCGAGAAGGTGACTGTCTATAAGCCAGGGAAAGAGCTGTTGTCAGTAACTGAATCAACTAGCACCTAGATCTAGGAATTCCAGCTCCAGAACTGTGAGAATATTAAATTCTGTTGTCTAAGCAAAAAAAAAAAAAAATACCCCTCATATTTTGAATTATGTGCTTTAGAAAATAGCCACCCCTTCTATTATATTTATATATTTCTTAAGACGATATTAGGCCTGGTGTGATACATTCTGGTAATATGGTCCTGGGGAGATGAGCTGAAATCTGAGGTGATATTTCTATGGGTATGGGACGGGCTCTTTTTGAAACTAGGGAATAAACTGAGAAACTTTTTGTCAAATCACTTAGAGAAGAAATTACAAGTCCATGATCTGTACCTGAGACCCTCAGAATAGATTATTTTTGCCATCAGAATTTTTCGCATGTTAAAAATGAAAGATATGCATATTCTGCACATTTAATACCCTCAGCAGAACCTGGGGTACCAGGGCACCATTATCAAACAATATTTCTGTAGTGAGAAATATGCATACCACACTGCATGGAATAAATAAAGATTTTAAATGTCTGCTAATCAGTTTAGGTCTTTTTTTTTTTTTTTAGTTTAAAATTTTTTTTAAAGTTTATTTATTTTGAGAAACATAGAGACAGCGTGAGTGAGGAAGGGGCAGAGAGGGAGAGAGTGAATCCCAAGCAGGCTCTGGGCTGCCAGCTCAGAGCCGGATGCAGGGCTTGAACTCATGAAACTGTGAGATCATGACCTGAGCCGAAACCAAGAGTCAGAAACTTAACCAACTGAGCAACCCAGTCGCCTCTTTTTTAATTTTTTTTTTTAACATTTATTTATTTTTGAGAGAGAGGCAAAGTGGGAGCAGGGGAGGGGCAGAGAGAGGGAGACACAGAATCTGAAGCAGGCTCCAGATTTCTGAGCTGTCATTACAGAGCCTGACGTGGGGCTTGAACCCATGAACCGTGAAATCATGACCTGAACTGAAATCGGACGCTTAGCCAAATGAGCCCCCCAGGAGCTCCTAGGTCATGTTTTGATGCCAAATGACTTTGTACCAAACTTCCAAATAAAAATCTATCTCAAGAGCTTTTTAGTTTTCCTCTCTGTGGTTAAAGGGTTATATATCTGTGGAACTGAAAAGGCTGGTTTGGAGTGGAAGATGTCATCTCTTGTCTCTAAATGGACTTTTTTCTCTTGGTTCTAACTTGAAAAGAAGACAGGTATTTGTTTCTTTTCTGGCTGAGAGGTAAAGCATAGAGAAAAAGAGGGTGGGAGTCTGTGATGCCTAAAGCTCAAATCAGGCCTAGCTTCCTGTTGCTCTCACATTTAGTTTCCTTTTGTTAATCTCTTAACTCTGTAGTGACTACATGGTCTCATCTCCTATGAAGATTATGGAGAAAGATTTTCCTCTGTCTAATCACACTGCCATAAAACATTGAAGCCCATTGATTCTAACATTTTATTATATATTAATAGTTAATAAGAAGGTGAATTTCAGGACAAGATTTGAAGTAAGAAGATGAATTGTATTTTCCTTCCTGGTGGTTCTTTTTCCATTTCTACCCTGGAGAATTTTGGGTCGACTACATTATAGTGGGCAATGGTCCTTTTTTATTACTGTCACTTATCTTCACAATATACTTTAAACTCATGAGCACTAACTGCAGAATCAGTGGTCAAATGTAGTGAGAACACAGATTTGGTGCTTGTTACCGATGGCAGCAGATGGATCCTGTTAACCTAAAAACATACAAGGAATTAATTGTTAGAGTCACAGATATTTTACCTAACAAAGTTGAAAGAGCATTAAAAGTATTTTATCAAGTCCCCAAGCTTTGTATAAATATGTACATACATATGCAAACACATATATATGAATTTTCGATGTGTTAATTAGCAGTCACTCATCAAAGGAAATTACTGTAAGTTTATAAATTTACACTTATTTATGAATATGTGTATTACTGAAAAGATGATGACAAAGGTACTAGAATAAGGATAGACCTATAGATCAATGGAATGGAATTGAGAGTCCAGAATTAAACCCTAATATATACAGTTAATTGATTTTTGACAAGAGTGTCCAGATAATTCAGTGACGAAAGGACAGTCTTTTCAATAAACAGTGCTGGAGCAAATGACTATCTACATGCAAAAGAATGAATTAAAGCCCTATCTTACAACATATACAAAAATTAACTCAAATCAACCAAAGTCCTAAATATAACAGGTAAAACTATAAAATTCACAGAAGAGAACAGGGGCATAAATCTTCATGACCTTGGGTTAGGCAATGGTTTCTGCATATGACACCAAAGTGTACGCAACAAAAAAAAATAGTGATAATTTTCTGTGACCTATTATTGTAAAGATATAATTTCAAAGCTACGGCCAGATTTTTTTGTGTCACTGAAAGGTATACATCGCAATAGATAATCCCGTTTTTTTCTCATGCTCTATCTGGCAATGGTCTGAAACCCAGAGGGTACACAATGTGAAATCACTTCTCCTTGCATAATCATACATAGTACCATCTCTATTAAGAGGAATGAAGGGTGCTTGGGTGGCTCAGCTGGTTGAGTGTCTGACTCTTGATTTCAGATCAGATCATGATCGCAGGGTCATGGGTTCGAGCCCCGTGTTGGACTCTGCACTAAGCGTGGAACCTGCTTACGATTCTCTCTCTCTCTCTCTCTCTCTCTCTCTCTCTCCCTCCCCCACACTCTGTCACTCTCCCCTGCTCAAGCTCTCTCTCTTAAAAAAAAAAAAGAGAGAGGGGCGCCTGGGTGGCTCAGTCGGTTGAGCGTCAGACTTCAGCTCAGGTCATAATCTCGCGCTCTGTGAGTTCGAGCCCCTCGTCGGGCTCTGTGCTGACAGCTCAGAGCCTGGAGCCTGCTTCAGATTCTGTGTCTCCCTCTCTCTCTGCCCATCCCCCAATCGTGCTCTGTCTCTCTCTGTCTCAAAAATAAATAAACATTAAAATTTTTTTTTTTAAAAAGAGACAGAGCAGCAAAATCTGTGTGAATTTAGCTGCATTTAGGAAAATGTTTCTCTTCCTTTGTTTGACTTTGCATTATCCCAGAGCTGAAAAATATTTGTCCTCGGGGTGTCCAATAAGTTACCAGAAAACTAGAGGAGAAATGAAGATGTACATTTCATTTCACACTGGTATAGTGTTTCTCATTGAGGTGTCTAATGAGACAGTTTTGCTCAACTGCCTCTTACTGAAAAACTCATGCATTTCCCGCTTCTACAGTGTCTGGGACCAAGCTGTCAGACTGCCATGCGGCACCTCCCTCCTGAGTTTTATCTCAACTGGGGCTGTTTCCCGACCCCTCACTTCTGGAGTACTGCGGCCTTGACCTGCTCCTATCTTTTGGGGGAGAGTCGCGTTGAGAATTGGTGGAGTGTCCGCCCACCCGTAGGAACATTCGTGAGATGGCACTGCTGCCAATACCCAGAGCCTGCAGCTGGGTGCCAACCCGTCCCAGAAAAAGTTTGCATGATCTTGTAGCAGCAGCGTTTCAGGGTTTATGGAAAATCACAACACACATCTGGGGCCAGGCTTCCCCTTTAATGTCCTTGTTCCAGCACCAGTAAATGTGGTTGTTCTCTGGGTCTGCCGGGGCCTTTACCTGTGGCCACTTAGCTTCTACCAAATGTCTTCCAAGCAGGGGAACTGCCTCTCCCCTTGTGGGCCTCAGACCCTTCAGACCCCACTCTCTTCTGGGGATTCACCCTTCCAACTAGAGCACCGCCAGGTATCAATTTGTGGACTTTCAGACTCTGTGCTCTCCCTTTTTATAGAGTCTTAATGGAATTTAAACCCTTTCTCCTTTCTCCCTTTTTTGTTCACTCCTTGCAGCTGATTCCACTTTTCCACTTTCTTTCCAACTGCTTTTTTAGGGCGGGGGGTGCTTTTCTTGTACTCTCCCTCTAGGTTTTCCAGTGTGTGGCCAATCACTATTATGGAGAAGAAAGGAACATTTTGCCAGGCACAGCTCTAGGGGTGTGTGTGTGTGTACTGGGGTGCACGTGTGTGTAAACACTTCTTTAGTGGGCACGACCGACTTAGGAGACAGGTGCTATGAATTCCCACTTATGGATGAGAAAATGACGGCCCAGGTTGGGTGGCTTCTCCAAGGTCACACAGTTCTAACACTGTAGTCCCTAGCCCCCTGATTTCACCGATATCATGGGCAAGACCTCCACAGCTCCTGGAATTTATTGACTTTCTCATGTTTTTAGGTCCTCTCTCTGGAAGCAAAGGGATCTCCCTGCCTTCTGTGGCTTCTCTCTCCCCCAGTCCACCTCTCTGCTCTGCGTACCTGCCAAGTTCTGTGGTTCAGGTTGTGCAGATTGTTGTGTTAATAGTTAAATCAGCTTTCTAGGTGTGCAAGATGGTTTAGCATTGTTCTGGGTGCATTTCAGGGATGAGAGATGCAAAAAAAACTTCCATGCTGTTCCACCATCTTAGGCCCTCTTTCCCTGGCTTATAGACAGTCACCTTCTCGCTGTGTCCTCACATGGTGAAGAGAACTCTAGTGTCTCTTCCTCTTCTTGTAAGGATGGCACCAGCCTTGGATTAATTAAAAAAAAGTTATATACAGATTTGCAACTGCCTGGAGGATCAGTGCCCTAACCTCGCATTGTTCAAGGATCAACTGTACTTTATTACCATATTTCATAATGGAATATTAAGCAACAGATAGAATGCTTACCAAAATATAATTATGAAGACCATATAGAAAAATGGGGAAATATAAATTCTTAATATATATTAATAGTTGCTAATTGCAATCTTCCTTTTCAATTTATGAGGTACTTTTGAAATATCACTTTGGAAAACTCACATTAAAATAACAAAAACTATGGTTATATAATAATGAGAACTACCTTGAAGTTTTGATGAATAAAAGGTCCTGCTTTAAAACTATTTCATAGGAAGATCATACTGGTGGTATAGGATGTGGTTCCAGAGAGGGAAAAAATTGAAAACCAGTCAGTTAAGTATCCAACTTCCACCCAGGTCATGATCTCATGGTTAGTGAGATCTCACAGTTAGTGCGATCTCATAGTTAGTGCTGACAGCTTAGACCCTAGAGCCTGTTTCGGATTCTGTGCCACCCTCTCTCACTGCCCCTCCCCTGCTCACACTGTCTCTCTCTCAAAAATAAACATTTAAAAAAAAATTTGAAACCCCATAAGTCAAACTTTAGGTCAGCATTTTTCAATATTTTTGGTCTCAGGTCTCTTCCACAATCTTATAAATTATTCAGAGCCCTAAAGAATGTTTTTAAAAAATTTGGGTTACATCTATATGTTTTTACAGTAATGCAAATTAAAGTGGAGAAATAAAAATATTAATTTATTAAAAATAATCCATGTTAACATAAACGTGCATTTTAATGAACATAGTTATGTTTTCAAATCAAATCATAGTGAGAAACATGATACTATTTCAGATTTTTGCAAATGTCTTTAATGCCAGGCTTAATGGAAGATAATTGAATTCTTATGTGCGTTCCTGCATTCAATCTGTTGTTCATTGTTTAGGTTAAAGTATATTAAAAAAACCTGGCTTCACACAGAGGTATAGTTAGAAAAGGCAGGAATATTTCAATAACTTTTTCAGATAATCGTAGGTATTTTTTTTATAAGTGGTGGTATCTTAAAAGTTGCAATTTGGAATCTGAAAGTATATCAATGAACTTCTTATATTACATGAAATTCTATTGGTCCATCTTGTACTTTGATGATTGTTTTAGCCGAGTGTGATTTTGCAACATCATGCATTGGTCATCTGAAAATACTGGTTTAATGCATTATGCAAAGATTCTAATGTTGACACATCTTATACAAAATCCATTTGTTACTAAAGTTTACTCTGCAGAAAGTCTCTAAAATTAGTTGTCAAGTTGACAGTGGTAGATATGTTTTCTAAAATTCTTAATTTTTATTTGAAACCTTTAATTTTATCATTGACAACAAATATTGCCAATGGTTTTCTTTAAAAGGACAGGCTGATTTAATTTTCAAGACACTGTCTGCAAATACCCAAATCTGAATGGCACTAAGCGGTCATTCTTTCAAGCAAAAATGTTACTCATGAAAAAAGTAGCTAAATACATGTCCTCAGTGGTTGAACTTTAATAAAATTAACATTCACTGTTTCATCAAGGACATTCTTAAGTGAAATAGACTTTTTTTTTTCTATTGCAAGTGCATGGCAGTGAAAAATAATCATTCAGTCTGCTTCCCCTGCCTTTGATTTGTGCTAAGGCTGGAGAAGCCTTATTTACCATATATATTTTACACTATCAGTGCAAATTCCAGCAGTTAAAATGCAAATAAACCATGCTATTATAAAGAGCTTTGACTTTGCAGATACCCTGAAAAGGTCTTGGGGATACCCAGAGGGCCATGGACCACAATTTGAGAATCACTATGGTAGGTATTAGGATAAACTCAGAATATAAAAACAATTAAGGCATGATCCCTGTTCTCAAGTTTATCTTTTAACAGAGGAAACCTATAGAGATGATTACAATATAGCTTTAGAGATACAAGAAATGGCTATAGTGGAGAGGACCCTTTAAAAGACAAGCATGAAAGTAGAGACCACGTAGAGTATTTGTAATGCAGACAAGTAGTGATGAGGCCTGACCTAAGGTGATGGTGAGTGGAGAAACTTTCAAAGTGGTGGAATTATAGGATGATTAACTATGAGGAATGAAGGAGAAGGGCAATGGGGTGGAAAACGATGCCCTTCCTACATATGCACTACAGGAGGGGCAAGTTGACAGCGGGGTGGAAGGGGATAATAAATTGAGTTTTGGATTTATTGACAATGAGATGAATGTGAGGTCTTTAGAGTCGTTGACCAGGCAATTAGAAATTCCTGCCGCTTCCCGGACAACCCTCAAGTTTTCTCATTCACTGCTGTATCCCCAGTGCCTAGCTCTTAATGTTGATTTAATAAATACATAAATATGGTCACGAGCTGTGAGAGTAATATAAAAGAATTAAATTTAGTAGTCATTATATATTATGTTGTATTATATATATATATATATATATATATTTGTCTCAGGACGCTCAACAGGTGGAGTTCTCGGGGCATGTTGCCTCAGACATCGCGACAGCCTATAACACATAAATTTATTTCGGAAAACCTGTTTCTGTATAATCCAGCCAACAACCAAGATTTGTTGCCTTTATGCCGTATATTAATACCTGTCAGACTGGTTTTAATTGGGATGAGATGGGACTGACATCTTCCCACCCTTCAGTGGGTAGAAGGCGTCTTTCACAATCACCCTTTCCCGGAGTTTGTGGGCGGTCTCTCAGAGGCCTCCAGACCCGGGCCCTAAGCAGGGTCAGGTGCAGCAGCTCCGCGTGCCAAGGCGAGGGGCGGTGCTCAAGCCACCCGCCCAGCTGACGCGATATATGCTGAGATCACCTCACGCGCGCGCGGTGCAATCATTGAGCGCGCTCATGTCCCCGGCGTCTACTCGCAAACCTCGCTCTGAGATCCCTCCGCCCGCCCCCTCCCCGCACAGAATCGTGGCGCCCCGCACCCAGGGCACGCAGGCTCAGGTTGTCCGCGATTCTCAGGGGTGATCGCCTCCTAAATTCACGTTCTCTTCTGTCTCTGTACCACTCATACCATAGGTGCAACTTGCTTTTTCAGGGCCTCTTTTCTGGCGTAAGGAGACCTCGGCGGTCGGAAGCCTACGTGAGAGGCGTGGCCAGCATCGGGTCCCGCCTCGTTCTGTGACGCCGCGGGTGGTGCGCGTGGGAGCCACGGGTAGGGGGTGGGACGGGGTTTAGTAGCAGAGCTGGGGTTCAGAGCCGTCTCCCGACGCCCATCTGCAGTGTTTTTTGCTCCGTGCGTTCGGAGGAGCGGCGGCGACCTCGGCCTCCAGAGTCTCCAGCGAATTGTAGTGGATGCTGCGGCGGCCAGGATGATGCTGCTGGGATTACTGCAGGCGGGCGGGTCGGTGTTGGGGCAGGCGATGGAGCGGGTGACCGGCGGCAACCTCCTATCCATGCTGCTAATCGCCTGCGCCTTCACGCTTGGCCTAGTCTACCTGTTCCGCCTCGCAGTCGGCCACCTAGCCCCCATGCCGGCCGGGGCGGTACGTGGACCCCGGGAATACGGGCGGGGGACACAGCGATCTCTGTGGCCGAAGGGCTAGCGGGGCGACGACAAAGGCGGCCAAAGGGCTAGCAGGAGTGGTGACCACGGCCATGCTCGGCTGGGCGGTGGCAGCAACTCAGCTACTTGTGATCGAGCTTGCCTTGACCTTGCTAGCCTTGGTGCTGGGGGTCCGGCTGGCCAGGACCTGCAGGACCATAGTGGTGTTACAGACTTTGGCGCAGTCCCTGGTGGGGATACCGTTGGCAGCTTCGGTCGTCGTGGCGGTCATCTCGATCACTGCCCTTGTGGGGTTCAGTGTCCTGCGGGCTGTGATATTGCCCCTAATGGCGACTTATATCAGTATGAAGCGGGGAGTGTTAGGTAGGGTGGGAGTGACTGGATTGTCTTTTTCTTATGCCAATGAAGTATCAGTTTCTTTAATTTAGTGCCTTTATTGACCATTAGCTTCATACTTACCTAATATATTTGATGAATACAACCTTAACCAGCCAACACCAAAGCTTTTAAAACTGCCTTTTACTGACAGTGGAATGTACGAACTAAAAGTTTTATGAAAGTACTTTTAAAGTGAGTGCTAAAGCGTTCCTGCTAGGGCTCATCTACCCTCTCTTTAAAATCAGTGGATGAGATGTGTTCTGTTTACTGATAAATGTAGCTTCTTAAACATTTCACTTTCTGTACCTCAAGTTACTACTGTTTGTCTTATTCTATACCTTCTTTAGGCAAGATTCTGGGACTAAAATTGTGAGTGGTACTGGTGACGATACTTTTGATTGATTTTCCTGGTTTTTTCACTGCTACCCAGTAAGAAATTTGCCTAGAGCCACAAGTAAAATATTCTGGACAGTGTTTAGCATATTCAGTTGCAATACCTTTGTGTTTGTATAGTTATTTATCTTACACCATGTTCTGAGTTTCTGTTTACTGTGGCCACTCCTAGAATGTTTGCAGTTTAACTCTTCTTTTTTTTTTTTAATTTTTTAATGTTTATTTTTGAGAGAGACAGAGACAGAGCACAAGCAGGGGAGGGGCAGAGAGAGAGGGAGACACAGAATCCGAAGCAGCTCCAGGCACTGAGCTGTCAGTACAGAGCCTGACCTGGGGCTCGAACTCACAAACCGTGAGATCTGAGATTGTGACCCGAGCTGAAGTCGGACGTTTAACCAATTGAGCCACCCAGGTGCCCCAGTTTAACCCTTCTTAAGTTACTATTAATGCTTTATTTTTTGGGTAGCTTTTTAGTATTCGTGGTAAATTCATTTGTTTGGTCATGAACCTAAACTGGATTTCTCTTTTAGAGGAAATGTGAACCCAAATTTTGTTTTCTATTTACAGAAAAGTCCACCATACATTTTTTCTCCAATTCCATTCCTTGGACATGCCATAGCATTTGGGAAAAGTCCAATTGAATTCCTAGAAAATGCATATGAGAAGGTAAGTCTTCCAAATAATTTCAGGAAAAGAAATTAGTGCTTTCAAACTTTCTTTTAGATGGCAGAACATTAAAAAAAATTTGTAATCTTGTGCTTATCCCTAGTATAGGAAACAGGTTAAATTACAGCTTCCCCTTTTTAAGAGCTGGAAGAGTCTTGGAGACCCTCTTAATCTCTGCCATGTCCTGGGTCATCTCTGAGACATCACTTGAGGAAACCTGTAGTTCTGGCAGCTATGGTCTAAAAATCACAAGCCTAAATTTCGTACTTACTGATCATAGCTAAAATTGATACTGATCAACCCTTCTTTTTCTTAATCAGTCATCTCTGGGATTTTCTAACCTGCCTTAAATACCTTCTGTGACTTCAGTTCTGTCTACTTAGGTGATGCCATGGCCACTCAGATCTTTGCCCATCGCTCGTAATGAGCTTTCCCCTGCCGATTCAGCCATTTACTCAACAGCCCCACTTTGAATGGTTGTCACTCTTAACTGTTTCATTTCCACAGTATAAATTTAGACACTTTATTCTTAGACCACAACTTCTTTTCCCAGCTTGCCTTTGCAGCTCCTTTCATTGTAACCATTCTTTGACCTCATTAGATCTTCCAGTCCATTGTCCCATTTACTTTCTCTTGATCTATCATTAACCTCTTTACTTTCCTTCTTTTTCCAGTCTGGCACCATGGTCCATCATTTCAGTTAAACTTTGGCCAATACCATACGTTTCCTTTTCATTTTACTTACATGGTAAAAACCCCAGTCTTGGGGGGAGGCTCTTAGTCTTTTTCTTCTTCCTTGCACTGATCATTTTCTTCCTAACTTCATGATTCCCTACCTCGAATGAACTTTGGACACTTCTCAACAATCGTATTATGCCAAAGTATGGTTGGTATACTTCGTACTTGCCACAGTGACAGTTCAGACCTTCATTTTCTAAACTAATGAATCTTCCTGTCTATAAAAGCAGACGACTTCGTCTCTTTAAAGAGAGATGTATAACCATCCAAAGAGAACTCTCTCATGCTCCCACTTTCAAACACACATTCTCTTTTCTTCCTGTTACACTAATTAGAAAACACTTCCTTTGTGCCAATAGTGGGTGCTTTAGATAGTTTATCTCACTGAAGCTCCCCAAATTCCTTTCAGGTATATCCATTTTATACATTATAACACTGAGAAACAGGTTATATAATTTGCTTTTAGGCTCACTGCTGGTTAGTAGTGAAACCCGGATTTATACATGATCTGATTTCTGACTCTGTATGCTTTTAATAATAATAATAATAATAATAATGATAATAATACAACACATGTAATGTTTACTTTGGTTAACACACTCTTCTATAATATATCTGTATCCAGTATATACATACACATCATGGATATATATATATATATATATATATGTATGTATGTATACACACACATATACATATGTATGTATATATAATCTTGATAATAGTAGGCACTTTCATTATTTCCACTTTATGGATGAGGGAAACCAAAGTACAGAGAAGTTAAATTCTCTGTAGGACCCAGGTCACAACAGCTAACATATGGAGAAGCCTGGATGCGAACCCTGGAAGTCTGGCTCCAGAATTTTGGGCTCTAACCCACTAAGTTCTGTCACCTTGTTTTTTACTATTTTGTTTCCTGTTGGAAGTTAAAAGTCTTGATCCATCTTTTGTCTCAGGAACATTATGCCGTCTTTCTTCTTTCTATAGTGACTTCTTCAGCTGGATCTTCCTCATTTTTTCTGAAAAAATTTTCAAAGGTCAAAAGGACCAGAGCTTCTGTCGACCACTCAGAAGTCGACCACTCAGTCTTCTCTCATGTCCTTCCCCCTTTAGCAAGTTTTCTTACTGTCTCTGTTTCCTCATCTCCTGTTTACTTACTCTTTAGTCCACCCTTAATGAATGAGCTCCATTTCCTAATTCACTGAACTTGATCTCTCAGCTGTATTTGTCCCTGATAACCACAACCATTTCCTCTTCCTTAAATGTGGCTTCTCTAATTTTTTCCCCCTGCTTCTCTGTGTCTTCTCTAACTCATTTGTGGGCTTATGCCTGACCATTTACTGTTGGGGTTCATGGAGGTTCGTCCTTGGCCTTTATTCTTTCCTAGGTGATTTCTTCTCCCACTGCAGCTTCAGTTACCAGCAATGTGTGGATGACACCCAAGTTCATGAACTCCAGACCTGGATGTTCAACTCTTACATGATTGTTTTCTGAGTTGTCTCAAAGGCACCATAAATCCAGTATTTCTAAAATCTAACCCTTGGTTTTTCTGTCTCCATTCTTGGTTGTCCTGTTCTTTGTTCTCACCATTGTTCTCTCTGTCTTGCAGTGTACCAGAAGCCTAGGATTCATTCTTGATGTTTCCCTCTTCTTCTCTTAATCCACTGCCATCTGCAGATTCTCTCTCCAAAATAACTCTGTATCCATCTGCTTCTATGTGCATTGCCCCACCATTACCTTGTGGCAAGTTTTCATCATCAGTCTCCTGTAACAGGCTCTAACTCCTCCTCTGGTATGCTTTCTGCTCCTGTCCCTCCCTCTTCTCCCCATAACAGCCAGAGGGATCTTTCTTTTTAAAATACGCATACATCAGTGTGTCTCTCCCAGGCAGTTTAACATCTTCCATGGCTTTCCATCCCCTGTAAGGAAAAAACTCCTGAATATGGCTTATGAGACTCCGTGGTATAGGCCCTGCAGACTTCATGCTCATCCGTCCTTTCCCCCACTCTCTCCTTCAGGACCTTTGTGCGTGCCTGGCCACCATGCTGATTTTCATCCTTCGAGCCTCAGCTCAGATGGCCTTTCCTCTCTTTGGTCTCCCTTGTATAAGTTCTTTGATCACAGAGTTGGGTTCCTTCAGTAGTATTTGTTACATTTGCAGTTTTACATCTGTTAATGTGATTATTTGATTAAGTGGTATCTTTTTCAATAGAGTAAGTGTCATGAGTCTGGAATAGTATTTTTGTTCACAGTGGTATCCTTAGAGCCTAGTCTTCAGTGATAATCAGAAGACTGCAAGGGAAAGCATTTAACACTCAACCAGATTAACAAAATTAAAAATGAAATCATTCAGCATTGGTGAGATAGTAGTAAAACGGATAACTAAACAAACCTCTGATGTCCTTACACAGCACGTACTATAACTTGTATAATAACGTAAAGGTCATAACCTTTGGTGACTCCTATAAATTTCTCTTTAACCAAGGGAAAAAAAAATCTATATTCTCAGAGATACTCATTGTAGAATTATCCATAATAAATGAAAAAACTGACATGTCACCCATTTGTCAAATGATGAAAGAATAATTATTAAAATTATGATGTCTGTGTAAAAGATAGTAAATATTTTCAGTACAAACTGATAAAAGTAAAATGAAAAGTTTATTCATACTTCATTTGGAACTGGATGAATATAATTCTAAATTTGCATAAAGACTGGGTGAATAACTACATTGAGGCTTATGCATGTTTTAATTTTCAAAAGTGAAGAAGGTAGTATTTCCTTAGTGCTCCATATTTTTTAGCATCATCACTAAGGCTACTTTTCTTTCTTTAGTATGGACCTGTATTTAGCTTTACCATGGTGGGCAAGACATTTACTTACCTTCTGGGGAGCGATGCTGCTGCACTGCTTTTTAATAGTAAAAACGAAGACCTGAATGCAGAAGATGTCTACAGCCGCCTGACAACTCCCGTGTTTGGGAAGGGAGTGGCATATGATGTGCCTAATCCAGTAAGTGATCCTCTTCTCGCCGAGAAAGACACCTCTGTAATATAACGTTATAGGTTGTAGCATAATATTGTAACTGGAAAATGTAGAGACAATTCCTTCCTTGGTTCAAAAATCTGAAGAATGAGACACAGGTATTTGTTTTATAGTTGCAGGCACGGGCTAAGCAATTTTAAACGGTTTCCTCCACAAAGAAATACAACCGATGGTAACAGCGCAGTGGAATTTGAGTCCAGTGGGTGGCAAGAAAATCCCATTATTTCATCAGAAGGGCCTCCTACCATCCCACTCCTGCCTGAAATTCTAGCATAAAAGCTCGTTTTGAGCTAGAGATTGTTGGCTTTAGAAATTTGTGTGGTTTCTTTCCCCTCCTGAAGTCCAGTGTTAAAGTGCTGCAAGTTGATGCAACACACAGATGAGATCATTGGCTCAGTCGCTTGGTGTGGGCTCTGGCGGATCCTGCCACACGTCACCTAGTACCCAGTGCGGCAGTTAGGAGTCAGCGTCGAGTGTTATTTCGGAGGGGGGGTGCTGAGGGGGGGATGAACGGCTCCTCAAGGCCGAAAGCAAGAGCCCTGGAAAATCGCTGTGGTCAGATAAATCCATTCATTTTTTCATACTGCTGATCACATTCTTAAAACAGAAATGTCCCAGTGGGTTAAAACCTTTAGTTGTCTTTTTTAGGGTGAGCTTATTTCAGTCAGACTATATTGAATGGTAATTAAACTTCTGGAAGATAGCTAAAGGAACGATAATTGTTTGGGAATAGAGTGGGAGAATATGTGACGTAGGATAAAAATGATCTCAAAGCGTAATGAGCCTTTAGGAGATGGTGTTGGTGTCTGGACTGGGTTGGAATCCAGAATATAACAGGATAGAAAAGGGAAGCCCTAGGGTGAGGAGTGGCAAAACGTGTCTGTAGGAAGGAAGGCAGAGGCGGGTTCCTAATTTACCTTAGTCTAGGGCCCATGCACCAGGTGGTACTCCACACGGAACTTCAGATCCGAGTAAATGCTCTAAGTTTCCCATGTGTGATGTAGTTAGAAAAAATTCTTTGTTTTTCAGTCTTTTTTTCAGAATATTGTTTTCTTTGAGTGTTAATGAGTTCTTATAAGAGCCTAAATGAATTTTGTGGTAAAACAAAATGGTGTTTTAATGCTTTGTATTGTACCTTTAATATTTTTAAGGTATTTTTGGAGCAGAAGAAAATGTTAAAAAGTGGCCTTAACATAGCCCACTTTAGACAGCACGTTTCTATAATTGAAAAAGAAACAAAGGAATACTTTCAAAGTTGGGGAGAAAGTGGAGAAAAAAGTAAGCAAAATGTTTTGGTTTTCCATTTTTCCTAATATTTCTACTTTTTGTGACTAAAAATATAAGAATATGTGGTGTATATAAAAAAAAACGATAGCATTTGTAAAACCTCCTTAGATTTAATGGAAAGAACATGTTTTGATAACCATAGAGTTAAAAAGACCTGAGAGGAAGTGATTATTGCCGCTCATTAGCAAAACCTTTAAAATGGGTTAACTAACAGGCAGTTTATTCAGGTCATTTGTACAAATAATATGAAAATATTTTTTTTAAAGTTTGAAATAAACTGAATGTAAAACTTTTTGCAAGGTCATTTTAAGACAACAAATAAAATAACTTTTTTTTTTTTTTTTTACCCCCATTGGGAAAGTAAAAATCTAAATGATTTAATTTTGTTTATAATACCTAATTGTTTAATATTGTATGAGAATGCTTTATTTCATGAAAAAAGTAAATTTAAATACATTGGTTTACTCTACCACCAAATGTATCATATGCTCTCTTACATTATGTACAGAGCATACTGAGTATAATTTGACATTTTCGAATATTTATATGAATCCATTCTGTACATTGGACAGCAAGTGTTCCTTTCAAAGAAGATTGTCATGCCCAAAGATCCGCCTACAGAGCATTAAGACCCCTTTCTAGGTCCCAGTGTTCTTTCTCGGTATGGTCCTCAGTTTCTGTAAATGGTCCAGAAACTTGATTTAATTTTGAATATACCTAAAGTTGATGTGATCTATTTATAACCATACAACAAGCTGATGTATAAACTAGAATGGCAACTTAATAAATACAAGCGAGATAAGTTCTAGCACTGAGAACACCAGAAGTTGCTAACCTTGATTGGCAAATCTCTTTGGAAAGCCAGGTGATAACTGGAAGTTCATTTGGTACACATGAAATTAAAGAGCAAAGCGTAACGGTAATTTTTATGATGTTTGAAGGTCATCCAAATGTGCTTGCCTGATGCATGGGTCTTCAATTTGGGATATACCATTCGGTGATTAGTTACAGTTTTCTTTCATATACGGGCAAGACTTCAAATTGTAGTCCTGATTTTCCTTCTTTCGACCTGGAAAATAACCTATATTTTGGTCTTTGGACTGCTATTCTTTGGGAAGCACCTCCTGTGCACTAAAAACCTTTTGCTGCTTTTGTTACACTGTGACCTGGAACTCATGCAATTATATTTGTTTTTATCTTCAATTTATCTTTTCAAGTTGAAGAGTCATGAGTGAGGTTTGGAGATGTCTTTGTGACCTCTGTTTTGGCCACCTGGGAGTGCTTCCCATTATGAATTTCTTGCCTCTCTTTATTGTGTCCACATGTCTGTCTGTAGGCTGTTTTTTAAAAATTTTTTTATTTTTTTATATAATAGTTTATTTTCAAATTGGTTTACATATAACACCCAGTGTTCATCCCAACATGTGCCCTTTTTAATGCCCGTCACCCCCTCTACCCCCTCCCTCGCCCCCCTCACCCTCAGTTTGTTCTTAGTCTTTGAGAGTCTCTTATGTTTTATCTCCCTCCCTCTCTGTGTCTTTTTTTTTTTTCCTCTCTTCCCCTCCCCCTGGTTTTTGCTTAGTCTCACAAAGTCCACCTATTCGTGGAAACATTTGGTATCTGTCTTTTTCTGACTGACTTATTTCACTTAACATAATACCCTCCAGTTCCATCCATGTTGCTACACATGGCCAGATTTCATTTTTTCTCATTGCCACGTTGTAGTCCATTGTATATATGTACCACTGCCGGGGTCGTTCCTTGTTCCGGCGAATCTAGGGGTCCACAAAGGACGAACGGTTAGGTGAAATGAAGTGAGAGAGCCACGAGTGAGATGGAATCTGATGACCGAGCAGGCAGCCCTGGCAATTCTGGCATCTCTGCTTTGCTGGTCTCAGTGTCTTTATTTTTAAAGGTAGCGAGTGACATTACATCAGTGACAAGGCATTCTTTACAACATACATTGTTGTCACAAGACCTATGTAGTCCTCTATAAGTTTATGGTATAAGGGAGCGTGGGGATGAGAATTACAAAAAGATTTGCGAAATGTTAACCTCAGGGAGGTGCTCAATATTTGCTGCTGATAAACAGTGCTTCTAACTTTTGGGCGAGGCTAACCTTGGGGAAGGTCTTAAGTCTCTCTACAATCTTTCCCATCAGTGTGTTAATTCTGAGAGAAGCTTTACGGAGATGTGCCTTGAGGTTTTATGGTGGGGCTGAGGGGAGCGATACCTGCAGGGAAAATCTAATTTGGTTCAAGGAGTCTTGGGGCCTACGCCTCAATTTGTGTAACCTATCCCCAAGAGGAAACCTTGAGGTTACTTCTGGCCAGGTTATTCTCACACAGATTTTATCCATCAAGACCAGGTCCCCTTTTCCATATGCCATAAAACCAAAGATCATTATGTCACATAGGCCAATGTGAGCAATTCAAGAAATCCAGGCCTGAAAGGTTATTTAGAAGGAGGTAAAACTAGGCGCCAGTTTGGCTGGCGGGAGCTTTTGCTTCGACCTTTCCCACTCATGGAGGGGTCTCAACCTGTGAGCCCAAAATGGCTCCCAACATACCACTTCTTCTTTATCCACTCGTTAGTTGATGGGCACTTGGTCTCTTTCCATGATTTGGCTATTGTCGAAAGTGCTGCTGTGAACATTGGGGTACACGTGCTCCTATGCATCAGCATTCCTGTGTCTCTTGGGTAGATTCCTAGCAGTGCTATTGCTGGGTCAAAGGGTAGCCCTATTTTCATTTTTTTGAGGAACCTCCACACCATTTTCCAGAGGGGCTGCACCAGTTTGCATTCCCACCAACAGTATAGGAGGGTGCCTGCTTCTCCACATCCTCGCCAGCATCTATAGTTTCCTGATTTGTTCATTTTAGCCACTCTGACTGGTGTGAGGTGGTATCGCAGTGTGGTTTTGATTTGTATTTCCCTGATGATGAGTGACATTGAGCATCGTTTCATGTGCCTGTTGGCCATCTGAATGTCCTCTTTGGAGAAGTGTCTATTCATATCTTCTGCCCATTTCTTCACTTGGTTATTTGTTTTTCGGGTGTGGAGTTTGGTAAGTTCTTTGTAGATTTTAGATATTAGTCCTTTATCTGATATGTCATTTGCGATGATCTTTTCCCATTCCATTGGTTGCCCATTCGTTTTGTTGGTTGTTTCTTTTGCTGTGCAGAAGCTTTTTATCTTGATGAGGTCCCAGTAGTTCATCTTTGCTTTTAATTCCCTTGCCTTTGGAGACGTGTCGAGTAAGAAATTGGTGCATCTTAGGTCAAAGAGGCTTTTTCCTGCTTTCTCCTGTAGGATTTTGACGGTTTCCTGTCTCACATTCAGATCTTTTATCCATTTAGAATTTATTTTTGTGAGTGGTGTAAGAAAGTGGTCTGGTTTCATTCTTTTGCATGTTGCTGTCCAGTTCTCCCAGCACCATTTATTAAAGAGGCTGTCTTTTTTCCATTGGATACATTTTCCCACTTTGTCAAAGATTAGTTGGCCATATACTTGCGGGTCCATTTCTGAGTTTTCTATTCCATTGGTCTATGTGTCTGTTTTTGTGCCAATACCATACAGTCTTGATGACTACTGCTTTGTAGTAGAGGTTAAAGTCTGGGATTGTGATGCCTCCCACCTTGGTTTTATTCTTCAGTATTATTTTGGCTATTCGAGGTCTATTGTGGTTCCATACAAATTTTAGGATTGTTTGTTCTAGTTTTGAGAAGAATGCTGGTGCAGTTTTGATTGGGATTGCATTGAATGTGTAGATTGCTTTGGGTAGTATTGCCATTTTAACGATATTTATTCTTCCAATCCATGAGCATGGGATGTTTTTACATTTCCTTGTGTCTTCCTCAATTTCCTTCATACGTTTTTTATAGTTTTCAGTGTAGAGGTCTTTCACATCTTTGGTTAGGTTTATTCTTAAGTATTTTATGGGTTTTGGTGCAATTGTGAAAGGGATTAGCTTCTTTATTTCTCTTTCTGCTGCTTCATTGTTGGTGTATAGAAATGCCACCGATTTCTGTACATTCATTTTGTACCCTGCAACTTTGCTGAAATCATGGATCAGTTGTAGTAGGCTTTTGGTGGATTCTGTTGGGTTTTCCAAGTAAAGTATCATGTCATCTGCAAAAAGTGAGAGTTTGACTTCCTCCTTGCCAATCTTGATGCCTTTTATTTTGTTTTGTTGTCTGATTGCTGATGCTAAGACTTCCAACACTATGTTAAATAGCAGTGGTGAGAGTGGACACCCCTGTCGTGTTCCTGATCTCAGGGGGAAGGCTCTCAATTTTTCCCCATTGAGGATGATATTAGCTGTGGGCTTTTCATATATGGCTTTTATGATGTTTAACTATGTTTCTTCTATCCCGACTTTCTCGAGAGTTTTTATTAAGAAAGGGTGCTGTATTTTGTCAAATGCTTTTTCTGCATCTATTGACAAGATCATATGGTTCTTTTCTTTTGTTAATGTGATGTATCACGTTGATTGATTTGCGAATATTGAACCAGCCCTGCAACCCAGGGATGAATCCTACTTGATCATGGTGGATAATTCTCTTTATATGCTGTTGGATTTGATTTGCTAGTATCTTGTTGAAAATTTTTGCATCCATATTCATCAGGGATATTGGCCTGTAATTCTCTTTCTTTGCTGGGTCTCTAGCTGGTTTGGGAATCAAAGTGATGCTGGCTTCATAGAATGAGTCTGGGAGTTTTCCTTCCGTTTCAATTTTTTGGAACAGCTTGAGGAGGATAGGAATTAACTCTGTTTTAAATGTCTGGTAAAATTCCGCAGGAAAGCCATCTGGTCCAGGGCTTTTATTTGCTGGGAGGTTTTTGATAACTGATTCTATTTCTTCACTAGTTATGGGTCTGTTCAAATTTTCTATTTCTTCCCGTTTGAGTTTTGGTAGCGTGTGGCTATTTAGGAAGCTGTCCGTTTCTTCCAGATTGCCAAGTTTGGTGGCATATAATTTTTCATAGTATTCTCTGATGATTGCTTGTATATTTGAGGGATTGGTTGTAATTTCTCCCTTTTCATTCATGATTTTATCTATTTGAGTTCTCTCTCTTTTCTTTTTGAGAAGCCTGGCTAGAGGTTTGTCTATTTTGTTTATTTTTTCAAAGAACCAGCTTTTGGTTTCATTGATCTGTTCCACTACCTTTTCTGTTTCCATATGATTAATTTGTGCTCTGATCTTTGTTATTTCTTTCTTTCTGCAGGGCTTGGGTGGTTTTAGTTGTTCTGCTTCTAGTTCCTTTAGGCGTGCTGTTAGAATTTGTGTTATGGATTTTTCTTGTTTCTTGAGATGGGCCTGGATTGCAATATATTTCCCTCTCAGGACTGCCTTTGCTGCGTCCCAGAGCATTTGGATTGTTGTATTTTCATTTTCATTTGTTTCCATGTATTTTTTAATTTCTTCTCCGATTGCTTGGTTGACCCACTCATCTTTTAGTAGGTTATTTCTTAGCCGCCATGTTTGTGGGGGGTTTTCTAGACTTTTTCCTGTGGTTGATTTCAAGTTTCAAAGCTTGTGGTCTGACAGTGTACACGGTATGATCTCAATTCTTTTATATTTATTCAGAGCTTCCCTGTGCCCCAGAATGTGGTCTGTCTTGGAAAAGGTACCGTGTGCAGTTGAGAAGAATGTAAATTCCTTTGCTTCTGGGTGAAGGACCTTAAAGATGTCTGTGAGGCCCATCCGTTCTAATGTGTCGTTCAGGGCTATTGTTTCTGCGGAGATTTTCTGTTTTGTGGATCTATCCAATGCTGAGGGTGGAGTGTTGAGATCCCCTACTATTAGGACATTTTTATCGATGAGGTTGCTAATGTTTGTAATTAGTTGTTTTACAAATTTGGGTGCCCCCGAATTCGGTGCATAGATATTTACAATTGTTAGCTCTTCCTGCTGGATGGTCCCTGAGACTATTATATAATGTCCTTCTTCATCTCATTACATCGTTCATTTTAAAGTCTAATTTGTCTGATATAAGCGTGGCTACTCCGACTTTCTTCTGCCTTCTAGTAGCATGGTAGATAGTTCTCCATCCCCTCACTTTCAATCTGAAGGTGTCTTGAGGTTTAAGATGAGTTTCTTGAAGACAGCAAATAGATGGGTCTTGTTTTTTAATCCATTCTGTTATCCTGTGTCTTTTGATTGGCGCATTTAGTCCATTTACATTCAGTGTTAATATTAAAAAATATGGGCTTACAGTCACTGTATTATCTGTAAGTTTCATGTTTGTAAGGCTGTCTCTGGCAGTCCGTGTTCTTTGCAACCTTTCCTTCATAGAATGCCCCTCAGGATCTCTTGTAGTGCTGGCTTATTTGTGATAAATTCTTTCAGTTTTTGTTTGTTGGGAAAAACCGTGATCTCTCCTTCTATTCTGAATGACAGGCTAGCCGGATACAGAATTCTTGGTTGCATGTCCTTGTTGCTCATCACATTGAAGATATCCTGCCATTCCTTTCTGGCTTGCCAAGTTTCCGTAGATAAGTCTGCTACTACCCTTATAGGTCTCCCTTTGTATGTTAGGGTTCTTTTGTCCCTAGCTGCTTTCAGGATTCTCTCCCTATCTTTGTATTTTGCCAGCTTCACTATGATGTGCCGTGCAGAAGGCTCTATTCAAGTTACGTCTGAGGGGAGTTCTCTGTGCCTCTTGGATTTGCATGTTCGTTTCCTTCCTCATATTGGGGAAGTTCTCAGCAATAATTTGTCAAGAACCCCTTCGACTCCTTTCTCTCTCTCTTCTTCCTCTGGAACTCCTATGATACGGATATTGTTTCTTTTGAGTGCATCGCTCAGCTCTCGAATTCTCCTTTCCTGTTCCTGGATCAGCTTCTCTCTTCATCTGCTTCCTCTTTTTCAATGATTTTATCTTGTAATGCACTAACTCTTTCCTCTGCCTCTTCAATCCGTGCTCTGGCTGCTTCCAGTTTCCCTTGTATTTCTTCCAATGTCTTTTTTAATTCTTCCTGACCGTTTTTAAGGTCCTTGAACTCTGCCGCGCGGGACCCCTTGCATTCATCTAAGCTTTGTTCAAGCCCAGTGATTAGTTTTATGATTATCATTCTATATTCATGTTCTGTTATGTTGCTTATATCTGTTTTCATTAATTCTTGAGCTGTCACTGCTTCTTGTAGATTCTTTTGAGAAGAAGTCTTCCGTTTTGTCATTTTGGCTGGATGTGTTTTGGATTGTTTCTTGAAGTTGCCCAACCACGGACTCCTAGCCTCGAATAAAGCTGTAGGCTCTTTTTGATGATATGAATAGGATCTTGTTGGTTCTTTGGTTTTGTTCTCAGTTTTCCTTTTTAATAATTTTATATCTCTAAAATCGAACATTTCAAAAAAATATTTGGTAATAGAACGGGAATGATCTTTTTTCCTCTAGATTTGTTTGAAGCTCTTTCTGAGCTCATAATTTTAACAGCTAGCCATTGTTTGCATGGAAAGGAAATCAGAAGTCAACTCAATGAGAAAGTGGCCCAACTGTATGCAGATTTGGATGGAGGTTTCAGCCATGCAGCCTGGCTGCTACCAGGTTGGCTCCCTTTGCCTAGTTTCAGGTATGGATAAAGAAACTCTATTTGTTTATTTCACTGTAGAACTGCTGTACTGTTGGTATGCTTTACGTTAACAAAGATAAAAAATAAACATAAAACAGACAAATTAGGGGAGATTATGAGCCCCCATTCTTTTATAAGAATTCAAAACAGGTTTTCTGTATATAGTGAGCTCATTGAAGGTAAGTTTCAGCTTATTAAGGAAGTGATTTATTGTCTAGCTGTTCTAATATTTTAAAACCTACTTATCTCACATATTTCTTGTAGTCAGGAAAGTCTCTGGACTCTACCTGAAGGTGATACACCCCTCTATGCACTTACTTGAAAGTACTTGACTGGCTGATAGTAGATTGCGAAGTATCTTTCTTCTGAAGTATTAAGTGGCTTTAATTTTCTGTCATCTTACAACTATACTGTGATTTCCTTAAGGGCAAGAAGCATCCGATATAAAGAAATACTGCTCACAGGACTTGACATACAGCTTAGTGTCTTTCATATTAGTGGGCTCTGTACCTGTTGATGCATTGCTGTTCAGTTGAGAAATGGGGAGGAGTTAACTTGGTACTTCCCTTTTCATTCTACTTCTGCTACTTCTTTATAGTTACAGGATAAAGAGGGGGAGAAAAAGGGATAAAAGCATCTACCTCACAGGAGGTCAAAGTGGGTAATTCATGTAAAACACTTAGCGTACCTGTTACCCAGGAACGCCCTACCCTACTTTAAAAGTAAGATTTGGGGAGCTGAAATTTGTTTTGTGACTCTTAGTGTTTTTGCCCCTTATAAAACTATGTGATCTGAGAATATGAAAAGTAGAATCAAATGCTGTATGCTGTAGACCTGTTCTAAATCCTAGGTTTATATAATCCTAAATAAATCTTAGGTTTATTAAAACCCTGACTCCTATACAAAAACCAGAACGAATATCTTTGAGAATTAATTTGGAAAAAATTGGAATTTCATTAATTTCAAGGATTATTCTGCTTTCTGTTAAACTGGAAACTGATTCTAAAGGAATAATGACATGTCTTATGTTAGACCTTCATTAGAACAGAGGCGGTAATATGTTAAGAATTAGGGTTACATATGTTAAGACACATTTCTTGCCTTTAAGGACCCTGAACATTTCTAACAGTATAAGAATTTTATGACTTTTTTTTTCCCTCTCTTGGTTCTGAGTTTTTGTCAATTATTATAGAGTTATTCAAGTTAGTTAAGGTTACTTTAAGTGGGGTCATGGTGATTTTCAAAATGAATCTGATGCCAGAAAATATTACATTATTTTTTAATCATTTTCATCCTTGAATTGCAGACGCAGGGACAGAGCTCATCGAGAGATCAAGAATATTTTCTATAAAGCAATCCAGAATCGCAGACAGTCAGAAGAAAAACTTGATGACATTCTCCAAACCTTACTAGATTCTACTTACAAGTAAGAGCTGTTTTAGCGTGTGTCAGGCTAAAGCAGGAAATTATGCATTAAAACATAGTTGCATAATATCTCCAGTTAAAAAGTAACTATGCTGACAAAATTAGTAGCTATGACCCTTGGAGTTTTTCAATGGATGAGACATAAAATAATAAGGGATCTGTAACAGGTTGCTGTTAGAAAGACCACCAGAGGTTGAGTAGCAGTGAGGCAGGATTTTATTTTATGGCCGGGCCAAACCTGGTCTCCTGATCTTAAGGAGACAGTGCAGGAAATGGCGCCGAACAAAGGCAGCACTGGGCTTATATGGATTTTAGCAAGTTAGGGTACATCATCAATTAGTTAACCAATTATAATTTACAACATTTCTTCGTAGCCAATTACATAGATGTTACCTTTAGCAGGGGCCTATTGCTTCAAGGTTCTTTGTCTTAAGTGAGCCTTGAAATGACCAATTATAGTTAGACACCTCAGACATGGCGGGACAGCAGTTACGTGACTTCTTGCACGTTGACCTTGCTTTAATCAGCTTCAAACAGCTAGGGTGAGAGCTCACTGCAATCTAAGTTAACTTTTTTAGCAAGCAGGCGAAGTTACAGGGGTGAGACGGGCAGTTTAACCCCTTCTGGGAACTCTAACAGGGAACTGCATAGGCTTCTATCTCAATGTTTTAGCGGTTACCAGACAGTTAGAACAGTGAATGGGGAGATGCATTTGCAAAGCAATTTACAGAAGCCAAAACAGCTGGTTAATGGTTTCCATTATTGACTCAGGTTTGTTAACCTACAACAGATCCTATGCCTTACTGAAGTCCCAGTGACCGTGCATGGTAAAAAGTTTGCTGATAAATTGCAGGGAAGTCTTTTGTAATCAAAATCCTGTTTTTCTTTGGTCTGTCTCTTTTCCCTAAAGGGGGAAAAATTCTCACTTGTGATGGGCAAATGCAAGAGACTGTTACACCTGAAAAATGTATTCACTATGACCCTTTATTTAAATGTTGAGGCAAGGGGCACTTGGGTGGCTCAATAAGTTAGGCTTCTGACTCTTGATTTCAGCTCAGGTCATGATCTCACAGTCATGGGATAGAGCACCCTGTTGGGCTCTGCGCTAGGCATGGAGCCTGCTCCTGCTTAAGATTCTCTCTCCCTCTGCCTCTCCCCTGCTCTCTCTTTCAAGCCCCACGTCAGGCTCCACGCTGACAACATTGAGCCTGCTTGGGATTCTCTCCCTCTCCTCTGCCCCTCTCCCCCACTTGCACACTCTCTCTCAAAATAAGTACATAAACTTAAAAATAAATAAATGTTGAGGCATGAAATGGGTCTGCCACAATGTTAAATTTGTGTTTGTGATTCTTTCCACAGGGATGGGCGTCCTCTGACAGATGACGAAGTGGCAGGCATGCTTATTGGACTGCTCTTGGCGGGGCAGCATACGTCCTCAACTACAAGTGCCTGGATGGGCTTCTTTTTGGCCAGAGACAAAGCACTTCAAGAAAAATGCTATTTAGAACAGAAAACAGTCTGTGGAGAAGATCTGCCTCCTTTAACTTATGACCAGGTTTGTGGATTTTTAGTTTCATTGCTGCCCTATGACTTTGAGTATCTAATGAGTGGCTAATTTTTAGAGGGGACAATTTGATACATTCTGTTTACTATCAATAAAATTGATTAGCTTCTTTATTTTTAGAAAATTACCCATAGCCCTCCCTGAAATATCTTAAGTTGGTTTCACTTTGCTAGTATTTTGTTGAGGAGTTGAGTATCTATTCATAAGGGATACTGATGTATAGTTTTAGGTTTTATTTTTGGATGGGTAGTTTTATCATGATGTCTTTGACAGATTTTGATAGCAGACCAGCTGTTCTCGTAGAATAAATTTATAAGTGTTCCCACTCTAATTTTTTGGAAGTTTATGAAGGATTGACATTCTTATGTGTCTGGTTAGAATTCACCAGTGAAGCCATCTGAGTCTGCTCTCTTTGTGGGAAGTTGTTTGATGACTTGTTACAAATCTATTCCTGTGTTCTGTTTCCTCCTGAGTCTTTGGTTTGTGTCATTCTAGGAATTTGTCCATTTCATCTAGGTTACCTAATTTGTTGGCTTACAATTATTATTACAATCCTTTTTATTTCTGTAAGGTCAGCAGTGATGTCTTCTTTTTCATTCCTGATTTAGTAACTTAAAACAATAGCTTAATTGATACATAACTTAAATGCCATAGAATCAATCCATTTAGAGTGTACAAGGTAGTGTTTTTTTGTATACTCAAGAGTTGTGAAGCCATCACAATTTTAGAATACTCAAATCACTTTCAAAAGAAAGCTGGTACCCATTAACAGGCTCCCTTTCTCCTGCCTCTGGCAACCACTAATCTGCTTTTTGTCTGTATGGATTTGCCTTATTCTGGACATTTCCTATAAATGGGACTGGCTTCTTTTGCTTGGCATGTTTTGAAGTTTCATCCATGTTGTAGCATGTATCAGTACTTTGGTCTTTTTTATTGCCAGGTAATATTCCATCATATGGACATATCACATTTGTTTATTCGTCAGTTGATGGGTATTCATCAGTTTTGGCTATTAGGAATAACGCTGCTCTAAACATTTAATTACAGGTTTTGAAAAAGGTGACTGATGATTTTTGCTAGTATTTTCATTTTTTTAGACAAGTAAATTTTTGCAGGTCCTTACTATGCCATTCTTGAGAGTGATTACCTCTCTTTCTGGTGTCTTGCCTCCTTTCTCTTGCTGACCGTGGATAGTAATAGAACAAGATAATCTGAGCTACTCAACTAGTTAATAACTAGTTACTTCTGTACTTCTACCAGAATATAACCTATCTTATAATAACTCAGAAGTTTAAATAATATTTTATACTATTGAAGTAAGTTAAAATTTTTAAAACTCAGGAAATGTTTTCCCTTTTTAGCTGAAGGATCTAAATGTACTTGATCGGTGTATAAAAGAAACATTAAGACTTCGACCTCCTATAATGACTATGATGAGAATGGCCAAAACCCCTCAGGTGAGTCTCTTGGTTAGATTTCCCCTTCCATGCGCTTCCATGTGCCCAGTTCGTAGTTATCAAAAAGAAGAAATATAGCAACAAAGAGAATTTTTCTAATTAAAAAAGAATAATCATTTCCATGTAATTTCTATTTTATATATTCTAAGTCTTGATATGTTTTATATATATGTTTATAGGTTTTTATGTAATTGCAGATATTTTTATATAGTTGCAGAGAATATACATGCTAATCTAATCTGTTCTCTGCATTTTTACTTAACAATTAGGGTTTATAAAATGGTAATATATTTTTTCTTGGTTTTAAAAAAAAACATGTTAAAAAATTATGACAGTATGGAAGTTTATGAATGGGAATACAAAAGCCTCCTTGAAATCCCTCCGCTACCTCTGAGGCATTTATGACTTGTTAAATTTCCAGCCCCATATTGGGTCACTTGGAAATCATCTTGAGTTAAAATGATTTTCAGCTGGCCTATCATCTAGCTAGTCTTCAAATGTCTGTATAGCTCATGCGTGTTAATGCTTTATTACACAGTGGTCTGGTTATTTGGTAGAATACTGCTGTATTATCTAAGGAAATGTGTTGTTATCATTCGTAGACTGTGGCAGGGTACACCATTCCTCCGGGACATCAGGTGTGTGTCTCTCCCACTGTTAATCAAAGACTTAAAGACTCTTGGGTAGAACGTCTGGACTTTAATCCTGATCGCTACTTACAGGACAACCCAGCATCAGGAGAGAAGTTTGCCTATGTGCCATTTGGAGCTGGTAAGATACCATTTTACATTTGAAATGTTCTGAGAATGTGTTTATGTCTGTTAAAATACCCCTTGTGAATTTTATTTATAAGTATCTTCTTTTCCTCATAGGGACATTCCTGTAAACATCTGTAGGCCTATAATCTTTGCCAAGTTAGAAAAAGTACTTTATTGGTACTAAAGGAAATAGTTCGTGAATTCTTACATAATGCTCTTTTACCTTCTAACCAATTTAGATTTATCAGGGTTAATTTTGATAGTTCACTCTCTTTTCCCTTACAATAGTATTTAAAACTCTTTGTGAATTGTTTTAAAGAGCCACCGGAATTAGCACACCATTCAGGCAGTTATTTCAGACTAAATATAACAGATTATCCATGTTTCAGAAAATAGTAAAAGCAGTCTTTTTTAAATTGAAGCTTTTCAGAATTGTTAACTTTTTGGTTCTCTGCCTATATCCTTAAGATAAAACGGTCTTTAAATTGGGGCAGGTTGTGCATAGGTCTGCAAACTTTTGCATTTTCAGTTAAGACCCTTCTGTTACCTAGGCAGACCCTTATTCCTGCAGTAGTTTCTCGGTTCACGGGTACTCTGCAGATTGAACTGTTTCTCGGGCTTCTTGTTCAGTCTTTCTAGAGATTTTACAGGGCATGACGATTTTTGTCACTGGTCAGTTTTTCCACATATAAAGGAAAGTATAAAGTCCTTATTAATAAAGTTAATAACTTATTAACTTATAAAACATATTTAATAATATGGTGTACAAAATCTCATATGAAAGAGTCCTAGATTATTCAGTTACCTGACTTCCACTTGAACTTCTTGAGCTAACAGGTTGCTCGGTTACCTTATGTGGCAGCTCACTTATTTTACACAGCTCTCATCTTTAAAAACTTGTATTAGAGCTGTGATCTAGGGCGCCCGCTGGCTCAGTCAGCAGAGCATGTGACTTTACTTTAAAAAAAAACTGCCATCTGTTTCCTTTTAACATCCCATTTACAGTCAGTACTAATTGTGTTCTCTGATGTTATATTCCGTATCTCTGAGCTTTCTGAATGTAGATATAATGTTCCCTCAAATCTTTCATCATTGTGTTACTTTCCTAGGGCTACTATACCTCCCACTAACCAGATGACTTAAAACAATAGACATTTAGGGGCGCATGGGTGGCTCAGTCATTCAAGTGTCTGACTCTTGGTTTCGGCTCAAGTCATGATCTCACAGTTCTTGGGATCGGGGTTCCATGCTGACAGTGCAGAGCTTGCTTGGGAGTCTCTCTCTGCCCTTCCCCTGCTCATGCTCTCTCAAAAATAAAATAAACTTAAAAAATTTTTTTAAATTAAAAAAAAATAGACATTTATTATCCCACATTTCTGGAGGCTGGAAGTTTGAAATCAAGGCATTGGCAGGGCCTTGCTCTCTCTGAAGGCTCTAGAGGAGAGTCTTCCCTTGCTTTTTCCTCGCCTTCACTGGCTCTTGAAGGTCTTTGGCATCCCTTGGCTTGTTGCTACATCACCCCAGTCACAGCCTGTCTTCCTGTGGCCTTCTGCCCTTCGTGTATCTGAGTCTTTGCATCATTGTCTTTTGAAAGACACCGGCCTTGGATTTCGGGCTCATTTTAACAAAGTTTGACTTCATCATAACTAATTATATCTGCAAAATCTGATTTCCAAACAAGGTGACATTCTGAAATTCTGAGTGGATGTGAATTTGGGGAGGACACTGTTCTACCCCACAGGATCACGTTAAGTGTGTCCACAATTTCTTCAACCATTCCTTCACTTTGTAATTGTGTAATTTTTTCTGTGATGGTACATACAGCACGTAGCTTATTCATTTTCATACTACATTTTCTGAATTTATCCATTTTTCTGTTAATTCATAGTTAGGATCCTTCTAGTTTGCAGCTATTAAAAATAATCTTTTGGTGGTGCCTGGGTGGCTCAATGGGTTAAGTGACTGACCCTTGATTTTGGCACAGGTCATGATCTCATAGTTGTGAGTTCAAGCTCTGCATCAGGCTCCAAGCTGATAGCACAGAGCCTGCTTCGGATTGTCTCTCTCTCTGCCCCTCCCCTGCTCTCCTCTCTCTCAAAGTAAGTCCTCTGTCTTCACTGGAGGGAACCACTAAAGATAGTATAATTTCAAAATATGAGAAAGAGTTCTTTTTAAAATTGAGCAGGGGCACCTGGAGTGGTTAAGCATCCACCTTTGGCTCAGGCCATGATCTCACAGTTGTGGGATAGAGCCACCAGTCCATGTCCTGCTTGGAGTCTGCTTAAGATTCTCTCGCTCTGTCTGCCCCTCCCCTACTCTCTCTCAAAAAAAAAAAAAAAAAAAATCCCTTAACTCATCTCCCTGTAAGCCAAGCCTCCCCTTAGTTGTTGTATTTGAATATGGAATGATTTGTAAACACTCTTCTTCAATATGGCTCCTAGAAGTGGCATTTATGGGCCACCCTAGCGCTGTGCTAGGAGGCATTTTATGTTTTTTCTCTCTTTAATCTTCACAACCACACTGTGAGGAAGGGACTATTTTATTCACTTTTCAGAAATGGAAACCAAGGCTTAGCAAGGCTGTTTTTAAATTTCAGCAATTTACCTTGATCGTTTTCTCCCTGAAAAGCCATCTTTGTTGTTGAACTTACTACTTCTTGAGGTTTTGGAGGGCAAGAGGGATTTCAAGGCAGTAGTTCTTTATGGCTTAAATATTTCTGATACTATCTTTTATTATTTTTTTTTATTTATTTATTTTTTTTAATGTTTATTTATTTTTGAGACAGAGAGAGACAGAGCATGAGTCAGGGAGGGGCATAGAGAGAGGGAAACACAGAATCCGAAGCAGGCTCCAGGCTCTGAGCTGTCACCCAGAGCCCGACGCGGGGCTCGAACTCACAGACCGTGAGATCATGACCTGAGCCGAAGTCGGACGCTCAACCGACTGAGCCACCCAGGCGCCCCTGATACTATCTTTTAAGAAGTTTGTCTCTCTTGCTTTTTTATATAGCCTTTTAGAAATACAGAAATTATATTTTCTATTAAAATTTCCCCAACATTTTAATAAAAAATTTCAAGCAAAGTCAAAAGAAATTTTTAGCGAACATAGGTATACCCATTATGTAGATTCCGCCATTCACATTTTACTTGTTTTATCACATATCCATCCATCAATCCATTTACTTTTTAGATGCATTTTTTGTAAACCGTACACATCAGTGTACACCTCTGAATATTTCAGTGAGTATGCAATTTACAGTTCAAAAATTTAGTTTCGATACAAAGTTTCACAGTGAAATACTCTGAGTTTTGACATATGAATAACCTCAATTAAATCCTAACGATTTTTAAAATAGTTATTGCTTCCTTGTTCTGTCTAAAAACCTTTGCCTGGTCCCCAGTCATGAAGACATTATCCTGTTTTTCCCTATTAAAATTTCATGGTTTCATTCAAGTCACATTGAAACGAAAAACCAAAAATAATAGTAAAATTGTTTTTAGCATTTATGCTTCTGTCTATGATCCATCTGGAATTAGTTTTTGAGTATAGTGAGAGACAGGAATTGGGGTTTGGGTTTTTTTTTGTTGTTGTTAGAAATCTAGACTGACTTTTCTTCAGTGGCTTGCTTTATTTAGTGTCTTTGATGATAATCAAATAACCATAAAATTATGTCTTGGGTCTTTGCTGTGTTCCACTGATCTGTAGGTGGAACCCTATCCAAGACCAAATTGCTCTGAAAGGGAAAAACCCAATTTCTTTTCTACACACTCAGAACACTTTGTTGCTATTTCTGGTGTGTGTATTTTTCCCCACACCAATTCTCTATGGATACCCACTGTGTGTTTTACAATTTAGCTCAGTTCTGACACTATCCACCTGGGATTAGCACAGACCCCAGTGGTTAAGGGTTTAGTCCCATAAGATTCCCCCTCTCCCCCATCCTTTCAGATACCAGGTGCAAGACCAGGTTGCTGCGTGTTTTTCTGACCTACTGGCTATAAACCAGAGGTTTTCTGGATCCCCTCCTTGGGGTTCCACAAGTTTCTTAAAATGGCTCACAGAACTCAGAGAAGTTTGCTTACTGGATTAACAGTCTCTTACAAAGGGAGGATACAACTCGGGAACAGCTGATTGAAGAGATGCATAAGGCAAGGTATGGGGGAAGGGGCACAGAACTTTAATGTCCTCTGGGTGCACCGCACCCCCGGCACCTCCACATGTTCACCAACCTGGAAAGCTTTCTGAACACTACCTAACAGTCCTTCCATACTATTGGGATTTTTGTGAAAGGTTCATATGTAGTTGTGATTGATTAAATCATCAGTCATTGGTGAGTAATTCAACCTCCAGTCCCTCTCCATCTTAGAGGTCAGGGGGCGGAGCTAAAAGTTCTAACCCTTTCATCACTGGGTTGGTTCCCCTGGCAGCCAGACCTCACTCTGAGGGGATTTCTAAAAGTCACCTCATTAACAAACTCAACTGTGGTTGAAATGAGCCTCTCTTGAAAAGCTTATTTTGTTGCTCTTTTCACTTAATTCCAGGATGTTTGAGGAACTCTCTGCCAAGAATGGAAGGAAAAACAAATATCTATTTAGTACAAATCAGTATCACAGTTTGCTGCATCTTTAGTATTGAATTCAATTTGAAGTTTAAGTCTTCTAACTTTATTTTTTTTCAAGACTGCTTTGGATATACTTACTAGGTCCTCTTTTGTATTTCCATATGCATTTTCTTAAAAGTTTTTATTTGAATCTAGTTAACATACAATATTAGTTTCAGGTGTGTAATATTCAACAATTCCATACATCCCTTGGTGCTATTCACCAGTGCCCTCCTCCCCTCTAGTAACCATCAGTTTATTCTCTACAGTTAAGAGTCCGTTTCTTTTTTTAAATGTTTATTTTTGAGAGAGAGAACATGTGTGAGCAGAGGAGAGGGCAGACGGGGGGGGGGGGGGGGGGGGGGGCGGGGCAGAGGATCTGGAGTGGGCTCCATGCTGATTGTAGACAGCCCAGTGCTGGGTTCAAACTCAAAAACTGCAAGATTATGACTTGACCCGAAGTCGAATGCTTAACCGACTGAGTCACCCAGGCGCTCCAAGAGTCTGTTTCTTGGTTAGGCCCCCCCTTTTCCCTTTTGCTTGTTTTCTTAAATTCCACATGTGAAATCATATGGTATTTGTCTTTCTCTGACCTATTTTGCTTAGCATAATATGCTCTACCTTCTATCCTTGTCATTGCAAATGGGAAGATTTCATTCTTTTTTATAGCTAATATTCCAGTGTGTGTGTGTGTACATCTTCTTTATCCATTCATCAGTTGATGGATACTTGGGACTGTTTCCATAATTTGCTGCTATAAACACTGTGGTGTATATATCCCTTCAAATTAATATTTCTGTGTCCATATGCATTTTAGAGTCAACTTGACAGTTTTTACATGTATAACTATACCTTTGATCTTGAGAGGTGTTGCTATTTGGGATTTATTAAATCCCTTTTTCTTCAAGTTATTATTTTGAAATACTTGAAGTTTCTTTTTTTAAAGTAATCTCTGCATCCAATGTCGGACTCGAGCTCAGAACCCCGAGATCAAGAGTTGCTTGTTCCACTGACTGAGCCAGCCAGGTGAAGGGTTCATAATGACTTTTAACTAGGGCTCTCTTGGGATGACAGAAGCTAAGAATATTCTAGTTTATTCCCAAAGTAGATTGTCTTCATAGATTTAATCCTCAAATATACTTAAACTTTGTGACATTGAACTAACTGGCAAGAGTCATTATATAATTATCCAAGAGCTGTTTTCCCTAAAAACAAATATTTAAAATCTCCTGGGATTTTTTAACTATTTACATCTTTTTTCCCTATATTATCTCTATATCTGCTGCCCATGCAAACTGTAGATAAACAAATTTATCACTCTGGGTGAAAAGAAGGGAGAAAGAATTTCAACTAATTCTTATGAAAACTTTTTTTTCCAATAGGGCGTCATCGTTGTATTGGGGAGAATTTTGCTTATGTTCAAATCAAGACAATTTGGTCCACTATGCTTCGTTTATATGAATTTGATCTCATTGATGGATATTTTCCCACTGTGAATTATACAACCATGATTCACACCCCTGAAAACCCGGTTATTCGATACAAAAGAAGATCAAAATGAAAAAGGCTGCAAGGCATTAAAATGTGAAAACATCACTGCAAAAGCATTTGAAGTTTACGAAACAGCTCCTGGTATATTCCTTTTTTGAGTGTAATTTTAAAAAGCTTAACTTATCGGTTTTTATACTTTCTTAACTGAATGCATCAAATCTAATGGCATTTTAGGTACTTCCTAATAGTTTTATGATGGATATTTACTATATATGATTTAAGGAAATCAAGTTCATTAATAAGAAATTACCTAGGGGGATCTTGCTAATTGACATACTGTAAACAGTTTCTGGGTATTAAAACTTAACAAAAATAGCTCGCACTTGGCAAGTAAGTTCAGGGTATTCAAATCATGGACTAGGTCTACAAGTGTAAATGCCCAGGGAGATACTTGGCAACCTTGGGTTATTTATTTACTGGGTAATGTTTGTGTGAGTGAGGATGAGTGGGTAGGGAAGAAATTCGTATTTAAAGCCTTGGATAAAAGAGAATCCCATCAGTTGTTTCTGTATGATGATACCCTGCAAGGATGGAGCTATGCTGTAGAAAAATGTCCTTTGAAATTTTAACTGGAAGCATTATCTCCAGGAAATTAAGAGATCTGACAATGACGTAATAATTATATTTCCTAAAACCATAAGACTGCACATGTATCTCGATGTAAAATTTGTATCTGGTTCCACATAGTCACATGTGTGTGAAAGCCTGAAATAAAGTCGTTAAAGGATAATTTTTGTTCTCTTGGGCTCTAGGTGGTTTCCTACTTCCTCTCCAGAATCTAATTAGGGATATTGCTGTTACTCTGTTTATTAAAACTTAACCTAAGTTAACTTTTTTTTTAATACAAACTTGGAGATCTGGAACTCTGGCTTCAAGACAAAGGTAATATAAAGTAGGGTCTTTGGGGGTAGTATCATTGGTCACATTGTGTTGAAGCCCTGGGTTCAAGAATCAACTCATTTTCACTGGACACCTGACTATATACCTGTAATTTAACCACATATTCTGTTTTCACTAGATAAGGCCAAAATACTTTCCCTTAGGTATAAGGGAAAGACGCTAGAAGATTCATGTGAAACTATTTCTAAAGGCAAGATCCCTGCTGTTAAGGTTTTTCACATTGAAATAGTATCTGAGAAAAAAATAGTCTATTTCACTACTTATAAAGTGGTGTGCTTCAGTGAGTAGAATTCAGAAATCTAGGAACTTGGGATGGGAAAAAAATTCTCTTTGTACTAATTTCAAACTGTAATTTAATATTTCCTTTATGAATTTAAGCAACAAATTATGCTAGTATTAGTACCCATGATTTTGTAAAACAAAACAAAAAACTTTCATATTAAGATGTTGCAGATCTCTTGAAATACTTCCATCACTATTTTGAAATTATGGTAGTTACTAGATCTTGTTTCTTTAATGTTATATATCAAAAATTTTTAAGAATTTATTTCTGTACAATTGTTTTCTTTTGCAACCTTATACATGTTATGTCTTAAAGGTACTATTCTGAGAAGCGACCTGTAGTTTCACAAGACAAGAGAGGCTCGTGGCACAAAAGAAGTTAAAACCCTGAGTAAGGCTGGTCTGTGTTTAGTTTTTAGACTTGAATAGACTGTTTTTAACCACCAGCTCATTACTGAGAAGCACTGACATGTTGGACTGCGGAGGCTTCCCGTCCTAAGGAGGGGTGAAATGAGACTCATCAGACACTTGTCCATCTGCTAGCTTCTCCATTCTCTCTCATCAGAAGGGCCTTGAATGGCAAGTATACTAACTACCCACACCTCTCCCCACTTCAACTAACAGTTATAGAATACATTTATTGTTATTTCTGGAACCATTCTTATTGGAACCCAGCTGCTACTATGGAGAAATTAGGTTAATCTGAAATCTCCCAAAAATGTAGAACTTGTTACCACAGCCTGTTTGTTGGTATAAAATCATAATGTCCAGTGGTAAGAAAATCTTCAGGATGTAAGTATCACAAATACTCCTCTTGCTGTTTTAACAAGCTGCCACAACTCTGGTTAAGAAATACTGAGATTTGTATTTGTATTATCTCTGTGAGAGCCTCCCAATCTGGAATGTGTCTTGGACAGCAAGAATCCTGCTTAATTCTGCTGCATTTAGCATTGGGAGGACACCCCTTAGGGCAGAAGCAATTATACTAAACATAATAGGGCAATTACAGGCTCATAGTGAAAATATCAATATAGCTTTAAAAAAATGCTATTATGTAAAGTTAACAGAAAGGTGCAAGAGAAAAATCCCAATACTCCCCTTTCCGAATCTCCAAATATATATATATGTATTTGAGATAATCTGCCCTGCACAGACTGAATGTTTCTGTCCCTTCCACTGGTGCCCAGATAGATTCTTGTTGAAACCCAATCCTCAATGTTTTGGTATTTTGGGGCATTTGGGGAGGTGACAGGTCATGCAGGCAGAAGTCTCATGAATGGAACTAGTATCCTTACAAAATAGACCTCAGAGAGCTCCCTTGTCCGTTCTGCCATGTGACGATAGAGGGGAGAGATGCCAGTCTATAAACGAGAAAGCAGGCCCTTACCTGACACCAGATCTGTTGGCACCATGACCTTTGACTTCCCAACCTCCAGAACTGCAAGAAATAAATTTGTTCTTTATAAGTTATCTACAGTATTTGGTCACAGCAACCTGAATGGCCTAAGACATACACCAAGAACTACAGCTCAGTTAAAGATGAAGAAGCTTCTACAAAATGAAGTTTCCAATACAGTGTGCTTAAAATGGTGAAGTCATTTTTATTTCAGTACTTGACAAAATACCCCATAAAATTCAAAACTTCTACCATTATACAAAAATAGGTCTCTACAAGTGATATTATCTGTCTTCATCACCAGTAGCAAATATATTAGGGCAGAAACATGTAACTTCAGTAGCCTTATAAGAAAAGTGCAGGACACCTCAAGCTACACATTCAGCAGTATCATAATGCGCAAAAGTTTAACCTTTTCACCCCATTCGATAAATACACAAGGTTTATAATTTAATCATTTAAATTAGCATTCCACAAATATACATGTAGTTTAATGATGATTGTGCATGAATACATACACAATGCTAATATGTACAAATTCCAGTCTGTCTTCATGTGCTGGCAAGGGATTTGTATACAATCATAAGCTGTGTTCATATTGGTCCCGCTGAATATCCACAATACAAAAGCACAAAAGAACGAGTGATTTACAAAAAGGAATTTGTTTAAAATCACTTTCACGTTTCAAAGGATTATCTTCTCATGCCAGTATGAAACGGAGCTGAACCTATGAGAGAAAAACACGATATGTAAATTATTTCAAATTAAATTGCTACCTCTACCAGACTAGTTAGTATAGGCATGCTCTGGAGATACTGTAAGTCTGGTTCCAGACCATGGCAATAAAGTGAATATTGCAAAAGAGTCCAGTTTTTTTGTTTTCCTGGGCAAATAAAAGTTTATACTGTATTTAGTGTGCAATAGCATTAGGTCTAAAATATTTAAATGTTAAATATCATCTGTGCTTTCAGAGAGCTGTAATCTGTGCTGGTAGAGGGTCTTGCCTCGATGTTGAAGGCTGCTGACTGATCAGGGTGGCGGCTGTGGCAATTACTTCAGATGAAACAAAAATGAAGTCTGCTGTATCGTTAGGCTCTTCCTTTCATGAACAATTCCTCTGTAGCATGTGAGGCTGTTTGTTTGACAGCATTTTACTCAGTGAGAACTTCTTTCAAAACTGGAGTCCATCAGGGCACATGGGTGGCTCAGTTGGCTAAGTCCAACTTCAGCTCAGGTCATGATCTAACAGTCCCCAAGTTCGAGCGCCGCATCGGTTTCTGCTGACAGCTCAGAGCCTGGAGCCTGCTTCGAATTCTCTGTCTCCCTCCCCCGCTTGTACTCTGTCCCTCTCTCTTAAAAACAAACATTAAAAAAATTAAACGAGTCAAACCTCTCAAACCCTGCTTTATCAGCTAAGTTTTATGTAATATTCTAACTCCTTTGTTGTCATTTCAACAGTCTTCACAGCATCTTCACTAGAAACCGATTCCATCTCAAGAGACCCTTTTTTTTTGCCCATCAAAAGAAGGAACTCCTCATTCATTCAAATTTTATCATGATATTGCAGGAATTCAGTCACATCCTCAGGCTCCACTTCTAACTCTAGTTCCCCGGCAATGTCCACCACATCTGCAGTTACTTCCTGCACTGGAGTCTTGAACCCCTCTGAGTCATGCATGAGGGTTGAAATCAACTTCCTCCAAACTACTCTTCATGTTGATATTTTGACCTCTTCCCATGAATCACAGTGTTTCCATCTAGAATGATGAATCTTTTCCAGAAGGGTTTTGATTTACTTTGCCCAGACCTGTCAGGGGAATCACTATCTATGGTAGCTAGAACCTTACAAAATGTATTTCTTAAATAATAAGACTTGAAAATCAAAATTACTCCTTGATCCATGGGCTGCAGAACGGATGCTGAGTTAGCAGGCATGTAAACATTAATCCTGCTGTACATCAGAGCTCTTGGGTGAGCAGGTGCATGGTCAGTGAGCAGTAGTATTTTGAAAGGAATCTTTTTTCCTGAGCAGATCTCAACATGGCTTATAATATTCAGCGTTCCAGGGTGTAAAGAGATTTAGTGTTCTATCCTGATTGTAACACAGGCAGAGCAGATTTAGTGTAATTCTTAAGGGCCCTAGAAATTTTGAAATAGTAAATGAGCATTGGCTTCAACTTAGTCACTTGCTGCATCAGCCCTTAACAAGAATGCCCATCTTTTGCAGCCAGAGTGACTCTTCCTCTTCAGTTATGAAAGCACTAGATGGCATCTTCTTCCAAAAAAAGGCTGTTTGGTCTACATTAAACATCTGTTTAGTGTGGCCGCCTTCATGAATTATCTAGACCTTCTGGATATGCTGGAGCATCTACATCAGCACTTGTTGCTTCACCGTGTACTTTTGTGCTGTGGAGACTTCTTTAAAACTTGTCAACCAACTTCTGCTAGCTTCAAACTCTCCTCTGCAGTTTCCTGACCTCGCTCAGCCCTCAAAGAACTGAGGAGAATTACCGCCTTGGTCTGGATTAGGCTTTGGCTTAAGGGAATATTGTAGTTGGTTTGATATTCTACCCCAACCACTAAAACTTCTCTTTATCAGCAGTAAGGTTGTTTTGCTTTCTTATTATTTACATGTTCACTGGTGCAGCACTTTTTAATTTCCTTGAAGAACCGGCAGGAGGATGAGCTCTTCCTTGAAGAATTTATCTTCTGCATTTACAGCTTGGCTTTTTGGTGCAAGAGGCCTGTCTTGGCCTCTGACATGTCTCCCGCACTCAGCTTAATCATTTCTAGCCTTTGATTTTAAGTGCGATGTGTGACTCTTCCTTCACTTGAATACTTAGATACCACTGGGATACTGACTGGCCTAATTTCAATATTGCTGTGTCTCAGGGAATTAGAGAGACTCTGGGATGGAAAAAGAGACAGAGGATTGGCCAGGCTGTGGAGGACTCAGAACACATCCATTTATCGATTAGGTTTGATGTCGTATATGACACTGTTTGTGGTGCCCCCAGAACAATCACAACAGTAACATCAAATATCACTGATCACACGTCTAAAGGAAAAGTTTGAAACATTGTGAGAAACACCAAAACGTGAGAGACATGAAAGTGAGCAAATGGTGTTGGAACAAATGGCATCAACAGACTCGCTCGACACAAAGTTGCCACAAACCGTCATTTGTAAAAAAAAAAAAAAAGACTTATCTGTAAAGTGCAATAAAGCAAAGCACAATAAAACGAGGTTTGCCTGTAGTGATTTCAGATTTGACTGTCATCTACGCCAGACTGACTAGTTCATGAAGGGCAGAAGGCTACTATTACCCATTTAAAAAACTGCGTTTTATTTTTCTAAAAAAGTCTTATTCATACTTGAACTGGTTTTTAAGAGAGATGTTGAATACATATTTAAAAGTCACTGTTGCTGTGTAGCAAGGTAAGACTAATGTTAAGATTCTCTTTAAAGTGCCCTCTGCACGTTGAATGTTCTATACTCACACCTCCTGCCTCTTGAAAAGTCGTCCAGTCTTCAAAATCTGAGTCTTGTGAAATCTAGATGTTCAAACCACGATACAAATCACACCAAACCAAGTCTGGCTATGATCCTAACAGCTTCCTAGGACTGCAAGTTGCTGGGTCAGGGATCTCTTACACGAGACGACAAACTACTAACCTGCTATTAGCCCCATCTAGTTTGTGTGAATAGGAGGGGAAAAAAGGGTCTTTAATACAAGTTACAACAAACTGTAAAAATTGGTTAAAATTAATTTAAAGCATATTAAATTAAAATGATTCAAACATCTAAATCAGGAGTGAATTGAAGGGAGACAGGGAAAATAGATTTTCCCACAACGAAGAGGGAATCCATTTCTATGAAGTATGAATTTTTCTGTTTTCGAGAAGAGGAAAAAAATGTTCATTTTTATAAAGTCTTTTGAATGAATAGGTTTCATCGATCATGGATAAAAGCACTGGGTCCTAGTAGGGACAACAGCTGCATTAAATGCTTAAGATACATAGTTCCTCCTCTCATCTCCCAGCCCCTAATTTCCATGCCTCACCACATACTATAGTTGAACAATGTGGGGGCTAGGGGTGCTGACCTCTTGCACAGTTGAAAATCCATGTGCAACTTTTGACTCCTCCAAAACTGAACTACTCATAGCTTACTACTGAATGAGAAAGCCTTACAGATAACATAGAGCCAATTAACACATATTTTTATATGTTGTATTCTTAAAATAATCTAGAGAAAAAAATGTTAAGAAAATCCTAAGAATCATAAGGAAGAAAAAATACATTTACAGCACTGTATACAAGTGGAGCTGTGCCGTTCAGACTTGTGTTGTTTAGGAGTCCACTGTAATTAGGGACACGTTCTGCAGCGGACTCTCCCAGGACTTTGTACCTTGGTGCCTGTTGTGCATTTCATCCAGTCAATGTGAGTAGGCGATCTTTTTTTGCGGGAGTGAAACTGGGGTGAAAATTTCTTGAGTTAAATTCCTAAGTCTAATCTGGTAACTTATGAACTATATTCTAATATTCAATTATCCTAATGAAGAAGGTCAAGGAGTTTCAAAAAGAAAAAGGGGACCTCTGGGTCTGTCCAACACTATGGGGCTGCCAGTAATACACGTTTAAGTTGAGAGTACCTGACTGCACGGTTCCGAGTCGCCTCTGCAGTGCCTCTAGCCGAGTGATATAATCTGTCAAGGCTCTGTCAGGGTCATAATTCTGAAGCTGAGAACATGCTAAGGAGCCAGGATTTAAATCCGCTGGAGGGCCCGGATACCTATGAGATTAAAAATATGAACACGAATCCAAATTATACACAAATGATGCAAGTAACTTAACAACCTGCCACCACCCTGCCCTCAAAAGCTAGATCTTTAACTTGAGTTAAGAACATAACAACTGATAAATGGAGAGAACAGTCAGAATTCACATTTGAACATCTCTTTAAGTGTCTGCTGTTGGTCCGCAGGTGGCAAAATACCTGGTTTTGGAGAGAAACAGTTCTTGGTTTGACTCCAGGCTTCACTTTTTTCATGTGCAAGGCTAAATATGGATTAGAGATTCTAAAAGTATACAGCCCAAGATCTGGCACAGAGACTAAGATTCAGATGCTTAATATTTGTACACTATTAGGGTTAAAAATTGAAACTAGGGAGCAGAAATTATAACTCTGCAATATTTCCAATGTGTGGCCAGGCTAAAAACACGTTATCTGTTAGTTAGCTCTTGTCTGTTGATGTCATCTGATGTGTTCTTCCAACTTTATAACCATGTTTCTTAAATCATTTTCTTCACTCAGTTGGCTGATAGGGCCTGTCAGCTCAGCATTATGCTCAGCAGTCCTTTCAGTCAATGAGTCACAAGAAGTACTTGGGGACACTAAGCTAGGCCTAATCTATATCCCCCAAAGTTCTGAGTTTGCGATGTACAAGGTGAAAAAATTTCAATAAACTTAAAGCAGCTACTAAGTCATCATAAAAGTGTCCAGTAAAATGCTTGTTTTGTACAAGTCCTCAACAAGTAGTCTGTATGTGCAAATGTATGTTGTGGTGGAGACTTCAGAGTTTTTTTCATGATCTCCAGAGACTGTCAATTTAGTTAATACTTTTCTCAATGTCTAACCACAGCAAATACTAAATAACACTTGATCAGTTGGGTTTCCAATACCCATGGAAATCAGGTATAAATTCAAAAACTGTTTTTGGGGGTGATGGGCATTGAGGAGGGCACTTGCTGGGATGAGCACTGGGTGTTGTCTGTAAGCCAATTTGACAATAAATTATATTAAAAAAACTATTTTTGATTCTGAGCCTTAGCTCATGTAATTCATATATAACTAAGACACACCAGCTATTTCAAAGCCAAGGAGTCCTCCTTTCTCTCTTAGGTGTTAGTATATTTAATGACTCTCAGCAGCTTTATCACACTCTTACCTATTTTGAAAAGGTAGAGGAGACCTAGGATAGTCCAGCTCTGATCTTGAGCGATACGCAGTATGTCTCGGTTCTCCGTAGAGCTCCAGCCCACCAGAAGAATGATAGAATGGGTCAGTCTTTTCAGCACCTAAAGTAATCCAAAATGTTCCATAATGTAAAGGAAAAAAAAAAAAAAATCAAGCCCTTGAAAAATTTCTACAGAACAGATAAGGGCTCAAAAGACTACTGTGCTGTACTATGTAACTCTACCTATTTATAGTCATTTTCAATTATTCTTCCCAAAGAAGAGAAAAAACACAACTATTGTTTTATTTTCTTTCAAATATTTCTGATAATCTGGAACCATCTGTCAAAGAAAATAGACTATTGGAGTATTTTCTTTTTAAAAGACTTAGTAATAACTAGAAGGGAGATGAGGGGTATCCGAGTGTGGGTGGTTCAGGGAAAAAGATGATGTGGATAAAAAATATTACATCACACCATTCTACTGATTTATTAGAAAAAACTTGAAATCAAGATTTGCTAACTTTCAAAAGAGAACTCACTGTAGTGCATATTTCAAACCACTTTGCTTAGGGTACCAAATAGTTTTCTCTGCTGCTCAGCCTCTGGCAGAATGTGTCAAGGTGGTTTGACATACCAATATGCAGCTGTATTAATACAGTTATACTCTGTGTCCTCCCCAGTTTCTAAGCTCATCCTTATGCCTAAAATCTTGAAGTCCTAATGTTTGTTATAGAGAAAAGGAATTTTAACTGTTACCATTACATACAACCTACTTGTAAACTCAAAACCTGAGTACTGTGAAAACGTCAAACCCTAACTTATATGTGACTGAGTAACAGCAATCCTTTCTTGAATCAGAGCCTTAAATGCAACCGTAAGGAGAGTGGGCTCCAGAGCCAGACTGCCAGTGTTCAGTGCTGGCTCTGGAGCCAAAAACAAACGCTTTAAACACCTCAGTTTTTCTTGTGTAAAGTGAGAATAACAGTTTTACCTCACAGGGTTGGGAGAATACATGGAAAAAGCAGGGCCTAGTGTTCCATAAAAATGAGCTCTCATTACTCTTCAAAAATCAGCAAGGTCCCCAGCTCTGTTGTGTATTTATAAGGAGTCTTTGGACAACACAAGTTCCAGAACACATTTTTTGGAAGGTATTACATGTACAGTAATTTAAGAGAATCCTAACCATAAGAAAAGAAATCCTATTTTGACTTCACCTGGATTCAGTCCAAAGCCATCCCTGTTAATATTGATGGAACCAGAACTTGTGACTCGTTGCCAACGTCGAACCAAAAATTTCATTCTAAAAAAGATGCCAAGAAAAAGTTTCACGACACATCTATAACAGAGGAGTATAAATATACATTTCCTACAAAATTCAAGTCATACATTTGAAAATGAACATAGAAATGTTTCAACACAATCACGTGACTGCCTAATCTAAAATATGGAAATGTCCCCTAGTCTGTAACAAAATTAAACTGGAACAGGCTTTCCAAGAGGCAAGAGAGGTCTCTTCTGTTCTGACTTTTGAAGGTATAAAGGACTCAAAGAGATGAAAAGCAAAAGTAGAAAGGAGAAAAGTGGATGGACAAAGAAAGGGCAAGAAATAATGAAAGGAGAAAAGACTGGAGAGATTATAAGGCAAATGAGATGGAAAGAAAAGACCTTTAAACTAGCAGTGCCAGTGAACTGGGAGAGCTGGGGGAGGGCTGAGGCCATGTGATCAGGGATGAGAAAATGAGGCACTAAATTAGGAAGGTGGGTGGGGGTGGTGGTGGCAGTGCTGCAAAGCAGCTGTAGCAAGTTACTGCCTGCCCCACCCTGGCCCAAGGAACTTTCTGGAACACCGATTTTGATTTCTTAATTCCAATCAGTTTCTAAGCTCAGTTTTAGGAAGAGTGAAAATACAATGAACACGTAAGAGGAAAAGAAAAAGAGGGCGTTAGGATGACGTCCTTCAATGGCAACTGGCTTTCAGAGAGCCTTCTCAAATCTTCCAGTAAAACTAGTAACTAAACTCTCGTGACCTGTCATTTAGTGTCTTCTAAGTTATGAGCATGCTGGTTTTCCTCACTAGGGAGTGAGCTGCCTTAAGGGATTCAGGCAAGGATTATGTTCTTCTTTTTTCTTTATCAGCGCATCTCCTAGCACTTAACCCTGTACGAGGTGATGAAAGAAATGAAATATCGAAGGAGAAACTGGAACTACCTGACAACAATGTGGAGAAGAACAGGCAAGGAGGGCTCAGACCATTAACAAGATGAAATGTGAGTTCCTTCTGCAGAGCCCATATAGATGAGAACTGGGAGCCCTGGCTGACTGTCCTAGCTCTATCACTGCTGGCCTTGCAAACTCGCCGTGCCTTTGTTTCCTGGTCTGTGAGATGGTATTCTGGACTAGGTGATCTCAGACAGCTTTTAGTTAAAAAATTCGGTCATATTTTTCAGAGAAAGATAGGAAAAGGAGAAAGGACAAACCCCTAGGAAGACGTATCAGATGTGACAGGATAGGAAGAACTTTAAAAACTGAAAGTGCTTTTGAGACTGCCTCGTTACTACATATATAAACGGGAGCGGAAGCATGGAAAAGCCTAGGTGTCAGGGTATATCGCACCTGGGGGAGAGGACTGCGGGAGGCCAGGTCCCCAAGGGAGTTTGAGTCCTGGCTCCATTTCAACCCCAAATAGAACAGAGTTGCCGGCTTAGAACTCCTAGAGAAGGAGTGACAAAAGCACTAGCACAATCCAATGCCCTAAGGGCTAATCCTGGGTTTGAATGCAGTTAGGCCAGGGCTGTGTAGCTGAGCCCCAAGAGCGTGTTATTTTAGCAAGGAAGACCATGAATGCTACGCCTACGTAATTTTTCAAAAACATACTTTGCCTCTTATGATCCCTTTTATTTACATGTCTGAGCTACTTCATGGGTTTATTCAGGGTTAAAAACCAAAACAGAACAGAACACTCCAGACTGGAGGTGGCAGCTCTGAGTTACCAGCTGCCTGCACCTGGAAGTCCTTTTCAGAGGGCCTCCACAGTACAACACGGAGTATCCCTGCTAGAAGGATGAAAGAAGCAGGCAAGTCCTGGGGCTGGCAAACATCTCACACTGTATGAATACGGGGCACCACAGGCAGAGAGAAGAGTACATTACAAATCTAAATCTCTTAGTGTCTATTAAAATGCATTTTCTTTCCAACATTTTACCTTGAAATTGCCATGGACACTCTGACAGCAGACCGAAACCTGGTGAATCCCTTTGGGCGGTGGGTGATCACCTCTAGGTCCGTGAAGGCTGGCTGCCCCCCCATTCGGGCGAGCAGAGCCAGCGTGGCGTCTTCACACTCCTGGAAGCCGCCCAGTAACAGCAGCAGGTATTTCTTCTGATAAATGAGGGCTTTCCGAAAACTTTCTGCCCTCAGGTATTTACCATAAATTCTCTGTTAAAAACAGGAAGAACACAAAGACATTATTAAGAAGCCATTCAAATTGTTCTCTAGAGAAAGATAACCTAGATTAAAAAAAAAAAATAGTAGTAGTAATAGGACAATGGCAGATACCCCAGTACTGTTTTCTGCTTTATGAGCAAAGTTGAAAGTAAAGCTAATCAACCTTAAATTTCACACTTCTGCCTTTTTAGTCAGTGGAATGTGAACACAAACCTTACACCATGTTTTTGGATTTTAGCCCCTATTCATCATACTTACTGCAAATGTTTTTGTCATTCCCTTAGCATCTCAGTTTTTCTTCTCTAATTGCATAGAGCCACTTTTACTATTATAGTCGCTAATATATTTAACATTCAAATCCTAATGTTCTCTGTCCCTTTAAGAGGCATAAATTTATGTTCACTCCATAGTTAACAAAGTATCCGAAACATTTTTCTTTCAGATTTTATATTAACGGATTGAAAGTAGTTTTCCCATAATATTCACCATAGTCATGACAGAGGATGGTCAGAGGGTTTACGATCTTACAGAGAGTGATCTCTGATATTGAAGGTAGCAGAGCTGCTGCTGGCAGTGGGAAAGACAACTTTCTGTTGGTCTGTTAGAGAGGAGATGGTGGGAAGCGGGACCATGAGCTCAGGGTGCTGCCACTGCGAAATGCCTCATCACAAAGTTTTTGTGACCAGCTAGGGACCTGCATTCATGACACAGACTGAACAGCGAGACCTAAGGACAGTCTAAACGGCCCCTACATTTCTTTATTCTGTTAAGATTAATGAAAGATGAAACAAGGCAAAAGCAGAGGACCGGTATGTTGGTGTACATTTAGATGGAAGAGGTCTCTGACCTTTAGAGTGGCATGCTCAGAATCCGAGCTCAGATTCTGAAGTAAAGCTTCATTTCTTAGTTCAGCTTTCAGTTTGTACACTTCGGCTTCTGCTCTTTTCAAGGATTTTTGGAGAGTCAACTTTTCTCTGTTCCAGACTTCTTTTTCGGAAGCAATGATTGCTTCAATGTTGGCACCGCCACTGAATGAAAACCTAGAAGACTGCAGAAACCAAGCACACTGACGTGATTTTTAGGAATAAGTCTCTGAAGAAAAATCTAAATTAAACAGATTAAAGGTATCCCTATGAGATATCAGCTTTCTAATCTCAGATACGGAGAGTTCAAAGCCAGTCTCAACTGACATTAAAATATACATTAATATCCTTTGCTGAGAATAATCTTAAAACTAAAAATCCCTATGAAAGCCTAGCCCCAAAGAAAATGTTTATATTTTGAAGAGCTTTAAAATAAAAGTGTGTACAGGGTCGCCTGGGTAGCTTAGTTGGATAAGGTTCCAACTTTTGATTCAGGCTCAGGTCATGGTCTCACAGTTTGTGAGTTCGAGTCCTATGTTGGGCTCCATCTACACTAGCAGCATGGAGCCTGCTTGGGAGTCTTTCTCTCTTGCAGTCTCTCTGCCCCTCTCTGCTTGTACTCTTGTTCTCCCTCTCTTTCAAAATAAATAAACATTAAAAAATTGCTTTAAATAAAAAAGTCTAGAGACTTAACAAATGGCCATCTGGGTTCAAAAGTAGAGCATATGCCTGGAACAGTACACTCGGGAAGTGGGGAAAAAAATAACCAGGCATGTACATAGAGAAGTGGATCCCTACAGAAGCTTTGTGGATATGTTCTTATGTATTTGACTACCCAATGGTCTACAAGTCTTTCTTATCTTTATATTATATTTTTTTATATTACAGATGTTAGCAATTTTATAGTTTTTAAAAGGAAAAAATTTTAAGTAAATTGCTAGAGTGGTTTATTACACTGAAATATGTAATTTAATGGCATCTTTCACTTGAGTTACAAACATAATAACTGATAAATAACTGAAAAGAACAGTCAGAATTCACATTTGAACATTTCTTTACACATGTCCGCTGCTGGTCTATAGGCAGCGAAGTATCTGGCTTTGGAGAGAAGAAGTTCTTGGCTTGACTACAGACTTCAGTTTTCTCATGTGTAGGCTGAATGCGGATGAGAGATTCTGAACATATGTCACCCAGGATCTGGTACAGAGAAGGCTCCCAATAAACAGTATCTATATCATTATTCTCATCCCTATAGTATTTTCCAATGATCTTACTAAGAATCAGGTATTTAATATTTTTACCCTGTTAGGAGTACCCTATTAGGGTTAAAAATTCAAACCAGAAAGCAGAAATTCTAACTCTGCAATATTTCTAACGTGGCCATGCTAAAAAGAGACGTACATAATCTCTGCCAGCTCCCGTCTGTCGATACCATCTGATCTGTTCTTCTAACTTCATAACCGTGTTTCTTAAATCATTCTTTTCTTCCGTCAGTTGGCTGATATGTCCTGTTAGCTCAGCATTTTGCCTCAGTAGTCTTTCAGTCAATGAGCCACAAGAAGTACCTGGGGACACTAAGCTAGGCTAGAAAAATAAAATGGTATTAAGGTCATATAAGCATAAGTGTTTATAAACAATGCACATCAAAATGTGAAGAGGCACTGAGAACAAGAGATTTCATGAAGAAGTGGTGCTGGAGGTGAGTCTTATATAAAAAGAACAAATTTAATCGAGAGAAGATAGGGAAGGACATATTAAGCAGAAGGAATAGTACGAGTATGTGTAAAGGCACAAAGGTTTTGTGTGAGAGTGTGTTGCTTTAAGGGAGCTACAAGTTGCTTGGTAAGGCTAGAGTAAAGGCTGCCTTTACTTATGGATAATATTCCTAAATGTAGGCAGTGGAGAGCCATAAATGGTTTTAGACAAGAGGGTGCCACGAAATTTATGTGTTACAAAAATTCTTTCGGTAGCAGCATGCAAAGTACAGTAAATTAAGGAAAGTAGATCCTGGTGTCAGGCAGACACATCAGGAAGTCATCACAACAGTTCAGGTGACAAATGCTGGAAGCCTGAATAAAAGTAATGACTAAGGGCACACGGAATAGATATTTAGGTGGTAAAAGCATAGGACTTAGTCACTGCTTGGACACACAAGTGAGAGTGAAGAAAAGAGGTCCATGGTGACCTTCAGCTTTCTGAACTGGGTGATATCAGGACCAGAAATGAGGGTTTGGGACAGGAAGGAGAATAGAAAGATGATGCTCAGTTTGGAATGTGCCTGTACGGTTCTAAGGGATCACTATGGGGTACATTTCCCCACGGAAAGAGTTCCAGGAACTAATGGAAAATATAAACCTGGACCACAGGATAAAGGTAAAGACTTATAACTAGAAGATAAAGTCCATAAGGGTGAGATTTTTTATTAGATTTGTTCAAGATAGCCTAGAACCCAGGATGGTACCTGGCATACAACAAGTGCCTGACATAAGTATTTGTTCAGTAACTAAGACTACTGACAACTCAGGCTGTGGGAATGAATGAGCTTTCATTAGAGGAAAAAAAACGGATGAAGATATGGAGAATGAGAATTCATGAAGGTGACTGATGAAAAGAAATGGAAGAAATAAGAGAATACTGACACAAAAAAGAGTTTTTAAGATGGGAGAGGTCAAAAGTGTCAAATGCTACAAAGAAGTCAAAGACAGGGAATAAAAAGATCAGATTAGTTAACTGTAAGGACACTGATACCATTCGGTGGTGGTTATGAGTGGTGAGGTAGAAATGAGACTATTCTTTCAAGAAACCTGGTTATACTACAATAAAATGTCACCATAATCATTCAATAATGATAAGGAAATTTAATTTCCCTTCAAACTTTCACTATCTTCTATTTGGGAAAGGCAACTATTATTATTAATATTTAAAATAAATAAAAAGATAAAATTAAAACTCTTTAGTGTGCCAGTTTCAAATGGTTCATATAGCTCCATTAAATCTTTGTTCTTCATATCTTTTATGAGAGGTTTTAAAGTCTTACCTCTTGCCCTGGCTGGCCAGTTAACTTTTGTAGTTGTAAAATAATTCCATCAATATTTTCCTGAACCCAAATGAAATCTTCATCATCTGCTGTTTCGAACTGTAGTCTTAAAGAAACAGAGAAAAAGTCAATTAGCAGTACTGACTAGCATAAACATTAGAGATTAGGTGACGCCGTGCTTCACCTGTCACCTCTCCCTTACATCAAGGGTTCTCTTTCCATGGTGCTAAGATATTTGTTTTCAGGTATATGAGTTCTGTTAAAGAGTATCGCTTCATGGGGTGCCTGGGTGGCTCAGCTGGTTGAGTGTCTGACTTGTTTAGGCTCAGGTCACATGACGATCTCACAGTTTGCAGGTTCAAGCCCCACGCTGGGTTCTGTGCTGACGTCGTGGATCCTGCTTGCAATTCTGTCTCTCTCTCTCTGCTCCTCACCCCCTCTTAAAATGTAAAAATAAACTTTAAAAAAAAAAAAATCTCTCTCCCCCTCTGCCCCTCTCCCCTGCTCTCTTTCTCTAAATATATATATATATATATGTTATATATATATATATATACAGGTAAATAAATAAATAAAAACTATCACCTCCTAATGTGAGTATGCATTAACTAAAATTTCAATTCCTGGATCACCTATGTGGCTCAGTCCATTAAGCACTGACGTTTATAGCTCAGGTCATGATCTCACAGTTCACGGGTTGGAGTCCCATGCTGGGTACTACACTAACAGTGCAGAGCCTGCTTGGGATCTCTCTCTCCCTGTCTCTCTGCCCCTCCCACACTCACACTCTCTCAAAAATAAATAAACTTTAAAAAAAATTTCAATTCCCTTGGCTAGCTATTAGTGAGGACAGATCTATCCAGTTTGTCTAATAATGTCATTTCCAAAAGTCAGGAGAAAAAAAAAATCTAACCTATTGGAGGCTTTCTGGGCCAGATGCTGCAGCTTTGAAGCCACACGGTGGAGCTTTTGTCTGATCATTTCTAATTCAGGATTATAGCCAGCTCCTCCTTCATTCATTTCAATCTTTTTAGGATAGACGGATTCCTTTGTCTCTCCTTCCATTTTCTGTTGAAGAACCCAATTTCTAGTTCGATCACTGGTTAAACTCCATGTGGTTGGCTAGTAATTTTCGACAGAAAAAGAAAAGGCAGTAATTATAAATGAATAATGAATCATATTCTTTCTCAAGGGAACACAATTAGGGTTCATACTTCAAATAAACTTCTCTGGATTTCCTTTTTATATCATTTGTTCATGACTATTTAAATAATTTAGTCCAATATCGGGACACCTGAGTGGCTCAGTCGGTTGAGTGTCCAGCTTCGGCTCAGGTTATGATCTCACAGTTTGTGAGTTTGAGCCCTGCACTGGGCTCTCTGCTCTCAGTGCAAAGCCTGGTTCAGATCCTCTTTCACCCTCTCTCTCTGGCCCTCCCCTGCTCTTGCTCTCTCTCTCTCGAAAATAAACAAACATTTAAAAGTAAGTGAATGAATAAATTAGTCCAATATCAAAATTATATGTCTACAGGGCTGTGGTATACTTTTAGAAGATATTTTAAAAGAGCATCAACTTACCTCATTAAGATTCTGATAGAGAATTCTTCTATTTTCTCGTTTTTCTTCTCGTTCTAGTTCTTGCTTCTGGAATTCCTGCATAATGCCCTGCAGTCGCTTTCCTTCAAGGTCTAACTTATAAACTTGCTGCCTTTTCTCTTCCAGCTGGCGCTGAAGATCTTCCACTTTGGCCTGGAGCTCATGCATCTTCTTCTGTCCCTCATTGTTGGCCTCTTGTTCTGTCTGCAATGTCTTCCTGTGAACCTGCCTATCCTTTTCCATTTGCTGTCTCGTTTGCAGAGAATCCAGTTTGTATTTCTCAGTCTCATTTAACAATTCTACGATGCGACTGTGTTTCTCCTCCAGCTGTTTCTGCAGCTCTCTAAGGAGGTCCTCAGAGGGCAGTGAGGGCCGAGGCTGCCCACTGTCGCCGCCGCTCTGCAGCTGAGCATGCAACTCCCGCTCCTTGTCCAGGGTGCTGCTCATTTCCCGTATACGAACCTTCTCGGATTCAAGAAGTACCTGCAGCTCTAAGTTTCGACTCCGTTCTTCTGATAACTGGGCATCATGTAGCACTCTTTGTGATTCTATTTTCTCCTGTGATTCATTTAGTAGTTGTTTCTGTTGTTCCAACAGTAGATTTAGCTGAATATTCCTTTGTTTCTGACCCTCAAGTGAAAATTTCAAATCCTTGTAGAACAAAGTTGAATTTAAGAATATTAATATTTTAAAAATCCCTTATACTTGTGCAAGTATACTATTGTGCCTTTATTAATACTAAGTTGGTAGTATTTGGTAACGGAACTGATTATCCAGTTTATTAACTCAAATTTTCAGTGGTTAGAGCATAATTATTTGGGATAGCCATATGATTTTCACCAAAGAACATAAACAAAGATCAGCTAAATAGTACTTTTTCCTCCAAACATTATTCATACCTAGTTAAGGAATATGAAGTAGGATATTTTTCTTCTAGAAATAATGATCTTTAAAAATACAAATATTTCCAATATAATGTGACAGGAGTTCCTGAAAAACCTCACGTTATCCAATGTCGCATACTGAAAATAAAGGGCTTGTGTGGAAAGCAGGGTTACAGACAAACTACTCAAAACTCACACAAATTTGTAATGATAAAAAAACAGTAGGGGCACCTGGGTGGCTCAGTCAATTGGGCGTCTGACCCTTGATTTCGGCACAGGTCATGATCTCATGGTTTGTGGAACTGACCCCCATGCCTGGGGTTCCCTCTCCCTGTCTCTTCGCACCGCCCACCCCCCCACTTGTGCTCACTCACCCAATCCTCCCTAAACAAACAAACATGAATAAAAATTTAAAAAACAGTAATCTGTAACCAAGGGGACATCATGTCCTTGCCAGGTAGAAACCTCACTATTCCTGGAGGCTACTAAGATGGACAATAAAAAAAAAAAACACCAAAAAAACAAAACAGAAAGTAATAGAGCAGAAATGCCGGCTACACAGTTTAGCATAGAGCTGGTGAGTACCATGTGTGGATGGAAGAACTCTGAGCCAGTGGGGCTACCATCAGTGGGCACTACGTGTGCAGCACGACCTGCCCTGAGCTACCAGCCGTGCAGGGCTGGGGTTGTGCCTCTTTGGAAGAGAGACCAGTGAGAAGGGACTCATTTTAAATTTTAAGAAAATACAGCAATGGGGCTTCTGCTGCCAGAGAAGTGTCACTGTTCTCCTTCCCTAGAGAAAACAGGAACCAAAATTACTCTGCATTTACCATAAACAGTTGTCCTATTTATCAAATTGTATATGCACTAACTCAAATTCCCAAAACACACCCTGTAGCAGGAGTGTGTGTATTGCACCCTGGACGTAGCAAACCAAAAATGTACCATACCATTAGCATTTCCTGATGATACAGATACACTGTAACAGTATTCCACATACAGCGAACAACTTACTGTATCTCAGGAAGAGTCTAAGGTTGACAGTTTAGAAAAAGCAAAGTCTCCAGACTCTCCTCTCCTGATGTTTTGAATTTTCCACAGACATTTAAAGACAAAGAAGACAATACCTCAAGTTCTTCTTTCTCCCGCTCTTCATTGCGTCCTAGTTTGGCTTTCTCTTTCTCCAAAGCCCACTGGAGCTCTCTGGATTTTTTCTGTTCACTTGCTAATGTGTCATTAAGCAAGTGTACTTCATCTGTTTTATCTTTAACTTCCAATCTAATTCAAAGACAAATGAACTGTCATAAAATTACTTCTATCAAGTTTATATTGAGATAAAGACAGAGAGCTTCCACTGACAAGTGGAAGCATATTAGAAACCAACTAATAGGAAAATATAAGCCATGTAATCAAGATTTCTGACTGTGGTTTATTTTTATTAACTGTTTCTAATAATGCAACTACGAACTATTATTTACCGCTGTAAACTATTTTTACAAAATAACATTAATAAAAATTTTCCTTTGTCTTTTACTGAACATGAGAACCACCAATGTTCAAAATAAAAAATGACTGTACTTGTAATGTGTCCTTGGCAAGCAGAACATCTCAATATTTACACCAATAATTTATCCTTTTTACATACATTATATTTTAAAACATTTTACATATTTTAGCTAAATGAAACACAAATTCTATTGAGATAATAAATACCATTTCAAATTACTTAGAGGTAATGTATCTTACACAAGTCTCATATAAAGCTGAACCCAGAGCAGTGAGTATGCAAATACCTAATCATGAAATTATCATTTAGAGAATTCAGAGTTTTTCCTTTCCACTGTACTTTTTCCCACAAATAACACAATTTCATGTTATTTATACATTATGTATAATGTTATGCTTTTACAAGATCTGCACCATGTCTCTGACAAAATTACTCCAATTCCTTCACCGATACAGATGTAAGAAAGTCTGACACACCTGAATGCCTCTAACTCCTTTAGGTGCTTATGCTGTGCCTTGAGCGTTGTTTCAAGTTCCAGCTTAGTCTGTGCAAGTTCGCTCTTCAGTTCGGCAACCGCCATCTTCTCAGAACTCAGCTGTTCCTGCAGGTCTGCTGCCCTGTCCTTCATGCCGCTGAGCTCCGCCTGCATCTCTAGCATTTGAGACTGCTTTTGCTGCATGTTGTACTCCAAGAGTTCTAAATGCAAAATTATTAATACTTCATTATGAGCTTCCAACGCATATCTGGCTTATAAATATTTTGTTGATGAAAACTGTTTTTTAACTTAGGAGATTACTATAAAGCAAATGTGAAAAGACTACAGTCTCAAAGTTGGGAGTTTAGAGAAATACATCTGAATACTGTCCCCATAGTGCTAATAATGGTCAAGGTTTCAGAAATGTAAATATATAAGGATGATAAAAGTTTAACAGAACATATTAAAAGTATAAGACTTGAAATAAAAGCAACTTCAGGTGTTCACACAATACTCTAAATAGAAATGTGTATTTGTTCATTCAGAATGTCAACAGCTCAAACTAAAAAAATTCCAATGGTTTTTGACAGCCATACAAAGTACTTGCAGGAGTTTGGCATGTAACTATGATGACAGTGATCGGGGTGACTTGCTTTGTTTACCCCTGCTTCACAGACAGTCCCAGGAACTTCGCTGTCACAAAAGTCTGGATCATGGTTTTTTTTTTTAACACACCAAACAAACCCCTGCTAGAGGTCTATTACAATGAAAACAAGTGAAAATACTTAAATCTCTAAGTTATTCTAATAAAAAAAAGTGTCACAAAATATGCATCAGTATCCCACCTTTGCAAAAAACAAACTTGTGTACATATGGTATTAATAAATGTTGGAGATGTAATTTACCTGGGTGTTAACAGTCGTTATTTCAGAATAAAGGAGATTCTGAGGAGTGATTTTACTCTAATCTTTTGTTTCTCTCTTTTACCTTAATGTATTTCCAACTTAAAAAATTTTATCAAAGTTCATCACTTTACATTACAATTCATATTACTGATGTTAGGACACAGGAATAACACTGGTTTTAGAAGATCATCATTTACTTTAAGCATTTAAAACTATTTCTTAGAAGAAATTAAGGATTTACAAATATAAATACGTATCTATTAAGTTTTGAATGGGGTTCTATTTAACTTAATAAAGTAAAAAAATATTAACCAATTCTCTAAAAATAATCGTTAATCTTATGTCTAAATATATTATAATAATTATAATATTTGTGATCTCATTATAATTTTTTCACAGAGATATTTTAAGATATTTAAAATTTTTAGGGATGCCTGGGTGGCTCAGTAGGTTTAGCATCCGACTTCGACTCAGGTCATGATCTCGTGGTTCGTGGGTTCGGGCCCCCGCGTCGGGCTCTGTGCTGACAGCTCAGAGCCTGGAGCCTGCTTCAGATTCTGTGTCTCCCTCTCTCTCTTCCCCTCCCCTGCTCCCACTCTGTGTCTCTCTCAAAAATAATAAACATAAAAAAATTTAAAAAAATTTTTTTAGTTGTTCAAAGACAAATGTGAGACTAGGGTGTAACTTTAAAAATTTGTAAAAGCACAAGTGTGTCTACCATTATACGTTAAACAAAACTGAAGACCAAAATATCTCTTCACTAGATCTGATGAAAATTAGATTTGCTTTAATCCCTCATGATTTCCATCTGTAGCTCTATTTACTATAACATACATCCCTGCCAAAAAGTGAGGAAAATATCTGAACAAACATACCACGAAAGCAAACAGCTAGCCAATAATCATATGATAAAGAATGAAACCACTTCAGTAATTAGGGAAATTAGAGCAACAATTCACTGCACACCCACTAGACTGGCAACAAAGATCTGACAATATCAACTACTGGCAAATAAGGGAAGCAGCAGAACTCTCATACTCTGCCAGTAAGCATACAAATTGACAGGACCACTTTGGAAAAATAGTTTGCTATTACCAAATAAATGTGAAATAATGTATTCTATCATTCAGCAATTCTACCCCTGCGGTATATATACCCAGAAAACTTATGTATGTTCGCCTCGTGAACACAGTATTAACAATGTGCAGAACAGCACTGGTTGTAATATCTAAAAAATAGAAGCAATCCAAATATTCAACCACAGAATGGATATATAAATTGTGGGAATTCTATACAGTAACAAAAATAATTGAATTGGAGATAAATGCAGATAAATACTCAGCAAAATATCAGGACAGGTAAGGAAAGTAAGACACAAATACATACAGAGTAATAAAGTTCAAAAGTAGGAAAACTTTAAACTTACATGGTTTAGGAATGTACAAATAGGTAGTAAAACTAAAGAAAAATCAGGATAATGGTTACCTCTAGGTTACTACAGAGGAGCGTGTGTTTGGGAAGGAGCTTCAAAGGTACCTGACAGAGATGAAGTTTCCACAAATATTCATTCACTTAAAGATTTATTATATAGTTTTGCATTTTACACTTTTTTATATATATATTATAGTTTACAATAAAAAAAGGATTTGAAAAGAAATAGTTACTTTCACTGAGGATTTCTTTTCCTTTTCGGTTGTTAACCTTGCAAAGAGCTTCAAAACAAAAAGATAATGAACTTAATGGGCTAAACCTGATTAAAGCAATGCCTGTTCATTTGATTTTTTAAATGTTTGTTTATTTTTGAGAGAAAGTACATAAGCACAAATAGGGGTGGGGTAGAGGGGGGAGGGGGACAGAGAATCCTAAGCAGGCTCTGCGCTAACAGAGTAGACGTGGGGCTCAAACTCAGGAACTATGAGATCATGACCTGAGCTGAAGTCAGAGGCTTAACTGATAGAGCCACCGGGCACCCCCATTTTAAATTAATCACATCTGTTTAAAAACCAACTGGACAAAATTTTCATTTCCAGAGTAATTAATGTAAATTATTTCCATTATAGGATAATGAGAAGAAAATGTGATAAAAGGAAATGTGTTTTAAATGAATAATTATACAAGGAGGGGAAACAAAGCAAAGTATTTCCACCTATTTGTTGTTACCTCCTGAGCCCACACACAGCATACATACCTTGGCTTGGTTGATCACTCTCTTGTTCTCTTTTCAGAGTCATTTTCCACCCATTCATCTGAGCATGCAGTGCTTGAATTTCAGATAACAAACTCCTTCTATCTGCTTTCTGGAGGCATTCCATAGCTGCTTGATATTCAATACTCTGTAATAATGCAAAATAAAAACTCAAGTGAAGAGATTTATAGGAACAATAAAATTAACAACCAGGAAGTCTGAAAAAATAATGAAACATACATGTTAAACTTTTGGAAAGGTACTAATTTTCTCTTCCTATTCATTAGGATTTACTTTTTAATTATTAATCCTTACATTTACTTTGAAATCCTTCAAACACACAACAAAGTATGAATGAACACCCATGTATACACATCCTAAGAAATAGCACCTATACAGCTGAAGCCCCCCATGTACAACTCCCCGAACACCACCTCTGCACCACCTGCTTGAGAAACCATCAAATTCAAAGTCTGGTGGTATTTTCATGCATCCTGCATGTTATGTTATATACACACACCCTAAACAATATACAGTACTGTTCTGCATGTTTTAAATTTTATCTAAATAACATATAGTATTTTCACTTAATGAAACTAAGCGATTTTTCATGTTGATGAACCATCTGGATTGACACGTAGAGCTCTACTTCACAACATTTTCAACGTTAAATAATATTCCATTAGTATGAATAATACATTTTATTTGAGCTTCTTTTCATATACTTATTACTTTTTTGTTTACACATATTTGTATCATTTGTTCATGTTTTCAGTGGTGGTTTATTCTCATTGGATATTTGGTCTTTAGTTTCCTTTTCTTATGATGTCTTTGCCTGGATTAGGAATCAGAGCAATACTGGCCTCACAGAATGGGTTGGGAAGGATTGGTATTAATTCTTTAAAATGTTTGGTAGAATTCATCAGTAAAGCCATCTGATTACAGGCTTTTCTTTGTGAGAAATTTAAAAATTACTAATTTTACTCTTTGTAATGGGTCTGACAGATTTTCTATTTTTTTAAGAGTAAATTTTGGTAGCTTGTATATTTTTAGAAATTTGTTTAATGCTATGGAAATACTTCTTTTTAACGTTACATTTTGTTAAGAAATCAGAGTTTTAAAAAAATATTTATTTTGAGAGAGAGAAACCAAGAACAGAGGAAGGGCAGAGAAAGAGGGAGAGAGAGAATCTCAAGCAGGATCTGCATTGTCAGGGCACAGCCCAATGTGGGACTCAATCTTAGGAACAATGAGATCATAACCTGAGCCGAAAACAAGAGAGACAGTTAACTGATTGAGCCACCCAAGTGCCCCAAGAATTCAGATTTTTACAATTTGATCTTGTTCATCAATTCTGAAATGCTATGTGTATAGATCCTTCTTGGTTTTCTATATGGGTGAATACAGAAAACATTCATCCAAATCGATGATGGATCTTCTTATCCCTAATCCTTATTTTTCTTGCTTTGCTTTGTTAGCTACATCTTCGGGACAAGGTTGAACAAGCTACTGAAGTTAAGGGTATTTTTAACGTTTAACTATAGAAATAATGGCTGTTGTAGGTTTTTATTAAACAGACCCTTATGTAGTTCAAGAAATTCCTTTTATGTTTGTTATTTGTTTTAAAGTATTTTAAAGTATAAAATTCTACATTTATTTAACTTCCTGTATCTCAAAATGATTACTGGTTTTATTTTCCCTTTAATAAAGTAATGAGTCACATGAGTTATTTTTAACGGTATGCTACCTTTGCATTCATGGATAAGTGTAAGGTGACTGTGTCTCTAAAAAAGTATGCATTGGTGGATTTGGTTTAATATTTTGTTTAGGATTTCTGCCTCTATATCCATGGATAAAACTAGCCCATAAGTGTTCTTTCTTGTATTATCTTTGTCTGATTTTCGTAATATGGTTACATTAGCTTCTTAACAAAAAGACAGGGCATTCCCCCAGTCATCCAACAATGGGAAGCATGTTTAAGATTGGAATTAGCTGTTACTTGAATGGATGCTGGACTTCACCTGTAAAACCATTTGAGCTGAGTATAATTCTTGTGGGTAGATTTGTTTATCTCATATTTGACATAATTTCAGACCTACTGAAAAACTCCAAATATTGTACAAGGAATCCCCATATATCCTTCATCCAAATTCTCTAAATGTAAACGACATTTGCTTTATCACTCTCCTTGTATAGATCTGTGTATCCTCTCCTCAAACGTAACCCCTGATAACCATTGGTCTGTTCACTATCACTATGTCATTCCAAATATTATGTAACATATATGAGGTTTAAGATATCATTACTTTGTTCATTTTTTTTTTAATTTTTTTTTAATGTTTATTTTTTGAGACAGCGAGAGACCGAGCATGAGTGGGGGAGGGGCAGAGAGAGAGGGAGACACAGAATGTGAAGCAGGCTCCAGGCTCTGAGCTGCTGGCACAGAGCCCGACGCGGGGCTTGAACTCACAGACTGTGAGATCATGACCTGAGCCGAAGTCGGACGCTCAACCGACTGAGCCACCCAGGCACCCCTACTTTGTTCATTTTTAATTGCTAAGTAGTATTTCCTTGTATGTATGTACTGTAATTTGTTCATCCATTTACCTGTCAAAGGACATTGGGTTATATCCAGTTTTGAGGTATTACAAATAAAACGGTTAGAAACATTGTTTTATAAATTTTTATGGGGATGTTCGTTTTCATTACTGTCTGATAAATACCTATAAGTGTAACTTCTAAGTCATATAGTAAGTGTATATCTAACTTTATAAGAAACTGCTAGATCACTCTCCAGAGTGATTCTCCCATTTTACATTCCTATTAGCAATGTATGAAAGATGCAATTTTTATGCATCCTCACCAGCACTTGGTACTTCTTTTGGCCATTCTGATAGATGTATAGTGGCCTCAATTTGTTTTGGTCTAATATATCGCTAGGAGTAGATTTTAGTTCTGCACAAAAGTGAGGTAGTGTGCTTCATATCAGGAAGCACACGATATCTGGTTTGTTCTATTACTGATGATATTAATTCTGATCGCTTGGTTAAGGTGGTATCTGCAAGGTTTCTCCACTGAACAGTTATTACTTTTCCTTTTATAATTAAAAAAGATTTTCTGAGGATTTACTCTGTGACCATGTAAATGTATTTCTCTAATCAAACACTTTCATAGTAGTTTTAGGACCCACTGCTGATTATTGTTTGAGTTATATTATAAAGTTTAATAAAAGGTGATCTATTAACTTCATCATTTCTTCCACACAATATGCTGGCATTCTACCATAAGAAAGATTTGTTATTCATTTATCTATTTCAGTATGAATTCATATTTTACTCTTTGGTTTATAATCTGCGGCTATCATTGCTTAGTTTGATGTTCTAATTGTCTTGAATGTGGACATTGGGAACTCCTTCAAGCTGGCTTCTGTGATCTTTTGAAATCTCCCCTTCATTCTTTGAGTAATTCCACATCAGTAAAACAAGATATTCCAGATTCATCTTGTACTTTCCCTGCAGCACCCATGGATCAGCCATGTCCCCCAAGGAGTTCTAGTTCCTTTTAGTGGAGAATGTAGTTAAAAATTCGAAATCTGGGTACAAAGTATTCTAAGAATTTTTAACTATCGATTTTATTTATTTTTTTTACTAGCTATAGGTATTTTCAGGTTTTCTATTTCTGAATGAGTTCTGAGAAGTGATTATTTTTTTAGAAAATTTGTCCATTTCACCAATAATTTTGAATTGATGTAAAATTATTCATAATATTTGATTTTATGTTATTCTTAGTTATGATTTCATTTCTAACTTTCACAAAGGTGTGCTTTACCTTTTTCCTTAACTGATTCTCCAAAAAAAGTTTCTATCTTATCAGCCTTTCAAAGAAAAAACTTTTCAAGTTTTTACCAACTGTATTGTACCAATGTATGTATTTCACTAACTTCGTTTTTCTTTATTATAGATGAGCCTCATTTGTGGATTATGTATCTACAAATCTGCCTATTCACGAAAAGTTATCTGTAACCCAGAATTAAGACCAGCAGTGCTTTTACAGTCATTTTTAAACACGCGAAGAGGGCCAAAATACTTAAACTGCCAGCTGTGCATGTTTAGAGATGAAGGTGAACTAGGTGACATTCTGTTTTCTTTCATCTCTTATTAAATTGCAAACAAGTGTCCTTCTTGCCATCTAGTCAGTGCTGTGTTCTTTTGCATTTCTCTGCTTTTCATTGGTGATTTTGCTGTTTAGAACGGTCCCCAAGCACAATGATGAAGGACTATCTAGTGTTCCTAGGCACAAGAAGGCTGTATTTTTTGCAGAGAGTACATGCGATAAGCTGCTTTTAGGTATGAGTTATATAGTGGGATGGGCCATGAATTCAAGGTTAATGAATCAGCAATACATATAAATGAGGTGTATAAACAGAAACTTACATAAAACAAAATTACGTATTGACTGACTGGCAAATGTCACGACCAGGGGCTCACAAATCTACCTGCAGTATTCCCCTAGTAGCAGTGGCTCAGCATTCTCAGCAACTTGACAGAATCTAACTACTGCAGACAGTGAGAACTGACAATGTCTTACTTCTACTTTCTCTGGGCTTATTCTATTATTGTTTTCTAACTCCCTAAGTTGGATGAATAGCTCATTAATTTTCGGTCTGCTTATTTTCTGAAATAAGATAAAACATTTAAGGTAATAGTTTTTCTCCAAATAGTCTTGGTGGCTCCTATTAAAATTTTAACTTTCAGACCTTCTCTAAAGTAATCATTGATTTTCTTACTACTATTAAAAAGTACTCTTTGATTCAAAGTTTTATTTTGATACCTGTTCTTGTATTCTCTGTTCCAAACAGTTCAATAATCCAACTGCGTCTCTAGTACCTAGAGCTGTCAGCTCAGTCTGAAATGCGGCTAGTAAAACACCGCGCTCCTTTAAGAAAACTTGCTGAAGAGCAAGCAGAAGTTCACCTCGCCAGTCTGGGAAGTTCTCCTGAGACTGGGAACCATCGTAAACCTAGCAAAGAATAAAAAACAAAAGTCAGTTTTCCAAATAAGTATGCTTACAAAAAGCTTAAAAATGACATTTATCTACTAACCAAATTAAATATTAGAAGCCAAATAGTATTGGGAATCATCCTGGGTTCACGGGTTGAGACGTCTCTCTGTGTGGATAAGGCAGATGTTGCAAAGTCTCCTGCTGACTAAAATGGCATCCCAATATTATCTCCTTCTATTAATAACCTTTTAGGCCTGGATTTCTTAAACTGTTCTCGTTGGCTCAAGGGATATAAGGTTCTTTGGTTTTACGGCATATGGAAAAGGGGACCTGGAGTGCGATATCTTGATGGATAAAATCTGAATGAGAGTGACCTGGTCAGAAGTAACCTCAAAGTTGCCTCTTGGAGATAGGTTACACAAACTGATCATACAGAATAGCAGTTATGAGTTGGCTAAAAATTACTAGACGTCAGGCCCCAAGACTCCTTGAACCAAACTGGATTTCTCTGCAGGTATCGCATTGTGTTAAACATCCCCTCAGCTCCACCATAAAACCCCAAAGCACACTGCTATAAAGTGTCTCTCAGTATTTGCTCAACAGACTGACAGGAGAGGTTGTAAAGAGACTTAGGACCTTCTCTGGAGGTTAGCTTGGCCCAGAAAGTTAAAAGCACTGTTCATAGATAAGGCATAAACAGTAGCTAAACAAAAGTAGCTACACATATCTTTACTGATCAAGAGCAAATATTGAGCACCTTCCTGAGGTTAACATTTCACGAATCCTTTTCCAATTCCCATTCCCACGCTCCCTTATAATAAAAAGGCAATAACAAAATACCTTTATAGAAACTGCTATTTGTATAAAAAACAGATAGATATGAGCCCTTACGCTATAGGCTCACTCACTCACAAAGGAAAAGAACCTAGACAAGCATTAGAGATTATGTCTCTACCAAGCGAATAATACCTCCTCCATTATGGTTAAAGATTATGGATAGAATGACTCCTAATCTATCTATAGATGATTAACATAGGACTTAAGGCAACAATGTATGCACCCTCTGTTTACCAAGGGCTACGACAATCCGGGTCTCTTCTTAAAACCTTTATCTTGTTATTTCCTCTGCTCTGCCTCAAAAACAATGCGTGATTTTGGAACAAAGTCATAAAAATGATTACTGCCTAATCTAAGATAAAACTATCTCCTTCTAAGTCTGGGGGATTCACAAATATGCCAACCTAAAAAAATTGTTAAAAAGGACTTGTCACTGATGTAATGTCACCCACCGCCTTTAAATAAAGACACTGAGACCAGCAGAGCAGAGATGCCAGAGTTGCCGGATGTGCCTGCTTGGTCATCAGACTACATCTCGTGGCTCTGTCATTCCTTTCGCTGGCCGTCCATCCTTTAGGAACTCCTAGACTTGCCGGAGCTGGACTCCGGCAAAATAGGATATGGATTTACTTTCAAGAGTATGGCTCGTGGCATTTAAATAATACATAGCAATTCATGTGAAAATATATCATAAAAGACAGTAATTTAAATTATAAAGTGCCTTAACTATTAGTAAAAGGCGTATAAAACTGTTAAGAAGTATAATATTGAGTACCTTGGCATCTCTCTGCACTTGTATTTTGGTAATTAAATCCTTTAGAGCTGAGATTGTACTGAGGTAAGCTCTTCTTTCTTCTAGCCAAGATTCTGAAACTTGCTGAACAGAATGGTCCTCTCCATCACTGTAGGGAGACTCAGTAAGGGAGAGTACTTGCATGCCTTCATTATGGACAGCTCTTAGTAATCCCTAAAAATCATAACCCGAAGGCTAGAATTAGGACAACTTCTTCAAAGACAGATATACAAACAGAACTAAATTTTAAGCAAGATAACTTTATTGAGTTAGGCTGACTTAGAACAGCCACTGCAGAAAGGAAATACCAGGCTACTATTTTTGACTGCCTTCTTCTAATGGAGGGGTAAGCCAATCCCAGAAGACAGTGTCCTTTGTGTTGCTCTGACCTGTAAGTTCCTTCTATTTATCTAATGCACTCTTCTTGGATTTAATGATTAGCCACTAATGTGGTCAAAAGAAATATGCAGGAGATAAAGTCTAGTCCTTGAGAATGCTTTAATAATTTTGGCACTCGAAAATACCAGGAATAAAAAAACACTTCAAACACTCTTTATCTCTTTATGCAAATAATTATTAAATATACTTTATTATCTGCAAAATACAGGAATAAAACTATATAAATCTCCAAGATTCCTTCTAGCTATGTGACTCTCTTTTCAGAGAGAAACTTACAGTACCTGTTCTAATAAACTATGACCAACAAAGAAACCACGCTGGCTAAGTTTCACTAAAAGACGACTGTCTTTCAGTACCTTTATTTTCTTTGGAAATGAATCTGTTGAACTTTCACCTTCATCTCCTCGGTCTTCTGATGCTGTGTCAAAACCCTGACTTTGTGTAAGATAAATTCCCTGACCCCAGTCTGATCCAGAATCTAAAACAAAGAAAACAAATTGAAAAGAAACAAATACTTTTCATTTTTTATTAAAAAATGTTTGTTTTTGAAAGAGGCAGAATGTGAACGGGGGAGGGGCCGAGGGAGAGGGAGATACAGAATCCAATGCAGACTCCAGGCTCTGAGCTGTCAGTGCAAAGCCTGATGCAGGGCTCGAACTCATGAAATGTGAGATCACAAACTGAGCTGCAGTGGATGCTTAACCGACTGAGCCACCCGGAAACAAACACTTTTTAAATAAGTACTACAAAAATGTCAGAAATTTATTTAACTTACCACTGGAACATCTTTCTCTTGTTTGGTAAGCATCAGAATGTGTTAATTCAGTAAGTGAGGAACCCTAAGTAGAGAAAAACAAAAGAATATTTAACATCTTTGGCCTTAATAAAAATAGGACCCAATAAATAGTTTTGTTCTTTTGTAATGCTGTCAAAAAACAAAAAACAAAGGAAAAACTCAATTAAATCTGTCACATCTTTCATAACAAGTGGAACTATCCATGGTTTAAAAGTCTTCAATATTTTTCTTAATGGATATTACATTAAGAAAACATTCATGAATTAAGGAATGATATTATCATGTTCCAAATTTGCAGATAGACTTTGCAGGAAATGATTACTGGACCACAAAAGGCAAAGAAGATTTAAAACTGTAATCTTATCAGAAGGAAGAGACTACCTCAAATTTCTTTTTCTCTTAAAAATAAAGAATTTTGGGGGGAAAAAACCCCCCACACACAAAGGATGTTGAAAAAAGACATAACATGAAAACCGAATACCTCCTTCGATTTCAGACACTGTATCACTGCCTTCAAGGTACCACATTCTTCCGTCAGTAACTGAACTGCAACATAGTGCTCCCTCTTTAAGGTTTCAGTTTCTGAAATATGTCTGGATTCCATATCCAAAATTTCAGCAGCATGTAGTTCCTGCATCTGTTCAATTTTTTCAGTAAACTGACTGATTATCTCAGTGACTTCTTCTGATGAACATTCACTCTGTAAATCAATTTGGATTCCTGCATTTCTAACAAGAATTTGTGGAGTTTGATTGCTGCTATTGACCTTGAGAGTCCTCTCGGTCTGGGATGCCAAACTTTTACCCACTTTAGTAGGAAGTGGCTCTAATACGCAGACTTTTCTGTTTTCCTGTACCACAGTCTTATCTTCTTTTTCTAAGAAGTAGGATAATTTCTCTTCTGCTTCTGTGAGCTGATACCTAACTTGGCTTAATTGTTTCTGGAGAGATGCCATATTTGCTTCTTTTACCTAATGAACATAACGAACAGAATAGAACATTTAATTAAAAATATTAAAAGTAGAATTTAAGGTAGAGAAGAGAGTATATTCATTTTCCTTAGAATAAAAGGAAAAAATTTTCAGAAATACTCCTAGAATCCATATATATTTGTATTATATGTATAGTCACAGATGACCTTAGAAATGAAATGATTTTATCAGCCTCCTCTTTTTGGTTTTTATGGGATAAGAGTTCTCTTTAACATCTATCTCCTTGTTCATTACGAGACTGGAGACTAAAAGCGTCTTTCTAAAAAATATTCAAGGGAAACTAAGAACATACTAGTAAAGAAATTTGTAACTAAAGCCACAAAAGATTTGTTTCTAGCTTTTAAGTTATAAATTTGGTTTGGTTTTATAGAACAAAATATACTTTGAAATGAAATTAAGATTATGTAAAAATAAGTGAATTAGGAAGTATGTTACTTATTTTACCAAAAGCTCTTCTTGAAGCTTTTCTGCTTTCTCTTTATAATTGGCAAGTTCTTCTTTGGTTGCTGATGATTCAGCTCTAAGAGCCTCAAGTTGACCAAAAAATCCACTTTCTTCACTGGTATGAATTAGCTCAGTAGTTGTCTGAATGACAATGGAAAGCATTTAAAAATATATTGTTTAAAAAATACAATTTCAAGGTACTGATACATTCCAATAAACTTTTTTCAGGATGACTGCCTATCAGACAAAACGGTGTAGAAATATATGATTCATGCTCTTTCAACAAACAGGAAAACTTTTTTAGAACCATCATCTTATGTTCTTGAGACAGTAAGAAAAAAGTTATTTTCTGGGAATGAAAGACACTTGATGTTAGTAAGTATCATAAATATTTATGATTAATGAAAATACTGTTACCATTCAAAAACTTTTCATATTTATATCACTTTCCTCAAAAAACGCCAAGTCTTACTAAGATACTTCTTACAAGTTTTATATACATGGAAAGTCACATTAATATTTTAATATGGCTACAATAAGTTATAGTTCTGAGGAGGAGAAAAAAGCCAAGTAAATGGAAAGAGTTATCATCCCTTGTTTTTGTTTTTTAATGTGTGTTTATTATGAGAGAGAGAGTGTACACACGCAAGCAAGGAACAGGGAGAGAGAGAGAATCCCAAGAATGTTTTGCACTGTCAGCCCAGAGCCAACACAGGGCTTGATCTCATGAACTGTGAGATCATCACCTGAGCCAAAATCAAGAGTCAGACACTTAACTGACTGAGCGACCCAGGTGCCCCAGAATTATCGTCCTTTGTAAAACAAATTATATATTCATAGAATCTTGAAACATCAGTTAACCTCCTGGTTATTCAGATAAGAATGCATATTTAGTACTCAATGTTTATAAAGTGAGGTTGTAAAAATTAAAGTCCTTTGCTAAGTAATAAATGTAATTTCAGATCTTTACATAAGCGGACTTACAAGAGTTAAATACAAATTATTTCTAAGAAAGGAAAGATCTATTACCAGTTATAAAAGTCTGCAAAAGCTAATGACTTCTTACTGATATTTTAATTTAGTGGAATATTAATATATTTTATTATTTTCCATTACTTAAAATGAATGATCACATAACATGCATGTTACATGGAACACGAAGAAAACCCACACAAATTCCAAAGGACATTTGCTAAACTTAACATCTCTAAAATATCTCTAACTTTCTTCTGACTGCTCTACTTAATGAGTATGCTAGTGAAATAAGTAACATGATTTGAAGACCACGAAATACAGATTTTTCCATTATTTTAGCGATAATAATGGGACTATACAGAAAAGTAGTATTTTTATAAAAATCCCTTACATATGAATTGCTAGATATAAAGAATACCATATTTAATTTGGTAAATTAGCAATCAAGCTTAGGGAATGAAGAAAAAGAGAATTTCTTACGGTATTTACATGAAAAAAATGAAGTACACACTAACCTTGAGAACTTCAAAACCCCTGTCAGGGCTCTTCCTGTCTTTACCTCCCTGTTGTTTCTCCTCCTCCAATAACTTCTGGAGTTCTAGCAGCCTCTTTTCTTTTTCCAAAGCATTTTTCTCTATAATTTCTACCTGTTCCTTTTCTAAAATCAAAGTAGTCTGCATTTCAACCATCTGGCTTTCTAACTCTGATATTCTCAAGGTTAATGCTAATACATTTGACTCCATCTCATCATCTTTTACTTGATTTAAATTCTGTGCATTTGTTCTTTCAAGTTCTGATGAAACTGCTTGTTTCTCTTGACAGAATTTTGCATATTCCTTAACTGCTTCAAGTTGGACTTGACTCACAAGAGCAGCAGCAACTTTTTCTTCAAGTACATTCTGTAGGTTTACAATCTTCCTTTTCAGCATTTCTGTTTCAGACTGGCCTTGTTCTTGCATATCCTTTATTTGTTTGTAACACTGGGTGAGTTCTAAGTCCTTTGCACTCACAGTGCCCTCAAGTTGTAGCACCTTTGTTTCCAAACTGCTAATGGAACCTTTGTTGTTTTCTTCAAAAGATGTGAGGCAAGTCTGATTTTCTACGGGTTTAAGAGCATTCTCAGAAAGGACTACTTCCAGTTTAGGTTTAGTTTTGCTCAGATCATCTATGGCCATATTAATGCTTTTCTCTGGTACGCTTTGGATTTCTTCCATATTTTCACGTTCTCTCTTTAAGGTGTATAATTCTTGAGTTAGCTGGTTCATTTTTAAATTGGTTTCTTCCAGTACATTTTTCGTAAAGGCCATTTCTTCATTAGTGGTTTCTACTTGCTGTTCCAAAGCCAGTTTTTCAGCTATTACCGTATCTAGTTGATGTTTTAAACTGTCTGCTTCTTCTGGGAAAGAAGCAGCATCCATTGGTGTCTTCTGTTCAATATTTGCCAATTCCTGTTGAAGTTTTTCAATCACTTCATTGAGCTGCTCAATTTCTTCTTCTCTATTTTTCTTCACACGTTCTTGGTCACTCATCAAACATTCTATCTGGGTTTCGAGATCCCTTATCAGTTCATTTTTTTCTTCAATAGCCTGTTAATGCAAAACAAGTAACAGACGTAACAAATAGATATTTATATTTTGGGAATTTTATTTTTTATGTTAAGGGCAGGAACTGAAAGTGTTGATCTCACACAATATACTTGCCAGAGATATTAATTTTAATATAGACCAAGAGTACCCATCAGATCAAACGATGACCTTATTTTGAACTTTGCTCAGAAAGTTCTACTAAAGTGACTTACACTTTTGTAGCTGATTTCCTGTGAGTAAAATAGTTAACATCAACACATTCTACTTGAAAAGAAACAAGTATTAAAATAAAAATGGTCTCCTGCAATTATTTCACATCAAATAGAAGAATTTTTTAGCTTTGGTTGGAATGATACGATGAAATCTGAGTCACCAGAAACTCTCTGGAAAACATCAAAAGTCTTTGACAAGATTAGAAGGGGATAAAAAAATATGCATAGCTTATGAAGCCAATGTGTCATTTTCTTTTTTTAAAAAAAAACTTATGCTTATTTATTTTTGAGAAAAGAGAGACAGAATGCAAACAGCAGAGGGGCAGAGAGAGCCAGAGACACAGAATCCGATGCAGGCTCCAGGCTCCGAGCTGTCAGCCCAGAGCCTGATACGGGGCTTGAACTCCTAAGCCATGAGATCAGGACCTGAGCTGAAGTCGGATGCCCACCTGACTGAGTCAACCAGGTGCCCCAAACTAATGTGTCTTAGTAAATTAAAATGAATGGGTAAAAGAGAATTAAGGTTTTTTTTTTAATTTTTTTAAAACATTTATTTATTTTTGAGACACAGAGACAGAGTGTGAGCAGGAGAAGGGCAGAGAGACAGGGAGACACAGAATCCGAAGCAGGCTCCAGGCTCTGAGCCGTCAGCACAGAACCCGGTGCAGGGCTCGAACTCACAGACCGCGAGATCATGACCTGAGCCAAAGTTGGTCGCTTAACTGACTGAACCACCCAGGCGCCCCAAGAGAAGTAAGGTTTATTCAGTATTTATATTCAAAGAGAAGCTGAAAAATAACCATTTGCCCTTATAATTCTAGCTTAATTTCATGCAGTAATTTTAAATTCGTTTACCTTATTATCTGTTGTAATTTTAAGTTGATGCTGGAGTTTTGTAATTTGCTCATTTAATTGCTCAATTTCTATTTCTTTTTCCTGCATTATTTGAGCCAATCTTCCAAACAACACATGTTGATCTGAGTAGAGATAGAATCAGATTCCTTTATCGCAAATCCCAGTTTCTCCATTTCATCCTAGGAACAAAAATAACCATCCAGTTGGGTAGGTCACTACATGTCATTTTCTGAATATTGTTTCAACTCAATCTTACAAAAGATAAAGTCCAAAAATGTACAAATAAACAAAATCAGATAACATAAAGTAATTGTAAGTCAATAAATCATACAATTTTTTGATAATAGTTCTCGAAAATTTTTCTCTCATGATACACTCAAATGTTTATGTTGGATTGAAATTAAGTTCCATACAAATCCATTTGCAGGTTAGTATTATTTAGCAATTGGATCCAGCAAATGCTGGACACTAAGACAAAACAAAAATTATGAATTATTTGTAGGCAAAATTTTTCTTACTTAATTACCTTAAATAATTTGTTTTCTTGTTCAAGTTCTTGGAGGCGGGTGGTAGATTCCTTTTTCTGTATTTCTAATTGCATATGTAGTTGCTGAACTTCTTCATTCTTATTTTCCAGTTCTTCTCTAAACTGCTCTAATTGTTCTTCTAAGTTTGTAATCTTTGATACCAAAATTATCAAAAGGAAAGAGAAAATAAAAACCTGTTTATACAAATGTTTGTCAAGCAAGAATGAAGAGTACTGCAGTAGGTGTATAAAACTTAATTAAGCGCTTAAGACATATAAGTGAGGAGAATAAAGAGGTTTCTCTTAGCCAGGTGTAACTGTGTGGTTTGTTTCTAAGCACTTTAAACTGATCACCCACCCTTAAGTCATCGTACCCGAAGCAAAAAAGAGACCTTCAGAGCAAGGATACAAGGAGCCATTTCTTACCTAAAATATCCTCTGATAAAGCAGAAAAGAGTTATGGGAGGAAGGGAAAGGGCCTGCATTTTAAGTCTTACTTCATGTAAATTGAGTAGCTATCAAAAAGTTCAAAAAGCTGTATAATTTGGTCAGTTGTTTTAGCTACCGAGTGAGACTAGCTCAAATTAGTCCATGTTAATACTTAACTGAATGAAAGGCTTGGCTGCCATGTGCCTTGTTTAAGTAGGGGCAAGCAGAGGTAGACACGAAGACCGTGAGATTCTTAGGTATGAAATATAAAAGCTTAAACAGTGAGTTATTAATACCCTTTTAGGAGAAAATTAGAGAGCTCCTATGTGTAGGACAAGAAAAATTTAGCTCTTTTCTGAGCACTGATTACTATTATTAAAGCAATTGCTCTTCAATGGTTATACAGAGACTGAAACTAATGACAAGTTTTAAGCGCTAGTTATCATTACATTTTAAAAACTGGGTTTGATTAGGGAATAGTCATTAGGCACAGCGCTTTGTAGGTACTTCATATTTAATGAATGCATTTCCAAATATGTATTTACCTGATGATCAAATTGCTGCATTACAAGCAACCTAACTTGCAGGAGCAACAGTATTCACTGGCAGCTGGCTCAGAGAGCAGCCTATAAATCATTTATTGCCTTAGAACTTGAAAGGAACCATATGCTGCTTACATCATGTCTCAGCACCAGCAAGGCAAGGCCCTTCAAAATCATTTAGCTAATATTTTCTTAACAGAAATAGTACTGACACTAGTAATAATAGCCATTACTGATAGGCAGTTTATTGCCAGGCTGCATAAGGTGCTTTATATGTATTGCTTTTTTAAAGCCTGTAATAATCTTATGAGGTCTTCAATTAATAATCCAAATTATCTCCATTTCAGAGATGAGGAAGAGAGTCACTCAAAGCAAGGTACCTTGCCCTGAGGTCACAGGCTCTAGCTTTTGAAACTGAGAAGTTTACCTGTGGAGCCTTACATTCTTAACTATCACTTACCCTGTTTCTAGTAACTAATGTTCAAAACTTAAATTATTTTCTGCACACTGGTATTAAACTCAGTAGACACACCTTAAATACATTTAGTAGTTGTGCATATATAATCATCAGGTTAGACTGGTGAAAACTATGGTGATTATATCTTCTTCGAAGTTACCTAATGTAATAGTATTTACACCTATCCCTATCTTCCACAATTGCTTTTGATGAAAAGGTATTACTTTAATATATACATAGACAATGAAGTTCAAAATTGATGCTCTACCTCAAATGCTAATTGTTTTGGGGGGTATCTCTTAATCCCCTTCACCTACTTCACCTATTTCACCTCCCACCTGTCCTCTGGCAACCACTACTTTGTTCTCTGTATTTAGAGCATGTTTGGCTTTTTGTTTGTTCATTTGTTTTGTTTTTCTTTCTTTTTTGATCTATCAGTTTACGGTCAAATTCTAAATTTGATCTAGAGTCTGCTATTCAAAGTGTAGTCTCTAGAGCAGAATTGGCATCACCTGGGAACATGTTAGATGTACATATTCCAAAGCCCCATCCCAGACCTACTGAATCAGAATCTTCATTTTAACAAGATCCTCAGGGGATTCATATGCACATTAAAGTTTGAGAAGCACTGGTTTAAAGCACTAACATCTCTGTTACAAGTAGCTGAACTTGAGTCATCACAATACAGACACTTCAATTCCCAAAGAGGACACTGTACAAATCTTTCCTCCGATCTAGCCAGTTTTGTTTCCAGGCTGTCCTGTAACTGAATCTATAACAACCAAAAACCACAGGAATATTATTAAGCTTTAAAAACAGAGTGGCACTTTGTGAAACTAAGCAAAAACCAGGGGGAGGGGAAGACGGGGAAGGAAAAAAAGGCACAGAGAGGGAGGGAGATAAAACATGAGAGACTCTCAAAGACTAAGAAAAAACTGAGGGTAAGGGGGATGAGGGAGGGGGGAGAGGGGGTGATGGGCATTAAAAAGGGCACATGTTGGGATGAACACTGGGTGTTATATGTAAACCAATTTGAAAATAAACTATTATAATATAAAAAAAAATAAAAAAAATAATAAAAACAGAGTGGCAGTTATTTGTTTTAATCTTGTTTAATTTAGCTACCAAATGTTATCTAGATGGTTTGGATTAAATTAATTTGCAACTATTTGTGTTTTAAGTCTTCTTTATCTCTTTCAAATGTGTACGTATTCTTAGATGGTAGATTCTTTGAAATCTGGTGCTGGTTTTACAACTGGAGTGGTAGTCGACACATGTTAAGAGCCCAAAAGATGTTGAGTGACCGTCTTTAATACTTCTCACCAACAAGGCAAAACATTCCCCAATTCTTTGGCAGTACGGCATTACAGGACTCCAGAATCAGAGAAATCCAGGAGGAATTCTTGCTCAACTGCTTACTGTGTGACCATGAGCAAATTACTTAATCTCTCTTAAAGACTCAGTTCACTCATCTGTAAAATGGAGGTAACACTAGAGCCTAATCTAGTGCTAGGCTACACTCTCCCTAAGGAGGAGAGGGCAAAGATTAATGACATAGGGATTTAAAATACCACTTTCTAGCACAGACCTCAACGAAGTTAACCACTACTTTTTGTTACTGCCGTCCATATGCTAGATCTTATTAGCTCTATAGAGAGTTAAAATCTATTGAAGGCATCTTTTTCTTAAAGAAACTCTTCCTTCTATTTCTTCCCACATGATTCCCCTCCTCTCATCATCCTTAAACTATCTTTACAGTTCCTTCTCTATTCATTCTGCATTTCTAAACATACGATAAACTTAAAAAAAAAGTTTTCCACAAATTAAGTCTATGAGAGTAATGGAAAAATATCTCAAAATGTAATGACGCATATAAATGTCTTAATGTTTATACTCCATCAGATATTTGCCTAAGTACAGGAGAGAATGTTTAATAAGTGATTTTCACTACAAGATTTAAGTTTTAATTCTATGTTCCTTTCTTTCAGTCTTCAGTTATAGACAAGTAAGTTCTGACAGAGTACTTGTTACTCTGATTAAAATCTAGTAGACCAGGATGAGCTATCATTTTAACCCCTCATTCAGTCAACATGTCTGGCTCTATCTCATCTATAAAAACCGGGAGTTGGCTGACAGGAGCTGGCTGGCAGGTCTCTTTGTAGTTCTGAACAACTATGAGTCTGAGTAAAAGGTAGACAGCTAATGGATACTCACTTCAAACACTTAAGGTGTCAGTAATGTTACACAAAATTCAAAAGATGATTAAAATATAAAGTTAGTAAACTTAATCATCTACCCCTAATCAACCATCATTGCTTCTGAGTCCAGTTTTGAAGGTCTATCTTTTTAGAAAGCAATGTTTTTAATTAATTAGTGTAAGGTAAATCTTTAAATTTAAATGTTAATTCTTTTCTTTCTTTATTTTTATTTTAAGTAGGCTCTGTGCCCACATGGGGTTTGAACTCATAACCCTGTGACCAAGAGTCACTTGAGACTCCTCCAATTGAACCAGACAAGGTCCCCAATTCTTTTCAAAACACACAGCAGTGGTTACAGATAAACAAGTGTTCTCTGCTTTTTGTGGGAAAACCAAAAAAGCAAAATAAACAAGAACCTTTTAGATAAACATTAATCAGTATTAAATGATAGCAAGAAAATAAGCCTTCTTTACATAGATTTTTTTTCCTCCTTTAAACTATTAAGTTTTCTTTTTTAAAAAACAACATATTTAAAAAAATTGTTTTTAAATGTTTGATTATTTAGAGAGAGAGAGTTTGCGCAAGCAGGGGAGAGGCAGAGAGAGAGAGAGAGAGAGAGAGAGAGAGAGAATCCCAAATAAGCTCTGTGCTGTCAGTGCAAAGCTTACACAGGGCTCAAACTCACAAACCGTGAGATCATGACCTGAGCTGAAACCAAGAGTCAGACGCTCAACCAAGTGAGCCACCCAGGGCGCCCCTAAAAAACGAGTTGTCTGAGCTAGAGTTTGAGGTGATGTCTAATTCATTCTTGTATTTTCCAAAGAACTTATTAACATTTATATACTGTTTAAGTTCAATAAATATTTGTTAAAATCTATTAAATACCCTAAAAAAATAATATGGAAATGAAAATGTAATTTAAAATATCTTAAGTATTTGTGATGATATGATACAGCTAAATAATGGAGAGAACAATATGTTTTAGAAAAATTATAGACAAAGATTTAAATAAGTTTAAATTAACTTGAAACTGGGAATTACTACTGTATTAAAAGTAGATTATCTTTTTTTTCTTCCTTGGGAAGGGAGGGAGTAAGAAAACATAGGAGAACTTTATATTAACTACCTTACTGTTAATTTTTTAAGAACATGTTTAGTATATTGTAAAACAGCACTATAACCTCCCAAGGCAATAGATTTAAAAAACAAAACAAAACAAAACAAAAACCCTTTAGCAAAGTAGCAACAATCCAAAGCTCACAGTGAGGAAGGGAAAGAGATGCTGCCTTTTGTCCTAACACAATTCTCTCCACTTCCCTCTTCACTACATTCATACCTTCTTTTTGTCTTCAAACTTCTTCCTGTGTCAAGGCCTTTACTCTTGTTCCCCCTATGCAACACACTTCTCATACTAGTTATTTGTTCAACTCTTTATAGTCTTCAAGGTCAATGTAGGCAATGAGCTAAGAAACCGTCTAAACAGTATAAACTCCACTCTGTACAAATGACATTCTCAAGGTGACTTATTTAAAATAACTCAAACCACATTTTGTCATGAAAAGTAAGCCCCTTACCTCTTTTTCCTTTCGGTCTATGGCATCTCGCTCAGCCTGCAACTGTACTTCTAGGGACAATTCTGTTTTAGCTTCTACAGCTCCAGTCTGTTTTTGGTCCTCTACCTTTAAATATATAAGAATTTTCTTAAAACTTTAGACTTTAAATCTAATTATCCATTTTAATTGGAGAAATAGAAATGCCATTAGCAGCTGATAATCTAAATTAGTGAATAACCAAAGATACTCAATTTTGAACACAATTTTATGCAAATTCAAACAGGAATGCTGGACACTCTTAAAATTCATTCCTCACATAAAATGGAGCCTACCTATCCCCTTATATGTCCCCTTCCCAAGCTTCCTTACCCTGGTCTTCTTTGATTCACTCTTGCTTTCTGGAGTATAGTGGGAAAAGGTTTCATTCTCCTTACTCTGGGATAGAGCATCAGACTAACTGGTGTCCACCGTTTTTTTCACTTGGCTATTATTTTAGAATCACAACCTTATTGACTGTTAAAAGGATCATTAAATCCTCTGGTTTATTTAAACTTCCTTTCTCAGGAATAAGGTATGCAAATAACATTTGAAGATAAGAATAAACGATATAGTTATGATGTCACTGACAGACATAAAGGTATATTTATATTTTGTAATAATATAAACAAAAAGTCGATAGTAATTTTTTATTTAAAGGAACTGATGTTCATGTAAATAAGAGTAATCCGCATTAAAACACTTGATAAAATTAGCCTAAAGAAAATGCCATACCTTTTGGAAAGTGTCTGTACTAACGAGTAAGGCTTGCTCTAGTTCCCTTACTCTGAACTCCAGTTTCTCGATTTCTTCATTCCGTTCTTGAATATCCCTCTGAAGCTGCTCTTTAGAGAGCAAAAGCTCACTGCACTTGTCTGTTTTTTCCTTCAGATGATTTGTTAACTGTTCAACCTGGACACAGAATAAGGAAAAACTATAACAAAATTTCAACAAGCTAATAACATACCTATTCTCACTTCAAAAAGTACTTTCAGATGCCATGCTAATAGTATTTTTGATAAGGAAAGCAACAATTGTCTCCAAGTATGGTGATGTTCTCTGAGTTGATACAACAAATGAGTACTAACAAAAAAGAAATAATACTGCTCCCACCAACCCTTTACAAAAAGTTCTTTCTCTTAACACTAAGACCTTCTACAGCTAGGAAGAGAAAAAAAGGTTACATTTTTGAACAATTTTAAAGTACAAGCTCCAGTGGTACAATGACACTAAAACCTAATAAAGATGACAAGTTTGCAGAGTAGTGACTTACATTCTTTAAATTTATTTATTTATTTTGAGAGAAGAGAGTGAGCGTATGCACAAGCGGGGAAGGGTCAGAGGAGAAGAAGAGAATCCCAACCAGGTTCCACTCTGTCAGCACAGAGCCCAAAGCGGCACCTCAACTCACAAACTCTGTGAATTCATGACCTGAGCTGAAATCAAAAGTTAGGCGCTTAACAGACTCAGTCATCCAGGTACCCCCTGACTTACACTTTTATGTGAGATAAGATAATCTTAAGAAATCTTCAATGGATTCTATTTTTTCTTCCCACAAACGGTTATAATTGATACATATAATAATAATATGGTTCTAAACATCACAGACATAGGAGCGAATGGGGGAGCTTTAATACACTCACGTAGAAAGCTTTTTCAGCCTGCACATTCCAGCAGCCCAGAACAGACATGAGAATAGTGGGCGGTGAGAAGGATCTGTGCACACTGAAAGTTCCCCCCAAGTAATTCTGATATGCAGGTCCATTTAAGAGAATGGCTCTGTGACAGAAGGATTCAGGAAGCATTAATAAGGTAGCTTATGAAATTAGTTCTCATCAAGACAGAAATCTTACTAAAATAAGAAGTGTGATGGTAAGAAAAAAAAGGAATTCTACCTTTCTTCAGTGAGATACGTTAAGGAAATAATCTAAAAATGATACTTATTTCCCAAAACATTAAAAAAAATGCAAACTTACCTATAACTACATGTTTGAGGATGACTGTAATAAAGCTACTGAAGAGAAAATTTAACAGTAATGGGTGGGCTAAGATTTGGAGTACAGTCAAGGAAAAAAAGACAACAAAGCAGCAAAATAGTACCATATACTATAAGATTTAGATAACTTCGATACTGAGACAATCAGAATCTGGCAAATCAGATTTGGCAAGGTAAGGACAGAACAAATGGATCACAAGGTTCCAGGAGAAAAAAAATCAAATACACACATCCATGTTAGTTTCTTAAGGTTTCATGAATGAGGCAGGCCACACTTTTCAAATATAACAAATAATATATTTACATACTGTAAGATTTAAAAAAATTTTTTTAAGTTTACTTATTTTGAGAGGGACAGAGACAACACAAGTGGGGGAGGGGCAGAAAGAGAGGGAGAAAGAATCCTAAGCAGGCTCCATGCTCAGTGTGGAGTCCAGTGCGGGGCCAGATCCCATGACCCTGGGATTGTGACCTGAGCTGAAATCAAGAGCTGGAAGCACAATGACTGAGCCAACCTGGCATCTCACTATATTTTACAAGTGAGTAAACGAGTTTTAGAAAGTTATAAAAAGTGAGTTAGCCTTTGTTACACATGTGGTAAAAGACAGAGCTATGATTCAAACTAGGACAGGTCTAACCCCAAGCGCAATGTCTACGTAACTGTAACAAGCCATCCTTAGCAATTTATAAATCTTCCCTCATTCATGTAGCATTTATTTGGCAAATATAGAGTTCTGTGTTACTATCTGAGAAAATCGATAACTGGGATGAAAAGGTAGAAACAGGGAGAGTGGTAAGGAGGCTACCAAAATCATCCAGGCAAACAGTGTCAGCTAGGATTTAAGGAGATGAATGAAATGGAAAGAACAGGAAGATGTAAGATGTAGTGAAACATGACTCACCAATGGGCTGGAAGTAGGGGCTGGGAAAAAGAATGGAATCAAGAATGAATACTAGGTCTTAGCAACAAGTAAAGTGAAGGCAGTATCAGATTTACTGAAATGAAGAAAAGGAACATATTTTATTATTGTCTTTCTCTGACGGGGCCAGTCAGGAATCAAGAGCTCTCTTTTAAATATGTTAATTTTGAGACATCTAAACGGAGACAGATGGTATAGTATCTGAGTATCCAAGTCCAGAGTTCAAAAGAGCTATCAGGGCAGGAGATATAATCATACAGTCATTTACATTTAACTACCTGGGAAAAGAAGATTAATAGGAAAGAAAAAGGGGGCCCAAGACTAAGTCCTTGGGTTCTCCATCATTTATTTTGGGTTGAGAAACAGAGACTACGGAAAAAGACAAAATGAAGTAGGTATATCACAGAAGCCAAGAGAAGGAAGTGTTTCAGGAAGAAGGCTGCAATGAAAGTCTCTGAGGACAGAGAGATGGTTAGCAGACATAGCCAGGTGACTGGTAACCTTCGCAAGAACAATTTCAATGAAAGAGAGGATATAAAACCACTGAGACAGAGAGGTTAGAACTTCACTGCACTGGACTAAGAAAAGAATGGGAGATGGGGAAATAAAGTTGTCTGAATACAGACAACTCTTGATCAGTTTTGTTGGGAATAGGAATAGAGAGAGAGATAGAGAAGTTTATTTAATTGGGCAATACTAGAAGATAAATGCAGGTAAAAAATGACTCCAAATTTCAATGCAAACAATTTTTAATGCTTATTTATATTTGAGGGGGGTGGGGCAGAAACAGATGAAGACACAGAATCCAAAGCAGGCTCCAGGTTCTGACCTGTCAGCACAGAGCCCGACATGGGGCTCAAACTCATGAACTGCAAGATCATGACCTGAGTTGAAGTCAGACGCTCAACTGACTAAGTCACCTAGGCACCCAATGCAAACAATTTTTAGAGTTTCAAGAACTTTTCACACTGAAGTAGTATTTAATTTTCTGATTTCGAAGATTTATATATGATAGAAAGAATTTTCTTTAAGTTCTTCACAACACACATATTACACCCAATAGACTGTAGCGTAGACAAGATCAGTAAAGTTCTCACCTCTCTAGTTTGATGTTCATTGATAGGCTGGAATCGAGGTACGACCTTAAGTTGCTGTTCTAATTTCTGTATTTCCTGTTGGAATACATCTCTTTCGTGTTCTCTATCAATGGCTTGTTCCTGAACAATAACAATAACAATAAGTGACTGAAGAAACAATATATATTGAAGCTATTATTTCTGCTATGTCCCTTGAGTTATACATATAGTTTTATTTGAAGATAAATAACTGATGGCCATAGAAAACCCCAAACCGAAAGGTCTGTAAAACAAGAACACTTGTTGTATGGTACGTAGTCTATTTGGGCTCTCTGACAAGAATTTATGCATTCAAATATTATATGAAGCACAACATTTTTAAGCATTCAAGTAATGTTAATAAATACAGAATGAAATAAAAATATTCTCCCAAAAATGAATTTATTTTTTTTGGAGCAAAAGAGGAATTCCACTGTTAACGTAGTCATTAAAAAATATAAAAGTAGAACAAACTGTTTATTAAATCAATTTCTTTCATCCTAATCTAGGTTTCATATCTAAAATTATAAAATGTGTCAGAATCTGAGTCCCTGATATATGAAAAGAATGTCAGCCTTAAGTGAAACCCCAAAGAAGAAAATCCATGTGGAATTAGAGATTTAGTATCGTTTTAGAAGAGAGTAATGATAGCATAACAAGTGTCCCAAGAGCACAGTGTTACTCTGTGTGTATCTTTTGTGGGTGAAACAGTGGACGGTTAGCGCTCAGGATCCTCACCCTGCTTTGGCAGTTGGTTAAAGGGAAGTCTTGGACAAGCTTCTTAACTCTGAATTTGGAAAGGCTAACGGGTAGGGTTTATTCATGATCTGCCTGTACCACTTTTAGTTGTGATAGATGTGTAATAAAAATTATTAGATTTTTATTTGGAATAGTACTTTTCAGTCAATTGGTAAAAAACACAGGTAGATGAAAAATGTTAGAATTCAAGAGTCTCTTCATAATTTAAAATTCACAACCTAGAATAGCAGCAAAGTAAGCATTCCACTGAGAAAATCAATATTCAAGTTGAGGATACTTACATCTAAAAATTTTTTCGTTTTTTCTAACTGCTTTTCCAGTGCTTGGTTTTGCTGTCTTAAATCCATGAGCTCGGCATTTTTTTCTTGCTCCAGTTCTATAAACCTACTGACTTGTTCCTCAACATCTATTTCCAGAGCTTTCACTTGTTTTTGAAGGTCATCACGTACTTTTTCAGCTTGGCACTGTACTTCTAGTTTTTCCTTCATTAATTTTTCTGTCTCCTGTAGTAATTCTGTTTACAAATATAAAAATATACTAAGTTAAATCACAGTAATAGTGAAATCACCCATAACAATGCTCAAATTTTACCTTCATGAAATAAGAGATCTGAATTTTACTTCAAATGCACAGAAAAAAAGGAAAATATTCCTATGAAAATATCAAAGCAACATATTCCTATAGAAGCAAACTAGTAGCAAAAAATTATATCATATTAACAGAAAGAAAAATGGTCACTAAAAACAGTATTTTAAGAAAATGCCATAGCAAATGATCAAAAAAAAAAGTCCACTTTCACTATAAGGAAAAGAACAAAGTCTAATTAAATTTGAACACAGAAATAACTCACCTCAGGCAAAAATCAATTCATTCCAAACCAATAAAGTCACTTTATATGCATATGCAATACACATGAAGATCAAAGACTGTAAATTTTTAACCAAGGCAAATAAGAGTTACAGAAAAAAAAAAATACAACTACAATCATAATTTCCTGTTAGTCTTTCTCCTCATTAGATCCATATTCCTGAGTTAATCCTGCACACTCACACATAGATGTATCAAGGGGAAACTGACAACTATGAAAGGCAGGATGGTATAGTGCTTAAGAGCAGAGACTGTGGATTCTACTCCTAGCTCTGCTACTTATCTCCTATGTGATACTTAACATGATGTCCTCTGATTTCCTTATATGTAAACTGGGGATAGTAATAGTACTGACAGTAATAGTACTAATAGTTACTTACAGTAACTAACTATAAGTTATTGTGGATCGAATGAGTTAATATATACAAAGAATAGTGGCTAGAGTATGGGAAGCACTATATTAAGTGTTAGCTATTATTAATATTAATAATACAATAAAGTACATATAGCAGAGTAAAAACAATGCTCTAATGAAAAAATAAAGGAACATAACCTGAGAATCTTTACACTAACCAGTCTGCCAACACTGTACTCAGGACTAGGAATCTGTAGAAAACAGCTTTCCTTTGAAAACAATAGTGATTTAGACATTAATACAAAGCTAAATGAACCAGAAAGTCTCTTTACTAAATTTCACTGATCCTTGATACCATCATCTTATATTATTTCTTGATTCAGAAAGAACATTTTGAAAAGTCATAGGCTGTGAGAATTTAATACATTTGTTTCTGTAAAAAACTGAAATTGTCTTAAGCTCTGTGGAAAAACAGATATAAGATGATGATCGCTATGAATCTCAGTTGTTAATTTCAAATATAAATATGTATTTTTATTGTAAGAAAAGTTTTTTGTTAAAGAGAAAAACTGTAAGTATGAAACACAACAGCAAAATTAGAGGTATGTTAGTTGGGAAAGTAAAGGTAAATGTGATTGAAAATCCAAGGGTCACCCCGTTTTTGGAGTTGTAAGTTCACCACCCAAAGACTGGCCATGCAATTGTATAAACACACCTGCTCCCGGTGCTGCATCGACTGCAGCATCTACTAGTCCTATAAGAATAGAAAGAAAAAACACACACACACAGAACAAAGATATAATTTACACGTCTATTTCCTAAAATAGGATAACACGTAAACACAATAGAATTAGAAGTTGAAACCATTGATTACTGATTATCATCATTCGTAACATTTTGATGCACTAGTATTTCTTGATTGTTTTACACGTAAGATACGTACACTTTGCACATTAAAAAGTCCAATCCTGAACCTGTGCTAAATAAACTTGAGCAACTAGAAACAACTGCACCATATTACAAAAATGTATGCTGTATTTCTCAATTAGTAAAATTCAACTAATAAAACTAGACATTTAGAATTCCAACTGCATGTGTATTATAAAAGTGGGAGAATATGATGAAAAGGATTTAAAGTTGCACTGATATAATGACTGACATTCATTTTTTTTTACTGCTAAAAACAACTAAAATATTACACCTAATTTCTCATTTAAGCAAAGATTAAAGGTTATTCATAAATTATATATTTTTTGAACTCCTACAGAGATTAAACTAGATGTCAGCCTGCTTCTAACAGCTACTGACCTTTTCAATCTATTCTCTTGCAGGCCGAAATTCACCCCACCTGCTTGCTAGTAGTGCTGGGTCAATGCTCTTTCACTTAATCGAGTATACATTTTTGCTGCCTTTCTGCTATCGAAAGAAGTGAATCTTACAAAGTTTAAAAAATATCCTGTCATATTACGCGCAGCTGTCTCTTGAGGCAGAAGTTTAAGGATAAAGAATTATCTTTTCCTGCTAAAATCTGCCAAAGGAAAAAGGAAAAAAAAAAAAAAACCCTCCACATAGCTAAGAAAACATTTATCAACGAGGTAGATTTTCATGTAATTTTTCAACCCCCATATAAATACATGAATTATGGTACTGAAAGGGGAAAAGAGCCACTTTGAATGTCTAAGGAATATTTCGTATACAAAGTCCAAAAATACATACGCTGTTCGACGGGGCCTGCCTCTGCTTTCATAGCCTCTTTCTGTCTGGACAGTAATTCTCTTTCTTCTTGGATCTGCTGTTGTTCTGCTTCCAGTTCTTGTAATCTATTACCTGTGCATAACAATTCCTGCTCAAGACGGTCTATTATATCACTTTTTTCCTGAATTTGCCTTTCATAAAGAGTTTTTTCATCTGCATAGCCATCAATGACACCTATAAGATAAAATTAACAGGGAATGAAATTAAAGTTTATTTTCAATCTTACCATCAGGTGTTGTATGAGTATCTTGAATGAATCTGCTGCTGCTGACAGCAGCAATTGTGGTAGATGCAATGCAGCCTTTTTCTTGTTTAACCTTTGTGCCTAAATATGACGTTCCTCTGAACTTTCTATCACTTTGCTATGCTAATGTAGCACATCATGTAGGTGTAGCTCACTTCATTAAACAGATACAAATAGACAAGAAAGCTTGATATAAATCAGATACTTGTGAACCAAGTCACATTTTAAATATACTAGAGCAAGCTGATGTTTTAAGTGATTCTAGAAGGCCAACACCCACAATGGTATGGCAGAATATAAACAGAATGAGGCTTCAGAGGCTTAAAGCCTGGCCATCACCATTTAATGGTTACCTTGAACTATCTATTTATCTAGGTAGGCTTCATGCCCAATATGAGGTTGGAACTCACGACCCTGAGATTAAGACCTGAGCTGAGATCAAGAGTCAGACACTTAACCAGTTGAGCCACCCAGGCGCCTCGACCTTGAACAATTTATTAACATTTCTTGGCTTCAGTCTTTTCATTGCTAAATTACAAGACTTGTCTTAGGATGGTGAAATTATGGTAACAAATCACCTTCATCCATTTCTATATTTTCTAAAAATTTTAATCCTTTCTAGAATTCTACTAAATACTTTTTGATAATTAAAAATAAACAGTTTTTAAAGTTGCTTGGAGAAAGTCTGAAGACAAATTACAACTACATTTCAGTGGTCACTCTACATTAGAATCTTTTTAATCTTTTTAAACTTGAAGTTTTTCCACACTCAGTCGCCAACAGCAAGTTGCTCACCCTCAGCCTTACTGAGCTCCAAAGCCAGCTGTTCTCTAGCCCTGGACTCCTCATGAAGGCGCTCTCGCAATTCTTCTTGGCACTTCAGGGACTCTGTCACTTCTTGTTTCTGTCGAAATGACTCCCGCATCAACTCTGTCTGTGTAACTTTCGCATGTTCCAGCTAAACAAGGAGGGAAACCATACATGAAGGAAGACCAAGTGTTGGGAATACCAGTGTCATTTCCCACTAAAGCTTAACAAAAAAGGGTTTTTAAATAAAAATAAACTGTTAAACTGTAGCCATTAACATATCTAGTGCATGCTAACATTAGGTGGGAAAAGCAGTACACAAGTAGATTACCTACATGTAACTTTCCATAAGAGATGTATTCTGGCTTTATTAAACCACCAAAAAAATGCTTCTTTTGGGGGGCACCTGGGTGGCTCAGTCGGTCAAGTGTCTGACTTTGGCTCAGGTCACATCTGAGTATGCGGGTTTGAGACCTGCATCGGTCTCTGTCTTGACAGCTCAGAGCCTGCTTTGAATTCTGTGTCTCCTTCTCTCTTTGCTCCTCCCCCACTCCCACTCTGTCCCCCTCTCTTTATCTCTCTCTCAAAAATAAATGTTAAATTTTTTTAAACGCTTCTTTTGGAAATAAACCAATTTATATCACTAGATCTGTATTCTATCATATAAAGAAAGACATAAAGTTACAGATATAAAGTTTTTATTTGTGGAAGAATTTTATGTTACTGTGCTCTATGTAAAACTTTAATTTCTTTTATATTTAACATTTATCGATTGTGGACTCCTGCTATACACTGTGAGGAACTAATATAGGACTCATAAAATGGCATTAATTAACAAAATCATAGTGTCGTAACAAATGGAAAAAATTATAACCCACATTTTAACTGAAAGCTTTAGATTTCTGTCCATCTGTGAAAGTCTATAAGACTTTACATGAACATTCAATTTATTTTCAAAATCTTAGCACACAGAGGCATTACCCATAATTACTCATAAATATAGCCTCCTTTAAAATGCTGTTATTGGCATGACTACGTTCTTAAACAATTTTTAACACAGTCAAGTACAGACTCAAGGCCAAATCTCTCAAAATACAGTGATCATTGTTACTAGCTCCATGAAATTACAGAAAAGCACTATCTCTGCCTTTGTTTTCTGAGCTTCTGACTGCCAGCACTTGCTTATCTGTTTTTATTTAAAACCTGAGCTGAAATGTTTCTGGTATTTAGTTCCATAACACTAAGAATTTTGAAAAAGCAATCACCATATATATATTATTAATAGGCTCACATGTCATAAGAATTAGTAAAATTATAAAGTACTTAATATATGAGAAAGATTTTAACATGTTTTTGTTTTTAAAAATGTAGTAGTTTCTAATTTATAGGCAAATATCAATAATGTTATTATCAAATTATGAAATTTAAGAATATTTTATTTTTAAAGACTTCTGTTCTTCACATCTGAGTATTATTTACCATAGCAAACAGATTTTAGAGTTATTAAATAAAGCCTTTTATGGTCACTCTAAGTCAATTTCCAAAATATCAAGTATGTGATTGTTGTTGTGTTATTTAATATGATGTGTTAAATATCATTTACAACTTATTACTTGCGAGATAATATGAATACACATTTAAAACACATTTGAGACTTGTAATGAATAGCTGAGCATACATTTCAAATCATAAAATATTTCCTAAAATATCTGTGATGTCATTGCTACGTCAACAAAGATAAAACTTTATACGTATTTTTACTTCTGACTGGGAAAAGAGTATTTTCCTTTAAATGTGATAACCAAAATACATTGATTTTTACTATAAAGAACATGACCATAAAGTATGAACTGAATTTATATATAACTACTCTTCTGAATTTACAGTCACAGCCTGTATTTTTAAAACGTATCAATTGCTTCTACATACGTAGGTAAGTAACTTTTTCTGACATTATAAAGTGGCTGCCTGGTCAACAGATGAAAACTCTGAAAGAGTTCAAAGTTCTAACTAAAAAGGGTAGTGTTTTTTTTTTTTTGTTTTTCAAATTTACTGTACAAGAAGCATTTAGCATTTATAACAAAATAAATACTTGATTCAGATAATAAAATTAAACTGTTTTTGCTTCTATGTCTACTTCTTAACAAGATCTAAAGCAGCCTTTAAGTGCATTTAAATATTTACCATAGAACCACAAGAAATAACTTCAGTTTTGCAAAACAAAACAAATAGAAAAAACAAATACAGTAAAAAGCTAGCAAACAAATTTCATTATAGCAGATGGCACTCATGCATTACTGGAATAAGAGACTCCCCTTCAAATGTTCACCTAAATATACTCTAAAAAGCCTCTTCTATCCTATTAAGGTATGACTTATTCCTAATACCTAACAATATGAAATACATAAAAATTTCATTTTCAGTACTTCTAAATAAGTTAAGAAACTTATCATTATATTAAAAGTATGTATAAAGCATCAGTAAGTATTCTGTCACTTTAACACAAAGTTTCAGGGGGAGGTAACAAAAGTTCTGAAAACCATCTGTCTTGTTAAATATTAGCTAGTGCATTACAATTAAAGCCATGAAAGTCATAAAAAGTGCTGAATAACTTGCAGTTATATTGAATAACTTGAGGTGAATCATTCACTACATATTTATGTGTTAAATAAACCTGAAGTACTAACTATGCTAAGTACTCACCCTTAACAGTGTTTATAAAATGCATGTCACATAAAGAGTAGAAAACAGTATTTCCTCACAGGATTAGTAGGCATATTAAAAATAAGTTCCTTATGAATTAATAAGAAAATTAAAATTAGAATCGAGATTTTCTTTTTCCTTGTCTGGAACTACAGCCAATAAACCATATGATTGTAAACGATTCCTAACTGGCTCACTTAGCTGTTTTAAGAATCATAATGCCTATTGCCTTTTAATTATTCTATTTTTACTCAGGATTGGCATCATAAACATAAAAAAGCAAGATTCTTAAGGACAAGAAGGATCTTTTTAAACAGCTTGCCTGGCATGGGAGAACTGTAATACTATCTCACTCTGCTTTCTGGAATCAAAAACACAGCCAAGGTGGGGGCTCTTAGAACAAATTTAGCCCTTCAATACATCAAGGATAAATGAGTAGCAACATCTCAAACAATAACAAAACAAGATTCTCTTCCATTTACCCTTACTGAGGAAATTGAAAGTTCATTTCTCATTATAAAGGTTTTTAAACTAGATGTACAAAAAAATTGAAGGTAAACTAAACTAAAAGAAACCAAGTTTTTTATACTTACTGAATAAGGAGGGGTAGGCAGTGAGATTTTAGAAATAAGCTTTAATATGTGCCCATTTCTTTTATGAATAAAATGAAAAATAGAAGTATTAATAATTACTGAGTTATTTTCATCCAAATGTTCACAAAGAGGAAAAGGATGTGGCAAAGGCACACGAGATTCGACCTCATAAATGTCTTCATCTTGTTCTTCCAACCATGAGCCACTGAGTTTGACAGTTGCCAAATAGGTCCTGTAAGAATCCATTCTAGAAGATGCAGCTGCCAATTTTCCTCACTCGCTTTAACAGTTTTCCACTACATTAAAAAGTTCTTTTTAGTTTATCAAGATACACCAGAGTTGTATGAAGATTTCTTTTTAGTACTACCAGATAAACATTAACTCATACAACTGAACAAAAGAAAAACCCCACAAAACTATTTTAAAAACTACATCTCCATCAGTTGTTGTCAAAAACGAAACAAAACAAAACCAAGACAACAAACAAAAAGAAAAGCAAACACCTTTTTAACTAGAATAATTAAATCCTTGAAGAATAGAAGGATGAAAATATAAATATCTAATTAGCTGAGTAATAAAACTGCTTTCAGTATCAAATGTATATGTGGAAATAAGCCTTCCAAAGGAGCTGGCAAGGAAGGTCAAGTTTTAAATCTCCATGGTAGCAGTCTTCAGAAGTGCAGCTGCAACACTTGTTCTTGCTGCTTCACTCAATTCAAAAGTAAAAGCTCCTCCGAACTGAGCTATTCAAATAGCCTCTCATGGTGAGCCAAAGGATTTCTAGTCAGTGTCCCCTGAGGAAAAGGTCAGAACAGAGGGTGTGGTTTCATGTCTTTACCTATAGGTACTGGCAGGTGGAGTGTGAATTAATACGCCCACAAAAAAGCCTGCCTAACAGGATCCAAGTTCCACGTCAGAGCTTTGAAAAGGTTATTTAGACACATTTATAAAGTTTCTAAGATAAGCTAGTATTTTTCCATCCTATTCAAAAATTGTTTTAATTTGAAAATGTGAAATCAAGTAGGTTTGAGTCCACATTACCAATTAGTTCTTAAAGTATATCAAATAATAATTATTTCTGGAAAACTAAATTAGTATTTCCTTTTGATTTTTTCTTAAATGATACTCATTCTTTCAAGCAGTCACTAGAACTAAATATAGTTAAGTTATAACCTATTTCTACATTGAATTGTTTTTAGAGTGAATGTTAAGGGGAAAAAAACCACTCTTTTTAAAAGCCGCATTATATATAACACTCGGTAATTACACCACTTTAGATATTCTATAAACTCTGACTAAAACTCAAAAGAGCAAGTTGCATATAACAGCCTTCTGGAAGCTCCAGAAATATTGGCGATACTGAAGAAACTAGACAATGAGTTTTAAAAGATGAACAACTTACTTTTTAAACATCAAAAGATCCTCAATAGTGAGAGTGGTTTCAAATAAATGAAAAAGCTTTCATTGTGGTGCTTTTCTCTAACCAGTAACTAAATAGCCTAAATCCGTAAAATCAAAACCTTTTATCTACTATGGAAAAATCCATACTAAAGCAAGCAGGTAATATCAACAAAAATCCATTTTATAGCCACTTTCACTATATATGATTATTTAAAAGAGTTAACACTCAAAGCCTTCGTAGTAGACTAATAATTAGGGAAGAGAAAAATGAGATTTTCTACAGAGAGCCCACAATCTACAGGCAGATGTTTTGGGGCAGGGGAAGGGCAGTTGCCTCTTTTAATTCTGGATTAGGCAAGGACAAAATTTTGTTCATTATGGTTTTTTTTTTTTGTAAGCCCGCCAGTTAGTCTGCAAAGATGTCTTAACATCGTCAAAGAATGGAGTACACTGGTTCAGCCAAATTTGACTTTTTTGATCTTCAGCAGATACAAAATCCTCCATATCCTAGCTGCTCAGCTTTATGAACTGGTTGGTAGGATCCATGCTTAGTATGTCATATAGTTCTCAAAATACTCTTTCGTGGCTTCCTCTGGAAATTATAGTTTATTTTGATAACGCAGTGTCCAATTTCTCTTATTTGAAGCAAAAACAAAACTCTGAAAGTATTTTAAAAAAAGAAACATTCAGGTTAAGGTAAGAACTAACCAGGGTGGAAAAAAAGACTCAAAAAAGCAATAGATTAATAAGATGATTTAGAATGAGGCCAACAGCCCTCATAACAACAGTATATTATTAACTAATGGCATATTATATTAATTCATGTTCAAAAAGGTGACCCTAAATTAAAATAATCCAAATTATATATTTCCCATTTTTGAAAGTATGTAAAACTCTGTTTCCATCCATGTAAAACAAAAACTTCAAATAAGATGTATCCCCTTATAAAAGAACATAGGTCAAGGTTAAGAAACTAACCACAAAGAAAAAACAGAAAATTAGGGAGGGGAAAAAGGACTCAAAACAGCAGGAGAGTTGGTTTAAGGTAGAGGAAAACAGCTCTCCTAACAACAGTATATTAACCTACGGTATATTAACTAATGTGCAGACAGATTACTCTGCATTAGAATAATTCAAATTCTATTTTTTTTTTAATTTTAGAAAGCACATAAAACTTTTTATGATCAAAGGCAGCTAAAGCAAAATGACTTCGATTTTTAGGAGGAGGCCCTTTTAATTATTCAGACTCGCTCATTATTCCAGATTCCAGATAATCAAGATTTCGGGCATATTTGAGGACTATTAACTTGTGGTATAGAGCTACGTTTCCCTAACTAAACAGCTTTATTTTAATCACACGATGTCAATATATTTAACCTTTCCCCCCCTTAAACATTTCTCTCAAATTGTAAAAACACTTCTGTTGCTCTCTTTTCGATACTGACTTATTCGCTTATTTCTGTAAGTTATTTAATAGAAGGGCTGAATCCTGGATAAAATACTCTGACAGAGCCCTGACCTATACAATAAGCACACTGGGGAAAACACCTACTGGCAAAATGCATTTCAACACTTTGATTACAATTATGTTTAAAACTTAACAATGACAGGGGTGCCTGAATGGCTCAGCTGGTTAAGTGCCCGGCTTCAGCTCAGATCATGATCTTGCGGTTTATGAGTTCAAGACCCACATCGGACTCTGTGCTGGAACCTGGAGTCTGCTTCAGATTCTGTGTATCTCCCCCTCTTTCTCTGTCTCTTCCCTACTCGTGCTCTCTCTCTCTCAAAAAACAAAAGACAAAAAAATTAAAAAAAACTTAATGACAAAACAAAATCTTAACTTATTGTTTTGTCCTCAGAAAGTCTTTTTTCTGAAGATATAGAAACATGTAGCTTAGATTCCATTATTTTCAAAAATGATAATAAACTCGTGAGAGCTACCTATAATAATAATCATTCTGTGGCAGTAAGTTCCTCATTAATTTTTCCAAAGCCTAAAGGAATCTCTCAGTAGTACCTGTGAATTCTGGAAAAGCTTAAAGACTACTCCCATGGAACAGACTGAATTCCTTTTCTACCTGATTCAAGAATCAAGAATCTGAAACCATACTCTCAAAGAGAACTTTCCTGTAGAACCACAAAGAGACTACTGAATAAAGATTATGTTAAAGAGATACCTCTCTAAGGGCCTGTGGGTAGTCTCTAAGCACTTTTCCTTATATTATAATGAAAACTATCCCAACAAATAGGAAACTGCCAACAGGTTGAATATAAGCCTAATTTTACAGTAGCCTATCTGGGCAAAAGAGAAGTACAATTCATCACAATAAGTGTATCATTATATGGAATTACATATATATACCATAGGGCAAATCACTCATCAGATCAAATACATAAAGTAAAATAATCCTTTAAAAGATATTACAAAGTAAGCCTATGAGATAGATACCCCGATACTTAGTAAACAAAATAGTCACTAGTTCTTTTATTGAAGCGGGATGTATCTACATCCTAAAGAACCTAAAGCATACTAAACCTTAAAACTAACTACAAGGCTTAAATCATGTATCTTCTACTAAAATCACACAACATATAAATCCACACTATTAAAAAGAAAAGAACCTTGAATATTGACAATATTTACTTAGGCTATGGGGACTTCAATGAAACCCCTCCTCCTTCCCAAACATAAATCCACAATAATCTGCAATAATCTCTTTCTCCAATCTGAAAAGAGGCAAGGTCTTTTTGATCCAAACACTACACCTTCCACCTTTGTTCTGGATTCCATCCTCACTTATTCCAAGGAACTGGCTCGAGAAAGCCCAACTGTTTGTGATCTGCCATCTTCAACTTCTCCAATTCTACTCAAGGTACACTATCCCAACCTTTAAAAAAAGTACCTTCCCCTTTTCAAGCTAATATTCTGTTTTCTTCACAGCTAGTAGTCACAAAATTGCTGTCTCTATTTCTCCAACTCTGAATTTTGAATACTCCTCTGCCAACTCCATGAAACCATTCTCATTAAGGTCACTGATAACATGCACAATGAAATATCCAATGGACACTAAATCCTCAGTCACCTATAACTTTCCATAGTAACTAACGAGATTTGGAAAAATCACTTGTCTGGCTTTTATGACACTATTCTCTTGATTTTTTCCTCTCTCATTCTCGAACCCCCTGTAGAGTTACCTATTTTTATTCTCTTTTAAATGCCAGCATTCTATCAGCACAAAAATAGTTCTGTATATTCTCTATAAGCATGGCTTCAAGGTCTTTAAGTAATAACAACCTCCACTTTAGTTCTACCCAAACTAAACTGACTAATCTAGACTCTGTTGATTATCTTTACTCGATGCCTCTACTATGCACTACACATCAACAACTTGGTTGGTTAAGGATTTATGCTTGCTTTCCTCCTCTCTTCCTTATCCCCGATGTCCAATCAGTCATACCAAATTCTACTAAATTCAGCTTCCTAAAAGTTTTAAAATCACTTTCTCCTGCCTTAACTCGATTTCTATCACTTTTTACTTGGAATATATTATAAAGGCCTTCTGTTTCTCTACATTCAGTATCTGTCCTCACCATCTTCTTGCCTATGTATCGCACTGCTGTCTAAAGGAATCTGGCACAAATTTGATTATTATTATAATGTTTATTTACTTATTTAGAGAGACAGCATGTGCAAGGAAGGGTAGAGAGAGAGAAGAGAGGGAAGTGGGCTCCGTGCTGTCAGTGCAGATCCCTTCACAGGGCTTGAATCCACAAACCATGAGAGTATGACCTGAGCTGAAATCAAGGGTTGGACACTTAACCAACTAGGCCACCCAGGGCCCTCTGATAATATATTCTCATCAAAAATATTTCAATGACTCTCCACAATTTGCAGCATAAAGTCAGCCTGCGAAGGACTTTGACATGTAACTACTGGCTATTTCTCTACCTTCACTTTCTATCAGTCTTCCATCTTCCATCCCGGATGTTTCATATCACAAAACTATCCACTGTCCGCATACATACCATGCTGGTTTACACTATGCCTTTCTCCATAAATTTTTTTTGACCTAACTTACTTTAAAAAACAGTATTTTGACTATGTAAGGCTAAAGACAAAAGTACTGTACATCAATACTGTACTCTAGTAAATTTGTTCTTCACAGGGGTAAATGCTTGCAATTGTGAAATTACTATGGGTACATATGGCTAAACAAGTAAGTAAAATGAGAGCCTTTGTTTCTCACTGATGGATAACAAAGTTACAGAGGGAAAGGGCAGAATGAATGTTGTGGTACTGGATCAGAATTAGAGGTAATGTATGAACTTACGTTTTTACTATATATACATAAAGATATGGAAATAAAAACATGCAAGGGTTACTATACCCCATATACTTTCAAACTGTCTACTAAGAGGACCTACAAGTCATGATACCTTAGTTAACAATGAATTCGTAAAGCATCCAGATCTTGGTTTGTAAATATCATTCTCTAATAAGAAGATCCTAAATTCCTTGGAGAAGTGGTAGATTCTATGGCTGGGGCAAGAATAACACAAAATTGGTCTGGAGCCTCTCTGATAATGCAAATGCTCAAAGAACTAAGAAGTACTTTGAAAAGGTACAAGAGTCAACCTGAGTTCTTAATGCCAAAACTGGAACAAAATAAACTACTATAATATTGGATTATAACCCGCTGAAAAAAATAAATAGGCATGAGTCCATATAGACCCTGATTTTAAATGTGAGTAAAGAATAGCTCGCCTAGAATAATGCCAATAGATCAAGAAATGAGGTAAACAGAAAATCATCATTAGAATACCACAGTAATAACTGTACAGGCAAGATCTACCAATGAATGCTGAAATAGTGGCTCAAAGTGTAAGGAGAAACAAGATATTTGCATAATTTCAAAGTATCTCCTCCAAGACATTTATTAATTACAAAGGGAAAAATAGTAATGATACAGTGAAAAAACTCAGCAGATACCACAAGAAATCAAGATTAACATCACCAGTAATAAGACATACTGTCATCATGTGCCCTTTGATAGGACACACTGAGAAGGGCACATCGTTTTTGTGGTATTCTTATCAAAAATGCATAAGGTTCAGGTAATCGTGAGAAAACATCAAACAAATCCAAATTGAGGGACATTCTACAAAATAACTAGCCAGTCCTTATCAAGTGTTAAGGCCATAAAAGAGAGAGACTCAGGTACTAACTGTCAGAGACAGCTTAAGAGAGCTGAAGACATGACAACTAAATGCACTGTGGGATCCTGGAATGGGAAAAGGACATAGTGGGAAAAAAATGATAAAATCCAAACGGTTTGTACTTCAGTTTATACCACGGTACTAGTTTTACTTTCTAAGTTTTGGTAATTATAATAGTTATGCAAGATGTTAACATTAGGGGAGGTCAGTGAAGGGTATATGGAAATAACTATTTGTACTATTTTTGCAACTTTTCTCTAAGTTTAAAATTATTTCAAAATAAAAAGTTAAAAAGTTATACAGAATGACTCCATATCTCATTAAGAACTGAATCCCAAGTTCCATGTTATCTGGTTCCCAAGCATCACTCTGACCCCATCTTCCACTCTCCTTGCTCCAGCCACACTGGCCTCTTTGTCAGCCATAGAAAGAACAAGCACATGACTTCCTCAAGACCTTCATATTTGTTACTCCTTTGCCTAAAACATTCTTCTGAGACTTACCTAAATGACTGTCTCTTAATCTTCTGTATGTAATATGCTTGACTATTCCTTCATCAGAGAAGTCTTGCTCCATTTTCCTATATAAAATGTCCCCTTTGCCATCATATTCTACCTCTCCCAGCAGACATCACCACCTGACATACTGTATGTTTATACACTGTTGGTCTCTACCACTGAATTGTAAGCTCTACAAGAGCAAGGATTTCGTCTATTCTGTTCAGTGCTGTATTTCCGGTATATAAAATAGTAATTGCTATACAGAAGGTACTCAATAAATATGATGATTGAATGATTCATCTCAAGCATCAAGACTTCCAATAAGCTTAACTTGGGCTCACCTTACTCCGAAGTATGAGATGCTACTGTCTTTCCTAGTCTCAGGTTATACCGTACAGAGCTACTTACCTGAACTATGGGTCACTCCAAGCACTAATATACTACAGCAACCTCTCTCAGTTCTGTTTTAGAATTCTTTTGTAACAAGTGGAAAGAAAAAACTAAGGTAAAACGAATTATACTATTATGAAGATCCAAACAATACACATTAAAATGAAAATGGAATACAAGTTATTTTACAGAGGTGATTACACATTATTTTATCTCAATCTAACAAACTGTTAAGATGCATTAGGTTCAAGATAATTTTAGGTTAATTAATGAGAATATTCTGAAGAAGTCAATGGCTTTAAACATCTATCCATGGAAGAGGAGTAGGTGAAATGAATTTGGACTAAAAGAAATCACCTAAGAAACACTTGATTTTTATATCAAATGTCAACAACTACTTTAACCTTTTATACAATAGCTATTAGCAGAACACTTCAGAATTGAGTTAGAATAATGTGAACATCATATTAATAATCTCTAGATCAGTGGTTCTCAAACTTGAGTGTGTATCAGAATCACCTAAAGACCTGCTGAAACACAGGCTGCTGGGCTCCATCATTTAGTAGGTCTGGAGTGGGGACTGAGAATTTAAATTTACAGCAAGTCCTCAATGATGCTGATGCTGCCAGTTCAGAGACTGCAGTCTGAGAACTACTTACTGCTCTAGGCAAAAGTTTTGTGACCTGTTCATTGGGATTTGAAACAATAAAAGCTTAATAACAAATTGCTATCTTATTTTATTTTACAAATTGCTATTTCAGTTATTTGACATATTGAGATAACTTGGAAAAATGACATGGTCAGGCTCCTACCGCACCTCACAACTTGATCACATAAGCAGATTGATGAGGTATGATCATGGCCTGGGAACCTGAGTATTTCAGTTGGATTCCACACACTTTTCTGTTGGCAGTATTGATGGATTATGGGAGAAGTTTCTCTATAATAGACTAAAGGAACAAGTCCAACCACAGATCACTTCTGATTTATGTACCATTTTCCATGGTGTTTGTCAAAAGACAAATATTGTACAGTTGACCCTTGAGCAATGGAGGGGTTTGGGCGCTGATCTCCTTCACAAAAACTGATTAACTTTAAAAAATATTTATTTTTAATTTTTATTTTTTTGAGAGAGAGAGATCACGAGCTAGGGAGGGGCAGAGAAAGAGGGAGACACAGAATCTGAAGCAAACTCTAGGCTTTGAGCTGTCAGCACAGAGCCTGACACAGGGCTTGAACTCCTGAACGGCAAGATCATGACCTGAGTTGAAGTCCGCCACTTAACTGACTGAGCCACCCAGATGCCCCAAATCCATATAACTTTTGATTCCCCCCAAACTTAATTGCTAACAGCCTACTGTTGACCAGAAGCCTTACTGATGACATAAATGATTAACACATATTTTGTGTATGTGTTATATATTATATACTCTATTCTTACAATAAAGTAATCCAGAAAAAAGAAAATGTTAAGAAAAATCATAAAGAAGAGAAAATACATTTATAGTACTCTACCGCATATGCTGAAAAACATCTCCACATAAATGGAGCTACACAGTTCAAATCTGAACTGTTCCAAGGTCAACTGTATTGCATCAACCAGACTGTCCATAATTTACAATGGTATCAAGTGGCAGCAACAATATTAAAGGTGCTCAAGATCCAGGTGGAAAGTATTTAATAGTGGTCAAGAAAGGGAAAGTATTACCGGTTTTTTCAAGTATGAAAGACTACAAATCACAGAAATTAAGTACTAATGTAGCTGAAATATTAATTTAAAAAAAGATGCAGGATTATTAGAGATTCTGTACAGAATAAAATGGGTAATTATGATGCATATGTATTCAAACTTTAAAAGTGCTGAAAAGCAACAGCTGAAAATGTCAGAATTGGATCAGCAGACTCAGTAGTGTATTGTTAAAGTGGCTTATATTTAAGCATTCTAAAAGAAAGCCAATCCAGTATTCATGATAATTTAAAAATGAAAAAATAGTAAATCTTAGGAGAAAATATGTTATTTTCTTATAATAGCTACAGAATTCTGTATTATGATGTAGCACTCAAAATTTCAACGTTTGAGCTTCAGTAGTCTACCTAAGGCCAAAGAAAGATATAATAAACATTGAAATTCTTTGATCCAAGAGTATAATGCCTTAAATTAATAACACAAATTAAGTTGGTTTTTATTGGTGCCATTTTCTTAATAGCACTTCGGATGCTGGCTATGAAAAATAACTCACTGTGGTAGTGAATGATGGGACCACTACTGTTTGTGTAGTTATCCCATTTAAAAGATCTGAGTTTTCAAAAATACTGTACTTCTTTTAGTTCTTTGTGATGCTCAAGGAAATCTGTAAGAAACTGAAGTCTTTTAATCATTTTGTACCTGCTCTGAAAGAAATCTTCAGAAAAAGAATTACCCAAAGACAACAATTTCTTCTGTTGGGTGTGTGTGTGTGTGTGTGTGTGTGTGTGTGTGTGTATACATATATATATACACACATATATATATATACATATATATACACACATATATAGATACATATATATATACACATATACATAGATACATATATATATATACATATACATATATGCGCACAAACACACACACACACACACTTACACACTTGTCTTCTGAATTTATCTATGAAAATATTTCTGAGACCTACTTAACTGAATATGAATACCTTAATTTGGCCAAACTGGTTTCTGGTACAACCCAGAAAATTAATATAGATGTATTATGATACACTCCTCTGGCCAAATAGTGAATTCTCATTTTAAGTGGTAATTTGTTCTTTTTCTTTTTTTTTAAGTTTATTTATTTTTGAGAGAGAGAGAGAGAGAGAGAGAGAGAGAGAGAGCGAGCAGGGGAGGGGCAGAGAGAGAATCCCAGGTAGGCACCGCACTGTCAGCACAGAGCCTGACGCGGAGCTTGAACCAACAAACGGTGAGATCATGATCTGAGTCGAAACCAAATCAAACACTTAACCAACTGAGCCACCCAGGCACCCCTGGTAATTTGCTCTTAGGATACAGTCCACTGTCTATCACAGAAGAGAATTTAGACTATCTCCCTACAAAGAAAAATGAACCTGGAGAAAGCTCTGGTTATCTGATGACTATTTAGAAGACAAATATTTCACCGGAAATATGCTGTTTTGATAATGCCTTCTTTGTTAAATGCCAATAGCAAGTTGTCAAGAGAAAAAGAAACAGACTGATAATGAAAAAGTAACCAAATGGTAGGTGGTTAACAAGTGATTTCAAAGGTCATTAACAAAGAGAGGACTCAATCACTAATTTAACCTAAAAGTAAATGAATTTGGCATTAAAACACAAAATATATAACAGTATTTGTCATATATGGTACATCCAATAGTCAACTGCTACTGCAGAGACTTTCCATAACAGAACAATTTCTCTTAGAGGAAAAAAGTAACATCAATAAAGACAGACATGAAGTAACAAGACATGAAAGATACTCTTTCGACTTCTCAAATTCTGTTTGAAATACACATGGATCTATGATACTCTGAATAAAGATATCAATGAAAATGTTAATACTGGCTCTAACTGATGACAATGGAGTATTCATTCAATTAATACCATAGCTATGATTAAACATTTTTAAACTAAGTTAATTTTCTTCATTTTAAAGCAGCAATTTTTCAAGTTCTACTTTCAGTAACTTAAGAGACAATTACCATACATAGTGTAAAAATGTTATAGACAGAGAAAATCGCATTTTAACTTATAAATGGTTATATCCCTTTAAAACTTCTATAAAAACTGTGCTTTAATGTAGAAACTGTCCCTCACTACCAAGAGATATTGCCTGCCAAGAGATAGCAAAGTGAAGTAACCTATGAACGCTCATGGAAAAGGAAGTAAAATCATGTGAAGGATTATGGGTATGATTTATTATCATATGAAAATAGCAGTTAGTGTGTCCTAACATACTAGAGCAGATGGCTTTTTATGAGATTCCTGATGCTATACCTTCAAATAAATATTACATAATACTACAGATAAGGGTAAAGTTAAAATCTCTTTTGATATCAAAGAAGTAATGTGCAAGAGTACAGAAAATCTGAAAATTAAAACACACTGAATTTTGAACTTGAAGAGTCCATCGGGACATCAAATGAATTCTTACCACCTAAAAAAATACCTGGTGGTATCAAAGATCCCTGTTGTTACATAGACAACCAATTATTAAGAGGAACCTGACTAAATTTCTGTGAGACAATAGAGAGAAAACATTTAGTGGTTCACAGGCTTAAAAGAAAACCTACTACAAATTCAGTACTTATTAGCAACATAAGTAGGTTACCTGACTACTCGTTTCGCTTATAGCTTCTAGGAGTTTCTCAACTGCTGCCTGTAGTCGAGAGCTAATACTCAGCATCAGTTCTTCACTTTCAGGGTCTATTTCAGTTCCAGCAAAACCACTCCTCATGAGCCGTTCTGAGAGATCTGTGCCTTCTTCAGTTACTTTTGACCACATACTACTATCATTTCTTGGCATATCACTTCCAGAATAACAGGGTATAGATTCATCTGTAACTGGAACAACAGTATTTTAAAGGCATAAATCAATTGTATTTAATAATTACAGTAAAAAAAAGGTATAAAATAAGATCAAGTTAAAACCAGAGATCATTGAACTATACGGTCTTTTTTTTTAAAGGTCTTTTAATGACCACACTGCAACATAACAAATAGGCAAATACAGAATGTAGTATTATTTGATAACGAAGCAGGTGGGAGAAGAATAGTGCTATGCTAAGAAGGCTTTCTAGAAATTAATACTTGGGTTATTCAGTATCTTTTTTCTTTGATAAAAACTTTGAAAACAACTTTCAACAGATATTTACTAAGTACCCACCAGGCAGGATTTACTAAGTAACGGAGACATATAGGTGGCAAGATCTGGTTCCTATCCTCGAGGACTATACAATGAGAAAATAAATACATAAATGACATGAAAAGAAAACACTGTGCTATGGGATACTTCAGGTGTATGGAAGGACAGAAGAAGGGCTTGATTCTGCCTGGAACAGATCCTCTGATTTCTGAGGACCATACTGGGTAGCATCGCCAGTTCAGGCTAGAAAGTAAAAGGGACTAAAATCATTTGCAGCGTGAAACTTTTTTAAGAGGCATACTACAAAGAGATCAGTAGGCTAACGAGCAGTACTAATTTAACTATGGATGTATGTATCCACACTATTCGTATTTTTTATTCAGACAAACTGAATTACACAGGCAGAGAATTTGGAAATGTTTTCTTTAAACTGAAATAAAAGCATAAGTTATTCATTGCTGTCATGGAACATGGTACTCATCTGTGGCAGCACAACACAACCCAACAACAAAATGTCCTAAAGAAGAATTACCTATTCTTTTATTACGTGTAGTATGTATTTCTTACCAGTAACTGTAGAAAGTTCACAAATTAACAGCAAACTTTAATTTCCAAAGTACTTAGAATATTCAGTTTGATACAGTCATCCAGGAGAATAAGAGCGATTTATTAAAACGTCTTGCTGAAGTAGCTGGTGCCATGGAGCTGTCTCACTCTCATGTATTAAGAGCATTAGATATGGTTTCAGATACAAGATCTGAATGCAGCACAGATCAACATTCACTAAGTACCTCCTCTGTGTAAGTCACTGGCTAAAGAATCTAAGACTGCATTCTAAGAAATGATTTTAAAAAAAATTTTTTTTATGTTTATTTAGTTTTGAAAGAGAGAGAGAGAGACAGAGTGTGAGTGGGGCAGGTGCAGAAAGAGAGGGAGACACAGAATCCAAAGCGGGCTTGAGGCTCCGAGGGATCAGCACAAAGTCCGACATGGGGCTCGCACTCATGGACCACAAGATCAGGACCCAAATTGAAGTCAGCCACTTACCCGAGTGAGCCACCCAGGAGACCCATCTAGGAAATGATTTTAAATGTTTGCTATTACATAGCAATTAGTTTATCTAATTTTTAGTAAAACAGCTAATACAATTTTCCCTTTGTATTTTTACTCTCAAAATTTAAAAACAGACAGCAACCAGACTAATACTTTTATTATTCCACATATTCAAAACTGAATGTCTTGATAATAGAGATTAATACTTTATAAGTATTCATGAGTTCAAAATTTTCTTGGAATTCAAAATTAATTCATATAAAGTACAGTACAATATATATTACAAAGTTACTAAACAAAATGAATGTAGTCTAGAAAAAGTTTTGAAAAAACTATGAAAGAAATATTAGTAGTTTATAAGTGGTGTTTAAAACTAAAAATATGTTATGTAGCATCTATAAGGAATTAAATGCATTCTACAATGACCTTTTCTAATAAATACAGAGAATTTGAAAAATCAGATGAAAGAGAATAGTCTGGTACAATGGGGAGTCAAGGCCTTATGGTGTGAAAGTATGAGGAGAAGTTAGGATGGGGAAGACAGCTGAAAGAAGGTAGCTGGAAAGTAGGCTCGATCCAAGCTGTGAATGGTCTGAAATTTTATAGGAACCTTGGGGTTGTGCTATAAATTAAGGGGGCAGTGAATGATTTTTGCACAGGAAGACATCAAATCAATGAATCAGGAAGCAAACTGTAGCAATGCAGAGGAAGGGATGAAGAAGAGACTGGGTGAAAGGCTAGATGAGAAGTGTTAAAATGTGAGATAAAGATGGAGAGGGGTTGGGTACAGGTTGGAGAAGACTAAATGCATATATAAAACTAGGGAGAAAGAAAAGTAGTAAAAGACGGCCCAACGTTCAAGTGTAGATTGATTCTTAGGTGAAAGAAAAGTCATTAAGAGAAATACTTTAAAAATCAGGAGACAGTATACAGAATAGTCATAAAAAATGGTTAACTCTGAAGTATTAATAGGCTATGTGGAGAAGATGAGTCAACTTTTAGAAATTTGGGTCTGCAGAGACTTAGGAGTCATTTGTATTGACGGGGAGAGTCGAAATCTTAAAAGTGGATACATTTATTTCATGAGCAATAAACAACTGCTTTCTTGTTTCAGGAGAGAAGGAGGAAAAACAAAGTTGGAACCTCCAAAATATAATAAGCCTACAAAAGAAACTGTGTAAAAAAAAAAAGTCACAAGACTGAGATTTTCCAGGAGACAAGAAGAGAACGTTGCAAAAAAGAAAGAGATGTCAGTAATGTTATTTGTCTACAAACTCCTTAGGAGAAGGACTGAGAAGATACAGTTGGATAATGGGGAGGTCACTGCTGTCCTGAGAAAGAGCAGCTGTGGTACTGCAGGAACAGGAGCAGGAACCGAAACTGGTAGAAGTACGGGCTGGTCTAACCCCTCATAGGGTCTCAAGGTTTACCTTGAGTGGGGAGCAAAGTTAAGAACCAACGCACTTTTTTTTTTGTTTTTCCCATATTATGAAGATATCAACATGCTTTGGGGAAAGAGGAAAAAATCAATGGTGAGGAAAAAAATTGAAGGTATTGTATACTGACTGGGAACAAATCTCAAGCACAAATTACAAAAGATACATAAAACACAATGGCTTATGAAAGGCCAGTGAAAGTTAATTTTTTTTAATGCTGACAAAAAATACATATTAAAATATCTTTTCTAAAAGATGAAGATATCAACTAGCTTAATTATAGTAACATTCTGAAAATAAAAACAAAAATAATGTGAATATGTTCTAGTGAAGAAATTGAAATTTTTTTACTCCAATGCAATAAAAGAATGAGAAAGACAGCAAGTTTATGCTACATTTATAAGACTCTTTAGGGGGAAAAATCAGAGAAAAACATATATCGGCAGGGCCATCTCATAAAATGCCAAGAGAAACCTCAGAATTGCCTACTTGGTGAAGAGACTCATGATTTCAGATTGGTGAACCACTCATTTCTGTGTCTTAAACACAGCAGATGATGGTTAAAGTATTTCCTTTAGCCATTTACTTAAGGACTTATACCATGTTTGTTCGGTATCTTCTCAGGTTAAGCAGGGTAGGTGATCTGATAGGGCATTCCCTAAACCAATGGTCTTCTGAAGATCTCTAAAGGCCCAACTGCAATGCATGGACTCTACTTTGCCTCTTACATCTCACAGAGGAGTGAACTGAATGAAGCCCTGGGAGAGGTTTGCCCAAGGTTGGGGAGAGCTACAACAAGAATCCAGGGCGTCCTGACAACCCAGCTTTCTATCACATCGCACTACTCCAAAAGGAAGCTGCAGCAGATGAAATTCAGTGCTTGGATACTTAAGAAAGAGGTAAGCGTTGTACCACTGAGCCATCACGGTGCCGGTCTCAAAGAAATTTTCTTTCAATATATCCTAGGGGGACTCATTGTTATGAACTACTTTAATATACACTCAACTTCAAGTAATTTGATGCTGGTTCAAAATCTCCCTTCACTTTCATAAACTAGGTTACTCTCATGAAGCAGCAAACATTAGCAAGTCAATTATTTACTTTTTTAGAGAGGTAACAAGTCTATACATGTTTAAAATCTAAACGAGTTTGGACTTGAAGGCTGAAAATAAATCACAAGTGCTACTACCTACAATAAAACATCATACATAAAAACTGAGAAGCAAATGATGCTTCATAATCAGATTAAGACTGAACTCTTCTGTATCTGTATTAAATAAGACATAAAAGAAACATTTCAATAGTTCCTTTTAGTTTTTACAATAATGCTTCCATGAAAAATTTGAAGGAACATCAGAAAAAATTCTTATAGATGGAAGTGTCAATTTTTAAAACCAACATATTCTTCAGAGTTTATCAAAAAAATTAAAGTTTTAAATTATAAACTCTATTAATTCAATATTCCCTTCAAGATGCAAAATGGATCTGTAAGTGTCTCTCACTGATATTAATGGTCATCCTAATTAATTTGATAAACACTTTTACAATAGGACCAAGGAAGTGTTAACCTAATTCTTTTCTATACATCGAGATCCATATGTAGAAATAAAATACCTGATTGAGAGCCTAACAGAAGAGTAATGTTAATCTGAAAAAAATGCTTCTACGAAGATTGAAAAGAATGAGTATGTCAAAGTTTAAAAATTTACTATTATGGGGCACCTGGCTGACTCAGTTGGTTGAGCATCTGACTCTTGATTTCAGCTCAAGTCATGATCCCAGGGTTGTGGGACGGAGACCTGTGTCAGGCTCTGCACTGAGCGTGAAGCCTGGTTAACACTGTCTTTCTCTCTTTTTTCTCCCACCTTCGCCTCTGAGCCTCTCCCCTGCTTTTGCTCTCTCTCTCTCTCTCGCTCGCTCGCTCTCTCAAAAAAAAAAAAATCAGTATTATTTCAGTTCTTATTTAAAGACGTTTTTAAGGGGTGCCTGGGTGGCTTGGTCAGTTAAGAGCCCGACTCTTGATTTCAGCAAAGTCATGAGTTCGAGCCCTGCACTGGGCTCTGTGCTGATTGTGTGGAGCCTATTTGGGTTTCTCTTTTTCTCCCCCAATCTCTGCCTCTCCCCCACCTGTGTACTTGCTCTCTCTCTCTTTCTCTCTCTCTCAAAATAAAGAAAAATCTTTAAAAAATAAAATAAATGAGGTTTTTCAAAATTATCTTTGGATTCCACTGAGACAGTTTTACTTACAATTTCAAATTAAACTTTTCTCTGCACTTAGAAACATGCCACTGGCCAAACTGTAATCACGTAAACTTTCTGTAAGTGGGATAATCTCTTTTCATTTCTCCACATGAAACTTCAACAAAATGCTCTCAAAACCCGCAAATATTAGCACTTTTAGAAAGTTGGTCTCTAACTGGGGAGACATGCTGGGTGTGGAACGTAGTATAGTATGGGCTTGATCTGCTGATCTAAGAGACCATACACTATCTTTTCACGTCTGACAAAAATTTTCTCACCCTTTGATTTCCTGATTCCATTATCAACAAGGATTAAAAAACAAGAGAGACTGGATGTCAGCAAGTGTGAAACTAAAAAATTCCAAGAACAAATTCCAGCCCACGTAGCTGGAAGAAGACAGAATTAGGAAAAGAGCGACATCCTTTCAGAACCCAACCTCTGGATCCACACATATTCTGTCACACTTCAAACCACTTTTCCAAAAGGAAGAAAGAAGCTAGCAGAGGATAGCCAAATAATAAGATCAAGCCTTAGGTTTCTTACAAAGACATTCTTTTAACCATTCTCAACAGATAAGTGAAATGATGCTTGATTCCTAAAAGCTCTTTATTTCTAATCTTATAGGGTGGTTTCAGGATGCTGCCAATACCTCATGGATATTGATAAAAGTCCTGAGAAGTGATACAGAATTTTTCTTTTATTGGTGGAGAAACTAAACAGCCTCTGGTTTCTGCAGTACAGTAATATCCCTCAGTACGTACAACAACAACTTTAAGACACCCACTTGCAAAAGCTACACGATAATGGTGTTCTGAGAACAGTGGCTCCAAAATATTTGTGTCTGAAGACCTTTCTGTTGGAAAAAACTTTAATATTCTCTTTTCTGTGTTTTCAACACATAGCAAACTGCCTTGCTCTCAGAAAGATTTATCAAAGATAATGATGACAGTCTCAACAGCATATAAAACTAGTACCTCCTGTGTGTTCCTCATGGATACATGACTTTATAGGTGCCTCTCCTTCTGACCTCCAAATCAAGCTGGCAGATGACTGGACCTTACTAGATCTATCTAGAATACCAAGGACATGGCGACCAATTGTTTCTTCAACAGCTGCTGTTGTCTTTACAACTTCTAAGAGGATCTTCAGAAGTCTGTTATTAGCTTTCTGGAGAGCAAACCTGTACAGACAAAGAAACAGTTATTAAAACGCTTCATCTTTTTGAAGCAACCACTGTGCTTATGTTCCACACAGAATGTACCACAAAATATTTGACTTGAATTAAATATCATATGATCATCTCTACTAAAATAATATGCATAGCACTTAAAATGAAGTGCTTTTTGTTTTTTAATTTATTTTCTAATTATATTTTAAAATTTGTTTTCTTAAAAATTTTGGTCTGTCAGTAAACTATAACATCTTTTACAAATCTTTTATTTTACTGACCTTAAAGTAATCAAACACTTTAAGTTTTAAGCTAGTAGAGTTTCCAAATTAGAAGAAAATTTTAAGGAGATGAAAAAGTTAGGTTTTAAAAACTGTGGTGGTATCCAAGCATATGTAAGCAGATAATACATTTATGGCTCTTACACATACTTCACATATAATCTTTTTATGTGTCAAACAATATAATTTAAAACGTAAATTAAAAATTCCACCAGAAATTTGTGTTATTTCTACAACCTATTGGTGATAACATAGTCAATTAAATTACAAAAACAGGCAGAGACCTGTTTTTAACAAGGTCCATTGTACAATATCACTATCCGTCAACACTAGAGGAAATATCATTTATTATATCTGCTCCAGAGACAAATTTCTTAAGTTACATAAACCATATTCATTACAGCCAGTAGAAGGAACCTATTTCAAATGGTTCAAATGGAATCAACAGTTTAGCTCTCTTTCTTAAAAGATGTCAAACACTCTCATTTTCAAAAACTTAGAAAATATTGCTAACTATCCACCTAAATATCTCAGCAAAAATAATCAGTGTGAACATTTTAATGCCTCTCTTTCTAGACTTCCTCTCCGCCTCATAAATATATACATTTTAAAAACAAAAATGGAATTACCCAGGACAAAGTGTTTTTCTAAGTTTCTTTTGTTTTTGTGTTTTTTTTGCTTAACATAAACATCTTTTCATGTCAAGATATATACTTCCATAAATGGTTATTCAAAAGATTATCTGATTAATAATCTCCTGAATAAGTAATTCTCTTGTCCTAACAGCTTAATTCATTAAGAGTACTACAGTGGGAAACTTTATATTTAATACATACAGATAAAATAACAGACTTTCATGGTAAAGGCTGTCTGCTTTAAGACCATTTTCTCTCTCTCCTTCACACTGTGGGAGATCACCAACAATCGGGTTAAAGGGTATCTGTTTTCACAGGCATGACATAACTATTTTTAGACAAGGTAATAAATGGGCAAGTTTTCCTTCAGTATTTGTCAAGTGAAAGAGACTGTTCTATTTTTGCACCTAGATCAAGTTCTCTGCTTACATGAGGCAAGGATATTAAAAATAAAACTCTCAGCAATTTAGTTAGTAGGAAGTAAGTCAAGGGTTTTATTTAACTTTTTCTTAAGTTTTGTTTAAGCCCTAAACACTTCAGGATTAGGACAATTTGAAAATATTTCTAAATAAGAGAAATGATTAAAATATGATGGTAAAGAGAAATAAAATATGAATACTCATTTACTAGCAGTCACTATAAAAATTCCTAAAAATTAAACACTGCATAGTTTTAAAAATATACCAATTAGAGATAAAGAATATAAAATAAACAAACTGCTTATTTTATATTGCCATGGTAACTCTAATTTTCATACACTGTCTTTCTTGTTTGAGTTCCATACTGACTGTGTTCCATACTGATGATCCAATGGGGAAGCCAAAATCTTAGGGGCCAAATTCCTCCATGCAAGCTGAGGAAGGAGGTTAGGAGGACACAGAGGGTTGACAGTCACAAAAATTGGAAAAGGAGGAAATTAAGTTAGTAGATATTAATTTAATTTAAAATTAAAGAAATTATTTTCATTTGAACAGAACAAATTTTAAAATACTATGCTTACAGTCCTTAATATTAATATGGGGGTAACTATTCTTACTTAATATTTTACATTTTTATTAACCTCTACAAAATCAAATCAGGGAAAGTTTTATTAACATCAGATCAGTAATTTATTCATCTATAAAATGGGATATGGATTCAAAGTTCTTATCTGATATGCAGTATATCAATGAAAGAAGCTAACTGTAGACTATCAGACTTCATTTTTTTCTCATCATAAACAAGGGGGTGGCTTATACTGAATGTACATCCATACAGCGAAAAAATATACTCACATGTACGATTGTGTTTTTTAGGATAAAAACTGGCATATGAGCAGAATAAAATTAATCAGGAAAGGTTCAATAACCAAATAATGCCTTACCATTTACTGAGATAAGTACATAATCAATATCCAACCAAAAATTACATAAAAAAGATTTTTAAAAATTGTCTATCAAAAGTTGACAACTCTTTACACACAGAGTAAAATGGACAAAATAAATGCACAAGATGAAAATAAGGACAAATAAAGTTTAACACAGTGAAATGACTATTTTAATTCCCTCTGTACTGAAAAAATACACATTCTGTATACCTTTCATTGGTCAGAATATCAGGAAGCACATCTTCAGGTTTTCTGTCTAACTCCTTTTCTTTAAAGGCCTGTTCCTCAACTTCCTCTTGGTTTTCATTTCCATTCTGAGTAAAGTTGTGTAAAGGTAGAGAGGACAAAAGAGAAAGAAAACCTGTCATCTTGGAAACAGCATATCATTCTTCTATTGCTATACGGTGAAACAGAAATCTCGGTACAAAATAGATAATCTCTGAAGTAATATTTAACTATATTTTATCAAGAGATTAGCATTATCAAAAAAGCTACGACAGCCTAATGCACAGATGAAAACAATTTTACTGGGTTCAGGCTAATGCATGCTGTAGTGTGACATCCAGTTTGCTAGGCTGCTTCCTGGTGAAGCAATAGCTGCTGCTACAGCAAGGTCTGATTCAAATTACCTTAAATGGAAGGTAAAGCATCTTGACTCCACCTACCTGGCATGTAAACAATCAGAATTCTGTTAAGCTCCACACCCGTAAAAAATACATTTCACATGGACAACAAAGACAAACAGATCCTACTGCATGTTGACCCTTGGCCCCTAGGTGGGCCCAAGTCCATACTACCTGTGTTTGCGTACTGCTGTTGCGCAGCTCACAACACAGCTTCTCTCTTCCCGCTAGAGACAGCTGCTTTAGTGCTTCCAGCTCCTCTAAAAGCACCCTCTCTCTCTCTGAAACCAGGTTTTCATTATCTATTGAGGATCTCTAAATAAGAAAAAAGGTCGTGAGAGAATATTGTTTGCGATAGAAGAAAAAAGCAGAAACAATAAGCAGATTTCTTTTAACCCCAGGGACCAAGAGAAGGCGCTTTCTATGTATGAGTCATATCCCATGATTAGGGGTTAAAAGCATATATAAAGTTCAATGCAAAATTTTAAAGTTAAAAAAAACTAATTAGGCCTAGAATATTCAGGAATTTGTGAAGCTCAATAGTATATTCGTATGTCAATTTTGCATTGAAAATCCAGAAATTTAAATTCACAAAATGCGATGAAGAAAAGCAAAATCAATTTTTTCAAATGATGTTTTATGTTCAACTGCCAATTTTCTTATTCTATACTGGAAAGAACATATTTTAAGATTTCTCTATTTTTTATCTCTTAAGTTTTCAAAACGAATTTAATAAATTTGTTTTTATAGGAACTTTCATAAAAATATTTCTTGCTTTTCTGTAATGATTTTGTGAGTATACTATATACAGCAAATGGTAAGAATCCAGCTCCCAAATACCAAGGAGTCAGAAAAGGGATAAGAATGTTATATAAATTTGCATTTCTCAAATCAAGAAGAGATGTTTCCCTGGACAAAGTCCCAGAAACATACTACTTCAGATTTCCATTCATGATTAAAAAAGAGATTAAAGATAAAGGTGAACTTTGGAGATGCTAATTGGTGGACTCAAAACTATAAACGAATATGGGAAAACTGAGTATCAACTGCACCTCAGCACAAAGAATTTCCAAAATTGTCACAATGCTTTTGCATGTATGATCAATGGAATGATTAAAAACAAATATACAGTCTTATAGCCACTTTGCCAAAGCCTAAAAAGGCAGATAAATAAAATGGCACAGATACAAGGCACTCCAAGGTTGAGTCAGGTGTTCCTAACAATATCTAAGACTGTAGTGCTGATGGAGTCTGTTTCTGATGTTAAACACTTGTATTTATTCAGATCTTGGCAAAAGTTTTGACTTTTTTTTAAAAAAAAGGCTATAGAAAGAATACTGTTATTTTAATTGGGGAGAAAAGGGACACTGAGTCTCATACCTGGGCTAATTGTCTATTCAGTCTCTTAATCTCTTCTTGTAGCTGTTCCTGGTCTTCTCGCTGTCTTTCCATCTGGCGCATGTGTGCCTGCCGTAACAGTTCTGTCGCCTGTTGATGTTCTTGGTATTGTCGTACAAGTTCCTGCCTCATATCTTCCAACTGTTCTTCATTTAACATTAGTTGTCTAGAAGCATCCATACTTGATACCAAAATCTCATCATGGATCTAAAATATTAAAAAAAAAATTTTTGTGGAAATCTGTCAGCATCCTTATTTTAAATAAATAAAAAAGCAAGTCTACTAAAAGCGCCTGATTTTTTATACCCATTTAAAACATAAATTAAAAAATACCTGTCTTAATTATAATTCCAAATCAGTATGAAGTTAGTTTATTATCATTACACATGTTATTCTCCAAAAGCAAAACAGGTTATTAGTTAAATGCAATATGATTCTAAGGGAGAAAAAGAATAAAGAATAAAAATCCACAAAAATGCCTTCTGCTCTTAATGAGGCTGTAGCTCTCTATTCCTCATGACATTTATTACAGGAAGATAATATAAATGGAATACTTGTAATTTAAAATTAAATTTATACAACATGAAAAATTTTACCTAATTTATATTATGCAGTGGTCATCACAGTAGTATAGAGAACAATATATAACATATAAGAATATATAACAATCTATAAGAAACAATCTTCAATAATTTTTATTTGGAAATAAAAGCTTTATATTCCACTTTCTCATACTCATTAGAAATCAACTCCTTAATGAATTTTTACAAGTACTTCAATTCCCAAAGTACTCTGCCTTGAACAGCTGCTGGTAAATTAAAGACATTTTCACAAATACCTCAAGTTTTGTACTTCATAAAGAAGCTGACAATTTTATTTGAATATGCCTTTAAACAAGATATAACTTATCCTGAACATTAATAATAATTTTTAATTTAGATAATTTAAAAAAGGCAGGATATATTTCTTTCTGTTAAAGGCACAAACAGTTGCAGTACACAGAATAGATCCTCTATTAATGAGTAAGTAAAGAAAAAGAGAAATAGTATTTACAGAGTACAATGCGTTAAATTATCTTCTTAAACAGGAAGCTATTTCCCTGTGATGTTATCATCACATTAAATGAAGCAAATCTTTTATTCAGACATATTAAACTATAGGATAATTAATCTTAAATTGAATGAAACAAAACTAATGTACGTATAACTTACAATGAGATTTTACCATGCATAATATGTATAATATAAACAAGAAAACTATGACCCAGACCTGTTTTATTTAATAAAGTAGTAAATCATTATTCATATACCTTACAAGTAAAAAACACATTCAAAATGCAAATCCCTAAGTCAAGATTGGATCCAATACCTTCCTTCCCCATTAAGGAATATTACTGCTAATATTTTTATAGTGAAGGAAGTCACAGTTTTTTATATAAGGAAATACACTTACAGATTCTCTGACCATAAATGTTTTATCTTTGGAGAACATTTCTTCTGAAATAGTCAGTTCATGGTCCTTTGATTCTAGTATATCATCAAGATTATCATTGTTTGATAACAGGACTTCCTTTCCATCTTCTCCTAACTCTTTACTAAGAGGTTTAAATTCTTCTTTAAATTCCATGTCCATTTCCTCAAAAGCTTGATCCTGTGGTAATTTCATTTCATTGCAATAACGTTCTTGCTGATAGAAAGCATGTACTTGTTTTGATGATGCAGTATCTCCTTTTTCCCCGGATATCCTAGATAGTTCAGTTTGTTGAGCAAATGCTATACTCATTGACACAATGACCTAAAGAAATAAAGTAAAAAAAAAAAAAAAAAGCAAATTAAACCCAAAGCAAGCAGAAACAAGTAAAAAATAAAGAAAAGTAATCAATAAAAATAAAACAACAACAGTTTTTAAAAAACCCAAAAGCTGGATCCTTGAAAATATCAATACAATTGCTAACTTCTAGCCAGAATGACAAAGAAAAAAGTGAGAAAGTAGACATTAAGTGATAAAGGAATACTATAAACAACTTCACCAGCACAAATTCAATAGCTTAGATGAAATGCACCAATGCCCTGAGGGACCCAAACTAATAAAGCTCACTCAAAGAATAGAATACCTGAGTAAATCAAAATCTACTAAAGAAATCGGATTCATAGTTTAATAAATTCTTCCAACAAAGAAAACTCCAGGCCCTGTTAGTTTCACTAACAAGTTCTATAAAATATTTAAGAATAAAATAATATCAGTTTTACATAAATTCTTCCAGAAAATAGAAGTGACAATATATTTCAACATTTACAAGGCTGGCATTAACCTGATACCATAACCAAACAAATATATTACAAGAAATAAAACTATGGATGAAGCTCCTCGTGAATATAGACATAAATGTTCTGGACAAAATATTAATAAACAGAATCCAGCAATATAAAAAGGAGACTGTCTGCAAAGGAACATGAAGAAACCTTGTGGGTCATGGGAATGTTTTATATCTCGATTGTGCCATTGGTTTCGTAACTAAACATCTGTTAAAACTCACTGAATTTTGTAGTTACAATCTGTGAATTTTATGGTATATAAATTATACCTCAGTAAAGATGATGACAAACAACAAAAATCTAAACATATATTAAGGCACAAAGGAAGATTCTGAAATTTTGAAAAATTTGTATAATAAGGATTACTTTCTTTAGATTAGAAATAAGTAACAGAAATAATTAAAAGAACGGTATGGTCTGGAAACTAGAAAACTCAACTAAAGACTCAACTACCTTGTTATTCTCTCCCTTCCATTTCACTATACCATCTAACCAAATTCCACTTGTGATTACAGGTAACTGCCTACTCCATGCCTGTGTAAGCTAAACTTAGCTAAGGAGAAAAAAAAAAATCCTACCAAGCTGAAAAGTCTTATTTAAATTTATAACTACTACCCTTGATTGAGCCCAGGATACTGGGCAATTCTACTCAATTTCCCTGTTCTTTTTCTTCTCCTAGAAAGCCCTCTCTCCTTCAAGCTTCAATGTCTTCCCTTCTCTCATTCTCAGGTGCTGACCTTGCTTCTTATTTTAATGAGAAAATAGAAGAAATCAGAAGAGAACTCCCACAGGCTCCAAATATCGTATCTGAAAACATCCTGATGAACCAAGTATTCTCTGTCTTCTTTCTTGTTATGAATTACAACAAGAGTTGTAACAACAAGTATGGATTAAACTGCCATGTTCCTATCTAAATATGGCAACCCTCCAGGGCATTGTACCTCCTCTTCTCCACTCAAGGATTACTGCTCCAACAACTGTTTCTCTCTCTCCTGAATTAGCTATTTTTTTCCTTCTCTCCTCAATAATTACTATTAACAAAGAAATAGCGCATCTTTCTCCTTGAACAGAAATAAAATACCAACAAAAATCTACTGCTTGACTCTCTACATGACCCTTGAGCTACCACTGTATTTCTCTGCTCGTCTTTCAAGTAAAACTGTAAATTCCATCTCTCCATTCTTCACCTTCACTCACTCAAATCTAACCTAATCAAGTTTGTCTGCACCACCCCATCAAATACATTTCTGTGAAAGTCACCAATGATTTCACATTGTAAAATTAATCTGCAGTACTCATCATTCGTGATGTATCAAAAACATTTGATACAGTTTAATAAATTCTCTTATTTTTATTACTTTTGTTCTTCCCATATTTAATTTACTGCTTTTTCTCTATCTTCTTTATTCCTCCTCATTTCTCTGACCTCTAAACATTGGTGTTACCCAGGCTCAGCCCCCAGACCTCTGCTCTATCTACACTATTACATTAAGTGTTTTTCAAATTTTTCCTATGCAACCATGATAAACACACACATACAACAATAAAAACATTAAGTATACTTATGTTTTGTGTGTATATTTATATAATTGAACTTTCCCAGTATATTAAAATCGTGCTCCAAAACTAGGATTTCATGATTTAAAAATGAGTTACAACTCGCAGTCTGTAAAACATTGCCCTATTTACCACCCTATTTTCTTTTTTTTATTTCTTTTTATTTTTTTAAATTTTTTTATTATAATAGTTTATTTTCAAATTGGTTTACATATAACACCCAGTGTTCATCCCAACACGTGCCCTCTTTAATATCCGTCACTCCCTCTCCCCCCTCCCTCACCTCCCTCACTTCCCTCACCCTCAGATTGTTCTTAGTCTTTGAGAGTCTCTTATGTTTTATCTCCCTCCCTCTCTGTGTCTTTTTTTCCTTTCCCCTCTAGCCCTCCCCCTGGTTTTTGCTTAGTCTCACAAAGTCCACCTATTCGTGGAAACATATGGTATCTGTCTTTTTCTGACTGACTTATTTCACTTAACATAATACCCTCCAGTTCCATCCATCTGGCTACACATGGCCAGATTTCATTTTTTCTCATTGCCATGTAGTAGTCCATTGTATATATGTGCCACAACTTCTTTATCCATTCGTCAGTTGATGGGCACTTGGTCTGCTTCCATGATTTGGCTATTGTCGAAAGTGCTGCTATGAACATTGGAGTACACGTGCCCCTATGCATCAGCATTCCTGTACCACCCTATTTTCATGTCTAATCTTATCCTATTTTCTGAACTCTAGATTTGTATGTCCAACCACTTCTTCAATATTTAATTTTAAACATTTAGTAAGTGTGGGCCTTTAATGGATCTGAATTTTGGGGGTGGGGGAAGGTGCAAGCTGGGGAGGGGCAGAGAGAGGGAGCCAGAGAATCTGAAGCAGGCACCATGCTGAGAGCAGCAAGCCCAGTGTAGGGCTCAAACTCAGGACCCATGAGATCATGACCTGAACCAAAGTCAAGAATGGGCCATTCAGTGCCCTAAGGGGTCTGCATTCTTAAGCTAAAATCTGAACTCTATCTCTCCTCCCCAAAAACTACTCTTCTGCAGTCTTTTCTGACACCTAATAATTCTTCCAGTTGCTTATGTTAAATAACCTAGAGTAATATTTTCCCCTAGCCCTTGCCTCTTTTCCTTTTATTTCTTCCTCCTGTACCTAGCTACATTTGCAGAGAAGATAAATAATATTACACCAAATGGGTCCCCTGACTGTGGGGGTGCAGGACTAAATCAAACTGTCCTCTCACTCAGCAGAGCTGGCAGTTGGTCAAGTGGCCTCAACACTCCTGCCATTCTTCTTGGCCAACTCTTTGAAACATTCACTGGTGTAATTCTTGACTTTTTCTCTTTCTCTTGCATTCCACTTTCACAAAAGATATTCAATCCATTACCTTCATGATTTACTCTCTCACTTCTTTCAGGATTTCTCTCTAGTATCACTCTAAAAGTGAGGTCTTCTCTGATAACCCTATATAAATAACACCATATCAACTCCCCAAGGAATTTTCTAAGAATTCTATTACCCAGGTCTGTTTTCTTTTCGTACCATTTACCACCATCTATCTGCACCAACTAGAATGTAAGGTCTATGGGAGCAAACGCTTCATTTTTTTACCTCTGCTATACCCGAGCACTTGGAACACTGCTCTGGCAATGAAATGTAAATAAAATGTCTACTTTCAATAGTAAGTACGCAAATCACAGGTTGAATCTAATGGGATGTATATTGGGAATCACTACCCTACTGGGCTTCCTCTATATACCGTGTTTTTGACACAATGGTTCTCGATCTTTTTCCAACATCCCACCTAAAGAGTATAGGGTATACTCTTAAGAGCATAATCCCATCAGTACTGGTGGCTCATGTCAACAATCTACATTATTCTAGTATACAGGTGGGCCATCAAATGTTATCTCTTGGACCACTGTACCCTGAGTGTCTGTAGAACAGTTTTCAATTACCTGCATTTTGGTGTTCTGCTAACTGCTTAGATGAATGATGCTTTACAAAACATTCTTCTACCATCACCATTATCAGAGTTATATGACTCCTTGAAAAGTTTCATTCACGAGTCTATCATCTGGTAGGTGATTTATATATATTAGTTCACTGAATCTTTATAAAAATTACTTATTCCTATTTTTCCCTCTTTTAACAGAGGAAATAGACTTGGAAGTTAAGTAACTTTCCTAAATCATAAATCTAGTAAGCCAGAAGAACAAGAATTTAAAGCATGGTATATCCTATGCCAAACTTCATGCTCCTAATTGCTATGATGCCCTGCTATAACATTCCACTTGAGAAATTTTTCTAAGAGCTAAGTGCAAGAGAAAATCTGCATTTCTCTAAAGAACTAGATAATGAGAGCTATATAAGCAACGGTGCCTCACTTTTTACTTTGCTCTCCAGGAACTAAGCATTCAATTCAGATACAGAAGTGATTAAGTCCTTATGGCCCATGTATTTCCTTGGGTGTGGGTCTTCTAATTTATGTTTAACCTAACTCCTTATGCATTTTCTGTAAAATCGATCAGTCCTCCTCTTTTAAAATGCATATATCCACTGGGATTGTTATATTGGAACCGTTGAAATATTTTATTAAAAAGCAGAGAAAATCAGAATTCAACTGTTCCAATATAAGAACTCAATGAAGTATATCCATTTTATTATTTTTTTTTATTTTTAAAGTTTATTTACTTATTGAGAGAGAAAGGAGTGCACATGTGAGATAGAGAGAGAGAGAGAGAGAGAGAGAGAGAGAGAGAACAGGAGAGGGGCAGAGAGGAGAGAGAGAGAATCACAAGCAGGCTCCACTCTGTCAGCATAGAGCCTGATGCGCGGGGCTTGAACCCATGAACCCTGAGATCATGACCTGAGCCAAAACTGAGTCCGTCAGCTTAACTGACTGAGCTACTTAGGCACCCCAGATATGCATTTTGAAAGAGAATACAAAAACAAAAGAAACAGAATCATAATGGTAGATTAGATGATATGCTTGGTGTTCAAGAATTTAAAAGAATGGCTCTGGGGTATAGCAGCTAAGGGTATCTATAGTCACGAACACCACAGTAATTTCTCAGGGAAGAGAAAGGCCAAGAAAACGTATAAAAGACAAACCACCTTCCTTCTCATTTCCTACCACATCCCTTACCTTTAAGGGAAGGCCAAACTCCATCACAAGGTACTACTTCCAGTTAACAAATTTATAAAGACTTGTTTTGGCATTCTGAAAAGTTTCTAATTATTATTTCACATCAAGAAGAATATGTTTTTCTAAAGAAAAAGTTCACAGAACATTTCACTTAAAGGCAATTGTGGTTGATACCAGTAGCTGATAATGTAAAGATAAGCTATGTATAAAACTTATAAAGTGCAGGGGTGCTTGGCTCAGTCGGTGGAGCACACGACTCTTGATCCTGGGGTCATGAGATTGTGCCCCAAGGTGGGTATAGAGATTACTTAAATAAAACTTTAAAAAAAAAAAAAAAAAGATCATTACTATCAATAAAATCTATGTTTTTTGAAGGCTCGAAGGGAATATAAACCACAATAATCTGACAAACTATAAACTTACCTTAGCTACTTCTTCTTCTAATCGTTCCTGGTACTGCTTTTCCAGCAATTTAACCATATTTGTTTCCGGTTTCACTCCAAAGTCATCAGAAAACTAAATTAAAAAGCAAAATATAACAGACTTGTTTATACTAATCATATACCATGTATTTTTATACTTCTACTCTCAAATATCCTCAGAAGATCAATGTTTCTTAGAAAACTTCTGAGGAGTTTTACCTGGTAAATTTCAGTTCTGCTTTTAATTAAAAATGATAATTCTGGTGAATAATTCTGGTGTAGAACTCTAAATAATGTACTTACTGTGAACTTAAAGATGCAAAGTGAGAAATCAATTTACATATTTACAACTGCTAACAGTTCTACAGTAGGACAAAGATACTTCCTAAATATAATTAATACAAATTAATCTATAAACGGTTTATAAACCTATAAACAGTTTTTAAAAATGTAAACGTATTCTCAGCATGAAAGTATTTCTATGTTTACCAGTTATTTGAATGGCACTCAAATAGATATTCCATACAGGATGAGTATGGCACAATCAAGATAAGTAGCCAACATCTCTCCTGTTTCCAAAACAAGAGAAAGCAATGATCTTTGTTTTCTATAGGAGTTAAGAACTAAGTCTACTGAAGACCAGGGTTTTGTAGTTAGAATTTTCAGAAAAGTGGCCACAAATTGGGAATATAGACAATGTTGGGGAGAGACAGAATGTGATTTAGCTAGCTGGCCTGTACTGTAAAAGATGAGGGGCTTTTTTTTATACATCACATGGCATGTGCTCAAGGAAGCCTCATCTATTGTCCTAGCTGTAACATCTTGAATTTTGGGGATTCCTAAACACTATTCTAGAAATAGTCTTTAGACTATCAGTGCCTGGCAAGGGCACTGAAACTAATTTGTTCCATAGCTCATGATATACAGAAGAAGACAAATTTTAAACTAGAACATATTTAGGGGGAAAAAACTCTCAATTTTAACTTTGTGTTATTCCTATGCTATGAAAATACATTCCATTTTTTTGCTTATATATTCTTTGGGGTCTTTTATACAAAGTGTTATCCTCTTATTTATAATGCTTACTTCTTAACAACTATTTTACTATAGACATAAAAATGACAGGAAAATAGTATCAGTGCACACAACAGTTTAAAAATATAATACCTCTATTGTACCATCAATGTTCTGACTTAGACAACTTCCAGGGTATACTGTTTTCTGGACATCAGATTCAGTAATTACCACTGAATCACTGGAGAAACTAAACATGAACAAAACAGAAGGAAGGAATTAGAGCTGTGAATGGGTTTTACTGTTAGTCCAAATTTACAGGATGCATAGAGTTATAGGTAGGTACTGTAACTTAAATTGTATTTTTGACTAATTTTTCCATTTAAAATTAAAGTAACACACTTCAATGATAGAGAACTTCAATACATCACCATTGAATTACATGACATTTTATAAAGTGTACTACAAATACATGACATGGAGCTATTTACAGGTACAGACATTTTTTAAAAGTTATCTATGATATTACTGAGTATAAGTCTGTAAAATCTCATTTTTATTAAAAAACTAATTATATACACACAAAGAGAAAAAAATCTGGATGAGTATATGTCAAAAGTAACAATGATTATTACCTCTAGTGGAACTGGGGAGCAGAGGCAGCAAAAGGAAGACTCTTAATTTATACGACCATTTCCAAATTTTTTTGTTTTTAATCTATTTATGTATCTTTTGGTATTCGTGTCTTTATTCTGTATTGTTTTACAAACATTATTTTGTAAACTTTTTTTTTCTTAAAATGCTTAACTTGGGTCACAAAAATAAGGTGAGATTAATATTTAGCAAGAGAAAAGGGGAAAAGTTTAAATGGGCAAATTATAATTTTGTTTTAGCTGATACAGTTTCTCACTTCATTTTTGATGTACATCCACCCTGCCTGCTTTATTCCACTTCCCTTCTGCCCGACTCCTCCTTGATTTCTCCTATCCTCTTCTTTCATTCTGTCCCAAATTGGCGAGATAGAAGTTATCATCATTCCATTTCATAATTTATAAAACTAACCCACTACTGACAGACATCTGGTTGTTTCTAAATGTTCACTATTACAAATAATGCTACAATATCAAGCCTCATAATATCTGTGGACTTTCTGTAGGAAAGATCTTATAAATATTTAAAACTTTAATATAATGCCATATTCATAAAAGTTATATTTAAAAAAATTTTTTTTAGTGTTTATTTTTGAGAGACAGAGCACGAACAGTGGAGGAGCAGAAAGAGAGAGAGAGAGAGAGAGAGAGATAGGGAGACACAGAATCCGAAGCAGGCTCCAGGTTCTGAGCTGTCAGCACAAAGCCCGATGTGGGGCTTAAACTCACAAACCGTGAGACCATGACCTGAGCCAAAGTTGGACGCTTAACCAAATGAGCCACCCAAGTGCTCCCATAAAAGTTATGTTAATTTTACTCCCACAACAGTTTTAAGTATTTATTCAAAACAAAGTTTTAAAACTTTTTAGAACATTTCTGTTTTTGTTTTTGAGATTACACTCCACTGGGCATGTAAGTTTCTTCTGCTGTGAACTGCCTATTTGTGGTCTATGTTCAAGTTAAAGGATTGTAAAAACTCATCTCCCCTGTCTTTCTTCTCTGTCCTTTTCTGGTTCTTCTGTCTCATAGTTTTGTCTGTTTCCTCACTGCTTTTTACACACACTATTCTGATCCTTGGCTCCATGTTTTGATTCTGTTTTTCATAGCTGAGAAAACCCTTCTGATTACTTACCCAGCTATTAAGACCCAAACTCTAATAAAAAAATGCTACTTAGCCCACAATGATTTTATTCTACAGCTTTACAGCATAAAGGGTTTATCTCAAATTCAAAATATAGTCTGGCTAAAACCAAACTCACTGCTCCCTCTTAATATTAAGGTCCTACTCCCCACCAGCTCTATATTAATTTCTCTATATTAATGTATCATTATTCTCCATATTCTCTAGCTCATACAACACAGCATCATCTTTTGTTTTCCCCCTTCACTTTGTTCTCAACATTCCTTTTATCCCAATATCTCATAATCATCCCTTCATTTCCATTTTCTCTGGAACCACTCCAATAAGCAATTATTTAAAAATCTGCAGTAAAAGATGCCACGCAAACAGAGGTTTAAATTTCAGCACTTTGTATTACCACGTTATATTCCTTAACCACTACTTCTTAAAAATTATTATTTTGTGAATAAGTATTATTTCAGTGATTAGAGTGAAGTCACTTGAAGGAAAAGCCACTTTATACACATCTATAGCTTCCTCCATGGCATCCAGCTAAAGGCCATCCCAGTCACTGTTTCATTTAATCCTCATAACTCTTACTGTCCCTCATGTTACATAGACCTGTTAAAACAATCTGCCAAAAATCATATAGCCAGTAAAAGGTTAAATCAGGTGTCAAATGCAGATCTGTCTGACTCTAGTCATTCCGATTCTTTACTATATCCTTAAGAGGCTCCTAGTATATAACATCTCCAAATATGTTAAATGAATGACTCAACTATTTTTTAAACTAGTTCAAATCTATCGTAGAAGAACAGTATATTCTTTATTCAAAAAGTTGTATCCAAAAATGTGATGACATTTACAAGAAATAACTTTGACTCATCACTATTAGTAGGAGTGAATATGGCCATCAGTAACCTTTTTTGGGGGGGTGGGAGAAAACTAATAGTCTTAGTTAAAAGGTACTGTCAATACACTTCCACTGAATATTCTAGAAACTCTGAGAGGGGGTCGCGAGCTAAGAAAAGCTCAACTGCAATAATGGCAAATAAGTCAACATTTCCAGAAGACTCTCTTTTCTTCACACGTTAGAGAGAAAGCATCACTGATTAAACGAAGGCTACATGAAATCTATTGGTGATTATTAGAGAGTTCTTGCTATCTACCTATTTTCTTTCATATCAGAAAACCTCAAGTAGTGGTTTCCAAATGTCAATTCATGGACTTTCTGCATCAGAATTATCCTGCTACAAATACAAACGTCCACAGTCCATCTCAAAACTGTTAGGTCTGACTCTCCATATATAATCCAGTAATCTAATTTTAAAGTATTCGAAAACCTCCAGTGTTTCTGATGCATGGTCAAGTTTAACAGCTAATGATCTCAAAGAAATGGAAGCTTTAGAAAGCTGTACCAGGCTGGCTAAATGATTCCAAAGCCTACAAACATCCTGAATAAAAGAAGGAGAAACAGACTGTTTCCCAAAAAGTGTGGACATTCAGTATTTTGTCTCAAGGGAAAAAAAAATGTGTTTTTTTTTGTCTTGAGGTCCCATTAATAAGTGCATATGAAGACAGTCCTAGAAGAGCAGAGCCAAAGTTAGATGAAATCTCTGGACATTTCATAGGGCTAGTTAAGTATTATACCACACTCCCCAAATAAATTATGAACTGTTTGTTCATTCATTTAACAAATATTTACTGAGCACCAACTATGCAAAGGGAGTAATTACAAGGTCTGGGATACACTGATGACTTAAATGGACAAAAATCTTTGCCCTTAAAAAGCTTAAAGTCTTTCATAAAAGAAAGACACTAAACAAAACAAAATCAAACTCCCCTGTAAATATATATAAACTTGGTTTTCACCTTATACATATATAGCTTTATATATATATATATATAACAGATAATATTAAGTAATACAGAAAGAAATGAAGCAGGAAATTAGTGTACAGAGTTCTAAAGAACAATTTTAATTTAAATGGGGTGTTCAGAATAGACATCATGAGAACATGATATCTGCATAAAGACCCAAAGTAGGTAAGCATGTTGGGCATATAAGTATCTGGAGAAAGATCATTCTAGGTGGAAAAAACAGCAAGGAGAAGTCCCTAAAGCAGGAGGATACCGATGGTTTAAGGATCTCAAGGAGAATGTGTGGCAAGGAATGTGACAGGTGAGTCGACAGGAGATAAAGTCAAAGTGGTAACAGGGAACCGTCATGTAGGACCTAGTAACGCACTGTAAGGACAGAAGAGCACTGGACTAAAATAATCTGTCTTAAATTTTAAAGCACAAAGCTGTGGAAATGTGTTGAGGACAGACGTTAGGGAAGAGCGAGGGTAGAAGGAGAGAGATCAATTGTTGCAGTAATCCAAGTGGAAGGTGATGATGGTAGGGAGAAGGGGGCTAGTGAGAAGCAGTCCAGTTGAGATGTATTTTGGAGGCAGGGATAACAGGATTTCTTGATAGACTAGAGGTGAGGTATAACAGAAAGAAGAGTCACCTCAGATGGAGATGGCTGCTAAAGGAGCAAATTTCGAGGGGAAGATCCAGAGTTCTGGACATGGTGAATCTAAGTATTACACAACTAAGTGGTAAAGTCCAGCCATGACTGGAATGATCACATCTTATATTTCTTGGGTGTGCCCCACATCAAAGCAGTAAAGACCAGACATTTTTATAAAATAAAGGTGTAAGTAAAATTCCTATAATGTCTTCAGTTTATGGTAACATTTTACACATTTCAAAGAATTACCTCCTATTCTTATTTCTTGATAATGCTACATCCCCATCTCTTTCATGCAACCTTGCTTAAGTCACATTTTCTTCTGAAACACAATCATGTTATGATGGTTACTAAACTATAAATACTGTTGAATGAAATTATAAGTAGACAGATACCTTGGCTGAACTGTGGACTCACTTACAGCTTGAAGCCTTTCCTGCAAACAGTGGATCTCTGCCCCATAGTTTTCTTTAGTTTCTTTCAATTGTTGCTGCAAAGAGGAGATAAGGTTTTCTAATTCTTGAACTTGTCCTTCCAGGTGCCTAACTTTTTCAGCATCTTGCAGAGTAGATAACTTGCTTTTACGATTGACATCTAAGTTATATGAAGAGAAGAAAATACACATTTCAATAGAAATTCCTGAGTGAAATACCACACTTCTTTGTGTATGGAGTTATTATTCATTCTTCTTCGAAAGAAATAATGCCTTTTTTTTTTTTTTAGTAGTAGCAGTAGTAATTCAAGTTTCAATTTAAACTCATTTTGGCACATGAAAACAAAAAAAAAATGAATAGTGCAATTCAAGACCATTTCTTTAACCTTCGTGTCTGTAGTACCCCCAAATCTACCGATTTTATGTCTTTAAACTGAAAACAATTTAGAATCACAGAATAAGAAGTGAGAAGGGATAAAGAGCCATAGTCCAAACCTTCCACTTTAAGAAAGAGAAAACTGAGACCAGAGAGATTATACTGAAAAGCCCAAGGTCACTAGGTTATCTCAAATTTTCAAGTAAAAAGTTCAAATGACTAGGGCACCTGGGTGGCTCAGTCAGTTGAGCATCTGAATGCGGCTCAGGTCATGACCTCACAGTTTTTGAGTTTGAGCCTAGCATCGGGCTTGCTATTGTCACTGCAGAGCCCGCTTCAGATCCTCTGTACCTGTCTCTCTCTGCTCATCCCTTACTTGTACTCTCTCTCTCAAAAGGAAACAAAAAAGGAAAAAAAAATCAAATGACTAAATACTGTGACATAAAAACACCATATTGTGGTATATAATCAAAATTTACCACTGTCATGCAAATTGATCCTCTGAGAGGCTGATAAAAACTCTGTTTCCTCTTTTGGTAGACTTCCTTCTTCAACTTCAAGTTTCACATCATCGGTCTCCTGTCCCTGGATCTATTGAAAAGAACAGAAAATGAGTAACATAATATATGATGCAGCATTTTGAAAACTATATTAAAGCAGCTACACTGAAAATGTTTTTTTTTTTAATCACTTAGAATTTCAACACTCTGATACAAATATTTTCACTCCCATGTTATTCCATACTTTCTTCTGACAGGGATTCACATTCCCTTCATAGCACTGCAATTATATTAGTAAGTGTACTGTTCTCTAATACCCAGAAAGAAGTTCATTTTAATACAGAAACAGAAGCTGCACAGAATTTTGGTTTAAAACTTATACAGTATTTGTAATATGCCTTGGTCTTTGGAATTTCAACTCATACACAGTAAATTTTATGTTTATCAATACTTGATAATATAACTTTATGAATCTCTGGATATAACCTATGTACATACAGGTAACTGACAAACGGTATGGGTTCTTTACACAAAAGGAAGGAAAATAATGAAAATAGATAAATCTTAAGTTATTTCCTTTACTATTATAATTAGGCAGCAGTCTGTCAGATGCTTAGGTGTCTTAATTTGGTTATTCAGAGAATACTTAATGATCATCTACTACATGGTTAGAACTGTGACAAGGGAGACCAAGATAAAAATCAGTAAAAAAAAAAATATGGCATATCTGCCCTGACAGAATTTTATCAACTCGTTGGGGAAATAAAATTAAGTAACTAGAGAAGCACTAAACTATAACTGACTATAAGGGCAATCAGAGAAAAGAAAAACTGATGTGTGTGAGTAGTTATGGAGTAAGTCAAACTTGATTCGGGCCTCACTCATTTTGCGCAACGATCAGAAAGGCTATCCGGGGGGGAAAAAACAGGGAAAAAAGAGTAAAAACATTTGCGAATGAACAGCTTAATGCTGGAACTAGTAAAGAAAATGATCTTGTACACAGTGGTTCAATTTGGGTAAGGATGGAGGAAGATGGCTATGTAAATAAGATACATCTAGACTACAAAGCATCTTAAAAGCAAGGGGAAAAAATTTGGACATGTTAGACTAGATAAACAAATAATACTACAAAAAGCAGGTGAGCAACAGGATAAAACTATGTCCCATGAAGGCTACTTTAGTTGGTTGTTACTCTTATCAAGTCCTCTATCCCATGCCTAACCCCCTGAATACAACTTTAACAGAAGACCTTGCCTCTGACTTCCCAAAGAAAATAAATCCCATCAGGTAAATCCTTCAGTTTCCAACCTACTTCTCCAAATATATTTCTTCACTTAATGCTTTCAGCAAACATTTATTAAACCTTTACCATGTGCTCCAACCAAGGGCCACGCTAAGAAGAAATAAAAAGACTCCCTGATTCTGAAGGGTTTAGAATCTAGAAAAGGAGGTACTTAAATATATCATTACCTCCCTCTTTTTCCCTGTTTCCATAGTTCATTGTACAAACTTGCATTTATTACTTTCCTTGTTATTATCTTTAATGGAGAAAGGTAAGTGCAATAAGCAGAGGCTAAGAGAATGGAGGAAGAAATGCCTAAGTCTAGCAAGACAGGTAAAGAGGACATAAAGAAAATAACATCTGAAGCAACTGGAAGAAACACACCAAGCAGACTGGAATTTGATGGGCAGTGTTAGGCAGAAAAAACAGCATGCAATAAAGGCCAAGAGTGTGAAAGATCAGGGTGCATTTGGGGAACTCTGAGAGTATTTCAGTATGGCTAAAATGAGAAGGCAGAGGGTTAGAAGATGAAGCTGGCAGGTTAGACAGTGATATACTGCAGTGCTGGGTTTGATCTCAACCAACCTCTAGATGCCTTTGTCAGCTACCTTCCTGGGTTAACATGTGAATTTCACTTTTTAACTTTTTTTTTTTCTGGGGAGAACTAAAGAAGTTAGAGTGGGTATCTGTGTTCCAGAGTAAGCCTCCCATATTCTGGCACTGGGGAAGGGAGGTATGTCTCTCATCAAACCAAACTGTTCCCTACTCAGTGCCCTAAGAAAAAAGAGGCAAAATGACACATCACTCACTGACTCACAAGTCACTCACTCACTCATAAATCCATCACTGTGAATTACTTGCTTACTATAGGCCCTCCCACACTATTTAATAGTTTCAACTTTGTACTGCCACGAAGAAAAGCAACCTATTTTTAAAAGAAAGAAAGAAAACAAGGAAGGTAAGAAAACAGAAAGGAAATCTGACAATGAAGAATTCACTGCTGACTTTGATCAAAAAAAGTTTAGTAAAGTGGAAGTTGGAAGCCTGTTTACAATGGGAAGAAGAGAGGAGGAGATGGGGAAGTTCTAGCTACAGTCTATTCCTTCTTTCAAACAATGTGACCATGAAGGAGAAAGAGAACCACAAAGGAAGATGTGGGATTGAGGACCGGTTATGTTCTAGACAGGAGTGACGTGACAAATGTGCGAGGGGAAAGGATAGAGACAAAGAAAAACAGAGACAAAGGAGCCGAAATCACAGAAGAGAAGGAAGGGACAGGTTATCAATCTTGGAGGAGGTAGAAGGGGATATAAACAGAGTCACAGGAAATAAAATAACGTTGGTTATGGAAAGGAATAACTTCTGAAACAGAAGGAAAATAAATTAGGGCATTCAGAGATTTAAAGAAGTACATAGGGTCTAGAGGTAGCAGGCTGAGATAATATATAATTGATTGCTCTTATATTCTTATATTCACAGAGAAATAGGAGATAAGGCCATATACAAAGAAAAAGTGGGAGCAGAAGTGGAATATATGACTTGAGGGAAGTTGTAAAGTTGAGGAATATCCACTGAAGGGACTGTGAGAAGGTAAATTACCATGTTAAAGAACTGTCAAGTGATCCTGAGGGTCTGGCTGATGTCCGACCATCATTACATAGTGTCACCAAACCACAAATGCACCTATTTTTCTAAGCAGCCCTGAGAAACCCAAGTCTGAGTAGAGAAGAAGGATTCCTGGAGGCAGGACAAGGGCAGCAGAAAAACAAAAAATCCAAACTGCCAAGACTACCGGTAATAAAATGGTATGATGATTTTGAACAGGGCTCAACATTTTGGCTATGAAGGTAAGAAAGAAAAGTAATTATTGTAGGGAAACGTAGAGTCAAAAAAGGATTTTGATCTATCCACCTGCCCTCCTACATAGTTATCTGTAAAATAGTGGGGTAGGTTTACAGGTTTTAGAAAAAGCAGGATAGTTTGCTTACTTGCAGAGGAAGTGAAAGAGAAAAGGAATGATGAAAAGGGGAAAAGATAAAGAGAGGAAGACAGAAGGTGAAAAGGGGAAAAGATAAAGAGAGGAAGACAGAAGGTGAGAGAGAGAGAGAGGGGAAGAGAAAGCAGAAAAAGAATTGTCAAGTATTCCTGAGGGTCTGGCCGATGTCAGACTACGATTACGTAGTGTCACCAAACCACATCTGCATCTTATTTTCTTAGCAGCCAAACATCCCTCATCAGCAAGAGAACTTCTGCTGCCTGTCAGTTAAATCTTTCAAATCTGCCCAGTTTAGCAGACCGATATCCCAAATAAATAAACAGACCTAGAGATCCTTCTGGATTTTCTCTACAACACAAAGATTATAACACTTACCTTTGCCAATATATGCTCTTTATTCTTCTGATACAGTTAATAAATTATACTATGTCATCTATATTCCCTTAACCAAGTTTACAAGCATACATTTCTAAAATAACTATGAAATTTGACATATTCTAACACTGTGTGAAATTAATTAGCTATGTTCTAAACTATACTAATTCCATTTTTCCCTAAGAGACCTGCTACTTTAAAACTGCTATATACAAAATTAAATAAAACTGCTTTGCCGAGTTTACAACTTGACATTTTATATACATCTTAACTTTATGAGAATTTCCAAAACTCTTAAATGGCGTAAAAAGTATTCAACTTACAGGTATTCCTTTAGCTCAATGATACTATGAACATGTCACTTTTTCCTCATTTTTTCATGTTCATTTTTTTTAGAAATGCTTAGTTGATGAAGAAGCTTACAAAATAGCACGTGATACCATAAATGAAAACATTATAATACATTTTCCATTTCACCGACCTTACTCAATCGTGTCTGAAGTACCAAGAGTTTGTTGTACTCTTCTGTTACTTTGTTGAGAAGAGTCTGCATATTTTCTTGAAAGTCTAGATGATAAATAAACAATTATTATAATTTTATTTCATAAGGAAACGCGGATATCTTCAGTTCTCACAATTATTGTATTACATAAAAAAAAAAGTATATTAAATATAAGATTTCATGAATCCAGTGGGTGACGGGCACAGAGGAGGGCACTTGTTGGGATGAGCACTGCGTGTTGTATGGAAACCAATTTGACAATAAATTATTAAAAAAAAATTTCATGAATCCAAGAAGATATTAAATGACTGAATCATGATTAAAAGTAAAAGTTCATCATATTAGTGGACTTAAGAAAATAATGTGGTAAGGGGCACCTGGATGGCTCAGCTGGTTAAGTGTACGACTCTAGATTTTGGCTCAGGTCACGATCTTGTGGCTCCAAGACCAAGCCCCACATCGGCTCCACACTGAGTGTGGAACCTGCTTAAGATTCTCTCTTTCTTTCTCTCTCTCTCTCTCTGCCCCTCCCCTGCTTGCACTCTATCTCACAAAATAAATAAACATTTAAGAAAAAAGAAAAAAGACTATAAGATTTTATTACCTTGAACTTCATATCTATAATCTTGCAATTCTTGTTCTTGATTTTCAGAAGTATGCATACCAGAACTCTCTCTCTCTTCTACATTTGCTTCACATTTTATAGTAGGAGTATAATGTTCACCAAGGACATTGCAAAAAGTCTATTAACGAAATTAGTATTTTACAGAATTAAAAAATTTTGAATTGTCTCTGAAAAATCATTAAACATTATTTTCCTATAGGCAAAAGACAGTCAAGATGGCACATAAAAATCAGCAAGGAAACACTATTCCATACACCAAATCAGCCTGCAAAAGAAATGGTTAAGTCTAAATCTTTCATTCTCTCTATGTAGGACATAAAATACTTCTTACGGTGGGAAAATACTGATAATCCTAACTGCACAAAACTAGTTTTTCTGCTTCTAATAATGAATATAGCTTGTACTGTAATCTACCATTTTCTAGCTTGGATCTTAGATTGATGTTATTTCTGTAATGCAAACTACCCATGAAAAAACACAAGACAAGGACATAAGTTAAAAAATGATGACTAGGGACAGCTGGCTGGCTCACCTGGCAGAGAATGTGACTCTTGATCTTGGGGTCATAAGGTCAAGTCCCATGTTGGGCATAGAGCTTACTCAAAAAAAAAAAAAAATTATGACTAGAAAGTAGTCTATAAATTCTGAGGGCACTTGTGATGAGCACTGGGTATTTTACGTAAGTGATGAATCACTGAATTCTACTCCTGAAGCCAATATTGCACTGTATGTTAACTAAAATTTAAATTTAAAAAAAATATATGAAGTAGGAGCTTACATTCATATACTTTTCTGTAATACATGGGTAGAACTCTATGCTTTATATGTACAAATTTAAAGTATCTGACACACTGTTTTCTTCTCCTGAGAAACAGTTTTATCATCATTTATAAAAAACACATGACCCACAATCATTTCAGAAGGCCTCAAAGTAAGTTTCACCTTTGCCCTACATACAACTGGAAACTGGAAAAAAACCAAATTATTTATTATTACTCTTTCTTAAGATTTGCTTAAAAGTTAAACTATACTGTCAATTAACTAACAATTTGGTTATTAAATTTTCAGCAGTTTCTAAAATGGAATTTCATCATACCGGAGCTGGCAGAAACCTGAAAGATCACCCCATTTACTAATGAAGAAATTGACTCAAAAAGATGAATAAACTAGTCCACGGCAACATGCCTGGTGACAAAACCAGGTTTCATGAAGAACCCCAGAGGACCCCTCTATTAGAACAAATGATTCATACTTCAACTTGAGATTCGGGATCAGGAAAAGGCAGTAACAAAAGGAAAAAAAAAAACATATAAAGTCAGCTTATAACTGAACTAATTTGACTCGGGCCCTCTTTCCATTACTTACTGAATATCAACGATAGGTATGAAAGGCCAGTGCCTGAACCCTTCGGAAGTGGAGGTGGACACTGCTGAGTAGCTGAATGAAGACAGGCCTTAGATGTGCTTGTTTCTCATTTTTTGAGGTTTTTGCAATACTGTTTTTTCAACAAATTTACAGGGAATCAGAATCAGTAAGGTAGCTCTACCTGTTCCACCTAATGCCACCCTCTTCCTTTAATTTATAAATACAAAAGCCTGGGATAGAGATTAGGGACAAATCAAAGCATAGATTTTAAATTCTGAACTATTTCAAATATGCAGAAAAACAGTGTATCTATTACCTACCTCTAACAAATAGTAAATTCTGTCATATGGTCTCCATATTTTTTTAAGAAACTGAACATTACATATAGATTTGAAGCTCTCTGTTTTAAGAACTGCTTACCCATTTTATTCACCTTTCTCTCTATCCAGGGGTAATTATTCTAGCATACATGCTTTATACTTTTGAGATTCATTGATATTAGTATAGATATCAAACACTGCTGAATGGAGTTCCAGTGCATGGAGATAACACAGTTTACTTATTACCACTGTTCACGGGAATCTGAGTTGTTCCCCATTTTTAACTTAATGAAGACACTCTAGCAATGAATAGATCCGGTTGTGCACAAATGCTTGGGTTGTAGGATGTATGTACCTTCAAAAAGATACCCTGCCAATCTCCTTCTCATGGTAGTGCATTTCCACCAGGAGTGTATTATAAGAGCTTCTATTTCACTCCACCTTCACAAATATAATCATACTTGGCACAGAGTTTTCAGACTTTGGCAATCTGAAGTATGAAATCATAACTCATCGGTCTTATGCAATCTCCCCAGGTAAGTCACTGGATACACTCAACCACCAAAGTTGGCAGGGGCAGGAACAGACTTTTTCTGTGTTCTATTAGTCCACTGTTTTTTTGTATTAGGTCTACCTTTTGTCTGTTCTACTGCTGAGATAATTTACCTCAACTTCTTTTGTTTCAAAAGATAATATCAGAAAACATTTAAATGCTCATTTTAAACTTAAAAACTCAGGAACATTTTCTAAGTGCAGTTCTGAAGTATACCAATTAGTGTCTTTTTACACTACTTTGTAACTAATATCTTACCTGTGTAAAATAAGAACATTCTTCAGACACTGCCCTGCGTAGTTTTCCTATAAGCATTTGTAAAGGCTTCACTTCACCACCTAATAGAACAGATACTGCATTAAACATCTCATCTATATACTTAAGTACAATTATCATTCTAAACCTATGTCAACTGGAAGGTTCCCTTACAAAACGATGAGTTTTAAATGCTTTCTTAAAAAGCGATTTTCCACTGCTCAATGTTAATGGCCTCAGATAATTTGTAATATTCTCAGTTTATATCCTACAAAATGGTATAAAGTGGTGATTTACAAATTTTACTACTTCCCAGTATAAGAAATACATCATATATTGTAACCTATTATACACATCCATGGAAAACCGAAACAAGAATTTCACAAATCATTATTTACTCTTTTACATGCTATATACTTTTAAGGTTTTCTGTTCTACTGTACTTTAATTTAGTTTAAAAAAATGCTGGTCATTACTAACTTCATCAACCATTAGTGGACTCATTAATTAAGTTATAGCTGAAAAATCACTGCACAGATTCTATCTGAAAAGGGTATCAATAAAAATAACACAAGCTTAAAGTCTTATTATTCAACCCAAAGACTCCTGAAGTGGAAAATGTGATATTTAAACCACTCCTTAAATTCTACTCTGTTCAACGGAGCAACCAGACAAACTTAAGAACCACCTCATTCTCAAAAGCCTATCTGTCAAGGGTGAAAACCTAGAAATGTTTTTGAACGGAGGAAATCTAGTTAACAGAGTGATTAAATAATTACTAGAGATATAAGATAACTCCAAGTAGTCTTCTACTTCAGATTCCTTATATGTTGTTGCTGCTCACAGTGCCCACTCTGCAGTCTCCTAGGACATCTCATTCTTTTCTGTGGCCTCAAATGATCTTTTGACTTCCAAATCATTATCTTGAACCTAAATCTCTTGTATTTCAGACTTCTATTTTTAACTGCCTACTAAACAACTCTTTTTAAAGTCAAGAGGTGTTTCTAACTCAGTATGTTCCAAACTGGACTTATTATTCTTCCCACAGATCTGCTCTACATACTCTTCGTGACTAGAGTCACCTTCAATCCAGTTGCCCAAGCTAGAAACTTACAGACCGCTCCTCCTTTCCTCCTAGTATTAACTGCAGACTACAGCCTACTTCTTCGACTCTCTTTTCCATCCTTAATGAGATTTTATTCAGCCTCTTATTGTTAGCAGAATTACCTCCAAAGTTGCTTAACTGATCTTCCCAGCTCTAATCACCTCCCTTACTTTGCCTCAGGGTGTTAACTTAAAATAAAAATTTTACTGTTACTCCCACTACTTAAAATCTTATAGGTCTTATCACCAATAGCGTAAAGCTTAAACATGCTTCAATCGGAACATATAAAGCCTTTACTGACCAAGCTCTAGTCTATCTTAACAGCTTTATCCCCCACCACTTTCTCATGTAACTTGAACTCTCAGTTTTCCAAAATGGCTACAATCTCTTACACCTCTATGTTCAAGACTCAGGAACGTTCCCTAAAATTCCAACCTCTCTACCCCTGCCTGCAACCTCACTCCACTCTTCCTCCCAAAAGGTATGAGTCTTTTCTCTTCTTCTTCCATTCTTTGTAGTCATTTTTTTTATTACAGAAATTGACTTATGATTTTCTAAGAGTTTATTTTACATTGCTTTTCCACTTGATTACAACTTCTGTGGGAAAATGATTCAGTGATTTTAGATTTCCCAAGCACTTAAAAAAATGTGCAATGATTGTACGAACAAATGAATCCAGGACTGGGATATATAGTTACCTTCCTCTATGGGTTCTAAGACCAGGACAGAATCACGGAATGGTGGGCTCTAAGTGGTATTTACTTGTTTTATAGTACTTACAATTTTTTTAGAAGTCATTTACCTGTTTCTTGTATTTTTATATTCTGTAGCTCTTGCTGGTGTATGTTCCGAAGTTCCTTTATCTTTTCTTCTTGAGCAGAAATAAGTTCCTCTTTAAGACTACAAAGAGCTTTATCTTTTTCATTTTCCATATATTCACGAACCTGATCCACATGAGTTGAATAAACCAGAGAGAGGCATATACGCTGAGCTTCCATCTGTAGCCTTAAATCGTTCTTAAAGTGAACATATGTACACATTAGAATATTTTTAAATTAAATTTTTTAAATAACTTCTGTTTTTTGTATTTACTGACTACAAGGGGGAAATACATGAAATTATAGTTTAAAACTTCACAGAAGAGATGTCTATTTTTTTCTTCTTTCTGTTGCATTAGTCTACCTAATCTTTCCAAGGAAAGTAGCACAGTACTGCCATTACCTCGACTTTATGGTAAGCTTTGGTAGTGCTCACCTCCCCATATCCTCACCACACTTTATTGTGAAACTCCTAAGGTTGAAAGTACCTTTTCATGTTTAGTAGCCAATTAATTTTGCCCAAGAGTAAAGTATTCTGGGGGAGTCAGCATTATTTCTAACCATATTTAGATTGCTTGTTATTATTGTGTTAAATAATTGTGTTATTATTGTGTTATTGTATTATTGGTGTTATTATTGTGTAAAATTATTGGTCTATTTCTTCTGTGAGCTCCTCTCCACAGACACTTTCCTTCCCTCTCCACCAGTAAGAGGGTTTGTCATGGTAGTGACAACTGGGAAGGGATTTACCGGTTTGCTTCTTTTTTACTTCAAGTAAGTTAATGTCAAGGAGAGAGTATCTGAATGTCACTGAAAATGTCTTTAGTAAGAAAGTAAAGTTCTTACTGAGAAAATCTGACCATTTTGACAGCTCCAAATTCACTCCCAATTAAGTCTTTTTAAAAAAAAATTTAAATGATCTCTGCCTCTTGTACGAATAATTGAATTAAAATCACATTATGCTTTTGAAAACCACAGCATATAATAACAAAGCATTAACAGTTATGCAATTTGAATAATTTTTAAATTATTTATTAAAATGTAAAGTATCTTTACATTTGATATAAGATCATAAATGTGAATATACATTCTCCACCTTATGACCCAGAATTTTTGACTTTATAATGGTGTAAAAGTGATACACATTCAGTAGGAAACTGTACTTCAAATTCTGAATTCTGATCTTTCCCCAGGCTAGTGATATGCAGTATGGCCCTCTCTGGTGGTGCTGAGCAACAGCAGCGAGCCAGAACTCCCACATGTCAGCCACACGATCACGAGGATGAACCACCAATTCATTTACAACCGTTTTTTTTTTTTTTAATTTATTTTTTTAAATGTTTGTTTATTTTTGAGAGAGCGAGAGAGAGAAACAGAGCATGAGAAGGGGAGGGACAGAGAGAGAGGGAGACAAAGAATTCAAAGCAGGCTCCACGCTCGGAGTTGTCAGCCAGAGCCTTAGGCGAGGCCTGAACTCACCAACTGTGAGACCATGACCTGAGCTGAAGTTGAAGTCAGATACTTAACCAACTGAGCTACCCAGGTGTCCCAACAACCATTCTCCTTTTTACTTTCAGTAAAGTATTCAATAAATTATATGACATAATCAACACTTTATTATAAAATAGGCTTCACGTTAGTTGATTTTGCCCAACTGTATGTAATCTAATATAAATATTCTGAGCATGTTTAAGGTAGACTAGGTTAAGTTATGATGTTCAGTAGTTTAAGTACATTAACTTCATTTTCAATTTGAAAAGATATTTCAATTGACAATAGGTTTATCATAATGTAACTCCATCATAAGATCTGTATTTACTAGAAGTAAAAAAAGAAAACCTTCCAACGGCTTCCTACTGCATACAAAATAAAGTTTCAACTTCTTAGAAAGTCTGTAAGGCTCTCCAAGATCTTGTCTCTTCTTTCTTCTTCAAACATTTTTCCTTCCACTCTCCTGCTTTCAAACTCAACTAAACACACCTTCATTTGGTTCCTCTAACTCACTCAGGTCTTTACAATGACCCTAATTTGCATGTGGTAGGTTCCTCCTCATTATTCAGATCTCAGTTCAAAGGTCAATTCTTCCAAGAGACCTCTCCCTATTTAATATTGTCACTACCACTACCCATCATTCTCTATCACATTATGCTTTATTTTCTTAATAGGACTTATCGCCACTTCTAACTACTTGTTTCCTCGTCTTTGTCTGCCTTCCTCACAAGAATATATTCTTGTTCTTTAAGAGCAGGAAATCTTCTTTCTCTTGTTTGTTACTATACTTCCTACACCTAGCTAGACATTCAATAAATATTTGCTACATAAATGAAGGAAAAAAAAAAAGCCTTAGCAGCATTACACAAATTACCTATTGGAATTTTCCAGTTATTTCTAATATTAGTATCTCGCAAACTGTGTACTGGTCAAGAGTACTCTATTATTTTATATCTATTTTTATTTCATTTAACAGATATATAATATCTACTATTATACATAATAGTCTAACTATTAGACTGTAATACAGCATTCTTTTCTATTACTACCTATGTAATAGTATATACTATATATTTATTATTATTCATTATATGCATTCTTTAGTTATAAGCAGAATTAATACTTTTACCCTTTTCAGCTTTATACAGTAGTTGGAGAAAACCCTGGGACTTAAGTTGAGATTTTTTTCAGGGAAATATGTTTTTATAACTACTGAATAACTACTATATAAAGTACTAAAAAGTTTAAGAGTTAATTTTTATTTGTGAAACTTTGAAAATACTAATATGAAACAAAATGTTGAAACCAAGCTTTCAAATTACAACAAAATATTTTAAAATAACTTTTTAAAACTCAAGATTCACAGCAATGTTATTTAAACTCATGCCTTTCCAAAGAAAATGTGAAACCATTACTATGTTTTATTTCCTGAACAGAATATGTAACATAAATTAACCAAAAGAAAGGCAACAATGTTTAAGAAAAAACAGATTAAGTTAATTTTATGCTCTATGTGGGGCTCAAATTCATGACCCCGAGATCAAAAGACATGCTAAGTAAAAACAGATAAAGGCAATGATAGATGAAGGCCCAAATGAGAATTATATTACAAAGATCCCTTTCTTTCTCTTCTCTTGTAAGATTTATGTTTTAGGGAGATGAAAACATTATTTGCATGAAATGTACATTTCCACTGTACTTTAGCATATGCAAGCAAACATACCTTCTCTGATTTAAGTACACTGAGTTCCCACTGAAGTTTATCATTTCTACTTGGTTCAGTTGTCCCAAGTGATGATCCATTGGTCACTAATGGCAAGTGATCCAAAAACAACTGTTCTTGCTTGCCTTCTTTTCCTGCAGTCCTATTTCCCAAAGGAATTGTATCTTCCTCCATTATTTTTGATTCTTCACCAAAATCTTTATTTATTTTAGAAACTGACTCTCCAGAATCCGTGCTTGTCACAGTCACGAGTCCATCTTTTAAAGAGTCTAATGAACCATCACACACATTGACATTTCCTTTCCTATTATGATTAATGATGATTTCTAGCTCTCTACATCTCAATAAAACTTCCTCTTTCTCTTGCTTTAAAGACTTAACTTCTTCACTCAGAAAACTAACCTCACCATGTTTCTGTTTTAGTTGTTCAGAAAGATCAGAGAGCCTCTCTGACAGTTCTAATTTTTCTCGCTTGGTTACCTCAAGTTTTTCCATAAGTTCTGTTGTATCTTTCTCAACAACTTCACCAAATTCCAAGTGTTCTCCAATTAAAGTTTTGTCATCAAAGACTGAACTTTTCATTTTTATCATAGTTGGATTTATTCTTTGCAAATGATGAAGCTCTTCACTCAGTGTTTTAAGCTTAGTTTTATACTCTACTTCTTGTTTGTTTTTGCTCTCTTCTAAGTCAGTTTTTACCTTGAGAAGGCAAGCATAGTCCTCCCGTAACTCTTGATAGTTAACTTCAAAATTTTTTTCAGCAAATGAAAAAGTGTTCCTTTGCCTTTCAATCTCTTCAGTGAGCTGAATACATTGTTTTTTGAGGTCCTCATTTTCCTCTGTAAGTACCTCTATTTCTTTTTGCCAGTTACAGTCTTGGGATTTGGACTTAATGGAGTCTGTGAAAATTAATCTTTCTTCTTGGTTAACTGGAGTATACATTTTCAACATGTCTTCAAGGGCTTTCTTTTCATCTTTAAGAATGCTATTCTCTGCTTCAAGATGTGTAAATTTTTCTTGAAGGTCATCCTCTTTTTCCTTCATTTGTTTCTCCAACAATTCAGTTTTAAGTTGTAATTCTTGAACTTCTTGTTCAAGTGTACCCTTCTCCTTTTCTTCTTGCCTGAGTATTTCAATTTCTTTTTGAAGTTCATTGATTTGAAGGGTCATTTCTTCTGATTTTGAATTCACAAGGGACTGCTGTAAGTCTTTTAGCCTTGAAATTTCCAAAATTAATTGATTCTGCTTAGTTATCAAACTGTCCTTTTCAAACTGCATGGTTTCTATCTTTTGACTCATTTCATTCTGTAAGCCATCTATCTGCTGTTTATAGTGAATACCTAAGTTATCTTTAAGTTTCTCAATATTTATTCGATGTTCAATTTCTAAATCTTCTTTCAGTTTGGAAAGTTCTTCTTCATGACTAAACAAAAGCTGTGTCCTCAGCCTCTCTAATTCAGCTTCTTGTGATTCAGCCATTCTGTCTAATACAGCATTCTTTTCTCTTTCTAACATTTCAAGTTTTATCTTGTAATTTGTAACTTCGGCTTCATGCTTTAATTCTAGTTCTTTTCTGGATTCAGATGCAGAAACAATCTCAGCTTTCAGATCTTCTACTGTACTAAGGGACTTATGTGCTTCGTTGAGTTTACTTTCTTGTTCAGCTATTGTCTGTCTAGCTCTCTGAATTTGTTCCCTTGAAAAGCTTAGTTCTTCAAAAAGGTCTTCAAGCTGTCTCTGTAAAGTACACTTTTCTCCTGAAACTACTCCCAGTTCTTCCTTGAGTTTTTCCTTTTGAGAGTTAGTATCTTGCAATTTTATATTCAGTTCATTTATTGCCATATTCATTACTTTTATTTGCTCTTCATTAACTGTAATATTTGGATATGATCTTAAAGCATTCTCCATTTCTCCTTTATGGCGTATTTTAAGTTCGTCTATCTGTGACATGTGTTGTTTTATTAACTCCTGTTTCATCTGTACTATCTGCTGCCCGTACATTTCGTCCAGCTCTGCCCGGAGCTGTTCTAACTTTCTTTGCGTTTCCTGTTCCATTCTTTGTAGATTATCAGTTTCAAATTGGCTATCTTTATGATTTTTCTTCTGAAGTTCTTCAACTGTCCCCATTAACTGTTTTATTTCCTCAGAACACTGTCTTTCTTTTTGCTTGGAATGAGTCAGCTCTAATTTCATATTTTTAATTTCTTGGTTCTTTTGTATAACCTGTTCTTGTAATTCTTCCAGTAATTTATCAGTAGCTGTGACTTTATCCATTAGCTCTAGAGTTTTTTTTTCTTCTTCTATTATTTTTGCTTTTAGTTCTTCAATGGTAGCATCTTTTTCCTGTATTTCTTTATTTGAGCTTTCTACTTTTTTATCTTGTTCCTTTAGAAAGAAAAAAATGAAAATATAAAAAAGTCATTTTTAGTCCTTGGCGACTTGCATTGCTTAACCTCAATACCAAGATATTGAGTGAAGTCTTTTTTCAATAATTCTATACAAAGTAACTGCTAGGCTTGCCCTTCAATTTTTCCCAAGTCAATGAGACAAAACTTGTGTACCCAAAACTACTTGTGAGCAAACACTACAGCAGCACTGGTCTTCCTGGAAGAAATTTTTCTTATGCTGCTATGGTTAAAAATCTTAATTTCAAAATTAGTAGGATTAAAACGTCTAAATCATTATATTTTCATCTTTCTCGTTAACAACATTCTAAGTACCTAATATTTTCTATAGGTATAGTAGTATGTACTCTTTATAGTTCCAGAAGAGAGTCTTAAAAATAAATCAAGATTCCTTCCATGTATTCTAGTGACTTGAAGGTGTTTGATGGGCAAATGCTATGAAAAAACTAAAACAACAAAACCAGGTTCTTATGGGTCTGCCTTAATTTCATTTCTGTGGCTAAGTAAATCAGAAATCTAGGGATATCCAACACGTAAATTGCTGAACCTCAAGTGACATGCAAAAAAACTGTATCATTTATGGCAAATCAACTTGGACCTAGACTTTGGATTTGAACAGAAATTTGAAAGCAGGGCAGATATTTTTTTCTACTTCTGACCTGGGACTCTATTTTGGAACTGTATATAAGCCTAAACCTAGGACACGGGCCAAGGCTATTCATAATCACAATCATCCTTAAAAGTGTTAACACATAAGGGAGTCAAGCAAAAGCCCTAGAAACAAAGTTTTGCCTCTGTTACTTAGTTGCCTAAATATTAAAGGGCTGAGGTCTAAAGTACAAAGAACGTATAATCCATAGAATGGAACAAATACTAGTAGGTAAGTAAAATCACCTAAATGAGTCAGGAGTCTTAAGGCCAAAAGGACTTAAAGGCACCTTGAATGGATTTATTAATGTATCTCAATAAAAAATATCAAAGCCTAGAAAAAAGAAGGCATCAGACAGAAACATTGGCAGTGCACATTCTAGCACAGGCCAGGTGCCGGTAGACTGAGAATTCTGATCCCTCTGGGAAAACTATACCTAATGCAGAAAGCAATGTAAGGGGTTGGAGCAAACAGAGTTTAAGAATTTCAGTCCATGGGCATGACTTTTCCTATTGTGAGATGGATACATCAGGTTATCATAGCATAGTATTACAGAACATTTGATTCCTCTAATATCCTTTGATTTTATGCTCACTAAACAACTCTCTATTATTATTATTTGGCTTTTCAAATTCATTTGCCCATGGAAAGAAAGTAAAATCCAATGAACCTGAAGTATGCAGGTCCCTTTGATAAACATTTCTTACTGTAAATTAATAATCTCATCTTCAAGATTTAAACATTTAGCCTCTTGAACTTGGAAAATATGAGCTCACCTCTGATATAGCTCAAGTCTCAGATGATAGAAGATAAAAATCAGACTTATTTTTTCTTCCAAGATTTTATTTAAATTCAAGTTAGATAACATATAATGTACTTTTGGTTTCAGGAGTAGAATTTAGTAATTCATCACTTACATATAACACCCAGTGCTCATCACAACAAATGCCCTCCTTAATTTAGCCCATCCCCTCACCCACCTCCCTTCAAAAAGCCCTCAGTTTATTCTCTATAGTTAAGAGTCTCTTGTGGTTTGCCTCCCTCTCTGGATAAAAACCAGACTTCTGAGCCTACAAGTCAAAGGCCCGAATCTGCACTATAGAAATTAACTAAGGCAATGGATGCTATCCTGTGAAGCCTCTTAAGCAAAATCCTATCAGCCGTTTCATTAATATCACATATTCTGTCCAATGCCATCAAAAGTTATTACCAAATGCTGAGACTTCTGACTTACATACTATGACATTTAAATCACTTTAATCTCTTAAATCTCACAGTTTTCATCTATAAAATAAATAGTATTTCTTCTCACAGAATATGTGTGAAGCTGAAGAAAATGAATGTATTAATGTATTTTACACACACTGTGCTATACACAAATATATTTATATAACTAGAAAGTATCTAGAAAGCATTTGGAACCTATAAGAAAATAAAATTAAGTTTCGGAGGTGAACTTTACTGAACTGTTAAATAAGTACTTAGTCTTGAAATATTAACATCTGTTAATACTTATATTTGCTGATTTTCTGTTGGGGTGGGGGAGGAACCTTTATAAAACAGTGTTACTTAATTCAAAATTGTCCAACATGTGATATAATTGCAAACAATAATTCTTCATTCAAGTATTAAATAATATAAATTCATGGTTCATTTTTCTTAGTACTGTTTATTTCAAAACATATGGTGTTAAGCCATATATTTTGTGTTGCAAGAGACAGCCCTGTGGTTGAAGACACAATCTCTCTATTTTTAGAAACAGAATCTAGGAAGTCGGGAATAATATACTTCCTGCCTGTGACCGCTGCACCATGGGAAGTTCAGAATACTGAGGCAAAGAGAATGAGGCTGGAAACATCATGACAGTTTCAACCACCACCCTAATGCTCTAGTTTCTCAGCTGATCTTATGGAACTACCACGCACGGGGAATCAAAGTGAGAAAAAAAAAGAAATTTAAAAATATATACACAACAAAGATGAGACTAATAATTGGGGTGCCTGGGTGGCTCAATTGGTTAAGTGTCCAACTTCATTTAGTTCAGGTCATGATCTCACAGTTTGTGAGATGGAGCCCCACATCAGGCTCTGTGCTGATAGCTCACGGCTTGGAGCTTGCTTTGGATTCTGTGTCTCTCTCCCTCTTTGCCACTCCCCTGCCCATTCCTGGTCTCTCTCTCTCTCGCTCAAAAATAAATTAAAAAAAAAAAAGAGAGAGACTGATAATAAAAGTATTCTGCTAACAGAGGCACCTGGGTGGCTCATTCGGTTAAGCATCCTACTCTTGATTTCAGCTCAGGTCATGATCTCATGGTTTATGTGATCAAGCTCCTGCATCAGGCTGTGTACTAACATAAAAGTGAGGTGCCTGCTTGGGATCCTCTCTCTCCCTCTCTCTCTCTGCCTTTCTACCTTGTGTACATGCTCTCTCTCTCTCAAAATAAATGAACTTAAAAAAAAAAAAGCATTCTGCTAGCATTCAAATAAACAAAGGTTTTCCCCCTATGAAATGAATTATTTGGGGCACCTGAGTAACTCAGTTAAGTGTCTGACTCTTGATTTTCGCTCAGGTGTGGAATCTGCAGCTCCCCTGCTTGTGTACTCTCTCTCCCCCCAGATAAATAAACATTAAAAAATGAAATAAAAAAGTGAATTATTTGAATTTTAAATACTTAAAAAAATTTTTTTAATGTTTTTATTTATTATTGAGAGACAGAGAGAAACAAAGCATGAGCATGGGAGGGGCAGACACAGAATCTGAAGGAGGCTCCAGGCTCTGAGCTGTCAGCACAGAGCCCAATGCAGGGCTTCAACTCACAAACCGTGAGATAATGACCTGAACCAAAGTCGGACACTTAACCAACTTAGCCACCGACGTGCCCCTGAATTTTAAATACTTTTAAATAATACTGCCTGCTGACTATAATACATAAACAAAATCCAATTTTCAGGCTCTTATAACAGGCCTAGACTATCTTTCTACTCTTCCCTCCTGTAAAGGCTCACTTTTTAAATTTTTTTAACATTTATTATTTTTGAGAGACACAGAAAGACGGAGCATGAGCAGGGGAGGGGGCAGAGAGAAAAGGAGACACAGAATTCAAAGCTCTAGGCTCTGAGCTGTCAGCACAGGGCCCGACACGGGGCTGGAAGCCATGAACCACCACATCATGACCTGAGCGAAAGCCAGACATTCAACTGACTGAGCCACCCAGGCTCCCAAGGAAATGTTTATCTTTATTGTTTCATTTCATTACACATTTGCTATACATATTGAATATATTTGTATAAAGGCTCACTTTAAAAAAAATTTTTTTTTGAATGTTTTATTTTATTCTTTGGAGAGAGACAAAGCACAAGCAGGGGTGGGGGGGTGGAGTAGGAAGAGAGAGGGAGACACATAATCCAAAACAAGCTCTGACAGCTCAGAGCCTGATGCAAGGGCTTGAACTCAAAAGCCATGAGATCATGACCTGAGCGGAAGCTGAATGCTTAACCAACTGAGACCAAGGCACCCCTATAAAGGCTGACTTTCAAAGACTATTTCTGGTTAAACTATTTTTTGCTACGTATATTTTTACCATCTGTTGTCCTGGGTCTTTATGCACACTCCACCCTCCACAATGTCCTTCCTGTCTCTATCAGTTCAGATTCATAATGTATTTGCTTATTTACTGAATACTGAGTAGCTACTATATGCCACACATGCCTATTGCTGAGAAAATGAAATCTAATTACAGAGAGATTATTCCACCTTACAGACCTGCCTCAAATATTGTCTCCTCCTAAAGCCTACCCTGAGTCACTTCCCCTGTGAAGCCAGACCTCATTAGGAAAGCATGGATGGTGAAGAGGATGGAGACAAGAGGGGGCAGTGCAGTACAGCATGAGAAATACGGCTCTGGGCCAGCTTGATGGGTTTGAATCACAACTCTGACAAGTGTCAGTTGGGTACCCTTGGTCAAGTCACTTAACACTTTTGAACCCCATTTTCTCTTTTGAAAAATAAATAAAATATTATCTACAGGGATGAGTGGTTTTTAGGATTTAAGATTATAATCTATGAGATATGTATGTTTATGTATATATATGCATATAAAGGATATGTGTGTGCACATGTATAAACACATACATGCATACACATACATATTCACATACATGTGTGTACATATATAAAAACAAATCTAAATATATGAATTGTATGTATCTCCCCCTTTTTTCTCCTATTTGCTTATTTGCTAAATACTTATTTCCCCTATTTGCTTATTTGTTAAATAAGTATTCCATGCAACTTTATAAAACATAACTACAATGAAAGGGGAAGCTATTATAGTTTTTTTCTAATTGAAATCCTTAAAATTTCATTTTGTCTTGGTAATATTTTCAGAATTTCAAAACCACTGCTAAAATGAGTAGAAATACTTATAGATGAAAAGAAAAAAAGAATGTTAATTATGTTTATAAATTGAGATTCTACTGAGAACTCACTTTAACGTAGGCTGATCACTTTCAAGGAACTCAGTAATGAGTATTATCTTAACAACTATTATTGTAAGACTCCCAATTGCTTTTGAAATAAGTTGTTTTATATAAAGAGCATTTCTTAATTATGAAATTTTGTAATTCATGTACATAACAAAAAAGATAAACACTTGCATAAAAAACTTCAATTACAAAGCTGCTGTACGTTGGCTAACTTCCACAAAATAAACATACCATTTCATATGCTCTAATTTTCTCTTGTAAGAAACTAATTTGCATTTTGAAGTCTTCTTTCTTTTTTTGATAATCTTCTAATAAATGGTCTTGTTCTTCCAGCTGTTGCTGATGTGTGAGGATCTGTTGTTTGGCTTGTAACAAATCCGCAGCTGTGCTACTATGAGTGCTGTTTCTCAGAGTTTCACTAGCCTGTAACTTAAAAATAGAAAAGCAAACAAACAAACAAAAAAACAAGTTAAATTCTAGAGTGATTGCACTAGGGAACAGACATCTTTTGGGATATTACTCTGCTCACAACTGCTCTCTGGGCAATCTGCTAGATTCATAGGCTTGAAAACCCAGCAAACATGCTATCATGGCTTATCAGATGAGTATGGGCACATAATTCAAGCTGAACAGTAAGATCATCCCATGACGAAGCACAGAAAGTCTAGTAAAACAGGGAAGACTAAGGGAGACCTACAGAAAGAAATGGGGCCTGAAAGACAGTACTTCCTGGCCTGATATCCTTCTAGTTTCTGATTCCAATCCCTATCAGAGACCTGGTTGTATTTCCACGCTGAATTCTGTAATAGAAGCCTGTATTACACTAAATTTCTCTCTTTCGCTTAACCTATCTCATATTATTATCTGTACTTGCCATCAGAAACTTTGATTAATACAATTATATTCTTATGGCTCTGATGAAAGGTAAATGGAATATATTCTGTCTAGTTACCATTTTAGAAAATAAAATAAAATCATACCAGGGTTGGCAAAGGTAGAATGTGGCTACATGTTAATTTCTGCAAAAATCCACCCATCAGACTTAAAAGATTATATAGGCTTTCAGTACACAATAAGGAAGAGCAAAGAAAATAACAGCAAGAAACCACACAAGAACTAGTTAAAGTCTTGGTTAACATAATTGGTGTTCACTATTTTTTCCAACATGATATATTATAAGCAAATGTGATTTTAAGTTTAAAAATCTTCTGAAAATCATGAGCATTTAAAAAAAAATTCATTATCAAAAATCTAATAAACTTTGTTCTATTAGTAATACTTACATGCTGGAACTGAATCTGTAATTTCTGACTTTGTTCTGTCAACTCTAAAAATTCTCTCATTGTCTCATCCTTTTCTCTTCTTGCTTGCTGTAAATTAGCAGTAAGCTGGGTTATGATGCCATCTCTTTGTTTAATGGCAGCTTCGAATTCTTGTAACTAAAAGACATCAGTGAAAATAGTAAAGTGCCAGACTTATTTTTTTTTTTACGTTTATTTATTTTGAGAAAGAGAGATTGTGTGGGAGCACATGTGAGCAGGGCAGGGGTAGGGTAGAGAGATAAAGAGAGGGAGAGAGAGAGAATCTCAAGTAGGCTCCGTTGTGTCAGGATGGAGCCTGACATGGAGCCCGATCCCATGAACTGTGAGATTATGACCTGAGCCGAAATCAAGTGTCAGACGTTTAACCAACTCAGCCACCCAGGTGCCCCTGGCCAGGTTTATTTTCAAAACGAAATTGATTACTAGTACAGGTAACTATTCGAAAATACACAAAATGCATTGGCAGATTGTAATTTGTAAGCAATCTTATCCATATTTGAAAAATTACCTTGTAAAACTGGTTTTACTTCCAACTTAAAAAAAATTACCTGAACAAAATACACTAGGTCTAACTAATCGATTATCTGCTTCTAGTAGGACAAGTGCCTTTATATTCAGGGATGCCCCAATCTGTTCCTAGACACATCATCATAGACATGTTCAAGCTGCTCCTGGAGAGAATGAAACTAAAATGTATTCTGTCGTCCTCATCAATGGTCTTTTTCACCTTGTTTTCATAACTGACCGCCAAAACAACAGATGTCATTAGAACCACAAGAGGTCCCTTTACAAGTACTAGCTGGTATTTTTAATAGGTTTAAGTCGTAACATTCTGATGTGATTTGCACCATATATTCTCTCAGGCTGACTACAAAAACATCTATTCTACTGAAGTGATTTCAGCCTAGCTATCTCATAAAGTTAAACCAAAGATCCCAAATTGTATTACCCCTGTTCATGGAATCCTAGTGTTAAGCAAGGTTGTTTAGGGTATGTATAAGAACAAATATTATGAGAGAACTTAAGTCACTACTTTAAAACCTCATCTTTAAAGGATGGACACACACTGGCATTCTAACTTCCTGTTTTTGTTTTTTGTAACAAAACAAAGTCACATAAAGTAGGCACACCTGCTGTAGCCCTTCAGTCCCGTAGGTGGCTCTCATTTCTTCAAGTTCTCTGTTCAGCTCTTCAATCTCATGTTGTTTACCAGCCAATTCATTTTCCATCATCTCTAGGTGGGTCTGATTGTACTGTGCTCCATGTTCAGAATAAGAATCATCAGCACCCAATTCTTCTTCCTAAACCAATCCAAGGTATTTAATAATTCATACTAACAACATTCCTCAGGAAGAAGGATTTAAATATTAAATTCCATAGTCAACTCCACTTTAAAATACCACTTATCACCTGAGAATTTACTGGAATGACTACCTACTTTGTTGTTAAAGTGTTATATACCTTAAAAGCAAAAACAAGATATCTACAAATACTGTTATAACTGAGCTATATAACAAAAGGTAGCTAATTTTATTAAACATTAAAAGCATTTAGAAATCACACACAGAAAGAAGTACATGCAAGAAAACGCTTTGTTAGTAAGCCAGATGGTTTTAAATAGTGTAAAACATTAGTATCGTAGGTAGTTTTAAATACTGTACCCTTAATAAATTTGTGGGCTTTCCTGTTCTCACCACAAAACTGCAACCATTTACCTGTACAAAAACAATTTCCTGATATATTATGACTTTAGATAGAACTTTATTTAAAGCTAACAATTATATATCTGCTAACTGTATTCGTGCATATTTTATGGATAGGGAAAATGCCTCATTAGCAAAAAAAGATAGGTGATTAAATTTAAATATATAAGAGACATTATGATCATTTCAAATGTCAATGATTCCTTAAACTCCTGAGTGTTTACAAAGCAAAAGACACTGTACTATTTTTGGTTAAGTGAATTAAAGTTCCAACTAAGTGCAGTTTCTGTTTTGTTTTCAGAAAGGTAATTATAGACATCAAGTTACTAAAAACCTCTTCTGCAAAACACCGCCTTATAATCATTTAAATAATTGTTTTTTGATTAAGCTCTATTCATTTTAAAGTAAAACCATTACTGGTGCAAATTTACTGAAGGTTGGTAATCAGGTCAAGAAGTATGAGAATGAAGAGGTAAACAACACTCCCTGAACTTTCCCCTGGGAAAATGACAGCCATGCCAACCCTAACTGATGTAGAGATTTTCCATAACATACTACTGCCTCTCTCTACCACAAACATTTGGGGATGGGAGGAAGAAGGATGACAGAGTATGTCTCTTGGGTCGACCTGGTGGAAGATTAATTTCAGTCGATTAATCTATTTAACAATCCCCTCCTTCCCCCAACAGTGCACAAAAGAACGTTATTCCTGCTTCCATCTTAATTATTCACAATTCTACATTAATAGAATCCAAGATAATAAACTTTTTACTGCTGAAGCACAGGACAGAATATCCTAGAATTAGGATATGAACCACATCACTTTAAAAAGTGAAAATACTGCAGCACCTGGCTGGCTCACTCAGTAAAACATGCGACTCTTGACCCTAGCGGTCGTGAGTTCAAGCCTGCCACGCTTTAGGTGTGGAGCCTACTTAAAATTAAAAAAGAAAAAAAAAATAGTGAAGATACAATTTAGGATTCTTTAAGAGAGTTTTATTCCTTTGTTTTTCTTAAAACTAAAGTAAAAAAAATCATTACGGCAACACAATATTACAATTTGTGAAAACTATCAGAAGATAGACTAAATCTATTAAAATTATTAGTATCAAGTCACTTGAAGTAACGTTCCAATCAAATCCTTCTAAATTTCAATTAGCTTTTCTTGATTCTTGAACAAAGCATTTTAATAAGCATCTACTAAAATGTCTGCTTTATAGTAACACTGTTATGAAAGGGATTTTATGAAAAGCTCCTTTAAGTGGAGATGACGTAACTCTAGTAAGTTACTGATTATAATAATTATATCTAACACATTATATAGCCCATGTTCAGCTTAATTTTTCTCTAACTTAAGCAAAATTACACTTGAAAGACTTGTATGTATTGGCTTCTTAAAATACTACAAGACCATTTCTGAAATGTAATATGATAAACATAAAAATCAGTATTAAAGAGTTTAAAAATTTACCATGTAAAAAGGTAAAAGATTATTCACCTGAACTAAACTACAATAAACTATATTCTGAAGTTAGAATAGAAATAGCAGAATATTGGAATCACTATTAGTTAACATTAAGTTATTCTATTGTTTTAATGTGGATAATTATTTTATTGATACCTAAATGGTAGAGTATTCATCCCTTCTTAGTCTTCTAACACTATACTTGGTAAACTGTAATATGAAAGTAAATTAATAACGTGAACACGAAGATTAAATTGACAAACTCCTTCAACTGAAAAAAAAGCTCAAACTTCTCCTAATCTCCTTTTTTTACTGTGGCATTTGTCAAGTTATTTAACCTTTAGGCTGCACTAATATATTCTTTCTGAACTCAAAGATTTACTCAATTTATATGGATAAACATGAAGACTTGGGAAAGTATAGTAAGTCAAGCACATTATAGATTTTAAAATGTTCTGTAGAGGTTAAGTATCACCTCATAAAAATACTGCTATTCAGAAAGATTGAGAGGAAGATCATTTTTATAACCATAAAATAGCCTTCCCACCAAAACCTTCTTTCATTAGACATTAATTTAAAAACAGCCTATTAGTATCTTATCCTTCTTATACTTAATTTATACTTATACACATTCAAAAATATTAATAATGGATGTTTTAATAAAATAAGAATCTGATGGTTCCTGAAAGTTTATAAAAATTACAGGAGTTCAATGTGCCTACAGGGAATTGGAGCTAAGTAATTGATGAGGTTAAGATCATCATATAAAGTCAAAGTTGAATATCAAACACGTTGCACAACTTAAATATATACAATTTTTAATTGTCAATTATACTTCAATAAAGCTGAGTCGGAGAGAAAATAATAAGGTGAGGCTAAAATAAAAAAAAAAAACAAAAACAACCCAAGTCAAAGTTGGAAAGCTAAGTTTATACAATTTTATGGCTAAAGGCTATGTCTCCAACTCCAGGCCGCCATTTCATAAATATCATGAACTGTAGAAACGACTTGGTTAAGAACTACTGAACAATCACATGAAATCCATGAGTATCCATGAGTATCCATGAGAAATCCATACTATCACTTCATCTTTCCATACTTAGCATAGTACATTTATTTTCCTATCTTGTGTCTAGGTTGCCTACAACATCAGCAGTTTCTTCCAAATAACTCTCTTCAAAGAGTATCAATAAAAATGTTTCACGTTAATAGGGCATTTTGGATATGAAATGTCCCCTCATGAAGGACTGAACAGATTATGTATAATTTAATGTGTAGGAAGGCTACTTTTATCCAGTCTAATTTCTCTAGTATATGTAACTGGGTATATATTTATACAGAACTGATCTTATTAGGTAGGTCATAGGATAATATTATCTTATTATTTCTAAGCCTGAATCCATCATTCAATTCCATAAGAATACCAGCCAAAGAATTCAAGAAAATTAAGTGCACGTCATATTTATATGCATAAAATTTATAAACTAAGTAAACAGACTCTGAACTCCTTTTGATACAAGAATTCTCATTAGCCATTTCATATACTTAATGTGAAGAGCACATTTCTTTGAATAGTAAAAAAAAAAAACAAAAAACCTTTGTTGATTGTCTTTTATATACCAAACACCATTCTAAATATTATCAGATAACCCTCGTAACTACACTGTGAAGTAGGTATCCCTGTTTACAGATGGAAAACACTGTGACTCAGAGTTTCAGTGATGGGCTCCGGGTGACATCATGGTGGTGACGAAGGTGAAATGTGAACACAAGTTTCCAAGTCCCTGTTGTTTTATGTTACTTTAGTTCCCTACGACCCAGAAAAAGGACAGTGATATTTAAACAACACACAAGATAATTATGTAAGCCTACAATTAAAAACTGTAATTTTGCAATTTAAAAAATACTCGAGTACAAACAAGAGCAGCCAAGATTATTAAACTTTGCAAATCTGGCATTTGTAATGAAGTTATAATCTATGTGTTTCCTAGAAAGGAATTTCCTTTGGTGGGGAGTGTATGATACTAAGAGATAATTCCTTAAAATTTCCAATACGAAAAGTTTTACAGGGTCAATTTATTTCTCATTTTACAAATTTAGTTTACTGATGATTTTTCTGCCTCTTGAAAGGGTGAATATGGTTTAGAAGTCCCCTATAATTCTAGTTCAGTCACAGCAGTTTTAACATCATTAAAAGGAATGGCTAAAGCCTCCACAACTAGCCCAGTGTCGTGGATTCAACTGGCCCCTATGTTAGCAATCTTAATGAGACACTACCAAATACTTCACAAACTATCAATTTTTCTACTGTTTTCTACAAAGTGAATATGTAACTTTGTCACAGTATAATCCATTGTGAATCCAGGCCCAAAATATATAATATCGCAAAGGTTATGATTGAAATCAGGTCAATCTGTCAAAAATTATTTCATAAATATCTTTTTTCAATATAATCTTCTAAGAAACTATTTTTTCAAATTATAGGTCAGTTAATCAATTTAGTTTTTGTGACCAGCATTAAAAAGAGAAAGAATCGGGGCGCCTGGGTGGCTCAGTCGGTTAAGCGGCCGACTTCAGCTCAGGTCATGATCTCAAGGTTCATGGGTTCGAGCCCCGCATCGGGCTCTGTGCTGACAGCTCAAAGCCTGGAGCCTGCTTCAGATTCTGTGTCTGCCTCTCTCTCTGCCCTTCCCCTGTTCACACTCTGTCTCTATGTCTCTCAAAAATAAACGTTTAAAAAAAAAAAAAAGAGAGAAAGTATCAAAGGATATGTCACATAGTAAAGAGAAGTATCATTCCTGAAACTTCTGTTTGGAAAAAAAATTCACAAGTAAGTATAGGTAAATATTTATTCATGTACACAATTATTCATACATATAATGATAAAACATATATGTAATTACACATGAAAATATGTAGAAATTACACACATTCACACATAGAATATATTTCTTGTTGAATCATTGTCAACATATTCTAACTTTTATCTGTAGGATTTATATTTAAGTATTACTTGTACCTTACTTCAAAACACATTTTTACTAGGTATCACAGATAAATAGTTTCAATACATTTTTCTGGACCTCATAATACCCGCCAGTTTTATAATTTAAAAAAATCTAGGCAAAAAATATCTTATTGTAACACAAATTTACAATACTATTGTTTTCAAAAAGAGAACTTGAAAACCACAATCTTATAATATTTTCATCTTTCAAATCAATATATATTAATAAAAATTAAAGTTTACTCTTATCCCAAAGTGAGAAAATGGTTATATAAATTTAACCAAATTCCACAGGCATATAAGAGATGGTCTGACCTGTAGCTGCTTGCCTTATTAAAAAAAAAAAAAAAAAAAAAGGTCAACTTTGTGTAAAGAAAAAAATGCATTTTGTAGAGTCCTCTGGTGTCCCAAAGACACAGGCAGTTCAAGAACAAAAATACCTGAAACTTTTAATCAAGAAAGACAAGTTGTAAGAATTAAGGCATTATAGAGGCGCCTGGGTGGCTCAGTCAGTTAAGTGACCAATTCTAGACTTCAGCTCAGGTCATGATCTCACAGTTTGTGGAGTCAAGACTGGGCTGAGCTCCAAACTGACACTGAGGAGCCAGCCTGGGATTATTTCTCTCCTTTTCTCTCTGCCCCTCCCCTGCTTGTGCTCACTCATTTGCTCTCACTCTCTAAATAAATAAACTTAAAAAAAAAAAAAAAAGGATTAAGGCATTATATATAGAGAAGACACCGAGTAGGTAGTTCCTGAGCTCACCTCTCCCTATGAACGCACCAAGGCTGCAACTACAACTACTGCAACTCACTTAGAGAACAACCTGAAGATTAGTGGAACAGCTTTTCCACAGCTAAAGATAAGAAGAAAAAGCCACATGGAAAAGGGTAAGAGGGACAGAGACACAATCAGAAACTAAACCTCCTATGCAGCAACCCACAAGCAGGAGAGATCTCATACGTGTGAAGCCCTCTTCAAGGAGCAAGGGGTTCAAGCCCCATACTGGGCAACCCTCACCTTGTGGATATGCACTGGGAATAGGAGCCCCCATAAACGTCTGACTTTAAGTTGGCTTAACTTTGGGGAGGCCAGAAGGCTATACGAAACCACGACTCTGCTCTTAAAAGGCCGACGTACAACATCACTTGCTCGAAGACCTCGGAGAAGACAGCACTTTGAAAAGCAGTTGGATTATATGTGAAGGAGATTTATTAATTTTAGGGTATGTGCCACAGGGGCAAGGATCTGCAGGAACTTTTTCCAGGAATGGAAGTGGCAGCACGCACTATTTTTCTTGCCTTCCTTCAGGACAACTAGGCCCCGCCGGTTCTGTTACTTTCTTATCCTAGCACCGCTCGCCCTGCCCTGGCGTTCCCCTGTGGACCCACCCCAACCAAACCAACTGCCCTGGCAGGAACCCTTCTAAAATGAATCTTACTTTAGGGAGCCCCGCCCATCAAGACAGTGACCACCAAGCCTCCAGTCAGTCACAGTGCATACTAACCCCACCCGCCAGCAGACCTGCAGGAGCTGCAGCCTGGCCTCTTAGTCAGCCTCGCTGGGCCGGCCTCGCCCACCAGTGCAGCCACAGCAGCTGCAGCCTAGTCATTATTTATATATATATACTATATATAAAACACTCTAAAGATTCCACTAAGAAACCATTAGAACTAATAAATGAACTTAGTAAAGGTTGCAGGACACAAAACTAATATACAGAAATCTGTTGATTTCTATACTCAATCAAAAAACTAGCAGAGAAATTAAGAAAAATACCATTTATAACCACATCAAAAAGAATAAAGTATCTAGGAATAAATTAACAGAGGAGGTGAAAGACCTGTACTCTGATAACTAGGACATTGATGAAAGAAACTGAAGATGACACATATAAAGGGGAACTGAAGATGCTCATGGGTTGAAAGAATTAATATTGTTAAAAATATCCATACTATCCAAAGCAACCGACAAATTCAATGGAAAGGATTCCATTGAAAATACTAACAATATACTAAAGATTTTTCACAGAACTAGAATAAATAATCATAAAATTAGTACGGAAACACAAAAAACCCCAAATACTGAAAGTAATAAAGAACAAAGCTGGAGGGAACACAGCCCCTGATTTCAAACCATACTACGAAGCTACAGTAATCAAAACACTATGATACTGGCACAAAAATGGACACATAGATCAATGGAACTGAACTGAGAGCCCAGAAATAAACCCATGTTTCTGTGGTCAATTAATCTATGACAAAAGAGGAAAAATACACAATGAGGAAAAGATAGTTTCTTCAATAAATTGTGTTGAGAACACAGGACAGCTACATGCAAAAGAATGAAACCACTCTCGTACACCATACACAAAAATAAGCTCAAAATGGATTAAACGCCTGAAACCATTAAACTCCTAAAAGAAAACATGAGGAGTAAACCCTTATACATCAGTCTTAGAATATATTTTCAATCTGCCTTGTCAGGCAAGGGCAACAAAAGCAAAAATAAACAACTGAAACTACATCAAACTAAAAAATTTTTGCCAATGAATGGAACCATCAACAAAATTAAAAGGCAACCTACTAAATGTACTAAATGAGAGAAGATATTTGTAAGTGATATATCTATTAAAAGGTTAATATCCAAAATATATTTAAAAAACTCATAGCAGAGAATATAATGCCAAGTGAAATAAGTCAGAGAAAAACAAATACCATATAATTTCATTTATGTGTGGAATTTAAGAAATAAATGAGCAAAGGAAAAAAAAAGACAAACAAGAAACAGACTCTTAACTACAAAGAACAAACTGATGGACACTAGAAGGGAGGTGGAAGGGGGAATGGGTGAAACAGGTGATGGGGATTAAAGAGTACACTTATCATAATGAGCACAGAGTGTTGCAGAAAATTGATGAATCACTATATTATAATCTGAACCTAATATAACACTGTATGTTAACTATACTGGAATTAAAAAACTTAGTAAAAATAAAAAATAAATTTAATCAAAAGAACTCATTGCACTCAACACACACACACACACACACACACACACACACACACACACACACACTCCAATCCAATTAAAAAATGACCAAAAAGGCCTGACTAGACATTCTTCCAAAGAAGACATACAGATGGCCAAACATAGGAAAAATGATCAACAATCACTAATCATCAGGAAAATGCAAATTAAAACCACAATGAACTATCACCTCACACTTCTCAGAAAGCCTATTTTCATTTTTTTTAAAAATGCTAATCATAGAATAAAGGCAAAGAAGAACAGAGGGAGAATCTTAATGAACATTTTGTGTTTTTTTTTAATTTTTTAGTTTAATTTTGAGAGACAGAAAGAGACAGAGCATGAGCTGGGGAGAGGCAGAGAGACAAAGAAACACAGAATCCGAAGCAGACTCCAGGCTGTGAGCTGTCAGAACAGAGCCCGATGTGGGGCTTGAACTCACAAGCTGTGAGATCATGACCTGAGCTGAAGTCGGATGCTTAACCAACTGAGCCACCAAGGTGCCTCAGAAAGCCTATTTTCAACAAAACACGATAAAACAAGTGTTGCTGAGAACATGGAACAAAAGAAACCCCTGTGCACTGTTGGTGGGAATGTAAATTGGTGTAGCCATTATGGAAACAGGATGGCAGTCCCGCAAAAAATTAAAAATGGAAATACCATAGGATGTATTAATTCCATTTCCAGGTATTTACCTCAAGAAAAGGAAAACACCAATTCAAAAATATATATTGCATCCCTATGTTTACTGTAGCATTACTTACAACAGCCAAGACATGGACACAACATAAGTGTCCATCAATAGACGAATGGATAAAGAAGATGGGGGTGTGTTTGTGTGTAATGGAAAATTACTCAGCCACAAAAAGGAATGAAATTTTGCCATATATGACAACATAAAAAAGTGAAACAAGTTAGAGAAAGACAAATAATGTATGATTTCACTTATATGTAGAATTAAAAAAACAAATGAACATACAAAACAGAAACAGATGCATAAACACAGAGAACAAACTGGTGGTTGCCAGAGGGGAGGAACAGTAGGGCAATGGGCTGAACAAGTAAACGGGAATAAGAGGTACAAACTTCAAATTATAAAATAAATAAGCCACAAGGATATAAAGTACAGCATAAAGAATACAGTTAATAATATTGTAATAGTTTTGTATGATAGGGGCGCCTGGATGGCTCAGTTAAGCGTCTGACTCTTGATTTCAGCTCAGGTCATGATCTCAAAGTTTGTAAGTTTAAGCCCTGTGTTGGAGCCTGCTTCTCTCTCTCTCCGTCTCTCTCTGTGTTCTGCTCATGTACACACTCTCTCTCAAAATAAATAAAAAAAATAATCTGTATGATAACAGGTGGTAACTACACTTATTGTGGGAGTATTTTATTATGTAAATGTGAAATTACTATGTTGTACACCTGAAACTAACATAATATTCTATATCAACTATACTTCAACTTAAAAATAATGAATAAAAATAAATTTTTTAGGGGTCTCTGGGTAGCTCAGTTGGTTAAGCGTCTGACTTCAGCTCAGGTCATGATCTTGTAGTTCATGAGTTTGAACCCATGTCAGGCTCTGTGCTGACAGCTTAGACCCTGGAGCCTACTTCAGATTCTGTCTCTCTCACTCTCTTCCCTGCTCATGTTCTCATTCTCAAAAATAAGCCTTAAAAAATTTTTTTTAATAAATTTTTAAAAAGAATATAATCAGGTATTACAGAAAGGGAAAAGCAGTGTTGCTTTCATATGTAAGCTTCAAATTTAAAGTCACAAGGCTAGATTCTCTGAATTGCAAGTTGTGATTTTAAACTGATATACTTCCCCTATGCAACTTTATGCAGCTTAAACCAGGTACCAATTTATTTATTTAACTCTGGTTAATTATTTTCCTGATCAGATTACTAGTAAGCATATTCCCAGCTTTTAAGCACATTAAACTTCTGAAGTATAAAAGTTTTTACTCCTATTAGCACTTCGAAATAGTAATCTGTTCATTTAAGAACATTGTCGCCTTTTTTTCCCTTGTATTAGAAACCTACAATATTATCAAACTTATAAAATACACTGAGATGATGAACCATTCAGAGTAAGGAATTTTCTATATTCTCAATTCTGGACCAAAGAAATGACAATTATATCTAAAATAATAAGAAAAAGATAATAATATGACATATATTAATAACATATAAAGAAGGTATTTCCTAACGTCACCAATGCCTACCTTACATTTATCACCAAAATTTAAAAATCACTACTGCAAGATTAATTTCAACAAATGAATTCATATAATTATATAGAATTCAAGCATTTGTAAAAAGCATTACTCAAAATGTGAAATAGCCTGTATAGTGAAATATTTATGGTGTTGAATATGGATACCTTATGATGATCATGTATCCTAGAATTTCAGTATCACTTTCCTAGAAACTCAAAGCCTCTATTTAATTAAGGTCCAAGCTATGCAAACAGATTTAAGACCTTAGTTCAATCTGCAAAAATATATATAGAAAAACATAATCTTCAGGTTTTCTAGGTCATTTACATTATATTTCATGATGCTATATTTCATTATATTTATAAAAATACATAAGCATGAGAGTTGCAAAAAACAAATTATTAATAATCAAGAAGTTTCAAAAATCAATATAAAATGTCAATCATACGTAATATTAATTATTCTTACCTCTGAACTATAATCATCTGCTGTAGTTGAAATTTCACTTTCTGGCTAAAACAAAAATAAAAACAGATTAGATTAAGGTCTTTTTCCCTCCCACTGTACTTTGTTAACCCATTACAATTAGTAACATATGACAGAAAACTCACATAAAAAAAAAATCACCAAAAAAAAATTATTCAAACTTTTAAAAAATTTTTAAAGCATGTGGATTTTATTTTATTATTTTTTTTAAGTAAGCTCTCTACACCCAAGGTGGGGCTTGACCTCACAACCCCTAGATCAAAAGTCACATGCTCTACCGACTAAGCCAGCCAAGTGCCCCCAAACCTGTAAAATTTTCCCTCTGATCATTAATCACAGTGTTTATATAACACATAGGATATTTATCACAAGGCATTTTTCTAAATATAAATGTATCAAGAGGTACTTTCTTTCATACAGAATCATATATACACTAATCATTTGTAAGACAAAAGCACCAAATAAGATTATCATCCCTCAAATTCTTATGTCTCTTTTAAAGAAAAGATCTTTATTAAAATGTTAGTCAAAAGGGTTCAATTTCTCCAAAAAGAAAAATCATTGGGGCGCCTGAATTAGTTGGTAGAGCACACGACTCTTGATATTGGGGTCATGGCGACAAAAGTTTGAGCCCCATGTTGGGCCTAGAGATTTAAAAAAAAAAAAAAGGTTAAAAAAAAATAATCAAATCTTGATGACAGAAAAGGAGTAACAACTAGAAGAAAAATGACAATCTTTGTTGTTATTAACATCTTTGAGTTTAAAATACTTTTCTTTTTTTTTTTTTTTAATGTTTATTTATTTTTGAGAGAGAGAGAGACAGACAGAGCATGAGCAGGGGAGGGGCACAGACAGAGAGGGAGACACAGAATCCGAAACAGGCTCTAGGCTCTGAGCTGTCAGCACAGAGCCCGATGCGGGGCTCAAACTCGGGAACAGTGAGATCACGACCTGAGCCGAAGTCGGACGCTTAACCGACTAAGCCACCCAGGCGCCCCTAAAACACTTTTCAAGCTTCCCTCAGCTTAGAAGTACTAGAAAGAATTAAGGAGGAAACTTAAATTTTTACTGCTTTTACTGTTCACCCACTTATCTAATCTAAGAGTCTCATTTTACAAGTGAGAAAAGAGATCCAAATACTCATTCAACAAAAATGAACCATAGCTGACTCCTTTCTCATCTATACATTAAGGAAATTTTATTCAGCACTCAATACCAAGTTCTAAGTCTACCTACTCTCTGATGTAGTAACTGATGCCAGGAACAGAAATAAGCTTGCCCCTGTTCTAAAATTCTGTCTCAGTGGTTCTTAACTTATGTGACCCTCTTTTAAATCAAAAAATACTTAAAAAAATTTTTTTTTAACATTTATAATTTTTGAGAGACAGAGACACCGAGCATGAGCGGGGAGGGGCAGAGAGAGAATGGGAAATATAGAATCTGAAGCAGGCTCCAGGCTCTGAGCTGTGAGCACAGAGCCCGACGCAGGGCTTGAACTCACGGACTGTGAGATCATGACCTGAGCTGAAGTTGGACACTTAACCAACTGAGCCACCCAGGCATCCCAAATCAAAAGTACTTTTATGACACAAGCCCTCGTGGTTCATTCGCTTATGCCCTTTAACCAGCTACAGATTAAATGTATGCTGTATACTAAAAACTGTGGTACTGAGGATAAAATGGTGAGCAAGATGTTCTTGGCACTGGAAATGCTAAAACTCTAGTGAGAAGCCCAAATACTGATTTGTTTTGCATAAAAAGAGAACAAATACATCTTGAAACCACAGCAAGCACCAGGGTTGCCATATTCTACTTTTTAAAAGGTTCATATTTCAACAATTACAAGACACACAAAGAAAAAGGAAAGTATAACCCATACACAAGAAAAACAGCAGCCATTAGAAATAGTCCCTAGCAATTTTTGGGGTGCCTGGGTGGCTCAGCTGGTTGAGCATCCAACTTCACCTCAGGTCACAATCTCATGGTTTGTGAGTTTGAGCCCCATGTCTGGCTCTGTGTGGACAGCTTGGAACTTGGAGCCTGCTTCGAACTCTATGTCTCCCTCTGTCTCTGTCCCTCCCCTTTTCACACTCTCTCAAAAATAAATAAATATTTCAAAAAAAAAAAAGAAAAAGAAATAGTCCCTAGCTATTTTAAAAGGGTGAAATAAGTGAATAAAATAAAGTCTAAAACACAAACACTATAAGGATACTGCCTTACAAAATAGGGAAGATCACTAAAGAGAAATAACTTAGAACCAAAGAGGGGCACCTGGCTTGCTCCATTGGTGGAGCCTGCAATTCTTTTTTTTTTTTTTTTTAATTTTTTTTTTTTAACATTTATTTATTCTTAAGAGACATAGAGTGAAGGGCAGAGAGAGAGAGAGAGGGAGATACAGAATCTGAAGCATGGTGGAGCCTGCAATTCTTGATCTCAGGGTTGTGAGTTCAAACGCCATGTTGGGTGTAGAGATTATTTTTAAAAAATATTTTAATAATATACAAAAAAATAAAAATAACTGAAATGAAAACTTGATTAGATGGGCTTAACAGATTTGAGGAGGAAGAAGAAAGAATTCACAAACTTTAATATAGTTCAACTAAAATTAGGCAGCCTAAAGAAAAGATAAAGAAAGAATGAAGAAAAATGAACAGAGCATCAGAGATCTGTGCAACACTATCAAACGTACTAACATGCATTAACAGGAGATCCAGAAGGAGAGGACAGAAAGGAGCAGAAAGAACATCTGAAGATACGACGTCTGAAAACTTCCCAAATTTGATGAAAAACACTAATCTACATATCCAAGATGCTCAACAGGTTCTAGGAAAATCTCCAAAAGATCCATTCTTAGGATGAACAGCAAATCTCTAATACTCCTGACTTCTTGAATAAAGCTCAAATCCTATATAATATCGAAATCTTTCTGTTTCCACAGAAATAAATCAGGGCACAATCAAAATTATAATTACTATCTGCCTTGTCCACCACTCTTTCTCCTCAAAATCCCAACCTTCTTTACTCCTGGTCTTAGTTGGTGGCTCATCCCACCCACCATCCCAATCCACTTTTAAATTCTCCCTCATTGCCGTATTCTTACGGAAATTACACCATTAATGAGAGGAAGAAAACGAGCCTCTGTTTAGGGCCTTCTGTGGGCCAGGAGATGAGCCTCTGTTTAGGGCCTTCTGTGGGCCAGGTCCGATCTCCTGCCCCTCATCTTTATCATCACCCCATCCCCATCATTCTCTGATCCTTTTAAAACTAAATTTCCTACAGTTTCCAAATAATATCACAGTCATGTCTTTGTGAATGTTGCTTCTTTACCACGGAGGTTGCCTTGCCTACTTCTTTGCTGATAGCTAACGCAGAAATCTCCCAAATCATGGTATTCTAAGTAACCATACGCACTTGTTACCACAGCTGTAATCAGAGTACACAGCCTATCTTACATCTGCCTTCCCCCCTAGACTGACTTTCCTGAAGGGCAGAGACTGTCATATTTACCTTTGCATCCGTGGTGCTGAATCCTTGATATGTCGCAGTTGTTATATTATAAATGTTTGTTGAATCAAGCTCACAAAAACTGCACAGGGTGCTAATAGTATTATTATCACAACAACTTTCCACTTAGAATTCTAATATTCAAAAGTCTAGATGAATACTTACTTCGACAAAGACCTCGTCACGTTTGATTATTGTGGATTCAGGAGTCACAGCTGTTCCTACTCTCTGAGAACTATTTATGTACATTTCATCACCCTGTGAGTGCTCAATATTCATAGCATGGTATGCTGACACATCTTGTTTACTGCTTGAAGTTTTCTTCTTTTTTTTCTGTTTCTTAGAAGGATTCTGTCCATCAGACTGAGCTTTCCTTTGTCGAAACTGGGCAAGCTACAGAAAAAAAGAAGTTGTCCTTATCATTAGAGATACTTTTTCTTGATCACCACTATGAAAAATGCAATTATCTTTGGAGTTACTTTCTTTATAAGATCAAACCATCAGTAAAATGATAATAATCCTTAATATAAGTACTGAATTGCAAAGGAGATACTTCTGAATAATGCTATTCAAATATTTTTAACTGAAAACGTCATGTCTAAGGAAAAAAAAAAACAGCCCAGAGATGTGCAGAGTAAGGGACAACAGGCACTCTCAGTCACTGCTTGGTGAGAGTGTAATCTCTGGATGTTAGATTATACAGAAATGTAAGAGGTCTAAATGCTTTTGCTTTGTGAAATTTCTGGGACTTCTACTAATTTATACTAAATGTAATCAGTTCAAGTTAAAGATTTAGCTATACAGGGGTGACTGGGTGACTCAGTTGGTTGGGTGGTCGACTTCAGCTCAGGTCATGATCTCATGGTGTGTGAGTTTGAGCCCCGCGTCGGGCTCAGGACTGACAGCTCGGAGCCTGGAGCCTGCTTCAGATTCTGTATCTCCCTCTCTCTCTGCCCTTCCCCTGCTCATGCTCTGTCTCTCTAAAATAAGATAAACGTTTAAAAAAAAAAAAGATTTAGCTATACAAATGATCACTGCAGCCTTGTTTCCAACGGGAAAAATTTTGAACTAATTCAAATGTCAAACATTAGTGCTTCCTCTCCCCTAACCATGTGAATACCATCATCAGGAGTTCTGTGACATCCTAGTGTTATCCATGCTTATCATTAACTTAACATGCTTTAACTAGTGTACTTATCCAAATTTATCTTAAAAGGAGACTTTCTATCCTGGTGTAAATTAAAAGCTAGTATCACTTGTGATTTCCTTAAATAAAACAGTAAACAGAAATGAACGTAATGAAAAATAAAACTACATTAAGGTTTTAGTTCGGTATTACTGCTGAAGTTTATAAGAGAAACAGACAAGTGTTAAAGGAATATTCAGGATATATGAGCGAATAGACAGATGGACCAAAAAAAACCTAGAAAGGTATTAACTTTCTCACAATACTATTCAATATCATTTAGAACTCAGAAACCAAGAGATCATGACCTGAGCTGAAGTCGGCCACCTAACCACCTGAGCCACCCAGGAGCCCCTATTATCATTTAGTACTGAATCAGGGTATCACCTAAAATATCCTGTCACCACCTAAAATCAGAAGTATGCATTACATACCTTGGACAATACTGGATTAACTAAATTAAAATAATATTAATGTAAATCATCAATAATAATAAAGATATATAAAATAATAAGCAATAGAATCTTTTTTTAATAAAATGAGAATGATGTGCATCTTTTTCAACAAAGACACAGCCTTCAACAATTCTAGCTAGTTTGAATTTTAATAACATTACACGCATAGGCATAAATTCTGAAAGAATAAAACCACAACTTTGGTTTCTCTCTATTTTGGAGATGACAGGTATTTTTCCTTATGCTTATTCAAAATTTCCTTTCTTACACAGCAAATTTTCTAAATTTTACATGAAGCAACTACTAACCACCAATTATTAAATTTATTTTGAGCTATCTGAGTATTGAGAGGAGAGGAACAAAAGCATAAGAACAGGTATAAATCCCTTTGTGCCTTAAAAAGAAGAAATATACTACCAGCATATTAATTACATAACTATTAATTAGAACAAGCACAAAGATGGCTGGTACATTTCTTATGATGAGGTATTAAAGCAATATTAATAATGATGCTGGTATCATTAACCATCAAAATATGTGATAATGATGCTGATATCATTAACCATCAAAATATAAGACAGATACCAGAACCTAAAGAATAACATACAGCATATTTTATACTTATTTTGTCTGTTGCAGATGAAGAGACGTATGATCTATGTAAAAGTGATTACTTAAGATGTCTAATTCATAAGTTGGAAATATCACTGACTTTGTAGAATGTAAAAATAGATCATATTAAAATTTTTTTCCCAGTTATTTAGCAACTAGCCTGTTTTTCTAACTTCATGTGTGCTTAAGGAACAGATGCAAGACCAGTTGCCTCTGTTTATACATTATTAAGCTACTGGAATGTATTTAAACTAGTTTGGAGGATAGCAAATCCATTCTTAAAAATAAACGAACTGAAACACTATTATATATTATCTGTAAATAGAATCTAAAGTCTAGGCACATTTTAAAAAGATCTCTCAGAGAGCACAAAACTAAGAAAAATGTTAATAACATTTTTGATATTTAAGTTCAACTTCAGAAACTTCTTAAAATTCCATCTTGTGTTAGAAAATATACCCAGACAGAGGAGCTTATAAAGACAAAGATGAAGATTTTGCTTGAAATTCTCATTTGTTAGATTATATATATATATTACATTTTAGATACTATATATATAATTATTATATATGTATATATTATATACGTATATATTATATATATATGACATATGATTTGTATTTAATGTTAAGAATTTTAATTTTTTTTTTTGAGAGAGCGAGCACATGCAGGGCAGGGGCAGAGAGAGAGTGTGACACAGAATCTGAAGCAGGCTCCAGGCTCTGACCTGTCAGCAGACTCCAACGTGAGGCTCGAACCCATAAACCATGAGATGACGACCTGAGCTGAAGCTGGCCACTTAACCAATTGAGACACACAGGCCCTATATTTAATATTTATTTCTATGTACCAAGGAGAAAACTAATACTGCATTATAAAAATTCTTACTTTTTAAAAAAACCTCTAAGACAACAGTATCCAATACTAAATGAACCCAAATACAAAAGTTATTAATGGACAGATACGGAATAAAAGTAAAATGGTTCTTGGGGTGTGTGTGGCTGGCTCAGTCGGAGGAGCACAAGACTCTTCATATCGGGGTCACGAGTTCAAGCCCCACACTGGGGATAGTGATTAAATTATTTTTTTGTTTAAAAAGTAGAAAGGTTCTATTACGGTGTTTAGAACAAATCACTTCACTTCCAAGCACATAAAATTACCAAGACATTGTTTTGGGTCTTTTACTGATTATATGAAGTCATACTATATTTTCAGAACAATTAATCAGAAGGTAAACTGCATGAGGATAAGGACTTTTGTTCTGCTTAGTGCTATATATTCAAAGCCTAGAACAGTACTCAAAAAATACACGTTGAGTGAAAAAAAGATAATCTTTTACCAAAAAGTCATCACTGAACAATCATTTTAAGCACTGATCCACAGAACCAGGTAATTAAGATGATATAATAGATATATCTATTTCTACTATATAAAAAACTTCCATGGTCTTAGAAATGAAATCAGCAATTAAATGAATTAACACACAAAATGATCCCTCTCACCATCTCTTCCTCCATCAGACAAAAAACAAGACAAAATTAATTCTCAAAAATAATGCCCACAATAGCTTTTTAGAAAGAGTTCTGTTTCATAAAAATGTATAAAGAACTCATACAACTTAATGAACAACAATCTGACTAAAAAATGAGCAGAGGATCATGAATAGACATTTCTCCAAAGAAGATACATACACGGCTAACAGATACATGAAAATATATTCAACGTCACTAACAATCAGGGAAATAATGCAAATCAAAAAACAATGAGATATCATTTTACTCCTGTCAAATGGCTAAAATCAAGTGTAATCAACAAGTGTTGGCAAGGACGGGGAGAAAATGGAAACCTTTGTGCGCTGCTGCTGAGAATGCATATTGATGCAGCCACTGTGGAAATCAGTACGGAGAGTCCTCAAATTAAAAATAGAATTATCTTACAATCCAGTACTTCCACTACTGGGTATTTACCTAAAGAAAATAAAAACACTAATTTGAAAAGACATGCACACTCTCATGTCTACTGCAGCATTACTTACGACAGCCAATACGGAAGCATCCTAAGGGTCGTCCACTGATAGACAAACGGATACAATGTGGCACATATATACAATGGAAAATTACGCAGCCATAAAAAATGAGATCGTGTCATTTGAGACAATGTGGGTGGACCTCCTAAGCACTGTATTAAGTGAAATAAGTCAGAGTGAGAAAAACAAATACCATATAATTTCATTCATGTGGAATCAAAAAAAACCAAAACACAAAAAACAGAGGTGCCTGGGAGGCTCAGTTGGTTAAGCATCCAACTCTTGAATTCGGGGTCATGAGTTTGAGCCCCATACTGGGCCCTGCACTCAAAGCGCAGAGCCTGCTTGGGATTGTCTCACTCTCCCTCCCTTTCCCCCTTCCCCTATCCCTGTGCACACACTCTCTCTCAAAATAAGTGAACATTTAAAAAATATAAATAAATAAGAAAACAAACAGAAAACAGACTCTTAAATACAAAGAAACTGTAAAGGGAAGGTGGCTAGGGAGACAGGTGATTGAGAGTACACTTATCCCGATGAGGACCGAGAGATGTACAGAACTGCTGAGTCTGTTATATTGTACACCTGAAACTGATATAATACTGTATTTTAATTATACTTTGATTTTTAAAATAAATAAAACCCACAATTGCTTTTCAGCAAGAGTTCTGTTTCATAAAAATGTGAGAGAGGGAGTAAAATCATACCATAAATCTGATTTCTTAGAGCTATCTATTTTTATTTTAAATCTGTAAAGCGGCAAGCTAGTACATAAGCAAAAATCAGAAACTCTACTCAATTAGCTAATCATCTGATATTGAAATGATATACTTTAAATTACTGGGAAAACATTTATTCTAAAACATGAAAAATTCAGACTACAGCCATCTGTGTTTGTCATTTGGAAGCCAATTATAAAAATGTTAACATATGTAGGCACAGAAATAGTTGCAAGATTTACTGGAAAGATTATGCCCACATACACTTGTCTTTCAAAACTGATTCAGCTCTCAAGCAAATATCTTACTTTAACTAGAACATGAATAAATGACTAAACAAAACTGACTGATAATTTATTCCTTAAGTTCAATATTTATAAGTAATCATTCTCAATAAAACAAGAAACTTAAAAAATGCTGTATAAAAACATGCCAAGTTTTTATAATGGCAGTCCAAAAAAACTACTAATTATAAAGTTTGTTTACTGAGTTTTTATTGAGTGTTTACCATATTCCAGGCACTGGGCTAGACATGAATCAAAATATATAGTCCTACTAGTATGATCTTTTACTAAGGCCAGCTGAGACACAAATGAGAGAAACAAATGAAATAAAAGTGTACAATTTCATGAACAAAACTCAAGGCTTTCTATAAGAGGCGTGGTGGCTGAGTTTTGTATCTGTGAAGGAAATTACTTAGCATAAGACAGGTATTAAGTAGTTCATTTATTTAGAAAACATTTATTGAGTGCCTATCATGTATCCACCACTGTGCTAAAGGCAAAGCAGGTAGTAATGAATCAAACAGATACAACCAGTACTCCTATGAATTGTAATCCAGGTAGGAAGAACAAATATAGATAAATACAGAAATATATCATTTCAAGAGATAAAAAGCACTTTGAAGAGAAAGTACAGATACTAAAGAAAGCCTACGATGGAAAGACTTAATATGGTTGGGGATGTAGGGAGAGGTCAGGGAATATTCTACTAGAAAAAAAGAATGTGGGAGCTAAGATTTAAAGACAAATAGGCATTACTTGCCTAAGATCATAATCAGTTAAGTGGCAAAAGAGAACAAGAAAACCTAATTCCAAATCTAGTAGTTTTTCCATCATGCCAATTTATACTCCATGTGTTCTGAGTTCCTTTTTCCGCCCCAACTCACTTGTCATTATACTTTAAATCCTAGAACACTAAGTTTAAAGGCATGAATATACGAAATCAGCAAACCAACAAATACTGTTTTGACAAGGCTGGGGGGAAAACACACCCAAAACAACACACACACACGCACACAAAAGAGAACATTATAAGTTATTTTTAAAATGTTATCTAGTCTCTCCAGTTTCCAAAAACAGCTGTAAGTTGAGCCATTTTCTATGTTTTTGCTGTAGAAAACTTAAGAAATCCTAATTAATTCTAATTATGGTGACTATTGGTACTTGTTAGTGCTGCCTTTAAACCTTTTTAATATTCCTTAATGAATGTTGCACAAGAATGTTGTACAAACTATTACAACAAAACTCCAGGGCCCTAACTATGGAAACAAAAAGAAGATTACAATAGTTGACCCAAAGATAATTTGTATGTAGGGCAACTGAAAACCAAAGAAAACAAAAGCAACATTTTAAGGATGCTCTGAAGCATATTTTCCAAAAAACAGTGCCAAATAGCCCCCAACATATCAGATATGGAAAAGACCTCAGAACTTTACATTAGTAAGTTGTTAGTCTTATTTATATCCTATAATCTCATTCGATGTAGATTTTTATTAGTTTTGGAACACTTTCATGTCTAAGAAGAAAACAGATTCTGCAGTCTAAGAAATCACCTAAATTTTTCATATTTTAACACATTTCATCATATGGCACATAGTAGCCACAACTATTTGTTGAATGAAAGTAATGTTTCAGGGGCACCTGGGTGGCTCAGTCGTTTAAGTATTCAACTCTTGGTTTTGGCCCAGGTCATGATCTCATGGTTTCATGAGTTCGAGCCTCACATAGGGCTCTGTGCTGATGGCATGGAGCCTGCTTGGGATTCTCTCTCTCTTTCTCTCTCTCTCTGCCTCTCCCAGCTCATGCTGTCTCTCTCAAAAATAAACAAACAAACTTCAAAATGCATTTTCCACCCTATGACCCAGCAATTGCACTGTTAGGAATTTACCCAAGAG